>HG993127.1:11785222-13105444 GCA_905231855.2 Eristalis tenax
GATCTTTGGGGAGCATATATATTCATCAGCAAAGTAAATATCGCGGATGAACATGGCTGACGCTGCCTTACGGCCCAAACTTAAGGTTTGCAAGCCTATTATTTTACAGCTACCCTCATATGTAGGGAGTTCTTCGAAGGAATATAACTTACGGACAGCATTTTCTTGAACTCTTCCATATCTCAGTTCTTGTGTATCATATGGGGAATCCCAAAAAGACCTAACATAGCTTTAGACTTCGCAATGTAATGTAATGAAAAATTAAATTTAGTATCAAAAATAACACCGAGATCCTCAATCTCTTCTAGGCGACTAAGTCTATGATCATTTATAAAACGAACATAGACAATCGGGGATGTAATTCGATACGCAGTAAAAATATTACACATTCAGCTCTGATGTGAACCGTATTTCAAAGAGGGCGTTCCGCATCGACCGGTGGTAGTCAAGTGGTAGTCAGAAGGGGCAAGGTCTGGGCTATAAGGCGGGTGGGGTACAACTTCCCATCCACTGTTTTCCAAATGGTTCTTAACCGGAATAGCAACGCGGGGCCGAGCGTTGTCATGATGGAAACTTATTGCCTCGAGTCTGGTCACATATTCCGGGCGTTTTTCGGCTACTGCTCTCTTGAAACGGATTAATTGTGTTCGGTAGAATTCTTCATAGATGGCTTCCCGGTTTTAGCAGCACACCCTTCTGATCCCACCAAATTCAGAGCATTACCTTCGCGCCATGGATATTCAGCCTTGCCGTTGATTTGGCTGATTGGCCAAGCCGAAATCACCACTTTTGGCACATTCACTTAGCTAGCGCATGTTCACCATAAACTTCCACCAAAATACGATGACTTTCGGTAGCAGTTTTCTTCGTATTCAAGTAATGAAGAAGAACTCCCCGCAAAAACACTTTTTCAGGCACAAAGTTCGACATATTTGAGTGAAAAAAAATGATTGTTGCTTACGCTTCAAATGAATGACATATGTATACTGAAATGACTACAATGACAGTAGCTTTCCAACGCATTTTCCAATGGAATAATACAAGTTACGGCATCTCCTAGCAAGTTAAAGAGCCAATACAATCTGTTAACTGTTTATAGATAAATATAATTTAAAGTCGTCTGCGAATGTTAAAATTTTACAATATTTGAAAACATCGTGAACATCTTTTATGAAAAAACAAAAGAGTAAAGGCCCCACATGGCTACCTTGTGGACGCCCGATGTAACTTTTATTACTCGACATCTAAAAATATCTTCCTGTAACTTTCCTAGTACGAGGCTCCACCTCTTTCGAGTCAGTGACTGCCTAGAAAGAGCTTCTCTTCGGAGTCGGCATAAGACCCTATCCATATCATGCATATATACCGTACATATAGATTCTTACTCCAAAATGCCATAGCATCGAAATTATGAAGGTTGCACGTGAAAATGAAAACAGGACTGCCAGTGATGCCGCCCAACCCGATGCCGCTTCCTGTCCTTTAAGTAATTGGAAAACCTCTCTAACATTGACGAATGGAATCCCCAAGGACTTTAGCTTGTTTGAGAGCAAATTGTGATGTACTTTGTCGAAGTCTCGAAAGCCTTCGATGTCGGTGTAAAATACTTCAACTTGTAAATGATTTTCTAAGTTTTTGAACTGCTCTGCATAAAGCCATGCTGGTTATTATAAATAATTTCTTTCTCAGTGAAGTATAATTTTCCATGCTTTCAAATAACTTTGGTTTCGATGAAAACTTTGATATCGATAGTTTTTCTACTTTTTGCCTTCAACCATTCCATTTATTTGACCCATTTTTAGGGATTGATCAAAGCTAAGTGGACGATAAAGCGAAATCCAACTTTAAATTCCAGCCGGAACCCCATCGGGCCTGAGCTGTAATTTACTCTAAGATTTGTCAAGGCATTTATTACATCCTGATCCGTAAACTCCAATAAATCTATATCCAGAACCTCGGGTATATTAGGGTAATGGTTCAACGTTGTCTGGACCGGAGACCCATTATAGACCGACTCAAAGCAGTGGGCAAATAAAACACTGGTTGCATCCAAGTTTGTTGAAGTTACGTTACCAATTTCCATTATCTTGGGCAAGGCCAAGGAATTTCTTTTTGAATTAACGTAATTCCAAAGTGAAGCACCATTGCTCCTTACTGAAGATTCTACAGACAAGACGTATTGTTTATTTTTAAGCTATTATCTTTTTGGCAACGCTGGTTTAAACAGCTGACGCACGTTTCGTGTTTTGTTTCACTGTCAAACATCTTCAGTTTGGTCCATAATTTAACCATGAATCGTCTTAAAAACGAAAAACACTTGCAAATTATTCAATTTTATTATCAAAATGCGTGCTCTGTTAAGAAAGTTCATCGCGCGCTTCTTCCATTTTTTGGTCAGTTTAGACGAAGCTCATTTTTGGCTCAATGGGTACGTAAATAAGCATAATTGTCGATTTTGGAGTGAATATCAGCCAGAAGCATTGCAAGAGCGACCAATGCATCCAGAAAAAGTCACAGTTTGGTGCGGTTTATGGGCTGGTGGCATCATTGGACCGTACTTCTTCAAAGATGATGCGAATCGTAACGTAATTGTGAATGGTGAGCGCTACCGTGAGATGATATCCCACTTTTTTTTGCCCAAAATGCAAGAGATTGACTTGCATGACATGTGGTTTCAACAAGGCGGTGCCACATGCCACACAGCACGCGCAACAACGGACTTATTGAGAGGCGAGTTCGGTGAACATTTTATTTCACTTTCGGGACCGGTCAATTGACCGCCTAGATCGCGCGATTTAACGCCTTTAGACTATTTTTTGTGGGGCTATGTTAAAGCTCATGTCTATACAGACAAGCCCGCTGCAATTGACGCATTGGAAGACAACATTGAAGCATTTATTCGTGAGATACCGGCCGAAATGTTGGAAAGAGTATGCTAAAATTGGACTAAGCGGATGGACCATCTGAGGCGCAGTCAAGGTCAACATTTGCATGAAATAATATCCAAACATGAAATTATTTGGACCGTACTATCGATTCAAATAAAGATTTCATGCATTTTTCTGAATTTCATGTGTTTTTTTTTTTTGAAAAACTTTCCTATAGCTTTTAAAAAATCACCCTTTATAAAAATCTGTTCAACAACTCATATTCTTTCCTGAATCTCAAAAATCGTTTACAATCGTTTTATTTGAAACATAGTTTGAATGTGCTTTCCTCTTTTAGATTCACTAAGTTTTCGTTTGCCCATGGAATTCTAGATCGATGACTCTAGACCAGAATAAATTTTACTCATAATTATATCATAGTTACCTTTCAAACAGGGGGAGTCCAACAAGTCATCCCAATTGAATTGATTTAGGTATTCATTCAATGCAATAAAATTGGTCTTAGCGAATTTATAAGTTAATTTATAAGTAAAGTTGTTACTACAATTTCCGTAACAAAAATTTGAAGTGAAAATTTAAAGTGAAATTCGCATTACAATACGAAAATCAATGGACTGTCGGCAAAATTCGATTGCTGGTAGACAATCGACACTCGCACAACTCTTTCCTTGGACTAAACACATTTAACACATATCCGATTAAATCGATTGCCATGTTTCTCTTCACTGAAGAGGATATGACTTTACACAGGTATGAAGTGGCGAATAGCAGTAGCAACCTCAAAGGCGCTTTTGCCAGCTGAGGATACTCTCTGCTTCTCATTATCCAGGAACTTAATTGAATTTCATTCTCAGCATGCCATCTGCAGCTAAATCAATAAGATTTTCATTTATCTTTACCGATGGTAGATTGGCGAGTTCGAATGACATTCGAAAAAGCATTTAATATCCATCTTTGTCCATTTCCGCTCTCAGAATCCAGTTCTGGAATGTAACTTAATAGTTTCTTCTCCATATTATGCAAACTCTGTACCAAGAGCTGAATATGAGAGCTTATTGATATCGATTCTTCTGATGAAATAAGGGACCGCAAACGAAGCTATGGGAGGCATACCCAGAAATTATTGCATTTGCCTCTGCTGGAATTTTATTTTCATTTCTTGTAACACGAGATAAAATGTCAATACAAATAAGTAAGATGTTGTGTAGTTAGGTTGGGCGGCGTCACTGGCAGTCCTGTTTTCATTTTCGCGTGGAACCTTCATAATTTCGATGCTGTGGCATTTTGGAGTAAGAATCTATATCTACGGTATATATGCATGATATGGATAGGGTCTTATGCCGACTCCGAGGGGGGCGTATGAGAGGCTCTTTCTAGGTAGTCACTGACTCGAAAGAGGTAGAGCCTCGTACTAGGAAAGTTGCTAAATTTGGGGATTGTACCTGGCGCCCCCAAAGTAGAAGTGGGCGCAGTGTGTGGTGACCAGTGGAGAAAGAAATCAAAAACAACATGATTTTAAAACTTGGAAAAGAGAGAAATATTGTCTTGAATAAAATTAAGTGCCTGGCCGCTCGAGGTCAGCAGCGCCTAAACATGAGGTTAGTTAATAATTGAATTCGTTATATATATTGACGAAACCCGAAAAACAGTGCAGAATATTAAAACAGCACATTTGGCTCCTCATGACTGGACTTAGATAAGTTTATTTGATTGCTTGCAAACGTCTTTTTTTCAAGACCTAAAGGGTGGTTAAATTTTAAGGGCCGATATTGAATGTGAACCACACCTAAACGTCAAGTTCTTTTCTGCATTGCATTTGACATTTCTCAATTTCAGACTAACTCAATTTGAACCATGGAAAGATACACAATCGAGCAACGCGTTAAAGTTATTCAGGCTTATTATGAAAATGGGCGTTCAAATCAAATGCACTTCGTGCGTACAATCGGAAAAATCGTGCAAAAATTTGAGCAAACCGGGTCTGTAGGAGATGTGAAAACACCAGTGCATGCTCGTACAGCTCGTACTGCAGGAAATATTGCTGCTGTTCGCGATAGTGTGGCTAAGAGCCGTCCACCTCAACTCGTCGCCGTGCCCAACAATTGCACCTCTCACGCTCGTCTTTGATGAACATTATGCATAAAGACTTGCATTTACACGCTTACAAGGTGCAGTTGACTCAGGAACTAAAGCCTCTTGACCATTTCAAGCGTCGTCAATGGTCAGAATGGTGGCAAGAAATGGCAACAGTGGATGATCAATTTTCGAAGAAAATCGTCTTCAGTGATGAGGCACATTTTCACCTCAGTGGATCCGTCAATAAGCAGAATTGCCGCATTTGGGCGAATGATAATCCAAGAGTGATTGTCGAAAAACCAATGCACCCACAAAGAGTGACTGTCTGGTGCGGTTTATGGGCTGGCGGCATCATCGGGCCGTATTTTTTCCTAAATGAGGCCGGTCAGGCAGTTACTGTGATCGGTGTTCGCTATCGTGAAATGATAACGAACTTTTTATGGCCCGAATTGGAAGATTTGAATGTGGACGATATGTGGTTACAACAGGACGGTGTCACTTGCCACACAGCTAGCGAAACCATGGCTCTTTTGCGCGACAAATTCAATGCTCATTAACGGCATAGAACCTCATTATGCTTCAGCGTCATCGACAATTTGGACCATCGGATGGAGGTGTGCCGCCGAGGTCGCGGCGGCCGTTAGGCAGAGATTTTGGTCTTATTAACAAATCAAATTCGACCTTATTTCGATTTGGAATGGAAATAAAACCAACGCCAAACTTAATTTCTTCGATAGACTCGAACTATGGAGGGTTTTGTTTTTGTGGATTTAGTGATTGGGGATGTCAATAGCGGTCATTTCGGTTTGAGGATGGAGATGAAATCCCTCTCAGTGTTCTTCTCAACAATTAAGCATCCGCATTCCACATCCAGCCACTGCTCAACGTTGACTTCCTCGTGCACTGCCGTGTTTCTCATCCTATCCCGCCAAGTAATTCGCACAACAGCACGAAGAAATCTCATCTCAGCAGCTTGTATTCGCGATCTTATTCTTTCGGCCATTACCCAAATTTCATGACCATAGGTGAGAGTTGGAGCCAATACTGAGTTGAAAAACGCTTGGCTCGGCCTTCGAGATTACAAATCTGCGAAGCTGTTTCAAAACTGACTCAGCTTAACCAATCCTGCAGGAATCCTCCGCAATACTCCTCCCATCAGTCGTGAAAAGGATTATTTAAACTTCTCGACCTGGTTCAATTGGACTCCACTAACTTGTAGAGTGCATTGAGATGACAATAACCTCCGACTTGTCCACGTTATCCTTCATCCCAGCATCAGCACATACGGCATCAAGCCTACCGAGTGCGCGTTGGAGTTCCGTCTGGGAAGATGTGAGGATCACTGAGGATCTTCTGACTTACCCTCAACTCTCCCAAGGTGAAACTTTCCTCGCCTCGACTGCGCGAAGTCAAACGCTCACTGTGAATTAGCACCGTTAACCCGAACATAGCTGCTACAGTTAATGGATATAAGCTGAATGGCTTTCAGAAGAGGACCATCAATACCGCACTCCAGCAGAAGACTCCAGAGTTTACCTCGAGGGACACGGTCATACGCCTTTTCCAAATCTGCAAAGCAGATGTAGACCGGTTTGGCATATTCACAAGCCTTGGCGTACCATTCTTAGACTGAAAAGTTGCTCGGTTGTACTTCTGCCGGGAAGAAAGCCGCACTGTTCCCCCATCCCGGGCTCAACCATAGCTATAGAACGCGCTTCCTACACCTTAGCGTAGACTTTCCCGGGGAGACTTAGAAGAAATATGTCCCTTTAGTTGTAGCTAAAGGTGGTGGAACTTATAATTGCTGGTGTCATTGGTCCACACTCACCCACATTGTGCATCTGTTTCAATTACATACGAAATGTCATCCGAGACTGCACGTGCTTAATTTCAGTTTTGCCACCTGAGTACGTTCAAATTGTAAAAACATACAGCAAAAAATTGTGATTACTTCGACAGGTACATTTCGAGCATTAAAAAAGCAGATCAGGGTCGAAAAACTCCACTTGAGTGTGCTGTAGACTGACTCAGTTACAGATGCATATCCATCACCGATCTGCAGAAAATTGGTTGCGATTCGATTGGTTGTTGGATGTTCAACATCAGGTTCGAATGACCATTTTTCGTTCAAAATTCACATGCAACTATCGAAAAACCAGTCGATCCACAACAAGACACTGTCTAGAGTAGAATTTGGTCCGCTGGTGTCATTAGTCCACACTCCCTCGGGAAATATTGAGCTACAACTGTCACCCTCCATTATCATCTGTACAGCACAACACAGTCACAACGGAAGAAGTTATGGACCTTCTGAACCATATAACATGACTAGCACACACGGCAGCCGACTTAAACAATTGGAACGAAGATCATGTATCTTCAGATATTGAAAAAAAAGGAAAATAAAGACGTAAACTGGATGTGGATCATCCGATTTGTTTACTGTCTTCTAGAGATGCTATTCAATTATTTGAGAAAGTACCTAAATGGGCGACTAACAACTACCTAAATGGGATTGTTAGTACCCTTAAGTGTTCGGGTTCAAGACACAGCACGGGCCGAAGGTGTAGAGGGAGAAAGGGAGAGGAGGTACCTGTGCACATTGGTTTCAAATATCTGCGGTTTGTATTCTGGGGGAAATATTAGGCTGGGAAGAGCATTCCATATTCGTGTCGTGCGGCTAATGAACGAGTCGCTAAATTTAACTGTGCGTCCGAAAGTAGGCTTAAGGGTAAACCGATGAGCATTCCTGGCGAGACGGGTATTGCGGGCTTCATCGACAAAGGTGCCATTCATGGATAATGGCTGATTAAAAAGGGTTCGCTTGAGTGACAGCAGGCAGCATCGAGTTTTTGAAGCATTGAATTCCACACGGTTGTTCTTTACCCAATTGATTATGCAGTCAAGATCGGAATTCAATGTGCTTAACATATGCTGCCGTTCCAATTCTACGGCCGAAGGGCGGGGTCGTGAGTCTTGGAACGAATATGAAAAGCTGAGGGTGCTGTCATCAGCGAAGGAATGGATTGGATTAGAAGTAGCAGACAAGAGATCATTTATAAGCATGAGAAAGAGTGCCGGAGACAGAACAGAGCCTTGGGGAACACCAGCATTTGTTTGGTGGATATCAGACTTGAACCCATCGAAAGCAACTTCAATTGAACGATTCGAAAGGTAATTTCTAATCCATTGAAGAAGAGATTCATCGACACCATAGGCACGCATTTTCGACAAGAGAGCTTGATGCCAAACTCTGTCAAATGCCCTGGAAATATCAAGCGCAACGATCTTGCTTTCGCCAGCATTGTGCAGAGATTGGTTCCACTTTTCGGTGAGATAAGCTTTCACAACTATACTGCCGCCCATTAAGAAGCTTCCGTGATTCAAGATATTTCATAAGCTGACGACTTATCAGCCTTTCCATGGCTTCCATGAGAAAGGACGTAAGTGCTATGGGTCGGTACGAGGTGGGTGACGAAGATTCGCCCTTTTTAGGGACGGGCTGGACAAATGCTGTTTTCCATCTGCTCGGAAAGAGACCTAAAGAGTAGGATAGATGAAACAGCTTACGCAGTGGTTTTGCCAGCGCAGAAGAACACCTCTTCAGAAGAATAGGGGGAATACCATCCAGGCCGGAAGTGGATTCGTCCCATGGTGAAATCAACGCTCTCAAGTACAGGTGGCGACATATTGGAATCTGGCAGTGTTGAGCTAGCTGCAAAATGCGCCGCAAGCAGATTCGCTTTGTCTAAAGAGCTGACAGCTGCGATGTCATTGTAAATGAGCGTGGGAATTGAAGACGAGGCGGAATTCTTTACGTTTTTTACAAATGACCAAAAGTTTTTGCTACCCTTGGGACATTGTAGCACTTTTTGCCTCAAATTTTGCTCATACGAGAATTTCACACGTCTTATAATTGCATTACAGTCATTTCTGGCCCGTTTAAACTTATTCCGGCTTTCCTCAGTAGGGTTTGCTTTGTATATCCGGAAATTCAACTCTCTCAACCTGATAGCCTCTTTACAGCTCGAGTCGTACCATGCGTTTGCTTTGGGCTTGATACACTTCACTCTATGAGGAATGATGGATCTCATGCCCAGCAGAAGAATGTTTGTGATCATATCAGCAGCGGCACCCACGTACATAATACATACATAATTGAGAACCAGGAGTGAAGTATGATAGAGATGCCCAACTTCTACCTCTCTTGCCCATTAAAATGTTTGACAACCCTTTTTATATCGTTTTTAAAGCCAAACTGGCCAGTCAGAGACCTAGAACAAGATGGTGCACACAAGTGGAGCAGGACCTCAACCAACTTGGTGTGCACAACTGGAGGCAGCTGGCGAAAGATCGTGCTGGCTGGAGAGGTTTGTTGGTTGAGGCCCAGGTCCACCCCGGACTGTAGCGCCAAACAAAGAAGAAGAAGACCAGTCAGAGAACGGCATTTACGTTATTTCGTGAATAACCGTCAAAAATGCATGAATACTGTCAAAAAGTCTCTGAAATTCGTCGATGGACTAGGGGTCACTCAGCTGTGGAGTTGGGCATATCTATAATACTTCATTTCTGTTGCTAACATAGGTGTACATAATTGAGAGAATTATAGCAAGTTGTAAAGCGCGGAAATAGCTCTTCCAGGTCTCAACTCTCCTCCGGAGAACACCCTCCTCCTCCTCCGTCACTCTTTGCTTTACTCTATACCGCGCGTATGCTGTCCAAGAACCGCAGTACACGCTTACAAGTAGTCAAGTAAAACTTCTTGCATTCAATTTCGAATATTTATTTACAATATTTATTACAACAACGGTAATACGCTGGCATTTTTACTTAGACGCTCGCAAGTCGAAATACCAAACCTGAGTTGTTGTCCACCGATCCGGCTTTTATACTCCTTCTCGCGGAAGGTCCGTGACGGACCCTCTTCAAATACAATATGTTCAGGGTTGCCATGCCGCTAGGTTTACAGTTTGAAATAATTTCTTTTGACATTTATATAATATTAAATTAATAATACTTTTTTAGTTTACAATTCGCAACTCAATAATTATAATAAAATAATTTAATTTAAAGTAATTTCATACATTTAAGGAAATGATAATTGGGTATAATAATAAGACGAACACAGAGGCGTTACAAAGTTAATAAAAGAATTGCATTAATGTTGATTGGGTGCAGGTTGACAGGATATTCTTATTTCTTCTTTAATTCATCGCTAATAAGCTAAGTCTACACTTGAAGTAGTGAACAGGCGCGGTTTTTATTAGTTCATTATGTCGAACGTCTACTGTAATTGCTAATCTTTTTTTTCCATACTTTGTGCTACGTATTGTCACTCCGAGCGCTGATCACTTTTTTAATTCAGAGTTCCACTTCGGGAAAATTAAACTCGGACGGGAAGGGGCTGTCTGTCCAGTTCTATTTAAAAACCAAAGTAGCTGCATACAAACTGAAACAAGCCATGAAAAAAGCGTACCTTTCATTGAAATTCGCGTTCGAGCAGAGAAATTTGCAGATTTAATTTAAATTTCCACACAACAACTCTTGCCACAGAATATATCGCGCATATTCATTTCATACCTCAAACTCGCAAAAACATGCATACATGACCATTGTGGCCATGGCTACTGATTGCTTTTGATGAAAGCAGTCTTGTATCAGAATTCAATGCGATATCCCTTCGTATATTTTTTAACTGTTGAAATTCGAAGCTATGAAATCAGATTTCCCACATAAATAGATGACTGCAATCGATGGAACATGTTTTGCGTGGTTTTAAATATTCACGGTGGCGTATGTGAAACATTGTTCGATAAATTCACTCTCTGGTGAGGGAAAAATTTATGTAAGTATGTTTCATATTTTATCAAATGTGACCGTTGATAACTGGTCACTGTAATCAAGTAGGCAATAATTATAAATTGATGGATTCGTCATGAAATCCAAATTCATAGATTCAGCAACAATGTGTGGATTCCCGTGCAGAGACAAGTGCTTCATTATGATTTGCTTCTTAGAGCTTTTACATGTTTTTCAAGTTCACGAGGAATTGAATGGCAGTTTGCTCTCCTCTATATAGCTCCCTTCCTCACAGCCACCGAATGAGTCCTCTCAACAGAACAAAATAATAAATAAAGACACTGGTTATTAAAGTCAGGAGACCCATAATTTGTATACCAAAACAAACCCCTTATCTTTGTGGAACCGTGAAGATCTGAAGTCTCTTCATATCGATTCGGTCAACGAACAAGTATCTGATGCCCGGAAGACTTGCCCATCTGTAGTTCCCCTGAACAGCCTTCAGTATGGTTCGCTCCGAGGTTAAAAAGTCGCTTAATCAATGTGCCACAGCCCACTTAAGTTCATCCCAGACTTGCAAATACTCGCATGTCCCTGAGTTCTTATTTGTTTTCGTCTATGGACCGAAATCTTAACCATCTTGCCTCAGTTGACCTGACCAAGGCCGTCAGTGTCACCTGAACGTACGTCACCTTACACACGATCAACGCCCGTGGCATTGCCTGCCAAATCGAACGTTCCTGGGACCTTTGTTGAAACTGCCCCACTCTATGAGCTTCCCATGGGCCAGACGTTCATAGACGCCAGACAAGATTTATGCCGCTCTTCACACGAGTACTACTTCGTGGTCAGGCTCTCAACGCAAAATGTGGTTCGGAGCTTCACACGCAAACCGCGTAAATCATCCTCAAAAAATGACTTCCCCCAATCGCTGCGTGCCATCGGACGTCGCCTCCCCAACCACACAGCATATCGGCCAAAAATATTCAGAAAAACTAAGCCCAGCACGCATTTTTACGACTGAATATTAGTCCATCTGATGGGCAGACCCAGACCGAGCAAATTCCAACAATCCAGGTGAACAAAGCGGTTTATATGAGCAAGGGCTGGAACAACAGCAATAACGGACATTTTATGGCTTATCCTTAAACCCACCATACATCCATTCGAGCAATAAACCGCGCTGCGATTTTATGTCCAGCGTTAGGCCGCAGATTTAAGTGTGACATCGGTTTATTGCTTAAAAAAGTTAATCAACGGACAGTCTCGCCCTCGCTATCCGATCGGCAGTTCACGTAGTTGGACTGAAGTGTCCTTGCTCGCTGATCAATTCTAACGAGAAGTGACATCGGCACTGACTGCCGACCTTCCGGCGTCTACATCATCGACAAAACTCGTCTGGAGTCTCGAGGTATTTTCGCGCTGGAATGACTGGAACTGAATGGGAAACAGACTTGCCAATGTCTGCGGGATGGTAGTGACTCCGCAGGAACTGCGCAGGATCCTGGATTCATTCACAAACCAACAGGTCGCCAGACTGCACACCTGTGAGATGTACACGGCACACAAGTAGTTCAAGGCAAACGCACGGAAATCGCGGCGAACCTGGTCGATACAAATGCACGCGCATGTGGGGCGCGTATTCAAACAAAATGTGGGGCAATTTGTGCGCCTCTCTTGGCGGTGGAACGGTGTGGCGGATTTGTTTGTGTGGATCATGCATCGTTAGGGATAATTCTTTGGTTTGCCTAGTGTGCTGTGTCACAGCCAGAGGATGTGTTTGCGGAGTTTCTTCTGAAACCATTCAAACGAATTACCAATTTGTACGCTTTACCGGAGCATCAGATGAAAGGCAGGGGATTTGCTTTTACACGATACTTGGATAGGACAGGATGAGGGGTTCCTTTAACATGCTGGATGGCTGACAGGTATGATGTTGTGAGTAAGTTCTGCTTGTTAGTTGGTGTTTTATTCAGGCATGGAGAGCATGGTACGCACAGGAAGAAACGACCAGTGAACAGGGATTGTGTGTCGACTCCTCGGACAAGGGGCGATCCGATGACCATGGGCAACATTTGAATATCTCGCGGCAACCAGTCACTGACAAAACCTCGAGAGTGTTATACTCTCTCTCACCGGAGTTCTTGCTGCACTTCCTTCTGATTGTCGACTTTCGACATGCATGAGTTGTTGGGCGATAGGGGCGGCTGTGAATATAGGGGCGGCTGTGGTGTTGTGGGTTAGTGTGTCGACCCCAACGCACGTGGTAAATTTGGTTGGCGGTTCGACCATATCTCAGTTTCGCACCCTCTGTTTGCCTGGCCCATGTGGTGTCCACACTGTAGACTTCCATATCCCCCACAAGTTCGTCGGTGTGGACTGTTAAGGGACCCCACATTCCACGTACATAACGAGTAAGCCCGTAAGAAATCCGAGGAAAATAACCTGGGATCTCCTTGAACCGCTACTAGGAAGCAATCTGAAGCACATTGATATCAGAAGAGCTCCAGTCCACTTTCCAGTGTTAGAACAACTACCGCGAAGCAAGTGGTCCAATAAGCAGGGACTTTGAGGAGAAGAGCAACAAATTATCCAATCCTCGGGCCAAGCCACGTAAGCTATTCAGCGCTGCCAAACTTTCCGGGGACTGGCAAGGCTACAAACGAAGAACTATTCTAAGCAGTAAGAGTCCATGTAGAATTTATCGAACCAGGTAGGCACCTGGAACAACGCTCACGACATGAAGCTGGCCAAGATACTCTTGGGTCAACATGGCTTCCTTACAGGGCACTGCACTCTCAGGGATCACTTAAGGAAACTAGGATTATCAGTAGTCTTTGCAGGTTCTGCTTAGAATCTAACGAAATTCCAGAACACATACTGGAATTTTGTAAGACACTTGCCCACAAAAGTCAAAGCAAGTAAATTCAGAGGAAGAATTGAAGCCAGTAGAACCAGCTCTCACTCTCATATCTCCAAAGGAAACTGGCTTATAGAGAGTACTCTAAAATAAAACCTGTCCACCTTTGCGCAACATGAGTCCATAACCCTCAGTACAAGTCTGAAAAGAACTGTCCGTGTAGAAAATTCTCAAGAAAAAGGGCACAATAGATCTAGAGTAATAATGCAGAGAAACTTCTCTTTACGGACACCCCTCTACAAGGGACACTTCTCTTTATGGACAGTTCGTCATGATCTCGCCATGAAGATATTCGTTTATTTCATCTCAGAGCTGACATCCCTCTATAACGGACAATCACGCTGCTGTCCGCTTTAGAGGAGTTACACTGTAACACGACATACAGTCTGCCAAGGAATTGTTTTTACATGGTAACAAAAATTCAAAACGGCAACTATAGTCCATGAAAAAGAGAACTCCTATGTCGTTTTCTTTCCTGTTTTGATGCAGTTCTTTATAGGGAAATTTTTTCCAAACATTTATAACAACACGATGCCATTTAGAAACTAACCACCCAAGTAACAAGAACAGAAACGGAAGACGCAACTAAATTCCCCGTCAAAGAATTGTGTTTACAGAGAAAACTATGCACAAAATCAAAACAATTCTCAATCATAACTTGTTCTACCCAGGGTTGCCGGTGTGTGACTTTAGTCGCAATTTGATCCTTTTTTGACACAGCGACCGCCTGAGAGGCGATAAATTGTTGACTCCGGCTACTATTTTATATAAAACATATTTCTTTTACGAAGCTTAAGCAATAAATTCAACACTGATTATAAGAAAATATAACAAAGAGACTGTACTACCCCTAAGCATGATAAGATCTTGAAATTAGTACCAAATTCGGACAATTGCGGTCAATTTTTTTTTTGTCCCGAGACACCTTTTAGTGCAACTTTCTCAAATGTTTCAGCGGCAACACTGGTTCTATCTCAAATGCAGTTCTAAATCATATCTTGTTCTACCTCAAAATGCCAGCGAAAAGGACATCACCTGAAGTAATTGAATTGGTGTATTATAATTACCACACCGGAAATTGTGTTAATGACTTGCCCTAGATGATTTCGTTAACACGACAAAAAGTTTACAACATTTTACATCGTGCAGACAAGGAAATCAGACTGGAGCTCAAAAGGACGAACGTCAAAAATCACAATGCGCACGGAAAGGTATTTCGCAATTAAGGTAGTTCAAACTCCGGAAGAGTGTGATGTAACGGTTTCCCACGAAACCATTAAACACTTTGAGATGAAGAACAATTATCACTTAAAAGCAGCACGTAAAAAACCAATGCTTTCTGAAAAATTATTGAAAAGCGTTTAAAGTTTGCAAGACTGCACGTTGGAAAGCCTGACCTGACAAAACCTGACGATGGACCAAGCAGGGTGTGGCGAAGCCGTTAAATGATTTGGAACATCGCAACATCATACCCACCGTCAAAGTTAGGAAAATGTCGTTGGGGCGTTGGAGAGTTAGCATTTATAAAAAATAGCATGAATGCACAACAGTATTTGAATATACTGCGGTCTCATCTTACATGTTATTTGGGTTTAATGGTGGTTACAAAACCGACGTTTAAGTTTTACCAAGCGAACGACCCTTAACATCATTTTAGTAAGGGTATGGCTTCTTTATAAATGTGGTAAAGTCTTAGATACTCCTCACTAGAGCCCAGACTTGGGCATTTGAACAGAAACCTTTGAAATGTTGCAAAAAAAACTGTATGAAAAAACGTAAAGAAAACGACATAGGAGTAAACACAATTCATTGACAGACTGTACATTATCATCGTTTAGCATAGTCTATGGTCCTCAGCAGTAGAATCATCTGCATATGAGGCCCGTTCCCATGTCGGAACTATAATTTTGGGACTTGTTAGTGATCCTCCAGGTACTCTCTTGGCGTTAACTTCACGGACAAGATGAAGTTCAACAGTCATTCGAAACTGACACCTAAGGCCAACCTAGGCTTCCATCACATCTATCCCTTGATGCGCAAGCAAAATGGATTAAGCCAGAGAACAAAACTGCTGCTCTACGCAGCAGCTTATACGGCCGATCTTAACGTACGGCTTCCCAATCTGGAACACCATCCCTAAGACCAGCATGACGAAGCTCGAAGAATACTGCGAATATGTACCGGACTCATCATCGGCAGGGACCGTCAAAGGCACCACAGCAACAACAGGCTCTACGACCAAGCACGCATCATCCCCCTGCAACAGTGCATGGTGACACTATTCAGAAAGCAGCTACTAAACATCAACAACCATCTTAACGAGGAAATCAGGAACCTGAGAAACACAATCCCTGGACTACGCTACCTCAACGCGTTAAATCTGCTAAACGAGCAGAACTTTCCAACACGTCGAATAAAGAGCTGTATTGATTCTACCAGAGCAGCGATAGCAATCACCATCGAGGCTAAGTCGGCAAACACATCACCATCTCAAAAGGACCACCGTGGTCACACGGACTTAAACAACCCGATGTAAGGAAAAGCCATTGTAGGAAAAAAAACCCAATAAACCGACAATAATAATAAACATTAAATTAAACAAAGTACATCCGTTGGGCCCTTATTTTTGAACCAACACTTTACCCTTTAGTTTGTAAGTCTAGTTGTAATCTCAATTACAAAAATAATTTTCCGTTCAAATAAATTTTTAAATCGTTTTAATCCAGGTGCTCATTGAATTTTCTGGACCGCTGAATACACTACTTCATCTTTAAGCGGTTGCTATGCATGCTTCCCAGAGGGCGCCACTTGAACGGCATGCCAATATGTCTACCTGACCCGTTAATTAACATTGATCGTAGCGGATCAATAAGTACATGTATAGTAGGACATTTGTTCACCAACAATCCTGGCAAACTCTAACTCTTGGAAGTTCCCACTTCCTTAAATTCCTCAAATTCTATTCTTTGAAGCATTGCCATCTTGTCAACTTGTCCTGGTCAACTTGTCCAAAGTCCATGCACTTCAATCTACCCTTTACTTGAAAAAATGCAGGTATCCTAGCAAAGGAAGTACGTCCCAAAATGTTTATAGAAACCAGCAGCCCACTCATCACCAGCCTAGCAACCCTTGTTTACAAAGCCAAAACAATCGAAAGCAAATTTATCAAGGTCCTAACTCCCAATCAGTGCTAGAAACAGTCGAATTCATTCAGAAAAATGCTCCAGAACAATCCAAATTCAATGGATCATCTTCGAGAGGCGACCGCATGCATCAACGAGCTGAGTGAAACGCATCAGAATTTCCAGAAGCCAAATCTAAAAAAGTCCCCCGGTAAGTTGACAGCAGCTCTCAATGCCACACTGTCATGTCAACCATTTTCAGTAACCCGAGCGGCACGATACGAACAGTTTCTGTGGCGGGAGTTCTACGATGAGTACATCCGTTCCAAGCAACGATTGGAGGCCATACGCCCGGCAACACCATCAACGGAGTACAACGACGAGTTCAATAGGCCACATATCGGCGAAGAGCGGAAGATTGCAAGCGACGAACTGATAGAGAAGTTTCCCTTGTACGCAACGAACGCGGTCACGCTGTGGAACCCCAAGGGCGATTTCTCGTGCAACTTCAAGCGTGTCCTGAGTGTCACTCTGCCGGTTGAGCTGCAACCTGGGACTTTCGACGAAAGGAATATTTTGAGTCAATAAATTTATTTAGTTTGGATTTTAGTTCTTGTGATTTAACAGAAATAACGTGCATTGCATGAGAAGATCTGTTGAAGATTGTCAATCCACCCAAACGAGCTACGATAGTTGCGCCTAAATGTATACCGCGCTCGGACAACCCCAAGAGCTGGTTCTGACCATCGCTACAATCCTCTCGAGTAAGTGCGTTTCCCTTAAAATCCACAACGTATCCGAAGTAAACAAAGCCGTTCACGAGTTCACTCATCGACGGTCTTATCTTATCTTGAAGTGAATTCTGCGATACCGAGCATTTAGTCATCCAATGTCGCCTACAAACTCGCCTCAGTACACAAACGATTTTCACGCGCAAACGAGTTAAAGTGCTTGTCTATTTCCGTCGCGAACTGCAAAAACCTAGTGAAACAGTGCAACAGGAACAAATAAACATAACAGCCGTCATGGATGCCCGTGACGGCAGCCCCGAGCACATACTCGGCTACACAATCCGCAGTCGAACGCGAATCTATGTGTCATACCTGCTACCGTCCAGTCTGGAGCTGATGGTGTACATTGTGCAGATAATCGCCGATTGTGCGGTTGCCTATCAGCACTTCCACAGTGGTCAGCCGCTGTTTGGCTGGCTGACGCTCATGCTGGTGGTCGCACCACCAGTGCTGTGTTTCGTCTTCGTAATGACCTCACCGCAGCAGTGGACGAATCCGCAACATGCCAATAAGACACGATTCATCGGCTATCAGTTGCTGAATTTGTTGTTGTTTCCGTTGTTCGCCGTCTACAGGTAATTTACAGTTAATGACGAAATGGGGTGTGCTGGGAGCTGTGCGATAACAATTGGGGACAAGTGGTTTATGCTCCAGACTGGGCTAGCCAGTGGGGGTGGTTGCTTTTTTGGCTAGACGTGGAAAACGTAATTGCTTCGGCAATGTCGGTAGATGCCTATCGGCGGAGTCAAGCTGTAGGCGGACAGTGATTGCTTGGTGGAATCGACCTTGTTTGCGTTTTTCAAGTTGTTGACCATTCGAGGACAAGTGAAGAAAAGAAACGACCAAGTAGTGTTCCACTAATTTTCAATGGCAGTGTGTCGCAGGCTACATGGGCTTGTGAATGTTCATAATCGATGACTGGACGGAGGGAAAGCGTGAGTCAGAATGGACATACTTTGCGTTGGGGAGACGTCAGTTAATAGAGTGTAAATGTGAAAAACGTGTTCTTTCTAAGAGTGACCAGTAATTGCTGGAGTAAGCCAGCCGGACCTTTCCGTGCTTCAAGTGTTGGTAGTCTTGTTGAGCATAGTCAGGAATTACTGTGTGTTGGGAAGCCATTTCGACGCATAGTTCGGGAAAACCTTGACCACTCACTTGAAGTAATACAGGCCATGTGAATCCCAAATGTGGTCTGGGCAGAACTTCAAAACCTCCATCTTTTTATTTTGTCCTTTTACGATTCAAAATGTGAAAATTGATTTGAGATGCAAGGAAATGAATTCATTTTGGCAGGCAAAAGGCGCTGAAGCTATGAGGGCAAGGAAATATCGGAAAAAATCCATTCTCTTCATTTGCTTCCGCCTTTAAATTGCTCTTGAGACGAGAGCATCCGCGATGACGTCAAGCAAAGATGTCCAGGACACCTTGTTTCCTGTACATCATGGTGAACGCTTTTTAGAGAAACACGATACAGCGTCGGTGCTACCGTTGGGGGATAAGTCGACCAAGTTCATAAACGTCGCATTGCAGCAACAGTGCCATATTTTGCGTTCACAAATGTTAATAAACTGCAGTGACTAGCTAGGCCTGAGGACAGTCGGCAACTGCGTTCAAAAAGGCAATGTGACAGTCAAACTGAAATCAAATTGGCAGTCATTTTTGTTTTGTGGCAGGATTGCAGGGAACTCGAAATGTGGTTCCTAAGACTATCATACGGGAATTCTAGATTTTTCCAAGACATGATGTAGGCATTCACCCCGATAACGAAACTCATTTTACCAAAACGACGCAATGCGTCTTGAGAGTCACGTCACCTTATGTGCGTTCAAGCATCGGCATGACGAAGCTATATCGGAAGGCTCAAATTTTGAAATGGGGTAGTTTTCATAGATTATGTCAGAATTAACATTTTTAAATTGGTTTTTGAGTGACTTTGGGGTTTGTTACATAAAATGACTACGTGACCATGGAAATCGTGGATGTGGCGATTGCTTTGAGTACTCATAGCGACGACGATGAAGGGAATTGATTCAAATAAGAAGTATTAGATCCGAATACAATTCAAGACAAGCAGTATTGTTCATTCCCTACAGGTGGCTCTAAACTATTGAAAATGACTCCTACCTCTTAACTCCATATGCTTGAGGAACACCTTAAAGATTAATTGCTGATTTCATGTTGTTCTTCATCAGTTCAACCAGCCGGTTTTTTTTAATAAATTTGTCTACTACCGTGTCGGTTGTCCCGGTAGAAGTACAACCGACCAGCTTTTCAGCCTAAGAATGGTACTTGAGGTGGCTTGGGAGTATACCAAGCCCATCTACAGCTGTTTTGTGGATTTGGAGAAGGCATACGAACTGTAGCACAACTCAGTAATTTAGGCAATATCTTGTTTAACTTGTCTTGGAAGTGAAATGTCACTCCTAAGCCCTACGGAAGAATATATTGTTACGTTTTACAGAAATGAGTTTACGTAAAATTAATTAAATTCTGAGGAATGAAACACAAAAGTTCGCGGGCAATGGAACTGCGGTGTTCTGATATTTGAGCTGCTGGCCTTGGTGGAGCAGGGCAATGCAGCTTCAATTACAGTTGCGAGGCGTGTGCTAACTAACATAACTCTTTATATTCCATTCGTGTATAGGTGGCGTATTTTACATAAGCTTGTACCAAAGGTTGATTTTTTAAAAGCTATAGGAAAGTTTTTCAAAAAAAAAAGACATCAAATTCAGAAAAAAGTCTTTATTTGAATCGATAGTACGGTCCATATAATTTAATGTTTGAAGATTATTTCATGCAAATGTTGATCTTGACTGCCCCATCCGCTTAGTCCAATTTTGGCATACTCTTTCCAACATTTCGGCCGGTATCTCACGAATAAATGCTTCAATGGTGTCTTCCAATGCGTCAATTGAAGCGGGCTTGTCTGTATAGACATGAGCTTTGACATAGCCCCACAAAAATAGTCTAAAGGCGTTAAATCGCGCGATCTAGGCGGTCAATTGCACGGTCCCGAAAGTGAAATAAAATGCTCACCGAACTCGCCTCTCAATACGTCCATTGTTGCGCGTGCTGTGTAGCATGTGGCACCGTCTTGTTGAAACCACATGCCATGCAAGTCAAGCTCTTGCATTTTGGGCAAAAAAAAGTTGGATATCATCTCACGGTAGCGCTCACCATTCACAATTACGTTACGATTCTCATCATCTTTGAAGAAGTACGGTCCAATGATGCCACCAGCCCATAAACCGCACCAAACTGTGACTTTTTCTGGATGCATTGGTAGCTCTTGCAATGCTTCTGGCTGATATTCACTCCAAAATCGACAATTCTGCTTATTTACGTGCCCATTGAGCCAAAAATGAGCTTCGTCTAAACTGACCAAAAAATTGAAGAAGCGCGCGATGAACTTTCTTAACAGAGCACGCATTTTGATAATAAAATTCAATAACTTGCAAGCCTTGTTCGTTTGTAAGACGATTCATGGTTAAATTTTAGACCAAACTGAAGATGTTTGACAGTGAAACAAAGCACGAAACGTGCGTCAGCTGTTTAAACCAGCGTTGCCAAAAAGATAATAGCTAAAAAATCACCCTTTACAATCATTTCGGGAACACTCTTCGGTATTGTTTCTTTTCCGGAGTTATGGTCGATTTTTCCAACAGATGGCGGTGTCGACGATATGTGGACAAAGGTAGCTGACAGATTTGTCGACTGAAAGGTGGTTGGTGCTCTGATCATCCCACGTCACAATATGTACGCAAAATGTGTACAAAATGTGTCAAGTGGCAAACGAAGAAAAAACACACCATTCACGACTTTGCCAGAAGGAAATTTCCCTGTGGATGAAATGTCAGAGTTTGCCACCATCGTCGTTCTCGAGATGTTGCCAGTAAGCAGAGCACTTTAATCCAATGCTAGGACTCCTGTGATCCACTTACCCCTTCGTCCTCAGTAAAACGTCGTTGGGGACCTCCATTCTTCTCACACGAGGCTGTGGTTCCGTAATTATACTCATAATTTTTCCGTCATCATTCCTATTTGCCAACAGTAATATTTTGGTTAATTACGTATACGTACTACATGTGAACCAGTTTCTTCCACCTGCGATAGGCAGTTACGATGCCATCTGGTAGTAATGTTGTTTTAATTACAACAACTAGCATGCCCTCCTCCAGACGAGGTAATTCGGGTGTCGATGGATCCAGCAAAAAGGAGCAATGGATCATCCATGCGCCACTTTTCAGAATGTTGAGAAAATAAAAAGAAAGCCCTATCCTACCTATCCAAACGAACTTTTACGCATTTGTTATAAAAAAAAAATATCTTGGACCTGTCCGATTTTTGCAACCTTTTCAATGAAACTCATCCCGTTTCCTTCAAAAATATTGGACCGGAAACTGCCCCTTTCCGAGGGCAGTAACGTATAACGTACATAACAACACTTCACAAAATTCTGGCCTCAAGAATTTGACGGATCTGACAACTGGAAAAGACAAAAACCAAGTCTTACGGCCCCCAAGCCCATAGAATCCCTTGCGTGCGTATTATAATTGCCGGATTGCAAGGAGGTCCCGAAATTGATCGAACTGTCACAGTACCAGTTGACCGACTTCGCTTTTGCATAAATCCAAGAAATTCGAAATTTCGAAGTCCCTAAATTATTAGGAATTGATCACCCTAATTTTTAATCAAAATAAAACGTAGTCCCTCATTCATAAAAAACCTCGAATGAATTTCCATGGAAACATCTGTCACCCGCTCAAAAAGTTAAAAGTTGACCACAATCAGTCGGCGCGATGTATTCCACATGTGTTGTTTCTCTCCCTCTCATTTGGGCTTATGAGTTGTCAATGTTGTGACATTACGAAACGCACGCAACGGATTCCATGGGTTTAGGCAGGAATGAAGTATGATAGAGATGCCCAACTTCTACCTCTCTTGCCCCTTAAAATGTTAGACAACCATGGACTAGGGGTCAATCAGCTGTGAAGTTGGGTATCTCTATCGCACTTCATTCCTGGGTTTGGGCCTTTATACACAGTCGGTGTGTATTGCCCCTCCTCCAGCTGACTGGAAAACATGAGGCAAAGTTAAAGTAGACACTGATAAGGTTTTAAACGAAATTATCACATGTGAACACGCAGAAATAAGTTGTATCTATCAGCTTTCGCTCTCGTCCACCTATGCAATCTCGGTACACACAGTGCGCTCCATTTCACTTCTTGAATCTCAACCAAACAACAACAACTACAATGGGCGCAAACACGACTGCGAAAATGTATGCAAAAAGTACACAGAAATGAACCAGTTACGATGCCGAGTATCTCTGAAATGTATGAACTTGAAGTAATAGCAAATTTTCAACTAAAGCAGCACAGAGTGAATACAAGCAGACCACAATGGCACTTGTACCAAATTCGAGAATTCGGAATGAATGTGACCAAAGGACGTACAACTATATTTTTGACCCTTCCTGCAATCGACTCACGCAGCAACATAAACTCCCCTCTTGAGTGATTGAGAGAGTGACAAACGATCGGGTGAATCAGAGAGGACATGCATTTTCAATCATCTTTGGGTCGGGAAAGTGTACAGTCGTTGGTTTACACGTAGACAATGCAATGTCCACATTCATGACGTGGGAGTAGAGCTATAGTAACGTCATTTCATTAAGAAAACAATTGGCGTATTTGGTAATATTCGACCAAAGCTGATATTTGATAATTGCGCTAAACAGTCGGCTAAATATGTCGGCCATCAAATAAATGCTGGTGTTCCCCAAGGTTCTGTCCTGTCTCCGATACTCTTTCTCATTTTTATAAATCATCTTGTTGTCGGATTCTCCTCCACCCCGAGACTTCAAGAAAGGTTTGCCTGGCCGACTGTTTAGACTGGCTGTGGGAAAAGGTGGTGAAATGGAATGTATTTATTCTCTGGTGAAAACCGCGAATTACCAGGGACCTCACGATCACGAAATGAACACACTCTCATCAGTTATTCTATCTTTAATTTTCTGAATGCTTTAAGTGAGCTACCGCCTCAATACAAAACTCAACCTAAATACTACCTTCACTTAAATCTAGCGCGCTCGATTCGGACCCCGTTGCATCGATGCTCCACGATAAAAAAGCAAAGTAGTTACCGGAATGTAAGGATATACGATACGGATCCGAAAACGTGACAAGTATGAAGATGAATGAAATTAAAAAGGAACAAATAAAAAAAAAGGTATTGCGAAGGTTTCTGCCGCCAAAGTTGCACCCGGTACAGTGCACGCCAATTTAGAAACTAAGACCTCGTCTCAACGCTCCCCGTCAAAGCGGTTACTCTGGATTAAGGTTCCTACTGGTCTAGGTGAGCCGCACCACTGAGTTATACCAGCCCGTATGGTGGTGGTCTTCAACTCTGGGGAAAGAGAACGCACCTCTACCGAGGGAGAATACTCGTCCTCAATTGTTCCTTCCGTGATAAAAAAAAATACATTCCTTTCTCCTTCCTCCAACAACCCAACAATTGAACAACCCCCTAATTCACTCTTAGTGCCCTCAGACCCCACCCTGCCCAACCTCTGATCTGAGTTCTTTCCCGATCCGCTCAATTGGCATATTTCGTACAGTTCATACGCACTATTCCCCCGTATGGTCCCCTCACTCACGGTCAACGTCGGTAACCGTGAAGGTTAAAGAAAGAACAAAAATGTACTAAGTCGATATGTCGGTGGGATTCGAACCCTGACCCCTTGGGTTAAGAACCAGTCACCACCTAGCATTACCATAAGAACATACGTGTCTGAGCATTTGATAACAACGTTGGCCTTGAAGTCAATGTTTCAACCTCCCAACAGTCTTCCACAAACTGTGTACCACATAAACTGTATTTTTTTTAAATGTCACTTAAAACACAATGTAGCGTCATTAAACCAAAAAATCAGCACGTTTTTGTTCTAATCTTTTGTGACGCCTACCGCCTACCCTACCCACAGCCTGCCCACCAGTGGATAAGTGGCAGACAATGCATTTCGTGTTGTACTTAGACAGTACGAGGGGCGTTCAATATATTCTCGGTATCGATATGAAGGAAAATGCGAATTCAATTTAATTTGTTTTTATTTTTCAATATAATATATCCCCTAACATCAATGCATTTGTTACATCTTGAGAAACCCTCAAAAAATAAATTTCCTCTTTCTCTGTAAAACACCCATTTATTGCCGACTTGAGTTCTTCATCATGCGAAAACCTTTTTCCAGGAAGACATTTTTTCAAATCCGGAAACAGGAAATAATCACTAGGGGCAAGGTCTGGACTATAGGGTGGGCGTTGGATTTCTTCGAAACCACAATCTCGCGCAGTAGCCTTGGAAACTCGCGCCGTGTGAACAGGAGCGTTGTCATGAAGAAGCAACACACCCGCTGCGAGTTTACCCCGTCTTTTCTTTTTAATTTCCTCCCGCAAATTATGCAAAGTGGAAGCTTAGGATGTGGCGTTGATGGTTCCACCTTTTTTTCTTGTACTCAATGAGCAAGATTCCCTTTGAGTCCCAAAAAACGGTGGCCATGAGCTTCCCGGCAGACGGAGTGACTTTGAACTCCTTCGGGGGGTCTGTTCCTTTTTTATGCCACTCCATGGACTCTTGTTTGCTTTCAGGGTCATAGTGGTGGACCCATGTTTCGTCACCAGTAACAATTCGATCCATAACACCGTCCGCGTTCTCACTACACATCTCCAAAAGGTCTCTACAGCATGCGATTCTCACTTTTTCCTGAGGCGCTGTGAGCATTCGTGGCACCCACCTTGCACTGCCCTTTAAAAGGTTAAGATGGTCATGAAGAATGGTGTGAATGGTACCAATTGCAAATACTTCCAGTTAATATCTGCTTGTCATCTTGTTGGTTGGTTGCCTGATATGAAGCTTTCTGTCGAATTTGCCACAAGACCACTTTTGTGGATTCAATGCGTTAGCTTGGAAGGAATACCTTAAGATGTTCACGAGCAAACGCCGATGAAAATCAATGCTATCAAGATAAAATAAAGCACAAATTTTCGGTTCTGCTTTAATCTTCAACTCCTGCACTGACTATAAAATAGACATAAGTGACCTGAGTTTGGTATCCGCCATGTTTTATGCCAGCAAAGAAAAACTGCTGACACACATATTTGCCTTCGCAGATCAAGCTGCAAGCAGCAGGCGCATTTCGTTCACTTTCTTTACTTCAACTCATCTGTCTCGGGGCTTATCCACTTGTACAAGTTCGACGATCGTCTGAGGGTATCCCAAGGGCACGCACCAATGTCTTAAGAGTTGTCTATTCCTCATTTCGCCATCACCCCGTTCGTCGTTATCCCAAGATATCATATATCGCGAGAGAGACATTAAATGTGAGGTATTCATGTCAGTTTGTCTCTAGTGCTGAGTGGACACCGACAAACCATGAAGCGCCGACTTTAAGGGCATCGATCTTGGCGAATGGTGCTTTGTTTTTGAACACAAAATGAACCTAGGTTGAGCCTGAGATAATGCTTGCCTTGATCCTTGAAGGTCTTGATCACGCTGCTTCATCTGATATGCTTCTTCCCCGTTTCTGAAGGTGAGCTCCTTCCTCTGCTCGTTTGCGATTCGAGACAATTGCATACAACTTGACGTGCACGTGTTGGTGCCTCATGCGACTTCGATAAAAACGATGCTGTTTTCCAAGTCATTGTATAACCCCGAACGAATGATACCAATATTGTTGCCCAACGATAATTTGACAAAGCCAACAACTAATGGGTTCTCCACTTCTAATTAAATGAGTGACTGCCTAGGTCTTGCTTTCTATTCAAAAGCTCTTGCCAATCCTTTATTCGAGTTTTTTAATTTGCAATATTGCAACCTCCACACAATTCTTACAAGCTCACACCCGTGTGCAGGGACACAATTGTATCCTATTCCCAATCACGCCCAAAAAAGGCTTATCGAACTGTCTGACGACCACTGACGAGTGTGAAGCCCCTGCTCCCATTTCACTGCCACGCCACCATTATTGAATCTCCTTTCGCAAGGAAATTGCAATCAATCATTTCAGTTGCCATAGGCCACCGTTGCATGGCGGACAAGACCATTCCTTTGTGAAATGAAAACCATCCACCACTCGTGCAGCAGGACAGCTAAGAGATCTGATGTTTCTTTTATTTTGCAGATTCTCCCGGCGGATATTCTGGTCAGTGGAGGCCCTCTTCCATGACACCGATGACAGCGAACGCATGCGATGCCTGGCCAAGTCCGGCGAATGCTCAACATGTGAACTGTATCATTTTCTCCAGGCCTACGCACAGGCCGCCCCACAAATAATCCTTCAGCTCTACCATATGCTTGGGCAGAATCTATTCAGGAACTATAACACAAGTAAGTTACGCCCAATCCCTGGAATTCCGGGAAACACACGCCAAACTTTGGACGTTTTCAGCGCTGGCCATCCGGTCAGGCACTGATTTATGGGGGTCCTACGGTCCAGTGCCTACATTCCTGTTTGCGGAATTTCTTTATTGGAGATGACGCTATAGACGGTACTCATCAGTGTTACCGCCGCATCGGCTTATGGGAGCACAATTCAGGGATGTGCGAAGGGCGACACCAATTAATCACCCACACTTTCTGGGCGTAGAGGAGACCTCTGCTTGCATGCACCGCTGATTAGATGAGTTAAGCCGGAGTCTGGGGGGTGAGGGAAGGGGGAAAAGTCCGGAGAAGATTTATTGTGTACGACATTTCAGGGTGGGAAGGATCTTATCCCAGTCCCGAGGGCGTTCGGTTGTTCAGTTAATTAGATTCCAGTAAATTGGTTCTTGACCAAATGTGGTGGGGGTCAGGAGTTATAGGATGCATACCATAATACCCTTAATTTCGATTAAATCACAGCCATGGAATGTCAAATCATCTCGCATGAATTCTATACTGATATTGCCTCTCCTTGATGAGAGTGCACCGAAGGAGAAGGTTAACGTGTTAGATTCAATATTCGGATTAGAATGAACGATGTAGGAGGCTCTCTGCTCTTTATGAGTACTTTGATAATCCTCAACTGACCTCAGCCACAACAGTTACTGGCCTCAGGTAAGTGGTGAAGGTCGAGCTCAAAAGCAATCCATCGATGGGGTCCTCGGGCGTATACGTGTTTTGTTTAGCCAATATTATGATCTGCGTCATCCTGCATTGGTGGCGGCTACGTAACATTTTCTTGTCCATGTGCTTACATTTCGGCGAAGAACTCGGGCGTATACGTGATATTATTTGCTCACTTTTAAGATGTTGGTGGTGGCGATTACTTCATATTTTCTTCTTGCAAGCAAAAGAAGAACTTGTTTAATGTTAGTTTTAATTGTTTGAGTATATAGATTGAGGGAATACATTTCGTGGGGAAAGGGAAACAATAATGAACTCAAGCCATGTTTTCTACGAAGAAAGCGTCCAGGCTTGGTTTTAATTGACTTTTGGGGCTATTATTTCAGTCAGATGCCGCGTAGATTGCTCTGCGTATTTGGCGCTTGGCACATGAGTGTTCTTCTACCGTGATTATTGCTGATTGACTGGATTTAGGTTGGGTTGGGTGGGTTAGGCGAATGTCATTTCCATGGGGGAAAGTTCCTACTTAGCTCCTACTTCCCGATTGTCGTCCCTGTTCTTGTCCCATCCGGATGTCCTTTTAAGCCTGAAAAGAGATTTTAGAGGTGCATTTCTTATATCCTGAAGGTCTTGGAGGCAATGTTATCCCAGTGTTGCTAGACGCCACTTGCAGAGACTGGGCCAGTTACAGAGGACAGGGAGGAGTGTCCCCTTTTTCCTTGGTTTCATACAAAGGATTGCCTGGGAGTCGTCGGATTCGGCCGCTTTCCTGGCAAGTTCATCCGCTGTTTCATTGCTGGTTATGTCTGCGGGATTTGCTAAAATACTGGAGCTGCTGCATGCGACCAGCTATTGCGGATTGATTGCTTTATCGACGGGAGTTGAAATACTTCGTGACGTTTCGAGCGGGTGAGCTATCTGCGTTCGAGATTTAGTTTCTTCATAGTAATCCAGAGTAATGGTCAGCCTGAGGATTTGCTTCTTGTTTAGCACATCTACCCTCCAAGTGGTTTTTGGAGACGGAAGTTTCACTGAAATCGCTTGGACACGTTGAAACTGGCCGACGGGTGCTTGAACTGATCCTACCCATACTAGTTCACCCTAATGAAGCCTCGGCTCTATGAGCGCATAATAAACTTGTCGCTGTGCAAATAGCAATCCTCCTTCGAGTTGATATGCTGTGGTCCCAAGTCAAAACCGTCTAAGTCGGTTTTAATACTTTTTCAGGAGATGAGTTCAAAGTTTCGAATTATCACTGCACTTCGTACCAAAGCTACAAAATTTAATAACTTCTGCTTAAAAATAATATGCAGACATACACATACTCAATTTAGGGATGCATGAGTTTTGCAAAACATCGATGTCAACATCGATGGTCGATAACAATCGAACTCAAAACATCGATGTTTGTTAGTATCGATGTTATAAAATGTATTTGTTATGTACAAACAAGACAACAACGGTACTTTTTATGACATGCAATTCTTTTATTATTAATAAACTTTTCCGCAGCAGATTAACACAGCACAGTTTACTCCAAAACCAAGAACGTGAGAATACACAAAATGTAAGGAAACTGAAAGCTGCAGAATACTTTGGGCTTCATCGCATACTCGAAAAACCAATTTTGTTTCCAGAATTAAGACGAATCCATCCACGAACCAATTCCGAGAACTGTCCAGATCAATGTTGTTTTGTTCTACGCACAGGCGAGTTTCACAATATCTTTGACAAGATGCTTATGTACACGATTATGAAGAAATTCTGATGCAATTGTTGATGTAAATTTCCAGAAAATTATTGAAAATCTTTAATTACAAATTATTTTCTCTCAACATCTAAGGCCGATGTTTCGTTCTTAATATCGATTATCCGATGTTTTACACAGTCAGACATCGATGCAAAAACATCGATATTTACCTTCGCGCCATGGATATTCGGCTTTGCCGTTGATTTGCCTGGTTGGCTGGGTTTCACATATGATTTTTTGCGCTGAAGGTTGTCGTTATGGATCCATTTTTCGTCACCAGTAATAGTACGATGCAAAAATGACTTCCTTTTGTGGCGTTCCAGCAGAATTTCTGACATGCAAAACCGCCTTTCGACTTCTCTCGGCTTGAGTTCTTGTGGAACCCAATTTCCTTGCTTTCCAGATTCACTTTGCGCATGAGCTAGGTGAGAGTTTTGCTAGAGTACTCAATAGTCACGCATGTCATCTTATCTGGTCATCTTTCCGATATCTAAGCCGTTGAGCAGGACTGAGTTGATGACACTCTTGCATAGTCAGCTTGGTCTTTAGATAGCCTGGTCTGTTGCTAAATAGCATTTTGCGACAGTAGCGACTGGCGGGAATTGTTCTGCGTTTCATCTTGATACGAACAGTTCTGCTACGGATTGGTGGTCGACGATATCCGTGATAACCTCGAAAATAAAGTTAAGTTAATGTTCTGCGTCCTTCTGGGATACATTGGTTCGCACTCTAGTACGTACGTTTCAGCCACTTCCATTTAAATGTCATAAAACGCCTCAACTCGACCCAAGCTAATTGCCAACGGGGCTGTTGTACATTGAAATCTGTTCTACGTCCGTTTTTGTTTATCCCATCCTCTAGCTTAGTTAAGAAATTCGTGCTTACGACCCAAAGATCTGATTTCCACTCCAGCCTCAAGCCAGACTCCAGCCCTGTTTCCTCCCATTTCGCATGTCCTTCAGCGCACAGTGCCTCCCCTTAATCGTTCCCCCTTGCAATTTGCCAAATCATCTCAACCACCACCTCCCTCTTACTCTGAACACGATCCATTTCAATTGTTCTCTTTCTTTCTCTAATTTCAGCAACCGTCCAAGCAATCAGTTTAGTGTTCTCCACAATTGACTTGGCAGCCATCACAGTCACTTACCAGCGATTCGAGAGCCAAAAACTGGCCGGCCGGCCGTACCCTTGGGCTGTGCCCAATCAAATCGATAGCCAAAGGCAGCGACTAGTTGCTGCCGAACAATTGCGGCACGAGACAGAGCGTAAACGGCGGGAATCCGAACGAAAGATATCCGACTTCCCCGAGAGCAACAAAATCATGGAGAACTTCATGTTGCGCCACAGCGATCCCACTTCACCGGGCAGCCACAGGAATGCAGAGCCCCGGGATTCAGCTGACATTGTCGTCCACGTCGACGGAGGTGTGGACGAAGTGGATAACGACGAGGAGCCAGATGCAGCCATCAACTCGACGGACGATGATAAAATTAAATCCAGCAGCCCCTTGCTGCGGAAGTCGACAGATGGAGGCTCTGTGAATAGAATCGAACAATGGGACACGGTGCCGGAGACACCACCACCACCCTTGCCGGGAAGAACTGCGGGCCCAGATCTCCGCCGCCAGACATCCGTTGAACCGGCATCCAACACGTCGGCGACAGGAAGACACCGACTGTCTGCGACCGCAAACAGAATATCAACGTTCAAGGACATGCTGTGGCTCAACGCTCAGCTGTACATTAAGGAGAACGTGCCCCGGCCGCCGAAGATGTTAACCGGACGGCTCGAGGAGAAAGCCGCCGAGGCGGAGAAGTGGAAAGCCCAGCCCACACCCAGCCCAGAGCCGACGCCGCCGGCTGCCAATGATGAGACGGACTTCTTTATACCCCGCACTCGGCAAATTGTCAACGGCATTGAGCAGGACGACTTTGCTGCCAAAACAGTCGCCTTCTTCGGTTGGCTGGCGTTCGTCTGCATGAGGATGATGGCGCTGTCCACGTTCTGCGTCTTCTACACGAAAGCCTTCTTCATCATCCTGGGCGCCCACTACGCGCTGATGCTCTTCGGGCTGTCGCTGGAGTCAAGGTTCCGGGACAAACTTAACAGGACTCTGTTCTACCTGCTCCTCGCATACGTGTACGTTTTCGTCATCCTCGAGTTCAGGATCAAATTCAACCACGTCCGCATGTGGTACGTGGGCTTTTTCGTCCTCACCATGGCCGAGAACCTTCTCATGACGTTCACCTGGTGGTTCCAGGCGGAGTTCGACTCCTGGTGGTACGGCTTCCTGTACGACGGTGTAATCTACAGCGGTATCCTTTTCTCCGCCTCCCTGATTGTCTACTACTGCATACTGCGGCCGAAGGAAGTTGTGTATGTGCTGGTGAATAACGAATAAACTCTGTTGTTGCCGCTGACTGGGGGGTCTTTTGTTGTTCATTTTGCTCTGGGCCTGCTGGGCTGGCAGGACAATGAGAAATTCAGGGAAATCAAGCGCTCAATGATGGACCACACTGTGAATGGCGAATGACGACTGAACGGGGGCTGACTGCTCCTCCATTCGATTGATTTTGACCACTTGGTCGAATAAGAGGATTCGAGATACCCTCATTATCAGGGATTCCGATGAGAGCTCTATCGAAATCCTACCCTTTTCTGTGTACATCATTTCGGGGTAATAGTCTGGAACCACATGCGGACACAAAGGCAGACAATGCCTTCTTTGTTGACCACGGTCTAAGAGGATCGCTTGGCTCAACTTTTGGGGCATTTCGGCATGTATTTCCTTTCTGCACACTCCACTGTTGTCCATCCGAGGGGAGCGGGAACAACGGCTGCTTAGTAGCAAATTGTTTGCCTTATGGTATTGCAATCACATATTTTAAGAATCTTTGATTTAGGGATAACTTAGCTGCCAGAAGGATGGCCGCTGTTCGAAGGCCCATGGGCACAACGAATGGTTGAGAATGAACGCAGAGAATAACCTTAAACAGGGCTATTGTCACGGTGATTAGGTCCGGGAGTCAAGTCTGGAGAAGCTCGGTTCAAGTCCATCTTGTACTATCTCCCACTGACAATTACGTAGCCAATGCGTTTGTTCTCAAAAATTCTAGAGCCAGTAGAGGGCATAGGATTTCTTAAACCTATCCTCACTCATTCGAACCAAAACACACAGAACGGAGACAGTAGACGACTTCCTCTTTGTTCTACACAACATTCCGGGGTGTTCCTGGACCTCAAGCAAGCAGCACCAAGCAGGTTTAGGTTTAGGTTCCTCTCCACTTGTGTACGGCACTTTTGAAACGGGCGTCCCCTAGTTCATCAAAAACTTTAGTGAATGCTGCAAGAGCTAAGTCCACGTCCCAGCCATGAAATAAAACGAAGAAAACTCAAGAGGAGGTTACCACATGTTGAGGACAGCACGATCTTCGTGCTGTCCATGCAACTGTGAGCATACGCTGATGACATTGACAAAACCGAGCTCGCCGTCAATGGTGCGTTTGGCATCATTCGCGGGACAGAAGCGGAGAACGAGCGCAAGTGGAAGTACATGCCGTACTTAAGAAATCACATTCAACATCGACTTCTTGGTCAGAGCGTCGCAATGGTCAGCTATAATTTCGAGGCAGTTAAGGACTCGGTCAGGAAACAGTTCAAACAACATCAGTACCGAGATCATACGGGTTCAAGAGGCAATTGAGCAATTAAACCGTCTCTCGAAGGACCAAGCAAACTCTATATGCGACACTGTTCATCCTGCTGTAGGACGTGGAGGCGTGGACAATCTCAAAAGCGGATGAAAAGGTTCTTGGAAAAGTTCAGAAAGAAAGAAAAAAGTTCAGAAAAGTATTTGAAGGAGAATATTCAACCACAAACTGTACGGCAACATGAGCCTAACCAGGAACGCCTCAGTTAGGTGGCTTCTGATCCGAATCTATGAGACCCGCATCTTAGGTGGCGCACCCAGGCGGAGAAGGACCTCAACTAACTTGGCAGGACTCTAGTGGTCTCAACATAGTCAACTTATGGCGGTGTACCAATGCCTCGGAGGCGAATACCTTTCGGACGGGAACCGATCTGCCCAACCGCTCTACATGGCCCAGCTGTCCAATTTTGGTCTTGACAAGTCCCACAGGGCTTGGAAGCAACTTCAAGCAAACTGCTGGCTCTCAGTTGTGTACATATTGTATGTGAGTGCTTGACATCTACTTGCTAGGGATCATGTCATGCAAATGCTGAACGCGATTAAAATGCAAGTGATCTATAGAGAGAGTCAAATTTCAGGCACTCATCGAGCGGTATCTCGCTTATAACACCGATTGTGCGTTACCTGCTAAGACGAGTGATTTGACGTATTTCAATAAAATACTCTAATGGCGTCAAATCGCACGATCTAGTCGGCCAAAGCAACGGCCCAAAGGGAGAGACTAGTTGCTCACCAAACTCATTTCTCAAAGGATCCATCGACTCGTGCTTTGGGACCTGCGGCGCTATATTCCTGAAACCACAAGTCATCCAGGGCAATCTAGTGAACTGTGAAGTTTGCACTCATTGAACAATAGGGTGCGGTTGTGACGTTAAGGTACAGTGTAACTTCTCTAAAGTGGACAGCAGCGGGACCATCATGGTAGTCCGTTATGTCCGCTCTGAAAGGGTTGAAATACACGAATATCTCCATGCTGGAACCAAGACGAATTGTGCGTAAAGAGGGGTGTCCCTTATAGAAGGGGTCCTTAAAGATAAGCTTCACTGTAGTTTGTTGGAAAAGTAAATGATGCATTTTCCGAGTACCGGATCTCTCTTGGTTTCAAGAAAAGTTGTTGTCATCGTGCTTGGTCATCGTGAAGCATTGATTTGTCGGAGTTGGACATTTGTGTGAATAAGGTCGATGTTATGGACTCTATGGGCGACTGTAATGTCCATGTGTTACATGGACTGAGCAATTGGATTGTCTTGGTTGGTTCTCTAGGTTCGTCTGTCGACTGTCATTGGCATGCACAGCATCGAGCAAATAAATGCAAACAACTTCAACTGGTTCTCATCAGAAGGCTTCCAGGACAATGAGAAAGTCTGGCAAAGAAAATTATGGCGGGGGATCAGTAATGGAGTGGAGTAACCAATATTTAATGTCTGTTCGAGTTCTGTGTAATCCTGCATTAAGCGTGTGCAAAACTATTGGAAACGAAACCCACTAATGCTAAAAAAAAAAGTACAAGTTTGAAATGTGTCGGTGTCGAGTTCGTCCAGTTCGGTCTTCATCGCCCCTTTCTCTCACAATCCACTGCCCATTCTCGGTCACAACTCCCGCTTGATTATATGAGGCGGGTTGATGCAATGACAGTACGTAACATTTGACGCAGAAGTGAGAATTTGATGGTGGACCAAATCTAATCGATGTATGGACATATTAGCTACATCGATTGTGGTTGTAAAGCCAATTCGAAATTTGCACTTCTCAACTCTGCTTTATCACATGCAGTTGGAGTTGTTTATTTTATAGGTGAGTAAGTAAGTAAAGTAAACAATTCATTTTATTTAGATTAATGTTGGCAACAATTATTTAAACATTTTATTTTAACAAGTTAATAATCTATTAGAATTCTGTTATGTATTCTACTAAGCTGTGATTAAGCTGATAGATAGCCCGATTGACGGGCTATCTATCGCTATTTACATAGACAGTCAGGCAGCCATTGATGCTCTGGATACACCATCATTTATAGGAGATGCAACCTAACTCTATGCTGGGTCCGTGGGCATTGGTGTTTTTCAACGAAAGGGCCGTCGAGTTAGAAAGAGCAAGGGTAGGACTGCAGATAATCAGGACACCCCATATCCCCCACTTCAAGTAAACACATTGTTACTTATAGATACTGATAGATGTTACTTATAGATAAACATTGTTACTTTTAGATAAACATTGTTACTGATAGATATTACTTATAGATGAAAAACACATCTTTGGTATTGGTCTATACATGGTTGTAAACGTATGTGTGTGTTGTGTGTGCTTGAAAAAATACACAATTTCAGTATATTTAGGGTTTTTTTTTTTTCACACATTAGCCGTGTTTTTTGCTTCGGTATATGTATCGATATTTACGTCGAATTTTTAAAAAAGAGATTTGATTTTAAGTGTGTCAAGATATATGAAAATAAGTCGCTTTTTACACTGCTTGCTGATCATCGCCTGCTGATGTGGAATACATCACAACACATCATCACAGAAGCATCATCTGGATAGCTTTCATAAAAAAATGTATAAGCCGTCGAATGTGCATCTGATGTCATACAATTTTGCCGAAAGAATTAATAGTTTTCGAGAACACACGAAAAGTGTATTTGTACACGCAGTGAAACCTCCTAAATGGGGCACTCCAAGGGACTAAGAAAATGCGAATCAATTTGGAGGTGCCCCGACTTGAGAGGACATTTAAATTGGGAAAAATATTATTCTGTCCCAATAATACATAGCTCTGAAATAAAATGTTCTTGAAATGCTCAATGTAAGAAACACTACTAAAACGAATGAGTGCTCGGTGACAACAACACAACAAGACCAAGGATTTTTGTACAAACACATTTCCGACATCCCGGGAAATCGCCTATTTTTGGGATGTGTGTTAGCAGATGTACATGTGCATCCACACACTTGTCATTTCTACCTCTCTTAGCTTTCTATACCAATTTAGAAGTTTTTTTTCAGGCCATGGTTCAATTCAGAGCTGCCACATTGGCAGAGGTTCACTTATGTGAAAAATCTGAGTGTATACATGAGGTGTGATTTAATTCGGAGTTGACCCAATTACAGAGTGTCCCAATTGAGGAATTTCACTGTATGTATGTAAAATATTTTAAAAACTATCTAAGTCTCAGTATTTTTCATTAAAGAATGTTACCGCATTTTTTTAGAAGGAATTTGGAAATGTGCTCAGCGAAGCGGGTATGGATTTGTTTGACTTCAAAATATTGCAATTACCAATACATCTTGCGTATGCTATGATAGTAAACAAGGCACAGGGAGAGCCGTTGAAAATGCGGAATTGACTTCAAATATCCATGCTTCTCCCACGGACAATTATGCGTATCATGGTCAGGTGTAGTTGAGCTATTGGTTCTGTTCATTTGTACCATAAATCCGGACAAAACAAAAAATGTAGTTTACGAAAGGGCTCTGCGATAACTTAAGTAAAAACGTAGCATTATATGAGAAGAAGAAGATATGGAATAAATATATAGGAAAACTGACAGTACACCTAAAAAACTAACCACGAATGCAATAAGGAACTCTGTGGGGATTATTACCGGCCACTGCCTTCTTGGTATGCATGCCATAAGAATGGCAGCGCACTACAAGGACTACTGCAGAAGCTGTAGAGACGAGGAGCAAGAAGAAACTACGCTTCACTTCCTTGTCCAGCCCTTGCAAGAACAGGAAATGATATACTATGCAACTACTTAGACACTTAAAGATACAGGACTTGGCCAAGTCAGCACAGGACTGGATCAGCACTAGGATACCATTAGGCAGCTTTCAGGTGTTAGTGTAGCCCCTTTGAACTAAAGAGGCACCGGTGCAAAGCACCGGGTAGTGATATCAAAATGGATCCAACCAGACTCGAAGTGGGTCGCAACTGCAACTGTTGTGGCATGCACCTTAACCTAACCTAACCTAACCCACATTCCACAACAAGCACATGAATAAAGCTGATACGTTTGTTTTCAAGTTTTTGCATTTTATAAGATTGCCTTCAAGATTGCATTTGGAATCTGTTCTGTACAGGGAAAGTGGACCTCGTGTAACACTGCAGCATTGCCGAGCTGTGATACAAGCAAAGATCACACTCGGCACTGTACGCCCAACTGGACATGTGTACATTGGGGGAGAATGTCCTATTGCAATCCTACACCATTGTCGCATTTATGCATGAGTGCTGAGCAGGATTGCCTTACAAGGCAAGTCAACTGATGCGACCATTTGAACAAAGAGCAAGAAGCAGCAAGAAGCAGAAACAAAAGTTTCTTTCAAAGTTTTGCCTTCAGTTCTTCGTGCATGAACTCATGGGAATCATCTTAAACTACCTAAAACTGCAAATACACGTTCTTTTGAATTTCTTAAGTGTCCGCCTTTGATTCTTGCCTCACCAACACGAAATCCTTCATAATCAGCGTCGTCCTCATTCACTTTAAATACAAGAAATCCCCATGCAGTCACCAGCAACCATCATCAGGTTGCAAGCCCCAAAAACAGGGTGGATGCACTCATTAGACGCTTTCGTTTACCAATGCCGACCGTCTACACGTGCACCCACCCAACCACAAGAGGTCGTGTCTGCGTATGTTCACAACACGATGGGACGCCCCTGCCAGCAGACGATAACGCCCTCCGATGCTTTGGATGCTTTGGAATTAAAATCGTTAATAAGGACAAATTGTCAGTCACATATGGGCATCATGGCCCAGCGCGTTTCGCCATTAAGCCACCAGCCGATGCACAGAGCAACTTTTAATTGTGCATTCCGGGGATGGTTTGGTTTTATAGTCAAACTTTCTGACTATTTGGAAGTGCCAGCCCGCGTTGGGGACGAACTGAGGGTGTCCTTGAACTCTCTCGTGATGTGACGAGTCTCAGTGCTGGGTGGAATTTAATTGAAAGCTCCTTCAATCAAATGTCTTCTTCCATCAATTACCGACATTAATCATGTCACACAGAACTGATGGAGGACATTGCTCTGTTCACACTCACTGCTCTGGCAAAGGATTACATGGAAATATGCCTCCAGGGGGATTACATAAACCCGATGTTCGCTCTTGTTTCAGAGCTCGTCGCGTACTGCGGATGATGTGCTTATCGGCATTAATTATTATCCAACGCACCCGGATCAGCGGCACACTCGTAAACCGGTGTTAATACTGCGGCATGTATCGGGCTTGGCTTACAGGATTATCGCTGGCGACGCTACGTGTCCGTGGTCAAGGCCTCGCAGCAGACCGAGAGCTCGTATAATTAGCTCTGTGATGCAGTCATTAACGGTTTTGTTTCTTTTCTTCGCGCTGACCACAATACATTTTTTTTCCGGAAAGTGGAAATTAACTGCCACTGCACCCGGATGTGAGGACATCATGAGAATAAATCAGAGAATTAAATTCCCGAGAATCGGCTTATCGTGGTTCTGGTGCTTCGAGGCTTAGTGGGTTTGCGTGAATTTCATTTTCCGATTCATTCACACAATGGACTGGATCCGACTCTGAAACATACAAACCATCATTAGAGAGCGCCGCGTCGCGCGTTGGACATAACCTTCGCCAACGTGGCATTTTTGGTTCCACCCATCGTCTCCCGATTCCAGAACAGAAATAAAACCCACCACGAAATAGCTAAACACATTTAATTCTCAAGCAACACCACCATCATCCCGAACAATGTCAACGACAGCGACTACGACTCATACCAGGACTTCTTCATCCAGGCGCTCTTCTTGCATGGCTCCTTCAACACAACGAACGACTCCTTGTTCCCCTTTCTAGTCAGCGCGAGTACATCGGACGGCCTCTTAGCGGTTGTGTTTGCTGGCATGCCGCCACCCTCGGTCTTCTCGCGTGGTGCAATCGAGGCGCGACGACCAAACTTTGCCGGCTTCTTGGTGGAGCCGCCGACACTATCGAAGCTATCTTGCTTAGCGTTTAGTGCGGCTAAAGATGAAACCTGTCGATGTCTAGAGGTCCGACGTTTTTGGGTTTTACCATTCAAACTGACATTTTCCCTGCCCTTACCTTTAGTCGGTGGTTCTGGCAAAGAGTCGACGATCCTCTGCGGTGGTGTGCGCTCCCGAATCTGGTAGTTGTACTGGGCGCGACGGTACTCCGGTTGGTGGGTCAGTGGCAGTGTTGGATCTGTGTCCACGTAGCGGTTCGGTGAGCTGGACTTGAACTTTCGTCTCGGTGAGGTGGCGTTCGACAGGCGGAGGGATGAGGTGGCCTTTTTGACGACGGGTCGCGACCGCGGATAGTCGAGGTACGTGCTGCGGTATTCCGGGTTGAATTCGATTTTCCCCTTCAGACGGAGGTACGGCTCGCGGCATTTGCCCCGCTCGGGTTTCTCCTTCACCTGTGGATCGCGGAAGCTCTCGAAATACTCGGGGATGTCCTTGGTGAACTCCCCGCGGGGGTAGAGGTGGTCTTCGGTCTTGCGGGACTTCTCCTTGGCGACGCTGGGCGGTTGCTGGAACTTCTCGCGATACTCTGGCACTTCCTCGAGGCCACATACCTCCCCGCAAGTGGTCAGGTTGTCGGCCTTCTTGATGGGGGCACTCTTGGAGTACTGGTCGTACTTCTTGTAGCTGTCGCGGTACTCTGGGATCCCAACAAAGTCGCCGTGCATCTTTATGTGGCTCAGCTGGGGGATAGAGTGCGCCTTTTCGATGGGAAACTGAATGTACTGCCGCCGGTACTCCGAAGGAGCGAAAGCGAGGGTCTCGTGGGCCTTCTGCGCAGTCCCCTCTCCCAGGGACGGGTCCTTCCGGAAGCGGTTGTCTGGGGGGGCTACCTCGATTTCTGGTGGTTTGAACGCCTCTCGCGGCAAAATGGCCATCGACTTGTCGACCATGGGATACGAGATGTATGATGACCGGTATTCGCCGCTCATGTCAGTCTCGCCGACGAGCTGGAGCGACTCTGGATTCCGTATGGGGTAGGTGCGGCAGCTGTGGGAAGAGAAAAGGAGAGAGGCTGAGTGTCAGACTGAGGCAGCTTGCGTACCTTTGGATGTCCTCGTGGGAGTATGGAAGAAACTGGGATTGATGCTCGGACTGTGTGCTCATCAAGCCCTCAAGGTGCAGCGAGGTGGACCGCCTTAGAAGGCCCGGCGGGAAACTTCGCCCTGGATTGCGGAATCGCTTGGTGTACTCGGACTTGAGGGAGCCAAACGGAAGCACGGGTTCATCTTCGTTGTGCAAGCAAATACTACTTCGTGTGCTGAAACCTGAAAAAGGAAAACATCTTCATTCAAAGGCTCGTGGCGTGCCGAGCTTGAAGACCTTACCTGGTTGCCGCTTCCGGCGGTAGAACTTGAGGCCGTCAACCGAGACGTGCTCGTGCAGATGCCGGATGACGAATCGATCGAATTGCGGTACGGGAGCTGCCAAAAGTCGCAAGAAGTCGTAAGTCCAATCAACGTGACACCAGAACGCACACAAATACCTGTTAAATCCGGTTCCGAAATGGATCTGCTCCAATCAAAGTCCGACGCAACGTTCTCCTTGGATCTGCCAAAGAGAGACGACAAAGGCATGCTGGTTAATCCCCCATAAAACGAAAGGCGCTCCCGCCCCACCCCGCTGGCATGGACAACGAAGTCGTACAGTGCGCTGACTTCTTGGGAGCGGTCACAGACATGAGAGGTTGTGACTAAGGGGAAAAGTTGACATCCGCTGATGGGAAATGGAAAACTTTGAAGTGGCTGAGGGTGCCGTGGCGAGATGGCGAGTTTTCAGAAAGAAAATGAATAAATACTTATGAAACTTTTTTATAGCTTTCAATGATGAAGTTTTACGTTAAATTGATTTTCAAATCAACGACGAAGTTTTGAGAAATTTCCCGATAATTTGCCAACAAGAGTAGCGGGAGCTGTCTGCCGTGTTAGGGGGAGGAGCAGGAGACGTAGAGGGCCGTTGCAAACAAGGCAGGGAGTGTGAGAAAACTTACACAGAGTGCAGTGAGATATGAAATCGCTGGCGCTTAGGTCAGTTGGTATGGCGGACGATGTTTACAACTTCTAATTGATTGGCAACGAACGGACGAATCTGTAACACAGAAAGAACAAGAAACTACTCATGCTTGAGCATCAGATGGGGTGTCAGGCCGAAGTAGTCCTCATGGGAATGAGATGAATTAAACGCGACTCAAGAGACTATTATTTCATATCCAACCTTGTCTAGTCCAAAGAAGCAAGGTTCAAGGTACCTTAACTGGCGATCGTTCCCCATAGATGTGTTGTTCGCGGGTGTGGGTCTTCCTTGGGGACAATTTTAACTCTCCTATTGACACGCATTGTGAAGGACTGTCTTTCATAGCCAAATATGATGTAAGGCTATAAGCGATCAATAACTCAGAGTAATGCCCAGGCGAACAGTCTTCAAGGTACACAAATCATAAGCAAAACCTTTTCCTGGTGCGGTGAAACTTCTCTGTACGGACACCCCTCTTTAAGGGACACCTCCCTTTACTACGGACAAGCCGTCGTGGTCCCGTCGTGAAGATTTTCGTGTATTTCAAGCTCTTCAGAGCGGACACCCCTACATAACGGACCCGCTGCTGTCCGCTTTAGAGAAGTTAGACTGTACAAGCAAATATTTTGGAACTCGAAATGAACTCATTAATTCTCAAAAACCAATGAACGCACCCATTTGAACTTGACAACATGACAGCACGACATGAGTGTGAACACATTTTGAGAGCCCCACGTGGACACCTCCCAGCCTTGATGCCGGGCTGGCTTGTTGGAGAGTCGCTTGTGTCTGAGTCAACTCGCTCCTCTTTTGCGAAAATAGTGTTGAAACCTGTGAACATTGTCAACTTAACATAATACGTCTACTTTATTTGGGGCTACAGTCTGGGGTGTACGAGGGCTTCAACCAAAAAGCTAGCTACCTCCATGCCAAGTTAGTTGAGGTCTTTCTCCACCTGGGTGCGCTAACTTAAACGCGGCCGCCGTCCTCGGTTGCTTTGTCCCACAGATTCGGCGTCGAAGGCTCTTCTGGTCGGAGCTGACTTATCCATGCGCCTTACATGGCCCACCCACAATAGACGCTGGATCTGTAGACGTCTGACTAGGCTCATGTCGTTTACACAGCCCATATATGAATATTCTCCTCCAAAGTCCGTCAACGCAAACAGGACAGGGACCAAGGATTTCTTCATCCGCTTTTGAGATTGTCCATGCCTCCACGCATGGAACATATTATGCGGTAAATGGAGCGTAAAAGGTCTGCCCAGAATGGGTGGTGACCAGATATGCAGTAATTGTGTTTGTACGTTTTAGCTTACGAACCATACACGTAATAATGTCACCCTCACTGCCCCAGAATATGTATACACTAGTCACAGCAGCGGCGGCAAAATATCTTCCAAAATAATCACAAAATACGTGGACTAAAGGTACAATTCAATGAACCAATATTACCAACCTGCAGATTTGGCGATAGAAAACTAAAATCAGCAGCAGATTTAGTTTCCATATTCAGACGTGTACTTGATTCTCGAAAGTCGTTAAACATTTATTTTTCCTTTGTAAGGCTGCTTGCGTTTCTCTACGTAAAACCGGGACTGGAAAAACCTTAAATGCAGTTTTCTACGGTATTTAGTAACGTACATAAAGAGTACAAAAATATCAAGCTATCTCAAAAACTATAGGCACAACGAGTCGTAAACCAACAAAAATTTATACATCCCAATTTATATATCCCATAAAATATGGCCTAATATTGGTCTTGAGGTAGCCTATCGTAACCTGCGACGAAAGCGTTTGCATGCAACGCTCGGAAGAGCCATTTATTGGTGCTCTAAATTTCGCTACGTCTTTGATTCATGACCCGCCGTGGACATAGTTTTTGAGATATCCTAATTGTATATCGAAAAATGTTGGTGTACCGTTCCACTGCGTTCACCTCTGAATATTTAAAGGATTGATGGGCTGCTACTCTCAGAAGTATCAAACAGTCTGGCCAGACCCAAACGGTTAATGGGAGTTCGGCAGGCTTTACAATTTTCGCCTACAATTGCGTATTCGATCTTGCAATTTATGCGAGGAACACAATAATGCATTGTTACAGACATAGTACATTGACACACTGCGTTGAAATGATATTATGTAACTTAATTCGTGCGGTTTGCTAAGAGATGGCGTAACTTGTATTATTCCATTGGAACATGTGTTGGATAGCTACTGTCATTGTACGTCATCTCAGTGTATGTCATTCATGTGAAGCGTAAACAACAATAATTTTTTTCACTTAAATGTGTTGATTTTGTTGCCTGAAAATGTGTTTTTGCGGGGAGTTCTTCTTCTTTACTTTAATATGAAGGAAACTGCTGACGAAAGTCATCGTATTTTGGTGGAAGCTTATGGGGAACGTGCGCTAGCTGAATGAACGTGGCAAAAGTGGTGATTTTCGCTTGGCCAACCAGCCGAATATCGATGGCTCGAAGTTAATGCTCTGTATTTGGTGGGATCAGAAGGGTGTGCTATATTATGAACTGCTTAAACCGGGTGTAATCATCAATGGACAACGCTACCGAACACAATTAGTCCGTTTAAAGTGAGCAGTAGCCGAAAAATGCCCGGAAAATACGACCAGACACGAGGCAATAATTTTCCATTATGACAACGCTCGGCCCTACGTTGCTATTCCGGTTAAGAACTATTTGGAAAACAGTGGATGTGAAGTTTTACCCCACCCGCCCAAAAGCCCAGACCTTACGCCTTCTGACTACCATTGGTTCCGAGCGATGCAGAACGCCCTCACTGAAATACGTTCACATCAGAGCAGAATATCAAGAATTGGCTTGATTCATTCTTGGCTGCCAAGCCGGTGCAGTTCTTTTGGGATAGGATCCACAAATTGCCAGAAAGATGGGGAAAGGTCATAGCTTCAAATGGGCAATAATACAATAAATTTTGAAAAAAAAACCGCACGAATGAAATTATAGACCCAATAACTCACTTTATCAGCTGTTTTCTCTCTCAAACACCAGATTAAATATATTGTGTCCTTCCTGCGTGAGTTTTGTAATTTAATTAACTCAGCTGTTAGTCGGCTGTGTTAATTTCTCAAACTCTCAGTTTGGAAAAAAATCCCTCAAGCTGTAAGAAAGGTGTGTGGCTGCTTTCTCACTGGCAACTTATTGAACAAAATTCAATCTGAAGGCACTTTCACACGGGGGATTTTTCCGCGATTGTTTCTTATTCTCTTTTCGTTCCTACCCCAATTGCAGAGAGCTTTCTTGTGACGGAGAAACATCTGTGTGAAATTTTAGACTTTGTTGGCGACTATGTTTAAATAATGAATTTCTAACGGAGCTATCATGTTACAATTTGCATGCCCGCGAAATGTATTTATGTATTCACAAAATTAAATTGTGCATGCAAAATATCGTCAATCCTTTAACATAAGATTGATCCAAATTGTCCAACAGTTGCCCAATAAATATAAACACCAGGAGGCACATTAAATGGTTTTATTCCATTCCAAATGCCTGAATTACAAAGTCCTGTAAATCCATCTTCTAAACAAACAGTCAATAGATATCCGAAAAATGGATTTCTTTCCCAAAAATCCCAGGCCTCATCAAATGTCATGTGTTGTATGCTTCCGATATTTTGTCCGCGCACCAGGCTGACAGCGAACAAAAGAATAATGCACTTCGAAGAAAAAACGAAGAGAGATAAGAGTGAATACGGAAAATCCCAACCAGTGCTCGGAACGCGAGACACGGGCTACCCGCACCACGTGTCACCTCCCTTGTCCACATGAGGGAAAAGGAGCAGGCAAATTGAGCGAGTGTGAAAGCAGCCTTAGGTGAACGCAGGTCTCTCTCATACCCAACATATTCGATAACGAGTGCGTTCATCTTACGTCCCTCTCGTTTTTCTGATCTTTTAACAAACGCAGTACGAGGCAGTATTTCGCTCATTGCCATTAAATTGCGTGTGTTTGAAAGGTGAGGCCAGCAGCAACGCAGAACTGCGGTCCACACATTAAAGGCAGTGCTGCCACTTTGTGGTAAATTTACCTTTTCGTGGGAAATTTCAATTTTCATTACACACTTTTGGTAAAAAAAAGGTAATTTAATAAAATAACTCTCCTTTCATTTTGTTGCATTTTCTAACCATTCGTGGCGATAATTTCGCAGAAATCCAATTGTTTCTTCATCACAGATCATTCACACGAAGTGTCACATTCAAATAAAGCAGAACGAATAATGACATGAGTTTCGAGTGTCTTGTACATAAGCATATAAAGGGTGATTTTTTAGCTATTATCTTTTTGGCAACACTGGTTTAAACAGCTGACGCACGTTTCGTGTTTTGTTTCACTGTCAAACATCTTCAGTTTGATCTAAAATTTAACCATGAATCGTCTTACAAACGAACAACGCTTGCAAATTATTGAATTTTATTATCAAAATGCGTGCTCTGTTAAGAATGTTTTTCGCGCGCTTCTTCCATTTTATGGTCAGTTTAAGACGAAGCTAATTTTTGGCTCAATGGGCACGTTACTTACGTGTCGCAGAATTGTCGACTTTGGAGTGAATATCAGCCAGAAGCATTGCAAGTGCTACCAATGCATCCAGAAAAAGTCACAGTTTGGTGCGGTTTATGGGCTGGTGGCATCATTGCACCGTACTTCTTCAAAGATGCTGCGAATCGTAACGTAACTGTGAATGGTGAGCGCTACCGTGAGATGATATCCAACTTTTTTTGCCCAAAATGCAAGAGCTTGACTTGCATGCCATGTGGTTTCAACAAGACGGTGCCACATGCCACACAGCACGCGGAACAATGGACGTATTGAGAGGCGAGTTCGGTGAACATTTTATTTCACGTTCGGGAGCGGTCAATTGGCCGCCTAGATCGTGCGAATTAACGCCTTTAGACTATTTTTTGTGGGGCTATGTTAAAGCTCATGTCTATACAGACAAGCCCGCTGCAATTGACGCATTGGAAGACAACATTGAAGCATTTATTCGTGAGATACCGGCCGAAATGTTAGAAAGAGTATGCCAAAATTGGACTAAGCGGATGGACCATTTGAGGCGCTGTCAAGGTCAACATTTGCATGAAATAATATCCAAACATTAAATTATATGGACCGTACTATCGATTCAAATAAAGATTTCATGCATTTTGCTGAATTTCATGTGTTTTTTTTTTGAAAAACTTTCCTATAGCTTTTAAAAAATCGCCCTTTACATAATATTACCATTTTTCTTAATTTGAACGGATTAACGAAAGGCCATATATCGCAATAACTACAGGTAGTGATCAAAAATCTGTGCTTAACCTATGGATGTGGCACACAATGTGTTTGATGAAGACCTAAGGGTTTTATATTGAGTCGAAGGACATAAGATAAGATTAAGTTTAGAGTGCCCGCGGGGGGCCCAGTAAGTTAGAATAATAACAATGTACGCCCAATTAGTTTTAAGCATTTTTGTCTAGTATGTAAGTTTATTATAAATACCGCAATAAAAATTAATTAAAAACAAAAAAAAGAAGACCTATGATCTATGTGAAGTGTACATAAACGCAGAAGCGGAGCAGTTTGAGTGTTGACCTAGTTTGCAGTATTTGTAAAATAGGATCATTTTAAGTTCATTCCACAAAGTATCTCATTGTAGCTTACATTAGCCCATGTTTCTATGTTAAAGTACATTTGCTCTAGAGTGGTGAATTTTAAACGATAAATTCCACTTCAAAATACTGGCAGCACTGATTTAAGACTCAAAAAATAAATAATAAAAGCGTTGACATTCAATCAGAAAAACGTCGATTCTACAGAAACAGTCGCTACTGCGAAATCACCATACACTGTCATATTACGAAATTACGAGCAAATGTACACTAGTAGGAAATTGAATTGATGCCTCTTCTGTACAGTGTCATGATGAGACAGTTGCAACTGATTCTTCGAAGGCCATCACATGACCTGATTTCATCGACCGACAATCCCAACTTAATATCTTAGTCGTGACTCTGCCAAATTTGCACTGTCTTTGTCACTTTATGTGACATTTTGAGTGAATAATTGTTACAGTGACATGTGACACGGCAAAGGGAATAAGGGGGAATGTTATGCGAAGTCTGCTGACATTTCATTCAGAACAGAAAGTTGAACAAAAAGTGAACAATTAACACTCACTCCGAAGAGGAAACCACTTCCAAACGCCACTTCGCACAAGGTGTATCGGAGAAACTTCACAGAAGTATTTTAAAATATCTCAAACTTACATTCCATTCAATTCTCACAATAAAAATAACCAACTATTCACATTACAGCAGACAACTCACGTAATATTAAATAGCAGCAGATTCCAGTGTCTGGCACGTTAGTCCCATTAAACTCAAGACACAACTAAAGCAGTTCCCTCAGAGCCCGCCGGAGAGGTTCAATTAGAGGAAAATTGCATGCCAGCGGTGAATTTTCCTGGAAACCGTTGCGAATCTATGGAAACCCACATAAACAATCTGAACCGAGCGATAGTTGGTGTCAAGGGGGCGACGTGTGGGGGACGGCCGGGTACGGGAGCGTGTTGATGGCATGTCAGGTAAACGGAAGAACAGAATTGCATTCCTGCCAAAAGTATATCCGTTTCAAGGAATTCTCAATCGCCCATCGCCAATCGATGAATTCAAATCTGAGCTGTATATCAAATCGGAGAAGTCATTCAAGGAGTGGCATTGGGTGGGAGGGAGGCGGGGGGAGCGCATGTGTTCCTTCAAAAGCGATGCATGTGCCTTGGTGTAGTTTTATGCAAAACTGATGTACTAAACTAACTCCCGATTGGCACGGAATGGAGGCAAAAATTCCATCGCCGCTTCCGACGGTGACGACGATGGCTCGACTTGTCGGTGGGCTGGGATCAAGTAATGAAAGGTTATGAGACACGGTGCGTGGAATATGAAATTCTATTTTAACATAAAAATTATGGGGATTTATTTCGGAAGCCGTGCACTGTGGACTTGTTGCTTTGATGTTCAATAATGGAGGACTTACGGACTCAGACTTAATTGAAATGCTTTGGCACATGGCCTGTACGGAAAGTGTGCGACGGGAAATTCAAAGAGAATGTAAACAGCGGGAGGTGAGCTTAAAGAACAGAGAGTCAATTAAATCAAGTGAACATAACTAATGCCTATCTTCAGTAAATAAATGAAATACACGTATACTCCTCTTCCGATTTGCTGAATAGAATCTACATTCAATTGTGAGTTATCATCAACATAGCAGAGGAGTGTTAAAAGGAACATGATACATGACTCGTGGTCGTACATGCCCCACATCACGTTAGCTACTCTGTTTCTGAACATATTTCCAAACCATTGGATTGAAGCACTCGTCTTTAAGTACGAAGATCAGGTCCCCCGCACCTACATACACACAAAATGTCCTTGGGACAAGAAGCTGTACCTTGGCAGTGAAGCCAATCAAAGATTCAAATAGGTAAGATGTACATACGTTCATCAATCCATCAATCCATCAATCCATCAATCCATCAATCCATAAATCCATCAATCCATCAAGCCATCAACCCATCAATCCATCAATCCATAAATCCATCAATCCATCAATCCATCAATCCATCAATCCATCAATCCATCAATCCATCAATCCATCAATCCATCAATCCATCAATCCATCAATCCATCAATCCATCAATCCATCAATCCGTCAATCCATCAATCCATCAATCCGTCAATCCGTCAATCCATCAATCCATCAATCCATCAATCCATCAATCCATCAATCCATCAGTCCATCAATCCATCAATCCATCAATCCATCAATCCATCAATCCATCAATCCATCAATCCATCAATCCATCAATCCATCAATCCATCAATCCATCAATCCATCAATCCTTCAATCCATCAATCCATCATCCCATCAATCCATCAATCCATCAATCCATCAATCCATCAATCCATCAATCCATAAATCCATCAATCCATCAAGCCATCAACCCATCAATCCATCAATCCATAAATCCATCAATCCATCAATCCATCAATCCATCAATCCATCAATCCATCAATCCATCAATCCATCAATCCATCAATCCATCAATCCATCAATCCATCAATCCATCAATCCGTCAATCCATCAATCCATCAATCCATCAATCCATCAATCCTTCAATCCATCAATCCATCATCCCATCAATCCATCAATCCATCAATCCATCATCCCATCAATCCATCAATCCATCAATCCATCAATCCATCAATCCATCAATCCATCAATCCATCAATCCATCAATCCATCAATCCATCAATCCATCAATCCTTCAATCCATCAATCCATCATCCCATCAATCCATCAATCCATCAATCCATCAATCCATCAATCCATCAATCCATCAATCCATCAATCCATCAATCCATCAATCCATCAATCCATCAATCCATCAATCCATCAATCCATCAATCCATCAATCCATCAATCCATCAATCCTTCAATCCATCAATCCATCATCCCATCAATCCATCAATCCATCAATCCATCAATCCATCAATCCATCAATCCATCAATCCATCAATCCATCAATCCATCAATCCATCAATCCTTCAATCCATCAATCCATCAACCCATCAATCCATCAATCCATCAATCCATCAATCCATCAATCCATCAGTCCATCAATCCATCAATCCATCAATCCATCAACCCATCAATCCACCAATCCATCAATCCGTCAATCTATCGTACTCAAGATTTCTTCGTATTTTCGTTCCACATACGCCTCCGAATGCGTCGTGGAGTAGTGAGTACTACTCGTATGTGCCTACGCTGGGAGCCTTGGTTCAGTTCTCGAAATGACGAACAATTTTCATAAGAATAATTCTCTGAAGTCCAGAGAATTTTGAGAGATTATAGCAAGAAGATTTGCTTCGTCGGTCGAAGTCGGAGTCACCGTACAGCAAAAGTAACATGAACTGAACGGTTGCAGCAGAGAAGAAGCTAAACCTAAGCCCACCTCAGAATAATAATAACAGGGGTGGCGCTACAGCCCGTAGAGGGCCAGGGCCTGGATTCTCAGTAACTACTCGTGCTGTGCGTGGAAGGGACCTACGAACGGGCAATTTTTTATTCGTTGTGCGTTGTCAGTGACTCGAAAGAGGTGGGCCTCAGTCTACCCACCAACCCACAACGCCACAGCCGCCACTAAGCCCACATCAGACAACTGAATAAAATGAATATCACTCAATCCAGCAAACAATGTAACAAATCCGTAGAAATTGTGAATACCACATGAGGAGGGAGGTAAGTATTACTCGTAAATAGCAAGCCGTTGATTCGAGCTCCAATTAATGAAAAGTTGTCTATTTGTGCCCACAAGCTTGGTCTCCTACGAGTAGGTAATCCCAAGCATTCGCAGGAACGTTTGTTTAATTCATCCAGGAGCACTTAGGGTTAAACATAATTTAAGCACACTCTGCTGCTTTACTGGGCAATGTGGGTAAATGACATGAGTGCCTACCCAGACGAGAGAGCAAAAATCAATCTCTTTACAAAAGCCGATGTGTAGGCGCATGTGAACCACATTTAAAATCACTTTAAATTTAATAAGCAGAAATAATAACCTTATCCTGGAAGACTGGATTAAGTGAAATCACTAAGAGCCCTTGGCACTGAACATAACGACCGCCTGCGCAACTTCATAAATTCCAACGCCCGGAGTGGAGGTGTTTCTGTGAATGCTCTGACACCCATCAGCTCGAATCCGTGGACAGTTTCAATTGAATTCCCCTCGCCGGGCACATATTTGAGAGCTGAGTAGCTTTAATGTTCGATGCGGGGCTTGTGCTCATCGTCCGTCGTGTGCAATGTGATGACAAACGATCTGACACGTTTGCGACGACGGCGTTCGCATTTCGTGACCGCCCCGTTGTCTCCCTGATGCTGGACTCTCAAGACAAGACGAGTTGAAAATGCAAAACACGTTCATTTGCCGACAAAAGACGCCCAGCGAACGAATGCCATCATTTCATAGAGAGCCCTTTAAAGGAATTTATTTTCATTCATCCAATCGATATCCTAGGTCGACACCGCCGCACGTCGTGATTCTATGCTGAATCCTTGTGTCGTTCCTTCCAGCTTGTATCGCCTATTTATATTGCTCACGTGATGGTGGGTGTGGAACGAGAATTCCATTTACTTTGCCTATGTACGTGCCGGGAATCAGTTTGCTGGCGCGGTGCAGAGAGAGAGAAAGAGCGGGTCTCCTGGTACGGACTGACACCGGATTGCGGATTGTGTGCCTGACTCACCTGGGTCGCTGCTAATGTCTTGTATTTCCAAGCAGTTATCGCAGCCGATTCGTGCGCTCCCACGCAAGATTGAATCGAATCTTGATCGGCTACAGGAAGGGACTGTCGCTGACATCATTGTTATCTAATCGCAGTTGGAAGCGACGGCTGTGTTAATGCTGTGGAGACAAGTCGGAGCAGCGGTATAGCAGCCCATCAGGATGAGATGGCGGCTAGGGAGTAGCAACAATTCTGTTATTGAAATCCTCATGAATGGATTGGTTCTGATGTTCGCTGTGCGTGCCTGGAAATAGTTCTGATTTATTTTATGAAAGCGTGCCCTCGCCGGAAGGGGTTTTCGCCGTGATTTCGGGGTTCGGTGCTTTGCATGCGAAAGTATGTGGAATTTCATCCCCTCGAGTGTACTAGAAATGGGTGATATGATTTTGACGAGTCGCGTCCGAGTGCGGATACCGAATCGAGGCACATTTCTGAGAACGATATCCATATTGGTGCTTGTGGGAGATTTCGAAAATGGCAGACAAGTGGGAAAGTGGAGCTCAAGAAGGACTAATCGAAAGCAGACAATTTACTGTATGCCAGCTCCCACCCCTCGGCAGTGTGATGTTGTTATGTGCTTCTTATGAAACTCAAGAGGAATCTGTCTGATTTTATAGAATGCGAAACGAATGGTCCTCGCAAAGGATATCTGCGTTTGCCGTCGTTTTATGGGATCTTTTTTTTTTTTTTTATTGGAAAGAAGAATTTCTTAAATTCACGTAGCATCCAGATGAAAACGAAGCAAGCACGTACTTTTAATTTCCTTTCTTCTATCTAACTATCCTTGGTCCTAAAAAAGTTTATGATCAATAAGTTATTGTTACTTTTTACCCTTGTGTGAATGCGAGTGTGGCACAACGCCTAGTCAGCACGTACACGGGTGTGCAACTGAGTTTCACTGTAATCCTCGTATTTATGAGTCAGGATTATGGAGATAATGAAATTGCCATTAAAACGCAATGAAATAATATTTCCATTTGATTTTAAGTTTATTTGCAGTAAGATCGACTGTGCTGAACACAGACTGGCAATCCTTCCTAGTTGGACCTCTCTTAGATTCAGCATAGCATGGGATGTGTGCATATGGAGTTCAATTCCTATTTCTGTTCCATCCTGGCGTTGAAGTTGCTGTGCGTATATGGATTCCTCGAGACCTTCAGACTTGAAAGTTGGCAATAATGTTCAATTTCGAGTCGATGAATGTGGAAATCCAATTTGCCTTATAACATTACGCAAGATGAACCGACGAGGGCTAGGTTCTTCTCCGGTATGCACGTATGGTTGGTGCGGTGCACATTTGAAAAACTTGTAGTTAGAAGATGTTCAGCTTAAAAGTAATTGGAAGGGGCCTACACTTGTATGCTGACTCCGAACTTGTATGCTGACTCCGATGATTTTTCTAGACAGTTGTTAAAAGCACGGGTTAAAGACGCTAAATTTTGTAAGTCGTTCTTTCTTATTTTACACTCCTCTCGGCACTCTAATTAAATGAAATCAATTGAAGGCGAATGCGATGTGTCCTTAGCCAAGGAGCATCTTAAAACAAAGCGAGTTCCTGAACAGACCGTTGGGCAATTGTAGTGTGTTTCACGCGGAAGAAGTGTGTCTTGCCGGGGTGAGATATCGTCGTTAGGTCAGGTCATAGTGACATCCCAGACAATGAGGGAGCCGATAAACAGGGCATGTAAGGAGGTGCCTATCTTGAGGGGGTGCACATCCCACAAGATGCAGTAATAGCACTCCTCACATGGGCCAGACTGGCAAGCTGTGCAACATCAAGGGAAATATGGCCTAAGTACAACTGATAGGCGATCCTGACGTAAAACTATGTTTCCCACACAACACACGTAGTCGCAGATGAAAATAAAAACTGCTGAGAATGAAGACTAGAGACAGACAACGATCAAATGGTAGAGCTTGACGAAAGCTCTCCGAAGGATACTAACCGTTCAATCCTAAATTGTTTTGCAAAACTGCTTCATTGGGGTACAAATGTACACCAAGCTGTTGATATCTTTTCAAGGGCAGTTCAATATTTTGCACCTCTGTAAAGTGGCTTGGATCTGACTATAGGGAGAGGCAGTGGACTATGAGAAGTAAAGAAAAAAAAAAGAAACATTTTTATAAAAAAATTTGTCAAAATCCCAAAAGAAACTTGAATTATAATTCATTGATAATTTTTTTGTTGTGTACCCCAAATAGCACTCGAAGGTTAAGGAACTAATGTTTTTCTTAAATGCCTCTGAGTGGATTTAGAGATATCGCATGCAATTTATAAATAAGTTGATGAGCTGTGGCCTTAAATCGCCCCATAGTCCTTATTGGATTCTAAACCAATCTAAACCACCACTTCTAAATACGTAACTACTTCTAGAAGGCAGTCAACTGTAGAGAGTTGCCTTTGAACAAGATATCAACTGCAACCCCGTAACCCATGTTTAACAGATGGCCGGCGTACGTATCAGCGAAGCGTAAAGGACAGCCTCTCCGCAGCTATGAGCATGCTCCTTAATTGTCAGACAGATAGAGACTGTCTATCAGAGGGTTAAGACTGAAATTACTGACAATGTTGATGTAACTCCATTCTAAGCACTCTAGCATCATCTACAGATTTTGATCCATACCTAGACGACTGGATGGTGCAATTGGTTAAGTGCATGCCCTTGATTCGCGGTGCGAATCCCCGTGAAAACTAAGTTAATACGCTAATCTGGTCCAGTCACCATCTCCCAGTGGGATAAAATTAATGGCAATATCGCTGGAGTGGTCGATCAGTGGTAGTAGTCTAACTGTGGGTATGGTAAAATGGACAAAGATGGTCTAAGTGCGCTGGATCGTAGTAGACTTAACCCTCACATATGGGTCTAAGATATGTGTAGGTGTTGTGGCGAACCACTGTAGAGTCCTTTCGGTAGACACTGTAGCAATCAAGGCATCATTGTCGCAATCGTCTTTAGAAGACCAGCTGAAAAGGTTCCCGATCAGTATACGGCGATCTAGATCCAATATTCAATTCAATTTGCAATTTCAAATTCAATCAAGTCTTCCCCGAACTGCTGCCTATGTCTTAACGCGATTTCCAGATTCTTCAGAACCCTTCATGGCGGTAGATGCTTAAGTGATCACAATTGGAGGAGGGTAAGTGAAAAGGTTTTGTTTATGCGATACTAGAGGTGATTTTGATTGACTGTTTAGACTGTACAAGTGCGTGGCGTTGTCTGAGAAAGAATCCTCAATTGATTGCTGGTCCTTCGGAATGTGTTATAAATGCATTCAATCTGATTCTGCATCCTCATCTTTTTGGAACACTTGCAATAAGATCAAATAATTATTGCGGTGCTAGCTACATTATCATGGATTCAATTCACGGGTTCCTCGCTAATCACTTGTGAGTCAGATGGTATAATGCACATTCGACGTAATTTTATAACATACCCTTGTTCCTTGCTCTAGCAACCACTCCCTGCGTGGCATTGTTTTTTTCTCAAGTTGGCGGGCCGAACAGCTTGCTTATGACACCGACTTCTTTGAGCATTGTGAATGACCATGAATTGAGAGGTTTGTTCCGCCTGAACATCATATGCATTTAACAGTTATAGTTGGTAGGGACCAGTGGCGTGGCGTGGAAAGTCGGAAATAATATGCACCAGCAAACGCTTTCTGAAATTCAACCTTATTCTCTGAGTTGTGCCACATATTGCTGGGAAAAATTTGTATTCAATTCTCACTTAAATGACACATAAGGTGAATAAGCAGTACAAATTTGCCACAGTGACATGTGGCACACGACTTAGAGAACAAGGGTGATAAGTAGTAGAAAAGCCTATCCTAAAGTCCCTGCCATATGTACATTTTGTTTCTACGATGAATTGCATTATATTCATTGAATACGCAATAATTTGGAAAACAAAATATGAAACATTTATTCATACAAAACAAAAACAAAACTTTTTAAGTGGTATTGCCTATAAAAAAGAAAAAAATAGCATCAGCCAGATTTGAATACAGAACTTGCAAGAAGCGTGAGCAACGCACCAACCCCTCCACTAAGGGACCGGGTTACTTGCAAGGGTTGTATGAGGCGAACAATGAAATCGGAAAATCAACAGTATCCACCTGTAGACAGAATATGCTACATGCAGGGAAAGGGTTTTGCTAACTTTGCCTCTTTTTATGGTTAATCGGACGATAGTTTCATATCCTCCTGATCCAAAATATATGTATTTTATTTTGCCTTTTTGGACTGGCCTGGAAGACTCTTAATTTCGGGGCTCGAACCTGGCACTCTCTGTGCAGAAGTCGACTTGTAGTGTAGTCATTAAATTGTTTCTCTTGCTAATTAGTGCGAGAGAAACATCCAGCAAGATTCAAATGTTGGCACGCCTCTGTATTACAGGAGCCATTAGAACTTGTACAACTGCCGCCATGAAGGTGCTATTGAAGCTGACTCCATTGCATAATGTGCAAATAAAACAATCATGAGAATGGCAAAAGATGGGTTCATTACATGGATACACCTGTCTAAAAACTACCACTCTTGACCATTCCGAAGGAAGACGTGATTAGGAAATTAAATTTCCAAGAGGAGTTCACCGTCAAGCTCAACACCAAAAAGTACTGGAGCAATGACGAACGATCAAATGGTACACAGATGGATCCAGAACTGATGAAGGAACAGCGGCAGGAGTATAAGGAGCAGGAAAAAGAAACAAACGCACCAGCATCTACCAGGCGGAAATCTATGCCATAGACTGATGTGTTCTTGATCCGAACTACATCAACAGCGACATAGCAATAATGTCTGACAGTCATGCTGCCTTCTTGGCACTAAACTACTCCATCATTAAATCTATGTTTGTGTGGGAATACCTACAGAATTGAGCAGGAGAAATAGAGTAAGCTTTTCCTGGATACCTGGCCATACAAAGATGGTCGACTCCTTAGCCAGGAAGGGAGCAACGAAACCTCTTGTAGACCCTGAACTATTTTGTGCAGCAGGAAAAGAATTCGAGGAACTAGAAAAAGGTACCGGGCAGAAACATGGAACAATGCTCACGGCATGAACCAGGCCAAACAACTTCTACAACCGGAAGAGATATGGAGCATGTATAAAAATGGGCAAAAATAATCTCCACACCCTAACAGGTTTCCGTACAAGGCATTGCAGAGTCAGAGAGTACCTGAGGAAACTAGGGATATCAGAGGGAGGTCTCTGTAGATTCTGTAGAGAATTTAGTGAAATCCCAGAACATGCACTGGTGTGGGATTGGCACACAAAAGATGGTAACTGGGCAAGCACCCTTATCGAAGGAAGAGATGAAAATACTAGAACCATCTCTCAATCTCAGATTCCTGAAGAAATCTGGACCTATGCACAACAGAAGTCCAAAGCTCTCAACATAAGACTGAAAAGAAGTATGCATGAGGGGAACTCATGTGAGAGCAAGGTAATTAGGCTGCACAATCGATCTTTAAGTCGCGTTGCAGCATACCCTCAAAAATCATAAAATTCAAAACATCACTCCACCAAAACAAATAGGGGAAGAACCGACCTTAGGTGTTATAGTCGTCAGCAAACTAACCTGGAAACATAACATATAGGAACGCATCATGAAAGCATCGACCGTACTGTATACGTCTGGCCCAAATATTGAATCTAAGCGTACAGCCAATACGGACGTACAGCGCCATAGACTGGCTCAAATACTGAATCTAAGCGTACAGCCAAAACTGACGTACGGCGCCATAGACTGGTGGACGGCAAACCACCAAAAAGGTACCAAAAAGGGCCGACTACAGACATCAACATACATCTGACAGGGCCATGACGGGGACACTCAGATCATCGCTTACACTCACCCTAGAAATGACACTGCCTACAGCCGATGGTCCAGCTTCAGTGTACAGTCTCTGAGCAAGCATTTCTACGACACGCAGAAAGTCTTAAAATGGTGCTCTTTGAAAACTTTCCTGAAATGAATCTGGTTGCGTTTGCCTGTAAAGAATGGTCTCACAACTCAGCACACAATGGGCCCAACTGCATGGTCGCAGCATGGACAGCAATAAACCTGCCTACATACCTTCGCATAAAACGTTGAGTACCACGTCAAAATGGCAGTCGGTGCCGGCTTTGACGTCATCAATCAGCTGGATTTGCTGAAAAAGTCCCCTTCCAAGGACGAAGCATAAACTCGCTCGCAGTCAACTCAAAGTAATTTTCACAAAAATAGCTTCGAACCTATAAAAAAACACGTCCAAAAAATTGATCATTAAAGGCGCCAATAAACTGAATATTACCCGCAACAGAAAAAAGTATAAACAAGTCAAACAAATGTGTTCCTTTATGATTCCAACAAATCACTTTAAATTCAAGCCCAGCAACGACCTTGCGCCAAATGGAATCGTACTCAAAATCGCCCTCTCCACCTCGTTGCCTCGTTGCAAGTGTGGTCAGATATAATGGAAAACCGTTTGAAGCACGCAACCGTAAGGAGTTCCATTCCACCACATCGTCGGTCGGTTGGCAGTCGGGCAGTCATTTATTTCGTTTCCCTTAGAAGCAAGCCTTTTGCTGAAAACACGCACATGACCTACCGCAATTTCAATCTAAGCGAAGAAGGATCTCGAACCGAGATTTAATGGTTTTTTAATTGCCCCATTACTCTCAACGCGCGGTGGAGGGGGGGAGGGGCTCGCAAGGGAATGAGGGAGAGACCTGTGACGTGAGAAGAAAAATACATCAGATCCCCTCCTAATTGTTCTTTGAGGTGTTTCGGAATTTTAAAATGAAACCATTGTCCCCCCATTTGCTGCGGTCCCACTGACCCGCTTCAACGAGCCCTTAATGGCGTTCTTTCCGCTCTTCAAATCTCGTCATCTGGCCGAGACAAATCATGGTCGAAATAAAAAAGAACAATCCGTCGGTTAATTAATTTGATGGGAATCATTGAGTGGAAATGAATGACTACGGGGACCCTGCCCACTTATGGGCCGTCACGCAAACCAATTCATTACATCTATTGGGCCCTGGTTGGCGAGTGCAGATGGTGGCCAGCAGAGGCGGAATGAATAAGGATCAAGGTCGCACGAAGCAGGGTGGGCAGCCGGGAAAGCTCAAGTCATCCCTTTCGTTTGAATGACGTTTGACCCAGTTGGGGACGCCTATTTTGCTTTTTTGCATTGTTGACCTGCAGCGAGACTCTTTTGTGCGCCGCTGTTGTTGTTGCACGATGTAAGCTTGTGGACGGGGGATGATTGACGATGGCGAAGCCTATGCACATCTTGACATCCATTTCCTTAAATATGCTCAAGCATTTTCCGGCACTTTCCCCAGAATCAAAAGCCACCCCGAGGGGATGAGGTCACAATGCCAAACTCGCATTAGGTTCATAAATATCCACTTAACGGCTGCTGAAACTTTTCCGAACAATACAAGACAATTAGTCAGCCCCCCGGGGCGCTGAACAACTCGGGGAAAAGTTCTTAATTCGCGTGCGCGCTGCGGTGAGGAGTAAAAGTTAGAACTTCGAGTTTCCTAACCCCAAACTGACCCTAATTCACTTTGTGCCTCCCTCCGTCGGCGACACTCCTCCCCAGAGGTAATCAATTTCATCTTTAAACCAATTAGTTGGCTACCAACTAAGCCACACAGCCCAGCAAGTGATTCTCCGAATCGACTAAGACATTTACTGCTCTCCAGTTCGGTGGGCGATGGGGGGTGAGCGAAGAGCACATCGAGTCCGAAGTCGAAATCAGGGCAATGTCCTTGCTTGTTTGTGAATGCTAGCGCCGGCCATTCGGAGCTGTCAGCTACGCATGCTGATTTTGTTATCTCTCAAGGGTGAAAGAAAAAATTAAAAAAAAAAACTCAAGTGTTTTTCGAGTCGTTTCGAGGTGGACGACCGTGTTCAGAGACGGCCACCTGGGGAGTCGTTTCTGTGAACTTCATTTATGACCCATAAATAGCGAAGTTGGAGACAGCAGCTGAAGCATGACTCGGACTAAGCGATTGAGGGAGCGAGTGGTGCCAGTCCGTTGAACTGAATGAAGGCGGTAATCCTTTCAGTGGTTGTGCATGAATTATAGATTGAAGAAAGATTCTATGTCACTGTGAAAGACCCTCATTATATTTTTAATAGGTCACTACTGGATGGGGTGCGGTGGGGAGGGTTTCCTCAGGGGAAGAGCACGGTGGCATAATCGGATTTGACGGCTCAGGAGGGTTGCTACGCTGAATTCGTTTTGATTGCTTTCAGCGACCGTGATGGAAATGAATTCATTAAAATGTATTTTTTAATAATTGCTGAATGACTGGGTGCGCATTTGAATGGCGAAGACTTAGATTGAATCATGAGCCCTTATAGACATTCAGTGGGAATTGAGTGGATGGTGAAGAACTAAATAATGGATACTTAGACGGAGATAGATCTTTGGTTCTTGCAGTTCGTAGCCAAGGGAGTGAGGAGGCAATGATTGTAGGGGCGAATAAATGACATTGGTTTGATTTCAAATGAGGCCACGACCTGCCCGGGAAGGGAGAGACATATTGAGAGAGGGGAATGATGGATAACCAATCGTCATTGAGCGTGAGTCGCATTCGGGCACCTTTTGTCCACTTTGTGCAGCATTTGAAAATCTGATACAAGATTCTGATATGAAGTCTCTCAAATTCCGATTCGACACAGGAACTCACGACACGATGTTTATATCCGGCGGCTTATCTCAGCACGCAGTCACTTTTGTGTTATGTGTGAAATGAATTAGCCCAATAAACGTAACTAAATTCTGACCATAGTTTTGGACACAATTAATTTGGATTGCGTGTGGGCGTGATAATAATAAAATAAAATGGGTGGCACTTCAGCATGTTGAGGACCAGAGAATAGCTTCGCAAGAAGCACTCGTATTGTGCATGCTACTGCTCTAACACGAGTGGAAGGAGCCTGCAGTTGTATGCCGACTCCGAAAGGCTAATTTGAAAACCCTTTTTGTGGACAGTTCTACTCTTTGAGCATTGTCAGTGACTCGAAAGAGGTGGGGTCTTGAAAATTAGCGTAGGCTCAAGTGCGTAGGGATCGACTGACCAACCCAGTTCACCCGAAATCACAATCACAAGCATGAGTCTCAGATTTGTTCAGGTTGCCAATAAAATGTTGACAGAACTGATGTGGCACATTCTGATGTTGTTCAAAATGTTAGGTTCTCCTTCTTCTTTGCGCGGAGTTGAATAGGCTCAACCATCAAGCCTGGTCAACTAGCCTCCAGTTTGGCACGCGAAGTTGGTTGATGTTCTTCTCCACTTAGGTGCACAACCTTAAACGTCCTCGGGTTGTTCCACATGTTGTGAGTCGGAGACTCTTCGGACTATGTTGTCTATGCCCTACATAGACCTGCCACATTAGACGTTGAATCCGTGGACGCCCGGCTAGGTTCGAGTCGCTGAGAAGCCGAAATAGTTCGTGATTCCATTTTCTCATCAACGCAAACAAGACCAAACTTCGCTAGCATAACTTTTGTTTCGAAGAGACCAAGGATTTCATCACACGCTTTTGAGATTGTCTATGCCTCTGCGTCGTATAGCAGAACATGCATGATCCGTGACTGCGTACAAAGTCAACTTGGTCCTTCGGCCGACAGCTCTATTATTCAATTGCCCCTTGATTCCAATGAAACAACCAGATCTCCAGCTGTATTCAAGATTTCTGCTGACAGTCCGTCGGCTGTCAGTGCTGCCAAATTCGCTGGCCTCGACAATACAACAATTAGTTTCTACAATAATTCGATCTACTACAATACTGCTCATTTGGCCTCGTCTGATGGGGGGGAAGGAATTCTCGTCTATGATTGTCCAGATTAGTTGGAACAGCCAGCGTGTCTGCAGAAGTGATACGCACCAATTCGCTCAATTGTAGTAGAGCCACAGGCGATATTGACTGCGACTCTACTACAATACCAAATAGGCAACAGGAAATGGAAATCATAGTAAAAAGAGTTTCGGCCAGAAAATAAGTACTTTAGAGCAGACAGCTGACTGACCCTTTGCCTATCGACAGTGCCTTTTGACAGTTATTCATGAATTTTTGACGGTTATTCGCGAAATAATGTGAATGCGAGACCGATATAAAAACCAGCTGTCAAAAATGTTAAGCGGCAAGAGAGTTAAAAATTGGCTATCTTTCTGGTTTAGGTTGTGATAATGTCTCTGGGAAAAGATTCCAGCGTCAGAATTTATGAAGTGAATTTCGGACTAGACGTTACTATGAATGGACATGGATGGCGGCCGCTCCGACAAATACTAATAAAAGCGCAATCAAAAAAGTGAGTAAAAATGCTGGCCATTTAATTGTTGCCCATGAGGATTGATGATGCAAGTTCTGACATTTTTGAACATTTTTGAATTTGAGATTGAGCCTTACTATGAGTGGAACAAGGGATATATTTTGTATTAAATATTCTCCGTCGTCCAAAGCGAACAAGTTGCAAAATCTCACTCTGTATCAAATTGCTTAACCGTCTCCCTTCGCAGTCGACCATTATTGTTACCAGCTCTTGTTAGCCCTGTCAAATGGTAGACTCCAAGCTTTGACAGTGGCTTTGAAGATGAGAGAGTCTGAACTTCTTCTTCGTCTATGCGACTTTTGCAGAAATCGATCATCTGGGCAGATTTCTGACATGCTCTTTAGTAAACCCTAGCCGTGATGTTTAAATTAGATCTGCTTGGGGATAGTCTTTTAGAGCACTTGGTAATCTTGGTTGTCTGCGTTACTGTTTTCCTCAATAGGGGACTAAAAGGTGCTGAGCCGAACTTTTATGGTGCGCTTCACAATTTGCTGTGATGTCTATCTGACTCTGTACTCAACATAGGCGTCTTATAAACTGAGCTGCCATCTCGTAGTGAGATGAGCGACATCTTGTGACCGACTTATTGCAAAGTGCCGTGTTATGACGCCGATGTGATCCTTAAGTCCTGGTCTCCTAAGTCTGAATAGACAGAGTGACCGTTTGAAATTGAGTGTTGGCCATAATCCCTTTGTTGTGCTGCATGGGTTTCTCGGTTGTATTCGACAGACCTAGTGGGTGGGCCTCATCCTGTCGAGAGAGAAGTCCTCGTACAGCGAGTTCAACAGCCTTGTGACAACATCCACATGAGCGAAATTTAAATCTGAAATTTAGTTTTAATAAGATTACCCTGTAGTACAGTTTAAGTGGGAACTCAAATAACTGACATGCGTCCAAGTTGCACTAGTGTGCTTAGTTATGCATCGTTTCTCTATCGTTTTGAGACTCCTTACTGCGTATCTCCTGAAGTTCTCGACGCATGTACAGTCCTGCTTGCATCTACAAACAAGTCCCAACCTCTAGCCTTGCGTCGACCTTCTCCAGCATTCAGCTCTATTGTAAATGTCTGTAATATCTTCGAAACTCATCAGTTGCGAAGATCAAGTCGTGCCAATGCATCCGTGCAAATAAATTTACTCCATATGTGTACACCCTGTACTGTCGTGTGAAATAGCCATCCCCAACCCCAGGCCACACCCACCACCATCCAAAGGCAACCTTATCGACACTAAATCATCTCCATCGCATTGTAAGTCGCATCACCATGACATTCAGCCCTTTTGCTTTTTGCTGCAAGACGCCCCAGACACGACATGCCGTGTAAGACACAAAACATAACATCAACCACCGAACAGAATATGCAAATGTCTCGTTGAGTGTGTCTGCACGGACATGGCTGTGTACAGGAATGGAACACATTTCAGCAAGCTTGTCAAATTGCCCACTCCCGTGTGAAAGGTCGGAATGTCAACAAAGCGAATCCAACCCCAATGCAATCAATTGGAAAACTAAAAAGGTCAGCATGCATGTTGACATTCACCCTCGAATGTGTGCCCGCGTGTATGTCCTCTGTGTTTGGACTTGAAGCAAGGCCGTTGCGACACGACGAAGGATAGTTACGAAGTACGTCTTCATGAAGTAGGAACTTCTAAGAATAACTTGTCAGCGAGGCCGGAAATAGCACAGATGGCATGGATCTGAGTGAATTGGCGGAAGTCGAAGGAAGTTGAAGGCAGCCTCAGGGATGTGAACTGTTAATGGACTCCAGAAAAAGTTGGCGAAAGTTCACGAATATTCATAAAAATTTTGATTCCTGCGGATTCTCATTCGTTTCGGTGCACAGTTGGCGCCACGTGGCAGGTTTGCGCAAAAGTTGACAACCGGAAGAAACTTCCATCAGTTAATAAAAAATACTTGGGCACTTGTGTTGAATTGGGAAAAAAATACGTGGGCCAAGCGCTTGTGGGCAATTGTTTTTCGACAACAAAGTAAGTTCTGAAATTTGGACAATTCGTGGTACGGGACTGAAATTGATTGCTTGCGGAGAGGCGGAAGTAAATAGTCCAAATGTACGAGATACTGTTTGCGTGCAGGTGATTGAAAGCGGAAGGCAAGGTTGAATGCAAATACGACATGGAATAGCTACCCACACGAAAATGAAACTTTTGTGAGCTCAACTCCAGATGCTTTGGGCATCAAAGTCAAGTGTCAAGTGTTTGTTGAAATAATGTGGTTATACGAAGCATCTTCACACTACACTTGTTTTGCAAAGCAGACGGATAATAACTCAATGTTGCTCCAAGCCCTGTGATAATCGGCTTACGACTTTCATTTGACCGCAAGTGTGAAGCCGATTGTCCGTATATTTTCAAATGTGAAAAGTGAATGCATGTGTACTCAGTTTCTGATATTTCTTGACTGAAACTAGATATTGTAATACAGGCAGGGCCGGTCCGAGTGAGAGCCTAAATGCAGGCGCCCTATTTTTCAGTTTTGACAGCATTAAAGCAGAAGTTATTTCCAAATCACCCCAGAGTTCTACTTTATTGAGGTATCCCCTTAAGGTCAAGTAAGATCGGGCCTCAGCGCTAACAAATCTGTTATAAGGCCTTACAACTTTTTAACAACTCCTTTCAATTGACATTATATACAAACGCTGAGTGATGGTTGCACGACAGTATTTTCTTTATTATCTTGAGTATGGAAAAACTATGTTCTCCTGAAGATCCTGTGACTGGCAATATTTTTGAAATTTGGAGGCCAATGCTTGGGGCGCAAGATCTTCTAGACTTGATCTAAAAATAAAGGAACAACATCTAAACTTGAGCTTTCTGGTTGTACACACGGGAATAAGGCTGTTAAGACTTAATACAGTTCTGCCTTATCGAATCCGAAAACACCTTGCAAACTAAGGTCTGAGGAACCACTTTCCATAAACTTTCGCTTATTACTTAAAAATGAAAAATGTGAGTTCCCTTAACCTTAACCTCTCTGTAACTCATTGAATCGCTTAAGAAGAAATGTCCCTGCACAAAGTATGAGTGTTTTATTTTTTATTTTGGCTCTTTTCGAACCAGATTTTTCTTTGGGAATGATCCAAGGCAAGGATTTATTTGGGCTTCACAATGCGCCCCGAAGGGCTTGGCACGTATGGTGAGTCCAGCCCTGAACTCAGATTAAGGGAAGAGTGACGACTATAGCCGCACATAGACCAGCGGAGGCTTATAGTGTCACAACAAACTCTCTGAAAATAGAAAAAAATAAATAGAGATGATACGTCGCTCAACTCATTCCAGCCCTCTTTGAAGAGTGCCCGAAGCGGATTCGAGATCTTATTTCCCTGAGATAGTCGAAGAAGCTCATTCAAAGTGTCTTCTTTCTTGAGTTTGCCAGGGCTGGGCAGTTGCCCAGATGGTAGGGTAGGGTTTGAAAGCTACAAAAATTCAGCCCCGTGGTGGGCCACAATCGCCTTGCAGGGGGGCACTTTCGACAGGACGCTATGTATTAAAGACCTTTTGAGACGGATCGGTAATATCGTTCTCTATCGAGTCTATTGGAATCTCTCTTTTAGTTCGTCGCCGCCTGTGCAAAAAATCGAAGAAGATTGGAGGCGTTGTGAAGTACTCTCAAAGAAACTGCCACCAATGTGGTTTGACGAGACAAGCTGGGAAAAACCCATGGTTTGACAACATGTGCAGCCTAGAACTTGCAGCGAAATGTGAAGAACAGCAACGAGAGTTGTTTGTGAGTTCTACGAAGATAGACCAAGGGAAGAGACCCGGCTTCGATGTTTGTTGTCCCTTCTTTTGCTTTAAAAAACGTCATTTTTTTAACAAAACTTAGAAAATATATAATAACTTAAATACACTCACAACCAAAGAATTTAGATAAGATCCAATTAAATATCACTTACCTCGAGTACAGGAAAAATTGTAAGAAATTAATTGAAGGCGTTAAAAACAGGTCTTACCACCACAACTGCTGAAGAAGCGCTTTCATAGTTCGTGTACCTTCTGAACGAACAGTGTGAGAGGGATTGCCATATTTAAAATGTAACCGCCTTTCTGTAAAGCAAAAGTAGAGAGAGCCTAATTGTCGGACGTACCTCGCCTTACCCACACAGTTCCAACAAGTGCTTAACAAGGCCAGACCTAGTCAGGGGGCATGCCGATCTAGTACACAATGTGCAGCTGTGATGTGTAATAATACCAAGGAACTTATTTCGTTTTAGTTATATTTATTATACAGAGTTACATAATAATAATATATGCGGCGGTACAACCCGTAGCGGGCCTGGGGCTAGCTGCTCAGCAACCACTCGTGTTGTGCGTACTATTGTTCTTTCACGAGTGGAATTTGAAAAACTTTTTCTACACAGAGTATAACTGTCGGTATTGAGCATTGTGAGTGCAAGTAAAAATTATTTTGGTCGTACCTGGAATCGAACCCAGGCAGCTAGGACTGGTTGTGTAGGGGTCGACTCACTTGCCCACAACGCCACGACCGCCACATTCTACAAAGTTAACCCATTCATAAAATATTAAGCACCCAACCACAAAGAATATACAAAAAAAATAAAAAAAAAATTTAATTTTGGACATTTTACAAGTAAAAACAAGTGAAAGTCCAAAATCCGCCTTGGGTTGTTGAGGGACAAGACATATGTGTTCACTCGTGTGAAATTTGAAAAGAGTATTTTTCATTTTAGTCGAAAAATCTGGTCTACACGAAAATATTTATTTTCGTCCAAAGCTGCTATTTTCGACTTTAAACAAACTTAGCTCGGAAACAAAATGCACTACAGCCATGAAATAAATTTGCGTCGGAAAGAGCAATGTTTACACTCGAGGTAGGGCATACAATTGTAAAAAAACATTAAAAGCTACATCTTAACACTTGCAAGCATATTGGCGTGTATCATATTGTGTCTGTCTGCCACACGTCACACCTACTTAAGTTATAAATTGATGTGACATATATAGTGCCTGCTGGTCGTCGCTGGTCGCACTCCTGATTTAGCCTGCACAGGGTTCCGATATGAGGGCCCGATAGGAGCCGATTGTGAGGTTACGACTTAGCTTCGCTTCTACTGGCATCGTTCTTTCGTAACACATCGTCTCCACTGGACATATTGCTGCCCAACATTACAACCACAATCTGAACAGCCATCTGCGATATTTTCTTTCTAGGGCAAGATATGCCATGTCAACGTTGGCCGCGAGAACGTCAACATCAAGAAGCGGGCAACCAACAATCAATCAACGAAGTAGATGTCAGATATTCACCAAATAAAAGGTGCGTACCTGGATTTTTGTGCCTACACTAGATTTTTTCATATCATGTTTATGAACAGGGCATGGTTCATGTCCAGTGGAGACGACGTGTAAAAGCAAGGAATTGACGGTTTAATGCCGTCTCCGAATGACGAAGTATGAGCAGCTTTTTCTGGACAGAGGTACGCTTAGAACATTGTTAGTGACTCGAAGGAGGTGCAGCGTTAATTATGAAAGTTGGTAAGTTCGGCAATCAAAACTGGCATTTTCTGCGTAGCAATCTACGCACCAGTTTACTACGCCACGACGAACCAGTGGTCAATGTTATTTAGGCGAATTTATGATCAGCTCACTTTAACTTTAAACGCAAAGCAACGACAAAGCAAAAGTGAGTATAAAACGAGGATAGTTAAGTCAGTAATCAAAAGTGAACATAGCTGAAAACAAAAAAATAAAGTGAGTAAAGACTGTTTTATTGAAATTCAAATGTAGGCTAGCTTAAATTCTCAAAAAACAAGCCTATTGTTAGACAAATTATCATGAAGAGACTTAAAGCTCAAGAAATGTTCTTTCGTGGAAGCGTGCAATTCGAGCAGCATATGGTGTGCGCCATTTACCTACCGAGTCAGTTACTCCCTTTTCCATCCACTTTCGAGTCTTCCATCGATCTAATTCTAGTCTCAGTCTACGCCACGGAGTAGGCCATATCCACCCCGAAGACAGACGCGATCCAGGATTTGGAAGCTAACTACACTCGTGTACTGAAAAATCGACAAAGCTGGAGTGTAGTGACCCGAAATTCGTTGTTGTACCAAATTTAAAAAGTTAAGGTCACACACTGTTGTCTGAGGCAATAACAAAGTTTCCACTGCCCAAACTCATTTTCTGTGTTTTATTTAAAGCTTAAAGTAACAGTTCTTAATGCAAAGCGTCCATGACGGACGCGCTAAGTCGGTTACTGGCAAGGGAAGTGGGACAAAGTGAGTAAAAAGACCTCACCTCTAAAGGCCGCCGTAGGAGTGGATGAACCCAGTTGACTTCAATAATGCCACTCACTCTGTCAATAAAGCTGCTGCCACCATTCTATAAATATTTCCGGCATTTCCGTACCTCTTTTTTTATAATTTCCTACAACTTGGTAGGAATGTCAGGATAAGTCATGTATGACAGCGAATGCGTTGCACGACAGGATCAAATAATGGGTGGTATTCGTCCAACATACCCCGAACACGACAAAACAAAAACGAACAACTTAACAAAAACGAAACTTCGCTAACCTTGAGTTTCCCAAAGGGAGCACCACCATCATTCAGTGTACGACCTTCTGGCGGACATCAGAATCTCATCTAACAACAAATCGAATTGTAAACAAAGACACAAAGGCACATGCTGTGGGAGAACCCGAACATTTGAATTTTATGCATGCCCCAAATCCCCCCGCCTTCACAGCACACGACACAATCTGTCGTAACCAAGCAACATGTCAATCCGTCCATAATCTCTTCTTTCACAATCAAACAGTGAACAGACAATGCACAGCACACACCCTCGGTGGACTGCTTTACACACTCAAGAAACTCGAGAACGCGTCTAAACAAATTTACCTCGATACATTCGTCCTCTCGGGATTCTCCTTTTTCCAATTGTTCGTCATTTCACATGAGCAGGCCAGCAGTTGCGCGTCCCTCCTTCGCAAGTTGAAAAAGTGATTCGTCGAACAACAGAACTATCAATCGAACTGAATGCTTCTTGATTCCTTCTCGTACGTCACCGTCTAGCGCCGTTCCGCGCAAAAGAGCTGTTCAGCTGACATTCGTTATTCTTGCCACATGCACACAATTCCGCACTCACGCACAGCCACGAGCAGTACAATTCTGAGTAGTTCGCTACTCTTTGAGCCCCGACCAAGCACGTAAGAGGAAGGAATTTTTTTCTTTTTTTGTTCACACGTGTGCGCCCGTCTAGATCCTAAACCGAACTGCTGAACGAGGAAGAATTTCATGTCCAAATGAGCGCGGCGCGAGTATTTCACTTTTACTGGCTGTGCCCTCTGACTTATCGCTGTTCCTTCCTCACCTTGGCTAGCATTTAATTTGTTCCGTAAGGACAACGCAAACGTGAACCGGAAAAATGTTGTGCCCGGCCGTTTGATGTGAGTCCGTCGGTCGCGGATAGCCAGCAACAGGATAATTGAATCAAATTCGGGCTAAATCACAGTCGACCGCACCTCGAGTCTTTCACTTAATTTATTATCAAACAAAAGCGCTCTGATTTGGCGGTCCTTGAGAGGCTATCGGCCGCTTCCCCGCTCCGTTGTTCGATTTTTCAATCCCCTTTGGAGTCCAAGGATATTGATGAATGCCATCACGCAAGCTATTCACACATCGCGCATTTCAGGATGTAACCCAGATTTCCAGCACCACCGCCGCCGCCGCTCGCTGCTGGCCTAAACAGAGCGGATGCCGCTCTCGTAGTAGATAACGTGGGCGCACTGGAGGGTGCGTCCTCGTTGCCCGAACACGGGACGTTTTATCGAATTAGTGCTGTACAAATCGCTTCCAAGAACGTGGCAAACCCAGGGGTGGGTGCTTATTTATGAGGCTCCCATGTGCATGCTAGGTGCGAGGAGAGCCGACGAAGTTTGACATTAACGTGAACATAATTGAAAGGGCCGCATGCAGGCCAGAAGTCTGTCCACATTTGGCTGACTTTTATTGAGGGAACCCATTCAGTTTGCGTAAAATTACGTTCCCGCTCTTGTGAGTCCTTAAATCAACTTTTAAGTAAGTTTGACGCCAGGCAAGCACTTTCTGTTGGATTTTGCAAGAACAAACCCGAAAAGTTTAAACGAATGAACGCAGTTTGAAGCAATTGGAAAGGATTCATTTGAACACAGGATTCAGGAAACACAGAGGAGCACTTGGCTATGCAAAGATTCCAGAAATCAAATAAGCTCGGTCGAGTCGGGGAATCGGGGAAGAGGTTACACCGAGTACAGTAATCGAATTAGGAAAAGTTTTTAGTTCGTGTTCGAGATCAAAGACGCAGTTGACGACGAAGCCGTCACAAAAATTATTTTGGTCGTCTACGAGTAGGTTCTTAGAACCGGGGGCAATGTTTTGTGCCTTTAACTCAGCTTCAAAGGAGGGAACTATGAATTTATTTCAAAAGACGAAAAAGGGATCCATTTGAAGGCTATAATTAAATGTCACTTTTATACAATTTTTGCTTCTCAGAATAAATGAGTAAAGTTTGGCAATTGACTTCCAACATTTAAATTAGACGCTGCTCGTCTAGTTTTGAATGAAAATTGTGAGAAACGAAGCTGGACACGTGCCAATTGTGCTCGCATTTCGAAAGGTTGAGTGATACGAGTTTATTTGGAAGGAGAAATTCTGAATAACAGGAAATGAATTTAATCGTAATCATCGCGTGCCTAGAATTAAGTCTATTGAATCGAAAACATTCGAGTGAATTCACACAAATGATGCATAATAACCTTTTCACTGAGTTTCGTTAAGTTCGTCCACTCTTGCTCTCAGTGTACATACGTACATTAAAATTGGTACTGTTGCGAAAGTTCCCAGAAACAATTATAAGCAATTTTAAACAATCATACTCTCTAGAGATTGCCAGCGCATCGAGAGAGATTGTATGATGAATACTATTCGCACCAGCGTTACCGTTCTGCTACATTTCCGAACAATTTAGCAATGTTATTACCCTACTACCTGAACTGGCGAATCTACTACATTTTCTTTTTGGACCACTCTCTGTACTACTCTTCCTAAGTGTCAATATCAGAAATGAAGTATTATAGAGGTGCCCAACTTCGCAGCTGATTGACCCCTAGTCTATCGACGATTTTCAGAGGCTTTTTCACAGTTATTCACGTAAATGCCGTCCTCTGATTGATCAATTTAGGATTGGTTGGTTTGGATGGTTGTCAAAAAATGTAAGAGGCAAGAGAGGTAGAAGTTGGGCATCTCTATCATACTTCATTTCTGGTCAATATTATGCGATTAAGCTTTGAAACAATCTAAGAAACAGACACATTGAATTCCGCATAATTGACGTAGCGATTGGCGACGAAAATGCGACCAAAATTCAAGCTTAAGCTTCAATCATTTCAAACTGAGGGTGTTCGAATGTTGTTCGAACGTAATGTAGCGCTTGTTATTCAGTGCAATTTCAAAAACATCTTGTCAATTTTTGCAAAGCCACATTATTTTGTGGAAGCCAGTTCCCTTAACAATATTGACTTGAGTGAACTGGATTATCATTACCTTTGGCTAAGTTTAGAGAGCGGAAAGTCCTATGAACTTGTCACAAGCACCAACCCGTTGCGGGTACATGAGTAAGTCCAGGCCTATTATCGACCTCAGTGGACCTGCTATCTGCAGCTAGCCACTTTAACCAAACCTTGATTCATCAGCTGACAATAGAGATGCAACTTTAGCCATCTTTCGATCACTCTACAGACGAAGTAAATGAAGTAAATGGAACACATCCAAACATTCTGTGCATTCCCCTACGCTTCATTTTCACGGTTATCTTAGTTTCAATTTAATAAAATGGTTATTATAAACGCACGACTAACAAGTGGCTTGGAAGAGAACCCACACACCTTCATAGCAAACCCTTCTGTATTCTGAAATACCTTCTTGACGACACGAGCACCAGTTCTTAACATGCACTTAATTGAGAGCGAATGCGTGGTCAGTGCCCCCTAAAGTTGACCTAAAGTGGGACATCATCGACATGTGGAAGGTATTCGCCTCTCAAAAATAAGTGCCCTCTTATTCAGGAGTTGTTCTTTAATTGCTGCAATAATCAATAGCTATGTTTGTGTGGTTTAAACGTAAGTAGGTATATCTGACAAAGTGCAGCGACCTTTTGAATTTATTTCTTCTTGCCTGAAGGGGAGCGCTGCCTGGGAGTAGACGATAACTAGGCGAATATACGTCGGCTATTTGTCTTCTTCAACGGAACTCACTGCAGCTGACAGCTGTCATTAGTGTTAATACGACACACAGTAACAAGAACAAACATTCCGTTGGTTTCGACTGCCTGTCTATTCGTTTTTTGCTTCTTTCTTATTTGTCTGAACATTTAAACGTACGTCTGTCCTTTTTGTCGATATTTATTTCAAACTGGCTTCTGTGTTGACAAAGGAACTGTGGACTGAGGGGTTGTCAGCAGTTGTTAAGACAAATCGGTCTGACGTCTTATTGGTCCAGTGGGTAATCGTTCGGAACAGTGAGTGTGGATGGAGTTCTGCACCGCAAACTGGGTCCTCATAAGTGGGTTTTTATTCGAATATGCCGCAAGCAGTATCTTCGTGCCTAAGTGTGTTGAAAACTAATAGTTTGAGGCTTGACCAAGGCAAAGGGACGACAAAACATAAGACATTTGGAATTCTACAGCGACATGTACATGGGTATATTGTCTCCAGTTTTATTTGGGTTAGGCATCGTGTTCTTGTGTTCTTTTATAGATAACTTCAAGGGATATGAGTTATACACGATTACGATTTTTCCACTCTCTGTCAGTTGAAATATGAGGCCTTTTGGAAGAATTTGTACAATGATGGGATGGTTTTGGAAAACCAATGTTTTCATTTGTCCCTTTTTCATTCGAGGTCTGTATAACCATTACGATTAGATCGTCCAGTTAAAGGGCAAGAAAATGTTAACGAATCGCATACACATTTTTGTTGAATTTGGGCAAAGACCTTGCACATTTTTATGGCAAATCATTTTCCCCAAGTCACTCTTGAGACGAATTTTTCAACAGTAAAGTAACTCACAACAGACAGGACCATGCAGTAGGCACTTGGTGAAAGGCCACACTCAAAGGTGGACGGAGCTGGGGAGTCTCTCTCGTCTGGATGTGTGTGGCTCCCGCACGCCTTTTTTCAGTCTAATTAAACTAATAACTCCAATGTCTTACTGTGCAATCTTTAGCTGCTGGACAATTGGAACTGTGCGTACATCGGCGATTTCCTGGAGTGGTTTTCTTTAATTCCACCACCGAATTAAAGAAAACCGCAGAATACACGATCGTAGAGCTAGCAAACCGTGGAGACTACGGATGTGAAAAGAAGACTGGATGTGAAAAAAATCTAGTCGAGGCACAAACCTCGATGCCTAAACCTTCGTCGTTTCGGAGAATCTCGATTTGACGAGAGATTTGACGTTTGTGGTAAATAATGCGATTAGGTAAGTGAAGAAGTGCTAGTGAATGTCATTTGTTGACATTATTTTTTAGTGAGATCTGCTTGGTTCATTTATGGTTAGGGTTGCCTGCTACTTGATGTTGGTATGTAGGTAGGCAAGTTAGGAAGGGGGCTGGTATTGAAGGTGCTGCACACTTAGACCTTGTTAGTCCGTTGTGATACCCACGACTCCCACTGATCGACCACTCCAGTGATAGTGCCGTTAATTGGATCCCAATGGAAAATGGTGACTGGTCCGGATTTGAAACCCAGAGAAAAGCATGCTTGATGTTGACTCTCTCTCTAGCTCTGGATTGAGGGACTCGTCTACAAGCTGAACCAGACGAGATTCCACTCCAACCTCATCAGAATAATTTATGGCTTTCTGCATTCCAGAAGATTCTATGTCTCAGTTGAAGGCAGCAAGTCAACAGAGCGGAGCACCAAGGCGGGAGTTGCACAAGGATCAAAGCTGGGACCGTGGCTTTTCAACATATACACGGCAGATCAACGACATCCAACTGACACAGTAAAATGCTGTCTATTTGCAGATGACTTGCTGGCTTATGCCAGCTCGACGTCACCACATAAAGTCGCGCAAAGGGTCGAAATCCAAACAGGGACCAAATTTGACTACTACACCATATGGGGAATTCGTATCAATGCTGGGAAATCGGTACTTATGTGCTTAAGGAGACCATCCAGAGGTGGATGCAGATCAGCAGCCAAATGTCGAAGCATGAAGGTAGTGCTCCCTAACGGTACAGAAATATCAACACACACGGAAGGGTTGAAGTTCAACAGTCATTCGAAACTGACCCTTAAGAAGGCCAACCTAGGCTTCCATGGCATCTATCCCTTGATGAGCAAGCAAAATGGATTAAGCCAGAGAACAAAACTGCTGCTCTACAAGCGGCTTATACGGCCGATCTTAACGTACGGCTTCCCAACTGGCGCACCATCCCTAAGACCAGCATGACGAAGCTCGAAGAATACTGCGAATATGTACCGGACTCATCATCGGCAGGGACCGTCAAGGACACCACAGCATCAACAGACTCTACGACCAAGCACGCATCATCCCCCTTCAACAGTGCATGGTGACACTATTCAGAAAGCAGCTACTAAACATCAACAACCATCTTAACGAGGAAATCAGGAACCTGAGAAACACAATGATCAGGCGACGCTACCTCAACGCGTTAATTCTGCTAAACGAGCTGAACTTTCCAACGACGTTGAACAACGAGCTGCATGGATTCTACCAGAGCAGCGATGGCTATCACCATCGAGGCTAAGTAAGCTAGCACATCACCACCCCATCCCAAAAGGACCACCATGGACACACGGACTTGAACAACCCGATGTAAGCACCAGCCAGTGTAGGACATTAAAAAAACACAATAAACCGGCAATAATAATAAATATTAAATTAAACAAAGTACATCAGTTGGGCCCCTATTGTTGAGCCAACACCCTAACCCTTAGTTTGTAAGTCTAGTTGTAAGCTCAATTGTAAAATTGTCTCTCTCTCTCTAGCAATCAACGTTGCAGTGAAGCGACGTGGCATACCTTGCCCACGGATGGCTGTTCAGATTTTGGTTGTGATGTTGGGCAGAAATATGTCCAATGGAGACGTTGTGTATGACTCATAACTGCTATCCTTTAAATACTGCAATAGGTAAATATTTGAAAATAATTTTAAATGCGAAATTTTGCACAAATAAAACGAAGAAATAAATTCACAACAGTATGCCATGCAACTTAACGTTGACTTTCGGAATGCCAAAAACCAAGTTTCCGTAAATAATTTATAACTTCGTAATTCTTTTAATTTTCGCAGGTCGAAAACAAAACGGGTCAGTTGAGGCTGCACCTGCAAGCCCCAGTGTGTTTTTAATTTTCGAATTGATATATTTCGAGTTCCAGGTGCTGCATCGATTGAAAACATTAAAATGACATCCTGCAGCACTGTTTTTTATCATATTTGAAAAAAAGAAAAAATTTTATTTTGGTCAAATTTTGCAAGTAAAGTGAACTCTGCCTTACTCGATTTTTAATATTTACATATTTTAGCATTCCCCTCAATTTTCGAAACCCCCCTAAAGTCGAAACTGCATCTAACTCTCACATTCTCTCGATTCTAGTCCTACCTCCCTTTAAGAAGACTTGTTTGCTTAAAACAAAATGAAAAAAAAACACCTCACAATTCGTATTGTTACGTTTATCCGAAATGAGTCTACGTAAGATTAATTAAATTATCCACACTACAGGGTTCGATCACTGGATTGTGACGAATGAAACACAAAAGTTCACTACTCACGACGTACACGAATTTATTTACAGACTCTGGTTTACTTCTTGTTCTTTAATGCACTTCAAAAATCGCTTTTAATTTACTTTACTTAGAATCCTCTATTTATAATTCGTTGTATTCCATTCGTGTATAGGTGGCGATTTTTACATTAGCATGTACTACAACCATTTCGGAAATACTCAGCGGAATGGTTTCTTTTTCGGAGTCATGATCGATTCCGCCACAAGGTGGCGGTGTTAGATTTGTAGATTAAAAGGTAAATTTAAAAAAACCTAACTTTACATTTTTTATTTACATCAAAATAAACTTAAACTCTAACAAGTTGGTCACCTGCTAAACTTGGGCAGAAAATTGTGCACCAGTTGTTGACAACTTAGAAAGGCTTCCCGGCGTTTTATGAAAATGGGCCGATATGTCGTATGTATCGGCGTACGTGGTCTAAGCAAGGGAGGAGGGCATTATAGGACTATGGTCCTTTTAGCATTTGAATTGCAAAAATTAATGTTTAATCAAAGATGAATACTAGATTTAAAGTTTGACACATATGATAAACTGACGACTGAAGAAACAGTAGCCAAATATGCAGCAAAGGGGCCATGCTTTTAAATAAATAGGATTGGAAGTCATAAAATATCCCAACAACAGAAATTGCTTTAAAAATACAAGAGAATTCCCTTCTGTGTTCTTAGGAACCATTTTTGCATGAAAAAAAAAAAAACTAAAATCACAGCCAATTTGATCGCAGTTTGACTGTCACATGCATAGTCACGGGCATAGTCACTGCAGTTTATTTACATTTATGAACAGAAAACCTTGCAGGGAAGGGAGCCGCAGTATGGCGTTTATGAACTCAACCGAATGTTTTGATCATCCACTCCCAACAATCAAATTTGCCTTACTCATCACTCATTACAATCGATTCGCCATATCAGATCAAGACAATGTTAACTTGCGCCCTAGCTTAAATTCAACACTTGCTACGAACCCGTCCCAAAGTCTACCGTCTTCAAACGAGGGGCCGGCAGTTATTTTTCAAATATTGCTCTGTTATATTAACGCGTTGTTCGACTACCGCTCCATTTGTACTAACGCCTTTAAATCTCAAACATCAGCGCCACTTAAAGTAAATTAAAACAATAATAATTCAAGCCTCTAATATCTGATGTTGTTCCAAGCGAACAAATGTACTGACTGACAGCAATACTATCCAACAGCAACAATCTTTTCAATTAATTTCAGACTCAAATTGGGATGACGAGCAAGAAAAAGCAGCAGTCCGAAAAATTCGAAACATCAACCCGATTAGGTTGTCAAAGATGAACAAACCGCAAGATGTTAGAAAATCCACTCGTATCTTGATGACAACCTGTGAATGTCAGTTGAAGTTTTGGCAGCTATTCCCCTTCGGGTATTACATGCGTTGCTTAACGACTATCATCCTCGAATACTCCATCAAATCTGTTATCTATTCTGAATCATATTTTCAGAGACTACTCGACTCTTACGTGAGCAGAGAATATGCGGTGCTGCCTCATGGCATAGACACACGCATTTGGTTTGAACGACCTGGAAAGGAATCATCGATAGCAATCGGATCCTTAACAGCGTCCATTCATTCAATCAATCCAACCCCCCATAGCGACTAATTGGACTTCTCGTCGTCAATGACCCTAATGCTCAACAGCTCAAGCACTTCTTGTCATAACCTCCAGACCCCGTTGCCAGGTAAATGCAAACAGAAAAACGAATCCTTGACAAACACCATTCAGCACTCAAAGAAGGCAAGCCCACTCCAATCCAAAGAGGATAAAAGGACAAACTGCTTGAAATCATCTTCCTAATCCCATTAAACTTATCATCGGCCACTACCACCAGCAGTCACGGTCGTGGCAAATATTTGCAAAGAAGTCCGTTCCCAGGGGAGCCTAACCTCACCTGCCGCGTGTCTGCGGATTCCGCGACGTGAGAGATCGAGGGAACGAAATTAATTAGCCATTGTGAGAATCATCACGCGATTTTAATTAAATGCAGCACGTCGTTTTCGCAGCGTCTGCTTTGTCTCCATGTCGCCATCGTCTGCTGGCGGTGGTCGGTGGTTGGTGGTTGGTGGTTGGCCGTTGGCATGCTCTCGATATACTAGCAGGTCAATGTTAATCCACCGATTGGGATCCGATGCTTCTGCATTAGAAATTTCAGCACGATTCTCTCATAAATTTCTCAGTGGGGTGTCTGCGAATAGGCGACTATTAAAAAATTATTCGACAGGCTGCAGGAGCCGGCCCAGCTGGTGTGTGTTGCCGGGACATTGCAGGCGGGAGCGAATTTATATCTGTTTAAGGCTTCCGGCGAAAGCATTAAAATTCAAGTTTATTCGTGGAACCGAGCAGTAAAGGAATTAGTAGAAATATTTTGAGGATATTTTATTGCATTTCTTTGTTGCTGCCTCTTGCGGCGGTGTTGGCGCGATGTTGGCTGATAGACCGACACACGCGTTTCGGAATGTATAATGCCTCGGCAGTTGTTTGATCTCCAGGCAACAAGCTCATACAGTTATTGCTGGCCAATGGCTTCGGGGTTAAGGTCATATGCGTCGGTCGTAAATTCTAAAACGTGTTTATTGTGAGATGTATGCGTGACCCAATCAAAGTGTTAAGCACTTAAGCTGTCTCCGCTGCTACGGACGCCATAAAATTGTAAGTCGTGAGTTCATTTTGCAAAACATGTTCTGGGGATGTCGAGACTTGGGACAATTTCTTGACAAGTGGGGACACTTCGGTGAACGTGGTGTAGCATAGCAACGTTCGCTCCCTTTCGAAGAAATGTCGTACATCACAAACTCTGCACTCATGGTTCCAAGTTTGTCGTGCGTCACGGTAGATCCGCTTCCTAGACGACCAGTGAATTGAAGAGTGCTCTACCTCCCTACGCACTGTTCACGCTTTACCAACTAAAACTGATTCCGAACTAAAGATCTCGTGTACTCTCATTCCTCTGAATGACATTTGTAAATCGATAACCAACAAGCTCATCCATATGGGGTATCATTGCAAGCTCCGCATTCTGTGTAAGACGACACGCAACACATTCATAGAATCCATTCATAGCACTCAAGTATATTTCCCACAAATTCAGGCGAAAGATGTCAATTAACCCAGAAATCAATAACCCTGTGAATATGAAGAGAGCGTGCTGTGTGCAATTAATTTAAGTAATTATGCCCAATGTGCATCCGTTTTCTTCTTGCGGCTCAGTGGAGTTCGGTTTCCAATTTGGTAGGAATCAAATCCTTCGGTGTCAGCCCTTTGTTAAAAAATCTTGACATTCTCAAGTGCTTAGAACGATGCCATTCTGGTCCTATGTCAAGAGCCTGTCGTGTAAACTTTAACAGACGAGTCATGGTCATGGCTTTGGAGAGTGTGGTGCTTGCATGTAATGACTGATTACTAGCTGTATTGTATGACAAACGCTTGCATATTCTCGAATTGCGTACATATGTAGAGCCAAACATTGAAATCGGAAAATTATTTCTATCAAACTGTAGACAAGGTAAAATGAAATTTGAAATGTGCCAATTTCAAAAATTCAACATTTGCCTGATGTAACAAAGTCCAATCAAAGTCAAGCAAAGTTGTTCAGAAAAAAAATGTGTGGATCCCATCTTGGCACCGGCTTGGCAGCCAAGAATGAATCAAGCCAATTCTTGATATTCTGCTCTGATGTGAACCGTATTTCAGTGAGGTCAGTGGTAGTCAATGGTAGTCAGAAGGGGCAAGGTCTGGGCTATAAGGCGGGTGGGGTAAAACTTCCTATCCACGGTTTTCCAAATAGTTCTTAACCGGAATAACAACGTGGGGCCGAGCGTTGCCATGATGGAAAATTATTGCCTCGTGTCTGGTCGCATATTCCGAGCGTTTTTCGGCTACTGCTCTCTTCAAACGGCCTAATTGTGTTCGGTAGCGTTGTCCATTGATGATTTCACCCGGTTTTAGCAGCTCATAATACGGCACACCCTTCTGATCCCACCAAATACAGAGCATTACCTTCGCGGCACGGATATTCGGCTTTGCCGTTAATGTGGCTGGTTGGCAGCATATAGGTTCCATATTGCTTGGGGTTGTTGTAATGGATCCATTTTTCATCACCAGTAACAATCCGATGCAAAAATTACTTCGTTTTATGGCGTTCCAGCAGCATTTCGGCCTTTCGACGTCTCTCGGCTTGAGTTCACAGGTACCTCCTCTCCCTTTCTCCCTCTACACCTTCGGTCCGTGCTGCGTCTTGAACCCGGACACTTAAGGGTATTAACAACCCCTTGTGCGCGCAAATTATAAACTGATGGCTATAAACAGCAGTTGGCAAGAGTTACCCTGCGTTTTATCTCGGTAATGTTTATTTACTGCGTAGCCAAGGTAAACGAAGTCCTTGACCGCCTCGAAGTTACAGCTGCCCATTTTGACGCTCCGTCCAAGACGTCAATGTTCTATGCCATTTCTTAAGGACAGCAAGTTCACTGGTAGATCCATTTTAGCCGCTTCCATCTCAATGACAGCAAGCGCCTCATTGATGGCTGGCGGTGTTCCATTTATCACATTTAGCATTTCAGCAGAGATAAAACAGAAAACGAACATAGAACATGGAATAGTTAGTAGCAGAGAACGAACCGAAGAAGGCTCATTGAGGACTCCTACGTATCCGATTGACGTAGCTCAGCACAAGCAACTGGTTTCCAACAAATATATTTCAGCGAGGTTGTAGTTCGCAAGAATCTGTGGAAATAAACCTCTTGCATGCTGGAAGAAGACTTGTGGAGTCACGAATCCACATTTAATCGCTGCTGATCTGATGGAAAGCGTCGTGCAGGAAGTTTATCCACGCTACACTATAAAAACGGCATAAACACTATTGTTTCATTGATTTCTTCGACTGTGCTAATTCTGCGTCCTGTCGTACGACAGGCCTTTTTACAAGTTACCCCATAAAGGGTGATCTTTTAGGCGTTTGGCTTTGTCCAGAAAAGTTGCAAGAATACGCAAAGATTTCAACAGCACAAATCTGAAGGAGCGGTCTTCTCTGCTGGTTGGCTTTTGTCAACGCAAGCCTTTTCAGTTATGCTACTCTTCAGGTTTCTGCCAGAGTGGATGGAAAACAGCTTTTGTCGAGCACGCCCTTTAAACAGGCAATTTCTCACATACAGAGCCAGCCCCTCAGCGCTGATGTCCTAAGGTCATGGGAAAGCTGATGAATCGTCAGCCTATGATGTATGCTTTCCGCAAGGACTGGTCAACTTCCAGAGCAACTTTGGCATCAAGCTCCTCTCAATTTTATAAATGATCTCCGGCCATCACGTGATGATGTACGACGTTTTCACATTTCTTGCCTTCTCAAAACGACCTGTATCGCAGACGTGTTTTGCGATCTCTTGCTGCAATCACTCAACCGGAAAGCCTGTTAGACATTCACAGGAAGTGTCGCTTCAGAGGGCGTGTGCGTGAGATTGGTTGCAGCCTCAAGGCGTAAATAAATATCATTGCCTTTGAAGGGAAACAAACCATGACACGTCCTTGGGATGGAATTTCTGATATTTCCTGTAACCATTCATGGCTCAATGAAACTTTGTTTCAACTTTGGGCGTGAAGTTTTTTTTTTTACTGAAATTTGTCATAAAGTGTGTGTATAAAAACCAAGCCAAGGACGCCCTTAGCAACAATAAAAGCAAAAAAAAAACAAGAAAAAACATTAACAGGACATTCGTGTTCAGTCGTTGTTTTCAGGGAGTGTGAGCTGCCTTGCAGGAACTCCACGCCGGTGGACATAAAAGTCGTGTTGTTTTCCTCTCTGTCATCGCTTCGATTTAGGTCACGTCACAGCGATAAACCTAAAACTTCTTCCCAGATAAAGTACATTGGTAAAGCCAGTCAAAAGAAAAGGAATTTATCAAGAGGTGTGACTGAAGAATGAACATTCCCCATTACTAAGAACACGACGCAAGACGCACGACACACGATGTTCGATTTATAGGTCAAATGAACGATAATAATAGTAGGCACAAGGGGATTTAATAAACAGGCGAGCGCTAATTCGATTTGAATAAATCGAGTCTTCGAATGGGGAATTATTAGCAGTCGTGGGGGTGATGTTGGAGGAATTACTCAGCATATTGTGCAGACATGTGTTTCGTCGTGGAATGCCGGCAGTAGACATTTGTTCAACCCACGTTATTCGATGGATGTTCTTTCACTGTTTTCTTTTCTGCATAAGGGGGGTTGTTTAGCAGGGCCGTTGATTGGTTGCCAGGGGCGGCTGGGTATTGATATAGACATCCTCATATCGATTTGGCTGTGGATAAATTCGGGGAAATTGATTTCATGAAGGTTTAATGAAGCAATGCGACTGGGAGATGGTCAGAAATGAATTTTATAGCATTTACCATCGAATCATACGGAGCTGAGAACACCGCACAGAACGTTTTTAAAAACGAAAATTAAGTAAATCATGCTTTCTCTCGCGTAAAGGCGGAGCAATTGAATAATATTTCTCCGAAGGAGAACTGTCCAAATTTCCAGGATCAGCAATCCATAGCAGCACTGTTCCCCCAGCAGAATTAAAGCGTATATCTTCCACAGAATTAATTCGGCACAATGTGTCAGTACTAGAGGACTCTCGCGTTGCACAGTGGGGCATTTGACTGTAAAATATGGCATAAACATCTAGTTTAAGCAGGTGGATTCTAAAATGCTTTCCCTGCAACTACAAGTAAATTTGTTGTGGGTGGGTTGGTGTGTGGCAAAGAGGAGGGTTTCTTACATACACAGAAGACTTCCGTTAGCGGTTAGTGTGAACACTGGATAACGGGAACAGGCATTTTTTTGCTTAAAACAAAATTGGCAAAGAACGACAGTTTTAGATCTCGAGTAATAAAAGTTACATCGGGCGTTCCACAAGGTAGCCATGTGGGGCCATTACTCTTTCTTTTGATCATAGACGATGTTTACGAAATTTTCAAATATTGTAAAATGTTAACATTCGCGGACGACTTTAAGTTATATTTATCTATAAACAGTTTAACAGATTGTATAATAATTTCCAAATGGCTACCGATGCACTAGTGGTATGGTGCAAGCACAATGGACTAGAGCTGAATATTCAAAAATGCAATATTTTTACGCCGTATCGAATTACATCCCCGATTGTCTATCACCCTTATTATGACTGGCGTTGAACGCGTTGTTGAAAAACGACTGTGCGAAATCGGCATTACAGTTGGCGTTGCGCCAGTCGTTTTACGAAAAAAGACGTTTATGCATGAAACGCAATAGTGCGTTGCTGCGTTGCGTCGTCTTTCAACGCACACAATTCAATGGCACAGAATACAAATGCACAGAATACTGCGGCGACCTACGTAAGTACAAAATGAGAGAGATGAGAAGATCGTGACCATCGCATGTCATTATCGAACATGTTGGAAAATTTTTGACAGATTGGTGCGTTGATAAAGAACTGACTACATTTTAACGACAAAATCAATTTGAATTCGGAGAAAAAAAAGTACAATTGTTTGAGCAGAATATTTTTTGATTTGACATTTCACAAACGAAAACAGCTGTACAATATTTTTCATCTGGTATTTGAGAGAGAGTGAACAGCTGATTATCGCAGTGCGTCATCGCACCCCTCCGTAACATTGAAGTCGAACGCAGCAATTCACTATTGTGTTTCAGGCATTATGCTTGTGGAACGTAATTATTGTTTGACAGTTTGGATTTTATCGGTATCCTGGCTGTCGGTATAGTGTGGCAAAACACTTACTTAAACGCCAGAAGTTAAAAATCCATTTAAAATGTGCGATTTATTAAATTTAAGTTTATATGTTTTAAGGGTAAAAGTAACAAATTATAGACAACGGTTGGTAGAGGTGATGGAAAAAAATTTAAGCTTGGCCACCAATTTCAAAAGGGGAGTTCCACAAACGACTCCAATGATCCCTGGAACTCCAGCATTTTGATAGAACTCCACTTTGGCTTGATGTTTTTCCTCTTCCGTGGTTTAGAATTGTATCAATTGCGGAAAAATGAAGGTCTCCATTGCGGCAATTACTTCATTCAAAATCCTGCTTACGGTAGGTTGTGCTAAACCTAACACAAAATCGTGTCCTACACCCTTTTGGTAGCTACCTTCAGCAAGGAACCTCAGGGTTGCGGCAAGTTTTAGAATTGCTGGCACCGAAAAAGGCATTGTTGTTTCAGGCAGCTTTTCCTGCACTGCATTAAGAACGTAAACAAATGCTTTTTTACAGCTTACTGCTTACTTGCTTGTTGTCGATGATGAGAGGTTGCGATTGCATATAACACCTGGTGGGTTGAAGACGCGGCGGAGGTTCGAGTAGAGTTGGACATCTGTCATGTGTATTTTGCTCCGCGACTCTTTAGAGGAGCATCGTAGAATCTACAAACATATCCACCTCTGCCTTCAATGCGTTTATTTTCAAAAATACGTAACATCAAAAAAATAACATTTCACACATTCCTTGGCTTGAATTTAATCCATATGCCATCTTGGCTAGAAGTCAGAAATGTTGTTGGGGCAATCTTCATCGGCTTCGCTTTGGACGACAATTCAACTTCATACTTAAGCAGCATTGTCACTAAGCCCGCCTTGCTCTGAGCGAGTCCAAATCGCATTCCTAGGCAAAGGTACATTCTTCATAAACCAACCAACCCCGCACATGAGGAGTGATAAGGTTACCTGGACACATACGTGGTCCCTCGCCGAAGCCCAGAAACGCACAATTGGGTCTCTGACGTCTATTCTCTTCGGTAAAACGGTCCGGATCAAATTTGTGTGGATCAGGATATAACTCCGGATCGCTGCAAACAGGAATACGGTAATACCTTTAATGTCCACGGACGAAAGATCTCACCAGTGCACTGCCTTAACGGGTACAATGAAGACTGTCCCCTCTTTAACAACGACCTTCTCCTTGAGACGGGTTCCTCTGAATTGAGGTGGCAACTCGTAGGGGACAGTGCAGTGCTTCAACAGAGTCAACATCGCAGGATAGAGACGAAGTGTTTCTGTTGAAAAAAAACTAACTGACTGCTGGAAATGGAGACCTGGGGTACTTGCCATATAAAGCTGCCTCCAAATAGGGCATTTCCTGAACAGCTTCATAGCAAAGTTGACCGTTGAACTTGCCCAGAACTCTATCGATTTCCTTGTGAACTTCGGCCTGGATATGAGGATTCCTAGCGAACTGTACGAAGAAAGAGATGGAGAGAGAGAATTCGGTTGGCATTTAGGATCTCAGTCAAAGGTATGACCTCGTATAGAGCAAATGACATCAGCGAAGCAGAGGTCTCGAACCCCTCCACGATGATGGTGCTGCAAAGGCCAAGAACGATGAACTCATCGACAGGCTCACCTGCCTTCAACCTCGCTTCTATGAGCCACTGAATGAAGTCGCTACTGCCGGCCTTAAAGCCCTTACCGTCCTGCCGCTGAGACAATATACGTCCGATAATCATGGTCAACCAGTGCTGCACCCCTTCTGGAATGAATCTGCGAAACTTGGCTGATAAGAAGAACCAGGCTTATAGTCGAACCCCTTACCGGTATTTTATGAGCTCCCCAAGCCTTGGCAGGAACAGGAGGGCTGTTGTTTGAATCAGGCTGTAGGGGTTTGGCATGAATAGGTTCTCCACCAGCTTCGTAAAGTCCGAATTGGAGTTTGTGAAAGATTCCCCGTCCAGTCCGCAAGCTGCTGAAGCTACCACATCAAGAGTGTACTTTGAACAAAGCTAAAAATGAAAATCGGACGGAATAAGCGTTCCTCTTTCCAACAAAAACCAGTTTTTACATCCTTCGCTTCGAATGTAGTCCTCTCAAAGTTCCCGGCAATGTATGCGTCCAGCTTCTTACACACTGACGCAATGTGCGGGAAGGATAGTTTGACCTGAAAGAAAATCTCTGCAAACAAAGAATTCGCCAGGACCCTCTGGGCCGTTCAAACCTTGTTTGGTGTAAAAATCGGCAGGATTTCGTTTCGCATGACCTTCCACTTCTCGCCCTTCGCCACGAAAGGATCGCACGTTATCATCGCGTCGCGTCCCTCATCGATGTACAGCACATTGTCCCGGAAGTGAGGAAAACTCTTGACCATAACCTCCTTGATCATCTCGAGATCGTGTAGTAGAATCGCTGGTTCATTGAAAACACGATACATCCCAATGTGGGCTGCATCGGGGAAGGACCTGTGCACAAGAGCGACTAAGTGGGCCCATTCCTTTCACTACCGTTTGACTGAACTCACTTGTAGACATCCTCGTACACGTAACCGTAGTGCCTTTTCCCCATCATGTAGCTGAACATGTTCCCGAAGACAGGCATTCCAGTGGGACCTTGGATGCCTCGGCGGGACCAGTACGTGGAGCTGCGAATCCAGTAGATGATAGAGAGTACTGCAGAAACAGCGATCAGTATCAAGAACAACATCGTGTCGAGATGAAGCTCTCCCAGCAAATTTTAGTTTGAAACTGATCTTCGAGCGCGTTTTGAAGCTGTAACTAGCTTCAAGCAGTTTGCGTGTGAATAATGTGTTTGCGATTAAATACAGTTGACTGCAATCAAATTCATCAAGCTGGCTAAACTAATTGCTGACATGCAACACGATGATGAGGACACCGCACTCGTGGGGCGTATCTAAATGAAAATAACATTACGACTGAGCGGCGCTTATAGTGCATACAAGCAGCATGAGGACATAATTGTAAAATTTATCTCGATCCGCTGTCGTCTGACTATAATTGGCAATTACTTGTTTATAAATGAATATGGAAGAACCATAAGTGTGACCTGGGGATGCGGAATAAACTGATTCAGTGACTCATCAGACAGGTTGTTGTCTGTCGGGCAACAGGTTTGGGGTGAAGGAGTTTATTTTCACATATCCCAAGCCTGGCTAACGAAGCACAACCCTCCCCACCACAAATGACAAGAAGAACACGATTGGCCTTGGATATCGCTTGCCCGGGTGTGCCAAGGTCCCATTTGGAGCCAGGCCTGACTGGTGGCAGTATGCGAGCGTCTGGTGGCCAGACTGTCCCACTCGGCAGCCGGTCGAAGAACTACGAGCAACCCAGTAGTGGCCTTGTAAGCCGCTACGGAGGTGGGGTAGTCACGCACAAACCAGTGCGTACGGGGAGCAAAAGGCAACGGACAACCGCATCGAATTAGGATAGAAACATGGAACGTCGCATCGCTTTCAGGAAAGGATCTCGAGCCAGTTGCCAGGTATCGTTTGGATATCGTGGGTATCTCCTCGATGAAGCAATGGGGGATCTAGAACTGCGCACCTTTTGGACGGATGGAAACTCTTCTTACTCTTGGGACACTCACAAGTCCCAGGTCATCAGGCGGGGTATTGGAGTGGATCCCACTAGTAGAGAGGGTCGGGGTCTTAAAACTCAAGCCTGAAAGGTCAACTTTGGTTCCAGTGCTGGTGTATGCACCAAATCTAGAGTCGGAGTATGCAGCTTTCCAGGATAACGATGATGCTGCCCTCGAAAGGGTGGCGGAAATGGATTCCTATATCCTGATGGGAGATTTCAATGGCCACGTGGGTGTGGATGTAACGACATGGGGGAGTGTGATTAGGAGGAACGCTGATCCTCACCAGAACGCGAACGGAGAGAAGTTGTTGGACTTTCCTCACAAAGGCATCCATAAATACACATGGTACCGTCAGAGGCTTCAACAGAAGTCGTTGATAGATCTCTTTGTGGTACCATTCTGTGTGAAACGGATGGTTTGTGATGTTCGTGTAATGAGAGGGCCTGAACTGTCAACTGATCACTTGGTGTTGTGTACACTGCACCTCACTGACAAAGTACCTCCTGCTAAGGCGGGAACCAAGAGTGGGTACACGCATACGGTGGGAGACTACAGAACAGTGAGTTGCTGCTAAATTTTGCACGGCAGAATGACGACTGTCAGCAGCTGTCAGTGCCTCTGCGGAGGATATTTGTGGGGTGAAGCGGCTTGGAGTGGCGGCTGGTGATGAGAAAAGAACTGCGCGGTTTACAACTCCCGGAGTTCAAGAAGACGAAGAAGAAGGCCTATAGAGACTGAATTCTCATGGGGGGACTCTGCTCCTTGTGATCGGTACACTGAGGCGCGAAGAACTTGCAAATTGGCTGTGGCTAGGAAGGAGTTCGGTGAGAAGTTGGAAAGCAACCATAGATGTGCCAAAAAGGTATTCTGGCAAACCATTCGCCAACATCAACGAAGGAGGCAAATCCAAAGATGGTGTGTTGCTTTCCAATGAGGTGGCATCTTCCGCAGATGGAGCGAGCACTTTTCGGAGCTGCTCAATCCCGAACAGGGCACTGAAGATGGCAGACCTGAAGTCTTGAGTGGGGCGGAGAATAGTCCAACAATGGAAGAAGTCATTTTGGCGATTGAATCGCTGAAAATTGGGAAATCCGCTTGTGTGGGTGAAATCCGGCCAGAAATGCTTAATGCAATGGGTAACGAGGGTTAGTAGTTTTATGGCTCTCTCGTGTCATTAAAGTGGTCTGGGAACGTGGTGAGACACCTGGCGATTGGCAAACTGGGGTGACTGTCCCACTTTTCAAGAAGGGGGACAAAAGAGATTGCTCCAACTACAGGGGCATATCTCTATTAAGTATCCCCGGGAAAGTCCACGCTAAGGTGTTGGAAGCGTGTTCTAGAGCTATGGTCGAGCCCAGGATGGAGGATGAACAGTGCGTTTTTCGTCCCAGTGGAAGTACAACCAACCAGCTTTTCACTCTAAGAATGGTACTTGAGGAGGCTTGGGAGTATGCCAAGCCCATCTGCAGTTGTTTTGTGGATTTGGAAAATGTATAAGAACGGGTTCCTCGAGGTAAACTCTGGCGTGTTCTGCAGGAGTATGGGATTGATGGTCCTCTTCTGAGGGCAATTGAGTCTCTATATACAAACTGTAGCAGGTGTGTTCGTTTAACGTTTAACGGTTAACGTTGCTAAATCACCACCTTTCATCGTGAGCGTTGGACTTCGTCAAGGGTGCGTCTTGTCACCTCTCCTTTTCAGTGGACTGGATGTTGCGGCGCAGCCGAGTCGAGGAATGTTCAACATTAGGAGAGTTGAAGGTAAGTGATCCTCACATCTTCCCAGACGGAACTCCAGCGCTCACTCGATAGGCTTGTGGCCGTATGTGATGCTGGAATGAAGGTTACGTGGACAAATTGTAGGTTATGGTTATCTCCAGAACGCAATGCACTCTACAGGTTAGTGGAGTCCCATTGAAGCAGGTGGAGAAGTTTAAGTATCTCGGGATCTTTTTCGCGAGTGATGGAAGGAGTAATGCTGAGCTTTCCTGTTTTATTGGTCTAGCTGAGTCAATTTTGAAACAGCTTGGTAGATCTGTAATCAGGAAGGCCGAGCTCGGTGACAAAGCCAAGTTAGCGGTTTTCAACTCAGTATTTGTTCCAACTCCCACCTATGGTCATGAAATTTGGGTAATGACCGAACGAATAAGATCGCGAATAAAAGCTGCTGAGATGAGATTTCAACGTGCTGTTGTGGGGAATTACTCCCAACATTGAGGAGCTGGTTCTTCGAATAAAGAGGGCTATGCTTCGTGCACGTGGCACGAATGGGCCCTTCATCACGACTTCCGAGACGGGCGTTGAATGCGATTCCATCAGATATGCGACCGCTTGGAAGACCCAAGTCGAAATGGTTGGACCAAGTCAAAAAACTCGCCTACTCATGCTTGGCCATAACTCCTGATGAATTAGCGTTGATGGTGGAGGATCGATATGCCTGGAGATCTCTCGTGTGCGGTTTACGCCCGCGATCTCCTTAGTGGAGTATGCGGGACAGAAGATTAAGATGATGATCGAGTCGAGTGGTGGACTTTTCCGAAGATTAAATAAAACCGCACCATAGATGTGAGGCTCGTCTGTGTCTTGTTTTCGTAGAATTTGTTCGAGAAAAAGTGTCATTCTTGTCACGACCGGATAACAGTGCATGGAAAGGAAAACGAGTTTTCTCCAGCGGCTCAGTGGGTAGTCTCAAATCGGTCTTCTTCTAAACCACTTCAGATCTTCTTGTCTGTGTTGGCGCCACAGTCCGTGGGTAAGCCGGGGCCTCAACCAATAGCCAACGCGATGGCAAGCTGCATCAAATTGGTTGAGGTCCTCATCCAATTGTGTGCATCCCATTAGCCGTGGCCGTCCTCCTTTTCGATGTTCCAGAGAGATGTAATCCACGACTTTTCGGGCTGATGCCACTTTCAATCGGCTCTTCATGGCCCAGCCAGTATAGGCTTTGGAGCCACTACAGCTTCTCACCTAGATGCCACTGATGCAACTTTTCTCTCGACGGGACCATAAACATCTTCATTCGTTCTAGTGCATACCTCTGCGATGTAGGTTCAGGACAGCTATGATAAAGTCTACTCGGACCTTCAAGATATTGCCTCTTAAGCCCAAAGAAAACTGCTATTGGCTAGAGTCTAGCGTTTAATCTCGTTACGAGGGGACGAGGTACACAGAAGAAGTCCTTTACTACCTCGAAGTTACAGCTTCTGGCCGAGTTGTCGATGGTGTGCGGCCATTCTCGATAACAGCATATACTTCGTTTTGCCCTCGTTCACTGCTAAACCCTTTTCGATCGCGTCTGTTTCATTGACTGCTCGCTGTGTTTGATAAATCACGCCAATGTCGTCCGCGTATGCCAGCAATGACAGTGTTTCTTTGTCTAAAACCCCTGACAATGAAACATTGAAGGTCTCGTTGAGTTCGATACCGACCTTGATAGAGCAGCGAGAGTTCTCCACCGTCATCCTGCTTAGTCGGACAAGTTTGGCAGGAATGTCCAAACTAGACATGGTGCTGCATAGCCCGTCTCTATACACGCTGTCATGTGTTGTGTGTCAATTTGCATTGCTTGCTCGATGGTTATTGACGGACAGTTTCAGGCGCTCACACAAACCGGCAGAGAAGATCTTATAAGCGATGTTTAGAAGACTTACCCCGCTGTAGTTAGAACAGATGAATGGGTCACCTTTTTTCTGGGTTGTCGTGGAGCTAGAAGACTTAAGCAGGATCGAACTCCTGTAAAATACGCACAAGCTTAATTGAATGTGTTATCATATATTGACACAGTAATCGCAACTTTTACCCCAGTTTATGTTAGTTGCGATACTCGAGAATGCACTGTAAATGGATCTGGTTGCCCGTTGAGTGCGTCTTTAAGTGATATTCAGTTGCTCTCATGTCCCCCATTTTTTAACGAACATAAGAATGATAGCACGACGGAGTATTTTTGGACTTTTTGCCTTTGTACTAGTTTTATAAGACGAGCGACGGTAGCACAAAACAATGAAACCAACTCGCCCTTCTTAGTAATCCACAGCCGCCAGGACACAGGACCCACCTACCTACTGTCATTGACTACTCGTTTGTAGACGAATTCTGTCAGAGAATAAATGAAGGATACACAAGATCGCACAGTCCTGGACATTGCCTTTGTACTGCTTTCATAAGACGAGCGACGGTAGCACCAACATGGGCATAATGAAACCAACTCGCTCTTCTTAGTAATCCACAGCCGCCAGGACACAGGTCCTACTTACCTACTGTCATTGACTTCTCGTTTGTAGATGAATTCTGTCAGAGAATAAATGAAGAATATACAGGATCGCACAGTCCTGCACATTGCCTTTGTACTGCTTTCATAAGACGAGCGACGGTAGCACCAACATGGGCATAATGAAACCAACTCGCTCTTCATAGTAATCCGCAGTCGCCAGGACACAGGACCCACCTACCTACTGTCATTGACTTCTCGTTTGTAGATGAATTCTGTCAGAGAATAAATGAAGAATATACAGGATCGCACAGTCCTGCACATTGCCTTTGTACTGCTTTCATAAGACGAGCACATTGCCTTTGTACTGCTTTCATAAGACGAGCGACGGTAGCACCAACATGGGCATAATGAAACCAACTCGCTCTTCATAGTAATCCGCAGTCGCCAGGACACAGGACCCACCTACCTACTGTCATTGACTTCTCGTTTGTAGATGAATTCTGTCAGAGAATAAATGAAGAATATACAGGATCGCACAGTCCTGCACATTGCCTTTGTACTGCTTTCATAAGACGAGCGACGGTAGCACCAACATGGGCATAATGAAACCAACTCGCCCTTCTTAGTAATCCACAGCCGCCAGGACACAGGACCCACCTACCTACTGTCATTGACTTCTCGTTTGTAGATGAATTCTGTCAGAGAATAAATGAAGGATACACAAGATCGCACAGTCCTGCAATTCCTAAATAGAGCAGCAATTGTTAGGACCTGTTGCCTTACAACGAATTCTGATTGATTGATTCGCTTAATTGCACTGGATTTTGGATTTGGATTTCTCCTTAAAGTAGATTAATTTATCATCATTCATTATTCGAAAAAACAACTCCACGGAATGGGGAGCAGCACTTGAAAAAGAAATGTCAATGTTCTGGGCATTCTTCGGAATTTACCGCAACAACCGTCGCTCCCGCGACAATAATTGAGATTAATGATGTTCGAAAGTTTCTGTGAAAAATGAATATTTCGCTTCGAGAGTCTGATTTGATGGGAAAAAAACCCACCTAACCAAGTTTGGCAAAAGTTGAAGAATGACAAATTGAAATCAGATCAAGGCTGTTGGTCGACGCAGACACCGCTCTCAAGGATGAAGCAAAAGGACAAATCACAGCTCCACATTAATTGATTTCTTTATTGTAAAAATTGCCATTCAATTCAATTTTATGCACATTTGGTTGCGTTCTTTTTCATTGATTTTCTTATAAACTAGTTTCTTCTTTTGTTATTCTTATAAAACATACATTTGTATACATAGGCAAATACATGCTGCACGTGTGTATATATAACGTTCACTTCACACGAAATATACATAAACATCCAGTACATTCAACGAACAATTGTGTATATAGGTTTTGATTTTTGAGTTACTGGTTATGGTAAGGTAAAGGAAAATGTTTTTTATTTAAAAACCTACAAAATCATAATAAAACTGTTTGTTATTCATAAAAGATAAGGAATATATATAGTTAACGGTAAAAAAGCTTCAAATATATATATATGTATATAATATTGAACAATTTACAATAAATGCTTACAGTTTTTTGCTTTTAGTTACACTTTGTTTTTCTCTTTTAAATTCTAAATCTATTATTATCATTCTTTGTAGGGTTTTGGTCCTATGCAATAGGCACACTCGCGTACAATGTTGTGTAGTGTTGTTGGGACATAAGTAAATGCGTTTGAAAATATTTTATATATCATCCACTAAGTGCCCCTGGACAAGCGATGAGTGATGATATCTTCGGCGCTGTGAGAAGTCTTCATTGTCATCGTTCAGCTGCGTTGGTGAGAGGTTAACACCTGGACATGAGGGTGTTACAACAATCTGCTCATAGCCGTGCATTCGTTTGCTGAAAAGTTGAAATGTGTATTAATTCGACAGTATTAATTGACAACTTAATAGAGAACGAAGTGCGGTGGTATGATGAAAAGAGGACTCTCGGTTAGGTTAGGTTTAGGTGGGTTATGTTAAATTTAACTGTTTCTAAGGATTCGATATAAATTAAAACTGATTAGTGTATTTCAGTTGAAGCCCTTACAGCAGTGATCTGAAATCTGGACGCTCAATGTGGGTAATTTCAGAAAGCCGTCATAAGTAGTAAATAGTTGAAAACCACAAAACACAAAGGCTTTGACCGGAGAGGCTTTCGTGTCTAGGATTCACAGATGCAATTACGGCTGTACCATCAGCTGGAATGGAAGCGGTGTGCAATTGCTACCAATAGGCAGTGGCAGTGTTTTGCTGGTGGTCAAGGAAGCGTCCAGAATGGTATCAATAACCATGAATCGATATTACCATTCTCTCTTGGAAGTCAAGTTGTATTTGAATTAATCATTGGCCATAATCTTTTAATGTATCATGATAAATAGTGTTGCTTACTAACGGCTACCTACACCTATTGAGTTCTTGGGCGATTAAGAGGAACAAGAGGGCATTCCTCTCCACATGGCCCGGTTACTGTCAGTTAAGATATAAAACACTGACATACTTCTTTACATCGTTATTTTTTCAGATTCGTTAAAGCATTGGAAAGCTGGACACTGGTACGAGTACATGTCACATGGGTTCCCCCAAAAGCATCAGAATAGCACCAGCAGGTAGTACATAAGTACTACGTGGCAAATGGCAGTCTATTTACACACCTAACCATAATTGTACCTATCTAACTCGACCGCTTCACATTTTCTTGGAGTGTCTTTATGCACCTTGCACCAAGTACAGAGGAGTGAAAGAGGCTACTCAGCCCGATGTGAAGTCAATTCCAGAGCTTCAAGGGCTCCGTCAGTCAGCCCGTGTAAATGCTAATATCGCACGAGGATATTGCATTATCTCCGCTTTAAAAATACTACACGAACATCTAGATGTAGAAACATTTGCAACTCGTGTTCCCGCTTTGGAACCTCCTGCACATCGGGGTATGGTTATAGTCTTAGAGACCTCCGTCTGGTAGCAGGTTTGAACATTTTTATTTGCTTTGTTGCCACACTCCTCAAAGATGTTCATGTGTCCCTTGGAGACGTTACTCTGTGCGGAGGACTTCTTTGTCTTCGACCCGTCTAATAGCCATTTGCCGTCCAAGCATGTCAAGTGAATGCGAACGAAAATGTGGCCAAGTGGAGTAACTTGGAATGTGGACCAACGCTTCAGCCGTACTCCTTCTTGTTTGTACGGCTGAAATTTACAGTGAGTCGTGTATAATTAGAGACCCCAATTTAATTTTACCCCGCCTCAGATGAATTACTTTGCAGTTTCCACTTACCCAAAACATCTAAATACCACACTCTTGATCCATCCAAACAAATTGAACTCTGCAGTTAAGCCCGGCTTCACAGCCGGATTCGCTGTGCCCACATAGAACCAAACGAAGAACACGACGACAAAGCAAGTCAAAGCATAGTACCAATTGACCAAGAGCATAACGAAAAGCTTCGTTATCGCCTGAAAGACCAAACGTGAAGTCAATTTGAAAATGCACACATTCTTTTGGATGAACTTACTCCCAAAAGAGAAGCCCACCGATTGCAATACCCCGAGTACCAATTCTTCGTTTTTGAATGAATCGGTGGACGGATGGGTGCAATGGGTTCCTCTTCCTCCTCATTATCCGCACCGCCAAGGCCAGATATGTTTGTACTATTTGTTCCATCCCGGAATATAACTGCATCTGTGTGATTGCTGTTACTGCTCGTGCTGCTATTTGGATTTGTGCTATTCAATTCCATGTGAATTGTGTTTTCTCTATCAGTCTCAATGCTACTGCGATTGTTTCCTGTATTTGTAGAAGGCACATGTAACGGTGAATTTTGCTGTGAAGTTGACGGACTCTGCAATGAAATCGAATTACGAATGGTGACCAAGTTAGTCTTTGTCATGTGTACCTGTAAGTTTTTATGGCGTACTCGATCGGGGAAGAGGAGATCAAGATCATTGTCGCCCTGTACACTGCCATAGCGGCGACTTTCATACGAAGGACTCGACGCCTGAATGCGGAATCGCTCTTCACGTTGTTCTTGTATATCGAAGGTCTGAGCAAGTGCGAAGTACGAGTAGTCGATGCAGGCATAGGTCATCAAGAAAGGCATTGTGACAATGGGTGCTAGGAAGTTTATGTCTCCAACCATGATGAAGGTGATGGTGATCACTGCAACAACTACCATCGAGTAGAGTGGAACTTTATTGGGTCCGCGCTGAAGATGTGGACACATTTATGTCGTGAGAATGAGTGTTATCTTTTATTTACTTACACCCTTTCCGAGAATATCGATGCCGGGGATGACACTCTCCTTAGCTATGCTTTGCAGTACTCTAGGAGTGCCATACATTGCACCCAAGCAAGATGACATGCTGGACACGTAGATTCCCGCCAGGAGAAGGAATTGCACGGCGGAAACCTTCACAGAAATCATGAAGTCTTCTAGGAGTATTGCCCGCTGACAGGTTGAGCCAAGGAAAAGGATGAATACCATGTAGAGGAATGTTCTAAAATCAAAGTTTATGTAGGACTTCATTTTCTGTTTGATCAGTTGCAGCAATTACGATGTTCCAAAGGCCGCTAGTGTTCCATTTGGGATGTCTGTTGAAGGCGCTCGCAAATCGCCGCTCATGTTGATGCCAGACAGGACTCCAGTTACTGTTGGAAAGAAAACCCCGAACACCCGGAACCACGAATATCCGTCCTCGTACTTCGGCCAAAGATTCTCGACAAAGTTGTTGCTGATCCACCCGTCAAATCCATTGTCTATGAAGAGATGTATAGTAATGAGTGTAATGTGCTCGAATGATATCATCACGTACTTGGATCCTCCCCCACAAAGCTGCCCACCATGAAATCCAACGCAGATATCAAGAGAATCATAAGCAATACAAACTGCAGCTTAATAACCCACTTCACTCCGGCCACATTGATCACACCCAAAAGGAGCACTGCAGCAGCTGCGAAACCCCTTATGGCCCATGTGTTCCCAGCCAAGCCCACTAAGCCTGCCATTGATTCACCGAAACCCATCACATTCAAGGCACAGCCAACGGCTTGTCCGAAGCAATACAGCAGGCCGAGCGACCCACCGAATCGCGAACCCAACGTGTGCGCAATTAAAAAGTACACTCCGCCGCTTTCAACGCGACATCGTTCACATATCCCCACTGCCGATAGCACTGACACAAGCGCAATAATTACTGTACAAAAAATAATCAAAACTGCATTTATTATCCCCGCTTGAGCAACAATCCATCCGGAACGAAGGAACACAATCACACCGAAAACGTTGATCAAGCAGGATGTGAATACGCCATCCCATGTCCCGAATAATACTGGTTGAGAAATAAAGAAATTTGTCCGCCACCTGAAATTGATTGGATAAGTGGTTGAAACATTTTGTGTCCTACGCTTACCATGGTTTATCGCCTTGTTCGCCGGCAAAAATTTCATTCGCTCCAGACGCATGATGGCCACCGGCTGCATACGTGTACTCATTTCCCAAGTCAACAAATCCCCCAGTGTTGGATCTTTGCCGAAAATTCGGTTCATCATCGTCGCCAAGACCAAATCTGGGATGAAAATTAAAGTGATTCGGGATAAATTTCGTTCAGCGGGGAATTGTGAAAATGAAGAACTCCATATGGTGTATGAAGCATGTTTTTTCGTCCTACAATCCATCCCTATATTTAGAGCGCTTCTTAAATGGCCGCTCCCTTAAACCCAAGTCATTTCCCACAGGAGTGCACAGGAGTGCTCATCTGATTTGTTTATAAATCTAACCACTAAATGGTCATCTGGGATTTTGAATTCACTTGGGGATGACCTCATCGTTGCTTTATCGTCAAAGGGATCATTAATTGAAGAAGTTAAATGTTTGCTTGCGGTTGGAACTATTACTGAAGCACATTCGGTCAGTGGGACATGTCGAGACCACTTTTATTTCCATAAATGCAACAATGTCTATGTACTTCTTCACTTTATCCAAGTGCAGGTCTAGTAGGCAAACATTAATACAGCACTTGCCTGAACAAAGACCTTTGCTCACCTAGACACCCCACTGCACTACTTTTGTATATCGCCCACATTACGAAGATAAGCAAATTGCATACATAGAAATATTTTTAGAGAGCAATTAACCATAAAGATCAGAATCAGAACGTTCATTGGAATACAATTAACCAACTTTCCTTCGGTCCCGTTTTGCTTCTCAGTAGGTTTCTGAACCGAATTCGAACACAAATAGGAATGGAAAACTAGTGGCGAAAGCAAATATAAAGCACAAGACACAAATATGAATGCTTTAAAAATAACTCCACTGAATGGCATTTGCACTTCATGAATCATTCCCCATTGACTCAAATTTATGATAGCATTTTTAATCGCAAATTGGCAACATTCGGATGACTCGCACCCTGGTTAGAACCCCAATTTATAGCCCGAAAACAACGTAGGTTGGCATAATTTCGTATCACTCAGGATCTTACCGATTCCAATCGATCTCAGCACGTCTGTAGCCAGCTCTTTCATTATCCGCTGGCATGTTATTGCACTTTCGTACCTCCCCGATGAAATACTATCCGGCTTGTATGGAAATTTTTTTATATCAAACAAAAGAAAACGAGTTGTGGAAATTATAAAACAATTGAGTATCAATATTTCTATTGCTAGGCGGAGATGAAATGTTGGCCAAAACTAAGTAGCTATCAGCTCATTCCACGAAATGCGGTAAATCGATTCTGTTGCTGCATAAAATCGTTGAATATGCCTCTATCCATACATGTTTTTAGTTTGTAGTTGAGGTTCTCGTAAGAGAAAGCACTTGTTTCAAATCAATTCACTTAAATAAAGTCTTGAAGGTGATTAATTTACACGATTTAGTTGAAAATATCTAGTTGCGGATGCTGAAGTATTGCGTTTATGGAAAATACTTGCTACTCGCCAACTTGTCAGCATGACGTAAACACCGAAGAAAGTCGACAGTTCTTCATGTCAGTTTGGAGGAGAAAGAGAAAACGACCAAAACAAATGCGCAACCATGGGCACAAACCAAAGAGAATTAGTGCGACAGCATGAGCATACCTTGCTTGTTCGATTTGTGGTATGATTTACCCTAGGATTATTTGCGCTGGACAAAGGGCTGCGAGGGAGAAGCTTTCTGGGTTTTGCAAATGTACTCAGTACGATAAGACTCATGAAATTCTGTGAGACATTGATTTATTTCCAACAAATGCACAGCCTTATACATAAATACAAAATAACTCTCGGTGGCTGGACTACTTTTTACTCGTAGTTTTCTTTTTTGCTGGCTCCGGTTCCTCTTCACTATCGGACGTACTCTCATCACTGTCTTTTTCCTCGGAAATAATCTCCTTAAACTCTTTCACTGTGATCTTCTGGGGGACTATCTGCAGCAGGAACTCCAAAGAATCATCGTCAGTCACAAATTTGGAAAGATGTTCGTATTTAAGCATGTTTCCTTGTTGGCAATTTTTAAACGCGTTTTTGGCCATGTGTTGAATGAACATTTCCTAAAATCAAACAGAAAGTCAATTCCAGTTCGGGATTCGTCTGTAAGGGGACACTTACTGCAGACTTTTCTACGACAAAGAGGACTTCATTTGTTATGTTCCCGGTGTCGATGGAACTCTTCATGATAGTTTTTATTCTACTCAAAGGAAGTGCGGTTTCTGTGTTTTTATTTTTTCCCGTTTTTGGTTCAACCATTTTGAAAGGGTCTATATTTTGACGAAATGAAACAAATTCTGTGAGAAGTATGTACTTCGAGGCGGGATTTTATAATACAAAAAACATTCCCAAAGACGCGTAATGAATTTTAAATGTCAGTGTCAGGTGCAGGTCAGTGAAGCAGATGTAAATAAAAGCAAAGTTGATTGCGGTTCACTTTAGTATAAAAGTGATGCCACTCCCTGATTGATTGTTATAATTCTTAGAAATTAAAATACAAATTCAAGTTAAAATGTTTAGCATACATTAATAAAATGTTGGTAAAGACTGGTTGATTTATGCAAATATTTAAATTCCATTTTTTAGAGTAGAATTTACACAAACTTGAATCAATATACGCGTTTGAAGGAACAATTTTGTAGTCTGGCAATAATATTAAATAAAATAAATGGCAACACCAGTTAATGACAGTTTAGATTTTGACACATCCCAATTGACGAGCCGTAAAAGATTTTCGGATCCAGACGTGTACAAATTCCCAATGCCGAGTTTCTTGCTTTGATATTGTTTCAAAACACTTCTGCAAATAGACAAAAATGCCTAGTCTAGACGACAGAGTCGTCGAGAAATTGAACGGTGAAATTGGTGACGATTTTAAGAAGTTATACCGTGCCTCTTTGCTAGTAGATAGGTATAAAGAGCGCTATTTTGAGATTGAAAAAAAGGTAAGTCTCTGATTTCCTCATCCAATTCAGCGTCATTCATTCATTAAATCATTCATAGTTGGACTACAATGATGACAAAAACACATCAAGTATTCGCGGAGCTCTTCAGAGCGGAGAAGAAGCGTGCAAAAGTATCGATTTCCAAATGGAAAAACTGAATCGGTTTGAAAAGAAACTTGCCACAAAACTTCACGACACAAATCGGATTATAAATGGGATAAAACCGAACCTAGAGAAGGTGCGTCAACTTCAGAGATTGGTGGAATATTTGAATATTGTCAGAGATATTCAGGATATAAGGTAAAGTCATAAATAATCAATCCATGCCATAAACTGGAAATGTTTTCTTTCAGCAACTCACTGACATCAGCAATTCATGGAAGGGATGAGACGAAGATGGTTAACCTGTACCTATCGCTGAGTGGAGAACATGATTCGGGGAACAGTGTAATTGGGCGATTGGAGGACATCGAGGCTCACTTCCTGAAGTCTTTTGCTATAAGAACAGCCGTCTATTGGTATGGTCTTTTGAAGGAAAAATTCTCGAAGTAGGTTTGAATGCCCCCATTCACTTGAGATAGATTTTGACAGACTTGTCTCTACTTTCAGTGAGTTTGAGATCGTTCTAAAGAACATTCGATGGGTGAATCAAGGGCCGGACCCGCTGACGTTTGTCCCATCAAAAGAAAACTTAGCCAAGTTGACACTTCTGGCTGAATATCTTTTTTTGGTAAGACTACAAAAGCCTAATTTATGGGCAGTACGAAATTGAATGAAAATTGACACTTGCAGTTGAAATCTCCCTCAGAAGAGGCAGAAGACTTGCAAATAATCACACCAAGCATCTATCTGCAGCCGCTAAGCACTGTGACAAAGCTCCTTCTGAAGCAATTCAGGCAGCGGTAAATACAATACAGCAACTTCCTCCCATCCTCCACATCCTAAAAATACGTTCTTCCTCGTTAAAGATTTCAATTCCATTTCACGGGGACGAAGCAAACAAATCGTCTGGACAAACCCGAGTGGTACTACACACAAATTCTCAACTGGATCAAGGAAACGCACTTGTTTGTGGGACGCAGCTTCCAACCGGCAGTCGTAAGGGCTGGACGAGTTGATTTCAACATTAGGGTTCGTATTTGCATTTCCCACTTCATCAAAATCACGAATGATTTGTTCCTCTACAGCTTGAGTTCATCCGCGGTCTCGTACAGCTAGCTATTGAGAAACTATCCGTCGATATCGAGGAGATCAGTCTTGATGAAAACCTCTTTGCACATTTGATTGACGAAACCTTAGCATTTGAGTCGGAACTACGAGAAACCTTTGGCTATCCAGCGAGCTTTCCCAGCGCCATCAGCGTCATCACGCAACCAACCTATCTGCTCAAATGGATTTCCCTAGAAGAGAGATGTCAGTAGATTTCACGCATCAAATCAAATTCTAACCTCTTACATTTCAGTTTGTGCCGATAAAATGGATCAGATCCTCCAGGCCTACGATCCTTGGGCTCTGATCGATCCGGGAACTCAGGACGAACTGAAAATTCCCAAGTGTGCAGACCAGTTCGTACGTCTGCTGGAAGCAATAAAGGACCGTTACTATTCCCTCATCCAGCCCGGTCATCAGCTGCAGTTCCTCAGTTTACAACTCAAGCTGGTCGACAATTTCCGGCGGAGGTTGGTGCAATTGCACAGCAGCTCCGAGGTGGACAGTATTCAAGTGCTGAACGCGATCAACTACATTATTTCAGTTCTACGGGAATGGGGTGAGAATGTTGTGAGTTGGCGGTTTCACTTTCTGTTGTTTGGAAGAGAGTCAAGAGATTTTTTTCCAACCCACAGCATTACTTGCATCTTCATGCGGCGCTTGTGGGTCCGAATGCAAGTGAAATCGACTCCGTCTTCGAAGTACCCGTAAACGAACTCGAACATTGGCAGCAGGAGTTAGTCAAAGGTTTAGCCACACGAGCTGTCAACGAGATCAAAGCGAAGTCCATGCTGTATCGGCACGACAACTGGCAAACACTCTCTGATAACATATCCAGGGAACCGTTTATGCTGTCTGCCAGTGCAGGAGAGATGTTTCAGGTAAGCGCTGAAGAGTCGTAGGAGTCGAAGGGTGAACATTTTCAATTGTAGGTTATGGTGACCACGCTTCACAACTTGGAGAAGAATCTCTCAAGCAACCTGTTCAACTTTGCACTCCGCATGATTGCTAAACAAGTGGATGACTACTTCCTCGACAGTATGGTGATGAACACCAGGTTCTCATCGGCAGGAGCCGCCCAGTTTAACTACGATATGACGCGAAACTTGTTTGCCCTGTTTGGACAGTACTCCCGACGACCAGATTTGCTATTTAAAAAGTAAGTCTACAACAGACCCAAGGGAAGACCAATATAAACTATTACGTTTAATTCACAGAGTTCACGACATCTGCAAGCTTTTGACAATTCCAAGAGGACCTGCCATGTTGCTGCAGGAGACTTTGAAAAGCGATGACTGCCCTTTGAAAGAGAAGCAAACCGCCCTCAAAGAGCTCGGCGTGCTTTACTTCAAGCCCAATACCAGCGTCGATGTCATTGACAGGCGGACAGACATTCGTCTCTTCTAATGGATTCCAAACATGTGATCGGCTTCTGTGTATATTTTGTAAGACAAATAAAAGTACGCTATATATGTAACGAAACACTAGATAATCTCTTTATTAATTTTTTTGTTTTGTTTTGTTTGATTTGTTTTTGTTGTTGAGGGCTTATCTACGTGTTAACTTACATACGACAAAGCGTTCAGCACAACAGAACAGCAGTACTTATGGTGAAAAAAGAAATTAACCTAATCCCGAGGGAGCGTCATGTTGTCTAGATTCCCTTGCGGTACTTTTCGCCGACAGTAAACTCCGTCATGCCCTTGCCAGACACACCGCAGGTACCGATTCCCACACGTCCCTCAACATTTTGGGGTGATGCGAATATGCTTTTCACCTTCATGCCAGGTTTCTTGGAGTTCTTGGTTGTGAAGTTGAGCCATTTGTTTTTATCGTGTTCACGCTCCTCTTCGAGCTCTTTGAAACGCTGTTGTTTCTTTTGTTTGCGTTTCTTGAGGTATTCCTTTTGATTCGGTCGATGTCGTCTGAAAATAGAACAAACAAAGAGAAGAGACACGCATTGAAAAGCCAGTTGGATCAGTTGGTTTGAGTTTTGAACTCACTTTGTGGATGGGAATACTTCGTTGCGTGTTGTTCGTTCTTTCAGCTCCTTCAGCGTTGTTGTAGAACGATTTTGATATGCGTCGAATATCACACTCACTTCGCCCTCGTCTGTGATGCCTTCAATGGTCGCGTCATAGTACTGACCATCTTCGGTCCATTTGGCTTGACATTTATCACCGATTTTCCAAACTTTCGACGGACACACTAGTTTTTCAGCCTCAAGCAGCGCCGCTTCAATTTCATCGTAGTAAGACGTCGATGTAGCAGGCTCCACATAAGATGATTTCTTTTGTTCTTCAAGTTGAGTTTTGATAAGATCTCGAGTGAGTTCAATGACCTCCTCGAGATCCTTTTTCAGCTTAAGGAGTTCCGAATTTTCAGGGTCTGTTAGGAGGGCAGCCTCGACCTAAAAGTAAAGAAATTCAAAGGAGTGGTTATGAAAAAAGTTACAATACAACTGCGTGGATGTGTATACCTGTTGTAGTTGCAATTTATAACTCTGCAAATCGTCGGCCATTGTGAGATATTCTAAGTAATGTTAAAAAAAACGTTGATTCTTTTCCTACTTTTTTGATTGCAAACAGAAAACGAAATATTTTTTTCCAAAACACGTCCTTTGACTGACATACGCTGCCAGATTTTGTTGACACTTTGAAATTGGGTTTTGATATTTGCAGTGATGCCAAATCGTATGAAAGGCGATGTTGCAAAAATATTTCATGAGTGGAATATTAAAAGTTTGGGAATAACTTCATGGATCCTCTTCAATATATATACTTTTAAATAAAACCAAGGAAATTTATATAATTTCCATCTGCAGTAAATATGTAGTATACAATTCCAGTTACAAGTGAAAACATATGATTTCATTAATACTCAACTGATATTTACATTAATACATTTATATCTAATTATTTAATTAAATACTCTAAAATTTTACAATAGTATGTTTATATAATTGTTTATATAATACGATTTAATTCATAATAAAAGTTTCGATAATAGTTTTGTAACTGAATGCAGTCTGTAGAAATGCAAGCAATCCACTTTCAGGAGCACTGACGTCCACCTGTCAAATTTGAAAGACGTCAGTCTATATACAAAAACTAAAACGAAAAGCTTGGCTATTAATGCCCCAGAGAGGAGTTTTGTGTTTAAATTGTTGTTCGCAAATAAAATGTTTATGGTGTTTTAAAAATCACATCATAAATTAAATTAAATAAATATGGAAAAGAAATCTGAAGATATAGCCACATCCAGTGAGGCCACAGTTAACTGCGAGGTTAATGATAATGTATTGCAAAGTGATTCCAAACTGAAGAGCGGCAAAGGCTCTGATGCTGGTGAAAAAAAAGTGTCTCAACCACTTGAGCAGGAAGAGGATATCGACGAGGATTTGCTTCTATGCACAAGTTCAGATATTGAGGCTTTTGAAGATCAGCATGATTTGGAGGAAATCAAGAAGAAGCCTGCAGATGGTGACAAATCAGAAAAGTACTTTTCTGATATTGAGAGTTCAGACAATAGTCAAGAGTATGAAGAACAAAAATCATTTGAAAAGGATGCGGTCGAAGTTGATAATGGAGTTATTGAATTGGCAAAAGCGGGGAAGGCAAATAATGAGAAGGTCGAAAGCGAAGAGAAACATAAAGAATCTGTAAAAACTATTGAACTCGAACTGGAGCCCGTTGAGTCGGATGAAGAAGAGTTCGACGAAAATCTACCGGTAAAGAAAACTGAAGACACACAGCTGGAAAAAGAGGACGAGAAGGAGACTGGCAAGGTCTCGAATGAGCTTGAGGAAATAAGTGACAAAGAAGACACATTGTCACAGGAGGTAGTCTCAGACGAAGCAACAAGCATTGAAGAGAATAAGGGAGACAAACAAAATAATACCCAAAGTTTGATTCCAGAATCATTGGATATACGGGAAGAAAATGAGCATCCTTCCAAAAGTACTCTCACTGACAACAAGAGCGGTGATGAGGAACCGCAAGTTACAGGAGGCAAAGCTGTAGAATCTGATTCAAAAGAAGAAATAAACACATCGCAAACTAAAGAGAAGGCTGATGAATCTTCCACGGAATTGGGGACAGGAAAAGAAGTTGCAGTACCAGACCCAGAAGTGGACGACTTGCAGACTGACAAGGGCGAACAAGGTATGACAAATGAAACAGTGCAACTGAAAGAGAGTGCTGATGCCAGCCCGAATCCAATTCCGAAGGAATCTAATGAAGAAATTCACAAACATATCGAAAAAACAACGGATGACGGAAACAATGAGACCGATGTCGAAGTATTGGTTACTGCAGAGACTTCCGAAAAACTGAACGAATCAATTGTTAGAGATTCGGCGGAAGAATTGAAAGACAAATCATCCGAAAAAACAACGGATGCCGGAAAGAAGGCGACCGAGGTCAATGTCTTGGTTACTGCAGAGACTTCTGAAAAATCTGACTATAGTGTTTTGCCGTGCGCAGATGAAGTACCGAAGGCTCCACCAGCAACTAGTTTCGAAGATATTTCCAGCACAAGTCAAGCAACTAATGAGAAGGTCGATAGCGATGAGAAACATAAGGAGCTACTGGATTCCACCTCAGGTGTTGAACTGAAATCAGTTGACAGAAACATCACGCCGGAAAATACTCAAGAAGCAATTGCTTCTCCTGAGAAAGAATCAGTCTCCAAGGAAACAGAGACTATTTCAGAGAAAGAGGACGCATGTGATCCAAAAGATATTCAGACAGTAGATGGCGACAAGTCTGATTTGGTGGAAGCAGGAAAGGCTGATGATAAGACAGAGGGCACTGCAGAAGAAGAAGAGGTTCTGATGGTAGTTGAAATAGAATCTGAAGCAGAGGACAAGGGAGAAAATGATGCTGAAACTAAAGAAGAGAAAGAAGAGACCACAGCACCTGAAGGACTTGTTGAGGAAACAGCACTTGAATCCGTACCATCGTCGGATGAAAATAATGCGAATTCAGATAAAGTTGAACCTGAAGCACAGGCAACAGAGCAAACAAAAGACGTAGAAAATAACCCAACTCAACCGGCAGATAAACCCAAGGCTGTCGATGACAAAGATAGTGCAACACTGAAACCAGACTACACCCCGGATGAAAATAACGAAAATTCATACTTAAAGGATAAACTCACAACAAAAGTCAGTGAATTAATGAAAACCATCGACACGTCGTCGTTGCAAGGTCCTACCTCGGACGATGATGAATCTCTTCTAGTGATAGACACAACTCATAAGGACGACAATGAGAATGAAGACAATGACATGGACACCGAAACAGAACAAACAGTCGCAACGGGTTCAGCCACCGACTCCAGCAGCGATGGATCGTTGGAGATCTTCTATGATAAGGAATGCTCAAATTATGACTGCCAACATGGAAGCAAGAATTTCTATCGAGCACCACAGTTCGCGCTGAGTTACTACAAGGTCTCCAAGAAACGATACAAGCCGCAGTTTGTGTGCGAGGATTGCTACGATCAGGCTTTGCATGAATATGAGGTGAGTGAAGCAAGGAGACTGAGCACTCCAATGGTCCGTGTGAATACCGTTTTAATGTGTGCTTTTTTTTGCAGGAAATGTGTGTCATTTTGAAGCAAAGGCAACCGTTGTATGGGGCGAACATCAAAAGACAAGATTTCGTTGAGATTATTGATAGCAGTGACGACGAGGATACGGAGAGTAACACGGATAATTGCAAAGGTAGATATGTGTTGAGGTTATGTGTTCATTTTTGCTTCTAGCACTATGCGCGTCTTGTTTTAATGGAACTGATGAATTCATCAGTACCACCTCATCTTTTAGAAGCACATTGCCTAGAACATAACATTGGGTTCACACAAATTCTTGGTCAGTTTTTTGCTCAATTTCTCGTGAACAGCAGCCGCTGTATTTGTCACACCGGGCAATGTGCTTCTGTTTATTAATTTCGGCCAAGATTTTACCGTCTTCTTCTCACATATGAGGACGAGGCATGAAAGTGAGTCTTGAGGGGAGTGGAGAGCTGTCCGACGAATGCAGGAAAAATACCCACCCCCTGACTAATTGACTAATTTTATTTCATTTTAGATGAGAACATATTTCCCAAAGAGAGCATCGAATTTCTTGAAAACGAACTTGAAGGAATCATTCGCAATGTGATGCAAAGCGTCGACATTCAAAACCAACTCTCATGGACCAAGCAAGTGCTGCAGCAGAGCCTGGATCGGGTGAAGGAGGAATCAAGTTACGTGTCAGAACAACTGCAACAGCTGCAGAAGAAGGCGGATAAAATGCACAATTCACTCTATCAATGTCCGAGCATTAAAATTCGTCAGCTAACCCCGTTGGACTTGAACAGTGGACGCTCATACAGTCCAGAGTCAGAATCGACAGTAAGGATGCCGTCGGCATGGATGGATGTATCGCATTACTCTTTTCACATTTCCAGATACCGGCGACTGGAGAAATTGAAAGACCAAACATTCAATTGAATGAAACCTACTACGCAGTGAAGAACAAAGCTATCGCTAGTTGGGTGCCATGCAAGGTCGTCGAGGAAGTCGAAGATAGCACTTCACAGGCAAAGAATCTGAAGCATTTCAAAATAAAATTCTTAAAGTCCAAGTACCCCATGCTGAAGACTCTCTCAACTAAGCACATGGCATATTTCGATCCTCCAAGAGTAAGACTTCCAATCGGTGAGTGAGGTATCCAGGTCATTGTACACTTACAGTACATGTGTACTTTTCTTATTTTTGGTTAGGAACACGTGTCATTGCGTATTTTGATGCTTCGTCCCTGTCACGAGGCAAGGAGAAAATGCTCATACCAAGTGCATTTTATCCTGGAATAATCGCAGAGCCTCTTAAGACGAGCAACAAGTACCGGTAAGGAATGCGATATGGTCTCAAATGAGATCCGAGATCCGAATCTACCGTATGTGCTTCATTTTTTCTTTTTTCGTCAGGTATTTGGTGTTCTATGACGATGGCTACTTCCAGTATGTCTCGTATAAAGACGTCCGTCTGGTTTGTCACGCGTCCGAGAATGTCTGGGACGATGTCCATCATCAGTCTCGAGAGTTCATTCAAAATTACCTCACGCAATACGCGGTGAATAGACCAATGGTGCAGACGCAGAAAGGTCAATGCATGCTGGTCGATTACAATGGAAAGTGGGTCTACGCCCGCGTTGTGGATGTCGACTGCAGTCTGGTGCAGATGATGTTTGAGGGACAGAGCCGCTCGGAATGGATTTACAGAGGATCAACTCGCTTGGGGCCGGTCTATAAGGAATCAAATAATATTGCACCCAAAACCAGTTGGAATCAATCAAGGATATCAAGGGTAAGTTGTGCATTGAGTGTGCGCTCTGAGAGTACGAATACACGCGGTTATTGCTTTCTACGAGCATCACCATCAATTCTGAACTTCCCGCACAATACTGACGCCAAAATAGCCCACTTCGACGCTTCTTACCGTGGGGAGGGTTGCGAACTGTCAATTCCTACCAAAAATCGATATTTGTACACACGCCTGTATACACCGTAAAATCCACCACGTCGAATGGGTAAGCAGCATAAGTCATGCATTGCCCCAGCTGGTTATGGCGATGTGAGTAATGTTTCGACAGTCAGTGCACACCAGTGACAGGTGGAAAACGAAAGAGAGTGCATTTGTGTAGGTCAATGCACGAACATTTGTTGATGTCTTCTTTTTTGACTTGCATTGTTCGCGAAAGACACTAAAACCAAACCAAGAAAATGTACAATGCGTCAAGGGGCAACAGGATACTGTAAACGGTGCCCAACAATTTACCTAGGAACATTGCACGATTATAAAAAGGCAGTCAAAAAACAATCCAAATTCTACTTGTGGTTTTGATGGGCAAACTTATCTTTACAGCGCACAGAACCATTTATTCGATACTTCAACGATGAAGATTCATCGTCATCGCAACAGAACCCACAATCTCAGCAACACCAAGCAAAGCCCGGTGAAGTGCGTTCAGTGGCGAAGAAGAGTGTGAGTCGAACTGAGGCAGCGACTAGTGCCCAGCCAGTTCCAGTGGTTAAGCATTTGAACAACTCAACAATTTTCGTCGACGACGACAACAAACCGAAAGGAAAGGTATGCCTTACCCCTCCCACGCGTGCGTTTGCAAATTCTCTGAGTTTGAGCGTCATTTCAGGTGGTGTACTACACAGCAAGGAAAAATCTCCCGCCTCGCGATTTTGTGCCTCACATATGCGGTTCGTCCTGTCCGTTCGTGATAACACACAATTTGCAGTTCTACAGTCCCCTGGCGAAGCCGCTCTTGTCCGGATGGGAGCGACAAGTGTTTCGGCAAAAATCCAAGAGGTTCATTGTGTACAGAGGACCGTGTGGCAAACGTCTGCGTAACATGGACGAACTTCATCGGTATCTTCGTGTAACCAACAATGAGTTGAACGTGGACAACTTCGACTTCAGCTCGGAGACCAATTGTCTGGCTGAGTACGTCATCGAGAGCTGCATTGTACAAAAGAAGGTAAATTCACAGCCACCACTGCATCTTGAATCACTCATGGTTTTCTGGTGTGTGTAGGATATCTCGAATGGAGAAGAGAAAATGCCGATTCCGTGCGTGAACTACTACGACAACACAATGCCTCCAGATTGTAAATACTCCAGCAGGCGAATTCCAACGGAGGGCGTGCATTTAAACGTGGACTCAGATTTCCTGGTTGGATGCGACTGTGAAGACGATTGCTCGGTGAGTAGGATTAAACCATTTCTCAGAAACATTTCCTAAATGTTAGCGACGTCCTTGTAGGACAAGTCGAAATGCTCTTGTTGGCAGCTAACATACGCTGGGGCCAAGTACAGTATGCCGAACGTCCCGCACGAAATGGTGGGCTATCAGTACAAGCGGCTGTATGCCCATGTTCCCACCGGGATCTACGAATGCAATTCAAGGTGAGTCTACATTTTTTCTCGTCTCGCTTCACTTCAAGTTCTAAAGAGATTCTGTCTCAAGATGCAAATGCAAGGCGAATTGCGTGAATCGAGTGGTCCAACAGTCATTGCAGTCGAAACTGCAAGTCTTCAAAACTTCGAATCGCGGTTGGGGCTTGAGGTGCATCAACGATGTCCCGCGAGGCAGTTTCATTTGCATCTACGCTGGTCACTTGCTGACGGAACAAAAAGCCAATGAGGTGAGTTCACTTGTGAGTTCTGTTGTCCATGTTCGCTTACGTTTCGTTATGCCTAGGGCGGTCTGGACGCTGGTGATGAGTACTTTGCAGAGCTCGATTACATTGAAGTTGCGGAACAAATAAAAGAAGGCTACGAATCGGACGTTGTCGAACCGGAGGAGGAAGAGGTTTGTCTCATCAAGGCGTTAGCGAGTTCAGTTTCATGAAAGTCTCATTTTAGGACATGTACAATCCCGACAAGGATGATGATGACGATGAATTTATTGCACCTGGAGATCCCCATCGGAACAAGTCAATCAATACACGGCTAAGCACCAGGAGAACAACAAAGACTAGTTCAGATGCCGAACATGACTCCCAAGAGAGACAGGTGATCAGCTTTGAGCCCAAAAAGAGTCAGGAACGACCAAATTCTGCCACTGAGAGACCGTAAGTGCCGTCTGGATACCGTAAAGTTAATCTCCCTCATGTCTGCTTGGATTTTAGGACGATGCGCAGGCTATTTGGTAAAGACGAAGGTACCTACATCATGGACGCCAAGATCACCGGCAACTTGGGAAGATACTTCAATGTAAGTGCAAACACTGACTCTTTGTTTCCGGGGAATCTGATTCAATTCACTTGCAGCATTCCTGTTCGCCTAATCTTTTCGTGCAAAACGTCTTCGTGGACACTCATGACCTGAGGTTCCCCTGGGTGGCGTTCTTTGCATTCAGTCATATCAGAGCTGGCACTGAGCTAACGTGGAATTACAACTACGAAGTTGGTGTTGTTCCAGGAAAGGTGTTGTACTGCCAATGTGGAGCACCCAATTGTCGTCAACGTCTACTTTAATGTGTGTGATTGATGCTGTAGATTCCGGTGATGAGAATAAAGGTTTTAATGTGTCCATCAATTTTGTTTTGTTGTTCGTTTGATGATGTTGATGGATGCATCTTGCGGATGATGTCCTAAGTCTTGCGTAGATGGGAAATAGGCTCAAGAGTTGTATGCAGCTGTTGGGTGACAGTGGAACGACATTTTAAACATTTAAGCTTGGGTTTGCAGGATTGCTGAAGTTGGTTTATGTCGGAATATCGTAAGTGGGTGATCTCTTGAAAGCTACTTCAAGGTGGTACTCCAGTGTAGTGTTAAAAACATTCGACAAAACATAAAAACAAAAAACTGCAACAATATTTTAGATACTCAGTCTTATCTAAAGACGATATTTTTCGTAATACCCCCAAAAAATCAACCAAATGTGTCTTGTGGGGGCTGCGAAGAAATTTGCTCTAATCTAAGAAGAGTGTATAACGTCTTAGATTCAACGGTAAGCAGTAAGAAGTCTTCCTGTAGGCATTAGCGTGACCAACGCCACGTGTTGTGTTAGCTTTTTACGTGGTTTAGTATGAGTAGCCTCAGGTGAGTAGAACATGAACTCAGATTGAAATAACCTCCTGTTTAGCTGCAAAAGTAGCCTAAACTGGTAGTGGACCTTAACCACATTTCATATGCACACATTAGAAAACTGGATGCTGGTCGTTGTGGCACTCAGAAATCGCATAAATAATATTTTATAATAACCAGTGAATCAAGTTATTACTGAAAAAAAAAAAACAGATGACAACCTTGCAAATAATTTTAAGGTTAAAATCAATTCGATTCTTCATCAACACCCGACCACACAGAGAATTGCGTCAATAAATCAAATTCCTTTCTTCCATTTCGATTGGCAAATAAATTATCTTGCTTGCTGATTTACCACGCATTCCATTCGAAGAGCAGAGTAAATTCTTCACAATCAATTATGAACAGCAGAAGTACAACAACCTCGTACGCAACCGAGTAATCTCTCTTGGCCAAGACCTGAAACATTTTGACAATGAAACGAGAATTTCTGGTTTGTTTTTGTTTAACTTTTATTTCTAATAAATCTTGAGTGAAAGTCGAACCGACCAAATAACATATATTTAATATTTATTATATTTTATTCTTCTCACTAAGCTACCACAAGTAGAAGGGGAAGAAACGATAATAAAAAGCATTTGATACTAAATTGCGTTTAAAAGATAACAACTTTTGAAATTGCTTCAAAATAAATATTGATAATTTATATAATATATATATTCATGTATATACTTTATAAACTTGTGTATACGTGTATATGCGTACATACATATATGCATGCATGCGCTCTATTGAACAGTTCAAAACCAATTTAGTCAATAAAAATAAAATAAAAAAAAAAACAAAAAAAAAACGAAATACTTGCGAATCATAGAAAGACCAGTGCACGGATGCTGCACACTGCAATTAGTTCGATGAGATGGTGTCTTTGTCCCGTCGACCTAGGAGAGTGGGGTTGTGAGGAGTTCTGCAATGAAGTTCTCCAGAGGCTTCTCGCCGATCACGCGGAAAAAGAATAAATGATCAAGACATTTTAGACTTATTGACCGCAGTGCCGGCAGTCTAAGCAGCAGTTGTGCAAATCTGCTGTCATCGCCGGGATGCTCATTGCGGCAGTGCTCGTCCAAGCAAGCGTACACCTTCTCTCTGCACATCTCAACGTCGTTGCGGCTTTTGAGACCTCGAATGTCTGGATTGAAAAGGATAATCGCGCGTAAGCACGACAGCTCCGCACGGTCGATGTTCAAACGCTTCATCTTGACACTCAGCTCTGAAAGAATTCTGTCGAAAATCGTTTGCACACCAGCCAGGGTGGCGCTGTTGCGATGATAAGTGAAACCCGGTGCCAAACACAGCTGCTGTGGGGTCCTTATTGGAGTGTGGCGATCGATAGACCTGTCGGCGTTCGTGCATTCGCTGTCCAAGAAGTCAATGCTGCGCCAGGCGACATTTGCGATTAGCAGCTCGTTCCATCCCGCCTTCAGCAGTAAGATTTGATCTTCACGATGCAATTGTGAGAAGTGCGGCATACGGCGAGCGTACTCGACCATTTGAAACAGCTGCTTGTTGACCATTTGGCATAAGTGAGACACGGCTCCCTTGTATTCCGGCTGCACCATCGGTGTGTTCCCTACTCTGAGATAGGGAATCGCGTTGTCCCCACATCGGGTTTCGGCTTTTTGTTCTGTTTCGATTATTCTCTCGATAGTGAGATCTCGCACTGAACTGGTTGGATTCAGATCCTCATTACGTGCGTTTGCGAGCTTGGCTCCACGTTGACGCTCTTCCTGTACTGCTTCGCGCTTCATGCCGCACGACAGACACTTTTGATATCGACAGTATTGGCATCTGTTTCGTTGTCTCTTGTCAATTATACAATTCTTGTCCTCACGGCAGGCATAAGTAAGGTCTTTCCGAACGGTTCTTTTGAAGAAACCCTTGCAGCCCTCACAGCTGTACACTCCATAGTGTTTTCCACTGGCCCTATCCCCACATATGGAACACAAATGCTTTGACCCGCTCAGTGGATGGTTGGGTGGATATTGTGGCTGTTGTTGATGTTGCGAATGTTGCTGTTGGGAGAGCAGTCGATTTTGGTTGGTCGGAGATTCATTCATTGCGGTCACTCCCTGGAAACTACTAATGGAAATCAATTGTCCTGGACTGCCAGGACCTGGAGAAAATCCTTCCGCACTGTTGCCATTCAATAGCGAAATGTCTGGTTTAACTTCTGGCGGAGATATGGGTCCCATACTGTGTCCAAATGAAGATTCTCTATCTCTATCCATTTTTCGGTTGAGTATTATTTTTTAACTTTCTGATTGTTGAATGTTCACCACTTGTAAGGTCAGTTCACTTTGGTAAGGGAATTTTTTTGCAAATACTGTGCGTCCAGAGAAAATGTTACAAGTGCTTGATAAAAATTATTCAAATGTATTTCTCGGTAGCAATTTCGTTTCGATTTTATGGCAACACGATCGCAATCAACTTTTCATCAGCCATTTTTATATTTTTTTTCTTCACAGAACAAAAGTATACAAAAGGAAACAAGAAAATACCCAAGTGAGACGTATACATACACTTGTCATTTGTATATGAAATCTGGCTGTCATCGACGATGAGCAGTTCAGGCGTGCAGTGTTGGATGGTTTTGCTCGAGATGAGACAGGTGCTCAATTAAGCTGTATACACAATGTTAAACGAAGTTTTTTTTTCGAAATTATGTTCTATTATTAATAAAATAATTTTTTTTGTAAATATGTGAGTGGGTTTTGTTTGACAATGAAAATTGACTGATTTTTTACTAAATAAGATTCTAAAGGGCGTGATATATATGATCACTCTCTTAAATGTGTATGAAAACCGCAGAAAAGGGGAAAAATAATATGATGGGGCTAATGGATTTAGTGATTTCCTGAAAAATCTGTATGCTATCTGTGGTGCTGGTTTGTATTGAGAATACAAACAGACGCTTACCAATCGAACTTCTGAGGTAGCAGTCAACATGTCTAGCTTGTCCACCCCTGTAGCTGTAGTGCCCCACCCAAAATAAAGCACGTATCAGGCATTACATCAAAACTGCAAGGACCCAATAAGAAATGCAAAATACCCTGACTTAACCTTCGATCCTTGCTTCAATCAAAGGGATCAGCATTCTACTGAATAAGAATCAGTTAGTCACATGCGCATAAACAAAGTGACATGTGCTTTACTAACCTAACCTAACATTCTACCAGCAAGACTTGGAACTTCCTCTGGTATATGAACCCTCTTTAAGTGCACAGCGGAAGACCACTTGTTATTGAATTTCCCTGAATCTGCCATACGGTTTTATGGGGTGTGGTCAGAGGAGCTGGAGGCCTGTTGTTCATTTACTGGTGCATAGGGCCTGTGCCGCCTTCGTTCAATTCGATCTGTTAGGTTCCAGCACCACCGATCTATACGGCTATGATACACATGCGGCAGTCACTACAACCAAAACCATATCTTACAGATGAACTGGTGCACGTGCCTAACCAGATCATATCCAACTGCCTTTAAGACTTCAGCGGGCCGGTAAGACTTCAGTCTTGATGATCTTGACCTCGTTAATATCGGGGGAACGGAATTCTGCCTGAATGGAACATTCTGCCTGACAGCGGTTTGGGTCCACAGATTGTCAGTATCTACCGCGCTGTACTACAAGTTGTCTATTTTGGTTCCGGCAAGCTTATGTCGGAACCTTATAGTCGTGCCATCCTTTGGTAGAATTTTCGGACATCATTCTATACCAATCATAGCTCTCTATCTCCTCGATCGCGCATTTCTAAGGCTCTTTCTTCCTCCTCCTGAGAAGCTGGGTCTCTTCCTCGAAGAGTCTCTGTTCGAAGAGTTCACGAATAGCTCTTGTAAGTTGTAGCTTTCCTTTTCAGGTCAAACCGAGGGTTTTTACTAGGTGGTGTCGTAAAACCCCTTACATCAATGGCAGACTCTTGACAACGCCACTAATATTCTTCGATTGTTTGCTCCTCGGAACGTTCGGACGTCAAGAATGCTGGACGAATGCCTGACGTCAGTCGTAGCGGTATCAATCTGGTTGACGTTTGATTGATCTGGGGATCGCCAGGTCCCTTTATGGATATAGTCCACCCGCATGACTCCGTTATCGGATGTGATGTCATGCAGGCTGTGTTTCCCGATGACTCCAGCAAAGATGGCTTCCTTATCCAGTTTTGCGTATCTAAAGTTTTGCGTCTACTAGAACTATCTTGGTGTCGAAACTGTGGCATTGATCGTGTCATTTCCGAATGATCGTAGAAGTCGTCTTTGCTGTTGGCATCCTTTTCTTATGCCGGGGAGTGTGCGGCTGATGTTCCCTAATTTACTCGCTTTTACAATCAAAGCTCAACACTTTTTGTCTAAGGACAACAAATCCACATCCAAACAAGCGGCTGTCTCTGTTGCATCATAGTAGATGGCTCAGTTTCTCACCCTGTTTTGCCCGTCTCATTTCATCGTACTACCTGGATAGCGGTGATGCAGTCCAGGGCCTCCGCTAGTTCTTTGGCTGCACGTGGTCTGTTAGGAAAAAAAACGTTCCACGTGCAGAGTCGAAAATCATTGTCCTTGTTTCGTGCAATGTGGTCAACAGAGTGTCCATCCATATCCGAGGCTTGTAATAGTCTCTGAAGAAACAATTCTTTACGAGAGAGTTACGCTAGCACACAACCCCCGACTGTCACTACAACCAAACCTAACGCAGGTAAGCGCTCGGGTGCTGCGGCTCATTTAGATCAACGGTTTATGTTCGCTGTGCCGCTCACAAAATAAAACAACTCAAAGTTCTTGAAAGAAATATTAGTTTATCTTTATATTGATTTCAGATCGTTTTTCTGTTGTTTTTTTTTTCTCGCTAGAGGACATCAGTTCCCGTAATTATTACAATTCACATATAAATATATACAAAATCTAAGTGCCGTATTAAAATAATTTAAATTACAATGCAAAGTCCTCCTCGCAAGGATCTCATCTCAACTTCCTGTCAATAGGAATTGCAAACTTGGCTCCGCACGGAGGCACGAAGGCTCAAAGAGAAAACTTAACGTACGTACACACTCCTTCCGTTGGCCTTGCTATAAAAGTTCAAATATTTGTATCTTGCTATTTACATCCAAGCCGCGTCCGGCAGCTCGTCTAGTCATTAAAGCTAATTTTAAATAATTAAGTCTGTAGATTGGTCGTTAGATGTAGGCTTGAATTCTTTCCATTTAGTTCCTGAATGGCATACACACACAAGGCTTCGAAGCAAAAGCGAAGCAAGAGAAAAACACGCATCATTTCATGTAGTAGCTGCTTGGCGCCCTCCCCGATGTGTACGTGCTCATGGGGATGCCCTGGGGCCCGGGGATGTGTGTTGATATGTGACTTTGACTCTGGGAGCCGTACATGTCGCCACCGCCTCCGCCCCCGCCACCGTGTCCCGATGGCTCGTAGTCCACGTCGTAGTAGATTCCCGATTGATTCTGAAAGGAGATCGGAGGTATTAAGGCATGTCTCTGGGATTCAGTGAGGGGTGGGGCTTACCGTCACGCTGTTATTACTTCGACTCTTCGGTCGTGGAACTTGGAAGTTCCTTCCAAGGAGGTCTGTCCGGTCCTCCTCCTCACTCGAACTGGAGTTCTCCAGCGTTCGCATGCCACTCGACCGCGAGCCAAGACCTAGCCTGCTGAGAAATGATATTTAGAGGTTGTCTTTTAGGACAAAGCTTGGGACGGGGGTTCGCATGCGCTTACCTCGGCAGTGGAACTGGAGGAAGTGCTCCGTTTTGGTGCATCTGCAGCGTGCTTCCCATGTGCGACATTCCGCCTGGAAAATAGAGAGTTGCTTCACTGAACGAAGACTGTGCTCCAGGATCGGACTTACCCATTGTACCCATGCCCATGCTCATGGCGTGCAGGTTGGGGTATCCGAACATTGCTGATGACGGCCGCGTCTGTGCAATCGGTTCGGCCTTCGGAGAGAGAGAATGAGAATGAAGTGCAAGGGGCATTTCGGTGAGCGGTTATCTTACCCCATAGTGATTGGTTTGAGCCATGACGTCCGCAATTTGTGCCCATCGCATTCGGTCTTCGAGGGTTACCTGGTAGCCCGGCTGCATCATTCCGGCTGACTTCAGCGGCGCCGTGTTCATGTAGCCAAACACCGGTGAACCGATGGCGTTCTTCTGCTCCCGCTGCCACCTCCTCGACCACATAATGAGACACACCAGGGTAAGGACAATGATAATGACTGCCGCCACAGAAGCACCGATCGCCACGCCAAGCACCTCGCCGTCGATTTCGCACTGTCCGCCATAGTGACTGCCATCGCAGGCACACACTTGGGCGCCATCATCGTTGTAGCTGCAGGTGCCGCGGTTATTGCAGTAAGCGTCCGGGCAGGATTGGCATTCTCGTCCCGAGCGTTGGAACTGGTCAGCCCAAGGGTCGCGGAAGCCAGCTTCACAGGCGCATTTGAAGCTGCCCCAGATGTTCGTGCAGACAGCGTGCGCGTGGCAGTCGTTGAGCTCCCCCGATTGGCATTCGTCCAGATCCTGAATGTTGGAGATGGCGCCTTGAGGCGACTCTACGTAGAGGACAGAGTTTCCGATGTTGTTGTTCCTTCGGTGGATCACCCCGAGCAGATGCTTCTGAACGTCACTTCGGAGGTTGGGGCGCAGTGTCTCAGCATTCTCCTCGATCTGCGCGAAAAGGAAAGAGGATATGTGAGGCATCACTGGGATGGGGATCCTAGCCGACTTACCTTCACTGTCAGGTTCACAAAGACACCGGGAGTTCCCTTGCTGGGATCGCCTCGGTAGATGTTGTTCACTCTCGCTTCCATGAACTCGTCGGAGTAGGGCGTCATGGACATGGCCGAATCCATCTATGCAAAGAAGAGTTACTGAGTAAGGCAAAAAGCTACGACGGAATGGCTCGGGATACTTACTGCTCTCGCGGATTCGTAGCTCAACTGGCTGTAGGGCTCGCTGCTCCTGTCCAGCAGCTTACTGTCCCAGACTATTCTGTGCTCGTAGAAGCGATCTACTCGAAGTCCCATGAAAAACGAAACCACTTTCCTGCACGGCTCGCGGTGCTTTCTTCGGGAGTAACCTGGCGGGAGGGGAATGGGAAATTGAGAGAGATCGACGGAGAGCAGACTTCTAGTCCTTACCTGGTCGGCAGTGACAGCTGGAGACGCCGTTCTCGGTCTTGCAGCGTTCATGCTGCGCCTGGTCACAAGTGGAGTCGTCTCCCACAATGCATGTGTCGATTCGCACCGGGGGCTGTGTGGTTCGCGGTCGGTAGTGCGGTCGCGCGGTTGGCGTCTGGTTTGTCTGCCCTGCGGGCTTGGTGTTCGCTTTCGCCGGCGTGACTTCGACCACCTCGGTCTCTGGGATGGCGTAACCTGTTCCCGACCCAATGGCTGGCGGTTGGTGGACTGGCTTCGGCGGTTGACTAGAGTTGTTGAGAATCTGTGGCGTGGCTGTGGCCGGGGTGGTGGGTGCTGTGTTTGTCGCAGAGACTGCGGGCGGGTCTGTGGGGTCGCCAAAGAGGTTGATGTAGGTCCGCTTGCCGTCGATTGAGACGAATCCGTCGTCACCGGATGGAGAGACGATGATGTCGCCGTTGCCGACGCCTCCTTGCTGGCCACCGTAACCGTAAGGTTTTATGTTGATAGTTTGCTGTGAGCCGCTGCCGGAGCCCGGACCTTGAATGGCAGACAGGGTGACGTCGAAGATTTCTCCGTACCCGGGAGGCAGTTGTTGTCGCGTGGGCTGAATGTTCGGTGGCTGGGGCCGGTGGGGGCGTGCAATTGGTGGTCGGCCATGGCCTGGTTTGAATTCTGGATCGTCCAGAACAATGCCAGGCCTAGGGTGGTAGGGAACCGCTGGTGCGGTGGGTACTGCGGACGTGCTCGCGCTGGAGGCCTCTTCTACACTTGAGCTGGTGACTATTTCCACCGAGATCTCGGCAGTCGAAGACGCCTCTGGAGGCTTCACCGATATACTCGGCGAACTTGCGATGTGAGTAGTGCTCATGTCCAGCGACGGGGTCTTCTTTGGGCTCGTCGTGGTCATGAAAATGACGTCCTCAGATGACGCGTTGATCGACTCTTCATTGGACATGGGTTCGTAGGCCGAGGACGAGGACGAGGACGAGGAGACCATCTGTGTGGAGAGTATGCTGACAACTGAGGTAGTCTCAATATCGAGCGGCGCTGTTTCTGTATACGTGGGAATCATCTTTTTGTCGGACGACTTTGTCTTCGTTGTCGGCTTCTTCTTGGAGCCGTCATCCTTTTTGACCGGGATTTCGTCGGTCATAATTGACGGCAGTTCGAGTTCCACCTCGCTGGACGTGCTCTGCTCTGCATTGTTGGAGTAGTCCTCCACAGGCAGGTCCTTGTCGTACGTCGTATCGGTTGGTGCCACTTCGACAGCCTCATTGTTCGCATTTCCAAACGTGGTAAGTGCTACTTCCTCCTCCGGCGCAGAGTCGGGACGATCGTAGATCTGCTCCGGCTGATCTGGCAGACTCGGCTGCTCTGAGGGCTCGTTCAGATTGGGTGGTGGCATGTATTGAGGAATTGGTCTTCGTCCCCCGCTGCTGGTGGTGATTGGTGGTCTGGGACGGTTCCTATGCCATGGTGGACGATTGTTAACGAATCCCGGTCTGTAGGGGACAATTTGCTCGGGAATCGGAACTCCTGTAATGAAGGGTCTCTCTGGCCGATCGAATGGGTACGGTGGCGGACGCATTGAGCTCCCTGGTATCGGCTTCTGAATGTCATAATCCAGCGGCAGGGTTTGAACCTCAGATATCCTTGGAGGGCCGCGATTGTTGATGCGCGTGGCCGTTGGTCTGCGATGGCCCACCTGAGTGTTGGCGTGGACATTCACGTTTCCGTTGAGCAGCTTCACAATCCCCGTTATGATGTCCTGAATGTCCGGATTCGGGTTCTGTCTGGCCTGATTAGGCACCGGCGCAGTCGCTAAGATCGGAGTAGCAGTACTCGGAGTTATAGCTTCGTTGGGGGACCCCGATGAAATCGATCGTAGGTCCCCTTTCAATAAAAAAGACCCGTCTACCGTGAGACCCTTGCCGCTGCGAGAACTCTTTGTGATCTCCGCATTCTCCGACAGATCACCCAGCGTTTCGGTGGGCTTGATGTTGTACTGGAAGTACCGGCCGGCTTCAATCTTCTGCACATCGAGGTCATCATCGTCAAGGTCGTTTAGGCCGGCTTTTGGGTGGCTGATCTCGTTGAGGATCGGCAGAGCAGATCGTTCGATGCGAACGTGTCCTGTTGTTTCATTTTCATCGCTGTCCAGACTTTGGTCGAGCAGTGTGCTCTCGAGCGTTAGCATGGGCTCTGATGTCTCACCTCGGCTGTCCGCATTCGTGGACTTTGGAGAAATCTGTGACACTGATGGCAGGTAGTTCAGACAATCTGCAAAGACACGCGAAAGATGCAAATTAGATGCAGTTCAACTAAAGCCCACATCGTGCGGGTGTATTAACCTAGAAATTAGACAATAATTGTAGCGTCATTAGCTGGCTTTTAAAACGCGTATTTCCTGAGAATCTTGAAATGCAAATTCGTTTCAAAGAGATGGGAGACAATTAAGCCGATGTTCATGGGAACATCTGAACCGTTGTGCTCGTGAGCAGCGTCACGTGATTCGCAAAACAAACACACCCAGCGATCGGTTTAGTTCGTGAGGTGTTGAGATGGAACGAAAAATTGCTAACAATTCTCAAGTTACGGTCAATAACAATCCCTAGGGTGCACTGTTAGCCTTAATTATCGCAATCAAACGCAGCTTACTTCATTAAATTACCGCTAGGCTAGAAGAAGGAAATGTGTGCAAATCCGGTTCTGATGGTTGGCTGGAGATGAATTAATTCGCAATTACCTTGTAGGCGTCGTCTAAGACTGAAGCATAATTCAACTCGCCAAAGAGCATGTTGATTTGTTTAATTTGAAGAAGTCAATGATTTAATTGCGAATTTATTCACTCATGGACAAGGAACATCGATTTGGCATCACTTTACGGGAGTTTTCTTATGGGGACAACAATGGGGTAGGTACTGTTGGGAATTTTAGAAACGTAGCGGTCTTTAAACCAAATAAGAAACGCAACAGGTGCGTATGGACTATAATTACTTCAAGCAATCGAACGAACTCTTAAAAATGATACCCTGTGATTAGTTTCGTTCACTTGTTCTGACCTAAGGCTCAACCATCATCGACATAAAGCATTCGAGCGAGTACACAGCATTCGAGAGATCCACTTTGTTCGGTTTCGTTGAGTTTCGTTCACTGTTTCTGCCTTCTGGCTAAGCTATAATTGACCTTCAGAGAACAGCAATCGTGAATACATAGGAATGTAGCCATAATAACGACTGGTTTTAGGTTCGTTAAGTTTCGTTCACTTTGCTTTGTTTTGGTTGAATCTAAATGATTCGCTCTCTATGTACGTAAATAACAGATTTATTTGGAAGAGAAGAGGAAGAAAGATTAGTGGAATTTTATGACACTCCCGGCTATTTTTCTTTCGGGTTGGACATAAGCTTAAGTTAACTTAAGTCAATGATGGTTGGGCATTAAGCTCCTAGACCACGTGAATCTTTCGCTCTGTTCCCCTCGTTTGAAACAACATCATTGTAACCAGACAAAAGAGTCAATTCACCATTTGTTTGTGTTTGCCGCTAAAATGTTTAGGGCTAAACTTAATGAGACATGAACAGATGAAATCAGCCAAAAATTGCCACGAAAAAAAAAAGAAAATAAAAAAAATTATCCGCTCCTCGGCTCGTAGTTAATCAAGTGACAATGCTCGTCAGTGAAGAGTCCAACTCCCTCAGCAATTAAGAAGCACCCTCCAGGAGAACTGCCTGTCCACCAACGCCGATGATGATGGCCATCATCGAAGCCATGCCAAAGGCACACAACTCACAGCACACTTAACCACTCGTTTCTTGTTTTGAGCGGTCATCTTCGCAATGCAGAGACAAGCATAAACTTAAATAGATGACAAAACCTGATCTGATGGTACCGCTATCGAGATAAAACGAAAAACCAAAGCCGAAAAGCAAATACAATTTAGACACCCGGTCTGGCTGGGAAACAAGTTGACTGACCCACTGAATGGCTGAATGTGACCGTCGCGTCGACGCTGTAGTTGCTTGCTTTTAGATGGACGACGACGATATCGCCTTGTTTTGGGACGACAGAATACGTCCACACGTCTTCTGGGCTCCGGTGGGGTCTGTGACCCACATCTGAGTGAGGCGGCCAGACTTGGACTGGTTTGATGTGTTATTTGTCAGACTGGAAGGTTAACTATCAGCCTCCGCAAAGGATAGAGATTTACTTCTCCCAGGCACATCGCTTTAGCCTGATGCTAATCAGCCGTGAAAGTCACAAAGTGCGTGGTCACTAATAAAACGTGTACGCTTGTGCCGCGAACGAATCACGAACTCCCCAGGAACGCAATACCACGGCAAGTGCAGAGCCGATGATCGATGGAGGAGAGTGCATCGGAAACTGGTTTCCAGAGATTAGAGAGGGAAAAGTGGTCAGAAAGGGATGTGAGCCGGTCCTTCTGCTGTGGACCCACATGTGGGCTTGTGCAATAAAAAGTGAAAGTCGACTGTCTCGCGGAAGCGAAACATTGTACTCTCGGTCACCTGTAATTTCATGGTCTGTGGATCAGACAGAGTCCACATGTCAGCCTGCATTCTGGGCGCCTTATTGTGGCAAAACGTGGGAAGCTGCAGACCTCACTAGGGAGAGGCAGGCACAATGGAACAGTCGCCTAATTGATGGTTGGGCACGAACTTGGGCTATGATTTCTGTGAAATCGCATTGGCTGAGTGAAAATGTGGAAACTCTGGAGAGTTTAAGAGTTTCACTATCATGAGTCGACTCTGGAGGTCATTGGTGGGGGCAATGAGAAACAAAATTGAAGATGGGAGGAACCTCTAGGCGATATGAAGCGGAGCTCATTGATTTCAGGTTCGTTTTAAGTTTCTGTGGCTTACAATGGTTGAATTTTGGATGTCGCCAGTCTGTGTCAAGTCGTGACAATTAATTTCTTTGGAGATGCAGCTCGAAGTTGAACTAGACCTCTGCCATAGGTTTTGCCCATTCAGCTGGAATTGCCCATCGGCATCTTAAATCTCTACGTATCCGAAGATCAAGTCTAAAATGACTCTTTCAAGGCCAAGTTGAGACCTAGACATAGCAACGGCGGACGAACGTTATACTCTTGAGGCCAAAGGCGGGGTCACAGGCTAAGGGCGGCTATTGACACCAGACACATTCGGTACCTTCTCCTGAGTGTCAAAAACCACCACCAGTCGCCCAGTAGGGGGCTGCCCATCACATTTTGAAGACTTCGTCAATATTTGCTCTGGCGGTAATCAATTCAACATGGTTTGAGGTTGGTGCTTAGTTGAGGGGATCAAAAGCTTCACTTAAGATGTTACTAGTTGGGGACAGCTACGCCTGATTCTCTACACCCGAAGTCAAACTCCAAGCTCATTTACTGGTTCCTATCACCTACGTTTTCAAGCCACGCACGACTTTACGTAACCAACCGAAACCAAAAGAATCACCCAACCACTCGCCCAATGCTGGAAGTGCACTCCATCGTGCACCATTAATTAAAGCAACAGCCACGTACTCCACATTACACCATACTGCAGCCCCTGGCATGCCCAAACCCGGATACGATCCATGCCCAAACGTACGTTGGCGTTATGCATACGCTCTCGAGCACGTCAGTTCAGTTCGAGTGGTGGCCCAGCACCTAATCGGAATCGCCAACGTGGTCGTGCTGTGGTGTAGCACCACCATTCGGATATCGCCACCGACGACGACGACGTACCTTCTCGCCAGCATGGACGGCAGCGCGCGGCTCAAATCGAATTGCTTTAGAAAGTGAAAAGCCGTTTGCCTTTCCGATGCCAACTGCTAAGAAGTGTAACTAATTGTGTATGAGACCGTGTTGTGCCCACCAGCACTTCCAGGGCCAATGAACTTCAAAGAGACTCCACTTGCCAGAGGTGCGCGCTCTACAAACACATCCAAACCAGACGGCTGCACACTCATACGAAACTGAGAAGCTCACCGAGTGTTAGAAAGAAGTTGAAGTCATACAGCTGGTATTGGCCCCGGCGCTTTACGCTTTGCCGACGAGGAACCTGAAGAAAACGAAGAAGAAGGGAGAGAAAAAACGAAAGCATTTGTAACTCCCAGTTGGTTAGCTAATTAAACAGTTCCTCTGTTAATTGAATAACTTTTTTTCCGTTCGAGCGATGGAATTTGTCGAGTGGAGGAATCGTCAAAATCGGGTGTAAGCCGCCGCCGATGTCGAAGTTTCGATGAAGAATCGCTGAGAGCAACAGGGGGCAGCGATTAAAAGATACTCTTCAACGAGTCGGATGGTGCGGCGAGCGACTTGTGCTGAGGTTGCATATATTATATAAAGCACGGTTAGATTTGTTTTTTGTTGTTGCTTGTGTTTTTGTTCTCGTCTCGTCTCGTTTAGACGGCGTTTGATACAGCCGAACCGGTTGTGTGATTCTAGATAAACTTCACAATGTACCGTTGCATAATTTAAATGAAGGAGTGCGCTGCTGAAGGCATTATGTGAGTTTTATTGAGGCATTAATCTAACAGTCGTCCACGTAAAGGAAGGGACTGAAATGTTCTTGTTTGGGGCTTTTTATTGGTCCGAAACTGTTATGCAATGTCTTGAGAAATTCAGATGACCAAGAGGCAGGGGACCGGATGAATGGGAATGGGTAAGGGTAGGGCGTGTGTTTGGAAGTTGGATCCAGATGGCTGATTCGGCGGGATTGAGATGAGATGAATTTTAAATTTTCTTTAATATGGAATCACTGGTCACATTGTTGTGGTTTGAGTTGAGCCTTGAAGTCGTGGGCGCAAAGTGAAAGGTTTGGATGGAACTGTTGAAGGTGGCATTTAAAACTAGTGGGGAAACACAGGTGCCATTTGGAACGATGGAAGGCTGAGAACTTGTGTCTAGTCACATTAATTCGCACAGGTTGATAGTTTATGGAAATGATATTTTCTATATTTGTGGCGACTGTGGGGGTAGTGACTTCTACGCGGGTTGTACAACATATCTGGATTTACTAACAATACAACGAGACTATCTTGGAAAAATGTTCCCAAACTCCGCCATCAGCAGTCGGCATAAGACTCTGGCTTTCCTCCATTCGAATGGGAGCAACTTTACACGTACCACACATTTTACAGCGTTTAAGAAATCCAAAATGAGTTGTCTTTCGCTGGAGGACGCAAATTATATTTGAAGTCTGTGGAGGACTGTCAGCAGTCAGAACATTTCACAATTCACACGGGTACTGTACAGATGGAGAACAACTGAACCCTATCGATTGTTGGAGACGGAAATTGACCGAAGTCGACAGAACACATGAATGAATGAATAGTTACAGGCGCTTACGAAGAAGATTTAAGATTTCTTTTGGACAATCTGGCATCAAATGTCAATTAATAAGATGAACAATGTTTGCAACAAAGACACACTAAGCTTATTGTTCGATTTAATTCGAAATTTCAAACGATTTCTTCTCTAGGACGAGCTTTATTTGCATAAAATCAACAAACTCATCAATGCCTCTCATTTGCAATCATGACAAGTTTAATGAAACAGTTTGAACAGAAAAAACAAATTCACTAGACGGAGTATTCTCCCGCATGGTCACGTACACTAGGACTTTTTTCCTGTTCCAGTATCTTCGTGTCAAAGTCGTGACAGTCTGTGGGTGGGGCTATCTTCTACAGTACAGGGATAGTTTATGCCGACTCCGAAAGGCGACGCTTGAGTAGTCTTTTCTAGTCTCTTTGACCTTTGTCAGTGATCTGAAACAGGTGGCCCCAAAATTATGAATGTTCTTAGGCTCTGGGATTGAACCCCGACGTAACAGCCGATATAAGCACTGTCCTGGCTCAAGAACGTGAAATGCAAAAGGAAGTGATGTCCTGCATCTAGAAAATTCCACCCAATAATTTTTTAACTGTAGGCTGTAGTCTGTTAACTAGTGCTCTTGGTCTTACCCGGGTTATACCCTTATCGACAATTACCCGAGTACCTGTGGAGCCGGGTAATAAACAATTTGGTGCTTTATTTGCATAAAATCATTCAAAATGATGAATGAGAGGCATTGATAAGATTAATGCTTCTCATTCATCATCGGGTAATGGGTACCAACAATTTGGTGGGTACCCATTGTTGTTCGGCTACCGGGTACCCGTCATCATCGGGTAATGGGTATCCGTGGACACACATCATTTAATTCAATACAAAAATTACACGTCAGCGAAGAAAGGGAAAACACCGATGGAACCAATAATCGGAATACCCACCAAGAGTAATAGAAATTTATGTGTTTTTAGCATGCACTGAGTACGTTTTTCATTTGCAAGTAGCAGATTTACTTCGTCCAACTCGGTATTTTGGAGTAATACCCGGGAATGCGTGTACCCGGTTGGGTTCCCGGATATGCGGGTATCCAGAGAACTCTTAACGATAAGGCCGAACATTTCAATAAACGTAAAATTAAGTAGGCTCTCATCAGCGTCATAACAGGGCATCGTGCAATTGGGACAGAAGCCCCGGGAGTAGGTGTCTTGTAAAAATGCAGAAGCGTAATAAATCATACAATGTCACGTAAACTTCTACAACCTGGGGCTTGAATTGAAACGTTTTCAGCTGTAGGATGTTGCCCTATGATTCTTCCCACGCTTGGACTGAACTCAGTGCCAAAATATCTTGCAATGTGTTTACAGCTTAAAGCAAATGTGTTTGCATAGATTAAGAATTTATTTCCATATGCTGCCACTAACAACCGAAATGAAGAGTATTTTTTACGACTCCATTCCGATTCCATTCCAGTTCCTCGGCCATTGACTTCATTCACCTCGTCGATGACGCAGTGCGTCGTCACTCGTCAGTCAATGTGTCACACTTATGTAAACAGTAAGTCAGACTAATTTTGAGCTTTGGAGTGAGGCAAAAAAAATGGCCAGCAACTGGGAGTATGGTTCTGATGAACTTTCTGCCAGGCCTCGATCATCAAAGAATAGATCTAGTCCCCCACGGCCCTCAAAAGATAACCTAAATTGCTTATGAATCAACAACGATTTTCACCGGATCTTCATGTGGAAATGTGTTTGCTTTGCTATTTGGCAATTAATTATGTGTAGATACTCATAGATTTACAATTTTGCAGAAAAAACTAATTAAATACAGAGAAAGTCGATACCTCAAAAGCAGTTACTAAAATTCTGTGTCAAACATCAGCTGACAGTTATGTGTTTACTTTTGTTTCAGCAGAACGAAGTTGTAACAACGCAACTCTTTCACTTAAGAATTCGCCACACAGAGGTCTAGAGGTCTAGTACCTCCTCTTCAGAGATCGATCTATTAGTTGAACTCACTGAAACTAGGCCGAGGACCCATCAATTCCTCCGAGATGGCACTTGTGATGCGTACACAACAAGGCTTCGTGAGGAAACCATAACGAAGACTAGGAGGTGATTACCCTTGAAATTGGCATCACCGCGAGAGTACACTTCTTCGTGAAGAGATCAAGTAAACAGTAAACACAATCAGGTTGAATTGCCAACCATTCGATTCCATCGATGAGCTGGTGAACGAACTTTCTGTCAAGCAGACGAAGAACAACATTGTTTTTAAACTCTCAACAATCCCACAAGCAAACACTCTGATTTACAAACATCGTATGCGGCGAACCATCAGCTCAGCTGACGTCAATTTGGTCTGCCTTTGCCGAGCCGTCAATTGCTTTGATCCAGAAAACCATTTATTCAGCCCGGGATTGTGTCTTTTGTTTGCAACTTTCATTTGTCACGACCCTCTCGGGCCGGCATTTATGCGTGGGGCTTTTCCGCGTGGTGTGTGGAAAGAACAAATCCGTCGCCGTCGTGGTTCGACTCTATTCGCTTGTGGCTATGAAATTATTCATAATTTCACGGCAATAAGTTGCGCACCGATATGTGATGTGTGTCTGCATTTCGGTACACTCGACGTGTGCGTCAGCAATGTGTTGCAATTTTTTGTGAGCCGTTTATGTAACAGCATGACTCAGCCCAAGTGCCGTGAGATTTGGGTTTTACTTTAAGGAAATACATGTCTTACGCAACGAACGAGGTGAGTTGTCTCTCGAGGCAAAATGCACCAACGGTGTTTGGACTCGTGCAAATTGATGCCTAGGATGTGAATGCCTTGCGCGCGAGCACGTTGCCAATGATTTTGACCTTCGATAGCCGGACACTTTCTCTGATCATTAGCACACATTTCGTTTTGTCGGTTCAGAGACGGTCGGCGGGCGCAGAGAGGCTCTATTCATTGTTTCGAGGTTGAATTTCACCCACAATCAGATGGAGAAATCATTGAGTGGAATAATTGAACTTTGATGGTTTCATATTGCTTAGATGATTCAACGGGATTTGAATGGTTGCAGTAGCACACTTGGCCTACTGGTAACTGGATTGTGATGTGTGTGTCATTATTTGTTCCTTGTTGATCTTAGGAACGTGCAAGCGAGACCAATGATAACCAATTTGAGGATTTTCAGGTATTTTCTTGAACTCTGCACATGCTTATTGTTGTAATTGACCAATAGGCCAAGCATTCTGCAAACATTCGTAAGACTGAGTGGGGTCGGATGTGATGGAAATCCAATTAGAATGAACAAGGAAATCGCTTTAACAATAAGATTACGTGTTGTGTCGTAGTGTGTAGGTCTGTTAACTTAACGTTCAACACGAACAATTTCAATCGATGCGATAGCGCATATGTTTGGGGAAAACACCATCTGAAGCTTCGCCCTTCGGAGACGGTGCACAAAAGTAGGTGCGCTTTCGTTGTGAGAGAACACTAGCTCGCATTACATCACTCATCAAGAGTTTTGTAGGAGAGTAGGAGGTAAGCACAGATTCAATTGGGACATGCAACTGTGTCCTTTTCCTTCCACAATTCAAATGAAAAAAAGGTTGTTTCACGAAAAGTTAAAAAAAAAAACTCTGATTTCCTTCGTATTCATTGTTTCGAAAGCAATAGAAAACAATAGAAATCAAGTCCAAGCTGAACGCAGGCAGCAGCGAAGATCTCAAAGTTCTGTGTGCGGTGGGTCAGGTGCTGACCCGATTACTCTCCGCTGAGTCTCAGGTCACAGGGACATAGCCGGCAACGATGCAGTTGATTAACATGCCAGGAAAGGGGCCAAAACAGAAAAACGGTTTTTCTAACCGATATGAATCTTCTTAGTACTTAATTTAAAACCATTTACAACAGCAATCATTGTAAGGGACTATTCTGTGGGATGGTCTATGAATGGATTCCAGAAAAATTGATCGGATTTGTCGAAACGCTTGAAAACTGTACCAGTTTTTGGCAAGGCTTCCTTTTGCCAGTGCAAACATGGAGGGCATTAGCTCTTATAAGTCGGTTCAACTAATGGGCTTCGCAGACCTACGGTTCAGATATAAAAAATTGTAAAGAGGGGTTTGTAGGTAAAAGTTAGAAAAACAAAAATTTTGATTTGCTGTTTGATTTAGCAGTCTTGTATTTTTGACAGCTCATGGTAGTTACGTCCCTGACATCATCCAAATATTCTTTCTTTAAATATTTGCCATAATTTTCATAGTTTGCGTCCCAGACGCAACACGAATCACTATCCAACACGCAGTTTCATACCAGACGTAGATACCTTGAGCCCTATCTCAATATCTATCACATCCCACACAGAACCCTACATCGACATCGGTTGCACTCCAGACGCAACCTGAAACATCTACAAATTATTATTGCACCCCATGCTCAGGAACAATTGTACATTGAAATAAAATGTAGACCCCGATTACGTGTCGATTGGCGATTGAATCAATGATTGACAAATCTATCGATTGAAATCTAGAAGAAATGAAGTATTATAGGGAAGTCCAACTTCACAGCTGATTGACCCCTAGTCCATCGACTAATTTCAGAGACTTTTTGACAGTTATTCATGAATTTTTGACGGTTATTCACAAAATAACGTAAATGTCCTTCTCTGATGGGTCAACTTGGATTTAGAAAACAATACCTATAAAAAGTGGTTGTCAAAAACGAGAGAGGCAGAAGTTTGGCATCATCTCTATCATAATTCATTTCTGATCAATACGGAAGGACCTGGAACATACACTTGTACTTATTGAATTTTATTAGGCGCGTTTTATTGAGAACTCTGTACTCAGCTCAGCAATGATCCTCAATAAAACGCGTATTATTGTGTTTAATAACGTTGCACGGAAGAGTTTTTATATTAAATAAAGGATGGATTACAAATTGGGGTAAGTTATCATATGTCGAACTATTTAAAAGACCAAGGCCGATCTTCAAAAAGTGTCTTCAACGGCATCTGTGATTCAGTGGTGTTATCTGAATCGTATGTGAGGCGCCACCTGTGATAGAGGTTCTTCAACGCGCTCTAGTCAGTGTTGACTGTCAAATATCACTGAGCGGATTCTGCTCAGTAATTTATTTTGTTGATGCCTCGCGTGTAAAAGTAACACCGAGCTGAGTACAAATTCTCAAAAAAACACGCCTATTATCGCGATGTGTGAAAGATATTTCCACCATTGTGGTCCTCATAGAGACCCGCTGAGCAAGTTATCAAACCACAGTGACCAAATTCCGCATCAATTTTACGCAATTGAACATGAACATAACATCAGGTAAAACAAAACCTGCCAATGCACCCGAGAAAATAGACCGTTTGGTGCGGTTAAGGGTCCGGCGAAATCTTTGGTTCGGGATTTTTTTTTTAAAAGATGGCAAAGAGAACAGCTTTATCAGTGGTCAAAGACAATTGCAATCGTTCAATCATTCCGAACTATTTTTTCCCCAAAATGCACGAGCTGGACCTGGGCGCCATGTGCTTCCAGCAAGACGATGCTAAATGCTGCACAATAAGCGAATCAATGGATCAATTGAGAAATGATAGATTGGCTAGCAAGTTGTCTCTCGTCCAAAACCTGTAAATTTGCCCGAATATAGTGCGATTTCAGACTGTTTTACTGGGATATGTAAAATCGCTCGTCCATGTCGATAATGCAGTGTCATTGCTGCTCTACAACAATTCACAGCTCCAACTTGAGGGTAGATAAGGAGTCACTCTGCCTCGGAGTACACCTGTACCTCACAAATAACATGTTAGAGAAAAAGCCTGTGGCAGTCGTTGCAAAATCGACTTTTCCAAACAACTTGCACTTAAATTCAAAGCACAAACATCATGACATCTTCCTGCTGTCAGTCTTTGATTTTAGAGATGTTAAAAAACAAAGAGTAATTGAGAATGGGACATCACCACGAATTCTACGAGCTCTACAATGATGGTACATTATCTGAAGTAGAGTAAATCGTTTGCCACATTCGCTCTTCTAGAGCAAGGGGCTGGGTTTTCGAGTGCGACTTTCTAGGTCCGAGAAGCAGAAGGAGTACCAGATCGGACAGGAACTTCAACTGGAAGTATTTGTTTAGACTGAGAGAATTTTAGACTGAAAGTATTAGTTTATATTTTATCAGAACGCTACGAAATCTGCAGTCAATTGGAACCCGATCTCTTTCGAGAACACGACTTTCTCAAAGTTCAAACGCTTACGCGGTGCAACGTTAAGCAACATTCCACAAATGATTGTATGAAAGTTCAGTTAATTTAATTTTCCACACCAAAGGTTCTTCACCTTACGCACAGAACAAAACGTGTTAATGACTTTATACGAATTTCTGACCCACAAGCGGTCAAATTAAATAACTTATCTGGACCGCAACTGCACTCTCAACACTCGTACAAGACCGAAACATTGCTTCAGTAAATTTAGTGAAATAAATAGCTATTGAGCTACTCAAGCAAGCGCTAATGGTGGCTGGATAACACTTCGGTATTTTAATTGCTTCACACATCGCCTCTGTTCTGCGTCGGTTCCTCTCGCCGAGGAGTAAGCACAAGACCACATGCAGCGGTAAGACCAGTAATAAAGAATCAATAAAACCCCTAATGGCAGTTGGTGGCTGGTGCTGTTAGCAGGCTTCTCCACACTTAATCCATGGTGATGCATAATCACCGTTGCTGCTCCCCGGCTGCTTGACTTCATACGGACTCCCTGAATTCCCAGGGAAGAGCCCCACCGATGGATGTCTGAAATCCCATCAAAATCAACGTCAAGATAAGCAAATCAAATACCACCCTCTGCGTGTGAAATTAGAGAACAAACAAACTCCGCAGCTGCGGCCAAGTGCCTTTCCTGAGCGTATGTGGGACAGCACGTGAATAAGCGAATCTGCGCACGCTTGCCTGAGGGAAATGCAAGTGTTCCTTTGCAAGTGTTCCAGTTTTCATTCAGCAGAATCTAGAACATGCAGCTGATGGCCCCAAAGATGGACCCACGTTATGCATTCCATTCAAATTAGTTCGAATAACGTCATGTGAGTGTTACGGCAATAACCCGTTGGGACTGCAATTGGCCATGTGAATCGAGATTCAGTCGGCAAATGCAATTATCGGTGACCGTTGGGTGGAGCTGTTGATGAGATCTACTTCCGGGTGGACACTTTAGGAAACATGTTTTATTTGTGCGTTGAAGGCGGTTAATGAGGTGTAGATCGTGCGCGGTGGCACTGTACTTATATCGAAACATGCTCGATCCATGTAATGTTTAGTGCAGCCCCGACACTTGGCAGTGCTGAGGGCAGTGGATGGGCTTGAAATAATCGACCCAAACAATCGTATAACCATCAAATGACTACATTCGACCAACATTCAGACTTCCTCAGCGATTCGTCACCTGCAGTCACACTCCGAGCACCGCAAACGTGTCTCAGTCGGATGTCTTCCACTTTTTGTGTCGTCTCCACATCTCCAGTGGAGCAGCTGCCTCATTATCTCCATCAGCATATTTTCATTTCTATCATCGCGTCGACTCGGCTGTCATCTCTGGACCAGCCCTGAGCGTGGTGAAATTTTGTGTTTCTTTGCGCTCCTCATTCCGAGTGAAAATTTCACTTTTTTCACATTTTTCTTGGAAACATTTTCTTTTTCATCTCGGGAGCTGAGGTTTTTCTCTCGGGAAACTGAGACTCGGCTTTATAACACCATTTTCCACTTGCGGTTTGATCTGAGCGAGGGATTCCTCTGCCGCAAAGACGTGCCTGAACTTGAACCGATTTGAATCAGCCGCCTGGGGCTGGGTCGCTTGAGCGTCTCAGCGTCCAACACTGCGGTGGGATTGAGGTCGCGCTTGTCATGTGGACAAGTGTTCATATTTCCCAAAGAATGGAGTCCCGATAGGCGCACTCTTTTTGGGAATAATTCATTAACATTCTTTGTGGACACACAGAAAGCCAAATAGCAACGCACAAGGTTGGTGTTTTCTCTCCGATGGCAGGTTCTCGCTTTTGTGTGATCTTCATCTTGACCGTCGGACTCGGCCGGCTCACTAGGCTTGTGGGCGCTCTGATGAGCTCACATGTTTGGAGATAAACGCTTCGATGGGTATGTGGAGAGATGGGGTCAATGCGTTGCCGGTATTCATCTCTTTCATGGAGGAGTGTTTACCCTTAATCGTCGGTTGGTTTTAATTTGATTTTTTTCTTCTTCGTTTTTCGGGTAAGGCACACAAACGTGTTTATGGCCGGCGGAATATGTTTTTGATTCGTTTGAATCCATATTGATGTTTAAGTAAATGAAATGCGTTCTTGTGAGAAGAAAGCTTCGATTAGAGAAGGCCTTTTGTGGTTAATATGACCTGGAAACGGGCCGCTTTTGAAATTTCACTGTGATCTGAGTAATCGCAGTTGAGAAGTGAAGTTTAAATATTCATGATCATATAGGCGCCCGCAGGGGGAACTTGCTCTTTTATTATTCTAACCCCCCCCCCCCCCCCCCCCCCCCCCTTCCTTACTTTTCTGCGGGCGCTCTTGTTCATGATATACGATGTCTGTATTCTGAGGTGTAAAAGTAAATGCTATGAGCTGCGTAACTATGCGGATGCACTCGGGAAGGCAAGGATCTGTCGGTTCGGGACCATCGACTGGTTCGTGACAAAAGTGCTTTAGGTAAAGGCCCAATTACAAATAAAATATGTAAGTCCAAGTCTTCGACTGCTAACCAGTGGGGCGCGGCAATAGCGAACGTTCACGAAACCGATTGCGCACAGAAAGGGAGAATCAACCAACTAGGTGTGCGTGAAATTGGAGGCAGCTATTAAAGACCGTGCCAGTTGGAAATGCTTGTTGGCCCATCCCCATGCCCAGGATCACCCCAGACTGTAACGCCAGTAGAAGAGGAAGGTCCCGCTAATGAAAAAAAAAAATTAAATGAATGAAAAGTCATTAAATTAGGGGATCTTAACCTTAATGTCAAGGCTAACCGTTATTTACGTACGTAGAGAGCTAAATCTTTGAAAGTCTAGTAAATTTAATTAAATTTAACGAAACTCATCGAAGTGGCCATTGTGTTCATAGTGCAACATTTTTGTGTATCCACTCGAATGCTTCAGTTGACTAAAGTTCAGTCACGTTAGTTATGGCCAAATCACAATGTCAAGTTCGCGCGGTCGGTCTTTGATAGGCTTGAGTACGCGCTTTTTTGAGTCAAAGCTCGGCTCCTTCGCTTTTCCAAATCATAGTCAAAGTCTCGCGTTTCACAAGAAAAGTGTTCTAAAATTAATTTTACCAGAAAAAAAATTATTTCACAATTATTTCACATAAAATCTCTGCAAATATTTGCCCCAGCCTGCCCACATTGGAAATTCTGAAAAACTGTTAAAAGCTCGAGTTTGTAGAAGTAGCTCTACCTAGAAATTTGTGATCGCGCTTACGATATTACGATCTGTGAAGTATCAAAGCGCGACCGCTGCATTGTGACTTGTTCAATGGAGTTGCGTGTACCCTACTTAAAATGTCAGAGCACGATCGCGCGAACCGGGCGTTGTATGTATGATTGGGACTTAACCGTTCCTACAAGGACGCCCAGAAGGAGAGAATGACCAAACATCAGTTATAAGGACCACCTGACAAAAACGACTCTGGTCTTAGAGACTGCCAGCAGAGGGCGCGGGACTGGCAAATATGGAAAGCAGCTAAGGCTCAGACCATCTTTGTTCAAATGGCGCAGTAAGGAAAACTAAACGGCACACCAATTTGAGGAGCTTCCATTTAAATAACAACAGTGTCTTGCATTGAAGACATGCTGCGTTTGAATTATCACATCAAACCTATCTGGTAATAGTTCTAAAGACCTGTGCCAAGCCGTGAGCATTGTGTAAGGGAAATAAGGTACAGTTCTATAGAGGACCTGCGTGACGTCAACGTGACGGAAACAACCTATTCAAATGCATTTAAAATTCAATTCCTATTTTTCACACATCAATTTTTAACATACGAAATTGAATTGTGATGTAAGCTTAAGCAATACGTGTGTCCAATGTCAAAAACGAGTACTGAAATGTTCACTAAACTAGAAGACAATAAAACCAAACCAAGCTAAACAAAAACTAGAAGACATAAAACCATTCGGTTGTTTGTGTTCGATTCAGAATTGATATAGGCACTGACCGCAAAAAGCCAATATAGCAAAAAGCCAATATTCACAATTTTCAAAAATATTGACCTAAACTTTATTTTTTTTGTTAATTTTTTTATCAACAATTTGTCTGGATGTAAATTTTAAATCAAAAAGCAAATTTCTAGATTTTTAAGATTCGGTATAGTACTACATAGTAAGTGTTGCCGTTGTGTTTTAATATTTTTTTGTGCCATTTTAAGTCATTTTCTTTTTTCTAAAATTGCCCCTAACTCCTAAACAGAACGAGGTGAACCCCTCCCCTTCGGATAGTAAAAAATGGTAGCTTTTAACCCCTCTACAAAATACCGTTAACATTGCTTGGTACCAAAGTTATCGTACTGTCCCCTCAAAAACGTACCCTGGGAGACGTCTCAAAACAAAAAGATGATAGTTTTGACAAGCATACCTTATTTTCCGCACAGCACGACTAAAAATCATGTTCAAGCATTGTCGAGAAGACGACGAAATTTCCCTGTCTCGTAATTTCTGGCAAAAATTAAATATTGTAAAGCGTACATACTACTTACATCTCTTAATTTGTGAAATTTATCATCGCTCAACTTGATGGCTTGTTGCATGTGCTTACGTTCCTGATTACAGACATTTTTTTTCAGTTGTTTGTTGTTCACATGTTCAATTTGGTTTGACTGAATAAGAACAAAACACGAAGAATTTCTGACGTATATGTTAATCTGAAGTATGTGATAATTGCTGAAGTCACACTCTTGTCTATTGTGAACTTCCATGGCTTCAAACCTGATTTTGGGAGTTAGTTAGTATAGCAGAATCATAACTTGTAGTCCAATGTGTTGAGGTCTGGGCTTCCAGACCTGGCTTTTTATCCGTTGGGTACGAAGTTTGGAAAGTTATTTTTTAGCCGTGTTTGTGTCGTTTTTGCTTTATGAGCAAATTTTTTGAGAGATATTGTGTTAAGAGGCATTCTCTAAAACAACGTAGCCTTTAGCCTTCTTCGCAGAAACCGAACTTGGTGGCTCGATGATAGGCCATTGTCCGTCAAACCATCACATTGGCTGGTTGGTGTCCACATTCAATATTATCGATCCAGAATAAATTATTCATCATTCTGTTCCTTCAGCGACTCTTCAATTACGAATATTTTCTGGAAAGTAGAAGGAGTCTGTCAACAAATTTCGCGTACTAGGGAGAACGTTCCTTAATATTTATTCTCAAATAGCAGTCGAGTTTAATCGTCTGAGTTCAGTGGTTTTTGAGAATCAAATAGTTCATTTCGTGTACCAAAACCGCCGCCTTCCTCCGAGTCGAAATTCACGGACTTTCAAAATTTGTTCTAGTTAGAAGGAGGTGACTGTGCTAAGTTACAAGAGCAATTAAAAACGTGGACGCGGTGGTATTACCTCATCTTCTTCTTTTCTAGAAAATCATTACATAACCTCTTCTAGTCTCATCTCAGGAATTGATGGAAAATAGCACTTGTCCAGAGAATCATCGTCACTCTCCTCGTACAGACCCACACCACAGACATATTCCTTCTTTTCAATCAGTTTATGAAATATCCTTCATCGCGGAATCTCTGTCTGGTATGGCGGCAGAAACAAATCCTCTGGATATTTGAGGGTGCATCTCTCTGGAAAGTGCACACACGAGGAGCGAAATCATGATGATGGTAGTCGAGTTTTCTATGGCACTTGACAGAGTCTGGCAGCAAGCCAACTGTAACTCCCACCAGCCGATCGCCACCTTCCCCCCTAATGCATTCACTTAACACACCAAAGAAAAACCGAAAAACAAAACCATCCAGCATGAATGCACTCGCAAGTAACTTCCATTGAATGCTTGCAATACCGTTAGCGCTTTAAGAGTTTCACCAAATCCTTATCCATTAAAATGCAAAGAAAAGATAATTTCACACTAATTGCATGCCTGCAAGCCATCAAGCGATGAAGCCATGCGCAGTCCAAGTGGCGCGTCGACTTTTGAAAAGAAATGAACAAGATTCAACTCCAGCAGCGGAGTCGGTGTTCCAGTGAAGCAATTTATTCTGACATGCGATACTGCATTGCCGAAGACGCGATTACATTTCGTCGGCTCAGAATTGAACGATCTCTAATTTGTGGCTGATTTACCAAATGTCAAGGAGATTGGAATTCAATACGCTCGACTGCGAGTGGTAACCCAGATCGGAGAGGTGGTCCGCTCACGCCTTTGCGATCGATTGTTCACGGGGTGATACAAATGCAAGTAACAAGCTTGGTACTTCGCTGACGACCGCGACTTTGCGGGAAGTGAAAGTGATACGCCATGCTACATGAGTCGACTTTCATGAGCGGAAATCCGTCACCGGAATGGTGACAGTTTTCAGAATAAATGACGTTTCCTTTGTGCCAGCAGGAGATGGTGACGCACGGTGAGAGCTGATGGGGCTGCTGGTACCCTCATTCAATCAGCGAGATAAGGAATTGCCTGTGACGGCGGCTGTGTGGATTTTGACAGAAGTACGAACGTAGGTTCGACTAGAGACAACGTGTTTGACATCCAGCGCGTAAATCATTCTTTTCAATCTGAAACATGCTAAGGTAGATACGTAGCTAGGTAGGGTGGCTGTTGGTGTGCACATGGTCCATTGTGTTCGTTCTGCTGTGATCCGACTTAACTACTGTTGGGGAACCATCCGACGTTGAGCATAGAGCGATGGGCTTTCGCCTTAGATCGCTCAACTCGCAGAAGTGAGGACAAGGGCTAGGAGAGCTCATTCGCCGTTGATGGCTTTTAACCAGAGATAGGCACTGATCACGCACTCAACCGACTACAACTTGGGTTCAAATTAGACTACCCCCCTAGGTTGAGAATAATGTTTATACACCAAGTCAGCAAATCCCATTTGAATCCTTCGAAGTTTGGAACAACACATCGTGCCAATCCCCCATTAAAGTTCCCAGCAACAATGTCGTTTATTGGCATGCATATTTCATGGTTGCCTTGATTAGCATCCTCTTCCATTCACTTGATTCTTTCATCTTTCAGCCTCGTTCTCCTCATCGATTTAATTACATTTTTGCTTTAATTTCCATCGATGAAATGTGCAAACTCCATTTCCTTTCGTTCCTTCCTCGTCCATCGCACCGTAGCGAAGAACGTACAAAACCAGCTCGATCCACATCACCAGAACGGCATGCAAACTCGGGTGGCTGTTCGCATACACACGCCAGTTTGCGTCCGCTCCGACACAGAGAGCGTGTGCAATGCACCTCTCCGCACGGGCATCCGTACCCAAGCCAGACGTCCACCAGAGCGAATGACCTTAATCAAGGTCTGATCTAATATCTGAAAGAAAACCAAGACCATGAAAGAAGAGCCAAGCAAGAGCGAGAGACAGAAGTGCACCTAACACAGCAATTGAGCGCGCAAAGAACTTGCTCCGATTAGACGGATTGTGTCCTAGAGCCGGGTTCTTGTTCGGTTCAGCGGTGCCTGGCCGGGCATTAGCCGACACTCGACGCGACCGCCTGTGGACATTTTAAAGTAATTGCATTGATTCGTGTATAAATTGAAACAATAGCCAGAGCTGCGGGTAATTCGATGTTTTTGTGTTTAGTTGTGCCTATGGCGAAGCTGGTGAGTTACTAACGCCATTATGCTTGCTCGACAGTCTTAATGGTTGCAGTTAATCAAGATAAAGGCGCGTTGGCTGAACGTACTGCAGAGGATAGTGGCTTCTGGAGAAGCTATCAGGTTTTCGGGGAGTGATGGCAGCCAGCAATCTTCAAATGGGTGTCCTTCTTAATGAAAGATACCACTACTGTGGTTGAATGCAGTTGTGTTGTTTTCAAAAATAAGTTCGGTGTGGTTTTAGAGATCAACGCAACAGTATGTCAGTGGATCTTAACGAAGGAGCAAGGAATGAAAGAATCTGTAATAGTGAATTCGTGGTCCTGTATTATGTATACAGGGAATCGTGGAAATGACATGTTTTGATATGTCGTTCGCATGGTGTTTCCGGTGATCGCATATACATTCGATTGTTCTACCGAACAAAACACTTATATTTCTAGAAACTGCGAGCATTCGATTCCGAGACTATGGGACTGTGGCACAAGTGAAGAAGGAGCTCAGCTTTAATTTCTGCAACGAAGTCGATATTCGGTTTGTGCCTGAAAAGTAACATTACAATTTTGCAAGTACAAAGTAGGTATGAGACTTTTCTAATGGAACATTGCGTAAGTCCCATGAACATGCAACAAGTCATTAGACTGAGTGTAGTATTGACTTACCACTACGACCTCACTTGCCGATGATCGGATCACAATTGCCCTAAAACAAGATTGGACATGCACACAAGAAAGCAACGATAAGAGCTAAGAGGCATGTCCTGAACATCACGACTTATCGGAGTGTAGCTCCTATGCTCCCACGCTTTACCGTAGTATTGCCAATACACTACCGTAGTATTGCCCTACACTTGATTATGCTAAAAACTGATATTCGTCCAGTGGGTACCAGTGGGGATCACTGCTCGCGCACAATCCTAAACGGCTCAATTAAACCAATAGAACATTGTGTCTTGACAACCTAGCGAATTGGAATCAAAAACCAAATTGTTTTCTTATACTGATATCCCGCGTGCTGATGACTGCATTTGTTTACTTTCATTATTTATGAATGTCCAGGACGGGGACACACCCGGGTGTTGTGTTGTGTAAAAGGATGTGAAAATGACGGCATTGAGCCGTAAAGAATAAGATTGTAGAATTCCCTTTGCATTTCACACATACTCTTACAAAATTCCCGGCTCCATCGCAACACCGTATAAAAACGCTGTCAGATGATATCAAGGGGAAAGGGAGGTAGAAGTTTGATATCTCTATCATCCATTATCTCTGCTTTTGAGGCAAGGTTTACAAGCAGTTTTTGGGACTTGCCCCTTATATCAACAGCCAAGACACCCGGGTGTGCATGAAATGTAAGTTAATTGTTAGCTGGAAATAAATTCATATTTTTTATTCGTTTTACATTTTTTTTTTTTTTTTTAAATTATTAATTTTAATTTAAAATGGAAGATTTTGCTGTTATTTTAGGATGGACATCTATCACTACTTTCCCAGCCTCAGGTACTCTTTGACAGAAACATAAAATATATGTGTTCGCATGGGAGGTGACACATAGACCAACGCTAACGCTGACCAGAGATAATGGAGGGATAGAGATATCCATCTTCGGCCATGGGAAAACCCCTAGTCCACACCGGAGATGTAGTCGTGTTCCCTCGTATTTAACACATCCTTTTACACAAACCATGGATCCACCACGCAATGGCGGCCGATTCGTGGATTTTAGGGGGAATATGGCAGATTCGTGGATTTTAGTGGGAAAAATTGCGACAGATTACCGAATTTGCCCACGATCCATGTATTCTTGTGACGAGGGTGTTCAAAAGTTAACTCGTATTTTTAAGAGCATATACATATATGTTTTGTTATATGGAGTTTCGTGAATAAAAATGTAATGCAATGTCCACTGAACTGGAGCTATTTGACCTCAATTTATTTCTTAGACTATATACCTACAGCCTATCTGACAAACTGTCCCAAAAGTTAGTTCCACCCTTAATTAATGAGTTCTGAAAACTCATACATTCAAATAACATGACAAGATATTGAAATTATACGCAATGCATAAAAAAGGTTGTCAAAATTTTAAGTTACTATTCTATCAATATTTTAAAAAGCGAAATGAGCGGAGAACTTTTTTTTCAAGTGATTCATGCAAACGTTTCAATAATGATTCGCGTGAATTTTTATGCATAATCGATATACAAAAATACATACACTAGTCGTGCATTAATCTTGCCCTAGTATGTCAGACTATAACTTGCTCAAATGGGAGCTTAGGGAATCGACTTCATGAACATAAGCTTTGTTCGTTCGTTTACCCCTCCATACTGTGTTGAAATTTAACACCAACATTTGAAATAACGTCCAACTAACGAGCGAATTTTCAAATAAGAACTCGAGGCTGTGCGCCAGCTGATCTCAAGAGCTCACACGTTCTCACAGACAAGGGACAAAAAGCGTATAAAACACGCTGTCAGATGAAATCAACGGGCAAGAGAAGTAGAAGATGGATATCTCTATCCCTGCATTTTCTCTGACGTTGACGCTAATGATGTAGTTGCTCAACTTATAACTTTTCTCTCTCCTTCAGCGTTGACAATCGTCAAATTGTGACATTTCAGCGAAATTTGAGTCTGGGAGTTGGTTCTCGCCGAAGCAAAGTTCAAACACATAAAAGTATAAATAAAGGTTTATAATTGAGTATTTCTAATAAAATAATACAAATTTGAATTTTCAATCGGAAATTGAGACTGTCAAATGAAATCAGCTGTGCGTTGAAGTCAGAAATGAAGTGTGATAGAGATGCCCAACTTCTTCCTCTCTTGCCCCTTAACATTTTTGACAGCCATTTTTCATATTCTTTTCTAAAGCCAAATTGACCAATGAGAGAACGGCATTTACGTTATTTCGTGAATAACTGTCAAAAATGCATGAATAACCGTCAGAATTTTCATGATTATCTGCCAAATTCGTTGGTGGACTAGGAGTCAATCAGCTGTGAAGTTGCGTATCTCTCTCTATCTCTATCATATCCCTTAAAATTATTAACAACCATTTTTTATATCGTTTTCTAATGTCAAATTGACTGACTTAAGTTATTTCCTGAATAACCGTCAAAACTGCATGAAAAGTGTGTGAGTGTGTTCGTCAAAACAACACAATTAATTGTCGAATAACACAATAATGTTGACTAATCAAAGTCTCAAACTTTCCTTGAAAATATTCCTCACACACTGTTCAATTCTTAGCACAACCTAACACAAACTATCCCAAGGCTCTCGCCCCTGAAATGATATAACAATTCCCCGCGCATTCAGACACCATAAGAGTTCCGACAAAAGACAACATTTCTCCGAGCTCTATGCATAATGTATCTCCTTTTGCATACCCATTTGCGTGAATTACTGCTCTTAATATTTAATTAACATTTGCACTCGTCTTGCATAACAAAAAACTGTTTATTTCGCATAATGTCCCAAATGGTCAACCGAGTATTCTTCCGGGCGCCATAAGCGAAAGTTTTCCACCTCTCATCAGATTATTGCATTTCGTCTAAGCGTTGTTATTTTGTCTCATAATTTGGGGCAAACTGGCAATTTATTCAAATCGACTGTGGTAACCCTGGACATGGTTTCACCCAAATCACGGTGAGAATCTACCGCATTCCCGCCGTCCACGCGTAAGTGTGTCACACACACACACACACACCTGCTGGCCACTTATCTTCGATGCGAAATCAAATATCATAAACCATCTGAACCCGCAGCGCCGCAGCTCTGTCATCGCGGAGGCACGGTGGCAGATAGCCGCTGCCCGCTGCCATAGACGCAACATTCCAAACTCCTGGTGGCCCATTAGAACATCTTTGGCCGAGATTGTGCGACTTCTTTTTCAGTATTGTGTCATGTGGTGCTTGCTGCTTGGTTGGGTTGCCGTAAGAGAACTTTTTAACGGAATTCAATTTCAGGTTTGTCCAACGTCGAGGAGGTGCTGCCGCACTCGGTTGCATCTCTCAGATACTCGTACGGCTGCGAACGGTTGTTATTAAGATTTACCACGTCCGACCGCCATTCACCGAGTCGGACACATAGAACTGGTTATCTAATGATGAGTTAGTTAATAGGAAGTCTTGCGAATATTCTCTGTGTTCGTTACGGAGTCACTCGTAAAGTGAGCGACCACTAATCATAGTGCAGCCACAGTTTTGTGTTTGTAGGTCGAGTACATTTGTCAGTGGGGGCTATTTGGGGCACATGTGGTGTGCGGTGAGCTCCTCTAAGGATACTCCGTCGTTGACAAGCGTCATTGAATATATATTTTTTTTCATTCAACTCAATGGTGTTTTGGAAGTGGCTCGAGAGTCTCTTTGTCCCGCTGGTTGGTTACGTCAGGAATCTGATTTGGATTTATTATTCATTTCAGTCGGTCTTGTCGCTCAGTTTTTTTTTTCTTCTGTCTCACTACGAGTTGTTGACTGATTTTAATTAAGACCTAACGGTTTGCTTCCTTTTTCAGATTAACATTTGTAATGGCGAACGAATCGTTGCCGCTCAGGGGAGGGAACAGAATAACGTGTGTTCCTGCGATATGGTCAGACGAGAGTCATTGAATACTGAAGAATGGGAATTAATCCGAGCGGTTCATTAAGTTGGAGCTCAACAAAGTTAACTGCGTTTACATTCGACTTCTAATTACCTTCTGAAATTAGCCGTTTCATTTGCGTGGCGGTGGTGTTTGATGCAGAAAACCGTTGCTGAGCTCTTGTGACTTTTTTTTTAATTATTTCTGAATTTTCAGAATGTTCACCAGAATAAGTGGTGTCAATATAATAAATATTCAGGAGCATTACGAAATGTCACTTGTCTTTGACTTGGCCAATTTATGTTCTTGCTACTTTAATGTTCGTTCCTACTCGTCTGACTTCGTCTAATACTCCGATACTCGGACGCCGTAATTGTGTCGCAGTTCATGATGACTACTTTCTTAGCTTCTGCAACAACCACCCTTGCTTATGGGAGTGGACGGACCAATTGTCATACGCCTCAGTCCAGTTTGTCTTGACAGACAAACACTCTGAGCTTCTTCAGTGATTGAGAGAGCTGATGATGTAAAAATGAGTGTTGGTGTGATGCTGAGAGTGTTAGACATGAAACATGAGCACCGTAGGCGTCCTCATCCCAGTTCAACTCCGAATAAATGCGTTAGGTTGTGAGTCTATGTGCATTGTGCTTGAGAACAATCTCTTGTCTGCTTTGTACTCTTAATATAATATATAATATAAGTGCCGCTACAGCCAGGGCCTAGCTTCACAGCAACCACTCAGTTGTGCATACAATTGTTCTCTCACGAGTGGAAGGGACCTACACAGTTTAATGCCGACTCCGAACTACGAATTTGAGGAGCTTTTTCTAGACAGTAAAACTCTTTGAGTGTTGTCAGTGACTCGAAGGAGATGGGGCCGTGAAAAATTATGTTGGTCGTACCGAGAATCGAACCCAGGCCCTGAAGTTCAGTTGCGTAGGAGTCGGCGCACTAACCCACTACGTCGGGGCGACAGACTTTGCTTTTTACTCTTCGTAGGGAGAAATATGCATTGACACTGAAATATACCACGTGTCCGGATTGATAAAGAAGAATGCTTCTAATGCCGAGACGGAAAGCGGTCTCGTTGCCTTCCCTTAGAACACATTTTGAATAAGTGTAGATTGAAACTCATGAAGCACAGCACTCATCTGCACATGTAGAATTCCATGAAATTCCTTCCAAGCCCTTTCAGTTGTACAGGATAACGAGGGATTTTTCTCACTGCTCCATCAAGATCGATAAAAGCCTCACCGAGTTTCAATGTCAGAACAGATCTTAAACTAGGCGAGCTCTGTCATGTGTCCTCCGCAGCATCGTTCTTGAGAAGATTGTGTAAATTCACAGGCCAACACTAGTGACAGGAACTGCTACGGACAACGACCTTAATCTTTCGCGACCCAAGGCGATTGCACTGTTTGAACTCATCGTTAGCCACCCTCTCTGTCGGTCAAGAGGGTAGTTTCTGTTGCTGTTTGAAACGATTGAGGAAAGGGATAATTTTTATTCCTCGTGTAATATCGCGGATTAACGCTGCGACCCGTCAGTGAGAGGCTTACTAGACATAATCCGGTAAAATGGGGCTATCGTTGAACATAGGAAAATGAAGTACATAATCAAGACGGATAACATCGACAAAGTGTCACAAGGGACAGATAAAGCTTTGATGGCCTTCGAACTTCGGCTGCTTCGGATCCGCAGTGTTTAGAGCTAGCAGCAGTAGTACAGCCAACAAACGCAGAGTAACTCTTACCAACCAATCGATAGAACTCTCTCTCTCTCTCACTTATTGACCATTCGAAGTACAACTTTTCATGATGTGCACATGCTGAACACCTTTTAAAGTGGTTCTTATGACTAGACAAGGATATCCGAGAACGAACTTGATTACCTTTTCGTCTATGGCCAAATTCATCTAATCTAAACTGGAAGTGATTTTCTCCAGTCAAGCCTCCTCTCTTTCTCTTTCTCTCTCTTGGGCTCAGAAGTAAGGACGGAAACATTTTGTCCTCTTCAAGACGAAAGTACTGCGTGCGAACTTTTGTCTGTTTGCGTTAATAGCTTCTTAGCTGGACATCTACGAGTTTAACGATGATTGTGGGTGGGGCATGTGGTGAATGTAGGGTATATAGAGTTGTTCTCGACTCCAGAAGATGGCGCCTGCGTCTAACGTGGCGTACGCAATTGCCAAGGGACCTCAAGGTTGAAGTGAGCTTTTGAAACCTGCTAGCTGGAGAGATTTGTTGCTTGGTGTCCAGGTCGACTTCGGCCCATTGAGACACACAGAACATCAGCAAGAAGAAAATCCAAGCGTTTTTAACTGCATGGACCCGGGGTTAAACATTCATTCTGTCAATCGAGTATTTATTATTGACCATTCGAAGCGCAACTTTTCATGATGTGCGCATGCTGAACACCCTTTAAAGTGGCTGCTATGGCGTGTCCCTTGCCGGCAATGATCAAATTCATCTAATCTAAGTTTGCAGTGCATTCCTAAATGACAATTGAATTTCTTGTCCTGCGGAAGCCTCCTTATCTTCTCATGTGTCACCGATCTAGATTTATTTTGGTTGGCATTTTTACTGGCACAATCTCCACAGATTGCAGACAAGGCTGTTTGCTGCTCAGTGCTCCTTTTTAAGTCGCGAGCCCAAAGCGTCCAATTGCTGCCACGACACTACTTCTACTGAATCATTGAAAATATTCAAACACCCAAATCGATCAACTGATCAAAATTCTCCAGCAAAAAAACCATCAAAGCCGCAGAATACTAATGAATGTGAGAGGCGCACACATTGACCCAAAACCATCTGCAATTGCCAAATATACTCGTATCTTCTAATTTATGGTATGATCAACCGACATTTTAAAGAGTGTACTTCACGCGCCGAGTGTGGAATTCGAAAGAAAATAGTCTCTTCCTACATTCACTCCACCCTATCTGGAGAGATCCGAAGAAGAGGCCAATAAAAGCAAGAACTCTTTCACCATGGCCTCTGATACAGCACGTGTGTAATTCAATCTCACACTAAGCCCACTTAAGTATCACTCAATTTGCATTTGCCACACCAATCCAGCGCTTTGGTGAGCCACCAGCATATCCATTTTTCGTTTGTAACATAAGCACGTACAATGGTACGGCGCACAGGCATCATATGTGATCGTGATCTTCAAATATAGAGGCTGGCATCGACTCCACAAGCGAGTCCGAATGAAATTTTCTAGGTTAAGTCAATTGCCCAGCAGAGTAAACTGTCGTTTTCCCCTCATGCCAATGAGACCTGTAATTTTGTATGCACATGCCTTTACGCATAAACCCGACAACCTGAATTCTCAAGTCCAATCAGGTTGCTGTGCTCTCCTCCGACCGACGGATGGCGTTTCGTCCAGTTCCACTTGGCCGATGTAAGATGCGACTTTATATGTAAATCGAAAAAGAGAAATGTAAAGAAAAGGCCACAAGAACAACTTAATTGATATTCCAGTGATGTTGTTTCCGTGGACGGCTGTTTCTTCATCTCTCTTTTTTCCTAAAGTTTTTTTCAAAAATACCCAAAGAATGAGACTGAGTTGAAGTGTACACTCACCACAATAGACCAGCAGCAGGGCGGTGAAAATTGTTATTCTCGTCCAAATCCTATTGTGCGGCGACATTTTCGATGACAAATTTTGAATTTATGTTTGTTGGCGTTTTTTTTTTTTTGTGTTGCTGTTTTCTTGAACGAAGTGGTTCACACTAATGTAACGGTATTTTATTTACTTTTTTTTCTAAAGAAAGAACTTTTATTTTGTTTTGTTTCTTAAATGTTAAAACACATTTTGTCGATGGAAACAAAATAACTTAAGATTTGTTCACTTTTCCTGGCACTTGTCACAAGCGGTGGCTTCAAAAAGTTACCTCACAGTCCGCGGGTATATAATCCATTTTGAGTGATGTGAGGATTGAGATCTGAAAAATAAGAAACAAATAATACATAGATTGTTAATCATTTCGGAACACAATGTGCTGGGGATTCGACTGTAAGTGACGAGAGGGAAACGATTGGAAAGGTCGCATGATAACTAAATGTGTAGACAAGATCGGTTGATGATCCCTACAGTGGCGGGTAAGCTCTAGCAAAAATATTCAATTCGCGAGGGAGTCAGCATTGTTTTGGGATTTGGGATGTGAACCCCCAGCTGAATGCGTGTGTGTGAAGTCATTGTTCAGTTTTAAATTTCGTAGAATTCGGAGGACTTCATGGTGTAACTCGAATATTGTTACCTGATTTTTCATCAACTGAATAAATATTCAGTAATAATTTACATTCATTTCAGCGCTCGGCGTCTTGGGATTTTATTGAAAATTATTAGAAACCCAGGCTCTTCATGTGCTGCTGACAGTCAGTCGCGAATCAGATCTCGACCACCTTTGAGCGTAAATAACAGATTTATAGCAAGTTGAAGGGCAGTTAAAAGGCACCGTCAGCTAGATAACCTTGTCCAACTCTGTGAGCCTCTGCTGGATATCGGAACTTACTTGTGTTCAACGGAACGTGGATATTCTTGCTCTTGTTAGAATGTTTTGGAGTTGCGATGTTACGTTACGAAAGATTGACAAGACTGAATCTTGTGAAGCATCATTGTCTGTTTACTACACTAAATATAAGGCTCGTGCCTTAGAAGAGGCTTAATCTTTGGCATCGCCTCTAGCTGAGTAATCAGCGCTGAGCAAGGACGAACCAATCAATGGTCTCTTTCAAAAGAAAGAATGTACACATTCGATTGGAAATCATTGCCGACCACTGTGTTTCTGGGACACACTCAACACATCATGCTTGACTTTTGTAGAGCTTGAAGCGTTCCTAAGAAGTATAACTTGCTTGTATCTTCTTTGTGAGTGTCTCGCTCTTGCAGGAAGTGGGATACTGCTCCAGTTTTTCGAAGAGCTGAAATAATTGAAATGGATCGAACGAGGGCTCCATACATGAGAACCCAAGTTGGTTGTTCTTAGTATTGGAAGGTCTCACTGTGAAAATGTGTTATCCAACAATGGAATGTACTCTGTAGACGTGTGATGGTATACACTCGTGAGTATACCATCACCTGTCCACAGTTTCTATGCCAGTTCGAAACTTCAGTGCTTTCGAATCCATGACCACCACTCAGATTATAGTGATCACAGATAGCGGCTCCCATCAGAAATGAAGTCTGATAGAGACGACCAACTTCTACCTCTCTAGTGCCTTAAAATTTCTGACAACCATTTTTTATATCGCCTTCCCAAACCAAACTGACCAATTAGAGAACGCCAGCTGCGCTGCTGTCACCCAGAAGACGTACGGACGAGTTAGGTAGGGATGGACTTAGGGTCCATCTTATGTGTGTCATCAAACAAAACTACCGTATTTGGTTTGACTAGCCGATCAAGCAGTCTTAACACACAAGCGAAACTGGACTAGTTGGTACAGCGGAATCAATGGTCCATATTTTTTCAAAGATTACCGTGAAAACGACGTTACCATCAGCTGGTCGACATGTGGTTCCAGCAGAACCCTGCTAGTTGTAAGACGGTACACGAAGCGATGGACTAAGTTCGTGGAGCAGCTTATCTCGTCTTCTGGATCCATGGCTGGCTAAATTGTGTGAATTAAATCCACTAGAATACTTTTTAATGGGATTACGTCAAAACGTCTATATATATACTTAAGGTGGCCCTACAGTTTGAGTTGGACTTGGGCCTCAACCAGTCTCGGTTAAGCCTTTACCGACCTTGAAAGTGTAGCGTGTATTCTCCATCGTCATTCTACACAAACGGACGAGTTAGGTAGGGATGGCAATCCTACACATTGCTATGTATAGCTGGTCTCTATAAATGCTGTTATACTCCGCCTTGGAATCGACGGAAACATGATGGGTATCAACCTGATTCCGTTTTTGTTTTTTTCCAAAAATTTGCTGTGGCGCTACAGTTTGAGTTGGTAGGACTCAACCAAGCAGCTCGATCCTTAACTAGCAGCGTAGTTAGTTGAGGTCCCTTTCCACATGCGTTCGCCACCTGAGTCGGGGTCTTCCTCTACTGTGCCGTTTCTCGGGGGTGGATTGGAAGACTTTCCGGGACGGACCATTGGTTTCAATCCACTCTACGTACCTAACCATCTCAATCTGTGGATCAATGGATCTTCACTCTCCTGGCTGAGTCGGTGAGCCCTGAACAGCAGACGGGACCGAAAATCACCGAAGAAGATTCCTCTCAAAGCAGCCAAGGACAACTTCGTCCGCTTTTGACAAAGTCCATCCACTGTACAATGGAGTACAATGGACACAGTCGTTATGTATGAGTGCTCCAGATCTGACAAAAAACAAAGTCCTATAGAGGATTACTCTGGTTGTTCGAGAGAGGACTTTGTTTATCCGTAGTTTCCTTAACCCAAAGAATCAGCGATTGGCAAGAGTTATTCTTCGTTTGTTTTCAGCGCTGGTATCGTTGACAAAGTCTTTGACTACCTCAAAGTTATACCTGCCTAAGGTGATGTTCTGTCCGAGACGTCGCCAGCTTATGTTTAGTCTTGCCCTCATTTACCCTTAAACCCATTTTCGCGGCCCCTGTCCTATTGTGAGTACAAAGGTGCCATTGACATCACGGTGAGTTCTTCCGATAATATCAATATCGTGAGCATATCTGATAAATCGTTCCTCTGGTGTTCGAGTTATAGAACAACTCTTTCAAGACTAATGTTGAAGTCTCGGTTAACCGACCATGATAGAGCAGCGAGCATTCTCCATCGTTATTCTGCACAAACGGACGAGTTAGGTAGTGATGGCAACCCTAGACATTGCTATGGTCTCTATAAACACTGTTATACGCCGCCTTGAAATCGACGAAAACATGATCAATCTGGTATCAATCTGTTTCTATTTTTTGTTTTTTTTTTTTTTGTGGATGTTCCTGGCCTAAGCCCACACTGGTATAGACCGACCAGGTTGTTGACGAACGGCTTTAGGTATTCACACAACACGGCAGAAAGACAGTATCTTGTATGCGATGTTCAGAAGATTCATGTCTCTAAGTTGGCGCAGAGGGTCCCCTTTTTTACTAGTGATGTATCAGGGAATAGTCTCACAAAACTTGTTCGAAATTCGTTTCGCCATATGAACCATTTTAAGCGTAATAATAAAATAATACGGTTGGCGCTACAGCCCGTAGAGGTCCAGGGCCTAGCCTCTGAGCAATCACTCGTGTTGTGCCCGCTATTGTTCTTTCACGAGTGGAAATGACCTGCAGTTTAACGCCGACTCCGAACGGCCAAGAAGCCAAAGCTTCTTCTAGACAATTCTTCATTTGAGTACTGTCAGTAACTAGGTTGTGCCGTACGGGGAATCGAACCTATGTAACGTAGGCTCAAGTGCGTAGGGCATGAAGCCACAACCCACAACGACACGGCCGCCACAGAAGTTGTCATAGTCAACAAAAAAAAAATAAAGAGCAAGCATTGCACCATCAACTGGAATTTACGGAAAAAAATGTCACACTTTTCCAATTTTCACCATAATTTTTTTGACACTACCAAACGCTTAAAAATCACCCTGTTTAACTTACAGAACGAAATTAGTTCGCAATCTTCTGTCGTGACACACAAATCGAATGCCAAAGGTATGGTAATTGCCAAAGATAAGGCGCCACTATGAATCCGGTTTTACATTCGCCCTATATAGCGATTGATAAGCGCGATCGTAAAGTATTGGTGTCAAACCGTCTCGTTGAACTCGTATTTCAGCTTTCCTCACCCACGCTGGAATGTGTATGCTTCTCGGCCGATGTATAGGCGACAGTGGTTGATATGATTTTCGAAGCTGATTAGTGGAACCTGCATTTTGAAGTTGTGTTGGGATTTCTTTTGAATAGAGAGTAGGAAAGAGATTTGCTTAGTTCATCTGAACTGTTGTTTAGTACAATTTGGTGATCTTTGTAAGGTTCTAGTTTCCTTCACAATGCAACTACTACCCGCCAGCTCGATTTAAATCTCTAAACGGTAGTTTCCTATCGCTTGGTTAGATTTAATGCAGCCTCATGCACTTTCCGAGACGACGTATTTTATTCACACGTTGTTTCAACACACCCACTACGTCACCTTTTGAATCGCAATTAAACAGCAGGGCCCAGCAACCTCCGTCAAAACAAAATAAAGAAACATGAACAAAAACTTGGGTATTGCCTTGGAAGCGTGATAATGATAAGGTCATCATCAATCTGTCATCAAATCTGTTTTGTATTTCTCATTAAGATTACCAAAGACTGTGAAAGTAGACTCATGACAACCTTTAGAAGCAGGCAATTGACATAACCTGCCACTCATCAGTGAATTGCGGACGTTTACAGTCCTGTCCACGTTCAGGATGGGTCTTAATAAGTTGCTTACCGAATAAATTGTATAATTGGTGCATCGATTCAAGTACTGTGTACTGTGTAGCCTCTTTCTTGAACCACATCCTTACACGGTTCATTTCGTGCATTTTGCGCAGAAATATATCGAAATCATTGAACGATAGCTGCCGCCATTGCCTATAGCGGTGTTCTCACGGTAATCGTTGACAAATAAATTTTTATTTATCGAATTTTCTATTATCGATTGCATTCGCAGGTCTTGTGATACCTAAAGTCCTCCGTAAGACCAAAATAACCTTTTCTTGATGACTTTCATCGCTAAAGATCAGTTTTGGTTGAAAAAGCATATCTTCCTTCAGTATTCCTGACGCCCACCCACCTAGTCATCTTAGGCATTGAATCCGCAGACGCCTGGCTAGGCTCATGTCGTTGTACAGCCCGTTCAGTTCATGGTTGAATCTTCTTCTCCAAAAACCCTCAACGCAAACTATACCAAAGATTGAACGCAGGACCTTTGTCTTGAAAAAGACTGTCCAGACTTCCGCGCCAAGGTCTTATATAATGTTAGCTTGGTCCTTCGAGAGAAGGCTCCACTCCTCAATTGAGCCCAAAAGAAAAAACAACAGCGATTGGCAAGAGTTATTCTGCGTTCAATCTCGGTACTGATGTTGTTCGCACTGTTTACTTGGAAGCCGAGGTAGACGAAGTCCTTCACTACCTCGAAGTTATAGCTGCCTACGGTGACGCTCACGCCGAGTCATCGATGCTGTGCGCCCTTTCTCGATGACAGCATATACTTCGTTTTTCCCTCGTTCATCACTGAACCCATTTTGGCCACCTGCCTTTCAATGCCAGCAAAGTCTTCATCGACGGCTGAAGAACTAAACAGCAAACCATTATGATCTCAACTCCCCTTTTTCCAATAACGTACTCAAGGCACCTGTGGTCAACGGAATCAGTTCCTCTAGACGAGTGCATCTGATTGCAGTAAGAGTCTCTTTCTGTTTCTTTCATTTCATTAGAAACTGTTTGTCAATTTGTCTCACGTGACGGTTGAAGAAATTCCAGAAATTAACAGAATCTTAAACATTTTCCCCAACTTTCCTTCTCGATGGTGGCAGACAAATAAAATTCTGTAATTAAATTAAATCTCAATCCGAAAGTTTTCAAAGCCACGGAGGGAACACGAGAGAGAGAGCCTTGACCCGATGTGTCAATAAAATACAATTTTAACACTTCAAGTTTCATCAAGACAGCACCTCTTATCTGCCATCGAGCCCAAACAGAACATCACATTTCACCCGCTGCCAGTCACACCTGAGTGGGTACAAATCATTCCCACACATTAGCATTCTGGAATGTGTTAACTAAGCTTTCTACTCACACCTCTCTCGCAGTCGACAATCTTCTAATTCTTATTTCAATCAAAGGCACATACACAAGCACGATGCAAGCCAGGGTCTGAATCTGCAGCCGCGCCGCCGACTGTCAGCCAACTGTCGGCAGCACGGTGTGTTATTTAGTGCGTATGATTCAATAAAGTTTCACTTTTACGTTTCGATCTTACGCTTTCCCCCGAAACAAAAAAAAAAAAAAAACAAAAACAAAAATACAAAATAAAACGAGATAGCTCCGCGTTGTGTTTGCTTTGGATTGTTTACGTATATGTTAGTTCTCCTTAGTCATGAACTAAATTTATTTTAATTCGAACCGAAAGCGAAAATTGAAATTTGTTGCTACTGTCCGGCGAATTCTGGTCAGCGCTAGAAATTGATTTGGAGTTCGTTGCTCAACTCTTTCGTCGACGAGGCGATAATTTACACGTCTTCCTCGTGCTCCAAGGGTTTTCGGTTCGGCTGTCTGTGGCCCAGATTGCAGTCGGCGGAAGGGAAAGGCCTTAGTACACTTGTCCCGCGGCGTGCCGAAGATATGTCTGAACTTTTTGTTGGGAAAGGCCGATTGCGTGTTTACCGCAGTCAGTGTTTATTGTTGTCTGGAACGTAATGTGCGAGACAAGAGAAATGGGAATAAAAATGCGACCAATTGTCGTTAGGTTACGTTAGCTGGTGTCAGAGTAAGAAAACCTAATTGAATTTGATTGCAGAAGATTTGACGGCAGGAGGAGATAATAAGTTAAGTGTCATTGCGTGGCTCATTGCGGTTTTGCTGGCTGGTTGTTCATTACACATTTTGATCTATTTTCTTCTTGTTGTTTCCAGAAACGCAGGTTTTGAGAAGCTGCCAAAATGATAATTGTAAAAACGAAAGAGCCTATGCAAAGCTTTCTAAAGGGGATAACATGATCTGTGGATAACATCTATGTTTGGATGGGAACTTTTTCCACAGATAGTTGGTCACTTTGGCACATTATTTGAGAAATGCCTGGAAACAGGCGGAAATATGGAGAGTGTTTACTTGATTTCTAAAGTGGCATTGAAAAAGTTGCAGTTTGCTTGGAGTTATAAAAAAACACTTTAGAACCGTCCATTAAATGAATCAATGGAATTCTCAATGGATGCGTTCCTCATTCGTTTTGCACGACAATCGGCTGAAACAAACCATTTTGAATGGCATCCTCCCGAAATCCATGAACACCAGCAATGTTTTTTTTTGTCGGGCAAGAACATCAATCTGTCAGCGTGATGTCATTATTCAGTGTTTGTGTTTTTGTCATGATTGCATGAGAACGTGATTTATAGCTTGATTTCTTTCTTTGTCACACAAAGGCTTAAATCTTCCCAAAACAATAAGATGCTGAAAGCGAAAATTTATGTTCACTCTTATCACGGAGATAAACTGGGTTTTGAATACTTTTACTAGTGGAGCTTTTATTTCATGGAATGAGGGCTTGCAGTAGAGCCGAAACAAGAGCATTCATCAATGTATTCATCCAGCGAATACTCGGTGTACGCAGTGCAGTGTACCTACACGCTCTATTCCAATACCTAATGTTTGGTTATTAACGGATGAAGTACTCACTCAGTTTTAGTTCAGCCAAATATCTTCGCTTCAGTTTTCGAGATGCCTACTATAAGACGCACAGTTAAGTTTAGAGACTCGTTCTTCAGGCGCACCACACGAATATGGAATGCTCTTCCCAGCCTAATATTTCTGACAGACTACAATCCGCAGATATTTAAGACCAATGTGCACAGGTACCTCCTCTACCTTTCTTCCTCTATACGGTCGGCCCGTGCTGTATCGTGACCTCGGACACTTAAGCGTGTTAAAAATCACTCATGCGCGCGAAAATTATTTAAAAAAAAGTTCTCAAGAGTAAATGTGAATGTCTTGAAACTGGTATCACGCCATTTATTGCAGACCTTTAGATCACAACTCTGGCAACAGACTACTAATGGTCATAATCATGGGTTAAAATGCAATTCGATTGTTTGTGTGAAGCAATACATTTCTAAAAAAAAACCATAAAAATCCATCCTTCAAGTTTTCAAAAATGTTATTCGGTTAATTTTTCGTTTTTTGTTTATGGCGATTTGAAGACAATTAATCTAAATTAGGGAAAGTTGCGATTAAGGGAAATTCGGATTAGGGACGAAGCATTCCTCGTTTTCTATCTCATGTCTGACTCTGGCGTTCCTCAGAAGGCAGCAAGAATGTCTTTGATAGTAAGTTTTACTAATATTTCGTTTCTACAAAAATGTCTTAGCGCAGATTGTAGATGCTATTTCGCCATAATCCACTTCAAGCAAACAACGGTAAGATACAGTGTTGGTTAGCATTCACCCCTATCGTGGAATACGCCGGCCCCCGGGGGGAACGCTTCGCTTAAATTATTTTTGCTGATTAATCCCATGATTGGCGTGGCGGCCGTGGCATTGTTTCCCTCACCGGCCAAACCCTAGTTTTCGCGACTCCACCTCTTTCGGGTCACTGACAATGCTCAATGAGTAATAACTGCTTCTCAAACTCGGACGTTCGGAGTCGGCATACGACTGTAGGTCACTTCCACTCGTGTGAGAACCACTCGTGTGTTGCTAAGGAGCTAGGCCCTGGCCATCTACGGGCTGTAGCACCACCCATATTATTATTATTATTGATCCCTTGAAGCTGAGTCCCGATATTGCAAACGACCACCAGAGCAAGCAACACGCTTAAGATTTGAGAAAGATACTTCGGGAGGAGCAGACGTTTTTTTTTTTGACGAACCTTATTGCTGCCTTATTCAAACGAAAGGTTTTAACAAATCTGACAAATTGGCAACACCCCTTAAATATGCACTCCTTTTTCTGTCATAAGCTACTACTCAATCTATTTTTGTTCACTTATTTCACTTAATTCCCTCGCTTAATTCAAATTTGAAATTGTTTTCCAACATTCGTTGCCGTCGCTTATCACAAAAATTCTGTTCCCGATAAGGTAGTTCGCCCGGCGTATTCTCCGATCCATATGGAAAGTGATTGTTGAATTGCGTAAATGAAGTGGATCTCAGATGCATCGCAACCACCAATAGGCGTTTATTTTGCTCTATTAAAATCTATGATCAACCAATTTCAGGCTTAGTTTATTCACTTTTCTTTGGAATGGTATCCATACCGTTTCTGTAATTTTAGGAATTATTGTATTGGGTACATAACTTATATTTGCTAAGAGATGGCGCAACTTGTATTATTGCATTGGAATATGCGCTGGAAAGCTACTGTCATTGTTCGTCATTTTAGGATATGTCATTCATTTGAAGCGTAAACAACAATATTTTTTTGCACTCAAATGCGTCAAACTTTGTGCCTGAAAAAGTGTTCTTCTTCATTACTTTAATATGAAGAAAACTGCTGCCGAAAGTCGTCGTATTTTGATGGAAGTTTATGGTGAAAATTCGCTAGCTGAGCGAACGTGCCAAAAGTGGTTTGCACGATTTAAAAGTGGTGACTTTGGCTTTAGACAACTTTTACAAAATTAGTCCTACTTTATCCTTAGAGGATGTGCTGTCGAATTACCGTTGCTATATTCAGAGAGAATACTTTTATAAAAATATACAATAATGCAATTCCTCTTAATGAAGCTCAGTTCAGCATTTCAAACGAGTTAGGAATCCACTACTGGTGGTTAAGGTAATTTAAGCCTCCTTAAAAAGAGTAATAAAACAGGAAAACGAAAACAGGAACACATTTTCAAAGAATAGAGCAAGAAATCTGCAAGTTATTTTACTATAAGGATGGCGAACGCAACTAAATGAAATACAAATGATTTCCAAATCCTAATGATTTCAAGGTCTTCCCCATCCCCACATCTTAATATCTCCGCGGAAGTCTAGAGTGGGCACATGGAAGGATTTCTCATGCAGAACAGGTCTCATAACCCCCGTCATCATCTAATTTATCAGGCAAATTACCATTATTAAGCGATTATTCACAGAAGGTACCGCAGAAAAAAAGGAAACAAAAAACTGTGAACCCAAGAAGCATGCAGTTTTACGTAACAACACTTCAACTTTGATTGCTTTGCACTCATCCAAATCTCTCAAATCTCAATTTGCTTCGCAATTGCCAGAAGAAGGTAAACCTCAATAGACGAAACAAAAATCGTAACATAAGTTGCGAGTTAAAACTACAAACTGGAACGAATTGCTGCTGTTTGATTTGCCTCTCTCATGTCGTCTGCATCTCGGAGTCCAATCGAGGAATGAAGGGGAAACTTTCTATTTCGTTGAACTCTGCCATCACAGGTTAATCGACAGAACCAGCGATTAAAAGACAAACGGCGCGCAAGAAAAACAAGAAAAAATCGCCTAATCACTCCCCGACTCGTCGTCGCGGCACTCTAAGGTGGAACAGAAAAAGCAGAGAGAAAGAAACAAGGAGGGAAAAAAGAAAAACAAGAAGAATACGATCCGACATTGCGTGTACCTTTGAGAGGCTTTCACTTTCACGAAAGACCTCTCAAGCAGCACACGATGCAACACAAGTCTGGGGCGATGTGTGAGATCTGTGTGTCTCAGGTGAACCCCATCGTAAATCAACCGAATCGAAAGCGATTAATTAATGCATGTTCGAGGTCCTATTTGAATTACCTTAGATTCGGAGCAAATGTAGATGCCTGCTATTCCCAATTTGAGCGGAGCGTCTTGCTTGGCGTGTGTGTGTGTGTATGATCTATTGAAACGAGTTTTTTGTTTGTTTGTTTTTTGTCCAACTTCCCGCGGAGAGATGAAAATAGTACACGAAACGGTTTCCAGCACTGAGCGCGGAGACGTAGATGCACGCAGTCCCCTAAGTCACCACCACATCCGGGAGTTAGTCAACGTTTAACGCATTCACACTCGCGGTGTCCGTGTATCCAGTTGCCAGTTGCCAGTTGCAGATGAGCAGCACAAGTTTGTCTTGTTTGAGAATCGATATGTGATCGAAACAGACGAGGGGAAGGGGTATTGGTTGTTTCTGCTTTTTTGGTTTTTTGTAATCCACTGTCGTGTGTGTCTCACTGTCTCGCAGAGATTCGCGCAATCCAACAGGTAAGAGATATTCGGAATGCGGGCACAGCCTCAGCACATGAAGCAGATCTTATTTTCTTATTTCTCTTGCTTTCAACATATTCTTTTGCTTATCTGGTTTCACATAACTTTCTTGGGGCTCACTTTACAATCTTTTCCACACTATCCGTACTTTCGTGTTGATTTGCTGCACCTTTCGCGGTTGACTGGGGCGAACACACGCAGACAAGGTATGAGAAATGTGGCGGTGGGTCTTATGGTGCAATTCACTGGGTAAGTAGGTAAGTTGTTTTCACCAAAAAAAAATATGCACTTCACTCACAAGGAATTCATTTAATTCTGCACCGAGACTAAAACAATTCAGAAGTGAAGTGGAACTTGTTTTGCAATTTTTTTAAATCTCAAATTGAGGCAGATTTTGAGGGAGGAGATATGGAAAGTTGAGAGCGCACCGTGGTTGAAAACGACGCGACGTTGACTGAACGCGAACACCGCAGACGATGGTTCGGAAAAAACTGACGCTTGGCAGTTGAATTTCTTTCAGCAGACCCTCCAGGTACACGATATTCAACACGCACACAATCGCGACGGTTTCTTGGCCGGTTCTGCTGCGGTCTTGTGAATGAGAGTACACAAGCAGAAGAGAGCCCAAGTTTGTCTGTATCTTCGTATTTTTTTTTGGTTTCTGTTTCGCTCCGTGGCTCAACTTTGGTAGCTTCTTGTTTTTTGTCGTGTCTCTCTTCCTCTGCTTTTCTTTCGGGGACCGAAGTGTCTGTGCATGATCGTTTTTTTTTTGCCAGTTATGGCCTTTTTTGTTTTTCACTTTTTCCAGCATTCTGTTTTTAGCGACATTCCTCGGGCATGGTGTTTTATTTGAGGTTCATTGGTTTCGCTAGGAAATTGTTTTCCTCCAACCACCCAAGGGCTGGTAGCGTCTAGCGTCTTGTGTGTGTTGGATGAAAATGTCGAAATGTTGTTTGAATGCTAATCAGAGTGAGTCTCCTTGCTGCTGGAGCGAAGGATTGCTCACGTTTCAGATACACATCTGTGTTGACACTTGACGTTGGCTGTGAACTTGTTAGTCGCTTGCCTTGAGGCAACGGACAAGGGAAGTGGGCAATGCGAGGAAAGGAAAAGTTTCTCCTCGAGATGAATGCCTGCTGCATGGAATCCAGCCCGGCAACTTGACTGAACGTCTCTCTCAGACGGGTGGTTGTCTTTCAATTTACTAAGGATCTTAAATCCATCACTTTCCACTCACTTAACATAGATTAACGGACATACTGTAACCATTCTTCGATTTTTTTGTATTGGCTCGATGTGGACGACGAGGGTGATGGTGCAGTGGGATGGTATCCTGTCCGTGGTGATCCGATTTTGCTTATATTACAGTGCTCGAAATACAAAGCGGATCTGAATTTAAAATTGAGTCTGGCTTGGTCTTAGTATTGGAGTGCCGCAAAAGTCCAGGGTGGAGCTGCGATTGGAACATGCAACCTTGTCATTTTCTACCGCAGCACTTTCAACTGTGAGAAGGTGATGAAGAGAAGAAGTTAATCACTTTCCAATTGTGCCCTTCACCTTTGTGCTTAACGGCACCTCTTACGTTGTCCCGCCCGCGTCCATGTCAGACAGATACCGACTGCACTGTTCGCCTACCTTCTCCATTAGTTGAAGACTCATAACTATTTAAAGAGAGTACACTCCTCGCGAACCGACCAAGTGTTTCCTCCTGTTGATCGAACTGATGCTTTTAACCCTTCCGACTGATCATGCGTATTCGTCGAATGAGGCTTATGCCAGCCACTCACGCTGCTAAAAAGGACACAGGGCGAGAGAAAAAGCCATCGAGTACGGCCACTATCAAGCCCACAGTCCCGAATAAGCTCCACGAAAAAGAGCCAACACAATCGGCCACTACTGAAAAGTGCACACAACAAACGAGCACCTCCAAAGCAAACACTGCCCCAAGACCGAAGCAGAATGTCAAAGGGGAACGCTCTGGTGAAGAGACCCAAAGGGTAGCGAAAAAGGCGAAAACATCAGCCAGCTTCGACCTTCCCTTGAACCTACAAGTAGCCATTGTCGGTAGTTCCAACCCTGATGGGAAGATTACATCCGACAACTGGCTCACTGTAGAAGCCAAAATATTGGAAGCAATGATTTCCGAAGATGGTGGTAGCGACGAGATTAACTTCGACGATGCAGGTTGCCAGAAAGGAGTCAAAGTCATCGCTTGTGCCAATTAGAAGTCCCTGGGCTTCTTAAAACGCACGATTGACATCTGCAACGAAATCTAGGGGAACGCGACACTTGAAGTCGTACCGCGTTCGATACTTCCGCTTCGGACACTAGTTTCAGTAGTAAACTAGAACAATGAATGAACCAGTGCTTGATCTAAGAGGACCTTAGGTTAGGTTAGGTTAGATTAAAGTGGATGACTGCTGTACGGAAAGACATAGGCGCATTGTTAATAAAACAAAGGAGATGGCTAACTCTTATGTTACTCATTTCAATCAGGTTATCAAAGTAGTGGGCCTCCAGATGTGCGGGAATATAGAGCACTGCAGCTACACGGTTTCTTCCACATCCTCGTCCCTAAAGTTTCTGCAAAAGTCATTGCAGGGAAGGCCTAGTCCATTAGTTATAACGCCGATGAGTCTTCTAAGATACGGCCCGCTTAGACTTATCAGGTTGAGTGGTCGCTTAGGGTCAATCGTAGGCCGGAGTTGTTGGCATCCTCTGCCAGTGGCCCATCTGCGATTCATTTCAGCCAGTATTTCCAGCTTGAGCAGATATTTTATAGTAGCGATATGCATGTAGGCTGGGTCTTCACCCGGAAAGAGTACAGAACTTGTGCCCTTTTCAGTCCGCTTCGCATTTCTCTGGAATGTCACAGTGTCCCGGAACCCTGTGACATCCATTTTAGAGGACAGATATTTCTACCTTGAGCTACTATAAATTCTTAAACATATTTTGTTTAACAAGTAGTTATTTGCAAAGTATCACTTCAGACACAAAGCCACTTGAACCAAGAGTCAACATACTCTCCTTATTAATTTCTTGTTTCAATCATGATGAAATTCGAGTTTTACTATCCTACGTGGACACAACGAAAGGTCGTTAACCTCACAATCTGGATTTGCCCGGTGAAATGGATTCCAAATTTGCCCACACCCACAATACACTCGCACCGCCACATTCTCTGTCTGTCATAATGCTGGACGTGCTTATAAAGACCATAAATCGAAACCCATTAGCATTCCACTCACTTTCAACCCGAATGTAGGGACCGCATGTAATTCTGTTGAGTAATGGTGACGTGCCCACACGTACTTCCACGAAATGCATTCTCCGCAGACTTACACTATTCCTCGAGTGGATCCACTTAAGGTCTTGGTATCGGCCCCAAGCCAAGGAACACTCGTTAGTGACAACGGCCACATTCGTAGATTTATGCTCACGTACGGTGACGCGGTATCAACGGCTTCCAGTGCCAGCAACAACACGTCGTCGCCGATGACATTTGCGTAATGTTATTGTTTAATAATTTCTGTTGTTTTTATTTCGAAGCGAGCAGATAACTTTCACTTACACACGAATGCGAGTGTTTGGACGAAATTGTACTTGCAGCCGTTAGATAATCACCTTAAGTGGGAAACAACGCGGCTCGTTTAGATGCGATTGCCTTTCGGTGCTGGTACCACAGCGGGCCTTGAGTGTTAATTGTGATTTGTTTCGATTACAAATTGTTGGTTATTAACTCTACTCGTACAGATCTAGCCCGTAAACGCTTTGTGGTGTCCATTAGCTGTGGCTGTGGACGCTTTCTTTTGCGTCGCTAATTAACTGGAGTATTTCTAGGAAAGTTTACGATGGTCAGTTGGACAGCAATTAAATGATTTTTTCTTTCTTTCTTAAATCAGTTCGTGAAGATTGTCAATGTGTTCAGGTTGAGGCGGGTTCGTCGGGAATTGTAACGTTGGTGAACATGTGAGGACATTTGTAGCCGGGGCTTCTAATTTACTTCACTGTCGATTTTAGTCTTATAAATAGAGCTGTCTTGTAATTCTGGGAAACTATCAGATGCAAAGTAACTCGCAAGTGAGTAATAATCGAGTCTGTCATCAATCAGAAATAAAAAGCTTGTTGACTCTGGAGTCCGGAGCAGAAATGAAGTGTGATAGAGATACCCAACTTCACAGCTGATTGACCCCTAGTCCATCGACGACTTTGACGGATAATCATGAACATTTTGACGGTTATTCATGAATTTTTGACAGTTATTCACGAAATAACGTAAATGCCCTTCTCTGATTGGTCAATTCGGCTTTAGAAAACAATATAAAAAATGGTTGTCAAAAATCTTAAGGGGCAAGAGAGGAAAAGTTGGGCATCTCTATCATACCTCATTTCTGGTCCAGAGTCTGGTTCTCTCAATTTGACAGCTCGACGCGAGACTTGCAGTTTTATATTGTTGCTCAGCTCCGCCTCCGGTTTTCTGGACTCCACACATGTTTTGGTTCTTTGCCTTCAACTCCTCGAGTTACACATGACTTCTAATTGTGGTCCACAAATGACATCGGGAGGAAATTTGACACAGAATTCGTTTTTGCAACCGCTGCCACTTAGGTTTGTACAAGAAAAGTTGAGAGCAACTTCAGGCTGGAAGGACCAAAATCATCATCTTCGTAACTTACAATATGAAGTCGAAAGATGGCGAAGCTGCCATTCCGATGTGTCATGACGGTCGTGGCAGGGTGTCTACTTCCGATTTTCGGCACGAACAACTGTCATAAAGGACCCCTTTTCTCACTAGTAATTGAAAATACTCATAGGGCTTACACAAAACACAAACTTTTCCGTTCGGACTCGGCGATAGATAGTTTCCCCCACTCTTGAGAGAACAATAACGCTCACAACATGACGTTTTTGTATAAGCTAAGCCTAAGGCCACCTTGGACTGTAGCTCCGCGCATGTTGTCATTATGCGAGGATTAGGAATGGCAGGACTCAACATCCATAAAGTAATATCCACTCGATTAGTTGACATAAGTTACTTGCATACTTATCAGACCACCAGGCAATAGGTGCCTTTCATCGTTGACGGTCCTCGATACGCTGCTTTCACTCATCAAGACCAAGCTCTCTTGTTTCCGCTATGACTTGAACTTTGTACCGGAGATTCTGTCTTCGTCTCCTTCTCGAACCAGGGGGCTCGAGAATTCCAAGATCCTCTTAGTTGGAGCATTCGTGTCCATGAGAGTCAACGGATTTTTGGCCTCCAGACTACATCTACAGCTCGTAGCGTTCACGGTCCTTTTCATTCACCTTCCTCGCAGACAAATACAAGGGACCTTGTCTTGATAAATGGAAAGAGCTTGGTCTCGTTAATGATAAAAGGCAGCAGCCTTAGTCGCTGTTCCTGAAATACGAAGAAGTGCCTTGTGAGAAATACGAATGCCATTGAGGAGAGCCTTTGCTCCCGAATTTTGAGACACAGTCCATAAGTCGATTAGTCACAAATATTTTGTTCAATTTATAGACTGCTCGAGTTATGGAGTGCAAAATAAGAGAAAATTTAAGTCTAAGTTCTAAAAAAATTCGACTTAAGGATGGTCGGCTTACAGAGGTTTGACTGTAATTTAAAAATACTTTTAGTTGAGGACCACGTCTTCCTTTCAGTAACGAAGTAAGAAGATGAAGACTGTCTACTCTTTGGCAAGTGTCGCGATCCAATTACCAAACTGAGTATACGAAAATTTAAGGTAAGAAGTTTAAACTCTCTTAGTTAACGCAGCCCTCAAAATGCTTGTACCTTTCAAGATCTTCCTTCTGATCGTAAATCGCTGACAGAAGGTTAAGGAAATTCAGACATTTGCTTAGATGCAGATCAGCAGATCAGATCAGTATCGCAACTGTCACCAACTTATAAAGGGTTTTAAGGACCGATGTTGAATGTGAACCACACCTAAACGTCAGTTTTTTTTCTGATTTCATTTAACATTTCTCAACTTCAGACTAACAGAATTTGAACCATGCAAAAATACACGATCGAGTAAAGCGTTTAAGTTATTCAGGCTTATTATGAATGAAAATGGGCTTTCAAATCAAAATGCATATCGTGCACGTGCGTGATTTTTTCGGTCAATTTAATCGTCCAAATGTGCGTACAATCGGAAAAATAGTGCAAAAATTTGAGCAAACCCTGTCTGTAGATGTAAAAACACCAGTGCATGCTCGTACAGCTCGTACTGCAGAAAATATTGCTGCTGCTCGCCATCGTGTGGCTGAAGAGCCGTCCACCTCAAATCGTCGTCGTGCCCAACAATGGCACCTCTCACGCTCGTCGTTGACGAACATTATGCATAAAGACTTGCATTTATACGCTTACAAGGTGCAATTGACTCAAGAACTAAAGCCTCTTGACCATTTCAAGCGTCTCGTCAATGCTCAGAATTGTGGCAAGAAATGGCAACAGTGGATGATCAATTTTCGAAGAAAATCATCTTCAGTGATGAGGCACATTTCCATCTCAGTGGATTCGTCAATAAGCAGGATTGCCGCATTTGGGCGAATGATAATCCAAGAGTGATTGTCGAAAAACCAATGAACCCACAAAGAGTGACTGTTTGGTGCGGTTTATGGGCTGGCGGCATCATCGGGCCGTATTTTTTCCAAAATGAGGCCGGTCAGGCAGTTACTGTGAATGGTGTTCGCTATCGTGAAATGATAACGAACTTTTTATGGCCCGAATTGGAAGATATGAATGTGGACGATATGTGGTTTCAACAGGACGGTGTCACTTGCCACTTGCCACACAGCTAACGAAACAATGGCTCTTTTGCGCGACAAATTCAATGGCCGTGTTATCTCACGTGGTGGCGATGTCAATTGGCCGCCAAGATCATGTGATTTGGATTTTTTCTTTGGGGTTATTTGAAAGGAAAGGTGTACGTCGGTAAGCCAGCAACAATTCAAGAGTTAAAGGATGAGATAATTCGGCACATAAAGGGCATATAACCTCAATTATGCTTCAGCGTCATCGAAAATTTGCACCATCGGATGGAGGTTTGCCATTTGGCCGATATTTTGTTCCATACACAATTGAACCATACCAATATTATCATAATAAAAAGAAATGACAATAATTTGTGTTTTATTCAAAATCAACCCTTTAGTTAACAGTTGCTTATGGAATTTTGTTTAAGTTTTGAGAAGCTAAGGTGCTACACTCAGATTGCATCGATAATCAGACGTGGAGTAGAACTTGGAAGACGATCTTCTCGATCAATCAGGTGTCATCCCTTCGTTATCAAAAACCTTTCTTTTATAATTTTGTGGATGATTTTGCACAGCGGAGAGTTCCATCTGGCACAATAGAACCGCTCTAATTGGTATTTGCACCGCTTGGGCGTAGGATCTAAGTAATCGTATAATTTAATCCAGAGTGACAGTACAGTGGAGCATATTTGTGGCGCAACCTACGCACCTCCTTTATTTTCAGTAAAAAAAAAAAGCTGGAACAGGAATGTCTTTACGAGCGTTACTCTCATTGTGTGGACCTCTTTAGAAATCGTTCGAAAATTACGTCCCACACGTTAAGCCTCCACACTCATTTTGGCCTTCTAAGTGACATTGAATTAAACACCCCTACAATGAGACGAGATACCGGTGGACAATTACTTGTGACGACATACATCTCTATAATATTAGATTTCTAACTGAAACAATTCCCCCTGATTAAATGCAAAGAAAGTTTCAATATTGGCCACACGCCAGTTATGACACAGTCGTTCGGCTCCGTTTAGCCGCACTCACTCCGCCCAGTAACCTTTACACTGATCGTTAAGTAATTGCTTTGATCAATCACCATAAGGCCGCATGCCTCAGTGACAGCAGCGTTTCAGTGTCGTGCCGCACCAAAAGCTGACTCCATTCCAATTCCCATTTCGCATGCGGCACACAATGAGCAGTGAGCCAGTCGCCGATCCGAGATTGTAGTCTTCTTTTAAATTCTCTTCTTAACCCATTTCGAGTTGGAGGTCGTTTGTTGCCGTGTGTGCCGTGCCATTGTTGTGTGTGCATTCGACAAGGCAATTAGGTTGGCAGTCTTCTTCAGATCTTCCTCTCCTCCAGATCTCCAGGCCTAGTGATCTGCTTTTGTTGCGTTTCCCCAGAAATGGTAAACAACACGCATTCGCGAAATACAGACCCGCGCGGCTGGCAAGCTTCGATCTCTTCGGGTGTCTATTGTTCTGGTCTTATTCGACGGACATGTCTGCGATTGTGTATCGCACCGTGAACCAATTCTTGCGATACATCCGATGTGCGATTAAAAATGTGAAGAATGTACAATAATTGAATAGCAAATCCAATTCGACGACAATGTCACGCAAATATGTTACGTGTGACCAAATTTCGTTCGCTTGCGAAGATAAACCATCGAATTGATGTCGCTGCGTATAATGTGTAACCTAAATCTGGAGTATTGACAGTCAATTTGTGCGTTCCTTTTGATGCATGTCGGAATTTAAGGCGGTTTGGGATAAGGGAGTAGTGAAGTCGTGATAAATGGTTTGATTGTAAATGCCCTGAAACCGTTAAGATTTGAGGAAAGGTACAGAGGACACAACATGCATTGAGTCTGATCTTTAAACCTCTTCCTAAGAGAAACGCAAAGCTACTTCTTTATCATTGCAATCTGTATGAGCTCCCGTCGTGTTCTCAATTTAGCTAACTTCGAAACATTTGATTGTTCGTATCTATCGCTTGTTAATTGCCTTCGCACTCGCGGTAGATATCCTCGTGTTTATTTTAAAGAGATCCTCGATTTTAAATGTCACTTAAATTATCGATTGTCGTAGAAATGCTGATTATGATATGCTTGTTGGTTTTGCGCTCGTGGTCGCATTCGAATTTCTGCCGCGTCGATCACAGGAATCAGACCAATGCGTCTGAATTCTACTCAGGAATGCTTCATAAGGAGTAGGCCAATGTTCCATTTTGGAGTGATTTACGATGTGTACAAATTGAGTAAGTGCATGCAACTTTTTTGGTAAATCATCATGCAGCATGCGAGATTGTTTACAGCCTCTGCAGGCATCAGCAGATGAGGAAATACGCCATAAATGGGTCGATGTGGATTAAAGTGGTGTGGTTTACCCAATAAATCAACTTCAGTTCTGGATCTCGGCGTATTCCCCCTCTCCATTCAATGTATGTGGTCTTCAGTCAGTTTCGAGTCAGCAGTCCACAAGCAAGTTTTGAAACGTCAACCGTTTCTGGCCGAGTGGAATCATTGGTGTAGTCATTGGAAACCAACAGACACACCCATGATTACTGCAAAAGTCAGAGATAATGGAGGAAGAGATATTCCTCTTTCCAGTAGAAAACCCCGAGTGCACCTCAGATTTCGACGGTTGTGCTCATAAGTCACTCATACTTTTACTAATTCATTGTGTAAGAAATATGAAGCGTACACTGACATGCAAGAGACAATTGAGCTTGAATGCCACTGTAATAAAATTTCATTTCATTCTTTGTAGCGAATAAAAACTACTCATTGAATGTGGTAGCATCACGTTTCCAACGACCGACAGCCTTTTGTCAATCGAGAGCCAATTTATGAAAGTCTTAACTTTATTTAAATAAATTCACAACCGAACACACTAATAATGAGCTTCTGATTGTGCAATGTGTCATCTAATCACTCGAACTAGAATTATAATCGCACACCAGCGACAAACTGCCTTTACTCGTCCCACTCTCAGCAGGACCTTTGTCGTCCACACCCACTTCCTTTGCCTTCGTCTGAGCAGTCTCAGTGGTCTCTGCAACATTTGAACGTTCATTGGATGCCTCTTCTTTGCGTTTCTTGATGCCCAAATCTCTGAAATTCAGTTTGGCATTGATTAACTTCTGACGCTTTATGCCACCAAATGTGGTCTGCGTTGAGCCCGGTAAGGCTGGCCGCATCAGTATGTCCAGTCTCTTCTCCTCCTCTCGTTCCAGCGCCGGTTTTGACTGCAGCTTCATGAGTGAAGCCATTTGTCTGTCCTGGTCGTTCTCTGGAAGCAGACTGATCTCTAAGCTGCTCTTCTGCAACAGTCGGTCGTCTAGTTCCTTTTGAGCCTTCAGTTCTTTCTTTTGTTTCTGTAAATAGAGAAAATGGGTGACGTTAGCTTGCAGTGTTCATAAGTTCGCAGATAAACTCACTCTGAAGTCAGATCTCAGCTTAGAGTTCGCTTCATAGCAATCGTCCCACACATTCTCATTCCTCTCGAAGAGTTTCTCCAACACCGGCTTAGCATCCTCCCCAGATTTGATATCTTTTGCCAAATGCTCCAACTTGTACATGGGATCATCGAAGAGACGTTTCTGTACCTCTTTCGTTTCGGGAACAACTTGCTCATTTTGAAGAGGATCCCAGCGATTCTCTTGCCTTCGAGCCCCGGAGAGTATGACATAGTCCAAGTTTCCTGGATCGGTTTTGATTTCAAAGTGATTGTCGCATAAATGGCATTTCATTCGGAATTGATACACTGGAGTGGAATAGTACATTCCAACTTTCTTCTTCTCGGCATTGTAACGAACACCCATTCCAATGTGATTGTTACATCCTTCACACCAGATGTTGTATGGCATTTCGAAGCGGATGATCAGGATACCCATGTGGAGTTTTCGGGCTCTCTCCCGAAGGGCGTGAGTTCCCAGGAACTTATTGAGACCACCCCGCTTGGGATCATAGTCTGGCGGATAGTATTTGTTCTGCCCTTTGCGTTCACCCATTTTTAATGATTTATTTCACTGTATTGCGGCAGATAATCGATGGACTATCCTTCTCCTTAAATTTGTACTTGCAAACGTAAATAACACACAATCCAATTGCCGTATAAATTGTGATGTTCCTGTCAATCAGCTGCTTAGCAAATAAGAAGTGATGCCAAGTCTATTGAAATGATATTTATACGACTGATATATGCACTCATTCGTATGTCCCTCTGCAAGATACAGATTATATTACTTTTTGCTCGCAAACACTATAATTATTAATTTCGAAAAATTCCGTGCGTGATAACCAACAATTAAAATAAAAGTTATAAATTTGCCTTCAATTGCTATTTGTTAGTTGGTTTGAATTCAAAACCTGGCAGCACTCATTTCAGATGTCGACCGGATTGGCGGTTGTCAAATGCATGGTGGTCTGCTGTCTGACACATTGTGAAAATAACCCACATAAAAAACCAAACCCAGGCGCAAATCGCGTGTTTAAGCGAATCTTATTACTTGCCACGTAAATTAGGTGCAAATTTAAAATTAGTCACGGCAATTAGAAGATAAGTGCAATGATAATTTATACGAATGAAGGAAATCCTTTCGGCTTGAAGTTGCTGGTGCTTGCAAAATTCGCGAAGAAGGATGCCACAGTGGAAAAAATTAACCTCAATGGTAACTATATCCTTCAAATTCTTCACATAAATGCTCCAAAAATTGCAACGACTTCTCTTTATGTGGCAGACTCACCGGTTAAAGGACTCAAACAGCTCCCTATCCTGGAGCTCGACAATGGGCTTCAGCTTTTCTCAGCAACAGCGGCCTCCAAATATTTGTTTCCCGACGAGGGCCTCGCTAGAGATGAAGTAAGTTCCAATAAGCATTTCATCAGTAACCAGTTATTTATGGCGAATCACTTTCAGTGGCTCGAATGGTCAGCTACTCAACTGGCACCAGCCTTGGCTCACAACATGGGTGTAGGTCACCGGGCAGATCCTAATGCTCTCCCTGTGCTGAACGCATTGGTGAAGAAGTTGAATGATCGATTGAAGGTGTCACCTTTCCTAGCTGGGGACAAATTGACGACAGCTGATCTGTTTGTGTGGTGTCTCTTGGCACCTGACGGAACCCTGAAGGGAGCTCAAAATATCGAAAATCTCTTGGCTTGGCATCGTAAAATAAGTGAGCTTCCTGAAGTGAAAGCTGCCCTAGTCGATCAACCCTTGAAACAGCTGAGTTTTAATTCATTGCAACAATCCAATCGGTTCGGTGGATTGCATCATATTGTGCTGTCCACACCCAGCGACGAGTCATCTAAGTTGCTTGCAGAAGTGAGCTCAAGCATAGCAGAGACAGTCACCGAGGAGGAAATCGAGGCGGCACGTGCTGGCTTTGTGGTTAGGAATATCACTCCTCGCAAAGAAGAGCGGACTGTGCTGCCAAAGAAGGGCGAACGCAATATTCTCATCACATCAGCTTTGCCTTACGTCAACAATGTGCCACATCTCGGAAACATCATCGGGTGTGTCCTGTCAGCGGATATCTACGCGAGATATGCTCGGTCATGCGGCTACAACACCCTGTATGTGTGTGGAACAGACGAGTATGGTACAGCGACTGAGAACAAGGCTCTGGCTGAGGGTATAAGTCCTAAGGAGATCTGCGACAAGTACTTCGAGCTGCACAACTCGATTTATAGATGGTTCGGCATCGGATTCGACTACTTTGGTCGCACCACAACACCCGAGCAGACTGAGTGAGTAGCAAAGGTCTTGAGGATTCTGCCAAATCGTCATTCCGTGGTTTGTGTGTTCCTTAGGGTTGTTCAAGAGGCATTCAAGACCATCAATGACGCGGGGTACATCCGAACGGACAGTGTGGAGCAGCTCCTCTGCCAGAAATGCGACCGTTTCTTGGCCGATCGGTAAGATCCCTTATGCGCTATTTTCGGCCCTCAATGAACCAGAAATTTGCTTTGTAGATTTGTGGAAGGTACATGCCCTCATCCTGGTTGTGGCTACGAAGATGCTCGTGGCGATCAATGCGACAAATGTGGTAAACTAGTCAACGCTATCGAACTGATCCGTCCGCGCTGCAAAGTGTGCAACACAGCTCCAGTCATCAGAACGTCGGAGCACTTATTCCTGGATCTGCCGAAGGTCGAACAAAAGCTCAGGGAATGGGTCGACAAGAACGACAGTGGATGGACAAACAACGCCCGAGTAATTACGCGTTCGTGGCTGCGCGAAGGCCTCAAACCGCGTTGCATCACCCGAGACTTGAAGTGGGGCATCCCCGTCCCACTGAAAGGCTTCGAGTCCAAGGTATTCTACGTGTGGTTCGATGCTCCGTACGGATATGTGTCGATCACCAAGCGTTACAGCAAAGAACACTACACCGAGTGGTGGCAGCCCGCTGCGGGCGTGAACGTTGAGCTGTTCCAGTTCATGGCAAAGGACAACGTTCCCTTCCACTCGGTAATGTTCCCATCGTCTCTCATAGCCTCGAATAAGGGACACGTGTTGGTGTCTCACATCATGGCCACGGAATACCTTAACTACGAGGACGGAAAATTCAGTAAGAGCCGCGGTATCGGTGTCTTCGGCAACGATGCTCAGGAGACTGGCATTCCCGCCGATGTGTGGCGTTTCTACTTGGCTGCGACGCGTCCCGAGGGTCAGGACTCAAGCTTCAGTTGGAACGATCTTGGGGCAAGAAACAACTCGGAGTTGTTAAACAACTTTGGAAATTTCGTCAACCGTGCACTAGTATTCTGCGAGAAAAACTACAATTCCGTGGTGCCACCGATGACGCTCACCAGGGACGAGTTGATCTTGCTCGCTCTTGTCAACCGAGAGGTCAAGGGCTACATCCACTCATTGGAGAAAGCACGCCTGAGGGACGGTGTCCGCCACATTCTGTCCATTTCACGACACGGCAATGGATACATGCAAATTCAACAGCCGTGGGTGTTGCTTAAGGGAACCGATGACGAGAAGGCCCGTGCGGCGACGATCATAGGCATCTGCTGCAACATCGCATGTCTGCTTGCCACCCTGCTGTTCCCGTACATGCCATCGACTGCACGTACATTGTTCGAGCAACTCAACACCAAACAGAGTCCCATAAATACAGAGTAAGTCTTCAAAGTGCATTTCAACGAACAGGGGTTAACTTGAAGTTTTCGCAGGCAACCAGTCACCAGCATGCTCCTTCCCAGCGGACACAAGATCGGAAAGCCTGCGCCTCTCTTCGTCAAGATCGAACAGACTCGCATTGATGAGCTGAAGAAGAAATTCGCCGGTCCACAGGTTGTGAGCTCAAGTTCGGGGGGTGCCTCGAATGTGGCTGAACTAGAGAAGGCAGTCAGCGAGCAGGGCGAGAAGGTTCGGGCCCTTAAGTCAAGCAAGGCTGACAAGTCTGTCTGGCAGCCCGAGGTCAACATTCTGCTGGATTTGAAGAAACAGCTTGCGAGTGCAGTTGCTGCGGCGGCAGCTACCCCAGCACTGACCCCAGCAGCCACCAACTCAACTTCAGCTACTGATCCTAAAGCACTCGAGGAAATGGTTGCAAAACAGGTAAACCCCAATAGAATGGACTGAATTCTTGTGTGCTTTTTACAATCGGGCTTTGTCTCGTCCGTAGGGCGAAAAGGTTCGTGCACTCAAGGCAAGCAAGGTGGACAAGTCTGTCTGGCAGCCGGAGGTCAACATTCTGCTCGACTTGAAAAAGCAGCTGGCAGCAGCACTTGCCGCTCCTGCCCCTACACCAGCGGCCACATCAGCACCCGCTCCAACAGCCACCGCCTCAGCAAACTCTAACCAGGAAAGCACCGTCAAGGAACTTGAGCAACAAATTGCCAAACAGGTACGAACGCCCCACTCTGTGCCTCCCGCATCAACATTCACAAGTATTTCATTTACAGGGAGAAAAAGTCCGTCAGTTGAAGGGTTCTTCCGATGCGGCCGTGTGGAAACCCGAAGTCGAAATCCTGCTGGCGCTCAAGAAGCAACTCAACGCTCTAACCGGCGCCCCCGAAGCACCCGCTTCAGGAAAGAATAAGAAGAAGAAATGATATCCGCTAATTGGTTTCATTTCGACGCTCTACTCTCCGCATTACTGAGTCCTAGAATTTTGTTTTCCTTACTACCTGTGTTCTCTTTGAAAATGAAAAAAAAAAAAAACAAACGGATCATTATTTATTTTAAATTATTTTATGCGACTCTCATTTCGTAGACGTTTTGTATGACGGACATTAACTCTGCTTGATTGGATTTTTCTGAAACCAAAAAGACGTTTTCTACTCTTTTGCATTTATTGTGTAATAAATTCATTTGTGTCTCTTTATGTTGCCTTGCTTTTAATTTTTGTTTATTGCTTCGTCTGTAGTTTGAATCACTGCTAGTGGTTGCATTCGTTAGGAATGTTTTTTTTTTATCAGAATGATTTGGAAGGAAATCTACACGATAATTCATACTCTCCAATTGTTCATGTTTATTGTCTCGAAATTAACCAAAGAAAATTAAGAATTAACCAATAAATTTAGAAGGCCGCGTGCTCTTAACGATTTTGTAAGAAATTCGGTAGATTATGTACCGTAGTTGTCGCTCTGTTCCACAGTTTTACATACATACATTTTAACAATAAACTTCTCTAATATTCAAAATTCAAGTTAGTTGTTTTCTTTTTTTAACTTGAGGGGTGAACTGTCTTCCGAGAGTTGTTTTACGCATGATGGAGGTACACAGTTGGTGCAACATCTCTATCGAGGCCTTACAAGATCAGTCATCTCTTTGGACTTGGTTTATGTATGTACTATGATCTAATAATGAGACAAGCGTTCGCGGAAAACAGGCAAATCCAGGAGTCTGTCCCACAAAATGAAAGCATTTAGTAACTTGAAGCACATTGCTTGCAAAAGCAATGATGATTACGTCAACGACTTAGTTTAAATTATGTTTACAATTGAGATTACTCCTAGCCTTACACACTAAAGGATATGGTGTTGGCTCATCAATAGTGGCCCAACTGATGTGCTTTGTTTTTGTTCATTATTACTGTCGGTTTATTGCTTACTTTTTGTGTTCTACAGTGGCTGGTGCTTAGATCGGGTTGTTCAAGTCCGTGTTCGTCCTTTTGAAATGGGGTGATGGTGTGGTAGCTGATATAGCCTCGATGCTCTGGAAGAATCCAATCCAGTTCTGCTGGTTCAGCAGATTTAACGCGTAGTCCGGGGATTGTGATGACGCCAACGTTTCGCACAAATATAAAATTTGCGGTTCTAACGTCGAAGCAGGGGACGAATTTTGTTACCTTCTCAGCATCATCACTAAAAATGGCAGTTTATATGCGAAATAGACTACAATCGTGTAGTGGCATAGGTTATCTCGCATATCCAAAAGCACAAAGCTGAACTTTACATTACTCGGCGCGAGACACAAGCGCCGCAGATATTCATCAATAGCTCTTTCATGTGAAGAATGCTATGAATTGTAACACAAAGAGCCAAAAAAGCACCAACATTGGGCACATTCATGAGTCTACTGCTCGAGGTACTTACCCTTATCATTCGACAAGAAGTATTCTCTTTACATTGCCAATTAACTGTTGTGTATATTGAATGCTATTCTGCTACAAAATCTCCATCCAGGGTCTATCTATGTCTCTCGTATGTGCTACACACAATGCATTCCATATTCCGGGTGCTCTCAAGAACTCAAGCGAACATTCTGAATGACGGTAATTTTTACAAAAGTAAAGAAATTGGTTGTTCTTGGTGCCGTATCCACGGCATTTCTCCTTTGTTGCTGTATTTTTAAAACTTCCTTTGATAACTTTGATGTATTCAAGTGCAATAACTGCTGTTTTAGTGGAAAGCACATCCATCAGTAGCAAAGAATGTGACCTGGTTTGAGAATATGCTAATCAAGCAATTTTCGCCGCATTTGTGTGATTTCACTTGCAAGTACTGCCAGGTACACAACATTTGCCAGAAAGGATAAATTGTTCGTAACTTTTATTCATCTTTGCATCAGATGATACACATATTTACATATGTAAGCTGACATTTTTGTCTGGATGGTAATCAATTTTGATAAAGGACACATCCAATTAAGGCACCGTAAAAACGAATATGCCGTTAGAATTCGATCTTTTTAAACTGTGGAGCAAACTACCCTCGAGGAAAGTGATACAACTTTCTATGTTAGTTCGAATACTGCAAAAAATTTCACAAAAGATCCTTTAGCATTTCGAATAGCAGCTGTTGAGTGGATGCGCACATCTTTGTAGGCAAGCCAGTTTAAAATGGGAGCAGATTATCACCATTTACTAAAAAGAATATTTCGGATTTTAATTAGAGGGTGGTTTCAGACTTACTCAATTTTAGCCATGGAAAGATACACATTCGAAAGATACACAACGCGTTAAAGTTATTCAGGCTTATTGTGAAAATGGGCGTTCAAATCAAAATGCATATCGTGCACTTTCGAAGAAAATCATCTTCAGTGAAGAGGCACATTTTCACCTCACCTATCAATAAGCAGAATTGCCGCATTTGGGCGAATGATAATCCAAGAGTGATTGTCGAAAAACCAATGCACCCACAAAGAGTGACTGTTTGGTGCGGTTTATGGGCTGGCGGCATCATCGGCCGTATTTTTTCCCAAAATGAGGCCGGTCAGGCAGTTACTGTGAATGGTGTTCGCTATCGTGAAATGATAACGAACTTTTTATGGCCCGAATTGGAAGATATGAATGTGGACGATATGTGGTTTCAACAAGACGGTGCCACTTGCCACTTGCCACACAGCTAACGAAACAATGGCTCTTTTGCGCGACAAATTCAATGGCCGTGTTATCTCACGTGGTGGCGATGTCAATTGGCCGCCAAGCTCATGTGATTTGACACCGTTGGATTTTTTTCTTTGGGTTTATTTGAAAGAAAAGGTGTACGTCGATAAGCCAGCAACAATTCAAGAGCTAAAGGATGAGATAATTCGGCACATTAACGGCATAGAACCTCAATTATGCTTCAGCGTCATCGAAAATTTGGACCATCGGATGGAGGTGTGCCGCCGAGGTCGCCGCGGCCATTTGGCCGATATTTTGTTCCATACATAATTGAACCATACCAATATTATCATAGTAAAAAGAAATGACAATAATTTCCTAAATAATTTGTGTTTTATTCAAAATCAACATCCGCCCTTAACATTTTTTTTAACCACCTTTTACGTGTATCGATAAATTTAATAAATCTTACATTTTAAATAGATTTTCAACTTCTGGCGTTAGCAAATTTCTCCACGACAAAAATAGGCGTTTAAGTGAGCGTTTTGCCACACTATACCGACGACCAGAATACCAATAAAATGCAAATTGTCAAACAATAATTACGTTCCACAAACATAAACGCCTTTTTCCGTAAAACGACTGGCGCATCGCCAACTATAATGCTGATTTCGCACAGTCGTTTTTCGACAACGCGTTAAACGCCAGTCATAATAAGGGTGATAGACAATCATTCAAATACTCAAATACATTTTTGAATATTCAGCTCTAGTTCATTGTGCTTGCACCATTCCAATAGTGCATCGATAGCCAATTGGAAATTATTACAATCTGTTAAACAGTTTATAGATAAATATAACTTAAAGTCGTCTGCGAATGTAAAAATTTTACAATATTTGAAAATTTCGTGAACATCGTCTATGAACAAAAGAAAGAGTAATGGCCCCACATGGCTACCTTGTGGAACGCCCGATGTAACTTTTATTACTCGAGATCTAAAACTATCGATCTTTACCAGTTGCTTCCTGTCCTTTAGGTAATTGGAAAACCAGTCTAACATTGACGAATGGAATCCCAAAGACTTTAGTTTGTTTAAAAGCAAAGTGTGATGTACTTTATCGAAGGCTTTCAAAAGTACCTCAACTTGTTATGGTACTATGTATGTTAATGATAAATTAGTTGTACATGACCTGTCCTGCATAAAGTCACGCTGGTTATTAGAAATAATTTCTTTGAACCACCACACATTTTACAGAGTTAGAGACATAGTCTGTAAGCTCTACAATACTTTATTATTGCAAGAAATTACAGGACATTGATTCGTCCTGCAAGGAAAATAAGGTTTGCTGGACAGCTTGGCAAAACCGGCATGAAAAACACCATGATTTTTTCGTAACTTTTCATACCTTCCAATTGGTGTCTCCATCTGTCAGACATCTTGCTCCCCGTACACTTTCATATTTGTCATAATTTACGTTAGTTTGTTGTGTTTACTTTTTTTTTACATTTTCACCTCTTTCTGAAAGCATTCAAAGAGATGCATGACTCTGTTTGACCGCTAACAGAAGCGAAGTTTCCGCCTTAGCCTCCACCCGAAGACCCAAAGACATACTCTCAAAAAAAGCTGAAATGTTGAACCTTCAGAATTTCTTCAATAATCTACAAGGGTCTTATCTTGGAACCAGGTGAAACCATAAATTGCCCCTTACCCTAAAATCAATCATTACCAGAATTGATAGATGATTTATCATCTGACGAGCTATGCAACCAGTCACTCCCTTGCAATTAGTGATGAAAATGATTATTTCAAATTATGCATGCCGATCCAAATGTAAACCAACGCAGTGTGCTGAGGGGGGCTTGGTGACAACTACCGTAATTAAATGCGTTGCTCTAAATGATTATGCAGCGATCTTATCTCATAATCAATCTCTGCGCTATTGATTTGACTTATGACTTTATGGAAGACAGAAATGAAATATTATAGAGATGACCAACTTCACCGCTGATTGACGCCCATCGATGAGTTTGAGAAGCTTTCTGACAGTTAGTCACGAAATAATGTGAATGTCATTCTCCGATTTGTCAATTTGGTTGTAAAATGATATAAAAATGGTTGTCAAAAATTGTAAGGGGCACGAGAAGTTGATAGAAGTTGGTTATCTTTATAGTACCTCATTTCTGATGAAGGCCAGACAAATGTCCCACAGGCTCAGATCTGTCAAGATTCATGGCAGTGATAATGTATTGGCTTAAAGACTGTAGGTTAGGTAAATGTTAGCTCCATAACTGAGTAAACAGGACTATCGATGAAGTCGGTTGACTTTTTTTGACACGTGTTGACATTTAGTGAATTTGACATTGGAGCATGGGAGGGAATTGGCGGCATTGGAGGGAGTGCGTTGACACCTACGCACCCCACGGTACGAATAAAATAATTCACTTTTTTGAGTCACTGACAATGGTCAAAGAGTATAACGGTCTACAAAAAGCTTCTCCAACTGACCGGTAGGAGTCGGCATAAAACAGTAGATCACTATCACTCGTGAAAAAACAACAGCCCGCTGAGAAGGAGAAGCTAGGTCATGGCCTTTTACGGGCTAGAGCGCCGCCAATATTATTATTATGGGAGACAAATTAGTCACTGGAGTGGGGAGCTCGTGGGAACTTTGTCTTCTCCACAAGGTCCAAGATGTAGCCTTCCATGGTACAATAATATATTCTTGTTCCATAGGAGCCCACACATCTGATTTGACACGGTAGATGAGGCAGTACAGTAATTATTTCGGTTTCTATAAGCCGCAGAAAAAATATTCACAAACGGAGCACCATACATTTTCCCTTTCCTAACCGTCGAGCTTGGCTGATACTATACAGTGAATAAATTGAAATCCAAATCTCTTACCTCATCAATTGATCCACATTCTCCATTCATATCACAGAAAACCACAATGCGGCGACGATGCCTGAGGGAATCAATTATGACATCGCGATCTACACGCTCCTGCCTGTCTTTTCCGAACCAAGCGCTGATACCTGGCAACATTCACTTAGACCTCCCTGCTCCACAGGCCACTTTGAAAAGTGAACATCCCGCACAGCTCAACCTCGCCGTGAGCGATTTAAAGCGGGAATCTCAAATTCCATCCGGTGTAAGGCGGCAGATCCAATTCAGTTGCTATTCTCATTCACCGAAGTCAACATGAGACCGACGCTGTATTACGACGACCGTAGTCCACCAGTGCGCAGTTGCTTGCTGCTCATTAAAATTCTAGACATAGATGTGGAGTTAAAATTTGTGGATTTATTCAGGGGAGAGCAGCTGAAACCGGAGTTTCTGGGGGTAAGTCCGCATTGCTGACGGACAGGCAGTCGTCTGACTAGATGTGACCTTTCCTTGCAGGTGAACCCGGCACATACGGTGCCCGTGTTGCAGCACAATGATCTGACTTTGACTGATAGTCATGCGATTTTAATTTACTTGTGCGAGACGTTTGAGGGGGGCAGCGAATGGTGGCCCGAAGATAAGCGCGTCCGAATCGAAGTGATTAACAAACTGTTCTTGGAGTGTTCCTTCTTGTTTCGCAGAGATAGCGACATGATGGTGAGTGGGTGGAATTTTGACATTATGATGTGGTGGGTCAGAAATTAAGTATGATAGAGATGACCAACTTCGCAGCTGATTGACCCCTAGCCCATCTACGAATTTCAGAGGCTTTTTGACAGTTATTCATGAATTTTTGACAGTTATTCACGAAATAACGTAAACGCCGTTCTCTGATTGGTCAATTTGGCTTTAGGAAATGATATAAAAAATGGTTGTCAAAAAGAAGTAGGGTCTGTCTGTCATACTTCATTTCTGAGGTGGGCTTTGTTCTTGAAGTTGACTTTCGAAAGCAGATCGGTTCGTGGAATTTCGTAGTTTCATTCTAGACAGTTCCCTAATTTAATGTTTCATTTAAAGAATATTCTTTCAAAATGTGAGTAAATTGAAAATAAGCTTTTGTGAGGAAACTGTGTGACGGACTTGAAGTACTGAATTGACAGATGTGAAAACCTACTAGAAATTAGAAATTAAACCAAAGTTGTGCAAGTCACGCCAAGAATTCGACAGATTTTTGACAGTTAATCACGAATGTTTGACAGTTAAACTCAAACCACCAAGCCATCAGTACATGTAAGTAGTAAGTATTCTCTCCGGTGTCCATGAAAAAACTAACAAAAATGTTAATAGGCAAGAAAGGTAGAAGTTCATCGTCGTTGTTATGACTGATTTCTGATTACTACTAAATCCATGTCAATTTCGCGGACTGAGGACGGCACCATCTTCTACGATGAACTATGCTGTTTTGTGTAAACGAACATAATCTTGTGATTTCTGTTTTGTTTTAGAAAATTTGCATTTTTTTCATATCACTATTTATAAGAAAGGACTTTAGGTTATTAGTGGTACTGCTCGTCGCAGTCAGCGACTTTGCATCGTGTTTTCCTTTGACACTTGGTTTTAAGTGAAAAAAAATCTATTATACAATTTTTTGATTTATACTAGATATCGAATGCAAAGTGCAGACAAATTGGAAGCTTTAGGTCGTGCTTTTAAATGAGAGTTAAATAAGCAGTTATATCATGTTCTGTAGACGCGACCATGTATTACCAAAACTTACCCGGTTGCTTGAAATACCTTCTAAATAAGGAATAAATGCCTGCAACGTACCTCTGCCTAGTTTGATCCATCCTGTTATTGTGAAAATCATAGGACAACAAAAAAAAAAATTGTCTATAAAATTGTCAACTATCGATTTTATACTATTGATGCCTTCCTATCTTTATAATATTGTCAACGTTATTGCGCTTGATAAGGTGCCAACTTCTCAGCAAGCGCTCATGTTGTACCTGCTATTGTTCTTTCCACGTATAGAAGGAACTTACAGTTTTATGCCGACTCCGAACGGCCAATTTGAGAAGCTTTTTCTAGACAGACAATAATTACGCCTTGAGTATTGTCACTTGTCAGTGACTCAAAAGAGGTGAGACCATGAGAATTATGTTCTTCGTACAGGAAATCAAACCTGCGTAACGTAGGCTCTAGTATGTAGAGGACGATGTACCGAACCACAACACCACGGCTGTACACCTACTTGGTCCCTATTTATATTTTTGTGGGTGAGCTATCAGTACGAAGCCCATTTTCGTCGTCCTTCACGTAGTTCTATTGGAAATACAAATGCCGCAGTACCTGAACAGACCACCAAATTTATTTGCTGACATACATATGTGTACTTATAAAAGTTTAAAACAGTAGACAGAGATTTTTTTTAGTGCGTTAAAAAATTATTATGGGCGGCATAAATTGGCCCTGCGCCGGGCGGCCTTAACCCACGCTACGCCACAGCTTTAGTAGTCTATGTCTCGCATAAGACCAAACTAACTGGCGTTAGAAAGAAAAGATTTGGTACTAAATTTTGGTACAAAATTTTAGTGGCTTTTGACAGTTGTTCATGAAATAATGTGAACGCCGTTCTCTGATTGGTGAACTTAGTTTGAGAAAACCATGTAAAAAATGGTTGCCAAAAATTTTAAGGGGCAAGAGAGGTAGAACTTGGCTTTCTCTGCAACACTTCATTTCTGGTTTTGTTGAAGCGAGTATCAAAGTTGAGCACCAGCAAATAGTAAATCCGCCATGTTTTACGGTTTTTCTTCGATAAAGGGCGAAAACAACACAAGCCAATCGGTTTGTTTGTTTTTGAGTAATGTTGATGGTCCTGATACTGTAGCACTAAATCATGCTCCGTTTTAGTTCTGTCGATTCCGTTTCAGTAAATACGATGTCGAAGACGCAACAGTCTCTAGAAGGCTGATTATCGAAAATGTCGATAGAAATCAAGTCAAGTCTGACTGTCGTGTACTGTAGTACTGCTTCGATTGCAAAGGCTTTACATATTGCATATAAAACTGTTTGGAGCCATTTGAACAAGGCTGGATACAAAAAGAAGCTCGATATATGGGTACCACACGACCTAATCCTCATGGACCTAATTTCATCGCAACAACATCGACACAATGTTCAAGCGGGTGGTTTAGGAGAGGCCTGTGAAACAATACTTCGCCTGAAAAGTAATCTTGTCAACTCAACTATCCGCAACACAATATTAACTCTTTTATTAATACTGTTTTTCACTACTTTAACACGAATATTAAAACTGCGGTATGCTGTCACTTTGGTCTACTTTCTGTTTAAAGATTTTTTAGGTTAGCAAAGCTGAATACCACACCCAGAAATGAAGTATGATAGAGATACTCAACTTCACAGCTGATTGACCCCTAGTGCACCGACGAATTTGACGGATAATCATGAAAATGTTGACGGTTATTCATGAATTTTTGACAGTTATTCACGAAATAACGTAAACGCCGTTCTCTTATTGGTCAATTTGGCTTTCGAAAGCAATATAAAAAATGGTATCATACTTCATTTCTGGCCACACCTATCTTTTTGTCAGACTTCAAATTGACAGTCCCCTCTTAAAAAAAACATCGCGGAGTTAGTAGATTATTCTGTTGCCAGACTCGGCATGTAACAATCCAATAGACTACATGCTTGTAGGCCCAGTCCTATCTTGAGGCTTCCTTTCCGAACAATGTTATTGTGCAATCTGACTTCGGTGCTGATAGATTGAATTTTTTTCTATGGGCTACCTTTTTCTTGCAAATCCTAGATTCATCTACTTAGAGTCAATCAGATTCCACAATTGTGTTGCCCACTGACATGTAACGAATAACTGTACGGAATGTGCATTTCATCCAGAACATGAACAAGGTTCTTTTGAAGAAGCGTCTGGGTCTATCGGATTGCCTTAGGGATATGAAATACTTCCTCTTTTTCCTTGTAACTACGGTATAATTGCAGATAATGTCTTGGGCAGCTTCTACACGGTTAAATTTCGACGCATCAAATGACGCAGTTTATCGGAAGTAATTGTACCATGCTTTCACAATATCACACGATCAAATTTTTAAATGTCGGTAGCATATGATTTTATCTACATATGTAGATAATAACAAAAATACAAAAAAGAGAAACGACAGCTGATGCGATTTCGCATACATGCGAAATGGGAGCCTCCGCACTTCTCTTTTGCATATGACCTCGCATTTGATGCGACGGATGAGTGTAGTCACATAATGTTACAGCAACTTTGTATTAATGTTAGCAACCCTCATCACGAATTCCATCGCAATCGAAAATGTGCTACGAACTCCCAGAAATCTATCTACGAATCGAATTCATTCGTAGTTGAATCGTAGTGAACAATTTGCTACGAATATCGAAGTTCGTCGAGGTTGGTATCACTGAATTATAATGAAATGGAAATTTGTTACCTTTTCCTACGACAAGAAATTTACCTCGGAATTACGGTTCCGTTCGGATTGAGTGATAGCATTTTCTCTTAGCTAGTTCCTATCGTAACTTCGATTCGTAGATTTGCGACGAATGGATTTTGTGATTGGCCTCCAACGCAACGCAGCATGGTAGTCGCCGAAAAAGAAACCTGCGGCGACGAAACAAACGGCGTTGCAATGGATCATTGATCATTGATTGATCGTCAATTTGTACAAATTTGGTAGTTGATGTCAGCCTGCAGTCGGTAATGTAGTGTAATCAGAAACGACTGAAATAAACGAGAAAAACAGGTTAATCGCTTGTTGTTATACTTGTTGCATGAATAATAAATAAAGACCATATTCCCCAGTTATAAAGGAATCCAATTGATTTAACTGAATAAAAGTCTGCAATTTCAAAATTGCATTAAAGTCACGCCCATTGCCCTTAACTCGTCACCCTTTGACTAAAGTCTTTAAGACTTTGCTGACATTTTCTGAAGTCTTTGGGCGTCCCCTACAGTCAATATATTCAGTAAAAAGAAAATTCAAACGGTAATAGGCAAGCCACTAAGCGAACAGTCCCAACTCCTTCCATAAGCAAAAGATAAACTCACGGCTACCACCTTCATGCCGACATAGATTCCAAGTCAGTGTCACATATTAAATTGGTTCCTCGTACCCTTATCCTTCTTGCGCCAATAAATTTCAGCCTGATTCCATTCCCTAATTGAAACTTCTTTCCAATTTAAGCTGTCAGCAGATCAGCTCCGGTAATTGAGAATGTGTGCGCATAGCTAAGTCAAGTCTAGCAATGTTGCCAATTCAATTGGGTTCCATTCCGCCACTCCCACCCCCTGGCCAATATCAAGGTCCGCCAATTTGCAAGATTAATCCAGTCATTAAGTCAGAATCAACGCCTGGGCTGAAAATAGAAAGTCATTTGAAGGGAAAGGGCATACTCTAGTCCTTCGTTCGTATTCGTAGTCATCTCTTTTTAGTCCATTATCTCGAGTTTAAATTAGATTCGATTTTCTCTGCTATTCCCATCTGACCGTAGTTCTCACTGTTTATCTTTCAGTCGGAAATCGTGAGGAAAGGGTTCGATAATATCGATTTGCCGTACCACGAGAGGAAAATTCTCGAGGTGTATGCGGCGCTGGAGCAGAATCTCTCCATGCACCAGTACATGGCGGGCAGCAAAGTAAGTATCCGCACGCTGTCACCAATGACCGCCGTCAGCCTCGCCTCTAATTAATCTGTCGTTACGTACCATTGAACCTTAATCCATTCACTTGTGGACGGACTGATGGGACCTTGGACGGCGTGCCGCACACGTGGTCGATGCCACTGACTGGGACGGCAATGTTTACTCAGTGATTGCTTGTGTTCTCTCCTTACAGATGACGATTGCGGATTTATCCTTTCTGACCACACTCAGCACTGTGGATCTGATGTTTCAAATTACCGCAGAGAAGTGGCCACGTCTGCATGAATGGTTCGGAGTGATGCAACAATCCTTGGGTGGGGACTATCAGCAATGCAATGCCATTGGACTGGAGAAATTGAGATCCATCGTGGAGACCATGGGAAAGTTTACATTCCCCGAAAGGAAATAATTTATATCGCACCGATTCATTCGAAATAAACTCTTGGCAGGACTCGCAAACCTTGTGCAGCAGTGTTTTCTTCTGCCGCGGGAGGGGGAAGTGAGAGATGATGATTGATTTGGAAAGGGAAATGGAAAAGGAAATGCATTCCTAGGAGCTGATAATTGATTCATTGCTGTTGAGTGAGTGGGGCGTTATATTTCATATGGTTTGCATTTCAAGGATTAAATTCATTCCGCTTGTCATTATGGCAAGTACTTCAGTTTCCCCAGAAATCGTCCTCTCCATGTGGTGGAGTTTCCAAATCTGGGAGTGGGTGGGCCTTGGACATAGATGCATTCCCAACACCCCAGAACGAACGTTGTTACCCGCCAGCTGCCTTTGCCCGCTTCTGAGTACCACAATCCACACAGTATCTAACTGCCCTTGTCCAAAAGGCGCTAGAGTGTATGCAAAATTAACCGCGCGGATAGTGAAAACAAAAGCAAAAGAAAAATGCATGCTCGAGGCGCAAAAATAACGCGAGGAGTTCTTCATCATCGCGGTGCACTTGCAAAGCGTTTCAGCTTCAGTTCGCTTTGGTTCACCACTCATAGTCCGGCTCGGACCCGTTCACATTGCAGTTCATAAAAAGCAGCAGCTAGTGCAATTTCATAATTTCCCTATTCATTCTCGCACATAGCAAGGCCGGACGAGGTTACGAGCTGTGAAACCAGTTCTTTATGTTATCATTTCGAGGAATCCACAACTTTTGTTTGTTTTTGTTTCCCCCTCTCACTGGGTTTCGCGGAGAATTTAACTTGAAGGGAAAAGGTCAAGTTGGGGAATGTTCGCAAAGAAGAGGGACTTTTTCAAAAATACCCACTGAGAAAGACAGAAGTGATTATGGATTAAGTGACATCATTTGACGTTTATTGTCTTATGGAGGACGGAAATGCATTAGCTCGTGGGAAGTTTCGAATGGCCAGGGTTACACACAATTTTAAACGACGGAGCTTGACATGTTATGAGGACGGGGGTGAATTCGGTTAATGACCGATGACAAGCACGGGCCAAGTGCAAGTCCACTTTCATTAAGTTCCTAGGATTCACAGAAAAAATCCTTGTGCAAATCTTGTCGTCTCTTTACTGAGCGTTCGTTGAGTGTGGTTGGTTCTTAATTTTGCCGGCTAAATATCCACGTGCGTTGTAAGTTCATATTTCATATCTGGTCGCTATAGTTCTTATCTCGGCAGGTGAGGTTTGTCATTTTAGAATATGCATCGGCTAACAATCGTCGGCACATACCGTAGTGGTTCCCTATACGAGCAACTCTCCGAACGGCTCCACCTCAATTGGGTCATTGACAATGCTCTGAGAGTGTACCTACCTAAGCTTCTTGAACTTCGCTATTAGAAGTCGGACAAATCCCTATGCACACTCAATTCGTGAGAGAGCAGTGTGATTTTGGTTGCTAGTTGCACTTCCCTATCAGAATCCAGCGCGATGTAGAATGGTTTCGACCCAAGGGACTTCAAAAGATTGCAACTTGGCATGGCCCAAAGTATTTTTAGGTTGGCATATAAATCCAGGAGGAGCATCTTCCACACATCTGCCCGCATTAGGGTTGATTTGGGATAAGTCCAAGCTTCCCGTGAATAATGAGTTAAGGCGTCATTTTCGGATGCATGACCAAATAAATTTAAATGAAATCAAAATGAAACTAAGTCATTAGTCAGAAAATATAAGATTCTCTCAACTAGGGAAGTTTTCATGACGAATGCGGCGGTGAGGCGATTTTTCCGTTTCTGTCGACTGCTCTTTAAAAGCAAATCTTTCAATCAAAAACCCTATTAACCGTAACAAGCTCAGCATGTGTTATTAGTCAGCGAACAAAATTGAATTTGCCACCGTTCGCACATCTAGCGACTATCGTGGCCAATTTGAAGCCGATTTTTCATCAGCACTTAGACTTAAATAGAATTTCGAACGCTGCCAAATACACGATTTACGATACAATGACCCACGAGAGAGTCTTTGACAGCACTGTGACGTTTCATATTTTTGTTTGGAAAAGTCGAGGTATTTTTAGAAGACTCATCATTTGCTTTTCAAGACTTGTCGTGCCTCAAAATAGACGCTACGCACTGATTTGTTTAGTCTGCGGTGCGAAGCGATGATCGTGTCAACTATTTTTAAAGAGTCACTATTTAAGGAAAGGTGGATATATAATAGGCCAACCTATTTGTCGAGATTGTTATTTTTGACAAGTGGTTAAGTGCTGAAGGAAGTAATTGCTGTGTGCATCTTGGCAGGGGAGACTGTTTTGTTTGGCGCCGCAAAACACGGCCAACGACAACGGGAATGTGTTCGGAAGTGAAATATGCGTTCCGTATGCAATGGGTGACTTGTTTATGTTTTGAATGGAAGATGTTTTCTTTTTTTTGATGAAGCTGAAGAGGGATAAATGACATTTTGAGATAAATTTGTGGAGACTATGTTTCGTGTTTTCGTTTTCTGATCAAAAGCTCACAAGTTGTGATCAACACAAGCGAATGTGGGTGTCAAATGGGTGAAAATATTCCGCTCTTGATGTTTGTTGATAAAATTCAAATGCCGAGGTGTAGAAGGAAATATGTTTCGGTTATGTATTTATGCGTGCGACGGATGTACGATTCACAGGAAAGGTGATACCTGTAGCTGCTCCAATTATCAAGGGATCTGTCTCCTTAACATCGAATACAAGAAATCTTCTCCCGCTTTTGGAAAGATAAGTTATCGCGGTCAGTAAACATCTTGCAATCATATGGTACGATGAGCACTGCAACAAGTTATAATATGGCATTGAAAGGGAGCACATGGTGGGAAGTTCGTTACTAAATGTGATAAAATAGCAACGGATCGAGACTAGAAACCTGTGGTGTACCTTACTACAGCGATCATCACAGTTTTGACAGTAATGCATTTAAACGACTCTATGGTGCAATATATTAAATGCTTGCCCTTGGTTAGTGGGCTCCCCGGTTCGAGTCACAGTGAAAGCAAGGAAAGTACGCTTTTATCTGGTTTTCAAATCTGGACCAGCCATCATTTGCCGTTTGGATCAACGTAAGTTGTCTGACTGTTTATATCACAATGGACCAACATGGTCTTAGTATGCTGGTGAATTCACTAGCAGCTCAATTCCCTGCCCTACTCTACCCCAGTAAGGTATCAGACTTATTAGTTGGTCAGACAGTTTGTGACAAGGAATTGATAAGTTGACACAAGCTTTCTAGAAGTCAAGGAAATATAGCTAAGCTACAGCTGAAGATTGTGCTTTAGTTTGAAAAGAACTAACGATTACATTCGAATGACGTTCGAAGATCCAGTGTTATTTTCCATTAGCCAGTAGAATCGAAGTGGATTACATCCTATTTACTTTCTTCTCAGATCTTCGACCCGTGGAGGGTTTGAGCCAATAGTTGCTGGTAGCTGATAGATTACATCAGCTTGCTGCATTCATAGACATCAGCATGTAAGAAGCTTTTCTCCATTAAGACTTTTATTTATCAACGACTATGTAGGGGAGTTGGATGAGACCAGGATCTGCTCAACAGAGGCACGCTGCAGGGGGTTGTGCTACATTCTCTCCTGGGGAATAAAGCAGGGAAAGAAGTGTTGTGGGATCATTGCCGATGCAGCTGTATCGAAATCTGCAAAATTCATATCCAAGATCGGGGATATTACGCAGATGACCACCTCTGAACTGAATAGTGTCAACCACTCTTCACTAGGAAGACGTTGATACACCCTCCAGGCATGGCACTGTGCTGAACATGAATGACAACTCCATATTCTTGGGTCTCATCGTCGATACCAAATTTAGCTGCATACTCAACATCCATGAGAGAGTCAGTAGAGCGTATAGAGCCTTGTATTGTCGCAGGAAAGCAATAGGATGTAAGTGGGAACTACACTGGTTATTCAAAACACGGTGGACAATGCTTGGGGATGACATCAACTGCAACCTGCCTAACCGTGTGCAATGGTTGGCCTGCCTTATGTAGGCGAGGTGAGGTCATTTTTGGGATTTGACAGGCGGACAATGTTGTGGCTCTTTGAGCAACTGGGACATTGCCTCTACAATGGTTGGCAAGTTTACTAGTTTTACAGTTCCCTGGAATGTCACTATGAATACGTACCCATGGGTGGGTGACGATTTAGAGCCACGTTGGAGCTTACAGTCAACAGTGACCATCCAGCCAGTCAAACCACGGGACAAATTTAAAAAAGAAAAGCACGTAAAAACCTGTTAGTTGGTGGATAAACTCTCTCACAGAAAAATAAATCCATCTGCATTGGCTTTCAAGAGACCTGTTACCTCGGCCGATTGATCTTAGTTCAATGCCATGAAGGTCTAAACCCTTATCTGTCTGAGATGGATCCAATGATGTCCTTCAACGAGAGGTGTACATTTTAATTTCACGCCATTGGGAAACTGTCGGCAGCAGAGATACTGGCGGATAGAGATATCGAACTTTTGCCATTTTAACCTCTTGTCCATATCGGCATTGAGTCGTCAAGAATAAGAGTGTAGTCCCCTTGCATTTCACACCTACTCTTACAAAGTTCCCGGCTCCACAACTCATCGCAACACCGTATAAAAAACGCTGTCAGATGAAATCAAGGGCAAGGGAGATAGAATCTCTGCTGTCGACATTCGACTTCTGAATGTTTGAGTGAGTTACAGACTTGGGAAGCCTTGCACATTTTCCAGACCCCAGTGGGTGCTGCATTGAAAGTGAAACGCATAGTCTCCAAATCAAAATTCCTTACAATCGACCCCCATTCATTAAGACTAAATAGCTCAACGAACACTGAGCACTCAATTAGTGTCAACAACACTAAATTGCTTGGACAAATATCTTCAGTCACACGACGACCCTATTACAACTCACATTACCCAATCGGCCTTAATTGACTCCGACTCGTTGAACCTTCACTCCTTGAACCGACACAAAAATTCCCCCTGATTCTCACCACCCAAGGACAACAGCAATCTGATTAGCAGATGATTTCACGCTACACGACGTTAACACGACGTCATCTCCTTAAGCAGCTGTTCATTGTGCTCCCAAGCAACATCGACACATCCTTCCTAATTCAATCCCCCGACAACTCGTCAGGGATGTGTCAGCGGAATGGAAGATGGCTCAGTGGCTTTTCTGCACTGCATATCCTTCGCTCGCTCACTTTGCATGTGTGTGTGGGTTTTCCTCCGCACTCTCTGCTCGAAGCAGATGACACTTAATCCACTGTACACACGAGTGTTGACAACCCTTTCGTCGTGCGAGGTGTGGTCCTAATGACATTTCATAATTAATTTCAAGTTTGCACAAGGATAATTAGTATGAGCCGCGGTATTGGCGGGTCTGATGATGTGTGTAGCTCCTCGTCGAGGCAATTTAATCGTGTTCGGCTTTCAATTTAATGACATTAAGGGGCAATATTTGCGATGAGATCTTCTAATGACTTGAGCTGATGTATCTGCTGGCCTGTGTGCTATAACGGTGTAAGCTGTAATGCCAACATGACCCGTTTAAAAGTTTCACAGATTAGCGAGTGATTAGTGGAAGATGAAGAGCCTGGTGTTTGTCTGGAGACGACGCGGTGCTTCTGTCGATAGATTTGACATTTTAAGTGCGATTTATGTGGTTGGTTGGCACTTGGGAGTAGAGAGCGACGAAGTGGCTCCATTAAACGTGGAAATCAACGCAGTCATTGAGCGTAGATCCTGCAAAGGACTTAAGTGGATGATGGCACTTAATGGAATCATGCTACAAGTGGGGCTGAGGTCATCTGAAGTGGATTTTTTTATGCCACCCAATTATCGCGCGTCGGTCTGAGAGGTTTTGAGAGGTTTTTGAATTTGGACGCAGATTTGGACTTTGACCATGTCTTGATTCGCGAATTTAAGCTTCTCCAACTAATTCAAGACATACAGTGAAGGTGCAGTTTGGGGGAAAGGTTTCAGATTTTGTTTCTGGCTCTAGATGTTTGCCGACGCTGTTATAAGAAACATGCCGCAGCATCGTCCAAGAAGTCTGGTCTGAAAAGTGTTTTTAACGTGTCTGGATTTATTTGTCGAATCTGTCGAGGTGCGACGGGGTACTTAGATTTTCGTCTTCCTGCGTGTTGTCTTTGTGGGGTTGAATATGTAAATAATCTCTCCGGTTAACGATACTTCGGTTGGGTTAGGTAAGAGTGGCTGACTACCCTGAAGGTGGCCATACGTAGGCCAACAGAAGGCCCGTTGTGTTACCACAATCTACGAACCACTTATCCGCGAACAATCTGGACGCGAAATGAAAGCGATGAAGTTGACTGAGTTGGTCAGGTAGACGACCGCCTGGCAGACCCAGGACGACGGAGCAGGTCCAAAAACTCGCCTGGTTAAGCTTGGGCATAACTCCTGATGAGTTAGAGTCGATGGCGGAGGATCGAGTTACCTGGAGATCCCTCGTGTGGGGATCTCCCCTGCGACCGCTTTAGTGAAGATGCGGGTCAGAAGATGATGATGATGAGCTACAGCAAATATTTTCATAGATTATGAATCAGTTCTCCCTTAAGAACAGAAAATAGTCCTGGACGTCTTGACACCCTACTGGGAGTACCCATTCGGTTGAGAAACTTCATCAAGGCTAAATTATTGCACCCATGAAATTATCAGCTTCATCCTGGCTCGGATTACTCTTTAACTCAAAACAAACTATCACTTTTTTGAACCCCGAAAATCGTCGTCGCATTTTTCAAATTTAATTAAGAGCGGTCCACGCTTTCGACGTTTCAAGCTTTCAATTAAATTTAGTCGTCGGTTGGAGCCTCTTTCAGATTTTTGTTAAGAGTCCAAAAACAACATAAAAAACACACTCTGCAAAGGTCTGCTTAATAAAGATCTTAATAGAAGAAATTGAATATCTCAGAGCTCCGCCAACAGATAAAGTTCTTGTAATACTCTTTCCAACCAAGAATAATTACTCTTGTAACATGACTGTTCTTGAATCAAAATGCGAACAAAACGAGGGTTCACGTACTAGGTACTTTATTGATGTTGCCTGCTGCCTGGTTGCAATCAAAAAAGAACGACAGTAGTAATTGGCATACAGAAATTAGCTTCAGAGTTATCCAAAGGTTAGCACAGATGACAGTGTTATACAACGATTAAGTGTTCTTTCAATTGTTATACATCGATCAAGTAATAGATTTTTGAGTTCAGCGGTTAAGTAATAGATTGTGTCAAGTTAACTTAAAATTCGTTATGTACAATATCAAATTTAATTATTTTTAATTCATTCGAAACAATGACCAAAGTCAAATCCGTGTTTTTTTTTTAAATCAGATACAGCGACAAATATTTGAACATAACTTCGAAATATGCAAGAATATGGAGCTGATTTTTTCTCTTTTGTAACTTGAAAGCATACGTTTATATAAGCCATTACAACATGAACATTTGTTTTACTTGTTTGAAGCCACTTGTCGAAGGCATCTTTGAAGATTTTTAATTTTTCTTTGTTTTAAATAGTCAAGAACACACCAATAAACTGATGGATAAGGCTGGAAACCCACCGGATCGAACAACACTTTTTAAGACACACCAAGCGAAGCAGAATGTAACGGAGTAAACTGTTTTGCTTTCTTGTTTCGTTTGGTGTGCGTTGAAATAAAACAAAATGTTAGTCAACATGTGGTCGGGCTCAGACGACGAAGTTGTACCAGTCTTATATTTAATTTTTAAAGCAATTGAGGAAAAGAAAGCAAGTAGCAGATATACATTTATACATTAATACATTTATACAATATTTATGTTTGTATACATTTTTGTACAAATTTACAAAAATTTACTAATTTCACCAACAATTTTTTATTATTTACTGGGGTTAATCGGAAATACCATCGGAACTATCGTAAAAGCATAACTACGACTGAAAGATTATTTATAGCTAGGAATCAAAATTGGGTTTTGCTAAAAACAACAGGTCAGCTAACGTCAACGAAACATGGTTTTCTATGTGCATATATGTGTTGTGTTATGCTATGTGTTGCGCCATAAGAATGAAGGCATCTATCACCAACGACGCTAGTTCGAAACAGTTTTGTTGCATTCGGTGTATTGCTCTATTTTCGACAACCACCACCAAACCACTTCAGAACAAAAACGTGTGTTTTCTTTCGTTTTCTTTGATGTGTGTAGTCTCATAAGGAACAATGTACTCTTGTTTCATGAGTAAAAAAACACGTTTTGCTTCATCCGGTGTGCTTTTGGCTAAAAACAGAAAAGATACAGAATTTATTTTATGAAGCTTGGGATAACCACATGAAAACTTTTTCTGAAAATAACTGGAATAAATATTTTTCTTATTAAAAAACACTTGAAATCATAACCCTATGTTATCTAAGAGTACTTGGGCATACAACTTAAAAAGCTACGGAGGACTTTCTCTAACGACCTTATGTCAGCTTTTAACCCACGGTGCGTCGTGGGTTGATATCAATCAGGTTTTAAAATCAACCCGCCAGACATGGCGAAGAACGGTCTAGAAGAAAGCATGGTAACGGTTAAACAGTTGGGGAGATCTGAGGCACATTGCTAGAAACCGCACACGACGGCGCTATGCATTGTTGAGCACTTAGGACCCATAATGTGATCCAGGCCATGATGGTGATGATATATAACTCAAATCGTTGCAGCGTCGTCTCTGGATTCCCTAGGCTAGGGGAGCTCGTACTGACCCTTACAGCAGGAAATATATCTAAGCACTTAGTTGCTGTGTTCTTTAACTGTAACAACAGCTGAGTCGTCTGGAAAAACCAACGATTTGTATCATATTACATTCCAAAATGGGCCCGAGGACCGAACCTTGTGGCACTCTGGCTATGATTCTCCCGTATTTGATGCCAACCGAGGACAGAACCTCGTGGGACTCTTGCCATGATTCTCCCGTATTTGATGCCAACCGAGGACAGAACCTTGTGGGGCTCTTGCCGTGATTCTCCCGTATTTGATGCCAACCGAGGACAGAACCTTGTGGGGCTCTTGCCGTGATTCTCCCGTATTTGATGCCAACATCGTTATATTTTCATGTTTTTAAGTAAATCTTATTATACACATGTGATGTGAGCACTCCGCTACCTTTGCGTGACGACTGGATGATGAAGTTGGTTAAGTGCCTCCCTTGTTTAGTGGGGTCCCCGGTTCGAATCCCAGTGACAGCTAATTGAATACGCTTTTATCTGCCTTTCAAGTCTGGACCAGCCACCATTCGCGGTTGGGTTCCAATTAAGTTGACTGTGTTTAACACAATGGACCAACATGGTCTTAGCGTGCTAGCAGCCTTCCCTACCCTACCTTTCTGCAGTACTTATTTTTCCCCCTGTTCCCTACCAAGTCTACTTCCATGTCAGCGGCAAATGTCAATTGTTTGATGACACACCGTTTGCCTCCGCCATCATAGGAAGCCTGGGGTATGTAATACATTCTAGGATTCAGTGCGATAGAGCGGTGGGTCTCCAGGTAGTTCTTCCTTTTTAGCAGAAGCACCAAGACCCGTAAACAGTACAGTTTAAAGTGTCTGGTTCCGCAATTATAGCCGCTTCTATAAAAACCATTCGTGTGGTGCCTTGCAGAGGGTATTATAGTAGTTCCAGTAGATTAATTGCGGGAATCTCCACCACGTCGTGCTTGCCCTAGTAAATGCTTTCCGGTGCCAGACAGTCGCCCAGTTTATGAGCCATACACATTGTCACATTCTCGAAAATCACCTTTTAATAGACTTCTCAAGCACATGACATCAACCTTCATTCTCTTCTCTGTTCTCAGGAACTCCGCAACTTTTTCCCATGCTCTCAGGACTTGTTCAACTTCTCTTCTCCCAGTCTGACTAGTCCATAACGTCAACAGCTGTTGGCAACTACATCAACTTCGTGTTTCAGGCGCTTGCTACCACTTAAACAAGCTGAAAAGTCTTCCATGCGACAAACTCAACAAGAACGATGTTAACAAGTGGCAGACACATCACGCCATTTCGCCGTCAAGTAATTTTCCCGCGAACAGTTGTAGTTCCAACAAATGTGCGCCGAATGCCGCCAAATGTGTTCAACAATTTAATTCAATTTAATTACCCCTCACATCGATGCCAGGGGCGCAGAATTCTTAAGGATAACAAGCTGCAACAGTTGTGTCTACAGAGAGACCTTCAACCGGCTCGTCCCATCCCATCCGCCCGGGAAGGGTGTCACCCCCGAAAGCACGCACAAGCCGATGCTCCTTTATTAGATCTCTTTATAACGAGTTTTGCAAGTATGAAATTTGTAAACTTTTTCCTTCGGTTTGCTCTTCGGAAACACTTGCCGAGCTGGGGTGTGCTTGCTGAGACACATTCCCTCCAGTGTGCTAGTTCACTTGTCGTTTATGGGGTGCGAGATGTGCTCGAGAGGAGCAGCCGGTGGAGCGACGGCACATATCGTCAAGAGTGTACGGAATTTTAATTGAAATTTCATTTCATCAAGAGGAGAGGACAGAGAATTCTGGCAGAATAGTGGCACGGAAATGAGCAACGAGTAATTGTGCTGTGTGCAATTCGAAAGCCAATTGTATATGCATCCGGATGAATCGGTTTGTTTTCCTGCAGATTGGATGCGATTATAGTCGCTGCATGGGGGAGATACATTTGCAAGCACACGAAAGCTGGAGTTTTCTATTATCCGAGGTAATGGATTGCAGGGCTCTCCCTGCAGCGCGTTTTTGAATGCAATTGGAAATCGACATAAAACTGAAATGCTCCTCAATTATGCATCTTTTGATTTACTTTGGATAGCTGCAGGAATACGGTAGCAGCTTGAGCTTTTCCCAGAGAAAGATTCATCTAAGAGAGACACGGAAACTGGCATTAGGGTAAATTCGAGTCATATTTTCCATCCCAGATATCTGAAGGAAGACGAAGGCAAAGCGGAGCATCTATCGCATAATCAGTCTCAAAAGAGCTCTTTCAAGTGACGGGAAAGATGTGAGAATGCGAATGAGGACAGTTCCGCATAAGGATACTAGATTGACTACGTACCTACCAGCAAGCCTGGCACCGGAAAGGGCCTCGCACTGAAAATATTCACAAAGACAGGTGGCAGGGAAGGAGGGTGATATTCCGTCTGGCTTAATCCCTTCGTTGAAGGATCCAAGACACTACGAAAAGGCGTTATTTTCTTTCCGTTAGCAATGACAATACAAATATGCAATCTAGCGTTAAGATTGTTATGCCATCTAGCATCTAGTGGCAATTATAATCGCAGCGTTGAACACATTAACTTTAAAGCTGAAACTTCAAGACGTCAGCGGAATATTTTTTTTAACGCGGCGACTCTGTTTGTCTGTTGAGCATACTCGTGTGCAAGATAATTATATTCTTGGGAAAGAAAATACTGAACTAGAGGTATCCCCAGTCATCCCTAACACGTCGTCTCCAGTGGACATGAGCCGTGCCCTGATCATGGACATGATGTGAATAAATCTAGTGAAGGCACAACAATCCATGCCCAACCCTAAATCGTGTCGGAGAATCTTGATTTTACGAAAAGGCATGAGCTCTGCTCCAAAGTTGGACGTGAGATTTGACGTTTTCCTGTATGCACACGTGATGTGGAGTGGATACCATTTTTGACATAATTTTTTTGTGATCTACTCCGCTGATTGGTGGTTGTCTGCTTCTTGAGGTTGACGCTCTCGCAGCCAACGTTGACGTGGCATATCTTGCCCACGAAAGAAAAGAGCGCAGATGGCTGTTCAGAGTGTGGTTGTGATGTGGGGCAGAAATACGCTCAGACAGTGTTTAATGGAGATACCTAGTTAATTGCTAGGACGAAGCTGAAGGTTAGGTTAGGTTAAAGTGGTTAGCTGCCAATATTCAGCAGTCATACTTTTGGCAACGGGGGCCTGTTGTTGGCCAGTTGTAGCTTTTGATATGGCAGACAGTAACTTTGCCAGGTTATTGAAGGAGTGAGCTCGCCTACAGTTCTACAGTTGCAAAGGAGGTGCCCAAAGGTTCCCCCTCTTCCCAGTCGGTCAAACATCAGCAGAATCGTTGCAGGCCAGATCTTACCTAAGGCGTGAGATCTAATAGAGCACTGCCCAGTGATAGCACAGATAAGACTGCATGGAGAGTCGACCTACTCAGTCTGATCAGGCTGTGTGATCACCTCGGATTGAGAGTAATATTCACTATAATTGTGACCACCACCGGCGAAGTTTCAGCGCATACGAAGGAAAGCTTATCAAATCGATAAAAATCTACACAAACTTTTTCCTGTGAGGCAATAATTTCCATGACTTCTGTACACCTTTGGTGATGTTTTCGTGTGTGTATTAATCGATTCTGATACGTTGGGCTGCATTTCGTGGCATCGGAATTATTACGTCTCACTTTCCAAAGTCGCTGGGCATGTGTATAACACTTACGTTATCCGCGGCTGTATGAAACTTTCCCATCCGTGACTCACAGAGGCACGACTAAAAATTGAGATCAATTGGAGCATGGGGTCCTTGAAGGCACTCTTCCACACTATTGCCAACACACTGGCCAACTTAGTCGGCGGAACGTCTGAAGCCACAGCCAAGACTGGGGCGATGAAAGTTTCGTGAGGAGTACACGCATATCTTGGTTGCCAGGTTGCAAAGAGGTGCCCAATGAATGCTTACCTTGTGTCCGAAATTCATCCAACCCCACTACAGCGATCATCATCATCATCTTCTGACACGCATAAAGGGATCGCGAGTGTAAAGCACCCAAGAGAGATCTCCAGGCAACTCGATCCTCCGCCATCGACTGTAGCTCATCATCCCCACAGCCTACCCCACATGATTTTGGTCGGAACAGAACTGCCAATGTATGGAAAAGACAAAAATTTACCAACTTGATCCGTATTGATGCATTCCACTTGTGGACAGCATATGCTCTGGCTCTCCCTCTCATTAGGGCACGCAACACATTCGATGGGTTTAAAAAGATTATGGATTATGGTGGGCCGATGTTGAATGTGAACCACACCTAAACGTCAAGTTTTTTTCTGCATTTCATTTGACATTTCTCAATTTCAGACTATCTCAATTTGAACCATGGAAAGATACACAGTCGAGCAACGCGTTAAAGTTATTCAGGCTTATTATGAAAATGGGCGTTCAAATGAAAATGCATATCGTGCACTTTCGAAGAAAATCATCTTCAGTGAAGAGGCACATTTTCACATCAGTGGATTCGTCAATAAGCAGAATTGCCGCATTTGGGCGAATGATAATCCAAGAGTGATTGTCGAAAAACCAATGCACCCACAAAGAGTGGCTGTTTGGTGCGGTTTATGGGCTGGCGGCATCATCACATAGAGAATACACAAAGAATACAGAATAGGTTTACACGGTTTGCATTAAGAAATATAAGATGGTCCGATGAAATGCCTGGTTATTCTTCAAGATGCACGCTAATCAATTTAAAAACTTTAGAATGCCGCGGACAAGCCCATAGCGTTCTTTTTCTCAAGGACATTGTTTGTAACAGTATTAAATCTGAAGAGGTGCTTGGTAGGTCCCAGAAAGATGCCTTAGAAATAGAAATGAACTTTCCATTCCCAGTCATAGAACAAATTATCGGTGTAACATTCCAGTAACTCCCGCCTTATTGCTATACAACTCTATTTGTTATGAAGTCGATCTGCAATTGAGCAGGAATACAATTATGAATTTATTAAGCTCTTGTAATGTAAAGGGTGATTTTTTAGCTATTATCTTTTTGGCAACTCTGGTTTAAACAGCTGACGCACGTTTCGTGTTTTGTTTCACTGTCAAACATCTTCAGTTTGGTCTATAATTTAAACATGAATCGTCTAACAAACGAACAACGCTTGCAAATTATTGAATTTTATAATCAATATGCGTGCTCTGTTAAGAAAGTTCATCGCGCGCTTCTTCCATTTTATGGTCAGTTTAAGACGAAGCTCATTTTTGCTCAATGGGTACGTAAATAAGCAGAATTGTCGATTTTGGAGTGAATATCAGCCAGAAGCATTGCAAGAGCTACCAATGCATCCAGAAAAAGTCACAGTTTGGTGCGGTTTATGGGCTGGTGGCATCATTGGACCGTACTTCTTCAAATGGTGAATGGTCAGTGCTACCGTGAGATGATATCCAACTTTTTTTTGTCCAAAATGCAAGAGCTTGACTTGCATGACATGTGGTTTCAACAAGACGGTGACACATGCCACACATGGACTTATTGAGAGGCGAGTTCGGTGAACATTTTATTTCACGTTCGGGACCGGTCAATAGGCCGCCTAGATCGTGCGATTTAACGCCTTAAGACAATTTTTTGTGGGCCTATGTTAAAGCTCATGTCTATACAGACAAGCCCGCTTCAATTGACGCATTGGAAGACAACATTGAAGCATTTATTCGTGAGATACCGGCCGAAATGTTGGAAAGAGTATGCCAAAATTGGACTAAGCGGATGGACCATTTGAGGCGCAGTCGAGGTCAACATTTGCATGAAATAATCTTCAAACATTAAATTATATGGACCGTACTATCGATTCAAATAAAGATTTCATGCATTTTTCTGAATTTTATGGGTTTTTTTTTTTTGAAAAACTTTCCTATAGCTTTTAAAAAGTCACCCTTTAGAAGTACTCGCATCACTGTGATTAAAAGACGATGACAATGGATTTTTTCTATTGATTGAAATGAAATGAAACTTCGTGCGAAATGGATTCAGTAAAATTAATGTATGTAGTTAAAAACCGCGCACCGAAAGTGTGGTGAACTTGCGAACTTCAGGCGAAATCGGCGTTACACCATTGGTTGGCATTGTTTCTAATGTGTGCTCTATACTTGCCAAAACATAGTCAAATGTACCTAGATTAACTCTCTCATATTTGATCAACGAGGTTATGAAATTCTCGACATTCTCAGTCTTTTCTAAGTCTCATAAGATTAGTTTCTCAAGGTTTTTGTATTTAAAAAAAAAACTATTCTCTAACAAGAAAAATGTTCTTCGCAAATGCACAATGCCATGATAACAACTATTCCAAATGACCGCACTTCAAAACACTGCCGAAAGGCGCCTAGTTGCCACTACATTCTTATGTAGGAGTTGTGGGAGAGAAAAAGAAACGAACCGCTCTATGCTTATCGGACGATTTTATTCACAAGAATTGAAGACTCTTTATGCTACTGTCAAGGAGTATTTATATGTCAAAACTCATTGGAACTTTACCGTTTCGAGGGGGTCACACGATCGGATGGGACGAACCTTATGTACAAGTGCATTTAAGAGATAAGAAATGGTGTAAACACTGGCGTAAGAAAAACACCCAGCACTTTGAAATAAATGCCTACACTACTATCTTCATCAATTAATTCACGTCCTTCGCTTGAGTAAATTAGCGCGAGTTTATTCGCTTTCATTCCCTAATTTCGTGCGAGTCAAATTCGCTGGCACAGGAACCTCAGCCTCACGATTATAGTGGCGCATAAAAGTTGAAAGATTCATTATCACACTCGGACTGAAAGAGGCTGACAGATGTTTATGTCGGCAGGAGAACCATTTTGGTGTGGGACATCGCAAAAAGAGGCGAATAATAAGCTTGAGCGCTAACATCACAGCCTTCATTTTTTATTTTTAAATGAACATATAAAGAATTTTCTGAAAATTGTTTCGTATATTTAAATACAAGTATGACGAGGTGACAAATTCTCGTCTCTTGATCTGTTGAATTCAAGTGAGGTGCCAAAAAACCAGTCAAATTCTTTTCCTAAAAAAATTCAACTAGTTGGCAGCAGATTTGTGTCTTCAAGTGGGATCAAGTTCAATTTCGTGGTTGCATTTGAGAATTTGTGTAATTCTTGGATGCCTGTAAGATTAATCTTAAAGTTTTCCATGTGAGGCATTTTGAGGAGAGTCAATGCACGTGCAAGAAGTCATCGACGAACAATTATGACTCTTTACGAGACTTACGGAGAAACTTAGCATCCTTTATCCACGCTGTCCAGTGGAATATTTATTGAGGCACCCATTCCAAGTCATTGGATTCACTCTTAAAATCAAATCTTGTAATTACGTATTCCAAAAGAGGAAATGGCATACCTGTCAGCTACACATTAGATTACTTGATCATGCACAGTGATTACATGCAGTTTCGAAATTCAAACAGCCGTTTGGGTCCGCATTTGTCAACAGAAACCCTGCTTTCCATCACTCAGCAGTCTCTCAGGTATTTACAACCACTCCATCATAAAACAAAAAGGACTTTATTACCAGAGTAATTAGCAATATCCTTCTTACTGCAGATTTGGTCATTACAAAAAATTGAATAAAATTATGCAGAAAAGCAATTAGGCACTCAAGCGACTCGGTATATAAGAGGGTCCGTTGGAAATTCTTCTCAAGTCAGTTCAAATCGCAGTTCGTCCTTGCAGTCTTAAGTCAGACATGGAAAACGAAAGCTCACCAAGTACCCCATCTTTCTGGAAGACTGAAGTCTTCACCGAAAGTGAAAGCGCACAGATCTCGGAGACAGTTTCTCATCTGAAACTGTCCGTAAACGAAGCCGACTACGAGGATACTGCCGAGAGTCTGAAATCTGAGGAAGTGTCGATATCTGCCGATATCATCTACTGCAATCTGTCCTCGTTGATGCCAAATTTGGAGGAAGCGTCCAGTTTGCAGGTGGAAATTCCCACCGAAACCGGAGAGTTAGTGCACGCGGAAGCCGGGATCAATAAGAGATCACGATCGAGCACATTGGCACAATTGTTGATGGACGAATTGGAGGACGTGTCGGATGAGATATTCTTCGAGACAAAGTGGAAGATAATCGACATCCTGCGAGATGCTCAGAAGAAACACAGGAATCAGCGTGCCTTAAGGGAGCGCATTATGCGAGATCGCGTAGAATCGAACTCATCGTCGCCATCGATTATTACACTGCCATCGCCATCCCCATCGTCCACTTCGCCATTGCTCTCCGAATGGGGGTATGATGAGCAGAACTAAGTGATCCCGTGGCTAAACGAGAATCAAATTTCACCAGTATCACAAACCAGCGCAACTTAATTTATGTCAAACCATTATTCAATTAAAACCATATAATTTTCCATTTATTTACTTAAATTAATTAAAGCAACTCGTTAGATTTCTGAATTAATTTTTTTCGAATTTAATTTCTCACTGTGAATTATTTAAAGTGCGTGACTGTCGAAAGACATATATGTCTTTAATTATTTTTTATTTTAATTAATAAAAACCTCTCAAACAAACTCATTTATTCTTTTTGAGTCAGCTGCTCATTCGAAAGCTCTCTTCATTTTTTCAAACACTCGCGGCAGTCATTAGATGATGAATCGGTCCCAAAACCGAATGTTTCTTGACCCGGTTAGGACTTTATTTGGCGTTACCGTCCGGGTGGACTTGGACCTCAACCAACCAACAGCATGAACGTACCCTAGCTGCATACAGAAACAGGACCAAAGATCACACCGGTCTCTTCTCTCGATCATACCAAGGACTTCCTCATCCGCTTTTAAGATTGATCCTTCCTCCGTGCCGTAAAGCAGTGCTGAGATGATCAAGGTCTTGCATAATGTCGAAGTCAGCTTGGTCCTTCGAAAGATGACTTTTCTTGTTTCCATAGAAGCAGCGGTTGGCAAGAGTTAGTCTGCGCGTTTGATCTCGGTGCTAATGTTGCTCGTACTGTTTACTATCAGAGGTAGACGAATCCTTGACCACATCGAAGTTATATCTGCCCACTGGGGCGCTCAAATACTTCGTTATGCGTCGTGCCTCTAGTGTTGGCGTGAAAGTCTTGCACGATCTTCCCCAAGATGATGTTAAAGAAGTCAGATGACAGCGCGTCATCTTGTCTAAATCCTTGTTTGACATTGAAGGTCTCGGTGAGTTCGTTACCGACCTTGATGGAGCAGCGAGAATTTGCCATTGTCATCCTGTACAAACTGATGAGTTTATTAGAGATGTCATGGCGCTGTATAGCTCGTCTCTATGCACGCTTTCATATGCGCCCTTGAAATCGACGAATAGGTATGGGTGTCGATTTGCATTTCATGGGTCTTTTCCAGTATCTACCACAGTGTGAGGATCTAGTCGATGTGGTGGCCTGATATGGACCTATCAGGTCGGGCATTTCAACTGGGACCTGTATTCCTACAAAATCGGCTAACTCAGCAGTTGTAGGAAATGTAGGCGACGCCGCGCTGACTGTTGAAGGATGACTCACCTGTTGAAGGAAATGTAGGCGACACCGCACAAGAAAAACACGCCGATGCCAATCCACACCAGGTTCTTCAAAGTACAATGCATTCCCCGTTTGATGTAGGCCAGCAGAATCACTGATGTCCGTATGTCCAGAGCGTTGCCAATCGATTTATCCTGAGACAAATTTGAATTCCCTCTACTCCTTCGGCCCGTGCTGTGTCTTGAACCCGGACACTCTGGATGTAGTTCTAAAGGAAAAGTGCTTTCAACTTGCACACATCTGAGATCTGAGCACTCTCACACAGAATCTGTGGTCAAAACCACAGCATAAGTGTTTCGTGGAGGGACAGCCACCAAGCACATAAAAATCCTAACGTCGAATAGCACGTACATTTGCTGGGAGCGCAGCTCCATGAGCTCCGTGCAAACAACAATTTTGACAGTGGCACATGGACATCCTATATTTAGAGCCTCCAACATCGTATATCAAGGACTGCACCAAACGGGCCATAACCGGCTTCATTTCAGATGCAAAGAGTTGCACACAATTGCGCCTACAGCCCACCTCCCACGCCGAACAAATCGCAGGCATCGTTTCCAAGTCGAAATGAAGGATGCCTGTGATTTGTTTCAAACACAATTTAGCTGGCAGTTGCATCCTTCGTTTCGACTTGGAAGCGATGCCAGAAGGCGAAATATCCCACAATGAATATTCAATGCGCATCGTAACCGGGGACTTCCGACTGCAAACTCTCTGGTCGCTGTATAGTTTCTCGCCAAACGTGGAGCGGCACGAGTTCAACGTTATTGGAAAGTATTTGCATATTTTTGGTTTCTCTTCGGGGCGTGTTATCCCATTCAGTGGAAAATACATAAACAAAGATGGCACAGCTGGAGGTTAATCCCGGCGTTGGTGCTCCTACCGCCTGGATGAGCTTACGTTTTGAAAATTGCACAAATTTTACGAAATTCAATTCAATTTATCTGCTTCCATATTGGGGCGTGGGCGAACATTATGCCGGGCAGTAATTTTGATCCTTGAACTGCGTTAAATTTCTTGTGGTAAGCCGGTGCCGATGACGGCTGTCGCACTGCTGATTTGAGATGACGTAAATGATAGAAATGGTGTCTGCGGGTTTTCGAAATGCCCCAACATTATGGCAACCAATTTGGTCGTAAACTTCTGGGAAATAGGTTTGTGGCTTTCCTTCTCAGTTTTCTGGTAAACTTATGGCCAACCCTGATGGTGTTTTCTTGTGCCTTGCCAGTTCCATTTTCTAGACCAGAGGTTCGAACTCGGTGGACCGCCTATATTTTTAATTCATTTTGCCCACTTTTACCAAAAAGTCGTCAAAAAATGTGAAGATTAGACCTGAGAGATGGAAATTTGCAGATTTTTTTGGAACTCCACCTCTACGTGTTCAAACCCTAAATTCGGAATGGCAAAAATAAAAAGAAAAATGTATAGCATATACAGACTTCAGAATACTAAAATATTAACGTTGACAATAAAAAAAAGGTCGTGCTTTTAATTGGAGGGGTTTACTTGATAGATTGGAGTCTTGGAAAGAGGCAGCAATTATATTGCGAAGGATCATACGAAGGTTGGGGCATCTCCAGAACGCCTGCTCAATGCACTCTACAGGTAAGTGGAGTCCCATTGAAGAAGGTGGAGAAGTTTAAGTATCTCGGGGTCTTTTTCACGAGTGATGGAAGGAGTAATGATGAGCTTTCCTGTAGGATTGTCCAAGCTGGGTCAATTTTGAAACAGCTTGGCAGATCTGTAATCAGGAAGGCCGAGCTTGGTGTCAAAACCAAGTTAGCAGTATTTGTTCCAACTCTCACTATGGTCATGAAATTTGGGTAATACCCGAATGAATACAAGCTGCTGAGATGAGATTTCTCCGTGCTGTTGTGGAAATTAGTCGCCGGGATAGGGTGCGAAACGGCAGTGCGCGGGGAGCTGTACATTGGGCAGCAGCTTCTTCGAACGGAGAGGGCTATGATTAGTTGGTTTGGTCACGTAGCACGAATGTCTTCTCCATCACGACTTCCGAAGCGGGAGTTGAATGTTATTCCGGGCATAAATCCTGATGAGCTAGAGTCGATGGCGGAGGATCGAGTTGCCTGGAGATCTCTCGTGTGTGGTTTACCCCCGCGACCTCTTAAGTGGAGCATGCGGGTCAGAAAATTATGATGAGGATCATACACTCTCTGTGTGCAAGGTACATGTATATGTGTAATATCTGTACCGAGGTCTGTATGTGTTTGGTATTCAAACAGACAAACCTGGGAGGAAAGCCACATGCTGCCTGCGACTGCGCTTTTTTCCATTTAACTCATGAATGATACGAAAACGTAGTGTCATAAAGCCCCTTCTGCTCCCTGTTTTAAGGCATGACGAGGGAAACATTATCCAAAGTTTTTTCTCAACTTTTCACAGCCTAGGATATGTTTCGGGTATTTCTGCCTGCAGCCAAAATGTTTCTAAATCTCACCTTCAGCTCTACATGGGTACTATGCTCGAGTAGTTCCTCTTGGTGGTACTTCCGTCGAGAGAATATCTTCAAATCTATTTTTGAAGTGATCACGCAGGGTATTCAAATGCTGTATGTGTGAATATGATCATCAGGACATTCTGCCTGCGATAAGTTTGGAATCTGGGAGATTTCGCGCCGACTAATGTTTTGCTTCATAAATTTAAATTTTCCAAAAAACTACACCCTTTGTTTGAATTAAATTTCAGCTGTTCCCTATTTTTTATCAGATCTGTCAAATAAGTGATGTCTGCATTCAATTTGATCGGGATTTCTATTAAATCTGGATCTTTCGCGAAACTCTAATACCACGTTTCAACCGGATCCAAACCGGGAGGTGCGGATTTACTGAAACCTCAATAGGCCGCTTCCATTGAAGTGGTTTCGCTCTCAATTTTCATGTCACTCGCTCTTATTTATACGTGGCCGCCAAAAGAAATGTCACTCGCTCTCGATTTGTAAATGGCATCCAGAACAGCTGTTTGTTGACAGGACATAATAGTGTGAGAAAACCAGAAAATATAAAGAGACAAAATGAGAAAATAAACTGAAATTCATGCTGTAGGCTTATGCGGGTTCACAACCTCTAACGGACGGATGAACTCGAGGAGGAATTAAATAGTTTTATCAGAAACCCCGAGGTTTCCAGACCCCGAAAGGGTCATGGCGGAACATGGAAGGTCCGGATAAAATTCGTTCGGTGGAATTGTGGCATAAGACTGATTCAAAAACTGGGTAAAATCAATCTCTCCCTCTCTCTCTCTCCCTCTCTCCCTATCTCCCCCTCTCTCTCTCTCTCTCTCTTGCTCTAACATACTGCATTACACTGGTTGTCGAAAGTTGCTAATTTAGACAATCAATCCAAGAAATCCTTGGTCACCTTCATAATTTTCGTCGCAAAATTCTGAAAATATTCGGATATTCAAGCACTGCTTCTTATTTTCTTAACTAAATATCGCTTCACCCTTGGTGTCGGTCTCCAGCATTTTCGCGAGTAGCAGCTTTTCATGGATTGAACATGTATCAATATTCATGCTTTAATACCAGCGAAAATTGACTCGTCCAGTTGAATAGAAAAATGAGTTGTTTGCACATGATTACACATTTAAGCGTAACCACACTTTGATAGTGTTCACTCGTCAGCTAAAATTAAACACACAGTTTCCACTTAATGCACTCTTTTAAATCGTCTAGGCAACCGATTGCTTTCGCTTCTGTTCACCAACTGTGCTTTACATTAACTTATCCTACTCTGACCTAACCGGCAATCCTCTGCTTTTGTATATGTATGTGTAGTTCTCTTTGTGATTGTTTCTTTTATTTGTTATTATTCTGCTTCCACAAGGGCGGCGCACTGTGCTTCAAAAGCGAGAAAAAAAAATACCAAAAATTAAGTTTAGAATACGGAGTGTATTTATTTTTTTATGGATACAAACCTGACCTATGTTTTCCCATAATTTAAACAAATTACGTCATGCGATGTGCGAGACACAGAGCTCTAAACTTATTCTTTCTTTTAGTTTTGAAATTCATGTGTCTTCCCGCAGTAAGTCGTATGGGGCATTTTTATAACTATTTATTCAAGCCTAAATTCATTAAGAAATACTCTTATTTGAGCTTCAAAAATAAAAAAAAGAAACAAAATAGACCGAGGTTAGACCGAGCGCACTAGAAGTAATAATTTATTGTTTCTTCCCTGGAGCTACAGTTTTAGCTGCAGCTTTGTAAAGCTCCACAAAGTGGTTCGAATTTTTAGAAGGCTGAAGTATTCACTTAACTATTCTATAAAGAATGGTCTCTCCCTACCCTGAACCGCCGAGAGACAAATCTATACGATTTATGTCGGTAAATCAGTTTTTCCGCGTTTCCATGCGGCGACGCTTTGCAAACATGGGCTCAACTTGAGTAATTTTACAAAATTTATAATTTCTTGGCTGATAATAGTTGGAAAGAATGCAACTAGGACCTTGTTTCTAGAAGGAATATAAATCTTTCTCTTAACGAAAATAAATGAATCCAGTGACGGAGCTCTGAGATATTCAATTTCTTAAACAAGGATCTTAATAAGACGCGCTTTTCCAGGGGGTGTCTTAATGTTTATTGGACAGTAAAGAGAAGCTGCAAGAGGCCCCAAGGGGAGACCTAGTTTTTGTGAAAGCTGAAAGCGTGCTCTATTCTTTGTTGTAAAAATCATATGCAGAGGTATCCAGATGAATTGCAGTGATGGGAAATAGACTGGAATGAGCATGACTTATCTGTTGTTTCTTGTGCTGTTATGTGGTGAAGAATTGCAAGAGAGTTCAATTACTGTTGAAATGCATGTTTGCAAAGTTAGAAACGTCTTTACTTTACGACAAGCTCAAGAAATTGCATTATTTGTGAAGCTAAACCTTCAGAGAATTGATGAATGAATTATCCAGGTTGTAATCAAGAGTCCCGAATGAAGAAGCTCTTACACTGAGTATGTCAGCACTGCATGCCCGGATTTGATTTATCGATATAACTTAACCTTTGAAGCGTGCTATTAAGGAAGAGGAAAACAAACGAATTGGAGCGGAATTCATGTCAAACGTTCGAATAAGAGTTGACGTGATAAAACAATAACGATTTCATTGCTCTTCGTTTCATAGATCAGATTTTTCATATTTATTTTTCCGCGTTCTCATACACACCGGACCACTGTGCGGCGACGCTTTGCAAGTGTCGACACGTGTTGCACTCAATATCTAATATGTGGGAGTTCACCTGGACCACTTTTGGAATCACGCTTCTAGATCAAACGATTGTGGAGAGTGGCGGAGTTTTTCATTTCAAAGACCAACTATGCCATCACATGAAATTAGTCGTGTGTAGTTTGAGAATTTTGCTTGTCCTTAGACGTTTGGGTCTCGTCATCGATTAACAACCAGGAGCGAGTCCGGGAAGACTTCAAGGCGGCAAAAAAACAATTGGGTGGCAAGAATTCGGACAGTTCAATATATCAAAGTTGTCAACTGTTAAAGTCTGAGTGCAGTGACTGGCCTGTGTATGCGAGTCACGTCCTAGGACCAAATGGCTGCCATCATCATAATCATCATCACCGTCTTCTGACCCGCATGATCCACTAAAGGGGTCGAGGGCGTAAGCCACGCACTAGAGTTCTACAGGCAACTCGATCCTCCATCATCGACTGTTACTCATCCGGAGTTATGCCCAAGCAGTAAGTAACCAGGCGAGTTCTGGACTTGGTCTAACCACCTCGACTTGGGTCTGCCTAGCGGTCGCCTACCTGATGGAGTCGCTTTCATCGCCCGCATTGGAAATCGTGATAATGGGGACATTCGTGCCATGTGACCAAAACCTCGAAGCATAGCTGCTTCTTCCTCTCCGTTGGAAGAAGCAGCTGCGACTGCTCACCGCTCACCGAAGAAGCAGCTGATCAACGTTGAGTTGCTCGCGCACAGAAGATGAGGAGAAAGACAAGGAAGTGCGGATGAGTCGAATGAGGATGGGCACCTTTTATTCGATTCTAAGGGCATCCAAAATGAATCCGTTCCACAAACGTATTTGAGGATTTTGGGGGTTTGTCTTGGTCTGCAATGTACACGAGTCATTCAACGACATGTTCGACTACTCACAGCTGTTACATGATGCACTGCTGCCGGTTTCTTAAACCTACCATACCTACCGTGTAGAGGTCTTTGACTAGCATCTTTGAGGCTATTCCGGCCTCGAGAACCAGACATGCTTCCACAAGTTATATGATTGATGTATTCGAAGGCGTCTCATTTTTAGTAAGCATGGCCAAGGAAATGCTCTGCAAAGCGTCAACAATCCTTCTTCACTTTAGAAAAGCTCACCAGAAATGGTCCAATGAGAACGATCCAGTAATGCGATATGAATCTACTAACATGCATTTACACCTTCTTCATTCACTGGCGGGCGCTACAGTTTGGGCCGAACCTGGGCTTCCTCCAACATGCATCTCCATCCAGCACGGTCTTGCGCTGGTTGCTTCTAGCTACGCACTTTTATCTGATTGAAGTCCCTTTGAGTCCAACTGTTTACGCCAACGAAGTCGTAGTCTACCGCGACCGCGAAGACGTTCAGGGCCGGAAGTTCATTCGCTCTACATGACCCAGCCATCTAGTGCGAGAGACACGAACTCGTCTGACGAAATCGGTGTCGCTTTTTTTTTAATTCATTTTTATTAATTAATTTATGATATGCTTAAATTCTAGACAAAAATGCTTAAAACTGGATGAACGAACAATGCTAGGTGTAACTTACTGGCCCTCGGCGGGCGCTCTAAGCTAAACTTAAACTTATGCTATGTCTTTCGACCTAATCTAACAACGCAAATATTTGAACAAACCATGGATATTAAATGGACAAAATTAAATTAATTGGGCAAAAAACTTAATAACAGAACTGTTTTCTTAAAACTTATATACTAACTTACATACTACCTTAAAATAACTTAGACTACCTTAAACTTACGCGTATATATATATATATATATATGTACTTAATATATATACATGGGTTACAAACAGGTACTAACACAGAAGTACAAACAGGTGTACACATGTGTATACCAAACTCCTTTTTTTTAATTTTTTTATTTTTATTTTTTTTATTTATTTTTTTTTTCTATTTACATCTTACAACTACCTTAACACTAACACTACCTTAATGTGTGTAAGTCGGCCATAGGATGCTGCGGATAGACAAACATCTAATCCACTGCAAGACAGAGACCGACTACTCCCCCATTCGGAGATATGCACTACCCTTTCTACCCCGGGTCTAAAGGGTTCGGCGAGGGAGTTCCCTCTCTCCCCAGCCACCAGAACTTACGATGTTGCAAATCAACATCCCGGACATCCGGTCTCGAAACCGACGTGCTGAACCGGAGGAGTTCGTTGTGCGACGGAACGGTCGTGGTTCAGTCGCCCATCCACAGTTGATCTGGCGATGTGGTAGAAGAGCGGCACCGCATTTATATCTTGTATTAGCTCGTTTTTGTCTAAGTGGGGGGACGAAGCCGTTGTGGCGTACCCTTTCGTGGTATTGTGAATTGGGGTAGTAAGCCCCCGAGATCAAGTTATTGATCGAGTTCATCGCTCTGGCAGTATGACCTCGAGTCAACTTCACTAGGAAATTGTCCACTCGTATCAGGTTCGCCCTGTTGTATAAGACCTCATTGGAATAGAATTTTCTGTACTGGGACTCTGGAGTTCTATAAATGGGAAGGCAAGCCCTAAGACAAACCCCTTTTGAACAACCTAATCTTTTCCATCAAGCTTGCACTCACGTTGAACCACACGGGATAGCCATAGGTGAGCATTGGCCGGATGAGGGCCATGTAGCAGATAACCTTCACCCTCGCATCGAGTTGGCTGTTGTAAAACAGTCTCTTTGTAAGGGCAAAAGCGCCTCGGGCCCTGGCCAGAGCAGCATCTACATGTTTGTTAAAATACAGATACTGGTCTAGCCAGATCCACAGGTATCTGACTTCAGTCCTTTGCGCCAGTGGTTGCCCGTGTCGTCCAACAATTGAGAACTTTCGCCAATTCTTTTTCGTATCCGCTGAGGCCCTATACAACGGCGTCCTGAACAATATGGTTTCCGACTTCTGAAAGTTAAATCGGTGTCGAGTTCGTCGTTCAGAATTGCGGACCAATAATAATACTCGTCTCGTTGCTACCAAAATCACCCCGTCCGCTTTGGTTTTATGACTTTATTCCTCAACTGCTTTCCCATCCCAAAGTCATGGCATGGGCCATCCTTAATTTTACCTCCGCAGTAGTGTCATTGATTGAGCTAACTTCGGAGCCATGGTAGACAAAGTTCTTCACTGCCTCCAAGTTATAGCGGTCGAGACGTCGGTGTTGTTGTGGACAGCGTAAACTTTCTCTTGCTCTCATTTATCACAAGACCCAGTACAACTTGTGGCCCCTTAATTCCGCACATATTTACATCTTAGCACACATTTAAATTCAACGTCACATTTTGAACGTGGCATCACAAAAAACGCACGCCATTCCCAGAAGTTGGTTGCCACAGTGTTTAAGCTGAGTCGGTCTATGTCTATGTCATGAATCCCTAAGACATCCCTCTTCAGAGCATCCTTAGTCTGTTTACGAAAAAAAAACTCCTTAGCTGTAGACTTCCAACAAAGAGCTCTTGTCGCCGTGTCTTTATTCTTCAGTGATAAATCCGAGGGTACTGTAGACAAACAGCCACCCCTGTGAAATGACTTGCACAACTCCACCCAACGCGCGGCATTTGTCAAAGCCCTCCATTGGGATGGACGGCAGCAGCGATTCCTCATGCCTGAACGCCGTCAATGGCGACGGAATGCATTGCCCGTGTCTGCTCTCTTAATTACTTCAGTGTTCCCTGGATTAAGTGGCCGCCTTAGTGCGCATGCAATGTTAATTAAGGGTACTGTTTCGCAGGTACAGTCACTCTGCGGCCGATGTTTGCATCTGGTAGTCGCGTGAGCAGTCAAAGGCTTCATTTACAGGCAGCAACGCCAATGCCGCGCCGTGGACCGATTCCGGATGGAATTACGTCCTAAGTGGTGGTGAGCGCGTGGATAAGGATGACGATTATGCTCGTTTAAAGCGTTTCTCCTTTGCGATCATAGCAAGTAGATTAAATTTGCTTAAAGTGACAGCCCAGCTAGAGCATGGATAGCCACAGGTTTCCGGGAAGTGCGTGCGCCAGTGAAGCATAACCGCGACGGGAAATGGGAAATGAAGAGCCATTCATGCCAGTGGCTTAAGCCAACATGTTTAATTCCACATGAAAAATGGATGCTCAATAAACTGGCGATGAGAGGCTTTCGCATGCGTGTCTGCTGAAACTGACCTTTTAGTTCGGCCGAGTGACCGGAAAACAAATCGACGATGAATTGATAATGGACACCGCTCTTTTGGGGAAAGTTGTGTGCCATCGAGTCAATAAGGTTAAGCTGTCAGTATGCATGGCGTGTCGATTCCATTTGCACTCAGGAACAGGTTACACGCAACAGCGGAATTGAGAAATTAATCGGTCGCGGATGGGGTGGTGGATCTGTTGATGATTGCGCTTCGCTGTGTGCTGACATCAGGAAAAAGGCTCTTTAATTTGCGGAAGCACGTATTTAATTGTGTTAAAAATTGAATGAATCTGGCGTAAAGTGATGGGGACGAGAGCTAAGTGGTTCGTTTTAAAGGTCTGACATACTACTTGATTTAACAAGGATTTTTTTTTTAGAAAAAACGAGATCATAAGTTTGGATGTCGCTCTGTAGCTTTACTCTGTGGATCAGGATTAAGACGCTGATTTCTGATGGCAAGATTTCTGAACGGACATTCCCTGTCCGTTAACGGCAAAGTGTCAGTCTCCCGATTTCCTCGACGTTGCATATTTGTTGTCCCAATATTGCCATATTGATATTGACGAGATTGCTTCTTCTTCCCTGAACAGCACTGAAGATTCCATTCAGACCTAACGTCCAATTGTGCTACCACGCAGGTAAAGTAATTATCTCATGAAGCTAGTGTTTTGTTCATTTAGCGCTGAGCCTCAAGCCTGATGTGGGAGTCTTACAGTGGACCTTTGACGAACCTTTAATCATCTGGGTCTCTCCAGTCGCCACAATTTTGGGCTAATTGCTTCCAGTTTCACATGATGTCCAGTCAAATGTGCCAGAGTTCTTTGTTGCCTTGTCCCACCGTCTTGGACCTGAAGACTCTTATGGTCAGAGCTATGAGAGGTTGCAGGATCCACAGGCCCCTAAATCGAATCAAGACGTGCACCCCATACAGCTTGTGAATGAAACTTCCTCTCCAGGGGCCACAAATGCCAGCGGTATCACCGATCACAAGCAGAACTTTTGAAACTGTCAATGACTTTGCACCGTCGACTTAGTCGGATTTATTATTGCTTATTCGTGCTTCGGGGGAGGGCTCTACGACGCAATTGTCTCAAATGTCCTACGACACAGATTTATTCTGCATTTGATCTCGGGGCTGAAGTTGATTTTAAGCGCGGGACGCGTTAATTAATGTTTTTGACTACCCCGATGAGCTACCAGAACGTATATTGTTTGTTCTTATTTTATTCGTTCCTCCCTTATTACCGACAAATCGATTTTAATCATTTTCTTCTTAATGCCAGCAAACAGCTCAATGACAGCTCAATATATTCAACCACTCACGTCAATGTCATTCGCATGTTGGGGCGTTTGGAAGAGCATGCCTTTTGCACTGCCTGGCTTGGGGATTCCACATATGGATCGCATTAGCTTACTCCGTTCTTCTTGCAATGGCTTGTGAACTGTCCGTTTTTTGACCGAACGTAGAGCATATAACGGATTCTATGGGTTCGGGGTAGCACGTGTCGCTTCATCCTTTTGACGGCAATGGCCTCGGAGAGTTTGCTGTGAAACAGTGAGACAACCTGATGAGTTTTGCATGGTCATTAAAAATAGGAATGACGGCATATGGCTCGTCTGTGGCTAGTCGGACAGGATATGTGGTTGTCTGCCATCGCCTGAATTGAGTGGTGTAACTCTCTTTTTGACAGTGGATAGAGTTTTTCCGGTGTCCTCCACATAAGTTCAACGTGCCATAACTTTGCATCGAATTTTTGATGGGATATGGGCAATTTCAGGTTTTCTCCCAATGTCCCAATGTTTATTATAGAAGTTGATGTGACTTGAGATTCTTTTCAGACCTAATGTCACATTGTGCCAGCACGCAGGTGAAGAAATGAAGCCAGTGTTATACTCATGTAGCGCTGAGCCTCAAGCCTGATATCGGAGTCTTACAGAAGACACAGAGTTCGTTAAAAAAGTGTTTTATGACTTAGATGGACAGAGATGTGAGATGCTTTCAAACTCTACTTCTTCCATGCAATGTCTGCAGAAATCATTCATAGGAGCTCTGAGCCTCCTTGCCAAGTTTGGGCGCCAGGCAGCGATTAAACCTCTGAGTGCAGTCACATTTAACTTCAAGACGTCCCTCAGGTGCCGCCTATCTCTTACCGAGATGGCCAAGCATTTCAGCATCCTACTTATGTGTGTGCCGGGACACAGTGACTTCCCAGAGAATTGCGAAGCAGAAAGAGTCCCAACTCTACACTCTTTCCGGACAGGGAACTGCCGTCCATGAATATCCCTTCTGCAGCCATCCTAAAAAAGCTTGAAAATCTTACTCACTTACTCACACCAAACGTAGATGGTCTTTTGACACTGGGTGCCTCATCATAAATCAATTATGGCTTACTATCGATTTTAAATGCTCATTCGACCCGATAAAAATGAGTAGGCCGAATCATAGAAATCTCATCGACGTCATAACCGGGCACTGTGCCATTGGAACCCCCGCCTCCAGACTAGGTATCCCCTTTAACGACTTCTGCAGAAGCTGCAAGGATGAAGAGGAAGAAGAAACCATTTCACACCTTCGTTGCAATTGCAGTGTCCTCTCATCTCGCAGATTTAGTTACTTGGGCGCCGACGTACTGTTAGCAACTTAGTCAACTTTATTGCTTTATTAAACGCTGCAGATTGGTCGCGGATTAGTGGTTCGCAGATTGTGGTAACACAACGGGCCTACTTTTGGCCTAAGTGTGGCTACCGGTAAGGCAGTGAGTCACTCTTCTTCTTCTTCTTTGTTTGGCGCTACAGTCCGGGGTTGAGGTCCTTCTCCACTTGTGTGCGCCATCTCGTTCTAGGACGCCCTCTTATGCGTTGTCCCAAAGGCTCGGAATCGAAGACTCTTCGGGCCGGAGCTGTGGTGTCAATCCGCTCTACGTGGCCTAGCCATCTTAAGCGTTGGATTCGAAGACGCTTAACTAGGTGCATGCCGCTGCACAGCCCGCACAGTTCGTGGTTGAATCTCCTTCTCCAGACGCCATCAATACAAACAGGACCAAAGATCGCATGCAGAACTTTTCTCTCAAAACGACCAAGAGCTTCTTCATCCGCTTTCAATAGCGTCCAAGTCTCTGCGCCATAGAGCAGGACGGGGATGATTAGGGTGTTATATAAAGTCAACTTGGTGTTTCGAGAGATGGCTCTGTTACTCAATTGCCTCTTGAGCCCAAAGAAGCAGCGATTGGCAAGAGTAATTCTGCGCTTGATCTCGGTACTGGTGTTATTGTCCCTGTTTACTGCAGACCCAAGGTAGACGAAGTCCTTGACTACCTCAAAGTTTCTGCTGCCCATTATGACGCTCTGTCCGAGGCGTCGATGTTGTGCGTCCTTTCGTGATGACAGCATTTACTTTGTTTTGCCCTGATTAACTGCCAAACCCATTTTAGCCGCTTCCGCTTCAATGCTAGCAAAAGCCTCATTGACAGCTCGCTGTGTTCGTCCAATCACGTCAATGTCGTCCGCGTAGGCAAGCAGTTGAACGGACTTTTGGAAGATCGTGCCTCTGGTGTTGACATTTGAGTTTCGCACGATCTTCTCAAGTATGATGTTGAAGAAATCACATGACAGCGTGTCGCCTTGTCTAAAACCTTTTTTGACATTGAAGGTCTCGGTGAGTTCGTTACCGACCTTGATGGAGCAGCGAGAGTTCTCCGTCGTCATCCTGCACAATCTGACGAGTTTGGCTGGAATGTCAAAACTAGACATGGCATTGTATAGCTCGTCTCTATGCACGCTGTCATATGCGGCCTTGAAATCGACTAATAGGTGGTGGGTGTCGATCTGCATCTCGTGGGTTTTTTCCAGGATCTGCCGCAGTGTGAAAATTTGGTCGATGGTGGACTTTCCCGGCCTGAAACCGCACTGATAAGGACCTATCAGGTTATTGACGAATGGTTTCAGGCGTTCACACAAGACGGCAGAGAGGATCTTGTACGCTATGTTAAGGAGACTGATCCCTCGATAGTTGGCGCAGTCAAAAGGGTCTTCTTTCTTGTGGACCGGACAAACGACGCTGAGATTCCACTCATCGGGCATGCTTTCCTCCGACCATATCTTACAGATGAGCTGGTGCATGCGCCCAACCAGATCAGTGAGTCACTCTAACCCAACCCAATATTTGGGATGCTCGCAAAATGTCTAGTTCTTTGACGTGGCATAGTTTATGACTGCTCTGATGTTTGAAGGCACTTCAACAACAACTCGCTGTTCCTTGTTGTCGCCTTGATAGGATTTCAACGACTAAATGTCGACTGTCTTCATTATCCAAATTCAAATCCAGTGAAAGAAGGATGAAATAGTGGCAAAGTACTCCACCCACTTGCCTTCTAGACTCATACGCTATTCATAAGACCTTGTGGATGTCTCCACGTTTTGAGTTGACGCAGCTCGCTTGATTTGATTGAAAAATCGCATCAACAGGCAAATCAGCTACACCTTTGTATCATATCCTGCCGAAAAACACCAGCCTACACTGCCTGTCATAAAAACGACTCCAGTTCACATTCTCCTCGGCTTCCATTTCATCGTGCCTCCTAGTCACGTCTGCCAGCAAAACACACACACCCACATGGTCGTTTAACATCCATTTCACATTCCATTAAATCCACCCCACGTACACCGGCCCAGCCGAAATTCCAAAACTTCTAGGTTCTTTCAGACGCCACCTACGCCGCATTCGGGTGTATGCCCGGAAGTTCGCGTCTAATTAGATTCCACAAGCCAATTAGCGTCCGGCTAATTGGAATTGCTTGTCAATTTGGTTGCCAGGATATCAATTATCGAAAATTAAGATACCCAAGCATGGCCAGCTAAAAGCTTTTCATCCACACTCGTCTCAGGATGGCGCCTGAGACCGGAGTAGTCATGGCCTCGGACGTGCCGGGATGACCTGTGTTCTTCTTCTTCGCGTCTTTGATGCGATATGATGTATCTGTGATTCGATTACGCTCACATCAAGCGTCCACACTTGAATAAGCTTAAACTCCGCCTTAAACTCCTCTCACAGCATACCCTGATCTCTTTTCAATTTCCCACTGATTTAGTTCAGCCCGCTTTGTGTCTGCGTTGTGTCTGCGTCCATATTGTTGCCGTCAGTCTGCTCGGCGTAATCAGATTTCCCCTCAAACAGGCAATCTCCATCGCATTGACACAATTTCATCGGTAATCCAATGAAGATCCCATACGCAGCCCCCACCCAGCAGTGTAGACTCAGTTCAACACTCATGCAGATTAGAATTCCACTCAGGAGCACACTTAATCGGAGGACGATTCAGTGCCTCAGAGATGTGAAAGCACTGCGGCGCTGTCGATTTGATTTGAAATATCGATAAAGGGATAATTTCGTTGCTGACGGCGTAGGACCGATAAAGGCAGTTACCTCATGCCTCAGTGCAACACGTACGCCAAAAGTACTCGGTCGAATTGTGGCGTGCTGGGATGTTCGTCCTTTGGTTACATTTTACGATGGGACTCATTAAAATGTTTACGATTCCGGACCAGAACCCTTCGCCGGTTGGGGACCTGCGTGTGGGGGCATAAAGCTTTCTTGTATCCTTTTTGTGACATTTTACCGTGTTTTTTTTTTTCGTGCCTCGATTTAAAGTAGTTTACTTTTGACTGAATTCGTTGCTCGGAGTCGGCCGAAAGGTGGTCACAGGGCGAGCGTCCAGGTCGAAGGGTTGTGATTCCCGGTGTGGAGGGACGATTTACGCGTTTTCTTCTTGTTATGACGATCTGATTATGGAAAGTGGTCATAAACGAGCGAGGTGGACGGGCGTTTTACGGCAATGGAGACGTAGACATAAATCTCTCCATTTCAGAATTCAAAAGGCGTACCGTTGGACGGAGCGTAAGACGGCGCGGCGTTTGTTGTTAAATAAACGATAGGTCAGGACGTCGTTGCCGTTGCCATTGGTGTTGGAAATGGTCAATGAAATGGAATTTGATGTAAACAACGTCAAGGAGATCAGGTTTTCATGGGTGTTACTTAAGTCGTGAGAAAAATACAGTTGTAACCTTGGCAACTTTGATCACCGGCGCAAAGGTTAAACGTCTTGTCTTGGATTCGTAAAATTAAATTAAAGTGGATTGGGTGACTATGTGTTATTTGACGGGCTGTTGACTCAGTTTCTATACTTAAACTCTGCTTAGTATGGATCGGCTTTGTGTGTTTGTGGCTGTCATCTGCTTCTGAGGAAGCTCGTTAGAACCGAATTGTTGTGGCAAATTGACAACATCATGGGCCCAAAATAAGGAAAAGCCATTTTGAGGGGTCCACACTCGAGCCGAAGAGCCTCCAATGTGCTACATGACCCTGAAATGTCTTCAATCAAAAAATAATCTCGTCCAAGCGATAGACCACTACCGTCTTCATATCCAGAGCGTGCACCATCTTTACCCCATTGTGTCTCACATTTTTGTGGCTGCATATTCCAGGATAAGCCGCCTTACAATTCTCTCCCACACTCGCTCTCTCCAATCAACGGAAGCACTGACATATAATCCCAGCAGCTATTGTTCCCTGCCATATGTTGACAACAAGGCTGCTGGTAAGATAACTTATTATCTGTAGGCACATGGAGGAGAAGACACCGGGAGAAAGAGAGAGTGCGTGAGTGAGGGGGAGGAAGAGAGTGCTTCTTGCTAAAAACCATCAAAGTTCTCAGCTTCCGCTTCAGTACTGAATCATAAATCCATGCCCAGACCGACGAGTTTTATCCCAACAAAGACGTCGCCCTGGGTTGCCTGAGTTCAGCATCTCACATCACAATTATCCCCTTCAGGAAATAATTGAAATCAGAATTTCGCCATCCACCACATGAAAGCTCCTGTTCACGTCCTCATTTGCCACCACACGCGTATGGATAAAGTAGTATTATCAATTTGAAGACTTCCACATTCCCACCATCAACCGGCTCAAAGGAACACCCCCAGCAACTCGTGATGATTCCGAAGAGTCCATACACGACATCACATCACAGCCGCCGACTTAATCAGAGGGAATTGATTTATGGAAAAAAATTTATTCCTAAAAGGACTTCAATTTTTTCCTTGATCGGGGAAAAACATACACCATTCGGTGAATTTCTCCAGAGACAAACGGATGCGAAGGCGAACATTATCCTGCAGGGTGGCAACCCACTTGAGTGCCACGTTTGCACACGTGGCAGGGACTGAGGCAAATGGGCGATGGATTATGGAGGCGATGTCATCAAAGGCAAGCTGCACACATCCTGTCGGCGTCCTGAGGTGGAACGCTTTGCAGGAGTAATCTGCAGACATCAGCCCGAGTGAGGAGATGCCGTCTCTGCAGTCGACTGGGGAGAACGGTCTTCCGGAAGTCACAGTGATGAGTAATTGGGCGGCTGGATGTACATACATGCAAATATGCAAACGTTATTCACACTGCAAGGACGTCGCACACGAGGTAAATCATGACGTGTGACAATTAAACTACTCTCCTCTGCCGGGGAATGTGAATGGTGGCAAGATGAAGAGGGTTTGTGGTGGAGTTAGGGTTTCTGTGACAGAGTGGCAGGAGACATCACTGTTCATCACTGTTGACGAGTGGAGGATACGAACGAATGTTCTGATTTCGTTCTCATCTTTCTACTTGCTCATAGTTGAAAGAAGTTCGAAGTAAATGAAAGAATAATGCAATGGGTTGCCTGGATTCAAGTCACAGCCCGTGTGGGTGTATATCCCGTGCTTGTGTGTGGATGATATGGAAAATTGGAAGATTTTGGGGGATTGTCGCCAGCGCACAAAGGGGTATTCGAATTCAAAACATGCGCAAAAATCCATTTTCCAAAGTGTAGAGTTGAGAAGTAACAGTTTTTGAGTAACTGTAGTTAAATACTCATAAAATAGTGTAATGGTAGTTTTCATGCACACATTTCGCGACAGTATCAGTTGAAAGTCAACTTTTGATCGTTGACTTTCAACTGATACTGTCGCGAAATGTGTTTTAAATCGTTTAATTCATATGTTCGATTCTAGTTTATTCTTGTGAAAAATCCCAAGTTTTTTTTTAACATTTGACATTATTTGCTAGGTTCATCCTAATTGAGGTTAAAGCTGGAAGTAAGTACTTTGTTTAAAAACCAGTTTTTCGATCCGTGGATACATAGTTTAACAGATTTTTGATTTATTCAAAGTATATACGAGGGGTGTTCAATATATTCTCGGTATCGATATGAAGGAAATGCGAATTTAATTTAAATTGTTTTAATCACATTTATATGAAATTTTACATGAATGCACTAAAATAATAGTATTACTTGATAAATAAGTCAATTTATATATACAACCACAGCTTCGCCCCGATACCGAGAATATATTGAACGCCCCTCGTAGCAATCAGACATTGTTATTTAAATTCCTTTTTCTTGTGTGGAGCTTTTGTTATAGTATTCGGCAACAGTTTGAATACCAGTCTTTAGAGAAAGATGTCAAGAAGCGAAAAGAAATTGTGCCCATATCTGTCCATCTCGAATGTATTGTCCCTGATGTCTGACTAGTCTAATTCCTAACAGGGCCTCTAGGCGGGGTATACCTTTGCAAATGATAAGAGGTACCAGTTAATTGTGTTTCGCCAACTTTAACTGCGTCCAGTTCATTCATTGCTCCCGTCGCAATTTATTTCATGACTGTAGTGCGTTTTGTTTCCAAGTTAAGTTTTCTTAAAGTCGGAATTAGCACATATTTGCACCAAAAAGCGGTTTGCAAAGAAGAAAGCATAAAAATGGTTTTAAGCTCAGAATTTTAAAAATTTCTTTCTTAAATTTGACAGAAAACACTTTTAGAGTTGATTCAGCCAAGTCCTCATTGAATCAAAAAGTTATTTTTGGGCCGTTTTTCCAAGGCAAATACCACTGTTTGCAGCGTCTTGATGAAGTTGCTGAAGAAACCACTTTCCAAGGCGATCTCTACTCAAGTAGGATGCAATAAGGGTTTGGTTACTACAACTTGGACTCAACCTGGAACTGACTTGTTGGCTAAACAAGCTGTGTAGTAATTTATGTCCTAATCCAGAGCAGAAGCAAACTACATATGTACATGGGCATCTAAATGTCAACAGCATTTTGGAGAAAGAGCTCCAAAAAGACCCAAACGTGTGAACTTTCTTGTTGACAGTACTCAAACGATTAAAGGGAGATTGCTCAGTGAATTTTTAAAATTTTACAAAATATGGGGCGTCAGTGCGAGGTGAACCTGGGCCTAGCTTCTACACAACCACTTGTTTTGTGCGGGCTATTGTTCTTTCACGAGTGAAAGGGACCTGCATGTTTATGCCGACTCCGAACGGCGAAGTTCGAGAAGACTCTTCTAGACAGGAATTCTCCGTGAGCATTGTCAGTGACTGGAAAGAGGTGGAGCCACGAAGTATGAAAGTTGGCAAATTTGGGGATAGAACATGACGTCCTCTGCGTAGTAGTCGACGCACTAACTCACTACGCCACGGCGATTAACATGAGAATGTGAACTTCGTTTTTACTTGTGAGTACAAAACCATCACCTAAGCTGAGGAAAAGGTTGATGGTGACTCTGGTCCATAAATATCAATGTTTAAGAAGTGGTTTACTGAGTACCGATCGTCGTACGCCGATCGTTTAATTCAACTAAAAGAAGTCGTCACGCCAGAAATTGCAGATGAATGATATTGGAAGATCGGAGAATCAAAGTACGTGAAATGGCTGAGGTGTTAGGCACCACAACTGAGCGGGTGCATAACATTTTACATGCTATCCCCGCAATGGGTGGTGCGATAGATCACACTCGAAGACAAATGCAATGGATTGCGTCTAGAACCCCATCGTGAATATGGAAATGGCGGAGCGATAAGAGATTTGGGACGAATGCAGATGTCATCCCTGATACTTAAGCCTGTTTTGATGTAGAGGAGCCTATTTTACTTCTCAAAACATGGCCGTTTGAGCCGGCATAAAACTGTAGCTCCCTTCCACTCCCTTCCACCACAAGAGTGTTTGCTGAGAAAATAGGCCCTGACCATCTACGGGCTGCCCATATTATTATATTTTGACGTGGGGTGATCAGAACACCAAATACACATTAATTAAAAACTTATTTGAACGGAAAATTATTTTTACAATTGAGTCTCCAACTAGACTTACAAGCTAAAGGTTAGGGCATTGGCTCAACAATAGGGGCCCAATAACCAACCACCTTTCAGTCTGCAAATCTGTCAGCCACTGTCCACTTATCGTCGACACCGCCACCTATTGGGAAAATCGATCGCAACTCCGAAAAAGAAACCATTCCGAAGAGTATTCCCGAAATGATTGCAGTACATGCTTATGTAAAACCTGCCACCTGTACACAAATGGAATACAAAGAATTACGTACATAATCGAGAGGGGAATCCATTGCCAGATGGCGGCAGTAGGATCTAGAAACAATACTGGCAGTATAAATATCGGAACGTTGGTCGAAGCAGGACAGTTCAGATGGATATGGCGTGCTTAAAAGTGTTAATCGGTTCAACCTGAAAGGCAGCAAAGAGTTTCTAAGTAAAGTAATTGCGATTTTTCAAGTGTAATAAAGTACAAGAAGTAAACCATGGTTGGTTAATAAATTCGTGTGTATCCTGAATAGTGAACTTCTGTGTTTCACTCGTCACAATCCAGTGATCGAACCCGTATGCGTGGACAGTTCATTTCTGTTAAACTTAACAATATAAACAAGTTGGAGACATACAAAATTGAAGAGAAGACAAATATTCGACCTCAATAGTCATCATTTTACAGTGCGACTTGGTAGCAAACGGGCATATTGATAATTTCTGAGCTTTCAAATCAAATGAAAGGAATTGAAATGGACATTTGAGGTTATGCATGTACTTCAGTCGAGAATAATTTTGGGAAATCGTGGTGTGGTGTGCCAACCCGAAAGTTTTACAAACCGAGTTAAATAGAAGCAGACCAAGTTGTAAGCCGGGTTGATCAACTCGATTTAGTGATGAACCGAAAGCAAACGATATGGATTTTGGAATGGGGCAAATTGAGTTCTTTCATCAAATTATATTCGGTTGCGGATTGGTTTCGGTTCGGCATCATATGCGCTCCGAGTTGAACCATCTGTAATTTTTTCCTTTGTATTCGGTTCGTCTCAACGGCTTAATTAATTCGGTTTGATATAAATGTAACTCGGTTTGACTCGGTTTATTTGCACCCGGGTTAACTCGGACACACCACTGGTCCAACATCGGAAGTCAGAAAATTATTTCTCGATCACACTGTTTGACTGAGTCAGCCAATTCAACAACTTCGAGTGATATTTGCTGTGTCTGTCTTTCTCTGTCCGGAAATTGCAGTCTGCGCTGAATTAAAAAATATTGGGGATGTTGTGGGATGATGATGGCAGGAAAATACAAAACTTCTAAAATGTATTGAATGTCGTTCCAGTAAGGGCGATAGTCAAGTCAGTCCGGACGGTCCAAGTTGTGCTGCATTTGCGATTACTGGGTTGTAACTACGGGGTGACGTACTTTGCAATGACCAACAAGTTTTTGACGACCAAAAGACGTGGCTTATTAAGCAAGTAACTACATCTAGACCCGGTGCTGGTTACATACAACGACATCATCTGCTATATCTTTTTCCGTTCTCAACATCTTGTGGACTTGAATATTGTGGTTGGCTATACAGTCTTGCGTGGCTTGGACATTCACATCCACTTTCGTTCCTATATGATCGTTCCTAGTTGATTCACACTTAAATCCAAAACCAACAATAGTTGTTTATGGTCGCAGTACTAGTGTATTTTGTGACACACACGAAGTTGTTTAATAGATGATTCCGGATCCTCATCTATAGGCAAGATTTTCGTTAGAGATATGACACTTCATCTTAGGCTGGCTCTATAGTGCCTTATCAACTTGCATTCCAAATGTGATAAGATCAATTTCCAGCTTCTCTTTTGCTCGGCGATGATTGGGAGCACAAATTGGCTTATTATTTGTCAAACTTAGTGTGAAGTGAGTTCAATTTGATAATCCTGCCGACAGTGATTAATCAAATTTAACACTGCGGGATATGTCGAACTCGACGCCTTGGCAAAAACCATGAAGCCGTAAAAATGGCGCATGCTATCAGTCATTGATGCATATACTCATTTGGTAAAACTCTACAGCATCAGAGTAATTGTCGTTCTGGACTTCACTGAAACATGCGCTTTTTGCCTCCTCATGACATATTCCTGCATTATCTGCAAAGCGATGAGCACTTTCTTACTTATCAACCTTGCGACACATTAAGGGTCTGAGTCTGAGCAATATCTGCCTTCCATCGTTAACCTGCCATCAATATCAAGCTCTCTTCCTTCTCTGATAACTTTTTTTTCTTTTTTTATAATTTGCGCGCACACAAGGAATTGTTGTTAAGTGTCCGGGTTCAAGACACAGCACGGGCCGAAGGTGTAGAGGGAGAAAGGGAGAGGAGGTACCTGTGCACATTGGTTTTAAATATCTGCGGATTGTATTCTGGGGGAAATATTGGGCTGGGAAGAGCATTCCATATTCGTGTCGTGCGGCTAATGAACGAGTCTCTAAATTTAACTGTGCGTCCGAAAGTAGGCTTAAGGGTAAACTGATGAGCATTCCTGGCGAGACGGGTATTGCGGGTGAATTCATGGAGAGGAGGAATGCAATTGGCAAGCTCACTTGAGCATCGTTTGTTAACTTGGTTTTTAGACCGAATATTTGGATTTATGTCTTTCTTGAATCAGGAAACTTTGATTCGAACACCTTTTGATGCCATGCGCTCGTTGCGGTTTATGGCCGGTGCTTTCGACAGATATTTGCCTTCCCAACTACATCCACATCCTGGTACAGCTCGTAGAGTTCGCTGTAGTGTCTTCTCCTCCCTTTACCTTCCTCGGAGACAGGTTATGTTAACATATCTGACGTAGAATATTCGTATAATGAGCTCTGCTGTTTTGGTTATCGTGCAGCTTTTTCCAAATAGCACGTCAAGTGGCATAAAGCCATAAAGACAAAACTACAAGCGCTACGATCCTAGCCATCTTGGGAAACTCACAAAAAATGACAAACTTTCCAATCTTTTGCGAGTATGTTTGTTCAACAATGCTCATCCGCGATGAAGTAATTCATTCTTTGTGACTATCTTAATTTATTAGCTTTCCATCAGATTTTAATGTCCCATGCCACACTGCAGACGGCTCCCCGTCGATTTTATTAACTTCGGTGTGGACCTCTTATCGCTTATTAGCCGCCTCGGCTGCAGCTTCGCTTGCCGCTAATTAAAGTCATAACTTTCGTCGTTAATTCCTCCAGTCGCATCCGGAGATGGATGTAATAAAAGATTCTCTTGTCTACTTATGCGCGTGGATGTAATTCGAAAAGTTTCTTTTTATGTCTTCTGCGACCTGAATGGTATCTCTTCGGGGACTATTGCATCATGTACTTCGTCCTCTCTTTCCCTGGATCTGCACATTTTTTGTTTAAAACAATTTCATTCTCGACTGGCTACAACGTTAAAGCAGCACTGGATTCCAATTGAAGTTATGACATCCAGATGTGCGTCTCTGACAAGAGGAGGCTAGGGGAGCGGACGTTCCATGCTCGGCACAGAAACCAGGAAAGAATCGTGTTAGTGAAAATGAAATTACGAGGACATGCAGGACATAACTTTCCATGGCGTTGGCCAGCCGAAATGAGTTAACGACGTTGACGGACATATTTCGCTTGCCGTCATGGCGAATGGGCGAAAATTAACTTCACGCCTGGACATCAGGGGTAGCCGCTAGAAAATTCTATTATCCTTTGCTGCGGTGTCCTTTTTGTGAATGCGGATGCTGAGAGATGTGATGATGCAGTTTTTGTTTTCACACTACTTTAATAGCTGTGGAAAATGAACAGAGTGGAATGACGGTATGGAAGGGTGATTGCGTCCAATTTGTAATGAGGTCTGCAGTCTAGACCCTGCCAATGACGATTGTTCGTAAATGATTGAAGCCTATCCCTTGTTCAATGGTTCTACTCTCTATTGCTTGCTCTTTCCGTTAACAGCCAGTGAGACTTTGACAATGCTGATGAACTTGTACAGGGGGAGTGATGGACTAATAATCAGGTTGTGCCTTGTCGTTTATCGGCATTGGATCCCGAAATTAATTTCGTGCAAATGTTTAAGTAGCAAGCATTATTTAGATGAATTATTGTAGGCTTTAGGATGTTTTTCTTTTATTCCATTGTATTTATTCTTGTGCTCTTGCAACTGTATGCACTTGAATTGGAACAAGACTTGGTATGCTATAAAATGACTGAGCGAAAATACACAGTCTTACCGTGTCTCCGACTCGACGATCGCATTGTCTGTTCTTGAGAATTTTGTTTTTACTGAAAGTGGAAGTGTAGCATGCAGTACCAGTACGTGTATTATTTCGTTATTATTTTCTTTGGCGTAGAAGTAAGTTCGATAAATGTTATTTTGGGTTGTGTTGTTTTCAATTACAGTTGTCGTCCAGTATAACGAATACCGATCTATAAAATTTTCCCATATAACGAACGCTTATTAAAACAGCATTGACATCTCTAAAGAGCAACAAACTTGCTATCCGATATAACGAAGATATTTTTTTTCCAAATTTGAACGTTTATTTAAGAAAAACATGTACAACAGTATTGTTCAAAGTATTGCCCATCTGAAGCTATGACTTCGTCCCATCTTTCTGGCAATTTGTGGATTCATGATGGCAGCCAAGAATGAATCAACCCAATTTGTGATATTCTACTCTGATCTGAATACTATTTCAGTGAAGGCGTTCTGCATCGACCGGAACAAATGGTAGTCAAAAGGGGCAAGGTCTGGGCTATAAGGCGGATGGGGTTAAACTTCCCATCCACTTTTTTCCAAGTAGTTCTTAACCGGAATAGCAACATGGGGCCGAGCGTTGTCAAGATGGAAAATAGTTGCCTCGTGTCTGGTCGCATATTCCGAGCGTTCTTCGGCTACTGCTCTCTTCAAACGGATTAATTGATGGTTTCACCGGGTTTTAGCAGCCCATAATACATCCCACCCTTTTGATCCCACCAAATACAGAGCATTACCTTCGCGCCGTGAATGTTTGGCTTTGCCGTTGATTTGGCTGGTTGGCCAAGCCACAGTCACCTTTTAATCGTGCAAGCCACTTTTGGCACGTTCGCTCAGCTAGCGCATGTTCACCATAAAATTCCACCAAAATACGATGACTTTCCGCAGCACTTTTCTTCATATTAAAGTCATGAAGAAGAACTCCCCGCATGACACTTTTGCAGTAAAGTGCATGAGAAGAGCCGCAGAATTCCGACCCACGTGGTTTTTAAATTTGTGGAATTATATTTCGAAAGGTTGTAGACTTACGACTCCACTAAGTGGGTTATAAGTTCAAAATTGGATTGTGAATTTCATTGTGAACTTATGGCCTGTAGACTTATGATCGTGCACAGAATGCGGAGCCATCTAAGCGGAAAAAGATAACAGTTCAGAATAAAGGTCTTCTGCCGTAGTTTCACAAAATTATCAAATAAAAATATTCATCGACTTCCTGAGCATGGAAAGTGTAAACCAACCCTTATCACGCATCCCACATCACGCTGGCACCTTGCCAGGTGAAACTAGATGTCCTAACTACAAAATTCGATTCCCACTTTTCTCGAAAAGTTCCAACCTTGTCTTCTCCCAACCTTCGTCCAGTTAAATGAGAGGAGACGCAGAGAGTCCTTGACGGTGTACCACCTTTTCGTGCAGCAACTTTCTTCCTCCTCTGAGTTCTGTCAAAAAGTGAATTCAGATAAAAATCCACAACGCTTCCTCTGCCAACCGCTTAATATGTTTCACTTGAGTTGCCAAACCCATGCACTGGAAGGCGTCCCACTCCCCTGGACTTGGGAGGATTTTTCCAAAAACCTCGTGATAACTTTCGAAGTATTTGCTGTTGGCAGGCGCTATAAATATTCCATGACACAAAATGTTTTCTCCTTGAGAGGGTGACTCGCTGGAAGCAGCCTCGACACGCAGTCGACCCCATGAGCGGTACAGTACTTCAAAGACTTCTATTACGGGAATTCCTCTTGGCAATAGAACGAGTTATGTGTTTAATTTGTCCAACATTCAGAGTTCCAATTAATTAGTGGGGCTTTCAAGACACCGGATGTCGACAGCACCCAGATGGGTATCGACCCCGTTGGGGGAAGTAACTTTTGTAAAATTTCTCGAGAGGTCACTTGCAACTCCTTGGTCTGCTCGCTTTTGTCTGAGAGGTGATATCTGGGGGAAAGTGGATTTAAATTCGACCACCCACCCACATCCATTTGCCTGAGAGAGGTGCAGGTTGTGCTGCTGACAAAGGCGAATTCAAAAGAAAACCAATGAAGCGAGAGTATCCTGCCTGTGCTCTGCGATTTAATACCATTGATTCCTTTGTGTGCTTTCCCAAACATCCTGGGGGGTGCGATAGATTGGAGGACATCCGACCCAGGGGCTCATCGGGAGTGGGGACAGTTTTATTTTAATCTTAAGCCTCTCGTTTGGACAATTTTCGGGATCAAACACAACAAGTGACCATGGAGCACAAAGGTCACAGACGTTGGGGGAGCTTGTGGGGTAAAAAGAAATCAATCGAGTCGCTATGTGCTTGTGGCTCGGAGGTGTGGGCTGTGTTCAAGGAAACTAAACTTCATAATTCAACCACATTGATTTCACTATCAAGCAATTAAAATCATCAGAACGAAGACTTTTTGAGTCTTGCACAAGGTAGTGTGAAATACACAATGTAACAGTGGGGTACAAAAATGACGTGTCATTTGAAAAATGGCAAAACAAAAGTTTTCACAAACTTTGACTGGGATTTTTGTATTCGAAAAAAAAAAAAAAAAAACTTGCATTTGATGGACTGAAAACTTTTTGGGACATTTGTTAATTCGCTACTCTTGTGCGGTCAGACCGAGAACTTGGTTCAGACTCCTGTTGATCTTTAATAAATATTGTGATCAGATTCTATCTACCACATAAAATATAAAACATTTTAAAAAGTATTCAAGAAAGAAAAGTCGTGTGTGGTGACTCCACTCTCGGTGACAGCGTCATGCCACTTATCGTCACGTCATTCGAGTCACCACCAAGGCGAGCCAATAGATGTTTTGTATGAGGACGAAAAAGTTTCCACACCACTCTTGCTTGACATGCCTGTTGAATCATCGTAACTAACGATAATGTCTAACAGAATATTATACCACATTCCTGCCTTTGACTCTCCTTCAATGTGTGGGACTGCGCTAAAGTGAAATAATAATAATACTATGGGTGGCGTTACAGCCCGGGCCAGGGCCACTTCCTGCTTCTCAGCAAACACTCGTGTTATTCTTCTCTAACGAATAGAAGGGACCTGCAGTTTTATGCCGACTACAATCGGCCAATTTGAGAAGCTTTTTCTGTAGACACTTATACTCTTTGAGAATTGTCAGTGAGTCGAAATTAGCAGGGAAAATTATTTTTGGACGTACCGGCCGGGAATCGAATCCAGGCAGCGAGTTTCAGTTGCGTGGGGTCGAAGCACATACCCGCAAAGCCACGACCGCCACCAGAAAGTGAAATGACAGAGCTAAGTTCATGGGTCTACTTGTTGACACTAAACTAAGCAGGATACCCAACATCGAAGAGCTTCTCAGACTAGCCTTCACGGATTTGACTTAATGCCAGAAGGCAATAGGATTGAAATATGTAATACAGCCTCGCATGGAGCACTGTATCAGAAAACAGAATCATCCTCCATACCGAAACTATATCCTCAGTCGACCCCTAAGCAATTGCAACCTTACTGCTTCCTTTTATAGACAATTGTTCAACAACAACTCTTATTGGTGTAAGAGTTACAACTGTGCATTGTAACTTGTTCTGTTCTCCATAACAGCCGACGGGAACTGAAAAAGTTCGTTCCCAATTAGTGCGTACATTACACATACATTTGCTCATCGTATTCAGTTTGTGAATTTGACACACGAATCTGATGAACTTCCTTCTCAAAGCGCCCAAAATGCGTTGGGAAGCTACTGTCATTGTACGTCATTTCAGTATATGTCATTCATTTGAAGCGTGCACAACAATATTTTTTTTTCACCCAAATATGTCGAACTTTGTGTTTGAAAAAGTGTTTCTGCGGGGAGTTCTTCCTCATTACTTTAATATGAACAAAACTGCTGCCGAAAGACATCGTATTTTGGTGGAAGTTTATGGTGAACATGCGCTTGTTGAGCGAACGTGCCAAAAGTGGTCTGCACGATTAAAAGTTGATTTTGTCTTGGAAGCCAGCCAAATCAACGGCAAAGCCGAATATTCATGGCGCGAAGGTAATGCTCTGTGTTTGGTGGGATCAGAAGGGTGTGTTGTATTATGAGCTGCTAAAACCGGGTGAAACCATCAATGGACAACGCTACCGAACACAATTAGTCCGTTTGAAGAGAGCAGTAGCCGAAAAACGCTCTGAATATGCGACCAGACACGAGGCAATAATTTTCCATCATGACAGCGCTCGGCCCCATGTTGCTATTCCGGTTAAGAACTATTTGGAAACCAGTGGATGAGAAGTCTTACCCCACCAGCCTTATAGCCCAGACCTTGCCCCTTCTACTACCATTTGTTCCGGTCGATGCAGAACGCCCTCACTGAAATACGATCCACGTCAGAGCAGAATATCAAAAATTGGCTTGATTCATTCTTGGCTGCCATCATAGATCCACAAATTGCCAGAAAGATGGGACAAAGCCATAGCTTCAGATGGACAGCACTTTGAACAATACTATTGTAATTGTTTTTCTTAAATAAACTTCTCTATTATAAACTAAAATTAAAAAAAAAACCGCACGAATTAAATTATAGACCCAATTAAACCAAATAGAAAAATAAGAAATGAATATGTATTGAAGATCGATATGAAGTGTCGATCACTTTTCTTGTTTTACTCATAATAACTATTCCTATTACCCCTTGCAGCTGAAAAGCAAAATACTCAAATTCCTTTGATTTGAAATTCCTTCAAATTATTGATTCATTGAATATGTGGTGTGTATTTCTTAATACTCACGTCCCTAGAAATACACTCGGGATGTCTGTTGCATTGTTTATGGGCGGCAGGGGTATTTTCGTACGCTGCCTAGTGTTTCTTATCGCCGACATAACTCACACGAACAGCACACACCCTTAATCAATGTTCAATATGTAAGTGTATAGGCAATTGTTAAAATTCAAAAACTGAAAGATTGACAACTTCTGGATTTCAAATTAATTGTGAGTTGAAATAGCGAACAAAATTAATCTTCAATTCTGCGGTTAAATACGAGTTGAGGCCAACTCCGAAGTTGACCTACTCCCAAGTTGCCGGCGACAGACAGCGGCCGTACGGAGAATAAGATCCCTGGAGATGCAGAAAAAACTGTGTTCATTCCATCATGTTTGACAAATTCAGATATGTGCCTGAAGACACCGATCTCTTGACACCTTACTGTGCGAATATTCACAAATAATTCGAGCGGTGGTGTAGGTGCGAGCATCTACTCTAATTAAGTAAATACTCAACAATCATTGCAATTATCGGACCGGTGTAGAGTCTTTCAGATATTGGGTGTACAACTTAATTCGTGCAGTTTTTTTCGTCTTGTCGCATATTACAGGCGTTTTTCGGGTACTGCTCTCTTCAAATGGATTAAATGTGTTCGGTAGCGTTGTCCATTGATGGTTTCACCCGGTTTTAGCAGCTTATAATCGAGCGAACCCTTCTGATCCCACCAAATATAGAGCATTACCTTCACGGCATGGATATTCGGCTTTGCCGTTGATTTGGCTGGCTTCCAAGCCAAACTCAAATTTTAATCGTGCAAGCCACGTTTGGCATGTTTGCTCAGCTGGCGCATGTTCACCATAAACTTCCATTAAAATACGATGACTTTCGGCAGCACTTTTCTTCACATTAATGTAGTGATAACTCCCCGCTTTTTCAGGCACACGGTTTGACATATTTGAGTGAAAGTAAATGATTGGTGTTTACGCTTCAAATGAATGACATATACTGAAATGACGTACAATGATAGTAGCTTTCCAACGCATGTTCCAATTGAATAATAACAACGGAATAATACAAGTTACGCCATTTCTTAGCAAACCGCAAGAAAAAAGTTATAGATGGAACCCGGATAAAAATCCTATGACAGACAGATATTTTCATTTGTTCAGATTGCTGGACACATTCGCATTTAACACGACGACCACCGAAATTCTGCTATTAACGAGATGACTGAGTGCCTTAGCATCCGTCTTATGAGAGTGCCGGGACCCTTTCATTCTTTAATCTTCAATATCATGTGATTTGTTATACTCAACTTTCAAACTCAGTAGAAGGGACTGGAACCCACGATTGCAATCACAGAAGAGACTTCCATCAAAAAACAAACGCGTCAATACCCAAAGAAATAGGTCGTTGTTTCATAAATTCCTTAATTGTTCCCCTTGAGTGTGTTCCACCGTCACAACCCACACGACTCGGATATTTCTTCGAACAACTTTCCAACAAGTCCACACCGTCCTGAATCCATATCCCGACGACATCCTCTACCGAATGCACCGTCCAAATCCAGAGCAATTTGACCCTCAATTCCGCCCCCTCTCGAAGGTATGCCATTAAGCTCTTGTTTACAGAAATTCTTGGTCGATTACGTAGCTGGTATTCCAAAAAAGCAGCAAAAATCCAGGCACATGCAAATTAATGAACGACAACGCAACGGTCCCAACGAAAGAACATCATCAATCCATTTATGGGCGGCTGATTAATTTTATTTACAAACAGCCCGCCTCGTTTGGGCGGCAACAAATGTCACATTCCAAGCGTGCTTGTGTACCCCCGACGAAGGGATCACCGCTACAGGGAGTCCAGTAATCCCCGCCCCCCTGTGACCTTCTCCGAATACGAGTGTGTCTTAAAAATAAAATCCATCTAAAAATAGAGCACCGATGATTGCATAAAAATGCGAAACGCTTGGAGTAAACAAATGAATATAATCGCATAAACAAAGTGCCAACCAGCGTCCGTGTATCTAGTGGCAGCAGATACATTTGTTTACTAAATAAAAGGATGAGCTGTAGCTTGTGAGGCAACTTCGAGGGTTTATCGTAAAACACTCCGCCCGCGGTTGATACAGAAGCTATCAGCTCAGCTGATGCTTGGCGAAGGGGTTATAAGTTGAGTGTGCAGACAGTCGAGTGTGCTTCGTTCGGGTTGGAATCCCAAATTTATTCATTCCATTGCCCTAGGGACTACACAGCAGAGTGGCACGCAACGCCGAACCGTACCGAGATAATCGTTAAGTGTGTGCGGCGGGTTATTAAGATGTTTTTGGCGTCGTAAATTTCAAATGATATGTGTACTTTAAGACAGTCGTGCTGCATGCGAAATTAGGTGGCCCAATCCCGCGCAAACAGAGATTTAGAGTGTTTATCAAAATATGGGGACAACATCTTGAACTACACATGGGTATGGAGTCGGTTGTGGGAACTTTTGCGGTGTGGATGTATTGGCTGGAGTGAAAGGGTGCTGTATGGGATTAGTCTACAAAGTTTGCTGTTATTCCGAGTGTGTAAACTAGTTGGATGGACTTGGCCACAAGTTCGTGATGAGACCCTAAACCCAAGGAGTCTAGGCTGGGGCTTAACTTGCAGTTGACATTGAGTTTCTGTCCCTGACGGCATAAATAAGACAAGACAATGTTCACAGACTTCACAGTGTGAGTTTCCGGTAGAGAGCGTCTGTTGGTATTTTTCGATGTTTCTGGCAATAGGAGTTGCGATGAGTTTATCGGCCCTTGATACCCATGCGTTGGGCGTGAAAAGAATCAAGGCGCATTGCGCAGGAGAAATTCACATCATTAAGCAGAGCACAAAATACAAAAAACACGAATTCTTAGATTGTTTATATTGTACAAGTTGAAAGTTGTTAAGCAAAGAATAAAAAAAAAAACTCCAAAGCCACAAGAGAGCAAGGTTAAGCGCGACTTTCCACTCGAACCCGTGAAAGCGAAAGTAGCGAAAGAAACTATGCACAACAGGAGTCCAAAGCTATATCTGGAAAGAAGTGTATGTGATGGGGGCTTGAGTAAGATCGAGGTAGTAAGGGGGCACAATAGATCTGCGGTGCAACATACCCTGAAGAAGCTGGGTGGCAAGAGGGACAAGCAATATCATCACCGAAGTTATCGGATATTTTAATGACCTTCAAGGCACCCAGAAGTAGCGAACAGAATGAGTTTCACATTCCAACTCTCACCTATGGTCATAAGATTTGGGTAATGACCGAAAGAATAAGATCACGAATACAAGCTGCTGAGAGGAGATTTCTTCGTTTGAATTACTCGCCGGGATAGGGTGAGAAACACGGCAGTGAGCGAGGAACTCAACATTTAGCAGCTGCTTCTTCGAACGGAAAGGGCTATGCTTCGTGGCACGAATGTCGCCTTCATCACGACTTCCAAGGCGGGCGTTGAATGTGATCCCATCAGGTAGGCTACCGATTGGCAGACCCAGGTCGAGGTGGTTGGACCAAGTCCAAAAACTCGTTACGCTTGGGCATACTTCCTGATGAGTTAGAGTCGATGGCGGAAGATCTCTCGTGTGTGGCTTAACCCCGCGACCCCTTTAGCGCACCATGTTAGTCAGAAGATGATGATGATGATATTGGCGTTACGACACAGACGTCATATTCATTTTTGTAACGATAGTGCTTGATAGCAGGATAGCGACAAAATGTAGGATAGTGAATTGAATTAATGATGAGATGCTACAACGTCACTTCTTGACTCTTTTCTGAAAGAGAATCAAAAAACTTGATTGCCACAAAAAAGTTATATCCGCAGATTCCAAAATATTTTCAAAAGTTTGTCGGGCGACTCGCCACAAGTGAAATACGATTAAAACATAAACAAAAAAACACCGATATGAATTGCATTTCCAAAGAAAAATTATGTCAAAGTTTGCCATTGTTGCTGCATCACTTCTGTTTCTTTCCTGCTGCAGAACAAGAAACCCATTGAAGGAGTTTAAATGAGAAATTCCATGTCGTTTTTCTTCATGACGATACGCCCGAAACACTCTTCCCTAAACTTTCCGCTTTATTTCAATTGCTTTCCAGTTTCCATTCACTTCATTGTCTCGCTCTCAGCGGAAAACTTTCGCTTTAAACTTCGCAAAATTACTTCGCTCTGCCCCGCCTTCCGTGGCCTAAGAGGGTATCATTTTGAGTCTCAGTAAAGTGATTGGGAAACCAAATGAAACGAGACAGCCGCCACAGATTTCTCTGAATTGAAGAAATAAAGTTTTCCACTAATCTTTGCCGTCTTTTCTTCTATTTTTTTGCGCCCCAATTTCCTCGAACTCCGGAAAGTGAAAAGTGATTGTAAATGCTGATCCAGTTACTTGGAGTTGATCTCTTCCAGGAACATTCGCTTTTGAAGAAGAAGGGAGGACATGAAAGGATGTAATGATGAGACGATGTGGGGAAGGATGTCGGGGGAGACGATGGTGGGACAAACGAGTAGAGGCAACTGCCTACGCCCTTTCGGTGCATTGATTGTCATCATCGGTTTGTGTACTTCTGAGCGTGTGTACTCGTAATGTTGTCATTTTTCTCAGACAGTAAACTTACATCTGAAGTGTCCTTCAGACAGCCCATTAAAGCGACAGACCTTGTCCTCATAATGTTGATGCCACTTCATCTGTCGACACGCACATCTCAGCCTCGACAAGGCCGCCCTAATATAGCACATCGCTCAACCGTCCCCTGGGCGACCTCCCGGTCCAATCTAGCAAAAAACAATCGCTGCTCGAAGTACATTTCGGTTCAGTACTGGGCCCCCAAACATTGTCTTCAGTCCAAAGATCGGCAAATCATCGGCAAGCATCCTCCCGCACTTGACACACTCCATCATATCAAGACGTCACTGTCAAGTCATAAAATCAGCCCCACACCATCCGTCGCAAATAATTCTGACTAATTACCGCAACTAAAGCACAAAAGAAAATCGAAACTGGCCAGGCGCTGCTGGCCAAGCTTCTAGAATCGATCTCTGTCAGGCGAGTCATACCGCTCGAATAGCATCTCTGGAATGCTTTAGTTGCCGATCTCCCACAGCTTTCTCGTCATAGATACTATTTTTGAGGTTCCCATCGAGTATATTAAGTATCCACCTGTTTGTGTGGATACCTGCATGCCCCTCACGACAACAAAGACTGCGGCATACACCCACAGACATACTCCCGTCCACAGGGACGAGCGACGCTTCAAGAAGAAAGAAATTATGTTCTCAGACTCCTGGTGTGTGGGCGCAGTATGTGAAGCCATGCAAATGGCATTGTCGCCGGTGGGTGGGACTGGGAAGAGCGACAGCGGGCGAAATGAGTGGGTTTTCCCGAAAATAAAATCCACGATCACTGGTGGCGGCGAAACTATTGGCATATTTGGTCTTTCAGTCCTCGTTCGGCATGTCGACACGAGGAATGTGTTTCATAATGGTTTCGATTATTTTCGCTCGATGACTGATACACATGGAACTTCTGTTTCAAGGGCAATCATGTGGGAGTTGTTGGTAAACACCTGAGTTGCAGGGGCATCTACACTACTGATCAAAAGTTTTCGGACACTTTAAGGTGAATGTTCTTGTGGGTTGCGGTTGAAGGAAATTATTTTATTTTGCAATTTGAGAAGTTAATCTCTTTTGAATATTCAAAATAATCACCGTCACTGTCACAGGGGGTTGTGTTATGCTATGCTGAAAAACATGGAAGCACCACGTGAACACACCCCCACTTAAGCAGAAAGATATATATATTTTGTGTTTTGGAATGTTTTCATATTTTGCTGAATCGTTTGAGATAGAATCGATATTTTTAAGAAGTCTTGTCATAACTGGTCACATTGGTCGTGCAAAATGTTTGACATCTGATACTCTCTTCTGAGCTGATGCAACTGTGTTCATAATTTTGTAAGTTCAAATTTATTTTTACGTCGGCTAGGAAATTGAGATAAAATTAAGAAAGGACAGCGTCACTTCAGTTCAAGTCAGTTGAAAAGACGGTTTCAAAGAACTTGTGGTCATCAGAGTCTGAAGATAAATTCTCCTTGAAATTGCAGTTTGCGGGTTACGAACTTTGGGCTTTTTCTTGTTGAAAATTCAAATCAAACACGTATTCTTTTCCGTTTCCCTCAATGAGGGATTTTATTTACTAAAATTAAACGGCTGACGTTACTCAGCCCGAAGTCAACTTAAAACTAAACTTACTCTACTTATTCTAATCGTTGGACGTCGTTGACCGATGGCATTGATGTTATTCGGTCCCACGGTGGTGTCGGATTCTTTCGCTGCGTCTGACATGCTAGGCTTAAAACGCTGAGCTAGCGTCTGGCTGTTCACACACTTTGCAACTTTGACAGCGTGTTAACTTCCATTATGCTCCCTTCTAGGACAGTGATGGCACAATGTGAATACAACAACGTCCACGTTTCTACATTTGATGTACCTACCGACTTATTTAAGTTTTTGCTAACGGGTACCCGAATTTTTGGGATTGAAAACTACTTTATTTGAGAATCTGCTCCCGTATGAACTGATCTGAATTCATGCTCGCTATGAGTTCAACATCTCCAGGCTAGAGGATTCAATTTCTTACCAGAAAAACGTTTATGAGAACCAATACAGCTCACTATGAGTAGATCTTGTTTGTAAATTTGACATGCCAAGATAAATATGAGATCCAAAACCTTAAATTCAATTAAATTAATTTAAATAATGCATTTTTAAAATTTTGTTAAATCAGTTAAATTTGTAAACTTGCCTAATGTACCCTATTTCTATGATCCATCTGTGGGAGAGCAATGTTGTATAGAAAACCATATTCTGTACACGCATCGAGCTCTTTGACTAAGCAACCACCGACGTGTAAGCACGTAAAGAAATTTGGTAACATATTGAATGGATATGTATTTTTGTGCATGAACATTGGTGAATTATTAATTTTCTTTTGTTGTTGGTAAGTTGGACCAGCATTAATTTACGACTAGACATGACTCTAATGACCAGTTTCACAGTGAAGATTTAAACTTAATCCTTAATCCACTGAAGCTCCATCACAGTTTTCGAGTTCATCAACAGTTTCGATTGCACCCGTCAAAGATTATATTTTTTGCTTATTTCTTGCACTTAGTTGTGACATTTTCTAATGCGATTTGGAATAAAATTGGATTCGAGTGATGATCTTCTGTAGACGGTCTTAATGGTTAAAAGGGTAAAGTTGAGCTGAACCTTAAACAGATTTAACTCTTCATCAAATGTCGAAAATAAAAGAGGGGACTAACAATGGCTTCAACTCAAGGAGGGGGTTCCATAATGGAAGTACGAAATATGAAAACTGAACAAGCAAGGCAACTGAACACGGGAATGTACTCACTATCGCAGATGAAAACGGAAGTATACTCTCGTTTAACTTAAATTACAAATTTAGTTCAGTTTACTTTTTGAACGAATCTTTGAGACCGAATAAATCGTTGGTCTGAGGCTTAAAGCTAAAGTGGAGTTCAATCAACATCCACTCTGAAACTATAAAAAGGTACACCAAAACTGACGCGATCAAAGCTCCTCAAAAGGTTCGTGATCCATATAAAACGCAATGGAAGACAATGTAAAAAAGTATGGGCTATGGAAATACAGTGGACTCTCCTCAAGTTGAGTTTTGACGGTATACCATGATTTGTTCGAGTTTCGGTTTACCTTGCCATAATTCCGTAACATGCCATAACATATCAACTTGCACAAAAAAAAAAAAAAAACACTGGAACTGGCATTTTGGTAAAACTATTTTTTAAGTTAAGTTTTTAAGTTATAGACTTTTATTGGGTCTATAACTTAATTCGTGCGGTTTTTTTTCGTCTGGTCGCATATTCCGGGCGTTTTTCGGCTACTGCTCTCTTCAAACGGATTTATTGTGTTCGGTAGCGTTGTCCATTGATGGTTTCACCCGGTTTTAGCAGCTCATAATATAGAACACCCTTCTGATCCCACCAAGAGCATTACTTTTGCACCATGGATATTCGGTTTTGCCGTTGATTTGGCTGGTTCGCCGGGTTTCACATATGATTTTTGCGCTTGGGGTTGTCGTATTGGATCCATTTTTCATCACCAGTAACAATCCGATGCAAAAATGAATTCCTTTTGTAGCGTCGTGAGTCGTGTCCTCACACTTTTTCAGGCACAAAGTTCGACATATTTGAGTGAAAAAAATGATTGTTGTTTACGCTTCAAATGAATGACATATACTAAAATGACGTACAATGACAGTAGCTTTCCAACGCATGTTCCAATGGAATAATGCAAGTTACGCCATCTCTTAGCAAACCGCACGAATTAAGTTATAGACCCAATAAATAAAAAATTGAGAAGAATGCTCAAATATGACGCAAAACTTCGAGTTAGGGAGAGTTCGACTGTAAAATGTTCGACAACTGATTTCATTTAAGACCAGGAATGTGAATAAGTCATGTCAGAAATTGGGACGCTCACAGTAGTTGTTGCGGTACATGATTCCTGTGTGCGCGTGTGTTTTGATCTTAAGGCAGAAGGATTATTAATTGACGCTAAAGGTAAAGTGGAGCATCAACAAACAATCAGAAAGAATGCGAGTTAATGCAGAGATTGTATTCACCGAAGCTTATTTCTGACGTATGCTGGATTTCACTGCCTTTTATGGGAACACGTTCAATCACTCATCCATACTCATCAGCGGCCGTGAGTTGCAGCCTCGAGAGACAACGTTACACTCCTGCGATACCTCCCTATATGCTCAAAAATGTTACTCAAATACGGCTCGTAAATGGTAGTCGTGGTCAACAATTGCATGTCCATTACTTTGAAATGTAACGCACACAAAAGTTTCATGACCACTGTACAATGTGATCCTGGGCCTAGCTTCAGCAGCAATCATTCGTGTTGTGCGCGTTATGCACGGCGAAGTTTGAGAAACTTTTTCTAGACATTAGTACTCTCATTAGGCATTGTCAATGACTCGAACGAGATAGTTGGTAAATTCGGGGACCGAACCTAGCACCCATCAAATGATGTCATTCAAAAGTTGACATTACACTGGTATTTTTGGGGTCCGATTGGAATATGTAGTGAATGCGTTTGGTATGGACTGATGAAAGGTGTGGATTTGGATTGAGGAATATAGGTGCATGCGAATGCAAGTATTTTCATTTTGTTTATTGTTGGTTTGGCTGAAATTCGTAGTAGACTCTGTAAATTGAACCATTTCGAAGTTGCCGCTCAATATTCACAAATGTCTCTTTTAAAAATGTTAAATGGAGCCTACTCGGACTTGACTAGATGTAGATACTTATACATTTGAATTGCCATTATAGCTTAAGAGACACGTCCACGTTTGATCCATTGTATCTCTTGAGTCTTCCCTGCTTCACATTGTCACTATCACATCAAGGCAGCTTGACACTGAATAGTGAGTCTTTCTAAGCGTCAAAGTTTGACAAAAAACCAATGGATCCATCAAAGCCCACTGTTCTTCGCCAAGATGTTCCATTAATCCATCAGCAACGATGCGTAGACTTTTCGCAAAAATGCTAGGCCTGATATACGCAATTCCTTTTCAAATAAAGACGATCGAAGAAATGAACTCGCATGTCGTGTCCAAAGTAAAGTTTGTTTATTTTGCCATTTTCAAGCAGAGTCATAAAACTTTTTTGTTATTATTCAGTGTCGAGCAACAACAACATTTCGACTTCCAAGGTCAGAGCACATTTCACAGAATCCAAAATAAATCTAATCAAATACAATTTAATAGATTTCATTGTTTTTTGATGGTTTTTCTCTTCGTTGCAACCGACCATGATCCTTGGTTAACTCTCCGATAGAAGGCAACACGCAAATTTTCCTTCAAAAATTATTAATTCCATAATATAGTCCAAAATAAGAAACCGGCATAAAAATGCACTTAAAGGCGTCTACATTTGTGGTCCACTAAAATATTTCACCCATAAAATTCATTTGAAATTTCTCTTTATTTTCAGACAGAATTCCAAGATCGGTCAAGAATTGTGAGCCTAAGAGCAAAGTCCAGACCAGGACCAACCACAACTGCACTTAGCATCCTTTCAAAGGAAACTGCATTCCAGTGCAGAGGCGTGCAATGCAGTGCATGCGTGCACTTCTTCTTCCGAAAATAATGGACAAAGGCCCAATTGCCAACTAGCGTACAATTTGGTGAGTCCAATTCGTAAAAATAAACACTTCTGCCAGAGTTGTCCGCCACGCCCACGCATCATGAGATTCGCCTCTCCTTCGGCAGCATGCACAGCAACGATGATGATGATTATTTTTGGAAAATTCGTAAAGGAATTGTTTTTTTTTTCCTGATTTTCCTTCTCACTTTCGTGAAAATTCGAAAATTCCGCTCAGCGTCTAGTGTTTAAAAGCGTCCGCACCTCAGTTGATCTCCATCAGTGTTTGGTGAATTCTCTTCTAGTTCAGATCGAAAAGAACAAATCCGTTCAGCAAAAGAATGTCTCTAGAACGTGCCGTTCGTGCTAAGGTGAATAGAATTTTTGTGCAAAAATATCCCATCCCAGTGACTCTCCTTCAGTCCCTCCAAATGGATTCAAGTTCTGAAAAAATATTGAAAAAATTGAAATTTTAGTGAAAACGAAGTGGATTCTATCATAGTTTTGAAATGAAAAAGAAGAGAAAAAAAAACCAATGATTTGATAACATTTTACAGATCGCTGGCAAGCGCAATCCCGAGATGGACAAGGAAGCCCAAGAATGGATTGAATCCATCTTGGGAGCCAAGTTCCCACCAGGCGAGTCGTACGAGGATGTCTTGAAGGACGGTCAAGTCCTCTGCACTCTGATCAACAAGCTGTCGCCAAACGCTGTCCCCAAGATCAACAGCTCCGGTGGTCAATTCAAAATGATGGAGAACATCAACAACTTCCAGAAGGCCATCAAGGAATGGGGTGTACCCGATATTGATGTCTTCCAAACCGTCGATTTGTGGGAGAAGAAGGACATTGCCACCGTGACCAACACCATCTTCGCTATTGGCCGTGCTGTAAGTTTCTAATTTCCGTCGAACCTCCCAGCAGATGTTTCTCATGAATTTCTCTTCTTATTGCGCACAGGCCTGGAAGCACGAAGACTTCAAGGGACCCTTCCTGGGACCCAAGCCCGCTGATGAGTGCAAGCGTGACTTCACCGAGGAGCAAATGAAGGCTGGACAAACCATTGTCGGTCTCCAAGCTGGCTCAAACAAGGGCGCCACACAAGCCGGCCAAAACCTCGGCGCTGGCCGCAAGATCTTGCTCGGCAAGTAAGCCACCGACCAGGTCCAGCCAGGATGAGGAGAAGGAGTTTTATTTTTTTCGTTTTAATTTTATTCGTTATTTTTTTGTTTATAAATTATTTTTGACTACATACTCTTAAGCAACAATTCCTCAATTTTTAATCAAAGCAATGAAAAATATTTTGCGGTTACTCATAAGTGAATTTGTATGAAAAAAGAAAAAAATTAAAAACTAAAGAGAAACGCGTTTCTAACCAAAAAAATGTATCTGCCTGAGTTTTCCTTTCCGTCGATGGGGTGGTCTGGGATGATGATGATGATGATTCGCAGACTCTCCTGGAAAGGTGTGAGACATTCGATTCCGTTTCAAATTCAAAACAAATCACAAAATTTTGACTTGAATTAGAGACGCTGGTCTATTTTTGGCCCGACATTGGGAGGGAAATAAAACGGAATGGCCAAGCGGCGGCGCAGAGGTTACGCCCCGATTGAGAATGATTTTCAGAACGAATACATGTTTCAAGGCGAATTCAATTGAGTGGCAAGTTGTTGCTCTCGGCCAGCACTCGGGGAATGGGTGCTTTGTGATGGATGCAAAGTGAATTGGCTTGGATCGCTCGAGAAGGGAAAGTTTTGAAAAGTTTCCACTTGAATTTGTCGGGCACACTCTGGGATGTGGTGCGATTGAAGACATCTGGTTGAGTGGGGCTATCGATTGTCTCACCCCTTGAGAGTGTGGTGGTTAATGGTTTTTTTTTCGAATTTATATCTCAGGGATATAGGATTATTTTTTCAGTTTTTGAGCATTTGATTTACTGCGTTCTAGAATTAGAAGGCCTCGTTACGAGAGGTTGCAAGCAGATTGCGTCATGGCGTGGCTTTTTCGGAAAATCCGATTAAAATTGTTTATGTTTTGATAGACTTTTGCTGGGGGATCTGTTTTTGCGACGTAGTTTATTCGATCGTGGACATTAGCGTTTCTAAATGGCCCGTGTGTCAACACCGCGTCTGCGGAGTGAATAAATCAACAAATGTGGTGGAAGATTTTAGCGGAATAAATCTTTATGAAAATCGCTAGTTGTCGTGTTGTAGCAGAGGCCGCGCCTTTGAAAGATAAATCAACAAGTGCTCGGGAGAATTTGCATGTTTCTGGAACACTAGCTGGTGAATGGCACCTCGGATTTGTTTGGGCGAAGAAAGACAGACGAGAGAGATGTAAGCCGTAAGCGAAAAATCCAAAAAAATTTTTTGGGATCTACTATTATCATAACCTCTGACTGTCTTCTTATTTCCGTATAGATACAGTCGGAGTGGCCTTGGGACCCAACCAACAATCCTCACCAGCAAGCGGGATCTCTTGCTAGGAATCTCCAGTTATGAGCCACTCGGATATCCTCTACTATGTGGCCCACTGCTTCGGTATCGAAGGTTTTTCGGCTAGTTGTTGTCCATGGCCTCTACAAAGTCCAGCTACTTTCGGGGCTTGAATCAGTAGACGCCTGACTAGGGTCACGTCGATGTACAGTCCGAACAGTTCGTGGTTCGCGAGATTCAATCTAGATCCATCAAGGCAAACAGAACTTTACTCTGGAAGATAACAATGTATTCCTCATCCACTTCTGGCATTGTCCATGACTTAGCGCTACGAAGCTCTTTATACCCTCATATACGGGATTCCAACCGGGTAACCCCATTTTCGGGTATTGCTCGGGTTCTAAATTATAGCTGTGCAACTATTTCAGAACTACAGTCGAAACTGAAGGGATCTTACAGAAAATTCGTATTACCGCGAGTTTGAATTAACGAAAAATTGTTGAGTAGAAGCGGAGGACGAAAACGAAATAACTATACAGTACACACGCAACACTATTTTGACACACTTTCAAAACACACACTGAATTACTTACGGTACAAACAATTTACAACAAATTTACAATTAAACTTACATTTTTTATTTTGTAAAAAAATCAGTGATGTATTTCTAACGATCACAATATAACGCGATATACAGCCGCACAAAGAACAGAGAACAAATTCGAATTATTGAAGGGGACCTGCTGATTTCTGATTTCTAACAACAGCATGCTCGCTGGCAGACCCACTGAGCAACCACTTCGAATTAACGAATGTACTAAAAAAGCCTAGGTTTAGTTCGATTTATCAAGGTTTTTCAGGGGACCTAACTCGAGAGCCGACTGTATGATCAAAGTTTCTTTTTGGGGTACTATTGTACCCCAATGAAGCACAATAAGTTCTGCATAAAAAAGTATCATTCCAAGGATCCCGAAAAACCCCCCAACTAACCATGGGTGTTTTTTACACTCATCAAAACAACAAACTCAATATGGGTAGAGGTCCACAGTATAATAAATGCAAGAAGTCAAGTAAATTATTTCTACCATTTTGTGTCCTCGCCTGAAGACGTTTGTGAACAACTAGTAGTTATTTTTGGTGAGTCTTGAGGCCAGAGAAGTCCAAAATAGACTATCACAGACCTTGATCCTTCCAGCCCTTCCGTAGTTCGGCTTCCGGGTACCCGGCATTATACATATATTAATAAATAAGCAGTTTATTTGGCAAAATCCCACATTTTGATGCTGGTACTGATTGGCGGGAATATAAAAAACGGCTGGGGTACGAGTGCACCCCAAATAGAGGATGTGACAGCACCCCCATTGAGAATGTCGCGAAATAATTTAGCCATCTGGATTCCAAAATGCACTAAGTTCAGTCCATAAACGTATTTCCTTGTTCTGTATGAGGAAAATGACACAAATGCGCCGGCAATGAAGCGCTTGCTGATGTACAACTTGTCCTTGAAGAGCATGTGCTGCACTAATGAGTATAGTCAGACAGTCAACGGATCGAACATCCAGAGACTCCAGAGACATTCAGAGACTGTCGAAGACTGTGTAGCAATGTAATACAGGAGAATGACAAAATTGACATGAATTATGTGAAGGCGATCTCATTCAAACTGGCTAGTGCACCTAAAGATGCTACGCATGCGGTTGTGATGAATGCAGAATGTTTGATTGCTGTAAGCCAATTCGTAGCAACTATGGCTGAAGCACGTCGGTGCTATTGTTGTCGAATACAATGGCAAGGCTCAAAATACTGCAACGTCCTAGAGACCTTATGTTTGTTGACAAACTAGAGAAGCCTAATAAAGCAAAACATAAGAACGCATTCTGTCACGAAAGTCTTTCGACAAGCTGAACGATTTGCGTCAGAGAGACCGTTCTGTAGACAAGCTCATTACAAGTTGAGAATTTTTTTTTTATAAAATGAGAGTTTTCTGTGTTTTTTGTGTGACATGAATTTGTGTTTTTATTTCAAACCATGCGTTGACGACTGCGCACGACCTGCGCACGTAAAGCGAAGAAACGAACAAAGTATTGTGTTTTCCGCATTGGGACTGATTTCCCAAAAGCTGTGCTAGGGGTTATGAAGTTGTTCATCTCATATTATGCTCTCCGATGTTTGTGTTGGACAGTCGCAACGTCTTAAACAAATAATTCGTTTGTTCATTCTCCCATCTTGAATGCTCAAATACAATGGACAAATCTCGTTCGCCATTCGGAGGTGAACAAAGAAGAGGCCAAAATACTAGTGGTTGCTGCGGGAGCAGGACAATGCCTCTTCAAGGTTCTATTCAGGATTCTATGATGGCCACCAAAAGGCGAAAAATAAGTTCACCGTGTATGATCAGAACATATTCCTCAAACAGCATGTATTTCATTTCTATACATTCTGCTTGCGTTCAAGTCTGTGTGTAATCAATGGGGTTGGGCTAAGCAGTTGCGCAAAACAGTGGCCAAAGGCGAGGGCAATAAACGGCGGCTATCATGTCAAAGAATACAATTCTTGCAGAAATACTCTTCTTTGAAAATCGCCATTCAGGGCCGACGTTTTTAATTTCTCTGATCTCGCTTGCCAAGCCGACGGAGATTTCAACACTACTGCAACCCAGCCAACTGCTCAGTTTTCAACATGCCAATATGTTCAATCAATTCATAAATTATGGCGTAGTTCCATTGATATGGCAATCACCAGCTAAAATTAATCCATTTTTGACTCAATTGATGACTGTCCATGTCTGGGAAGGGAAAGGCCAAATCAAACCATGCGCCGGCAAATCCCTTTGCTGAATTATCGAAATGAACGTTTCGGACCAAATAAATATTTACAACTCAAAGTCGACATACGCCGCATCCGCTTGTGAATGACTCCCATCGCTGCATCCACTTTGATCGAGTTGGAGAAACAATTTGCTGCCATCTGGCATTTCTAAATTAGTCAGATGATGACCAGATGTGGATTTTCCACTTCAACTCTCGCCATCCATGCATCCCACCTGTCTCTGCTTTAGGTTCATCACATTGCGGGCGCGCTAGTTCATTTTTGTGTTTTCAAAAATAGGTATCGTCACAGAGTTCATGAATTATTTCCCACTTCTGTTTTCACCTATTTCAGCAACTTTTCATTTAAATTTTTCATTTTCTTGCGCAAGAAATATTTGAAATCGGATAGAACTGCGGACGTGAATAAATTGCCTGTTATTTTTCTTGTTCGCACAAATCCAGGGGGTTAGGTGTGACAGTTTTTATTTTCAGTGTACATGTGTAGATTTGAAGAGCTGTAGAGGCGGTCAAAGCGAAGCATGTGATTGAATTTAAAATTGCGGTTGAAATAGTATTTGAACGGCAGTGCGTGCTTTCGCATTTGTCTGTTGGTCAAATTCAATCATTGGAATAGAGACGAGTGCTTGAAGTCAACTTCGTCGTTATTGAAGACAGTCCACAAAGTCACAGTTGGTAACTTGGGACGACACCTGAAAATTTCCTCCTTCTCGTGTGGCCCGGGTAGGTTAGGTTATAGTGGCTGTCTGCAGAAGGCAGTCACACTTCGGCCGAAGTAGGCCCGTTGTGATACCACGCGGATTGACCTAACAATTAAAACCAGTTGGTGCTTGTGACAAAGAGGTTTAGCTGGCTAATACTGACACTTTTTAGCTCATTGAGGTTGTTGAAGTAGTGGCCCCTAGGAGTAAGTATCTACGACCTACACGAGCAGAGTAGGTGATCTGTGGTTTCAACCTCCTCTTCAACCAAGCAGCTTCCACAGAATTTCATTATAGAGGACCCCCAACCTGCGAGCATGGGTGCCAATTGTGCAGTGCTCTGTTACGACGCCGGTGAGCGAGTGAGCCTGAGTGAGGATCTTCTGAGTCTAAGCAGATTGAGTGATCGTTTGATATTAAGCGATGACCACATTTCCTTTGTTTTAAGACAAGTGGTACCTTTTAGCCATTTACGATTACTGATGTTGACTGTGTGTATTTTTGGGAGGTGGTAGGCTGTAGCGAAAGGCGTGGAAGGTGAAACACCTCCTATTGTTTGTGTGGACGATGTGCCACACCTAGCGAGTCCGTAGGCTTTGCAATTGCCCGGTATGTCACAGTGTCCCGGCACTCACATGAGGTGTATGTTAAAATGCTCAGCCATCTCGTTAAGAGACAGCCTGCAATTAAGGGATGTTGTCCAATGACTTGATTGCGACTGTCCGAACAGATGGTGACATCTCATTTGGATATTATGTTGTTCTTGAGGCAGGACAGCGGCTCCTTTATCGCAATGGTTTCTGCCTGGAATACGCTACAGTGTTCAGGGAGCTTCAGGGAGATAGGTATGTTTAGGTCTTGAGAATAGACACCAGCACTTACACCCTCGTCTGTCTTCGACCAATCAGTGAAGATGCGCAGTGGATCAGTCAGCGTCTGATTATCAGATATTCAATCCAGTCTGGAGGGGATGCTGGTAGAGAATTTCTTCTCGAAGGTAACTTGGGGTAGTAGGCGGTCGGTGTCGTTGGGAAGAAAGTTGCATTCGTTTAGAGTGGCTGAGTGGCCGAAGTAGAGTTCGGACCACAGTCGGAGGGTTTTGAGTCTCAGGGCTGTGCTGGCTGCCTCATGTTTACTGAAAGTGTGCTGTGGACGATGAAGAAGTATATTGTGTGCATCCGCCGGAGTGCTCTTCAGAGCCCCAGTGATACACATGCAGGCCAGTCTTTGCACCCGATTGAGTAGCGTGCAGTTGACTGCTGTGTTTAGTGCTGTCCACTAAACTGAGACCCCATACAATGTCGGTTTGACAATTGAGATGAAGATCCAATGGGTAATGCGTGGTTCTAATCCCCATATGCAGCCTATGGCCTAGGTAAAGACTTGCCATAACTTGCAATCAGGAGTTGAGGGCGCATTTGACAAGTGATGACTGCAACATCTCGAGTCCAAGGAAATAATCTGTCATCCTCGGATTGGCACTTCTTAGATCATCTAGAATTACATTTTTCAAGTCTGGTCCATCAATGTGACTTTGAACTTCTTCGGGGGTTCTGTTCCTTTTTTATGCCACTGCATGGACTCTTGTTTGCTTTCAGGGTCATAGTGGTGGACCTATGATTCGTCACCAGTAACAATTCGATCCATAACACCGTCCGCGTTCTCACTACACATCTCTAAAAGCTCTCTACAGCATGCGATTCTTACTTTTTTCTGAGCCGCTGTGAGCATTCGTGACACCCACCTTGCACTGACCTTTGAAAGGTTAAGATGGTCATGAAGAATGGAAAGCTTGGTGATCTCTTCCATCATTTACACCCTTATTCGGGCATCCTCAAGAACAAGTTTTTCGACTTCTTTGATGCTTTCTCTCGTACAAGCAGTAGCCGGGGCGCCGGAGCGGGGGTCGTCATCAGTCCTCTCTCTGCCTTTCTTGAACTCACTTGACCACTTTTGCACAGTTGATAATGAAAGTGCGGAACCCTGGTAAACAGCCACCATCTCTTCATGAATAGTTTTTTGACTTTTTTCTTGCTTAGTGAGAAATTTAACTACAGCGCGATGCTCAATTTTTACCATCATCGTCTCAGTTGCCATTATGATTCTGTTTAACTAGATATAAAACGCGAATTAATAATCACATTTATATGAAATTTTACGTGAATGTACTTAAATAATAGTATTACTTGATGAATAAGACAATTTATATATACAATAACAGCTTCACCGCGATACCGAGAATATATTGAGCGCCCCTCGTATTCCTCAACCTTGCAATACTGTCTGTTGCTAAAGTTGGAGTCCAAGTTCTGCTTTCCAAATCCAAGAGTTGTTTAATTTAGATTTCCGTGTCAATGCCAGCAAACGCCTCATTGACATTTTTGTGTGACGATGTGCTGTCCATGGCGATCTTGCCTGTTCTCCTATATGGAGCCAAGAGCTGGACGGTAAGCAAAACAGTGGAGCTGACCAAGTTAATTGTGCAGGCATTTCAAGAGGCCAATTTTTCAAATTCCCAATATTTGACAGTACACCCTGTATTCTTATCGCAGTTGAACTTAGTTTAGACCCGTGTCGGTAGATGCTTTTGTTGAGTGAATGATTGATCTGAAGTACACCCGGCCTTTATTTCCACCAAGAAAGTTTGTGAGGGGAATCCATTTTCTGTCTAAAACCAAAACATATCAGCGGTGATAGGCCTGCACGCATGCATTAATAGTGTAACAGTCAATCGACGTTTGAATGGCGTGGATAAGGGCAGACGAAGTTTTAATGATGAGCCACAAAGTCTTAGTTTTTGTAATGTAACCATTCAAGGCCCGCTTATTTCTTATATTTAAGTATCGCACAGTAACGTGTTGATTAGCATTTTTGTATCCTCTCACAATGAGAAAGCGATGTTTTTTGCGTCACTTCCACTATATGACTCGACAGCAGTGTTGAGAGAGGAGGGATCTCTTGCTAGGAATCTCCAGTTATGAGCCACTCGGATATCCTCTACTATGTGGCCCACTGCTTCGGTATCGAAGGTTTTTCGGCTAGTTGTTGTCCATGGCCTCTACAAAGTCCAGCTACTTTCGGGGCTTGAATCAGTAGACGCCTGACTAGGGTCACGTCGATGTACAGTCCGAACAGTTCGTGGTTCGCGAGATTCAATCTAGATCCATCAAGGCAAACAGAACTTTACTCTGGAAGATAACAATGTATTCCTCATCCACTTCTGGCATTGTCCATGACTTAGCGCTACGAAGCTCTTTATACCCTCATATACGGGATTCCAACCGGGTAACCCCATTTTCGGGTATTGCTCGGGTTCTAAATTATAGCTGTGCAACTATTTCAGAACTACAGTCGAAACTGAAGGGATCTTACAGAAAATTCGTATTACCGCGAGTTTGAATTAACGAAAAATTGTTGAGTAGAAGCGGAGGACGAAAACGAAATAACTATACAGTACACACGCAACACTATTTTGACACACTTTCAAAACACACACTGAATTACTTACGGTACAAACAATTTACAACAAATTTACAATTAAACTTACATTTTTTATTTTGTAAAAAAATCAGTGATGTATTTCTAACGATCACAATATAACGCGATATACAGCCGCACAAAGAACAGAGAACAAATTCGAATTATTGAAGGGGACCTGCTGATTTCTGATTTCTAACAACAGCATGCTCGCTGGCAGACCCACTGAGCAACCACTTCGAATTAACGAATGTACTAAAAAAGCCTAGGTTTAGTTCGATTTATCAAGGTTTTTCAGGGGACCTAACTCGAGAGCCGACTGTATGATCAAAGTTTCTTTTTGGGGTACTATTGTACCCCAATGAAGCACAATAAGTTCTGCATAAAAAAGTATCATTCCAAGGATCCCGAAAAACCCCCCAACTAACCATGGGTGTTTTTTACACTCATCAAAACAACAAACTCAATATGGGTAGAGGTCCACAGTATAATAAATGCAAGAAGTCAAGTAAATTATTTCTACCATTTTGTGTCCTCGCCTGAAGACGTTTGTGAACAACTAGTAGTTATTTTTGGTGAGTCTTGAGGCCAGAGAAGTCCAAAATAGACTATCACAGACCTTGATCCTTCCAGCCCTTCCGTAGTTCGGCTTCCGGGTACCCGGCATTATACATATATTAATAAATAAGCAGTTTATTTGGCAAAATCCCACATTTTGATGCTGGTACTGATTGGCGGGAATATAAAAAACGGCTGGGGTACGAGTGCACCCCAAATAGAGGATGTGACAGCACCCCCATTGAGAATGTCGCGAAATAATTTAGCCATCTGGATTCCAAAATGCACTAAGTTCAGTCCATAAACGTATTTCCTTGTTCTGTATGAGGAAAATGACACAAATGCGCCGGCAATGAAGCGCTTGCTGATGTACAACTTGTCCTTGAAGAGCATGTGCTGCACTAATGAGTATAGTCAGACAGTCAACGGATCGAACATCCAGAGACTCCAGAGACATTCAGAGACTGTCGAAGACTGTGTAGCAATGTAATACAGGAGAATGACAAAATTGACATGAATTATGTGAAGGCGATCTCATTCAAACTGGCTAGTGCACCTAAAGATGCTACGCATGCGGTTGTGATGAATGCAGAATGTTTGATTGCTGTAAGCCAATTCGTAGCAACTATGGCTGAAGCACGTCGGTGCTATTGTTGTCGAATACAATGGCAAGGCTCAAAATACTGCAACGTCCTAGAGACCTTATGTTTGTTGACAAACTAGAGAAGCCTAATAAAGCAAAACATAAGAACGCATTCTGTCACGAAAGTCTTTCGACAAGCTGAACGATTTGCGTCAGAGAGACCGTTCTGTAGACAAGCTCATTACAAGTTGAGAATTTTTTTTTTATAAAATGAGAGTTTTCTGTGTTTTTTGTGTGACATGAATTTGTGTTTTTATTTCAAACCATGCGTTGACGACTGCGCACGACCTGCGCACGTAAAGCGAAGAAACGAACAAAGTATTGTGTTTTCCGCATTGGGACTGATTTCCCAAAAGCTGTGCTAGGGGTTATGAAGTTGTTCATCTCATATTATGCTCTCCGATGTTTGTGTTGGACAGTCGCAACGTCTTAAACAAATAATTCGTTTGTTCATTCTCCCATCTTGAATGCTCAAATACAATGGACAAATCTCGTTCGCCATTCGGAGGTGAACAAAGAAGAGGCCAAAATACTAGTGGTTGCTGCGGGAGCAGGACAATGCCTCTTCAAGGTTCTATTCAGGATTCTATGATGGCCACCAAAAGGCGAAAAATAAGTTCACCGTGTATGATCAGAACATATTCCTCAAACAGCATGTATTTCATTTCTATACATTCTGCTTGCGTTCAAGTCTGTGTGTAATCAATGGGGTTGGGCTAAGCAGTTGCGCAAAACAGTGGCCAAAGGCGAGGGCAATAAACGGCGGCTATCATGTCAAAGAATACAATTCTTGCAGAAATACTCTTCTTTGAAAATCGCCATTCAGGGCCGACGTTTTTAATTTCTCTGATCTCGCTTGCCAAGCCGACGGAGATTTCAACACTACTGCAACCCAGCCAACTGCTCAGTTTTCAACATGCCAATATGTTCAATCAATTCATAAATTATGGCGTAGTTCCATTGATATGGCAATCACCAGCTAAAATTAATCCATTTTTGACTCAATTGATGACTGTCCATGTCTGGGAAGGGAAAGGCCAAATCAAACCATGCGCCGGCAAATCCCTTTGCTGAATTATCGAAATGAACGTTTCGGACCAAATAAATATTTACAACTCAAAGTCGACATACGCCGCATCCGCTTGTGAATGACTCCCATCGCTGCATCCACTTTGATCGAGTTGGAGAAACAATTTGCTGCCATCTGGCATTTCTAAATTAGTCAGATGATGACCAGATGTGGATTTTCCACTTCAACTCTCGCCATCCATGCATCCCACCTGTCTCTGCTTTAGGTTCATCACATTGCGGGCGCGCTAGTTCATTTTTGTGTTTTCAAAAATAGGTATCGTCACAGAGTTCATGAATTATTTCCCACTTCTGTTTTCACCTATTTCAGCAACTTTTCATTTAAATTTTTCATTTTCTTGCGCAAGAAATATTTGAAATCGGATAGAACTGCGGACGTGAATAAATTGCCTGTTATTTTTCTTGTTCGCACAAATCCAGGGGGTTAGGTGTGACAGTTTTTATTTTCAGTGTACATGTGTAGATTTGAAGAGCTGTAGAGGCGGTCAAAGCGAAGCATGTGATTGAATTTAAAATTGCGGTTGAAATAGTATTTGAACGGCAGTGCGTGCTTTCGCATTTGTCTGTTGGTCAAATTCAATCATTGGAATAGAGACGAGTGCTTGAAGTCAACTTCGTCGTTATTGAAGACAGTCCACAAAGTCACAGTTGGTAACTTGGGACGACACCTGAAAATTTCCTCCTTCTCGTGTGGCCCGGGTAGGTTAGGTTATAGTGGCTGTCTGCAGAAGGCAGTCACACTTCGGCCGAAGTAGGCCCGTTGTGATACCACGCGGATTGACCTAACAATTAAAACCAGTTGGTGCTTGTGACAAAGAGGTTTAGCTGGCTAATACTGACACTTTTTAGCTCATTGAGGTTGTTGAAGTAGTGGCCCCTAGGAGTAAGTATCTACGACCTACACGAGCAGAGTAGGTGATCTGTGGTTTCAACCTCCTCTTCAACCAAGCAGCTTCCACAGAATTTCATTATAGAGGACCCCCAACCTGCGAGCATGGGTGCCAATTGTGCAGTGCTCTGTTACGACGCCGGTGAGCGAGTGAGCCTGAGTGAGGATCTTCTGAGTCTAAGCAGATTGAGTGATCGTTTGATATTAAGCGATGACCACATTTCCTTTGTTTTAAGACAAGTGGTACCTTTTAGCCATTTACGATTACTGATGTTGACTGTGTGTATTTTTGGGAGGTGGTAGGCTGTAGCGAAAGGCGTGGAAGGTGAAACACCTCCTATTGTTTGTGTGGACGATGTGCCACACCTAGCGAGTCCGTAGGCTTTGCAATTGCCCGGTATGTCACAGTGTCCCGGCACTCACATGAGGTGTATGTTAAAATGCTCAGCCATCTCGTTAAGAGACAGCCTGCAATTAAGGGATGTTGTCCAATGACTTGATTGCGACTGTCCGAACAGATGGTGACATCTCATTTGGATATTATGTTGTTCTTGAGGCAGGACAGCGGCTCCTTTATCGCAATGGTTTCTGCCTGGAATACGCTACAGTGTTCAGGGAGCTTCAGGGAGATAGGTATGTTTAGGTCTTGAGAATAGACACCAGCACTTACACCCTCGTCTGTCTTCGACCAATCAGTGAAGATGCGCAGTGGATCAGTCAGCGTCTGATTATCAGATATTCAATCCAGTCTGGAGGGGATGCTGGTAGAGAATTTCTTCTCGAAGGTAACTTGGGGTAGTAGGCGGTCGGTGTCGTTGGGAAGAAAGTTGCATTCGTTTAGAGTGGCTGAGTGGCCGAAGTAGAGTTCGGACCACAGTCGGAGGGTTTTGAGTCTCAGGGCTGTGCTGGCTGCCTCATGTTTACTGAAAGTGTGCTGTGGACGATGAAGAAGTATATTGTGTGCATCCGCCGGAGTGCTCTTCAGAGCCCCAGTGATACACATGCAGGCCAGTCTTTGCACCCGATTGAGTAGCGTGCAGTTGACTGCTGTGTTTAGTGCTGTCCACTAAACTGAGACCCCATACAATGTCGGTTTGACAATTGAGATGAAGATCCAATGGGTAATGCGTGGTTCTAATCCCCATATGCAGCCTATGGCCTAGGTAAAGACTTGCCATAACTTGCAATCAGGAGTTGAGGGCGCATTTGACAAGTGATGACTGCAACATCTCGAGTCCAAGGAAATAATCTGTCATCCTCGGATTGGCACTTCTTAGATCATCTAGAATTACATTTTTCAAGTCTGGTCCATCAATGTGACTTTGAACTTCTTCGGGGGTTCTGTTCCTTTTTTATGCCACTGCATGGACTCTTGTTTGCTTTCAGGGTCATAGTGGTGGACCTATGATTCGTCACCAGTAACAATTCGATCCATAACACCGTCCGCGTTCTCACTACACATCTCTAAAAGCTCTCTACAGCATGCGATTCTTACTTTTTTCTGAGCCGCTGTGAGCATTCGTGACACCCACCTTGCACTGACCTTTGAAAGGTTAAGATGGTCATGAAGAATGGAAAGCTTGGTGATCTCTTCCATCATTTACACCCTTATTCGGGCATCCTCAAGAACAAGTTTTTCGACTTCTTTGATGCTTTCTCTCGTACAAGCAGTAGCCGGGGCGCCGGAGCGGGGGTCGTCATCAGTCCTCTCTCTGCCTTTCTTGAACTCACTTGACCACTTTTGCACAGTTGATAATGAAAGTGCGGAACCCTGGTAAACAGCCACCATCTCTTCATGAATAGTTTTTTGACTTTTTTCTTGCTTAGTGAGAAATTTAACTACAGCGCGATGCTCAATTTTTACCATCATCGTCTCAGTTGCCATTATGATTCTGTTTAACTAGATATAAAACGCGAATTAATAATCACATTTATATGAAATTTTACGTGAATGTACTTAAATAATAGTATTACTTGATGAATAAGACAATTTATATATACAATAACAGCTTCACCGCGATATCGAGAATATATTGAGCGCCCCTCGTATTCCTCAACCTTGCAATACTGTCTGTTGCTAAAGTTGGAGTCCAAGTTCTGCTTTCCAAATCCAAGAGTTGTTTAATTTAGATTTCCGTGTCAATGCCAGCAAACGCCTCATTGACATTTTTGTGTGACGATGTGCTGTCCATGGCGATCTTGCCTGTTCTCCTATATGGAGCCAAGAGCTGGACGGTAAGCAAAACAGTGGAGCTGACCAAGTTAATTGTGCAGGCATTTCAAGAGGCCAATTTTTCAAATTCCCAATATTTGACAGTACACCCTGTATTCTTATCGCAGTTGAACTTAGTTTAGACCCGTGTCGGTAGATGCTTTTGTTGAGTGAATGATTGATCTGAAGTACACCCGGCCTTTATTTCCACCAAGAAAGTTTGTGAGGGGAATCCATTTTCTGTCTAAAACCAAAACATATCAGCGGTGATAGGCCTGCACGCATGCATTAATAGTGTAACAGTCAATCGACGTTTGAATGGCGTGGATAAGGGCAGACGAAGTTTTAATGATGAGCCACAAAGTCTTAGTTTTTGTAATGTAACCATTCAAGGCCCGCTTATTTCTTATATTTAAGTATCGCACAGTAACGTGTTGATTAGCATTTTTGTATCCTCTCACAATGAGAAAGCGATGTTTTTTGCGTCACTTCCACTATATGACTCGACAGCAGTGTTGAGAGAGAGTCGAGAGAGAATGTTGCACAAAAAAAAGTCGCAACTGTCCGCACTCGCTACTAATTATAAGGTTTTATCATGCTTAGCAGTGGTGCAGTCATTTAGTTGCATTTCCTTATAATAAGTGTTGAGTTCATTGCCCATGGGAAACTTAATGACGCGTTTCGTGGGAGAAGTATGTTTCATATAAAATCGTCGCCGAAGTCATTTTAAGGTTTCTCGGAGCGTCGAGGCCTGAATTGCGACTAAAGTCGCATAGCGGCGCTCAACAGAATAGTAAAACCTGACGGGAAATTGGACGTGGTATAAAAAAACGTCCCCAGTATCATCTTGTTCAAATTCGTACATGTTTTCCAACTGGACTTTTTACTAGGTTTTTACACGCAACTAGCCTCATAACAAAACGCAACTTCTTCTATGTCAAGGCGAAGACACTTCATACAGATCATCCGCGCCTTCTAGTGCCTCGTCGGTCCGGGAATTCGACTTGCAGCAGTTGTTGTTCTCTAACTTATATGGGAATTAAATTGTGTGACTTATTCTGCGGCATTTTTCTGCCTGATACGTCGACAGCTGTCGCCGATTCCTCTTCTTGCCATCGCCTCAGATTATTATTGACCTTGATGCACGTTATGTTGCTTCCACCCCCAAAATTGACAGCACATGTTTTTGTCATTCCACTGATCTCATTAAATCCCTCGCCAAATGTTCAGTCAGTGCCCCATTCCATCATCCTGCCGGAAGACTAACACCCATCGTTGGTTCCTGCCCTTGCTAAAGACATGCACCACAAAGCGCATCGAAACACGTTCCACAAGCGATTACACTGCGAGAATCTTTTCCGCTCCCGACAGCTCGTTCGCATTCAACCCACCATCCACGCCTTGCAATCCATTCAATTAGACCATAATCGTAGCGAATTTGTTGCAGCCAAAATGCTCTGTTGCAGCTCTCTGCTCGTTGCACATTCCACGAGATAATTTATCGACAACACATAACAGCCCCGCCATTGCGCCCCGATTTTGTTAGTAAATCACTCGCTCTTCCGAATAAAATTAATTTTTAATTAAAAACTTGTCCCTCCCTAGTTCTCTGCGCACACACCACCAGCGCAAATTGTCCGTTTCCGAGGCGGAAAGAATCAGAAAAAAAACTGGCAGTGAGTCAAGAAATTGAGTCCCCAATTGTGAGCTATCTCCTGCGGGCCACTTTCCATATGGAGGCTATCTCCCATATGGAGCTCCTCGGCCGTAAGGACAATGTGACCGCTCCAGAGCTGGATGAAACAAGCTGCATTTGTTTCCCTAACCGAGTTACGTAGCTCGGGCGTCGCACGACCTCTGGCAGACGAGCAACGCAATTAGAATGGCAATTAGTGTCGCGACTTTATGTGACTTGTGTTACGGTCTTGCGACATTTCTAATTCATTACTCAAGGTTGGGCACACGGTCCCGTGAGTTGAAAGTATCTTGAAAATTGAATTTCCATCTTGCCGGTGGGTGGAGGAAGGACTTGACGTAATGGAGCGAGCAGAGGTGTCTCTCAACGAGCGTCTCGGGGGCGCGCAGGAATGTGCACAGCGGACGACAGTGGTGTGGGTGGGGATTTATCGGCAGACTCTTAGTGACAAAGTAAATTCATTCTCTTAAATCATATTAATTGCGTTATTTTCGCATTCGAAGCGTACAATAAATATCTACACTGTCTGAGAGAGGGTGTGAATGCCGGTGCAGATGCGACTGTGTCTAGAATGTTAACTCTGATTGAGTGGGACAATATTTTTGATTAATTCCCTTGATTAAGTGGATTGGTTTCACTTGGGCCGGTGGGGGGACGAGGGGCACGACTGCTCAGCCCACCTGATGTCGAAAGTGTTCTTCTCTTGGGACTTTCATATTTTTCCTCATTTTTTTTTGCTTTTCATAATTTGTGTGTTCAAAGGAGGAACATAGGAAAAACTCGATGAGTGATTGTTCCCGGGGAGGCTGCCACAACCGTTGATGTCAGAAAGGCACCAGTTGAGGCTCTGCTCTGAAGGATGAGGGATGAAAAATCAATCAAATGGTAGGAACTTTACAGTCTGTATATAAAATCCAGGCAGTGAATTTAATATTATTAGCGTAGTCGAAAGGTCATGTTCAATCACACTTGTGAGGGTGTAATTGAAACAGAATCCTTCCGGCAAACACGTCTCATCTTCAGTGGCCCGCAAGGACACTCCCACCCTGAGCCATCGTCTCTTCAGGAGTTGTGTCCCAGCACCTCTTACATCCGAAGCTCTTCAAACTAAGCGCCGAAAAGAAAGAAATTTGCCTCGGATACGGCCACGACGGTCCTGTTGATGGGGAGGAAGTCACTCACAACGCACAATATAAATACAAACACAGACCCCAAAGTAGGTGTTCAGCGACACAGAATAATAAACTCTCCGAAATGGTAGCCGCTTTGTGGTTTGTGTCTCTATTGTCACATGGTTCGATTCTATGGCAACTCCAACAAGGTCTTTTCCCTGAATTACTGGAAATACTCTGAAAATGAAATTGTCGCCTTTGTGTGGTGCAACAGTTTGGGGCGGACGTGGGCATCCAACAACAAACCTCTAGCGCATACTTTGTTGGTTTCGTGTGTTGCACTGGTCGACATGCTGAAAGGCGAAGAGGGTATGACAACGGACAAATCTCCAATTTCGCATCACAAATGTCTAAAATAATTGGATATTATAGAACATATATAGCGCTACAGGCGGTAAATGGGCATAGCTTCAAAGACAACCACTCATGCTGTGCGGTCTATTGTTCCTTCACAAGAGAAGGAGACCTAAATATTGTCGACTTCGAACGGCCAGGTTTGAGAAGCATGTGTCGCCATGACAATTGTTTGTCATACCGGAACATCGCTCACTACGCCACTGTGACCATAATTGGCAGATGAATATCAGAAGTGCTCAGGTTAACGGTGATAAATCAACACCACTGTGAGCGTTGGACTTCGCCAAGGGTGCGTCTTGTCACCTGTCCTTTTCTTTTTTCACATGGACTGGATGTTGCAGCAGCCAAGGCGAGGAATGGGAGAGTTGACGGTATCCTCACATCGTCCCAGACGGAACTTGAGAGCGCACTCGATAGGTTTGTGGCCGTACGTGCTGATGCTGGAATGAAGGTTAACGTGGACAAATCGGAGGTTATGGTCATCTCCAGAACGTCTGTTTAATGCACTCTACATGTTAGTGGAGTCCCATTGAAGCAGGTGGAGGAGTTAAAGCATCTCGGGGTCTTTTTCACGAGTGATATGAGGAGTAATGCTAAGCTTTCCTGTAGGATTGGTCAAGCGGGGTTAATTTTGAAACGGCTTGGTAGATCTGTAATCGAGAAGGCCGAGCTTGGTGTCAAAGCCAAGTGAGCGGTTTGCAACTCAGTATTTATTCCAACTCTCACCTACGGTCATACAATTTGAGTAATGATCGAAAGAGTACAAGCTGCTGAGATGAGATTCTTCGTCTGTTGTGGGAATTACTCGCCGGGATAGGGTGAGACACACGGCAGTGCGCAACGAACTCAACATTGCGCAGCTGCTTCTTCGAACGTAGAGAACTATGTTCGTCACGTTGCACGAATCTTCATCACGACCTACGAGGCGGGCGTTGAATGCGTCGGGTAGGCGACCGCTTGGCAGACTGAGAACAAGGTGGCTGGACCAAGTCCAAAAACTCGCCTGGTTGCGCTTGGGCATAACTTCTGACAAATTAGAGTCGATGACGGAGCATCGAGTTGAATGGAGATCTTTCGTGCGTGGTTCACGCCGCGCCAGTGGAGCATTCAGAAGACGATGATGATATCAGAAGCAGTGTTTCGGAACCGAACTTCATTAGCTGCAAAGTCCCCAGTTTGCTAGTATACCACGTTTGGTCGCTTTCACACGATCAAATTTCCTCGCTTCAAGTACAGCCATTTAGCTGAAGTCATTTGAACATCCCTTCACATGGTCAAATTATCAGATTTCGATTGCTTTCGATTTGCTTGTGTTTCTCTGCCTTTCCCACATACTTGCTTTCGATACCCAAGGCTAAGAAGAGAAAAGTGCGAAAGCTCACTCACAATTCCTGCACCCAAGTGATGCGGGAGCCTCCCACACTTTTCGTTTCCCTTGATGCGTCGGAATGTGACGAAATTTTTGACCGTGTAAAAGCGACCTATTACTGATTGTTTAAAGCTCACTAGCTTTCAGCCTCGCCGCAATGGTGATGCAAATTTAACATGAAAACTTCGACTTCAGAGAATTTAGTGCCAAATAATTTAGTAGGCTGGGTGTGTCCTCGCCGTGTCCTTAGAGAACTGAGGAATAGTTTCAGACTAGAGTTGGGCTAAGTTGTGATTTTGCATTCACAGTTACAGCTGTGACTTCGACTTTCCAAACACATCGATTTAAGCTGCGAACTGCGCTTTTATGTTGTGAATTCGAACTTATTAATACCACATAAAAAAATTGGAAGGACAACCCTCGGCATCCGGTTTTGTACACACACACCATTTCATTCATATGTCAGACTTCATGACGTTAAACATGAAATCGCTTGTGTTAGTCAAAATGCGAATGGGGTTATGAGAAGTGGCATGCATATGCTCACGAATTCCCATTTTGATTGTGAAAAAATTGCAGATTGGGACCTAATCGCAGTTTTGGAGCGCAATTGAAGTTTGGAACCTAATCGCAGTTGCAGTTGGGAATGCAAAATAGTCTTAGAACCTCATAGCAGTTTGGAACCTAATCACAGTTTTGGAACACAATCGCAGTTTGGAACATAGACTCAGTTTAAATCACAGTCGGTCACAGACTGTGTTTGCGTTTTTCAATCACTGCGGAAAAGTAGCAGTTGGTGATTTCTGCTTTCACACAGCGTCGTCACGGGGAAGGTGTGGAGTTGAGCCGCATTTCCTGTTATAAGAGAACAGTGTGAAAGGCTTCTATGAAATTTAAGTTTTCGAGATTTATACTCATAAGGGCGAATTTAATTTTCAGCTGACATGAATCTACTTTTTCTTATGCAATGTTAGTCGAGTTCATGCATATATTGTACAATCTACAATACGTCATTTCAGTTGTCATTCATTTGAAGCGTAAACAACAATAATTTTTTTTCACTCAAACATGTCGAACTTTGTGCCTGAAAAAGTGTTTTTGCTGGGAGTTCTTTATCATTACTTTAAAATGAAGAAAACTGCTGCCGAAAGTCATCGAATTTTGGTGGAAGTTTATGGTGAACATGCGCTAGCTGAGCGAAGGTGCCAAAAGTGGATTGCACGATTTATGGTGGTTTTGGCTTGGAAGACGACCAACGTCCTGGGCTAAAAAAGTTTGAAGATAAAGAACTGGAAGCATTACTCTATGAAGATTGTTGCTAAACAAAAGAAGAGCTCGCAGAGTTTTTGGGTTCCAGATGGATATCATAAAAGCAGATGGATATATTGAAAATCAAGGAAATGGGTTCCACATGAATTCAAGCCGAGATACGGGCTTTGCATGCCCGAAATGCTGCTGGAACGCCACAAAAGGAAGTCATATTTGCATCGGATTGTTACTAGTGATAAAACATTTACACAATTAATCCGTTTGAAGAGAGCAGTACTCGAAAAACGTCCGGAATATGCGATCAGACACGAGGCAATAATTTTCTATCATGACAATGCTTGGCCCCATTTTGACTATCATCTGCACCGGTCGATGGAGAACGCCCTCACTGAAATACGGTTCACATCAGAGCGGAATATCAAAAATTGGCTGGATTCATTCTTGGCCGCCAATCCGGCGCAGTTCTTTTGGGATGGGATCCACAAATTGCCAGAAAGATGGGAAAAGTCATAGCTTCAGATGGGCAATACTTAGAATAATACATGTAACTGTAAATGAACGTTCAAATTTTGAAAAAAAAAAGCCGCACGAATTAAAATATGTACCCACTACAATGACAGTAGCTTCCCAGCGCATGTACCAATGGAATAATACAAGTTACGCCATCTCTTAGCAAAACGTAAGTTATATACCCAATAGAAACTCAATGGCTCTGTTCTACTCCCGTACAAGAAAAACATATTTTGTTGTCAACTTACACTATCAATGTGTTCAAAGTTAATGTTTTTTTTTTTAATTTCCTTGCGATGAAGTGACTGTATTGATTGGCTTCCGTTTATATTCTTCTGTGTATGCGTTGACGGGGAGAGAATTCAACCACTAACTGTACGGACTTTAAAGCAACATGATCCTAGTCAGTCTCGGATTCAACGAGTAAGGTATCTGGGCCATGTATGGACAGGACAACACAGCTTCGGCCCGAAGACAACATGTGGGCCAGTCAAAAGTCACGCCGCCAAATGGAGAAGGACCCCAACCAACTTCCAGTGCGAAACTGCAAACAGCTAACCAGAGAACGCGCTTGTTGAAGAGAATTGTTGGTTGACTGTACTGACTCCACCCCGGACTGTAGACAAATAAAGGAGAAGATGCGCCAAAGCGACAACTTCCGTTTTTGCTTCCGCTCATGATGTTTTCATTGCCCTTGGAACAACATTTTATCACCCTCATAGCTCCCTCTATTTATTCTCTCGCTAGTTCCAGGAGATTAGTCAGTGTAACTTTCCATTATCCTGTTGGGTCTATCAATACGATCACATTCCACAAGCGATTACACTACAGCAATTATTTCCGCATCACTCATTGAACTACATGCTCTCTGTCACTGATTTTCAGATTTGAAAATAGCCGAATAGAATTAAGACCTATCACCCACGACTTCTTTATCATCCGTCCAATGGGAATCGGGGATATTGCAGCTCATATGAACTTCTCATCTGCAATGAAATCCCGCCCATTAAATGCTTCCATACCAAAGCTCCATAGACACAGTGTCTACGTTCCGGTAATTGCCCGGTTTCAGACCAAATCTCCCACTACTTCTTTCCCATCTTCGCTTCATCCGAGATGAATTGACACAACCTTTCACAATCAACCCCACACCCACCACCTCACTAGAATGCAAATATTCCATCAGTCACTTATTCCTCCTCGTTTCGTAAGAAACACACTAAACTCAAAAGACAAACAATCAGCCGATCAAAGGTTGACTCAGAACGTCCAACTTTCCGTCAACTTTATTCCCTTCGTTCGGATACATCTTTTCCACTTTCCCTGATGGCACCCACCCCACCACCCCCTCGCTGTGCACCTTAGCTTCGTATTCTTAGTCGCACAAAAAAGACGTGCTTTTTGTTGATGAAAGTGATCCAAAAATAAACCCCTCCGTCTCTGGCGGCTCTAAACTCGAAAGCCAAACAACAACCCCACGGCACCCTCGGTGCCGCCCGAGAGGATGTTATGCAAATTATTCATTCGTCCTCCCCGTCCGCCCTTGCGACGCAGAGATAGTGTGCCTCTCAAAAAACACAGAGAAAATCGCGCATGTAAATATAAACGTCTGAATTTTCCGCTCTGACAGGTGGTGATGGCAGCAAATAATTTCTGCCCCGGCGTGGGCTCATAACTGAGGTACTCACTTCTCCTGGTGAGAGATGCGGGAAGCATGTCAGTCTGTCATTGCGATGAGAAACTTTCCCTGCGATGGCATTATGCTTTGAGTTGCGCTTTGCCGCGTGGCGGTGTCAGCAGGTTACACGGCGGAACCGACAAGTGCCACCCGATTAAGGTTGCCGGGTTTTCTTTTACCTTGACCTGATTGGGTTGTCCACTCGGGGTGGGGGTACACTCGCATGGAAGCAAAACAGGACTCAGTTTAAAAAAAAACAAGTCATTCTTGACGATACGTGGCTATAGGACTGAGGATCTCCTCGACCCAGTGGGAACTTTGGTGGTAAACAACATCTGAATCTTTTCTAATTCCCAGAACGTAAAAGTCAGGCGTGCCCTGATTTTATTTCTTGCTTGCTCGCCCGGAAAATCTCTTCCGCTGTCTACTGCTGCACTTGCGTGGATTTTTGTTTCGCAAACAACAACGAACCGCCGGAGTTGGGTGATTTGGAGGAGGGGCCGCCAACTAATCCTAAAATAATGTCGAAAATGGGGGCTGCCAAATGGTCGAAGGCCCCCGGGGTATTTGATGTTCTTGATTCCTGTTTTTTCTTCTCTGTACTGTTTGAAGAGAAATGAGGGGTGTTGGAACTTGGAACGTGTTTTCAAAACAGGGTGAGTCTGTGTGATGCTCCGCAGAGAAGACATATGGAATATTTGACTGAAATGACATTTAAAAGTTTTGAAATGTTTTAGAATTTTAGAACACCTTTTGTCAGAGCATGAGTGAATAGACCTGCTCCCAAATGTATGCAAAGTCAATTCGTAAGTGTATAAAAAACATTATGAGGCGTGCGAAGCCTTGTGTCATCGCCGATCTGCTTGAAATCAATGAAACCGAAATCTGATAATGGTTTCAGTTACTTTTTGATGAACCTCATTTTTTTCCCAATGAATTAGTCCTTCATTAGGCTGCCACCAAACTTCGAAACTGACAAGCCTCCAAATGTGGACCTAAGTGTGTCCGAAAAGGATGAAGAGAAAGTCGATCAAGGAGAGATGTGATGCCGCATGTCGGCGGAATGGCATGACTGATTCATTTATATCATAAGACACGCTAATTACCGAAAAGGCTGTTGTGGGCCACATTTGATAATAAGGGTTTCCCTTTGCCAAAAAAAAAGTATACAAGGAAATTTCAAAAGAGCATACTCCTTTTTTCTTGGAGTTGATAAATCCATGCATGCAATTTTTTTCCCTAAGATCATTCAATGTAAATTTAGACCGCAACTACGCTGTAAGTGGTCCATACTGATGTAGAACAACTTCTTCGAGCGTATTACTTGGTTTCTTGCTGACAACATGTTTAATATTGTTTTCCAAGGCTGCTTATCGGGATAGACGTGTGATTTGACTATTTTCGATGGGACTATGTCAAATCGCACGATCTCGCCGGCCAATTAATCGATCCCCAACGAGAGATATGGGCAGGCTGCCTTTGTGGTTCCGACTGGCAATTTGTGGCCCGGACTGCGAGTGCGGGGGAGTCTGTCTAGCAAGTCGGTGCTACAGTTTTACTGGACCAGATAATTGAAGATAATTGAATGAAAGCGGGCACCAATCTCTGCCGCCATCATTGGCATAGCACTGGTGGATACAGCAGCAATATAACTATTCGTGCAGTTTGCTTAGAGGTGGCGTATCTTGTATTATCCCATTGGAACATGCGTTGGAAAGCTACTGTCGTTGTACGTCATTTCAGTATATGTCATTCATTTGAAGCGTAAACAACAAGAATTTTTTTCACTCAAATATGCCGAACTTTGTGCCGGCAAAAGTGTTTTTGCGGGGAGTTCTCCTTCATTACTTTAAAATGAAGAAAACTGCTGCCGAAAGTCATCGTATTTTGGTGGAAGTTTAGATTTTAGCTTGGCCAACCAGTCAAATCAACGGCAAAGGATAGAAGTTTTAGTCACTGAGCATGAGTTCGTTTTCCCGAATTCTGCAAATGGTGTTGTTCAGTTTTCAAGAGATCTGAGAGCATAGTCTGTGGCTTTTTTGTCTTCCGCTTTTTGATGGCTGCGTCGACTTCTTCATGTCCGTTCTAAGATATAGAAACTTGCTCTCTTTCCGTATTCGAGTCTATACACTTCCTGCAGTTCTTCGGTTTTACGTTGCAGCGTTTTCTGGTATGTCCCTTGGTTGAATGTAGATACCGTCGAAATTGTCAAAGCTTACTGCATTGTGTGCGCTTTTCTACAAATCAGTTCAACTGTTGGATTACGGAGGTGGCGACATTGTCGATAGGAGACCAAGGAAAACTAATCGGACTGCAGGTTAATGAGGAAAGGACGAGGTGTATGCAGACAAAACATCACGGTGGCTGATTACCATTTTCGTGGATGTGGATGTAGTGTAGTGGAGGGCAAAAATACGTCGTCTGCACGGACTCTGCTACATCGGACACCAATACTCCAATTACGGGAATCTTTGACCCCGAGCCTCCTAAGGAGTAAGTAAGTCGTTACATAGTTCCATTTTCTTGCATGTAGCATCTATTAGTTACATATAAAAGAGAATAAATTTGAGGTAGGCGGACGATGAGTTGCTATTTATAATGTTGCCTAAATTCCCATTCAAATCAAGCGCGTACTGCGAACTCGATCTTTTGAAAAACAACAAGCTTTCAGCAAATATGAATAAAAAGTTGTTTTCTTCTTGGCATTCAAAAGATGTGGATTGAATTATAGTGTCTATTATCATCTAAAATTTCAACAATAAATAGTAAGGATTCCGTTCAATCAATCATTCATATTTGCGAACTAACAAGCTGAGGCACAAGAGACGCACACGCGATCCACATATTCACGACCGAATTGCCTTCGCGGTGAAGTGCCTCTTTTCTCAAATTGCTCTCTGCGAGTAAGGACAGCTGCATATGAATGAAGTGTCAGAGTTTGCGAAGTTCGCAATTTGTAGTCAGCTTATTTGAATGGCCCTAATTAGGCCCTTATACATTTGAAATAGTCTGCCATTACACACCGTGTCCTGTGAACATATTACTGTCCAAGATCACAACCACAATCTGAACAGCCATCCGCGCTTCACTTGAATGTTTCCAACGACGTCGAACAACGAGTTGCAAGGATTCTACCAGAGCAGCGATAGCAATCACCATCGAGGCTAAGTCGGCTAACACACCACCACCCTATCCCAAAACTACCACCATGGACAAACGGACTTGAACAACCCTATGTAAGCACCAGCCATTGTAGGACATAAAAAATAAACAATAAACGGACAATAATAATAAACATTAAATTAAACAAAGCACGTCAGTTGGGCCCCTTATGTTGGCTCAACACCCTAACCTTTAGTTTGTAAGTCTAGTTGTAAACTCAATTGTAAAAACAATTCTCTTTAAATAAATCTTTAAATCGCTTTAACTCGCTAATCACTTGAATGTTGGTTGCGAGAGAGTCATCAAGAAAATTGGAATCAACCACCAATCAACGAAGGAGATCTCACTAAAAATAATGCCAAAAAATGACATTTACTAACACTTCTACTTTTACTCTCATTATTGACCACTCCATTCAAATAAAATCGTGCGCATAAAGGAAAACGTCAAATCTCCACCTTTTGGACATAGCTCATCAGTGTTGCCGAAATAATATTGTTCAAAGTGCCACCACAGATCCCAAAAAGTAGCATTTTAATGCCCAGGGTTCCATAAACATATATTTTCATCGAGAAAAGGTTACACAATATCAAAAATAAATGCATATTTCCATATACTGTGAAACTTCTCTTTACGAACACCCCTCTCGAAGGGACACCTCTCTTTACGGACAATTCGTCATGGTCCCGGCATTAAGATATTCCGGTATTTTAACTCCTTCAGAACGGACACCTTCACATCAAGGGCAAAGATGATGGTACAGCGGCTGTCAGCTTTGTAGCAGTTTCACTATACCCGTACAAATTTAACGAACATTCAACCTTTTCCGAAGGTAGATTCAATGAAGCGATTGTTTTAGGACCTTTGATGATTAATTTTAAAAATCTTTACAAGAGTGCCATAATCAATCTCAAAGTGCCACAGTGTCGTAAAAAGTTCAATAATGGCACGATCGTGCCACATCGGTAAAGCTGTAGGTCATGCCATGCCGCAAAATCTGGATTCTCCGACACGCTGTAGGCTTGGAGAGGGATTTTTGTGCCCCCACTAGACTTTTACACATCGTATTCATGAACCGGGCATGGTTCATGTCCAGCGGAGACTACGGGTTAAGACAAGCGACTGTCTACTTTCAGGCGCACTTCTTTCCCTTAAAAGTATTATAAAAACGATATCTTAGGACTGCTAAGTGCCTACTACAAGTGAATTTATTCGTATCACATAACGGAGAACATGTCCGCCCAGAGGGTACTCTACTTCCTAAATGCGTCTCCAAAGTTTACTTTTAAAACCTGCAGACTCCGAACATTTAGAACTTGATTCATACCCAACAATTCCCAACCACCCTGTCTCAGGATTTCGAAGCCGCCAACTGCCTCCCTAATCTTCATTATTTTCCCCTCCCGCACTGAGTACCGTAATTCGACTTAAGCCACCCAAAATATGCGCTTCACACAAATAATTATTTATTCAAAGCAAAGCAAAAAATGACAAAATTACGTCAGGTTTGCCGGGACTCGCGAAATTAATTAAAACTAATCAGAGAGCCACCGCTAAGTCACTAGAAGTTCTCCCACTGCTCTCGGTGTCCACCTGGCCTCCACTACTGCAGCAACTTCATCATGTTCCTCAGATTACCCTCGACGACGGCTTGGGCAGCTTTCATTTCATTGATTTTGGCCTGCATGTTGTCGGCCTTCTCCTTGGTTGCGTCGTAGTCCAACAGCAAGTCGGGCTTGTCGAGCAGACCATTTTGGAAGCTGAGTTTTTGGAACTCTTTTCGAATTGAGGCGCGCTCCAGCTTGAGCCGATTGAGGCCTTCGCGACAGAGCTGCTTCTCTTCGACGAGCTCCTCGTAGGCCTCCTCCTGAACGGTGATTGTGTTGCGGACCATTTGCTGCTTCTCGCACACGTGGGCGAGGTTGTGGACGTCGGCGTTGTAGCGGGCATGGAGTCTGTTCAATTCGTTGTTCCTGTCTGAAAGGGGAGAGGGGAGACGTGAGAAAATGGCACGGTGGCCTATGACATACCTTCGATCTTCTTGCCAAGGGCCTGGGTCTCTGTCTGGAGGTGCTCGTAGTTAATCATCCGCAGGCCGTTGCCGAGATCCTCCAGCTTTTTGGCTTTCTACGGAGGTGAAGGTTGTATTTATTGAATTTATTCAAAAGTCACAAGTCGGTCTTACTTCTTGAATGGCAGCCATTGTGTGTTGCCGCTGGATGAGTGCGAATCTGACGTTCGATATCTCCCGTCGCATGTGCCTCATCTTGGCCATCAACAGATCAATCAGCTGAAAGAGACGGATACTGCCGATATGTAGAAGGGGTCTAGGTGAGAATATACTCACGGCGTCTATCCTCTCGGAGCCCTCGGACGAAAAAGTTGTCCTCACCATGAGTTCAAGTTCGCCGGCTAGAGCCTTTGACTTGTCCACAAGTTCGTTCCTTTCCTTCTTCAGTTCGCAGACTTTTTGCTCAAACATTTCCTTCAACGCTTCCTCGCGTCCCCTGTTCTCGTTGAGCGTGAACAGCGCCGCCCTGTACTTACGCATCTCCGTGACGATCGTCTCTGGGCTGTCATCGGTAAGCGGGCGCATTGCCTTTTTCCGGCGGAAGTGTTCGATTGTCTTTCGATTCAAGAATAACCGCATTTTCTGCTCGATGTCGAGCTGAAAGAGCGTATCCTGGAGAGCCCTGATCACCTTGCTCTTGTCGAGACGCCTCCGGAGCACCTCGTCTGGGTCCTCGTACTCGCAGAGCTCGACCACTTTGCTGATGAGATCGTTTATGTAGTTGTGAGTGCTCGCCTCAACCATGAGCCTTGTTTCTTCCTTCTCCTTGCTCTCGATTTCCTTGGTCACACCGCCGAAATCGATCTTCATGTCCATCTCCATCCAATCGTCGGCGGCGGCTGCTTTCTTGGCGGGCTTTTGTTTCGGCTTGGCCTCGGGTTCGGGCATTTCGTACTCCTCGTCGGACTTTACCTCCTCTGTGGGGAGGTCATCAGCTTCGTCCTCCACGGCGTCCTGCACAGAGCCGTCATCCGACGTGGTTTCGGCGACTTCTTGAATAGCCACTTCCTCTTGTTGCCGAGATATTTCCGCTTCCACTGTGGCAGCAGCGGCCTCCTTCTCCATTTCGGTCCGAATGAAGTCCTCAAGGGACGGCAGACCGGATGGAATTTGAAAAACCTCAGACTCCACTATTTCCACATCAGGCGGTGGCACCCAGTCGCACTCACTGACCTCCCCATCGGCATGTGCCGGATGATCCTCTTCGTGTGACTCGTCCATGGATGAGCTAAAAGCAACAGCGAACTTAAAAAATAAAAATGCTCAACGGCTGCCAGTCAAAAGTGAATTTTATTTCTCAGTGCCTGTGTAAGAGTTCAAAATTGGAGTACTCTCAGATGAGGGCATTACGCCTGGTGCCTTTGGATCCTCATCGTATTCGACTTCCTCGACCAGATCCTGTTCGGCCTCTTCGCAGTTGTCGGCGATTGTTGTCCGCTTGGCGGCGTCTCTCTCCCTCAGCTGCTGGGCATTGATGAAGTCTTCCAGGGAGGGGAGGCCAGAGGGCGGTTGCAGGATCTGCGACTCGACTATGGGCACTTCCTCGGGTGGTGCCCAATAGTCTTCGGATTCTGTGTTCATGCTCTCAAGATCCACAAACAATTTTGCAAGTCCCCGTCACGCGTTGGAATGAACGAGGCTTTGAGCTCAAAGCGAATGTGATGTGAAGGGATGCTCGAGTGTTTTTGAGCCCGTAAATCCGGTTGGTGTCCTTGAACCCATACACACTCGTTGGTATCCCTAATTCGGGTACAATGTCAAGGGATTGGAGACGACACCAGTTGTGTGATAAAAGTCGCAACTGAGTGAAATCACATGAACAATTAATGGCTGCCTTGACGATTCCATTACTCACTCCACTGATAAAGGGATGTGGTCTGCTGATGGACATAAATACCTCTAAATGTTCAACATACGAAAACTGTAATGACATGAGTGTTGACAACAGCTGAAAATGGGGTCCACTGGGTGGCACGAAGAATCACCCAGTTACTGTGTTCGTGACGAATGGATGACATTAATTCATCGGGAAGGGCCATACGTTGTCACGGAATCCATTTCAACAGGACCTTTAACTTATTCAAAGTATATGACCGTGAACAGTTTATTGAGGGCATACTTTTAGGCAGTGTCAATATTCCCTGTTGAATTGCACGGTAAACGATTGAGTTGGGCCATGGTGACGTTTAAATGTAAATCAGCTTTCAAAAATGGCAAACTGATGTGTGATTTTTCACTTTTTAGTTTTACAGTGCTCTGGTGTTGGCAGCTCCCACCTGATGTATGACATGTGTCAGAGTCGGGCTCTGCAAATATTTCGTGCAAAAATATACGAACCGCCCACGGACGGACACTGAATAAGAAACGTGCAAAAATAAATTCTGCGCTTTTCGCTCAATTGATTCTATAGGAATCAGTACTTGTGCGAGAAATGATCGTGCTCAGGCTTGATAGGATTGTGTGTATTTTTTGACAGATGAGTACATTTCCAAATAATAAAGCGCATTAAAAGTCTACCTCTTGGGTAATCTGGAAACTATTTATGCTACAAAAAGTTAAAAAGGCGGTGCCCAACGTAGGGCTTGCATAGGGCGCTAATTTGGATCGAGCTGGCCATGGCACAACGTTTAATATTCCGTGAGAAGGTTTTAGAAGGAAGATCCACAGCTAGACCTCCCCAACGGAGTCAACGAACTTTCCGAGTGTGGCGTTGACTACGACTCAAGCTGCGCGACATGGAAGCAGCTCAGCACATCGAAATCTTGTTCAATAGGACTGCCGTTGTTGGCCGTGTCTCTGTTACCACAATAAACCAAGTATGGCACCAAACTATTGCATAATATTCACTGACATGTCCACCCAGCATCAGTTTCAGACCAGAGTATTTGTTGAGTCGTCTGATAAAGCAATGCAAAGTATGGACTAGCTCCTTTGGCGGAGGGGGGCATGACGATTTAAATTTTAGAATCAAACCACGTCAGATCTCAAAAAGACCAGTACCAACTTGTAACTCGTTGTAGATGGAAAAGATGTTTTATTATTTGCTTTGGGTCTCGGAAGTCCGGTACTCAGACAGATGGGAATGATGCCAGCAGACGGCCAGGGCCTTGCTTCTACCGCAACCAGTGTTGTGCACAGGGTACCAGAACACAACCAGGACAGTGTGGTGCGATCTCGAGTAGCCGTTTTGTCCAAACGATGACTACGATGAGAAGCTTCTCTTCTACAGCTGCATTGTCAGTGTCAAAAATGGTTTTTCGTACCGGAAATCGAACCCAGACACACACGTGCAAGTGCACTACGCCATGGCGACAAATGGAGTAGGGCCTCAAACAGATTTTTTTTTTTTAGAATTGTTTCCATAGTCCATTTTCGATTGTATTTGCTAACATTTAAGGTCAAATCCAAGTTCCTCTCTTAGAGCGGCTAGCCTCCGCCATACAGATTGAATCAGTGATATGGCACAAGTTTATACCTGAACCTATGCCACAACACTCTTGCATCAGCCTACGAATCTCCTTCTTATTTCCGACAGGGATCCATGTATGCCCCGGCTAGTCATGGGCTGCGACCAACAACGGGAAACTGAATTGGAGAGTACGGCACAGTCAGCAGTGGGACCACAACTACGGGCTCTCGCAGCATTGTCTCGAGTGTGCTTCGATCATTTCATTTTATTTTGAAAGCTTTGCAAATGCATGATGCGCACTGTAAAATGACTCTTCTTGTTGCATCTGGTGCCCTCTTCGACGCTGTATGAAAAGCACTAATCGGTTTGCGGAATTGGTTCCCTCCGCGTGGTGGTAACACAATGGGCCTATTCTTGACCCAAGAGTGTCAGCTGTCCTTCTGCGCAGCAGTCAGCCACTTCTACCCAACCTGACCTAACCTTGCATAGTCTGATAGGTTCACACTACTCATCTTTAGCTTGCATTCATTCAGCGTGTTTCGGCTCCAGAGCTCCCACGAAGGAGAACAATGCCTTCCGGAGAACCCTCCCCTTGTCTTTGATGCGCTATTGTGACACCTGTTTCGTGTCATCCTTCATCTACCCAATGTAACCAAATTCAAGATGTCAAGTCCAGAATGTCCCCTCAAAGCGTCGACGAGTAAATGGTTTCGACTTCCCTTGGGAACAAACTTCACATTCTTTGCCTACACATCCAATACCTTCATCGACCCTTTTTTGGGAGACTCACCCTCATCCGGCACCTAAACATGATTATAGCCACTCAACAACTGGTCGTTGTGTCTGACCAAATAAATTTGTTTCAAGACCGCAAACGCCAATGACTGAGCTCTTCTATTTAAGGATACAATTTCCCCTCCACAAGCGTCCCGCACACAGCACAAATACCCTGCGTCCCATCGGGGCTGGTGCTGTCGCAACTATCCACGCATCGCTCTACCCCCAACTGACCATATCGACGCACATTAGGATCCAAATTCAATGTCAATATTTGCGACCCGCACCCACATCCCGCCCTCCGACAGTCGGAATGATGGAACAAAGGCAAGCCTCCCTCCCATCAATGGCCAGGGCCGGTCCTGTTTGATTACCGCTTTTGTGTTCGTCGTCATAATGAATGAATTTTTGTTTTGCGAACAATGATGATGTATCGATTGTTTGGCTATCCAGATAGGCACTTCGTATCCCCTCGGGAATGACGGCGCAACATGGATCCGGCGGAGGGTAGTTGTTTCAACGACCTGCCATGGTTGGCAAATAAAATATTTTCACCGAGAAATCGATTCGGTTGGACCTCAGTTGGAGGACGAAAGCTGCTGATACGTAGTGTCGCTTGTTCCGCTGGACTCGTAACGAGATTTTCCACTCATTATCTGTCTTTGTTCGTGTTGAATGCTTGTTTTGATTTCTTTTTTTGTTCCACTTTGTGTTATTTTTTTGTGCTGTGTGGGACAGGACTCTTGTTCGTTCGAACGCAATTATAAAATAGAAACAGCTTACATTTTGCGGCATGTTTTGCCAGAGGCGAGGAAGGTGAACAGATCCACTCTTCCGGTGTACCGGTTTTTGTTGGAGAACTACGACGTGGAAAGGATTCTTAATTTGACACGGTGTTGGTTAGGGTGGCCATCTGTACCGAAATTTAACGCTGTGTAGGATGTACCCAAGAAAAGCCTCGGTACGCGAAAATGCACAGAAATCGAATAACAGCGAAGTCTCTCATACGCGGACACTGATAGTACCAAGAAAGACGAAACGGCGACAGTCGCAGCACTTTTGTCCGTCTAAGGGAGTAGTCCGTCCATGGACAAGTGGATTGTCCACCTAAGAAAGTTGTCCGTAAAAGAAGCTGTCACTGTTTTCAGAGTCCGCTTATGAGAGAATTATTTGCATGGAAAATCGTGTCAATAATTCCGTTCTTTGAAATTTGTCCGGTTATGAGGGATGTCCGGTTATAAGAGGTGTCCTTTAGGAGGGAAAAAATTACTTCAGTATTACTCTAGGAGGTAGAAGGTAGGCGACCACTTGCAGACTCAGGACGAAATGGTTGGACCAGGTCTAAAAGCTCACCTGGTTACGCTCGGGCATAACTTCGGATGAGTTAGAGTCGACGGCGAAGGATCTAGTTGCCTGGGGATCTCTCATGGGTGGTTTACCCCCGGGACCACTTTAGTGGAACATGCGGGTCAGAAGATGATGATTATACTCTAGGAGGAAAGTCTGACATCGAACCACATGTGAAATCGCCACAAGGTATGGCGAGGAGTCGTCAAGTCAATTAAGCATAAATTATTTTTAAAGTGCCCATTTGAATATTGCGGTTTGGTGAGGGCGTTTGCGCATAGCACGTAATCCGCGGACTTTCTGCCGAAATAGGTCCCGCCATCTTTGGAATCAAGCAAACTTTTCAAATCCCATTTTTGGAACCACATTCGTGACATAGAACTCATCAGGAGGCCGTCCATCTATGTGCCCAGTCATAACGGGCTTAAGTAAATATAAGCTTGAGTCAGATTCTAGTGAAAAGCTCACATTTCTTTTAGCGACTTAAACAATATTCAAGCGTAGAGAGCGATTGATTTCGTCCTTATTTAAGTGAACGAAACTTAACGAATCTCACCCAAGTGGTTACTACGTGTACCATTTTACACGGTATGTAGAAACGTTCCAGACAAAACCGTGTAAAAGAAGACATGCAAAAAGAGAGGAAGGGGATTACGTAGTTCCATATGATTTATAAAAAATATTATTAAGTAAAAAATTAAGAAAAGTGAAGGTAATGAAAATAACTGGACTTTTCGCTGTCGTCATCGTGATAATCGTGTGATAAATCAAAACCGTGTAACACAGAGTTGGGTGATTAGATGCTCAGTTGCTTAAGTTGACTTAAGCCACATTACGTTGATCGTGTTGGACTCTAAGGTATTCATTTGCTCCTATGATAACATTCTTGCCCGATGACCATGGCTAGTCACAATTTGCGCAAAATAGGATTGATTGGAGCGCGATAAGTCATAGAAGTGACTGGCGACATTGGCAGAGCCGACTGAGGCATAATTTTTTCAGCTTTACTCTCCTTTCTTGGTCATCATTGCGTCATCATGTGGCCCAGTTTCCTCCTCCCACATAAGATAAGACATAAAATTGCACATGTGCCGGTGCTTCGAAAAATTCATGATTTGATGGAGTGGCTCCCAACATGAGCCTAGTTTTAATTTTTCTTCGTTAGTGAACATCCCACCTCTCGTCATGGATTTATTTCCCCTAATTCCAGGCATGTCCAGACGAGGTAAACACGAGTCATCTAGTTGTAGTTGACTATGCAAACATGATCGCAATTACAGACCGAAAAACTTTCGAGCGTAACTTACCCGAGAACTACTCTGCCTGCATACTTATCGCTCCTAATCATGTAATTCGCTAAGCCAGTCCCTACTTGGTATTCATCACCTTTTTCAGCCATCAAATGGCACGCAGATCCTTCGAACCCCGATTTGATTGAATATTCTCAACTTTCCTTTAGTTTCTGTCGAACACCCTTCGAACTGGGAAAAATTCGTTTGCTGTTCATGTCGATTTAACTGGATTAACATCGCAACCTTCAACTCAGTCCATTGCATTGTACGTGACACCCACCAACCCGCAGCCGTGTGTCGCCAAGACAGTGCCCCATCGTCCATCAGCACAAAACCACTTAATTGAGGATTGAAAATTTATCGACAAAACCCCATTCGTACATGCATGTCCCAGTCCTGATTTCCTATTTCGATTTCGATTAACTGCTCGTCCCTACAGCCACCATTCGTTGCGACAAAACCAACCGCCCGACCACAGGACAACGAACCCAACTGCCAGCGAGGGACGTGTCTTCGGGGTGTTCGTGTCTGCTGACTGAGGGACTGAGTGGGTGGGGGTGTTTTGGCACCAATCGATTGACATTATTCGCTGCGATTCTCCTTAGATTCCTGTGTGTCAAGATGATGACTGTGATTAATTGGTGCCCACCTCCCTCATCCCCGCTTTCACAATCTGAACGCACACGAATTGGGATTCCGGTGAAGCGAAAGAAATGAAATCAATTGAAATTCTGTGCCGTGATGATTAGACTTCTTCGAAGTGTTGTCACGCGAATGGGTGTTATCCTTTCTTTGGCAAAAAAAACCTGCAAATTAAATCACACTGAATGGCAAAGAGGAAGTAAGGAAATGAGCCGGCCGTCCGGAAGATGCTGGGTGTGCTGGATGACCCTTGGGCTGAGACTTAACAATTCGCTTCCTTTTCGTGACGGATACATACCCGGATACGGTCAAAAGGATCGTTAGGGCGGCATACAGCACGGCACAAAGTAAGACCCAAAGGAGCAGACATCCGAGTCGATGGAATCCAATTGAGATTCAGTTTCGAAAGCAATCGTAAAAAACTATAGTCCCCAAAATAGGAGGGAAAATGCAACGGCACGGCGGCGGTGGTTGGGCGACCCTTTCGGTGACCCTTTTGAAAATGGGATTCGGGGTGTTTTAAAGAAGATTCATGGGATGGAGGGTGCTCATCGTCTGAAAATATGTATATCCTCGTTGGAAAGAGGTTATCTTTACGGAAAGGGTGGGTTCCAAGTGAGGTTTAAGGTGTCGGAGTAATGTTACAGAGTCCACTTCAATTGCCGAATAGAATGTTGAATTTTACAAAACTTATACCAATTTCAGGGAAATCAGGCCTGTCGTCGATCTGAGCTCATTTCGGGAGAATTGCTGAGTATTTCTTACGGAAAATTGTTCCTCTCTTGTCAGGCTCAATAGCGCGAACGTTATTGAAAAAAAGCGGAACCCTGTTTTGCGTTTATTACAGAAATGTAGTTACGGGCGAAACTATGGAACCACCAGGGAACAAAACAAAGACATTGACTTTTTGCATTGAAGAGAAAAAGTGGCAAAATATTCGTTAGTCCGGTAAGACAAAGTCGAATCCAGAAAATGCTAAGACGCAGCCACAAGGGGGGAAAGTATTATGGTTTGGGCATCTTATGCGTTGTTGATTTATTTCTTTGGATCGAGGAGACTCTGACTGGTCATCAGGCGTACCCCAAGATATTAGATGAGGCAATGCTTGCGTATGCTGCAGTCTGGGGGATGCCACTGACATCACAGTTATGGCGGGCAGTGTGAAAATGTAGCTAGAAGAAACGAAAATGGATGCCTTGGTCTGAGAATGTTTTGGAGTGGAGCGAGTGAGCCAGTGAGTCCAACCGTTGACAAGTACGATTGTTTTTAACTTTACACAGCGCAATCCATTCACCGTCGATGTCCTTACAGGTCCGCCATGTCAACTTTGAAGGAACTCATCTCGCGTTTCTTGGTCAAACTCATGTCATTTGTAAGGTGAACTTTTCAAAAAAATTTCCTTCGCTTATTCAAATGCTTCGCTAAATTGATTGTGATTCTTCAGAAAATATTTGTTTTTTCATTACCACCCTTGACCCGTCCAGTCCTCCCCGAAGTTCTTCAACAACTTATGCGCGTTTCTTCAAAAAGACAAGAGCTTCCTTCATCAAAAGGCACTCCACGGACAGAAGTGAATATCTAGATCAAAAGAAACACAAAATTCGTTACCAACACTATCGCCAGGCCGTCAGTCGCCACGACAAACCCCTGAGTCGGGAGAATGAAACTTTTCAATTGAATTTCTGTGCCTTTTGTTGTCCCTTGTTTTTCACGCAAATTTGCTTGCCCCCAAAATCAGCATGGTGACGGGCGGACAATTAATGAGAAAAACCAATCCGACAAGACCGGATGCAGATACAACGGATTAACGTTTAAATCCTCCGTCACAGTTCATCGGATAGATCGGGTAAACCGCACGACCACACAACTCGTTCATGGGATGAGTGCGGCGAGAATGAATTCGCCGATGTCCTTAAAACAATGACACTCTGAACGGGGGACGAGGGCCATGGAAACAAATTAATTTTGATTAATTAACCGGTTTCACTGCGATGACGATTGTTTAAAGAGGAGCGGTTGTCATCAATCCTGCAATCGATTGGGATGAACGTTCATTCACTCTCGTGGAAAATGGCAGATTCATTGAGCGATTATCCTGATTGATGGCACACACAGAGCAACGTTTGTGAATTAAGATTGACGGGAATGTGTCGAGGAAGTCGAAATTGAATGGAGTGATGGGCACTTTTGTCAATCGAAAGTTTTATCGGCATTTAAATGTGACATTTGTCAATAGTGTGTGGGAGTTGAAAGTGTGTGCACGGAGAGAGAGAGAATGTGAACATTTCATCAGCAGTGACTCTGTGGAGGGACCATGGACAAGTGTGTACAGCAAAGTTCTGAAATCAGACATAACTCGTCCCTCTTAACTCGTTGACATTGGGTTTATGAGGATATCTCTGGACGCCGGAATAGATTGTGTCCGTGGAAGGTTCTGCTCGCTGGGATGGAGGATGGAGGGAATTCAAATCAAATAAGGTCCACTCAGCAGTATTCTCACAAATAGCTTGGAAAACAAGAGAAAAGTGTAACATCATCTGAGGGTACATAAGCCCGCCTCAAAAACTGATCGGTGACAGGGTATTGGTCATCGCCCGCGCGATTACAGTGGTTGGAATAAAGGGGTCACTGAACCAAATTGAATTCGGGTCTATTTTATTTATTTACAATCGTGAAGACCTTGTAGTTCTTCTGAAGTACCACAGGGTTCGTTAGTTTGTCCAGTTATCTTTATGGTCGCGCTCGATGGTCGTTGAGGTGAGGGCAACGTGTCGTCTGTTTGTAGTTAACAAATACAAAGTAAATGTTTATATATATAAAGTAATGTTTATATCTAAAGAACAGCTGCCAAGTCAAAAGTAACGATGAGAGAATTAGGTACACCAGATTGGATATTGCTCAACATCATGAGATCTATGAGTGTTGCTGAGCCTGTTTTTCGATATTGGATGTTGATTAATTGACTCAAGAGGAATTTTTTTCATTCTCTCATTTTTGTGATTCAAATTCTTTGAAGTGGTTTAGTTCCTAGTTCTTTCTTTTATTCTTCGACATGGAATCGGTCGACGTGTTCCTGTTTACCCAAAATGTATTGCTTCACATGAGAATACTCAAGACTGTCAAGCGAAGTCATCAAGTGCGGCTGGTTCGGATTTTAATAGAGCCCATCTTCTTTCACCAACAACCAAGAGTCAATCACTTTAATGGTTTCGAAGAATGGCATTCATGTTTGGCGAGGCTCAATCCAATACATGATCCAATCCTACTCTCATCCAAAAAGTATGCAATGATAAATTACTCCACAAGCTCTTGATGATCGCAGTGATGTGATGGGTGGGTGCGTCGATACCTTTTCACTCAATGCCAACAGTTCCGTCCCAAACGCGCAGATTCTACCATCCCCCTCGAGAACGTAAGTAATACACTTGATATACCAGAGTTGTCGATGTCGTACACAACTCTGAGTGGCTGTTCTGCCAGGCCGAGCAATACAAGTCATGCTGAACCGACGATCTAAGAAACCAAATTCAATTTAAGTTGTCTGAAATCCATGAGTCATCATCCAGATGAAGGCTTATATGAAGAGGTTGTGGTTGATGTTGTTGTTGATGATTCATGTTGAATTTTGTCAGACGGTTTTAAGTATTTGACATGTTAATTTAAGTCAACAGTGTAAGTTGTTATATTTTGATGACCATCATTTATTTATTTATTTATTTATTTATTTACAAAGCTAACATATAATTATTAAAATTAGAAATTAGCTATTAAGCCAGAGCGATGAAGCCTTAGGCTAAAGATGACCATCAAAATTAGCCAATTAGTTGAGCTAAAATAAATTAAACAAATAAAGAAGATTAACAGTCTTACTAGCGTTAGACAGTATTGCGATCATTCAATTTATTATACAAATACTCCCCAGCAAGACGGCAATCAGGCCTATAGAGTCTAGTATCTTGACTTTTGTAAGGGTGGGAGTGGAGGGAGTAAAGTGAAAATGCACCTGATCAGTTCAACTGGTATATTAAAATGCATGCAACATAAAGTTAGGGTATATGTATACGTAGGCGTGAAAACCCGATCAACGAGGAAAATTGAGGTTTATCGATTACATCACTGACCTTGAAACTAATAAAGCCATGCAAATGTTCTGATCGATTCTTCCTCTTTTTCTGATGACGCCTGAGCCTGGGCCTCCAACAACAAGCCTATCCAGCTGACACCTACCAGTCTAAGACGACTGGATGCCGCGGTTGGTTAACTGCCTGCCCTCGGTTAATGGGGTTCTCGGTTCGGATCCCAGTGAAAGCAAAGTTAATACGTTTTTACCTGGTTTTCAAACCTGCTGGAGTCACCATTTGCCACTGTCACTGGAGTGGTCGAATGAAGGAATACGATCTAAGTGTGCTGGTGAACTCAATTCAATGCCCTACCCTAGCCATCTACCATCAATTACGAACACCAAATGAGCTGATGTCCCTATACAAGAATGCGCCATCGGTTTCCTGGGACATCCATTGTGTTGCCCCGTGTGGTCTCTACAAGACCTAGCAATCTTAGGCATAGACGCCTGTCTAGACTGATGTTGCTGTACAGCCAGTTGTTGGTTAAATCCTCTCCTTCACTAGAATGAATGGTTGCATGCAGAATTTTTCTCTCGAAGAGACTTAGGACTTCTTCATCCGCTTTTGAGATTGCATATGCACTTGCGTTGTACAGCAGGATAATCAGAAGCGTGTATGTGCGGAACGAAGGCAGCTCCATAACTCAACTGCCGCTTGAGCCCTACTTTCCAACTCAAAGCATACCATTTAGCTGTGTATCATAATGTTTTGTCCCAGGTTGCTTGTGACGGAATGGTTGGTAGCCTGGGTAGGCAACCACTCACAAAAAAGGCCCAAATTTTTCCCCAGTCTCGTAGATATCCTTGCGCTCGGATATCATTTTTTTGCAGTCAAAAATTGGTGGTGTTTCAATGTTGCGTGTTCTCACGAATATTCTTTCTTCAACCACGCCCTTCACGTTATGCCGTCCCCAGCGAACCCAATAAAACCAAACTAAACCCCATTTGAGTATCCAAACCAACACCTTTACACAAACCTTTTACTTTCGTCAAACATTCGTCACGAAAATACCACGCAGTTCCCATTACAACACCAAACCCAATAAACAACGCAAATATGCGCGTTCATTGCCAATGTGCTACCACCGCGTCGCGTGCGTCGGTTAACACGTCTCCGTCGCAATGATTGAATTTTTCTGAATTTACTTTTCAAACTTTTGGGGTTCTTACGGAAGCACGCGGTCTCTGTTTGAACATCTCATTAGGAGCCACTTGATACAGCGCCACCTAGAGACTTCGGCCGCCGCGAAGGTGTTAAATGAATCGAAATGTGGACATCTGGTGCCGGCAAATCATTAGTTTAGCTCTGACTGAGCCAGCAGATAGTCGCTGCTTCATTCCATCCACCAGAGGACGCAAAGCCCGAGAAATAGAAATGAACTCAGCCGGAATTGTACTCGTTGTGCTTCTGCTTTCGTGGGGTTCGTCAGCACTGCCGTGCGAAACTTGCTGGGGTGGTACGGAGACTGAAATCGTAGCAGATGTCTTACAAGCTGAAGGTTAGTACACTGCAGAGACAGTGGTTTATTTCTGATCGAGTTTCGTTGCGTTGGTTTCAGAGATCGTTTTTGTACCAGTCAGTGAAGAGGAGGAGATTGCTTCAGTGCCCGAGTCGTCCATTGTGGACTCGTCGTCGTCGGAATCCGACGGAAGTGGCGCTGTAGTTGAGGCGCAGAGTGAAGAGGAAATCTTCTCAGTTGGACTGTGCGAGTTCAACACCGCGGCATGCGCAGCGGCAGAGAAGAGTGCTGACGAAGACGATGACAGTTCCGAGGAGGTGGAGACTACAACCGAGAAAGTGTAGCAGCAAGTGCGTGGAAAAATACTCTCAAGTGCTAATAAAACCCGGTTCAAGGTTGTGTTCCTCTTTTTCTCTCTCTCTCTAAGGTGAGTCGTAGTGGCTGAACTTGGGGCGCGTGTGCTGTACCGCGAAACGTGCCTTCAGTTTGGCGGAGAATTCCTGGTCACTTGACAATCGCCGAACTGTGATTCGCAACTTGTGGAGTGTCACGTGTTGCGGTGTCGTCGGAACCGTGAAGACCCCTAAGTGCTCGGGGAGAACAGTGGGGCATCATGTTCCTGAGAAACTCTCAGAAAATGTCTTGTTTTCAAGTGTGTCTCTAGGGGTGTTTTGAGGTCTGCTTCGGGGGATATCTTGGCATGAGAGTGGTAAGAACTTTCCGAAAGGAGCACGCATTTGGTGTGCTCCAGGTGACTTTTGAGATGCTTCCACTAAATTGGATTTGATCAGATTAAGGAACGTGTGTTCAAGGACCGAACCGAAAAGTGGATGGACTTAAATTCGTTAAGTTCGTTCGTTGTGGAAGCATCGTATAGCTTCCCACAACTCCACGTGCCCATCTCTGTGAAATCTGTAACGTCACGTGCACACCGAAACAAAGACCCTTGTCCTTGGGCCCATTTGAAATTCCACCTCATTGCAAGCCCCCCTCACAAACACAAAGCCCCAGCTCACAAAGCGCACTTCGCATTCATTTGCGTACAACGCAATAATTCCTCTAAAGTCAGCTCCACGTAACACGATTAAGGACTTGCCATCGAACACCCACTCGCTGCACCCAAACGAGGCGATCGTCGCAGCAACTGCACAGCTCCGAAAATACCCGATGTACGAGTATGGGATGATTATCCGCCCAATTTATTGCCCGAACATGGATTCCTTGTACTTGCACGTAATGCTCAGCACATCGGCTCCAGACAACAAAGTGCACTGTTTCCTTTTGCCAAAAGGATACCCAGAGTGGATTACGGAATCCCGAGCGGTCGCTGCGTACCTAAGCAAAGGGTGCTTTAGTTGTCATCCGTGGCACGCGCTTTAATGTGTGTGTGTGTGTGTGTGTGTACCGAAGAAACTCCCACCAGCAGCTGCAGCCCACGTAAATGGCAATTAAATTATCCGGCTGGACGGTTCCCAAGGACATAAGCTCGCCTTGGATTGCAGCCATTTTGTGCGAAACAAGGTTGCCGCGGCAGCAATTATCCTCGCATTCGCCGCGTAATACGCTCCAAGTGCTTAGGAGACGGAAATTGACCGTAGCCCCGGTCTCGGCTTTGTCGTTTGTGGGAAAAAACAAGCCTACGGCACTCGGATTTGCAACATCCCGTCAGGGGGCGGTGGATAGCGCGGGACACTGGGACGACACTGGGACTAAGTGAAAAGGAAATGGGGGGAAATGGAATTTCCTTTTCCAATTGTTGAGCTTGTCTACGCCTGGGAACCCAAGCGAAGGAGGCGCTTCATAAGTCATTGTTGAGGTGGTTGAACGGTAGCAACGACCGCCCATGTGCCGTAGACGACTCTGCTGTCAAGGAGGAGGGGGATCTTTTCAGTGGAAATTCAGACAAGAAGTCGGAAGAGCATGGCGTTCCGTGGAGAAGAAGCGAAAAGTACTTAAATTCGAAGGATATTTGATTTGCGACGAGGAGATTGGAAGTGTTTTAGCTTGGGGTGATGGAAGGACTGTGGTAAAGTCAGTTGAATACAATCGCATTGGCTTGAGTTGCACGGGGAGGCAAATGGCTTGAAAAGGATGACGGGTCCGAGTCTTGAAAGATGACACGCGTTAAAAGTAAAACAATGGATCAGATCATTTTGAAAGGAAATGCAGTATAATGCCACAAAATGAAGTTCAGTCATAACGTCAAAGTCGATGTCGGTCGGTGTCAGTTTTCACCGTGGCCTCTGTAGCTGGATAAAATATTAGGGTGAATATTTTTAAAACTAAAATTATCTTGAGCACGCAAATTCATAGACTGCACACGTTATTTGAAGACGAAACACAATTTCCTGGCAACTCTGAGAAAAGTTCTAGTGAAAAAACGTATCTTGCTTGCAACGAAAGGCCACATCCTGCACCAAGGCAGGTGCCTAGATACTCATTGTTGGACTCTCTGCACCGGACCCCTTTATAGATGCAACAATGGGGACATTGATCTTCACTAACACAAATGTGTCATTAAACAAATGAACCACTTTAGGAACAGTCAGGAGGGCATTAAGCGCCCAAGAACGTTCATGCAATAAAACTGGAATCCTAAACGAGTCAAAGAAGCTCTAGAACTTAACAAAGCTGACCTAAGGGTGCTATGTGGAGCACTTACTGGACACGAGCATGTAAGTATCACCTTCGTAAAATGGGCCTCACCAGTACAGACATTTGTAGGCACTGTGGCCAGGCGAAAGAAACTGTGGAACACTTACTAATCGACTGTCCACGACTTGATTCAAAATGAAAATCCCGGAGGACGTAACTGGGCAAGACTTTCAAGAAATCCCATCTTGGGGAGATGCCGAATTTCTGAAGGCAGCTCTTAAATCCTAGAGCATGAGCATGAATGGGTCTTTATGGTCGCAGTCTGTCCGCTATGACACACCCCAGGATCTTCAATTTGTTGGCACCCAGAATCGTAGACTACGACAATTTCAAAAATGACTTCAATTGATCGTCTAAATTTTGTTAAAAATTGTATATTTATTAAGCCGCTGAGGCTCCCCACGCTTTTCACTTCCAAGATTGACGCCATTATTGGTAAAGCCGTCACATTTACTTTGAAACTTGAGAGGAATCGTGGTCGATTTGATCTGACATCCTACCATATGCGTCTGCACACTAAAAACCGTATTTTCTTGGCTAATAAGGTTTCTTGTGTCAGATTTGAAATGCAGCTCAGTGAATAACCACATTTTTCTTTCGGAATGAATTACCCACTTCTCTGACTCTGAAAGTCTTAATTTTTATGTTAAGCATCAAGTTACACGTCATATGCCATTTATCGGGTACTTTACCAAGCGGCTGCTCCAACAGGCAGTTTGCGAAGCTTGAACACAAAAATCTGAAAAAAGTCTTCAGAGTATAGTCTCGTGAAACTTGACATTCGTGACCATTGTGTGCGGAGCACACACAACATCCTGCATCACTTTGAACATCAATGTCGATTTGTTCAGCCAAGAAAAGGATAGATGCAGACAATGTTCGTTCAGATGCCACGGACCAAATCGAATCAATCGATTTGTCGTGTCATGTACAGAGAAACAAGCTTCCAATGCCTATCGAGTAACCTGCAGCAGTGCACCCATAAGTGGGTATGTATAAAGTGTCATTGCCAGCTGCTTGTGAAACGAACACTTTTCGTGACATACTGCGGCACCTTTCAGCATAACTCGATTGCATGCGAAATCCATTTGCCGCTCATGGGTGATGCACAGAGCCGCATCTGCATAAGCAATTCAAAAATGCATCCATTTTGCCCAACACAGCTGCTAAACAACGACTTCAAACGCAAGTGCTCTTTTCTCTCCGTCGCCACCTTCGACAAGTTACTTAGTATTCATGAGACAAGCCATTCAATGAACAAATTCATTCTTCAAACGATCACACATCATGTTTGTGTGTTCATTTGCGAAACACTTTTCAATTTGTTGTGGATGCCATCCGTGCATCCAGAGAGCATCCAAAAGTGCAACATACCAAGCGCTTATCGTCCGTGTATACCAACCCATCTTTTGTTTGCTTAAGGACAAACAACAAGCAAATTGAAAGCGCAACCAAATGGTGGTGCATTAGTACACAGTCAAAGGGGGACGGTCGACAAAACGAAACGAGAAAAGTCCTTCGCAAGGGCGCATGGAGCAAGGGAAAAAAGAAAACTGAAACATGAATCAAAGTTTTCTCGTTATCTTGCATAGTTTACGTCCGGAAGGGTGACTTTTTGTCGTGAGATTGTAAACAGGAATGGAGACGACACATTCAACCAACTGGCATCCTGATTACTGGTCAAACAACTGTTGCACTCAACTCACCGCCGAAAACTTGTTTCCTTTCAACTCGACTTTCCTCAAAATCGACTCGACACAATGTATGCATTGAACCAGTGAAACAATGAATCAATGTCTCCGCCCATCGGGGCTCTCGGGAGCACCCCCACCATGTTGCAGCTGGCTAAGCAGGGGATTATGGCAAACTACTTGGTTAATCGTGCCGTTGGGTCCTTTCAGTGGACATTCCGGATGACTAAGTTGACTCAGAGGCATGAGACGGGTGGGTTGAAGGCGTGTGTTGCATAATTAACCATTGACAAGGGGGGAAGAAGAAGATGTCATGTAATTACTTCACAGATGACAGGAAATTACGGATCGATGTGGGGTAAGATAAAATATGAGCATATTGACGTCATATCGTCGTGAGTAATGTTCGTATGTGGGAATGGCGGTTACGGGCGAGGGGATCAGTTGAGCTTTGATGCAAAATCAATCAGATGAGCGAATGGGTTTGACACGGCACACCAACACAAGAGCAAAATCCATTCACTTTGGAGTTATGTACATTTTGAGAAATATTGCAGCTGTTTAGGAGTTGTGGGTTTATTAATTACAGAGGAACACCATTACAAGTGCTGCAAATGATTTAACGTTTCCCCACATGTCTTAAAGCATGAGTGTTACCGGAAAACTTGACTAATTTTTGAAATCCTTGGAAGTGAAAGGGCAAAGTCCGCATTCAATTCGTCGAAGCTGGGAGTGTCCTGCTCTTTTGAGTGACAGACGTCACTCTCATATTCGTCATATACTTGTCTAATTATCACAATTAAAACACAGTGACTAGGGAGTCGCGATTCAAATAACGAAAGAAGTAGAAGTAGTCGTGTGCGTTGGTGACTCTCTCCGTATTCGTCTTATTTCCCAAACTAGTAAAAAAAGCCTGTCGTGCAGGCACAGGAAGATTGTTATGCGTCGTGTATTTTGTTTCTACGATAAATTTCATTATATTCATTGGAAAGAGAATACCTCGGAAACCAGACTATGAACTGTTTATTGATACCAAACAAAACCAAATAATTGAAGACCTGATCTGTGGGCAACGCGCCAACCCCCTACACCAAAGAACCCGATAACTTCAAAGGTTTTTTTTCCGATCACAGATACCTAAATGCATGCATAGCGCTTGTTGTAGAGTGGTGCCTGAAGAACAGTGCTGCGTTGCTTCTACCGTCGTTCAACACAAATCATAGATTGTTTACAAAATATTCCGTCATGCTACGTTTGTTAGGAAATTGGAGAAATGAGATGAACCGCAAAGAATTTTAGCCATTCGCCGTTGGCTGACACCCAAGAACGATAAAAAGCGGAGCTTCAGTAGCTGCTGTGGAGGGTTGAAAAGCGGGGCGAAAATTAAATTTCAATTTCAATCATTGCTGTATCGTTTGCCAATTTTTTTAAATTTCGTTGGAAATAAATTGAAAAAGGGATTTAAAAATATTGAAAGTGTTTTTGTAAGAAAATCGAAATCAATTTGGCAGCACTGCTGGTAGTGACAGCCAATCTGACAATTGATAGTTCAACTGTTGCCAGGAGTGTGTTGCTGTCTGTCTGTGAGTAGCATGTTGAAATATGTCTCTGCCGTTAGATGTAAATTTGTAATAACAGTGCGTTGCCAAAGCCGGCAGTCAAATTAAAACCTGACCGATGCTTGGCATTTCCTTAGAGGAAGGAAGAAGCTCCAACCCTGTGACGTTTACTGGGATGATGTTTGTTTATGAAATGCTTTGGGCCAACTCACTTCGTCTAAAATGTGACAATACGATCTTCAGGACATGCCTGCGCGAGACGAGGGGTAATCTGTAAAATGTCTAATGGTCTATCAAATGTCTATGCTGCCGCTACTTTAATAAGTGCTCAGCTTAAGACAATTATACACTCTCTTGTTCGAATTAAAATTCTCACTCCCAATTTACCATCCCGATTCTGAAAGATCTCGAGGAGATCTCCATGCCCACCTCCGACTTCAAGTGTAATCCAGAGAGACAATAGTGCAGAAGGGGATGCAAAAAAAGACGCAGTTTTTAAAACTCTGGCCTTTCGCGCTGGTCCCTTGAAGCAGAAGAAGTCGACCGGACAGAAATAAAAAAGTTTCCTTCATTTTCCCGAAATCCCATAAAATTACCATAGTCTGCAAATGTTATGAAAGAATTATGTCTCAAGTCCATTTTCCATTATTGACAAGCCACAGAGATTAACGTTAATCTTCACAAAATTCCTACAGGACCTCAGCAAATCATTACCATAAGCAGAAGAGCAAAACGTTACTGCAAGACATTCCGCAGTAACGGGCACCCTCAGGACAAATTCAAAGTTCCACTGGATCCTCTGAATGGCATCGTTTGAAGTCAAACTCATTTTCTCTTGTCCAACAAACATCATTAACATCCTTCATTATGGCTAACTCGGTTATCTCCTCGTTCCCCAGCACACCAGGCATCCATTATGCACCCATCGTCCAGGTGCAGTGAATAAGCACCCCACCGAGAGGCCAGCGCCCATCGGCGAAGATTTACTAACCCCACTCCTCTGCAAGGTACCACAACTATTGTGCCACCAGACGAAATGGATGGATGTTGTGTGCCCGTGTCGGCGCTGTCATCAAGAATGCTAAATAGTCCTACGAAAAGGACTACAAATGTAAATCAGGCAAAATGTCTCGTAATGGCGGCCCCGCAGCAGTCCCCACGGGATAGAGGCTCCGAAATTGAAAATCAGCTCAACGCACTCCCCGCCATGCATTATCTCTAACAAGGATAAGAGCTTATCATTCCTTCATCTGTCCCAATCCGCCGCCCACACAACCTCTGCCCAGGTGTTCCCTGGCTTTGGTGCGGCCTGGATCACTTCAAGGACTCTGTTGTTGGTTGGGCGAGCTGTGTTCAAAGTTTTCACTGCCGCCCGGTGTGTGTGCGGTTATGACGTGAAAGGAAAGAAGAAAAAGGTCACGCAGGGATGAACTCAACGTTTCTGGCTACAAATTGAAAGTGTATTCCCTAAATGCCCAAGCAGAGAGGGCCAGTGGCATGTGCCACTACATTCGGAATGAATGGAATTTCCTTTTTTTTCAGACCAGACTTCCATCACAATGTTTGACAACTTGAACAGATGAGTGGGGCTATGAAGCCTCTGCATGGGTCTCGGCCAGGTGGCACATGTGTGGCGGAGTAGGAACGACTCAAATTGAGGGCTTTGTGCACTTTTGTACATGCATCGAGCGAGCGCCTGTTGCCGAAAAGATACTCTGTCTCGTGGGGAATTTTAATTAAAAGTGCCACTCGAGCGGAGACCCGGAGGAACCGAGTTCCCCTGTCAAACATGAGAAGGATCCCTGACTCGAATGAATGTGCTGTGAAATTTTGTATGCAAGCGTAAGGCTGGTGGCTTCGCTCTTAATTGCTGCCTGTCTAATCAGAAAATGTATGTATGTCAATGTTTCACATTAACATAAATCCTGAAAGGACTCGGTCGAGTGGCTGTGGAATTTAAATAGTGGTGTCCTTAGCAGTTGGTCGCATTTCTTTAGGGTTGTGTTGTGGAAGCCTGTGTGCCCTTGCGGTCTTTAAGATGTGCGGTGGCTACTTGAAAGTGGATGTTTGCGAGTGGTCCTAACGACGGTTTTGGTAATCGGGCCCAAGGAGATCCTTGGTAATCCTTGAAAATGATATGTCTGGGATATGTGTTAAGTGCTGAATGACTGCTGGGAATGTAGTAATATGAAAACAATTGGCGACGGGTTCTTGCGTCTTATGGAAAAGGGCAGTGAACTCAAACTACATTTTGATTGGAGCTGTTTATGACTAGCTTATGACACCTAAACACGGAAGCACCACAATATCCTTGAGAGCATGATATAATGGGTAATGGGTTTTATTTTCAAATTTTTAACGTTTATTTAAGAAAACCATGTACTATTCTAAGTATTGCCCATCTGAAGCTATGACTTTTTCCCATCTTTCCTTCAGTTTGGCAGCCAAGAATGAATCAAGCCAATTTTTGATATTCTGCTCTGATGTGAACCGTATTTGAGTGGGGGCGTTCTGCGTTCTTCATCGACCGAAGAAATGGTAGTCAGAAGGGGCAAGGTCTCTGCTTCCCATCCACTGTTTTGCGAATAGTTCTTAACCAGAACAGCAACATGGGGCCGAGCGTTGTCATGATGGAAAATTACTTCAAATGAATGACTTATACTGAAATGGCGTACAATGGCAGTAGCTTTCCAACGCATGTTCCCCTGGAATAATACAAGTTACGCCATCTCTTAGCAAGCCGCACGAATTAAGTTATGTACCCAATATTACTCTGAACTGACTCATGGTAGAGCTACGAACTGGGAATACAGCCTTTGAGATTGAACTGGTATTGTAGCTTTAGAAGTCAAGTTTGGGATGAGTAAGTTATTAGTATAAGCGAACGAAAATGATATTTATGCACTACTTGAAATGGAGTATTATGGAGATAGCCAACCTCTGCCCATCTTGCCCCTTAAAATGTTTGACAATTCATTTGTTCTACCATTTTCTCAAGCCGAATTGACCAATCAGAGAACGGCATTCACATTATTTGGAAGTCAAAAATGCATAATGATGAAAAACTATCAAAAAAGCACTGAAGTTGGCCATCTCTAAACGACTTCATTTCTGGCTTGAACCTGAGTGCAATATGCTTTCAATCCTATCCAGTTCTTGGCACGCTGCTTACAGTCATCCACACCGTCGCGAGGATTGTCCTGCGTTCAAGAAGCAGGAGGTAGGTTTTGAAGACCCTCTTTTCTGGAGAATTGGTGTTTATGCGTTCGATGTAGCCGAGCCAGTATAGTGGCATCCTTCATATCTCAATACACCTCGCTAAGTTCGCGGACATGTATGATTGTCTTAGAATGTTGCTTTCCAAAGACATTAAGAACAAGTTCAGCTGCTTGAGGATTTTGGTCCTTTGATATACAAGTACAGACCCAAGTGGTTAGGATAAACTCAAGTGGAGCTGGTTGTCAATGATGATTCTGCATCGGATCTCATCTAAAATGTTTTCTATTTTTGGCGTTCAACAAGTTAGTAATGGAAAGTTGTAGCTGTCGATGGTGCGGTTTTGTCCTAGGAGAGCGATTGGCAGATCAATTCGTGTTATACAGGATAAAGTGTAGATTTTGTTTTTTCCCAATTGACATTAACCCATGTTCGTGCATTCAGTGGCCATGCAAGCTTCCACATCAGGATGGTGGCAACTCTATGGTATCGATGCCCTTAAACTCAAAAAAAAAGTCATTGATAAGACAAACCGAAACGAATCACACTTTATATGCTTCACTACGTCTAATATCGTAGGTATGTATTCGTAGATTCTCTCACGCATGGATGGACCTTCAGCTTTGGCAATTTCGATGAGTGGTTTGATATTTCAACCACTGAGATGTGTTGATGAGAAGCGTGGGAACGATGCAGATGTAAACTTATTGCCACCTACATAGAAGTATACATTCATACTCATTACACTATGATACCACGTTTCTTACCCACTATAATCGTGGCCATTCTTTTCACAACTGTCCCAAATGTAAGTGCAGTTTTGTCCACAGATCAAAACCTACAACTGCAGCTATTTACCGCACGATTCGCCGCCAAGCCCTATCATCCAATTGCCATCAATACAGAAAAATTGATTGCACGCAGACCTCCTGATAACTACAATACGGCTAGTGTGCTGTAAAACAATTCGCTCTCATTTACTAGTAGAAACAGTCAAGCTTCTTTTTCCGTGACTGCCAAGAAGACCTTATATCAGCACCTTCAGGATCCAAATACGAAAATATGAAAAAAAACTTTATTAACGTACTATTAGAGGTTGTTTATACATTTTTCCTGTATAAAAGAACTTACGAGTAAATGTACAAATAATCGCCCTGAATTGGGGTCAGTGGGATTACGTGCGATTTTTTTAAATCCTGTGTTTTTATTGTACATATTTTTAAATGCATCTTTTACATAGCCAGCGTGTTTGCATGCGGTTTACGATATGTAAGTACCGAAAGAGGGTATTCCCGAATGGGAACACCACTCGTTAATGCTAACACTTGCATGAACATAGTTTTGGCATACATTAACTTTGTGACATCGCGACCAACGATTGTTATTTATTCTTGTCATAAACAAGTTGACGATTCTCCATGTGATGTGATGTGGTCCTAAAGTGACACATTTTTCTGTGCCAGTTTTTTTCACACTGCTTACCAAATTGTTAGACCAGGCTTTTAAGTAAAGCCACCTTTTGGGGGACCTCTACAACGGTTGATGAGCTATAACAAAAATGATCCAAGAGGCACCAATGAGATGCCAATTTTTTCTGAGAGCTAAAAGTATTCTCTTTCAATGATACTAAAATGCACTTTTTGCACTTTGGGAGAACGGGGGGTTTTAGTTCAGGAATGTCGTGATTTTGTCGGCACTTTGAAACGATGTCCTATGCGAGATGCCGAATTAGAATAATTTAGATCATGAAATTGTTAGATATATTTTTTGTCTGTTCTTGTTTACGGTGTTATCAAAAGCACTTCCGGTCCACATGTCGCAATGGCCATGAAAGTGGACAATTCGAGAGTTATTGTCGAAGAAAATTTATTTCTGGCTTGTGGGATGGAAATTAGTTTACGACCACTAAAATATTGTAGATTTTAATTAAGAAGATGACATTTTGCTTTATATAAATAAAATACTATTGCAATTGAATCTCAGCATTTGTTTTTCTGGATGGAAAGTGTAGTGTATGGGCAACATTAATGAAGCGCGTGGAAGGTCCGATATCTCCTATCTTTGTTGTATTGCGTCTAGGTCCAATCTTGTCTCAGGGGAGTCGTAATCTGACCAACGGCCATCTGACTAAGAGTTAGTGGTGAGTCGACTCTACAGAAAGTGTTGTAGTTGAATTTACAGTCCTGTCTGATTACTTTTAGATGAAAAAATTTTCAACTTCGGAAGCCTTTAATCAATAATAGTTAAAGGAACTTAACATGGTGCGGAATCAATCAATTAGAGAAACAAAGGTTTGGCCACATTTTAATGAACTGCACAAGGTAGTACGTCGGTTAAAATAGAAGTTTTAAGTAAATAGCATCGAACCCGGACAATAGCACTTCAACGTGCAGTGAAATATTGTGAGCGGGTTGTGCCTTCATCCGATCTTTCATACAAATAGTTTTCAAAATGCTAAGAGTACAATAAAACGCTTGGCTTTAAAAGTTCCAGTAAGATCGCATACATGTACACAAAAAAAAAGGAACAGTCCAGGATGGCTAATATGTCAAATGCAGTGTAAATTATAACACACATATAGATGCCTATTAAGCCAATATCAGAAAAAACACCTTTTCTCCTTGAAATCGAGTAAATTGGCGCAGAATGTGCCAACAAGCGGGCAAGATTGTACGCGAACTGTTTGTTTTGCCATATTTGTTAAACACTAGATGGGTCGAGCTGTGCTCTTATCCGATTTCGACTGTGTTCAGATTGACTGAAAGGAAACTTTCCAGTGAATTTTGTAAAAGATTGTGGTAATGTTTCATCGGAAAATGTGTTGCGTTCAGGTAAAAGGGGAAGACCCAATACAGACTGAAGGCTGCTGTGATAAGTCTAAAACAAAAGTCCAAGAACTGAAATCCTCCACAACGCAAAACTTGAGTGCTTGGTGCTGCTGATCTTCCAACGTGTTCCCATACATCAGCTTCTAGATCTGCTTAAACCTTGGCTTTAATAATCCAAACCAATAGCAATTATTTTATGAATTTAAACAAAAAGGGATTTTACTGTCTTTTATTTTTTAACTCAAGATTACTCCGTTCAGCTTTTGAGCTACTTCAAGCATTTTGACTTTCACTGTGTTGCAAATTTCAATTATACGAGGGGCGTTCAAAATATTCTCGGTATCGCGGTGAAGCTGTGGTTGTATATATAAATTGTCTTATTTATCAAATAATACTATTATTTAAGTACATTCACGTAAAATTTCATATAAATGTGATTATTAATTCGCGTTTTATATCTAGTTAAACAGAATCATAATGGCAACTGAGACGATGATGGTGAAAATTGAGCATCGCGCTGTAGTAAAAATTTTCTCACTAAGCAAGGAAAAAGTCAAAAAACTATTCATGAAGAGATGGTGGCTGTTTACCAGGGTTCGGCACCTTCATTATCAACTGTGCAAAAGTGGTCAAGTGAGTTCAAGAAAGGCAGAGAGAGAGCACTGATGACGACCCCCGCTACGGCGCCCCGGCTACTGCTTTTACGGCAGAAAGCATCAAAGAAGTCGAAAAACTTGTTCTTGAGGATGCCCGAATAAAGGTGAAAATGATGGCAGAGATCACCAAGCTTTCAATTGGTACCATTCACACCATTCTTCATGACCATCTTAACCTTTCAAAGGTCAGTGCAAGATGGGTGCCACGAATACTCACAGCGCTTCAGAAAAAAGTGAGAATAGCATGCTGTAGAGAGCTTTTAGAGATGTGTAGTGAGAACGCGGACGGTGTTATGGATCGAATTGTTACTGGTGACGAATCATAGGTCCACCACTATGACCCTGAAAGCAAACAAGAGTCCATGCAGTGGCATAAAAAGGGAACAGACCCCCCGAAGAAGTTCAAAGCCACTCCGTCTGCCGGGAAGCTCATGGCCACGGTTTTTTGGGACTCAAAGGGAATCTTGCTCATTGAGTACAAAAAAAAAGGTGAAACCATCAACGCCACATCCTACGCTTCCACTTTGCATAATTTGAGGCAGGAAATTAAAAAGAAAAGACGGGGCAGACTCGCAGCGGGCGTGTTGCTTCTTCTTGATAACGCTCCTGTTCACACGGCGCGAGTCTCCAAGGCTGGCGAGATTGTGGTTTCGAAGGAATCCAACACCCACCCTATAGTCCAGACCTTGCCCCTAGTAATTATTTCATGTTTCCGGATTTGAAAAAATGTCTTCGTGGAAAAAGATTTTCGGGTGATGAAGAACTCAAGTCGGCAATAAATGGGTATTTTGCAGAGAAAGAGGAAATTTATTTTTTTGAGGGTTTAAAAAAGCTTATCTCAAGATGTAACAAATGCATTGATGTTAGGGGAGATTCTGTTGAAAAATAAAAACAATTTAAATTGAATTCGCATCTTCCTTCCTTCGATGCCGAGGATATATTGAACGCTCCTCGTAAATGATCGATGGATCAGATTCATTTCCAACTTTCAGATTTCCACTGCAACGAGGTCGAACTTTCCCGAGGTCACAAACATTTGCCATCATTTGTTGAACCGTTGGTAAATGTGCTCTGCCGTGCTAACTACCGTCTTTGCAGGTCGTACTTACTGCATTTAAAACAAAAAAATTTCTCGCATATCCCTTGTTTCATGACAAACTATTTGGTGTATAGTCTCTTTGTTACAAAAAGATATATGGCGACACTGTGAGGACATCTTCATTGAAACCGGAAGTACCTGTGGTTGGATATGAAGTCAAACATTTGTGTCTATAAACCATAGGCCCTTGGATAGGCACTTGAGGACACATCATTTGACACTAATATTTTCATTCACCTCCGTCTTAGCTTACCCATACATCCTCCATGCGTCTGGAGCCACAGCATCAGGATCGAATTCAAACCAATGGCAGTCGTGAAGGTATGTAGATAAAATAATCATTTATTCACTATTTATCTTTCACATCACTATAACAGCTATTTCTCAAGAAATCACAATAAAATAAGACTAAGAGTTCATAGAAAATCATTTAATCATACAAAAAAAAAAATAACCTGAATTATCTGTTTCACTTGAAGTCGCTGGCTACAGTACCAAAGGACTCGCACTCTCCTTGTCCCGCAACACCTGTAACGACAAGAGTCGCTAGAGATACAAAAACTGGCGGCGCTTACTTAAAACTAAAATAAAACAAAAAAAGATTTACACACAACTTCACAGATACAGAGACACAGAGACAGAATTACAAAATCAAAACGAAAAACAGTCACACGACGACCGTGTGTAGTCTAGGATGTGTTACACGATACAGCACGGAGCACTGAGCATGAAGAGTGGAGAATGATCGCAGATGACGATGAGTGTGATTATATTGCCTCGTCGGCCATTTTGTTGCCGTCCAAGTTGAGATTGTTGTTTGTACAACAGGAACTGTTGGCTGTCGTGGTGGTGACCACCACCACATTGCCACCATTCTTAATACTATTAGTAACTGAAGCACTGACAGTTGTCTGGTGCTGATACTGCTGGGGTTGGAGCGGCACTGGCTGCTGCTGTTGAGAACCTGTCATCGCGGCGTCCTCCATCAGCGGCTGATGGATGCGTGAGCTATTGATGGTCTTGCGACGGAATATCCTGGCAGCACTGGGAAAGTATCTCGTTGCGCTGCTATTGCTGCGGGGACGTCCATGGAGATGATGATGATGATGCTGACCAGACGATGAGGTGGAGAGGACTGCGCTGGATGCACGACGCGATGGCAGCTCCTTTAGTCATACCTTCTCTTCACCCGGCATGGGGGGACCACAACGGACGAACTGCAATCAGAATAACTGTGATTTTTGAGAACATTCTCATTCATACGCTCTACTTGATTGGAAGTGATGAGGTGGTGGGGTGGCACAAAACAAAAGCACATTCAATGACTTTCACAATAAGCAGCAAGACAACAACAAGGAGGGGGATGGAGAAGGTGGGTTCGTTGTAAATTAATAATGATATCCTTGTTCCGGATGCCGCCCTACGGCAACCCCGAATCCCTTCTGACAGACAACAGCAACAGCTGGCCGAATATGAGAATGAGCCCGGAGGGTGTTCGGCCGAAATTGACTTGTAAGCTGTGGAAACTCACCGCAGGAGTCGAGATATATATGAAATTCCCAGCCACTATGACAGAGGATGACCCAAGAATTTCGTATATTGATTTCTTTTCATTTTCCAGAGTGCAGGGGGGTTAATTTTATCAATCCGTTGAATTATTAAAATCAGCCGGGCGTCTTGCGTGCCATTCTGGAATGAATTTGATGCGCTTAGCGGTGCTGTATATTCCCAAGAAGCGATTTGAAGGACGTTGAGTAAGCATTTTATGTGAAGCTTTAAGGTTGTCCTCGGTCCCGTGAATTTGTGGACCGCAGATATGTGGTTCGGTGGCGTGAGGACGGGATTTACGAGCTCGTGTGAAATGTTTAATTTCATTTAATTCAGACACAGAATGAGATGTGTGGTTATGAGCGTCGTCAACGAAGGAATTTTCAAATTATCATCACGAAGGAGCAGAAAACCGTTTGCAGAGGAGCAGACATGTGGAATAAGTGCACTTTCAATCTTGAACGTTTTTAACGAGATTTCCTCGATCTCCCCTTGATGGGACTCGAACATAGACAAAAGGAATGACACAAATTCGCATCTCTTCATAAATGGTGGGTGCAATTTGAAGTTCCATTTGTAAGGCATTTTTTCAAGTATGCTGAAAAGCAACACAAATCACTGAAGCTAACCAAAAAGGGACACATTTCCTACTGCGAGGAATGTTTCCAAATCAATCCCTCCTAAATCTTACGAATGTTACTACAGTGGCCCATATTTGCTACGCAGATGAGAATATGTTTTTCCAATCGTGTTTTGCCAGTCATAGAACAAAGAATCGCTAAGAATTTCGATCAACATTTGTAGATCGATAGGTTGTTATTTAGAGGCGGACAACATTACATTGGCAACACTGTTTTCTGGGGCAGCTGATGTGACAGTTCTCGGCTGTTTTGAGGTTAGTTTGTTTTGGCAATTCATTCTCACGCTGGAGCAACTTTTATTCAAATTTATTTTATAAAGGTTGATGCGATTTTAGCCCGGTGAAATCATTGGTCCTTGTCTTCAAAAATGATGATGACCAAAACGTTATATTCTGCCGCGAGCGTCACAGTAACATAAATAGGAACTGTTTTCGTGCAATAGTTGAATCTGGGAGCCAACATTCGACGCGTCGTTGCCGAAATACAGCTTGATGTGCTGCGAAGATTATGCAAATGTTGGACCTACAGATTTAGTCATGTTCAAGTCAGCTGCGGCGGTCGCATGCCCGAAGTCATATTCAAACTTTGGTGACATAAAATGATCTATCAAATAATTGCAATTGCATGGATATTTAAAACATTTGTGTATTATTACTAAGTTGGCTGCAAAATGCTAAGAAAACAGTCGATGTAAATCCGGTCTATATTTTTTGTATTTATCTAAATTTATTGAGTAGGTTGAAACATAGATTGGGATAGGTTAGAGTGGCTAGGTGCAGATAGCAGTCACTCACGCCCATTTGATATCACGTGGATTGTGTTACTCCTACACCTGGAACCAGTCGGTGCTGAGATTGTTGAAATGGTAAGCACCAACGACTAGCAAGTAAGCACCAACGACTAGCAAGCAAGAGCGCTACACAAGTAGAGGAGCTTATTTGTAGTTTAGATCTACTCTTCATCTATGCTGTTTCCGAAAAATTCATTTTATGCGACACCAGTCCTTCGGGCGTGTATGTCAAGTACGCAGTGTCCGGTTATGCCACCGATGAGTTTCTAAGCAGACAGTGTGATCGTTTCTGATTTCTTTATATGTAGACATCCTAGTTCACATTTGATATAAAGGGTGATTTTTTAGCTATTATCATCTTGGCAACACTGGCTTAAACATCTGACGCACGTCGGGACCGGTCAATTGGCCGCCTAGATCGTGCGATTTAAAGCCTTTAGACCATTTTTTGTGGGGCTATGTTAAAGCTCATGTCTATACACACAAGCCCGCTTCCATTGACGCATTGGAAGACAACATTGAAGCATTTATTCGTGAGATACCGAAATGTTGGAAAGAGTATGCCAAAATTGGACTAAGCGGATGGACCATTTGAGGCGCACTCAATGTCAACATTTGCATGAAATAATCTTCAAACATTAAATTATATGGATCGTACTATCGATTCAAATAAAGATTTAATGCATTTTTCTGAATTTTATGTGTTTTTTTTAAAAAAACTTTCCTATAGCTTTTAAAAAATCACCCTTTATAATGTATAAAGCGAATGCTGTGCCATAAAAACCAGAGTCAACTTGAAATTTGAAAAATCTCTGTTTTAATATAGGCGTCTTGAGGTCTGTATTGCCATTGCCTAAATTTAGGGAACATTATCAAAAAGGTTGAAATTAGGTACACATGTTCCTCTAATTTCTGAGCAGTTTTTGACATTCATAGAATTCGGAATTCGGGGGCAAGGGCATTCTAAACTACGGCTGGTTGACGGATCTAAATTGCCAGGATGTAGGAAATAGTCCCAGTTCAGAACTCCCTTTTTGAGTGATTTCCGGAATCACTTTCTTTGGTCCAATTCTGACTACGCTTTCTCAGTTTTTCCGTGTGCAATTGTGTACAAAAAGGCTGTACTTTACGACGGAGACATGTCGATGTCAATATGACCCACTTTTTGTGACCATTATCTGGAGGAGCGTCATATGGTACAGATATTAGGCACCCATCTTGAAGAGTAGAGTATTTTAAGTAGGTGCGATCAAAATTTCATAACCGATCAAATTTGTTGAACATTGTGACGAATCCGATTAGAGTAGCAGATTGTCGGCAACGACAACCACTGAGGTCAGTAAAAGTACATAGGACATTTATCGGGGGCATATACCTCTCTTACCACATTTTAGGCCCGGTTTTTAGCTCCAATCCTGTCTTACACAGTTTTTCAATGGAGCATGAACATAAGCCTTTACTCAATGAATGTCACACAGTCCGGACCACCTTAATCTGGTCTACATATCGAGAGCTTTACCTTGTGTCTACCCACAAACCAAATTTGGTACAGAAATGAGAACAGATTTCCTTATTTATAGACGCCATTTTTCATCAACTGAATCCTGAAAAACAGGCGACTGCCTGACTACGGTCAACATTTAATTTTGAAATTTTTGAAAAATTACTTGAAATGAGCAATTTCTCAAACCTCAGTCATTTTGAATGCGATGTCAGTCAGTAATTTCTGACACTTTCAAAAGATGTCTGAAGCAAGATAATCGTTTTTGATCGGAAAAGCCGTGGGAGGACATCATCATAGATTTATCTCGCTCCGGCCAGGCCTAAAACAAGATCGGAAAGCTTTTGTTTTATTTTAGCTTTGGGCTTCGAAGTATGCCCGAAACAGTGTCAAAATCCATTTATTTAATTTTCAACAGAGACTTGTAAACCCTCCTAGTATCTGATCTGAGGGCTTTATAGAGCCACTAGTTCACCGATTCTGAATTGATCACTAGCCTGGTCCCTGGGCGCCTCTGGTAATTCCACAAATATTTACTTAAAGCCAAAGTTCACACTCAATGCAAATTGTTGCAGTTTTGTTGTCGGACGTTGATTTCAAGGTTGCCACTCTGAATTCCCCTGCTTCGTATTTGAACAGGATCCGATTACTTTGAACAAGACGGAGGTCTTCTAGGTCATGTTGGAACGTAAGCCGACATACATTCGCCTTTCACGCAGCTTATCTCAAATCGAAGCGAACACACTCACGTCCGAGTCTACATAAATTCGCCAACAGCCTAGAGCTGCCTTCAGATTATTTGTCATAACAAATTGCCCAACTGACCTCGAGTATTAAGCAAGCATCGAATCCACAGATCCCCTGATGACAATGTAAAAGCTTGTTGCCACCAAGTCCCCACCGAAATGCCAGCCTATTCATTACATTCTCATACTCCCTATCCTAGGCAACAACAACAGATCATGGATCCTTGCTCATCCCATTCACCTCCATCATCGCCATCATCGGTGTGCCACCCAATCCCCAGGCGATCCGGAAGTGAGTGAAAAGCCCGCTGTCGTGCGGTTAACAGCTCTACAAGCAACAGCCAATAAGCTACTTACTGTGGAAGGAAGAACTTCCGGATGTCGGTGGAGGAGCCAACGACTTCCGGATGGGTACTCGGTTAAGTTGGACAAGGATTGGGGAGGTCACAATAATTAGATACAACCACGCACATGAACTAAGCAAGCACACGCAAGGCATCCAAAACGCCTGTTCCCATTTCCCAGACAGCCGATCTGCCACACCGCCACCAGAAGCAATTTACGCAAGCAGAAAAATCTTACCGAGACCTGAGTGCCAGTGTAGGAGTTCGAACGCGGCCGATTGCTGTAGAACATGGTCCTCCACTTGCGCTTCACTTGGGCGATTACCTCTCCGTTGAAGAAGCAGAAGAACGTTGCAACACACAGACCCTGTGAATGAGAATGAAAAAAGAAAACGGAAATTTCAATAAATCATCAAATGAACTCTAAGTGCTGAGGGTGCCACGGGAGTGGGGAGGGAGTAGGGAAAGAGGAATGTCAGGCAGACTAGAAGATGATGACACCATCCCCAGGATCGTCCTCGATTTCAGGTAAAAACGGAGCCATCACTCGAGTCCCAAGCGGGGCTGCAAAAGTGTTGACGGTGGTGGAACTTAAGAGGGGCTGCTTCGGCAGGCTTGGGTATGGGTGGCCGGTCGGTAAGTTTATGACAACGACGAGAAGCGTAAAAGCGGAGCAAGTGCCAATAAAATGTATCGTATTTGCGCTTTTCATGCGAATATCCTTTTTCCCTATTAAGCGCAAAACACTTTGAGTCGTGTGCTTTATGGATTGCATTGGCGGCGGTTAATGGCCGAGACCAAAGCACACGACATTGTTGGCATATGCCGGTCTGGAGGCGATGCCATGGCATATAAAAGGTGATTACCGCGAGAATATGGAGCATAATCGTGTCCTTTAGCGACGCACTTTATGGGCTGACAAAGCACTGAGGAAAGACAATGCCGGTGGGTGGGCGTGGGAGAGGCCGGTGTTGAGATGACGTTGGGCGGGCTTAACGTGCATTTGTGCTCTCAGGCGACTGATGCCCTCGAAAGGGGGGGTTGACATTTACTGCTGCCTGAAATGAGTGGAACTCGAGTCTTGTGTTTATTTGTCAAAGAGAATTATGACAGGTGACAAACGAGAGGTTTTTTCATCTGAAAATGCTGTAGTTGCTGTCAGGGGACGGTTCTGGCCGGGGAGAAATTTTCTTTATGTTCTTTGATACTTGTTGAGTTCCTCCTTTCGTTTGACTCTGTTTCCGTGTCGTCTTGCATTTAGTTGATGGATTCCTTTGACGGGACTTTGATGAAATTTGTTGTTGATGGTGGTCATGTCGGTGGTCGGCTGCTGATGTATGTGGAAAACTCACCCTCGGCCGATTTATCTATCCGGCGACACATGGAGGTCCACACCTGAGCAATTGCTGGCTTCCATCGCTAACGGCCCTGGGCGCCATGCGTCCAGTCATCAAGATCAGCCGCCATTACTTGGTTTGTATCAGAGATTCCGTTTTCTTCTCCTTCTCGAACCAGGAGCCTCGAATTCGAAGACCTCGAAGGAAGAGCGAAAGCTTCGTGCATGTGCTAGATGTGGCCGAGCCAGTGCATCGACGGATTTTTGCCTTCCGGAGTACATCCACATCCTGGTACAGCTCGTAGAGTTCGTAGTTCTCCCCATCCTCGAAGCCCGTCTACCCTCCAAGAATCAGCTCAGCAGTTTACCCTCAGCCAACAGGATACTCAAATTCTGTCGCCAACCTCTAAGATGTTGCACCTTTTCTTTGAGCATTGTGAATGACTCGAATGACGTGGGCTAGTGGGAGTTGTTTGTCATAATGCGGAACCCGTCTAGACGCCATAGGTTGAAGTGATTAGTAGCCAACGCATTTACCGCCCAGCCATCATGTGAAGTAAGATCTCATGAAAATTGGGCAGTGCCTTTGTCGTTGCTGAAGTATGTACTTTCTTCGGAAATAATGTTTCATTTTTTATTTTTCTGTAGAAACATGCACAGGTCAGTTTCCGGTTTGAAAAAGTAAGCACACAAACATTTGATCGTTGCCAAAACAGAGTCAATAAGATGCTACGGCTTTCATGGTCTATGTGACCACAGTCCCCTTCACTCTGAAATATGACGAATACACTAAAAATACATTGAAAAAATACACAGTTTCATCTCAAAAATGTTACACATACGCCACCATGTCCAAGCAATTAGTCGTGGTATTTAAGAATGCGATTGCTACTAGTTTAGGTATTTTATGAACAATTTTCCGGATTCGTCAGCGAAACTTTTTTTCCGCCCAGGGAGCAGCCAGCTGTCACTCTTCTTCCGAATTTTTTAGTTCTCAGCATCAGGTGAGTACTGGCTTGCTTCCAGGCTAAAGTACTAATGTTCAGAGACGCGTGCAAGCTTAACTACTTGCCCTTCTGGCAGAGCCGCAGCTATCTGCAAGCAAAGCTGCCGTAAGGGCCATCTGCTCAGTAATCACTTCCTCCAAATTGTTGCAACAGTGCAGGGAAGAACTCGAACAGGCCAGTAGCAGGTGCAAAATCCCTCTCCTCTAAAAAGGAGATTGCCGACGAACTTCCCACGACGCCCCCACTGAATTGGTGGGCCGCCAATCAACCAGCTCAAGTACATCGTCTTCCAACACTTCGTGTCCCGAGGTACTAGACGGTGATCTAGCACATCCAAGTATAAATTTTCTAGGAAAACTTGGCCCGCTTACTGGAAAAGCAGGACTGATGACCTCCTCAAAATAGCTAGAGTCGTGGTTATAAGCACGTGCCATTGGAACATAGGCATCCACGCTGCTAGACTCGGAATACCGTTCAACCCACCCTGTGCTCAGTCACTCAGAGGGAAGTTAGCCTAATTCCTTCTGTGACTGTCGGCACTATCCAAACAAAGATATACCTCTCTCTAAGATCGCCACTCAAAGTGTATCAAACATAATCAAATTTCTAAACTCAAAAGCTAGCTAATCCAGAGATCTACGAAGTGTCACATCAAAGCGGCGCACAATGCGATATTTTTACCCAGATTGATCCCATTCGGGTAGCCACTTCAGCAGGTTTGGTTACTTTCAAGATCCAGTCTGTGGTGACAAGAGACATACCTAAGCTGTCACAACTAAAGAACGCTTCCCGGGACGAAAAGGCATTTCACCAATGGAATGCGTTAACGTTATAATCCGCCCGGAAGCTCATATAGCCCCAGAAGTGTTTCCACTTCTTAACTGAAGTAAGGCGGTGTCCAGAGGATTAAGACCCTTGACTCAAGTAGAACTTGTTGCTATCAATGAAGCTGCACATGAAAATATACACATTCTCAGCTAGCCAAACGGTGCTCAAGGCACTAAAGAGCTACACATTCAACTCCAAAGCTATCGGGGAATGTCACAAAACACCACAAAAAAGTTGGCAGAAAATAACAAACCAAAACTAATACGGGCGCCAGGACATGAAGGAAATGAAAAATGTGAAAAAAACGTGAGAAAGGGCGGACAAACAAACCAAGCAAGGAGCTCAAATATCATACACTGGGTCATCTCCCCTTAATTGATTCAATAACACGGACACAAATCTCCATCAAGAGGGTATGAAACACTCGCGGTTGTTTATGGAACAAAACCACAATCTCAAACTAGCCCAGGAAGCTCCAGAAATAAATAAATCTGACCTAAGGTTGCTGTATGGAGCACTAACAGGACACGGAGCACTGTGTCCACCTGGCACTGTGTCCCGGTGAAGGAAACCATGGAATACCTGATGATAGACTGTCCAAGTCTTACCCGAGGAAGATTCGAAATAATAAACAGAAAATCCTTAATTAGGACGGACTTTCAAGAAATCCCATCTAGGAAGGTCGTAGGCTGAAGGCTGCCCTTAGATCCTAGACCAAAGAAGGGGGTACAACATGGTCGCCTACATTGTCTGGCACACCCTAAGTTCCTCAGTTCAATTCAAAAGACCCTTGACTTAGGTCAACATTAACCACGGTGAAGCCAAAGCGTGTTGAAATGCGTTGTAAGCTGGAGCTTTCAGTGGAAACTCACTTGTCAAGTGTTAACAAATCGGGGATAAGGACCTGGCATTGTTGCAGCTTACGCACTAGGAAGAGGGTATAAATCTCACACTCCTAGCAATCGATCCTCATTGTGCCTTACGTCTCACTCAATAATAATAATATGTTCTGTTTAGCGCTACAGCTCATGGAGGGGCCAGGACCTAGCTTGTCAGCAACCACTAGTGTTGTGCGTGATTTTGTTCTTTTCACGAATGGAAGGGTCCGACAGTTTTATACTGACTCTGAACAGGCAAGAACTCTTCTCGGCAGTTTTACCCCTTGGGCATTGTGACATCCGTGAAAGGTGGGGGGCAGTGAAAATAATTTCTGTCATTCTGGGAATCGAACCTAGCTCAAGTGAGTAGCATTCGACGCATCAACCCACAACGTCACGGCCGCCACGTACAACTAGAACAATTTACTGTCCCTTGTGGTGAGTGGTCCATTGTATCCGTGACTCACTGTATCTTCTGTAGGCTGCCTCAAACATGTATTTCTTTGACTTATGTCTGGACTCATGTGATAACTCAGACTAGTGGGCACATGATTGAAAGTTTTCGTCCAATCCCCATCAAACTCATGCATCATTTTTCTCTGCAATGTGGGGGGAGTATGTATAATCTGAGCATGTACATTCAATCTGAGTGATGTATGATGGAAACTTGAATGGTGGAAACTTCGCGTTCGTCAATTGTCGCTTGTACATCATATTTTGAGACTCTGGTTTGCACGTTCACCAAAGAACGACCATGGCAGCAGAATCATATTTGTACAACGACTTTAGAACGACAGCAACATGCCCACACATACTGAGCAGTGATGAAGCGGATGACGAATGACAAAGGCGGGTGAATAGTGTGGAGCACATCAGTGGGAATCATGCCAGAAACAGAATGTGTTCAAACTACAAAGCGGGCAGAATAAAGGGTATCATTAATTAGCGCACTAACTTCATTCTCACTTGTGCGCGACGTGTGGTGACTTCGTCAACTCGTATGTTTGTGATCTAGGTTCAATACCCGACAACAAAACATTGGCACCTTAGAATCATTCGCACGGCTCATAGAGCACACTACTGAAGCTTCCTCAAACTGGCGTGAGATCTCGTGAGCGCCTTTATCTCTCTTAAACCACTGACTCTCCTTACCTAATAGGATTGTTATGAAAATGCTGCTCAAACATTGGTTGAGCCGACATAAAAATTAAGGTCCCTTCCACTTGCCGGGTAGCTCAACTTGAGTGCTTGCAGCACAACCTACGCCCATGTCGGTCTTGGACAGTAGCGCCACTCATATAATTATCAGCAGATTGTTCCTTGCGATTCATAGTACACACGTTGTGTCTAAAAATACGTCTTGTCTCTGAACAAAGTTCTTGATATTTTCCGATGACATCTTAACCGTCTTTGTTTCACTCACTCTTTAGCATCAAATAACTTCGATGAGTTCCTTGAACATTAAGTTGTGTGTGCTTCCATCACTCATTCGCTTCATTTGAACTTTTTCGAAATGAATGTTCGCAGAGAATGTCCTATCAGATGAAAAGTTCTCCATCCATTCGCAGTCCAACGAGTTTGGCGAATGGTGACACATGGTGTGACCCGGTAAACACCCTTCTCGTCTTGTATGATTTCTTATCGATGCTGGATGGCGCTGTGGATTAAGCGCCTGCCCTTGGTTAGTGGAGTCTCCGGCTATCTGATTTTCCAGTAACCATTTGCCGTTGGGATCAAATTAACGCCACTATCACTGGAATGGTTGATCAGTTGTCGTACTCTGACTGTGGGTATCACAGCGGACCAACATGATCTAAGTGTGGTGGTGAATCCACTAGCAGCCCCTCCTACCTATCTACAGACGCCTCGGCTAAGCACTTATCTCTTCTGTGGATGTGGATTCAAATCGGGAACCACTTTCCCTCAAGACTTCACACAAAGCAAACACCTTACCTCATCTCAACTCCGGTGTCCCGCATGACCCACTAATAGGCGCCGCGGTCAATTATCCGCAGGCCACTCGATTCTCCGCCATCAACTCCAACTTTTCAACAGTTATGCCCAACCATCAGCACATATGACCAAAAGCTTACCTGAAGTCCCATTTTGGATATTCAACCCGTCTATTTTCTCTGCTATTTAATTGCCCCTCCCGCCAGAGAGATCCCCATTCCTGTTCCCTACAAGACCAGCCACCAACTATGGCCTCTGTTTTTGACGAGAAACATGTTCATCATGACCTTCATCTTCAGGAAACCCACCGGACAAGTATTTTAATCTACCCCGGAATGGGCGCATTGGCCAACACCTATCCCCCACGAATCGTTGGAATATAAATTAAAACGAAACCAAACTCCAACCCGCTTCGAATAGGCTTCCCTGTCACAACACACTTGAAAAAAAAAAAAATAAATAACCAGAGGAACCCGACAATAAATGAATTCTTCTGTTTTCTCTGCCCCACCCACTGGTCAAACTTTACCTTACTTCCAATTGTTCTCTTTTTTCACAAATATAATTAAGAAAACCCTGCTCCATCTCCAGCCAGGCACTCCATTTGCTAATTGAGTTGTGGGCATGTAATTGAATGAAACCGACTCGACGAGGACCCGCTGCCACTTTTTTCTCGCTCCCCACCAAGAGTAGCGTATTCAGGATATAAATTCGATTTAAAGAAATTTTCCCGGAGGGCACTTGATGCAAATTCATTGTAAATGTTATCAAAAAGGTGCTCTGCCGTCCTCGTGAGCGTGGATGCAACTGCACGAGACATCCTCTTGCAGGGACAAGTTCTCACTTTTTTTCCTTTTTCCTAGCACGAGGAGAGGAACGATTTTCTTTAGCATGCGATACAGAACCAGGATACAATGCGATTATGGAGAAAATATTGCCGCTATGCACAGGGGCAACAAAGGAATGGGTCACACAAGATGAGGCTGAAAGAGGTGCAATCCTGAGTGTGTGTGTGTGCGGCACAAGGCGATTGTCTGCAACTGAAGGAAGGTTATGAGATGTATTCTTTTGTGGGGGAATGCCACGGAAAGGAATGCCATATTGTCATGGGGAAGAGGTTAAGGGATATGGGGGTGGGCAAAGTTTTGATCCTCGGATGGGTGAGTCTGAGATTATAATCCATTTTTCTTTTCCAGCGGCAACGCATTGCCTCGGAATGAGCAATCATTTTAAAGTAAGTCTTTGAAAAGTTTTCAAAACAAATTAAGCTCCGGCTCGAAGGACCGTTAATTCGATTCGGGAATGTGCATGAAAAAAGACGCATACAAAGGGGGCTCGGGATGGATGCGGGACAACGTAATAACGCTCGAACGACAATAAATGGAGATGTGTGTGTGGATTTTTTAGCAGATTGTTTGAGGGGTGGTTGCATCACGGGGACTAGGTTGGAATTTAACAACGAGTGGCGATCGTAGAAACTTCAGAGGGGAGACCATATGAATCTTGTTGGAGGAGGTCAACGATGAGGGAGTTATGCAACGGGGAGAGCACGTGAAGCACAATGGATAAAAAGAATGAGCAACGACAGTGGCCACCTACGTACGTGGCTAAAGGAGGGAAGGACTTTGTTTGTAATACATTGCATTTCCGTAAATTGACGACGCAGTGTTTTTAGCTTTATAAGAATTATCGGATAGGATGCAATAGGTCGCATAGAGTGAGTCCAAGTCTTTCTTCTGCCAATTATAGGTCACCCAGATGGGCGGGGCGGCCGTGGTGTTGTGGGTTGGTGCGTTGATTCGTTCGAGGAAAATACTTTCCTCTGCCCCAACTCTGAGAGTGTCAGGGCTGTAGCGCCACCCGTATTTTCATTTTAGATGAACTGGACGGGAGAAAATCGACGCAAGGCTGCTCATTATGTCTCTGCTTCTGGAGATCGGTTCCCGGTTTCGGTCTTGTTCCCTGGCTGCTCCTTGCCAAATATACAAGCTTTATCATGCGATGGTAGTATTAACTTCACCTCCCACTGAAGCACACAGTGACTTGCTAGACAGCGCGAGCCTGTCACCGACGTTAAGTCTCCTGCCCGAATAAGACCGAAAGGACGGACTGTACAGTTCTCGCAACAGAAGGACATCTGGTTATTTGATGACTTACTTCACTTACAGACCGAAAGGACAGACTGTACAGTTCTCGCAACAAAAGGACATCTAGTTATGTGATGACTTACTTCACGAAACCACTTGGTTGCTCTTTTGTCGAAAATTCACGCCAAAGATGCAACAATCTGATTTTTTGTGGATTATTAAATTGAATTGTGAAATTTCTCTAATAACTGTCTGGCTAGAAATGTGACCGCCGATGAACTTGCTACACAAGGATCAGAAGAGACATTCTCTGGACCTGAACTTACACTGGGAATACATCCGTCCTTGGTCAGGGCTTACATCAATGGTTGGGCATCTCGAGAACACAGTCAGTGGTGACCTGACGCTCCAAGATGCAAACAGGCCAAGCTCATGCTTCCTTACGCCTGTAAGAACTCAGCGACATTCCTGTTGTATCTTGACAGGAAATACTGCAGACGTCTTTTAGGCGTACTAGCAGGGCACATCTAAGTATGCTTGGCATAAGCGACGAAACCCTTTGCGACGCTTGTGGAGAAGACGACGACCCTGCAGAGCACTTCCTCTGTCACTGTCCCGTCTTTGCTCGGATCAGATGGCAGATGTAGATTGGTGCTGATGTGGTGAGAGCTGATGATGTAGGTTCCTCACCAAATTACAGAAAAGGTAGGTTGCTGCCTGCCAGTTCAATGGACAGTATTTATGTCGAAGTGCTCCAGTGTTGTGTTAGAAACCTCCAACAAAAGAAAAAGAAATTTAGGTTGTCGCACCATTCAATTGCAGGATTGCCGTCTGATATGGATGAGTCTTGGTGAACCCAAGAAAGAGTGGTATTCTGCAACGCTTTGGTTTGCTCCCCGATAATTGTTATCAATTTGCTGACGACAATACTTGCACATACGCGCCAGGACTAATGATGCTGTCATTTGAACTAATAAACTACAGCGGTCTGCAGCGTCCATGCTATTGTTCTTTCACGAGTGCAGAAGGCCTACGGTTTTATGCGGATTCCGAACTGCAAAGTTTGAGGAATGTTTTCAAAGCCACTGTACATTTTGTGCATAGTCAGTTACTCGGAAGAGGCATGTCGGCCATGTCGGTGATTAAGCACACAAGCCACTGTTTATTAGTCGACCACTTTAAAATCAATTCGGTTTTCTGTGAATTGAGTTTTCCCTTAATAATCGATCAATACTCAAGAAAGACGATTGTGTAGATGAAAAGGAACACTTAGTTGAAGTTATCACATGTTTGAGGCCAACTCAAAATTAGCGAAATGTCTCATTTTTGTCGAGCGATGCATGAAATATTCTGACTTGGTGTCAAGTTGCCTGGCGTTATCCGCCACAAGCTTAAGTACTACGGTCATATGTGGTCAGGAGCCCACGTGTCATCTCCACACTTAACAGATAGAAGCGAGTGATACACTTTATAGGAACAGCATATGTCAACGTCGGTGGACTCTTTGTAACTCTATGACGAAGTGACTTCTTTGTCACTTCAGTCATCAGTCACTAGGACTATCATTTTTCACTCGTCCCTTTGAGAATGTCCTGTACTGAATTTCAGTAATTTTTTTTTGTGATTGGAAAATATAAGAGGAATAGGACCTCTTCTCAATTTTTCAACATTCCGGAATCAATGAAATTAAGTGTCCTCATCTTGCGGAATGTTACGACTTTCATGGTCATCTAACAGTCCCCAGTCCCCCACTCCCACCAGTCTTCTGTGAAAAAAATTACGTATACGCCACAGAGGCACTTGCCTAGTGCTAAATGTTATACAAACATATAAAGTCATATACGGCGCCTCCGGTATTTCTAATCGATTTGATATGTTCAGCGACTCGGTAATCGTCCCAACATATGTAAAATTTGCTTCTCTTTCCCATCTGGGGTACCTCCTGTCCCTTTCTCTCTCCCCTCCATCGGTAGGGAGTACGCAACCCATTTTGACCGCAAATTACAAAAGGCACGCACGTCTGTCTACAAGCAATCCTGTGTCAACAGGCTTCAGCCTTTTCACCGAGGGAAAACGCCGTGAACAGATTTTAGCAGTTCAAGTAAAATGTTCTCTCATCATCTGAACCGGCCGTGCCTAATAAAATGCGTACGCATAGGCAGAAGGAATTCACGTCTACTCACTGGCATACAATGAACTCCCCCTACCTATGGACTTCCGTTCCGCCTTTTCGATTTTCGTGACAGCTACGGAAATAGTCGGAACAACACATCCAAGGTGTAAACAGTATGTGAATACTTTCCTCAACAGTCTGTCATTCAGATGTAAGAGACAATTTTGGGTACATCATTTTATCTGTTTTCCAATGAATTTTCTCTTTCATGAGAGTCGGAGAATCATTACCTTAAAGGAATCTTTTATTTGAAGAAATGAAGAAGGAACCTTTCTTCAAGCACCACTTGCCAGGATTGTCATTTGATCCATTCCCTCAGTGAATGTATCCATATTTGCCTCCATCCATGTCCCAACTCAAATAATTCCAAGAATGTATGCCCATCGGTCATTGTCCTCTATCCTCCCCCTTTCGTTGGATATCTGGGTTACCCAAAAGGTGTATGTTTTGTCAGCTCTAATCAGTTAAATGCGTATTACAAGTTTGATTCGACACTGATACAGAACGTCCGCTTTGTGTTCAATAATTTATCCAGCTACCTTGATAAATTAGTAAAAGGAGGTGCATGCTCTCATTTTACTATTCATTTCATCTTTATTTTGTCCCATGTTTTACATGTTTTTTTAACTGCGTGCATGAGATTATCAAACAAAAACGAGAGCGGTTTAGAAGAAGGTTCCATGATAAACTCGTTGCAGTGGCATTTGTTCATGATTGCTGATTATCTTCACCTGAAGGCAATGCTTATCAAACTTGAAAGTCCCGCAGTATATCGGACAGGCTAATACACGCAATCGGCTATCTACCATGAGTGGGTTGAGCTGTTCCCAAACCGTAAGGCTGTATAACAAGCAAACCGGGAATTCCAGGTTGAATAGCCGATAACCGAATCAACCAACTTTCGCAATTCGCGTCTCCACCACTTCCAATCACATGCTCAAAGAGTACTGCTGTCTAGAAAAAGCCTTTTAATCCTCGCCTTTCGAAGTCGGCATACAACTGTAGGCCCAATCTACTCATCATAGAACAATATCACGCACAATACGAGTGGTTTCAGTACAAGCTAGGCTGACTTTCGTTTGAAGAGAACGCCGTTTCGATGATTTACGGCCGTATTGTGGACCAGGGCGCGAAACATCACAAGAAATTGCGAACCTACCTCGGCTGTACTGAAGAGTGTGTTGTGATCACCGCCTATAAGGTCTTTCTCCAGCAGACTATGAGCTTCTGTGAATGATTTCTGCAGAAGTTGCATGGATGAAGTCCAGTATGCAAGCATCTCACATCTTCTTTCGGAAATTGAACTCATAATACTAGGAGTTCGCTCTGTTAACGAACTCTGTGACTTATCGAATACTCCCATGGATAGACTACATCGCTAAATCAGCAAAACGACCACAATGGAATCATAATTTTACCTGCGTAGTACCACACTGAAACTTTGTGTTTACGCGCATTGACATAACCACGATGAGGAATCGCACAAAGGCTGAATATCGCCAATAAAAATTGGAGTATAATTATAGGCGCATCGATAAAAGGCATCTGGTAATCGTAAATTTTGTAGTCTTGACATGCTCGAATAAATGAAGGCAGTGGTCGGAACTCGTATTGCAGTAGTGAATACGGTTTGTGGACAAGCGTACACGAAGCCAACACGAAGACACAGTGTACTTCAGTTCAACGCAGTTATACACAGTGGTTGTAAAAAGTATAACGCCCAGTAACACTACTCCATAATTGAGGCATCGCATCGCATAATTCTCGAGGGCAAGGGAATCTGTGCTGTGCCTCCAGTGACTGACCTATGCGCAGTGATTGTGTGTCCAGAAGTGATGCAAAACCAGCCCTCACTGGAAACCAGTGAACCTATAACCATGCATGTTAATAGGATTTATCTTTTTTTTAACAGTCGTCTTCCTCATGGCAGGCAGATGTCGAGAGCGAAGGACGATTGAGATGAGGTACTTGGTGCAAGTGAGGCTCCAAAGGTGTTGAAAACTGTATCATTTCAGCGACAAAATGTGACATTAATTGTGAAAGAGAAAAATGAAGGTTGTTAACTGTCTTCGGCGAAATCCCAGTTCCCAGTTCCCAGTTCCCAGTTTCTTATCTTGAACCATTCCGGAAGTCAAACATATAAACCATCTCATTAGTATTCTAATTTAACGTTATTCTGCAAACTAGCAGTATTGTAGTGGTTATTCCTAGGACAAAAATGACCTCCAATCAGATCAAGGTTTGTCTTCTCCTTCTCCTCATTAACATAACACTTGCAGAAGTCGTTTAGAGTCGCTTAAACTTTTCATTGGCAACGAAGTAGTAAGCCCATAACTTTGCTGACATTTTCTTGTTCTATTTCTTCTGATTTAATGTAGATCACAATAGTTTTGGTGTTCTGCAGTTACTCAGTTCCATCCATCCGCTATCGATGGCGTTTTTCTTGGTCATACATGTAGTGCCGACTTACCGCTAAGACTGCACTTGCGAGACTCGGTCAGGTCACAACTGCCCTGGGACAAGACTGAACATGCACACAAGACAACAATGATAAGATCCACGTGCATCGAAGACCACCTTCCACGCCCAACACACAATCCCCTGGCATGTCTTAATTCGATACACAGGCATGGCTTAATTGCATGGCATGACTTGTATTAAGCTTCAATAAATAAATAGATAATTGGAATTCCGCAAAAAATCCTAAGTTATCCGGCTTCCTTGAAGAGTACCGCAAAACCGACTTCATTACAACTTTCCACGCGCTTTCGGAAGTGCCTCACACCCACAGCTATTCCGAAGCTCTTACTCGCTCTGTGCCCCACGCCTCCTTCACAACCGCAATTCGGTCAAAATGCCGCTTTCTTTTTCACAAACTTTGAACCAATTCCAACCTCGTGTGATATTTAATTACAGCCACTTGGCCACAGGGGATTGAAGCACATTTCCATTCCCACGGATGATCCTTGCTGCACGCGCCGGCTTCCGTAACACACTCGCGGCCAGCTTAACAACTCATCGATTATAACTTGGCCCCAAGTCCCCAAACTGTGATTTCATAGATTGCGGTGCTTACAAATCAATTACCTCCTTGATAATCCTGTATAATTATTTACATTACCAATACCCCCCCACCCACCACGATTTCCACCACAATACACGCAGATACTCCGCATTCGATTCCATCCAGTGATTAGTTTTAATTAAAACCAATCATCGAGGGATGCTGCCGATACCTGGGACCGGCTACGGACAGGCTGCCCACATAATCATCGGTATCTAATTCCAAGCGGGATTTCTTGGTCCTGGCGGTGGCATCGGTATAATTGGATTCCTCTTAACACCCTTAAGCCCGTCTGCGGTCGAAAAGACGGCCCTCGCAGGGAAAGCGTTAACCACGGGTGAGTTTCAAAAAAATTTAATTAATTCGAGTTTGAACTGAAAACAGCCTCTTTCCGCGGCACGAGCTCATAAACATCTTGCAGGTGGGCAGGTGGTGTGGCGTCAAGGCAACACCGCCGCCACCCCCAGCGAACCAAGTTCATTACTCAACGGCGAGGGGTTGGGCCGCCGTATACACACTCACCTGAAATGATGCGGTGAAGGCCGCTATAACTTCGTAGGCATGCTCCCACGGATGTCCCGGATCCGGCCGAAAGGGGGTCACGATGAACTGGAGTCCCAGCAGCGGCACCAGCAGGAGGGTTGCCCTGAAAATAATGAAACGCGAGAATACAGCAACAAGACCCGGCATGCCGGCAGGACAAAGACAAAGGAAAAATCAATTCTTACCGAAAGGCCTGGAGGATGGTTCGTGATGGGCCACTGCTCCCTTGTATGCTAGCCGGAGCCTTCAGCTTCAGCAGCACCACCCGGACGATGTTACAGAGGAACAGCAGATTCAGCAGCATGGATATGCAGACAGGTACAACGAATATATTTTCAAATGCGGTCGGGTTCATCCAGCAGCTGTGAGAGTGAAAGAAATGTGAGGGAATGTCGGATGTCACGGTGGAGTTCAACTTACTGCTGGATCTCAACGCCCTCGCCGGCCAGGCCGCGGGACAGTCCATAAATAAGCATGACAATGGCCGGCGAGCCCCAGCCGAAGGCTATCAGCCATTTGACGAGCTTCTTCTCCGAAATGAACGCCGATACGAGGACCGTGTGCAGGTAGAACCCCTCGCACAGCATCCACGAGTAGATGGTGATCAGGAAGTAGTGCAGAATCAGGTGGAGCACGATGCAGCTGGGCTGGATTGTGATTCAAAATTCAGAGTTCGGAGTTGCGAAGGTCCACCCCGTGGTGCTGTATACTTACCGGATTCTCTTTGAGGATGTCCGGGTCGTCGAGCACCACCGAATACCAGATGAGCCACAGCGAGTTGTTGGCCGCGAACGATGCGAACAGATTCATGTGCAGCGTGATGCGGGCGCATTTCAGTGATCTGAAAGGAATGTGAGATAATTAGATGGCGATGAACGAGGAACGCATGAGTCCGCCACTGACTGGCTGCTGGCCAAATCGGTGGTGGCCGAGATGCCTGCTTGAGTGTGACTGCATTCGAATTGTGGGCATTCTCTGCTGATGGGGCAACAGAGTGTGAGCTGATTGAGGGAATGAGGGTTGCGTGAATGTGTCACAAACAGCCACAGGCTGGTATTTCGAGGATTAGTCTCGCAGAATGCAGTGGACGATGGATGATTTGTGAAATTGTAGTTCTCTGGGGATGGATACCGCATGGATGATGCCATGGAATGGATTTTGTGTGAAATGTGATTTTGGCAAGCAACCCGGTGAACTGCGCCACCGCTTTGGGTGACATTTTGTTCAGTGCCCATTAAAATGAGGCTATTGTCGGTGTTCAATTTCCTTACAAATAACACTGGAAGCACGATCTTTTAGAAGAGCCTACAGCTGGCAGCACTCGAGGACGCCGTTGATGTGATTAGTCGCCGCGAGCCAATGAGGTGTTTGCTCGCATTGAGAGGGAACCGGCTGCAATGAGTCCAGCGGCAAAGGAAGTTTATGCTCTCATCGACGTCCTGGTCAAAGCTTGACAATGGGCTTCCAGTTAGTGAGAGACTTCGTCAATCCGGCTTTGCATTGCATTGAACAGCACTTAGAACATCAGAAGCCACATTACGCACAAAATAACTCTGGCCAACCTCTTTTTCCTTGGACTCAAGATGCTGTTGACTATAAGTGCGTTCGGAGAAACATGCTGACTTGATATAAGATTTTCATCAACTCAGTCCTTTACAGCACAGAGGCCGGGCTTATTGCCTTGACCTCTTTGAAAGAAAAATTGTACGTGGGATCTTTGGTCTTGCTTATGTTGGCGGCATCGAGGTGGCTGGAGAAGAAGATGAAATCACAGACAGTTCGCACAGTACAGCGACAGGAGTCTAACCAGGCGTCGAACGCCTAAGGTGGGTGGGTGATGTAGAGCGCATATGGAACTGTGATCCGGTCCAAATAGTATTCAGAGTTTGTGCGACAACCCAGAAAAATACAAGTGCATTTAAGGTGGCCATGCAAGTGTTAAAGAACTTCAAACAACTTGGCTTCCGCAATTGGAAGCAACGCACCGGGACAGTTTAATACCCATTTTAAACCCCTTTTTTTACCCAGTCGCGTTCGCGCGGTTAGACTTTGACTTTTTTTTTTCATTAGGATACCGATAGATTATTTGTCCAAGTTATTTGTATTCTCTAGAGATTTTATTCACACATGGAAAACTTCGACATGGAAAACTGATCCTGTCGCATTTTTACACAACATGCTCGCAAGCTCTATAAAACGCGGCGTTGGGCGTGGCGCGTGGCGTTGGTCTGTGCGTCGAGCCCTACGCAACTGAAACTTGCTGCCTGGGTTACGACCAACAAATAAATATGCTCAAAGAATAATAATTGTCTAGAAACAGCTTCTCAAACTTGGCCGTTCGGAGTCGGCATAAAATTGTAGGTCTTTTCCCTCGTGAAAGAACAATAGAACGCACAGCACGAGTGGTTGCTGAGAACCTAGGCCCTGGGCGTAGATTTTACTCTTTGAGCATTGTTAGTGATTCGAAAGTTGAAAGAAATTGTTTGTCGTTCCGTCCACACACCGTAGGTTCAAGTGATAAGGGGCTCCCGTGTATACACAGCCTTGTTGGCTGGGCGCTAGTTCCAGCACGGACTGTTCCACTGCTTAAAGAAGAATAAGAATTACTTACAAATAAAATTCAAAACATGCGGCATGGTATGTGCATGTTCGAACGCGTTTAGCGAAAGAGTGCTCTAGTCAGCTTCAACTAGATATGTAGCGCTACATGACAAGAAAAGTAAGTATGTCTGGCTGGGGATAAGAAACAGGCAAAAAAGCTCTTTCTGTTAAGTTTTTGTAAAATATTCAGTTATTGTTAAAAATGAGACTCTTTTCAATTTCATAAATTGTTGTGGCGATTCCTGGCCTTAAACATTGGGTTAGCTACAAGTTTATATCGAAATTGTATCCAACACAACGAACAAATTTGTGGGAATTATATTCTGTCAATCGCGCTCTGTTATAGGTGCTAACCAAAATAGGAGCATCAAACACCTAAGATTGTTCTCTTCAGGCAAAAAACCGCGCGCCCTTATCAACGGCGCGCCGACTCAGCACACATCAGCAGAAATTTCCTGGTGTCAATGGATATTTCATGCAATACTCACAAGCACATTGAACCTCCACCCCACTTTCAAGTTGCGATCTGATGTGCGGCCGTTTATCGGAAATCTTTGCGCTAACTCTTCCGGACATCTGTCTGGGCTTTGCCTATATATAGTCAAACTCAAATTTATATATATTGTAGGGGATTTGGTAGCGCACATTCTTGCGGTAAAGGGAGGCCATACCAAATGGGAGTTTGTGAATAAAAATATCACGAAAATACATGTTCTCTTCAAGGTATTTTAAAGCGAGCTGTAAGTATTGTCTACTAGTATGTAGCTTTGTTATTTATGTCACTGAATATTGCAACTAATCTTCGCCATTATAATTTGCGTACATATTTCATAGAATTTACAAAACAAAGAGACTCAAGACTTTAGACTTTTAGAATTTATTCATTGAAACTCTTGCTAACTGGGAGGAATCGCCACTGCTCGAAAACTAATGCCACGGTGAGTGTGATGCAAAGTCGGCTTTGTACAGTTGGTTCCAAAATTGATTGAGAATCAAAACTGACGTCACCCATGCTCCACCCATTTTGCTGATCTATAACTTATTTCAAAGCAAAAACACTTTTTCCGGCACAAAGTTCGAGTAGATTTTGATGAAGACTTTGCTTATGAATTTGTGAATGTGGCAGTACTCTGTCATGTTGCATCTAGATCTTGTAGCGAATAGACGCACGAGCTCGTCAATAAAGTGCAGACATTTGCCCACTCTTCACAAATCATAAGCTTGATCCAAGCCGTGATGATCATGGTTGATGCTTAAGAGAATATATGATCTGGCAGTTGTTCAATGATAAGACCAATTTTAAATTCGGCTCCATTTCGCTTGACCTTATTTTACATCAACCGACAGTCAAGTGTGAAGCATGTCCAAGCAATGATTCTGACACACTCGCTGCTTGTGGGAAAAATTCAAATCATATGGCTACGTTGGGTATTCGATACCGAGCCATTAGGGCAACTCAAAAGAGGACACCCTCGGCCGAGATGGCGAAGACAAATGGTCAAGAACCCCAACCATTTTGGCTTTAGCAACTGGAGGCAGCTGCCGAAAGATCGTGCTGTCTGGAGTGGCCTTGGTTGAGGCGTAGGTCCACCCGGACTGTAGCGCCAAATAAAGCAGAAGAAGAATATGGGTACCATGAGGTGCTCCAGACCTCGCTCAAATCCTCTATAAGATGTGTCTGGTGAGTAACGAATTGTTATAGACAGAAGTCTTCCAGATTCAGTTTAAGAAACAGAGCAGGTTATTACTATGGCTGACTGTTAAGTCTAACAGATGGCACGAAAGTTGGTTACTGAACTGAAGCCCGACTGTGATGACGCTTTTTTTAAAGCCTCAACTCCGGGATATGTTTCAGAATTGCCGAGATTTGGTTTATTTTATTTTATTTTTCTCGGTACACGACTCATGTTTGCCTCTGTTGCTGATAGACAATAAAAATGTGGCACGGCTTTTATTGTCATTGCCATTTTCATAAATCTATGCCATACTCTGACAAGTTTCAGGATATGGTACCCTTCGCAGAGAAAAAGCAAAATTGTGTCATCCCATCATATAAATCCAATTGTTATTTATCATCAAAAAGGCAAGCACCACCCTTGTGCTGACATCAAGTCACATGGCCTAGTTCCATCGTGCTTTCAACACCCCCGATGTGAGTCAGTCATGTTATGCCGCACACCCGAATTCTTGCCAAATACTCTCTCCACGAAGCCCGACTCAGGCGGAAAGGCTAGTCAGAATGATGCGTTGATCTCAGACTTAAATATATCAGAAGCTGGGTTGGGTGTGAGCTTGTGCACCGTTGCAATGACTTCAAATTAATTCACATTTTCCCGACTTGTTCTACTGTCACTTAGATTGACGTATCTAGTCACGTACCACAGGGATAACTTTATCAATTCAATTATTTTTCAAAAGTGTCGCAATTGTTATTTGTCTCTTAAGGAGATGGCTAGGTTCATAGCAACCATAGCATTTGGCTGTCGGTGGGGTACAGTGTCAATGTGAAACTGAAGAACATTAAACAGCATTTAAACGTTGGAGACTAGACAGTTCCCCAAACCAGATGCATGCCTGTGGATTTCAGTGTCACCATGAGCATGTAGGTAGGTAGGTAAGAAGGGTGCTCTTACGACCTTGCGGCAGTGGCTCACATTGTTGGGTATTGCATTTACTACCATGAGACCTTTTGTTACCAAAACCACCCGGATTCCTTCAGAAACTTCGTTAGGGTTTTCAGTTCTAGCTCTGCGAAAAGTAATCTCCCGCAAATTGTGTTGTTATCCTTTCTGTCTCTCTGTCTTTATTCGCTCTGCAAAAAAGTAATCTCCCACAAATTGTGCCCTTATCCTTATTAGGGCTGGGCAGATGTGGGATATGTACAATCTCTTCCTCATCTCTGCGGCTTCTTCAAATGAGCATTTAACAATCCTCCACCTACTTTGCTCGTTTAGTGCGCTGTCCCACGGCTAAGACTTAACAATCCGAGCATCACTCACCCAGACCGCTGCCAACTGACTAAATGGATGTGGAAAAACACAATTCACTCCATATCACAAACGGATGACCTTAGATGCTACAGACTGCAGCTGACGTTGGCAAGGCAAGTCGTCGCTGGCCGCACTGTAGCCTTTCAAAAGTATAAAACTCATCAGAGAAGCACAAATCAAAGATGCTCCATTTGAATCGAACGCTTCGGTTTTCCCGGCTGCTTCCTAAGTCTACCCAGTGCTAACACCAAGGCCAACACTCTGTCCGCAAACATCAAGTCTGTCAATCTCTGAATCCAATCGTTCCGTGGTACACAAATTGCAAATCTCAATCAAAAGCCTCCCTCTACGGCATTGGCCTCAAAAATTCCAAAACACGTAGGCGGCATAACGTGACCCCTCGCAATCGATTTGATTTGTTTATCCTTCCGTCGCCGGAATTGGTCTCGCAACGTACACCATGCTTCGTCCGCTCCCAGGAAGCAGCTGGAAAATGTAAAAATTTCCCCACTTCCTGTTGATCAATGTGCCACGACGAGAGAGACTACACAACCGCGCCACCATGCAACCACTTTCCTTGTCGGATAGTCCTGTCGACAGCCGACACTATCGGGGTGGAAAAAATGCTAAAACAATGTTACGTATTCGACAGAGTGTCGTCTGGTATTTGTGCCTCCACCGATGTTTGCACCCCCTTTTATCTAGTACAATGTCATTTACTACCCATCGAGTAGCGGGCAAGGCATACATAACAAAGTATCCTTTCGGCAAGGAATCAGCTATCAGCTACCGGTTGATGTGCTTCCGAAACTTCCTCCGTCCTCGAATTTAATGCACAGACTTTCTGGCATTAATTACCGTCGCCACACTTCGGGGGCGACGCAGTCCTCTGGGAGACTGAGGATATAATCTGCGTAATGGCGGATAAAAGTTCGCCAGAGTACCACTCAACTAGCAGCAAACGATAAACTTTGAAAAGTTTTCAATTAAATCGAGATGCACATGGATAAGGGTTGTGAGTCGGTATTTATCTCTGAGTCTTGTGGCAGCATAATCTCGCTGCAAGTTCATCCATTCAATTTTGACACGGGCGGGGATCTTTGGCAGACACCGGATTCGAGTTGATGGATCGGGGTGTTGTGGTTCGTTGGTTTGAAAGAGTGTCTGACAGATTGCTCTGCCAGAGTAAACATGAATTTGAGTTTAGCAAAGTGGAAAGGAGGGTGACTTGGTAATAACTCACATAAGGATTGATTTCAATCGGGCGTGTGGTGGGATGTGTGGAGGGATGATGTAGAAATTATGAGTTGTTTGCAATAACTGCCATGCGAGGACCTTAGGCGGTTACTTTGCATAAACGCGAGTGGATTGGGCATAGACCCTAGGAATTAGTTTCTCAGTCGCTGGTTATGCTGTGCGAATTTAGCTGAAAGGCAGTAAATCAACATCGAGACCATTATGGAATAGTCACTAGGCATGGTTTGTTTGCGTTATTTACAGGGTATGTCAATTCTTGGCCTCTCATTTAAAGATATTGAACGTGTCTTTAAGACGATCAATCATTCAAATTTGTTGTGCAGGAAAACCTGACGCGCCCCGGATGGTCTACCAAACACAGGCGAGGACTGAATTGCAACTAGATGTGACTTCCAATCATGCACTAAATCCCTCTTGAGTACACAGAGAGTAATGATCCACAAGACCAAATCAGAAATAAATTCAGCGGATGATCTTTCCACCAAAAATTCACCTCTCATTTCCACCAAGCATTGACATAAGTTATCATATACGGTATCCTACGTTGGCTGTTCAATTTCTGACAGGCAGGGATTACTCGCCAGGATAAGATGAGAAACACGTCAGTGCGCGACGAACTCAACATTGAGGAGTTGCTTCTTCGAATGGAGAGTGCTATGCTTCGTTGGTTTGGTTTGGTTCCGAGACGGGTATTGAATGCGGTTCCATCAGGTAGGAGACCCCTTGGCAGACCCAGGACGAGATGGTTGGACAAGGTCCAAAAACTCGCCTGGTTACGCTTGGGCATAGCTCTTGATGAGTTAAAGTCGATGGTGGAAGATTGAGTTGCCTAGAAACCTCTCGTGCGTGGCTTACCGCCGTAACCCCTCTAGTGGAGCATGCGGGTTAGAAGATGATGATGATGAAGTTTAGCGAAACCCCTCCACCCACATATTTTGACAGCTGAGTGTCATCTCCATTTTGGCGTGAACAAATACAGGATGAATGAGAGATCACTTGTAGAAGGTGCGTGTGCATAGGAGGTGCATAGCAGGTGACAAATGCCCAGTTTCACAGTAAAATGTTAAACTAAAGTTCAGCTGAACCTAACTCGAACTTCGTTTGTGTAATGCGGTCGATAAAAAATGGAACAAACTACCTAGTCGCTGTGCATAAAAAGGGACAAATAATTTTTCATCATATGTGGAAAATAACAAAGAGTAAAAAAGAAAGAAAAATGTGGAAGGAGTGGATTCCTTTATCGAACGTCAAGCTAAACAAACTGCAGCTGTGTAGCTGAACTGAGGTCTAAAAGGGAGAACACTCTCGTTTAACTTAAACTAAAAATTAAACTCAGTTCAAGGTTTAAACTGTGGAATGTGAAATCGCATAAATCGTTGAACCGAAGCTTAAACCCAAAGTGGAGTGTAAACTTGCACTGTGAAACTGGGCATAAAATATTTAAAATTTGATCCGCGCTTCCTAGAAAAAAAAAATCAAAAATCCACTTGCCAACTGTGGATCCCAATGTCCTCACCAACTCCAACTTGAAATCCGGGTCACCAATGTATCTAAGGAATATTTTCATCGTCTCACTTATTGGTACGGCACCAATCTCAGGAATATGGAAAGGAACTGATCACTTAACCATTCCATGGTTAACACATTCCATGGCGCCACATTATTATCATTAGTATGTTTAAAGACGTTATTGCATATACTTTGCACCCACCCTTAAATTTCAAGCATGTAGTTATCAAACTTGACGTGAGGAAATTTTGAGGTTCACACCAAATTGATTGCTCCCTTTAAAGAAAACACTAGACTCATATGTTTTCACTCCGAGTGTTCTCTTGGTTTTTATTCACAACGCCAAATAACCACTGCGTTTGGTTTCGTTGAATTTCGTTCACTTGCTTAATCCAACCAATCAATCGTTCTTTCAATTTATGAAAATAACAGTTTGTGGTGGAATTTGGGATATTCCTAAGCAATTGGACATGATTTCTGCCTCATATGTATTTTTCATTGACCAAAAGAATTATATCGCGTGGTGGGTATCACTCATCGGAATAGAGTGAGGAACACGGCAGTGCGCGAGGAACTCAACATTGAGGAGCTGCTCTTTCGACGGGAAATTGCTTTGCTTTCACGAAAGTGCAAAAATGTCCACATCATCACGACTTCCGAGGCTAGCGTTAAATGCTATTCATCCAGAGAGATGTGGTTGGATATAGTCCAAAAACTCGCTTGGTAACGTTCGGGCATATCTCCTGATGAGTTGGAGTCAAGAATCGTGTTGCACGAGAGATCTCCGTGCAACTGCTGCAACGACCCCTTTAGAGGATCATGTTGGTGAGAAGAAGTTGATGTTGTATACTCTTAGGCGCAATGGTTCTCTTGCAAAGCCAGCTGCGCGATAATTCTGTGTATGCCGTCTAGTCAAACGTCTTGTCAATTGTTTAACTTTAACCGTTCACTAATTGGTTGAAAAACTGACGAGGTCTCACCAGTCAATCCAACCTATAGCTTGCAATAGTTTTTTTCTTTTCTTGCAGATCTTTCACACAATACTATTCTTGATCGGGTACATCTGTGTGTAGACTGCACACATTTAAAAAGAGCCCTTTAAGGAACGAAGTCTCACAATAAGCATCTAATTTCTACTTAGAATTGTTTTCATAGCATAAGCCTAGCCAGACGTCTACGGATCCAATGCCTAAGGTGTGTAAGGTGTGGGCCATGTAGTGAGTCTAAGCTGCAATCGTACTCCGCTTGTGGCGGCTGTGGCGTTGTGGATTGGCACGTCGACCCCAATGCACTTCAGCCTACGATACCTAGGTTTGAGCAAAATAATTTCCAAGGCCCCCAATTTTTATAGTCTCTGCTAATGCTCAAAGATTATAACTGTCTAGAAAAAAAGCTTCTCAAATTGGCCGATCGGGGTCAGCATAAACCACTCGAGTGGTTACTGAGAGGACAGGCCCGGGCCCTCAACGGTCTGCATAGTTATCATTATACTCCAGTGAGTACTCATCTAGTAGAGGTTAGGTTCCAAGGGAATCACAATGCAACTAGACATATCAACACATCATTGTCAATCTGTTCCTATTTCAAGAATCAAATAACCGAGACGCATATTGACTTTGTGATTATTTCGTTGTTGTGTAAATGCACAAAGAATTAGAGCTGATCAACGCTCATGCAAACACTGAAACATAATTTCTCAGACGAAGACCGATAAGTTATTCGATTCGTCGTCAAATTACCAATTCCTCGCTTCATGTTCATCAAACTTTGTCAATTTAGCTCATGGCTTCCCTACCATCTGGCTTCCCTGCATCATCTTCTGTTGGAACCCATGGTCTTCGTGGATTTACAATGGTAACCTGTCACTACCTTGCCAATCTGCTACGAATTCCCCAAGGAAATTAAGCAACATTTACCTTCATGCTTCCATACACTGTAGCAACAAAAGACAAACTTCACCTTCAACAGTGTAAATTTGCATGAGCAAGGGACAAAAGCAACGGTGAGTCTTACTTAACGCACAAGAAGACTTTCACATTATTTCTCATTATCGTTAAAATGCAATAGATTCTCAGATGCTCGACTGGCTCGTTGCTCTGCGTCAAATTCCAGACGAACGAACGAGACTGTCCCACATTGTCAATCAATTTCATGTCCAAAAAGTGGCAATTCACATTATTCTTATCAGAAAATTGCTTTTCGATGTGCAAACTGTCACATGGACTCAGTCCTCCGCAAGGCACTCAATGTCTCTCTCTCTCTCTCTCTCCCTCCCTCTCTTGATAAACTGATTACACCGACTCAATAACCTCCAATCGTTAGTTAATCCCAAAGGACTCTGATAATCCCTTCTAATCCACGTAAATACCCCAGCAAAATTCTTCGGCTCTTGCAGACTGACTCTGTATCGAATTGACGACATTCACACAAGAGTATCCCGATCAGCGAGTAGTTCCAAATCGCTTCAATCCTTCTACACCATCCAGCTATCGATTTCTCCTTAATTCTTCGTTTCACTTCGAAAACCTTTGCTTGTGCTCAAAGCTGTCGAGTGCTTCGACATGAACATCATCTCCGTCCTTTGGTATGCCTCCGATGGGTGGTTAGTTTTAAATTAAGGAGCAGTCGTTGTGCCCAGACGATTTTAAATGAAATCCGTATCCGTATCCCGTACAGGGAGAAGTGAAATCAATTACCACACCCAGCTGGAGTGGGCGTCAGCACCTCTTCACCCCGAGCTGCCTGCTGCCATTTGGCATCGACCGCCCCCATTCAGTGTCAGTGTCAGTGTTACGGAAGGGAACACACGCTCAACATGCTGCTACACTTACCTAAAGTATCCTAGAATGGCCAAGGATAGTAGGATAGCCACCAGGGACACGGTGTACCCGGTCTCGTAAATTAAGTTGATGCTCTTCTTCCACTGCGAATGAAACAAGCAAAAACAAAAACAGTTAAAACTAGTGTCAAACGCTGTGTCAACAACCTCACCTCCAAGTCATCGTAGTTCACGCAGGTGGTGTAGTTGGACCATGTCTTGTTGGTCGATGGATGTTTAAACCACTCGCCGTCGGGCATGCACTCCTTGTGGGCGGTTCCTGCAAACAACAAAAAGCACACAAAACACTTGTCAATGTCACTGTGACATCCACTGGCGCTGTTGATGGACAAGCACAAGGCCAGACGACCGGTGCGTGTGTGTGTGCCGCCGTTTCGCAGATGGCAGCACTTTATGGCATCACTCCCAGTGGGAGCATTGGGAAGCAGTCGCACAGCCGAGTTGTTAAAGGGATACGTGTCGATGGCGTGGGGTGACATGGACAAGAGAAGCTCGCACATAAATCGATTAGTGGTAGGGCAGGGTTTTTGAGCAGTCGAAACAGGACTCAAGGGCGGTGGACGCCTAATGGCATTCCAGTCATAAAATCTGATAGAAATGGGCGCTGGTGTTGAGGAAATGAATTCGAAGCCTGTTTCTTGACATCCACACCCTTGGTGAATGGGAAAATTGACATCTTGTGCCGTGATACTTGTGGCGTTAACCGGATGTTGGACACATGTCCAGTCAAGGAGCACTAAAACGAGATGGAATCAAAGGCGATTTGACGGTAGTAAATGTCGTTTAGTTGAAGACGTGCTTTGGCAAGGAAAATTGAATTTCGGTTAACGTCAACAATGGAAGATTTTGCTTGTGGAACGGAAATGGAGACGTTAGGAAACTATGTCAGCTGTAGGTGGACAGTGGAGTAAGGAGAAGTTTAGAGTGTTCAGTGGTCATACAAACGTGTGAAATCTGTCACTGTCCAATTACTGAAGCCGTCAAGTTGACACTGATTCAAAATAAAGTTAGACTGGCAGTTCAGATGTGTCTATGTGGGCCGCATGAAAATGGTTTGTAAAAAGTTTTTCAAAACAACAAAAAACTCAGTTTGAATCAGTTGACATTCGACATTCGACAGTCAACAGTCAACAGTCAACAGTCAACAGTCAACAGTCAACAGTCAACAGTCAACAGTCAACAGTCAACAGTCAACAGTCAACAGTCAACAGTCAACAGTCAACAGTCAACAGTCAACAGTCAACAGTCAACAGTCAACAGTCAACAGTCAACAGTCAACAGTCAACAGTCAACAGTCAACAGTCAACAGTCAACAGTCAACAGTCAACAGTCAACAGTCAACAGTCAACAGTCAACAGTCAACAGTCAACAGTCAACAGTCAACAGTCAACAGTCAACAGTCAACAGTCAACAGTCAACAGTCAACAGTCAACAGTCAACAGTCAACAGTCAACAGTCAACAGTCAACAGTCAACAGTCAACAGTCAACAGTCAACAGTCAACAGTCAACAGTCAACAGTCAACAGTCAACAGTCAACAGTCAACAGTCAACAGTCAACAGTCAACAGTCAACAGTCAACAGTCAACAGTCAACAGTCAACAGTCAACAGTCAACAGTCAACAGTCAACAGTCAACAGTCAACAGTCAACAGTCAACAGTCAACAGTCAACAGTCAACAGTCAACAGTCAACAGTCAACAGTCAACAGTCAACAGTCAACAGTCAACAGTCAACAGTCAACAGTCAACAGTCAACAGTCAACAGTCAACAGTCAACAGTCAACAGTCAACAGTCAACAGTCAACAGTCAACAGTCAACAGTCAACAGTCAACAGTCAACAGTCAACAGTCAACAGTCAACAGTCAACAGTCAACAGTCAACAGTCAACAGTCAACAGTCAACAGTCAACAGTCAACAGTCAACAGTCAACAGTCAACAGTCAACAGTCAACAGTCAACAGTCAACAGTCAACAGTCAACAGTCAACAGTCAACAGTCAACAGTCAACAGTCAACAGTCAACAGTCAACAGTCAACAGTCAACAGTCAACAGTCAACAGTCAACAGTCAACAGTCAACAGTCAACAGTCAACAGTCAACAGTCAACAGTCAACAGTCAACAGTCAACAGTCAACAGTCAACAGTCAACAGTCAACAGTCAACAGTCAACAGTCAACAGTCAACAGTCAACAGTCAACAGTCAACAGTCAACAGTCAACAGTCAACAGTCAACAGTCAACAGTCAACAGTCAACAGTCAACAGTCAACAGTCAACAGTCAACAGTCAACAGTCAACAGTCAACAGTCAACAGTCAACAGTCAACAGTCAACAGTCAACAGTCAACAGTCAACAGTCAACAGTCAACAGTCAACAGTCAACAGTCAACAGTCAACAGTCAACAGTCAACAGTCAACAGTCAACAGTCAACAGTCAACAGTCAACAGTCAACAGTCAACAGTCAACAGTCAACAGTCAACAGTCAACAGTCAACAGTCAACAGTCAACAGTCAACAGTCAACAGTCAACAGTCAACAGTCAACAGTCAACAGTCAACAGTCAACAGTCAACAGTCAACAGTCAACAGTCAACAGTCAACAGTCAACAGTCAACAGTCAACAGTCAACAGTCAACAGTCAACAGTCAACAGTCAACAGTCAACAGTCAACAGTCAACAGTCAACAGTCAACAGTCAACAGTCAACAGTCAACAGTCAACAGTCAACAGTCAACAGTCAACAGTCAACAGTCAACAGTCAACAGTCAACAGTCAACAGTCAACAGTCAACAGTCAACAGTCAACAGTCAACAGTCAACAGTCAACAGTCAACAGTCAACAGTCAACAGTCAACAGTCAACAGTCAACAGTCAACAGTCAACAGTCAACAGTCAACAGTCAACAGTCAACAGTCAACAGTCAACAGTCAACAGTCAACAGTCAACAGTCAACAGTCAACAGTCAACAGTCAACAGTCAACAGTCAACAGTCAACAGTCAACAGTCAACAGTCAACAGTCAACAGTCAACAGTCAACAGTCAACAGTCAACAGTCAACAGTCAACAGTCAACAGTCAACAGTCAACAGTCAACAGTCAACAGTCAACAGTCAACAGTCAACAGTCAACAGTCAACAGTCAACAGTCAACAGTCAACAGTCAACAGTCAACAGTCAACAGTCAACAGTCAACAGTCAACAGTCAACAGTCAACAGTCAACAGTCAACAGTCAACAGTCAACAGTCAACAGTCAACAGTCAACAGTCAACAGTCAACAGTCAACAGTCAACAGTCAACAGTCAACAGTCAACAGTCAACAGTCAACAGTCAACAGTCAACAGTCAACAGTCAACAGTCAACAGTCAACAGTCAACAGTCAACAGTCAACAGTCAACAGTCAACAGTCAACAGTCAACAGTCAACAGTCAACAGTCAACAGTCAACAGTCAACAGTCAACAGTCAACAGTCAACAGTCAACAGTCAACAGTCAACAGTCAACAGTCAACAGTCAACAGTCAACAGTCAACAGTCAACAGTCAACAGTCAACAGTCAACAGTCAACAGTCAACAGTCAACAGTCAACAGTCAACAGTCAACAGTCAACAGTCAACAGTCAACAGTCAACAGTCAACAGTCAACAGTCAACAGTCAACAGTCAACAGTCAACAGTCAACAGTCAACAGTCAACAGTCAACAGTCAACAGTCAACAGTCAACAGTCAACAGTCAACAGTCAACAGTCAACAGTCAACAGTCAACAGTCAACAGTCAACAGTCAACAGTCAACAGTCAACAGTCAACAGTCAACAGTCAACAGTCAACAGCCAACTTTCAACTGTCAAAAGTCACTCGTCACTTGTCGCTAGTCGCAAGTTGTCAATAAATCGACTGCCATCTGCTAATTTTGCCCACACAACTTGACAACTGACAAGTGATAAGTGACAAGTGACAATGCTTAGCAACTATCACACCACACCACTTGTCAACATTTAGAGGTCCCCAGCGACCACTGCTTACTTCTAAATTTCCGCAATTTACCGTCAACTTCCATATGTGAGCTTTCACCTATCTACAGATGTATCTGTCAACTGTCAAATGTCAGCTCAAAGTCAACTTTTCCTGACTTCGAAACATTTCACATAAAGAAAGTATATGTCATGTCGCCTTAAAAATCTGACATTTTAAAACCAACCGTGTTGAGCATGAAATCAATGATTCAACAAGAGAATAAATTGTGAGTGCGTTCACAAAGCAGAAGACAGAGTGTCACTTTAAGCTCCAGCTAAAAATTCCCTGACATTTGTTCGCATTAAAGGAGCGCTCAAAATAAATTTCGACAAAGAGAAGAAGAGCAGAGATGACAAATCCTCAAGTTACGCCTGGAGCTACCTCCAACAGTGACATCCAAAGAGACACAAAAAATATACGAGAAGAACATCATTCCCTCTGACTCACCACCCTCGCACGGCAGTTGTTGCGACCTTAATGAATTTCCACCTCAGCAAAGGACAACGGCTTCGATGAATAATAAATTCAACGTGTTTTTAGTTCGCCAAACAAGGACATTCGTATCACTCTAGCATGCTCCAACAGCCGGCCACAAAGGCCATTAATTAATGACACACTCGCACTATACACACTTGGTTCCTAAGTGAAATTCCTTTTCAACTTGTACCGCATTCAATTTTCTCATTGAAGGATCCGGAAAATGTGTCTGCGTACGAATGCTGGTCTGCCCTTCTTGTCTTGACAGTAAAAAGAAATCCTCGCCTCGCTTCCCAGAAATTGCTCCCACACCCGCCTCCACACACATTCTCACACTCAACCAATGTAACATGTGCCGAATCGGGGAAATGCGAGAACAATATATAATGTCAGCGTAATGCTAGTCGAACAAGTTGCTAATGTCGCTTTATGAGCATTGCTCGTGTCAGACATTAGCGCGGGGGTGCGAGACATCAGACAACAAGGCAACCGCGGGGACGTGTTGGAGAAGGACATAAAATATTTGGTTCCCCTCGCATGTGTCGGAATGGCTTTAAGCCAACCATTCACAACACAGTGAGTACGATTGTGATCATATTTACGACTTTAGTCGTATCGTGCCATCCGATCTGACATCCCCACCCCACGCGAAGAGCGATGTGAAACCTCCCTATTGGCACACCATCCATAAATTTTTCATTGTGACACAATCTGACCTTCAAGACAGTCGAAGGCAGGCGTCGTGAAGGTGATGAGAAACTAATTATGTTCGTATCTCACATCCCCCCCAATTTACCAGGTTCATCTCAATCATCTCCTTCAACCACGCATCGCTTCCTGCAAACCAAAATGGAACCTTACTTACTCAGTGGGTCGAATCCAACAATGAAGGACGGGCATGTTTCGTAAGCAGACGTTCCAGCGGCCGTATCCGGCCAACATGACCATCCGTCCCAGGTCCCCGGACAGAAGCTCCCTGTGAAATGAAAGAAAATCCAAAATCTTGAGTCGATACACACGCCGAAGAAGAGATGCCGGGGATACAGCATTTGTGAAGCAGTATTTGCTGTGGCTCACCTGTTGGCAAATCAAGTGCCTTTGTGTTGTTGAGCCTCTCCAGACAATCCAGTCTCAATCGTTCGAGAGGACTCTGCGTTGTCTCGTCCTCCGGTGATAGTGTTGACACATCGTTCCTTGACAAAGGACTGTCCGTGCTCATCTTTACCGCCTTGGCGCCGAAACGAGTTGTGTGTACTTCAAACTCCGAACCTGGAACAAGAGAAAATGGGAAAATTAAAACCCAATCAAGCGCAAATGAGCCATCGCTTCAATGGTGTGGCAGGGCGTGGGCTTATTGATTTTTTTCTCCTCATGGTGGGCGTGGGAAAAAGGTGCTAATCGAACGGCATACAAGTCGAATTGAATTAATTGAAATCGCACATGGCATGCGACTGCAGATGGAAAAACAATCGGCAATTCCCACATGCAATTAACTCTGACCATTGCAGGGCGCCAATGTGCTCCCAACGCGGGCGCGATGATGCTGCCCGTATTTCCCAAAGTTGTGGGAGGGACGGCGAGTATTAAAACAAATACAGAACTAATGCGCCGTTTTTTATGCAACACAAAGTTCGTTCAGCAATAAATCGAATTCTATGGTGCGCCTATAAATATGACGCAGACTACAGTAATCAAACTCTGACACTCGGCGCAAACACCGGGTGTGTCCATGGTGATTAAGTGTTTTTGCAAAATTTTCCACGCAATGCATACTAGGAGAGAAAGTTCTGCAGACCTTAGCCCACGGGTGGTGGCATTTGCAAACAGTACCGATGTTGTGCGGCTGGCGACAAATGGTGGTGGAATATGCATGCACACTGCTTAACAGCTGGCGGTGTTCCCCCATTTTGAAATAATGAACGCCAATGAATATGGATGTGGTTTGAAGAGTCTAGGACTTCACTGACAGATGGGACTTTTTATTTTTGAAATTTGAATGCAACTGTACTGTGACGTCTGAGTGGAGGGATGGATTGTCTTTTTTTTTGTGGCGATTTGAACTTGTCTGAGCCTTTGATGTTGATATATTCACTGGTTATTTTCTGCTTCATGTTAACCGCGGTACAGAAGGTAATGATCACTTCCTAGCATCTAGAGAGAGGCAAAGGTCTTCATATCTAAAGGATGTGTACGTAAAAGCAAACGTCCAAGGAAGTCAATTGTCAACTGGGCAACATGCTTCCTGCAAATGGAAGTCTGTGAAGGCGGACCTTTATAATTTTGTTCACCTTATAAAAAAAGACTGTATTCCATTTTTCAATATCTATCGTTAAAAGCTTTCCTTGATATAAATTGAGCCTTAAACAACCTACAAGCAGATGTCACATGGCATACTTCTCACGTAGAATGGCGTGTATTGTGACTACAGTTGCACAGCGAATCACCAACACCAACGGCAGCGGTGTGCAAGCCTATACACCCATATCATCTGAACATTTAAACCCCTAATGCCAAGCACGACTACGTTTGCAGGAGGAGGAACGTTTACAATAAGCAGATCTTCACAATGTGGACGATTTTAGGACTGACCCAAAAATACAAGTCGACATTCACAACATCTTCGTCGATTAATGGTAGGATAACCGCCGACATCGACGTGAAGTCTTGGACAGAGAATCTCTATACAATTTCGATTCTCAGGAACATTGGCTGCATAGCACCCGCAAGACAGAGCTATCAAGGATATCAAACTAAAAATAATGCCTACCAGTCGCTGTTTCTTCGACCTGTTTTTCCGTACATTAAGGGACAGGTCCTGCTGTGTTGTCCTGGTACAACACATGCGTAAACTCACCCTCCGCATCTATGGATTCAAGTGTCGTGCATGGCCTACTGTAGCGTTCATCAGGACTATCGAGCGAAGAGGGTCACAGAGCGTAAATCCCAATGTCAATACGAAATGGTACGTCCTCTTTCGAGTGTATACACAAACGAATGTGGGAATACTAAGTGGTCAAGACATGGAGGTGGCATTGGGAACGACAGTTTAACCCGAGCATCCAACGAGGCCAGGCAGTCTACAAATGTAACAAAGTTAAGATACAGAGACAGAATTGTTTGCCTTTTTTCCCTCACTTCTTCGCCGCTCAGGACAACAATTGCCCTCCCGCGAAGTATCAAGTACAAAACATGGTCCTCCCAGCCCCGCTATACGGCCCAGAGGTTCACACAATTACAAAAGCCTATGAAGGGAAATAGTCTTTTTGCGAGCTTTGGTCTTTGATGGCATCTGGAAGAGAAAATTCAGCGACGTGAGCCCAACCATGCGGCTACGGATACAAGATGACTGGGCCATGAAGAGCTGATCTATTTAAGCAGACAACATAGTTCCGTCCCAAAGAGCGGTCTACTTCTAGCCTGTTGGAGAACTCAACAGCAGGCGCCACATTCTGAGTTAGCACACATACTTTATGCCTTCCTCAACCAACTGGAGGCACCTGTCGAGAGATTGTGAGAGCTGGACGGCTTAGTAGGAGAGGGCCAGACCGACTCCTAGGCGGCCTAAAAATTCTCTCAGAGGGCCAACAATGGGAAAACAAAACCTTTCTGAATAGTAACCCGGACTGCAATATAAACTGTCCTTCGTCGGGCTAGTACTCAAGTGCGCGTTAATCCTCTGAGAATGAGCCAATTTTTACCGAATGACGGTAGTGTTTTCCAAGCTGAGATTATTGAGGCAGATAGTAGTCGCTCGTCTCACCATGACACTGTTTGCCACATAATCCTAAAACCTGTTGGTGCTTGTGGCATTGAATTATTCAAAACTGATTACTCTTAGGTGGCGTACCTGTTGATAGCGCACTGCACGAGCAGAGGGAGTCATGTAAGGTATCTTCCTCTTCTTTCTTAATTTATGCTCTGTGTGGAGGGTGGCCACCCTCTGATGAGACACTATGCCTCTCGTCAGTAGTAGTTTCTGCGGAACTGAATCCACGACTAAAGAGCTTGCATTTAATACCCTGCCTCTGCCTCTACCTCTACCACAGTCTCTACTTCATATTTTCGCCGACTGTGTCCCCTGGCTCCATCAGCAAAGCCACCTGCTCCTCAAAAATGAGGAACATACTGGCCATGTTTCCTCAGTCTTCCAAGAAGGAGTCCTTTGAAGGAACTTCGTTCGACATGATTTCCGTTGAAATCATTTGTTTCAATTTTCGTGTAATCAGAGAGTAACATGACGCAGGCATTCCACTGAAGAAAGTAATTTTTCTCTGTTTCCCTCTGGGGAAATTCTTGTCCCCTTATTAGGCTGAAGGAGGCCTCGTCCCCCAAGCACTGGCAACAGAATTCTCTTAAACTTCGGCTTGCAGTGGAATGATTTCTCCCCCCAGAGTCCTAGTCGCCTCATTGGTACAAATGCCGAGAGGATTTTCCAATTTGCCAAAAGGTCGTACACACCCTCAAAGTGTGAACTCAATCTTGGCACTTTCCAGACGAAATATCTTTAATTTACAAAAATCTTCAGATTGACCCCAGCTGTGAACATCAAATACTTTCGACAATTTTTCTCCCCTCCTCCCAGAACAGAAGAAAAAATTACACGCTCCAAAGCACTTAAACTCCTTGCACATCCGACCGGGGATTGTGAATATTTCCCGAAATCGAGTTGAAAAAGGTTTTATCCACTTTGACACCCACGCGCCCCTTCGATTTGCATATTCTAGCTGCTTTACAGTTGCACAGTCGTAAACAGTAACCCACAAATGTTCCGACGGAATCGTGTGATAAGTTGCTTGCTTGAGTTTAATTACATAGCCTTGCGTGCTGCTAGTGTCCCGGTGCCCTCAACACCTCCGCGTTTATCTGGGTGACAGGCAGGACGTGTGGAAGATTGTGTGGCTAAACTATAAAAATGAATGCTCCTAGATAAAAGTTTTGTTTTTTAGGTGGCACTTAAAATTTAAATTGCCCTCAAATTGAGATAACTGCGTGTTGTTGCGGAGAACTATGAGCAATAAAGTTGACACGCACTTACAACAAGGATGGGTTCAGGGTGGAGATGCGTTGTGAACGACAGAGCTCGACAGTTACCTGTTCAGATTTAACTTCTCCTTTGCGTGTCATTGCGTCCTTAGACCGGGTCAACTGGGCAATTTGTTTCTATCGCTCCTCAACTCATGTCATGTGCCTTATGTTTGGACGGTGACAGGTTGAATCCAGTGTTGGGAACTACATCGGCTACTGTTGGACTTACGTATTTATTGGGGAAGTTATGAGATGGCAGAAGCAGATGTAGGCGCTGATCTCACAATGAGTCACAGTGTTTTTGGGATTAAAAGATATTTCGAGAAATAATAAATAACCAGCTGTAATTACCCAATGTCAAGAGAAATTGAGACGACTTTGTGTGTTCACACTGCACTTAGCGAGACGGATGACACGGCGGACAGTCCTAGCTTTTGTACAGATTTCAGGAAAGAATCACACCTCAGACCACTTGCAGGTGCTGTTGCGTTTGAGGCGGAGAAGGACCGCCACTAACTTGGCGCGCTACACTGGATACAGCTGGTCAGAGACCGTTCTAGTTGGATAGGCTTCTTGATTAAAGTCCACGTCCACTCCGAACTGTAGCGCCAAATAAAGAGGAATAGAAGAATAATCTGTACCATCTAATGTATGGCGCAATTTGAGATCGTAGGAGTTCCTCCCTTGCTTAGTGATTCTTAGTATTTATTTGTTTATTCAAAATGTTTGATCTGTTCATGGTCTTCGATGCCCATTCACACCTTCCACACACTTTAGGAAGAACAACAGCTGCATAATTGCCAACACATTGAGACGTAAACAAACAGGTGGGAACAAAATTGGAAAAGGACTCCCCTAGAAATACGTAAACAGATCGCGTACTATAAAAAATCAGCAACAGAGTCCATCGATCGTAAATAAGTAAACAAATGCGTGATAACGTGCGATCGGTTGAGGTAAATGTTGAACACCTGAAAGTAGGCAACGTCACCGCTCATACACAAGTCGCTGTTCACAGGGAATGGGAACTTTAATGCTCGTTTCACAATGCAGCGTTGGTGCCTCGACTGAGCGCTGGTTCCAATAATCTGTTTTACATTCTTTATTTCCGTTAAACTTTCCCGCCCAATGAAAATGGGGAGTAACGCAGGGAAATGTCAAAAAGCACGATCGAAGCTTCGTTTACGTCAGATTACGTTGCTCTCACAGCTCGCATTTTTCTCATTAAAGTCAAAATGTAGCACGACGCAGTGAATGGCATGGAAGCAATGGATTGTGTAGGTTGGAAAACGAGGGGACGCACCAACGCAGCATTGTGAAATGGCCATACGAATCAGGAGAAGAATATAGTGCTAATAGAGGATAATGCTTGGGGATTATGTATGGGAAAATAAGAAAATACTGACATGATAATGGGAAGAAAGAGAACAGTGATTCTACTCAATTTCAGTCGATGGAATTCCAGTCTGCAGGTGCAAGAAGAATCGTGATCAAAGACGAACTGCTGTGATCTACACAATCCCCCTGACTAAGATGAATAGGTAAAGGGCCACGAAGGGGTATCATCATCCCTCGAATCCTGACTTGAGCGAATCCTGAATGAGTACCGAAATGCACTAAAAACTTGAGTACTCATATGGTGGAATCGTCAGTCGAAACGGCTGCATCGGCGGGTACTCGTGTCGCTGAAATCATATACGCTCTTTGAGTGAGCTTTCAAGCATTCGTCTCCTTTTTGTATTGTTATTCTTACTTTGGGTATAGGCAGTCGGAAGAATATAACCCATGTGCGAGGAAGAGACAACGATTGTGTGGGAAAGAGAGAGACACAATTGTAATTTGATAATCTGACCGTGTGAAAGCCTTTTGAGAGCACTCCCGATAAATGGCGGCATTTGACGCGGCAGTGGCACAAACACCTGTCGGATTGTCATGCCAGTCGGTGGAAGGCAAACAACGAAAATTTGGAAGTGCTTAATTGATTCGGCAAAATGCCCAATTTTATACAATTTTTATTTGAGTTGGTTAATCCAAGCTCGACGTTTACTTATTTTAAAGATTACTTCTTGCATATGTGGCTGTTGACGTGTAGTCAAATAGCCAGTCAAAGAGCCACTTTTTCGAACACGTTGACTGGCATCTTGCTAATGCCGGGTTTAATGTTGTTTTCCAAGGTTGCGTGGCTGGGTTACCGGTATAGACGACTGTCGTATGCCAAAGAAAAAAAGTCTAGCTAACCAATTCACTATGGCTTGATTTGCTTGCCGAGAAGGTAGGATACGACGACATTAACATTTGCCAGAGTAGAGAGAGTGAGAATTCTAATGAAAAATTTTAAAAAATTCGTCTTTTTATAAATGCCACATGAGCATGTTTGACCTTGACAAGGTTCCCGAATGACTGGAAAAAAAGACTTGAACACAAAACAGTGAACAAATTATCCACATCTAATACTGGCAAGGGTGTATATTATCATCCCTTAACCTTATTCCAGTCCACACCAACTACGCTGCCTGCGGGATCTACTGATCATTGACAGAAAAAGCCCACGACGTCTGCCTGGTAGCTAATACCTTAAGCTCCGTCCAGGAAAAATCGCACGCATTGGATCTCAACGCCAGAAGAGCTGAACCAAAAATCGCCAAGACAAAGCTGATTGAATTCGGCTTACAATGTGAACGTCGCCTGCTAGACGGGCAATCAATCGAGTACGCCTACATATAATCGCTTGGCAATATCTGGAGGTCCAACCAGCTGTCCAAGTTGCTCAAGCTTCATGAGATTTGAAAGACAATCACCATCATTGTTCGCAAGCGTCAAGTCGTCGTCAAAGGTCTTCTCGTCGCAATGAATCACGAACGAAGAGCTACTCCGTAGAGCTTTATACGAACCCATTTAGTCGAAAGTGGAGCTGGATAACGGGAACGAATATTTGAAGGATAGCCTTTACTTGGATCCCACAAGAAGTGCTCCGTCCACGCTTAACTTGCCGGCAAATTCTGATCGGAAGTGACTAGGCTGGGACGAGACAGAGTGACGCTGAGATCGTTCGCAGAATCTCTGGATACCGCTATGTTCTCCATTGGAGCAACCCATCATAATATGCAAACAAATATGTGTTGTATCTGTGTATTCAATTTGAATATTGATCAAGTATCCGTTCATCGCAGTTAGCCTGTAGCGGCCTTTGAGGAAAGACCGTAAGGATGGATAACATTCGTTATCAGCAAATAATCGAATAAAAATTGCGGTAACCTCCCTAATTCTAGGATGTACCCCATCAACGACGTAACTTGTCTCACCTCAGTTAGCTCTTAATCCATTTATGCAATGAATTGAATGTCAGAACTACACGTTAATTTAGAATTTCTTATTTGAATTGGCGCCCAAGCAAAGCGAAGTGTGTAAATTGTTCGTCTGCCATCTGGCAAAATTTGATAACATTAGCAACAGCCTACGTCTGCAACAACTCTTTATTCGTCATCCGCTTGCCCAGCACAGCACTCGTTTAAGTTAATTCGAATCCCTGGTTTTCCGATCTTCGGCATCATCTACAGACTGAAATCAAATCACTGTTGAATGAGGAGTGAAATGAAATCATGCAACTCATACGGTTGTCTCCTTGGACTTCTAAGGAGTTTCTCTCTTCTAACGAAGCTGCTATGGCAGCCTGGGCTACGAGACTTCGTGTGGTGCATAGCTACGGTAGCAAGCGCTCATAGAGGACTGTGTTGGTAACCACGTCACTAGGGAAATGTTGTGGGTTTTCGGGAGCCCATTTATCTTCCGACACCACAGCGTATACAAATTACTTCAAAAATCCAGCAAATGTTGAGTGAGTTCATTCATCATGTTGACGTTGATTCTGAAAAAAACAAAAAATACCCTTGTGTGCAATCATCCGTCGCTGTATGAGTGTGAATTTCTGACGGGAATAGAAGTTCGAACAGACAAACAAAGCCATGTATCAGTGGGAGTGAAGGGGTGATTGAAGGATTCGCCCTGTACACACCATCATTCCGCGACATATGTTTGGTGCTAAAAATCAAGCTAAAGTCAAGTGAATACAAGAACAAAGGCTGCTTCCCATTCCCAGCACACTTGTCGACTTACTTCAATGAAGCGCTTCATTAAAATGTACTCCACCTCTAATCGGAAGAAATGAGAATTCCATCCAAATGTTTCTACTAGGCGATCGCCGTAGAAGCCCACATTGCGACAGATGCTCCCATCGTCTAAATCATCGCCCATTCAAGCAAGCATAAATCCATCACACCCAACGAACAGACTGGATCCATCCCATCCAACGAACTGATTCCATTACCTGGCCAATATCAAATCGCAACTTCTAGCCGAGAAATTTATGAACGAACGAACCATTCTCGGATTTTATTTGATCTCGAAATATAATTTAAAACTCGAGATATCCGTAAACATCTACACAATAAATCTCATCCGATGTGCGCGATTGGTTGGAATGGGATGAATCGGGGAGAGAATGGCGCAGACGACTGTGGGCGACAGGTGACCTTGAATGACGGAAGCTTTCTCGAATCACACTCTTCGTATCGATGAGATTTGATGGAATAGATACGATACGGATTGATGGTGACACAATGGCGACGATTGCAAGACACACAGCCACGTGTACAAGCGCTCATATGTTGCGCGTCGCTCACTTAAGAGTCAAGCATGTGTTTAGGGAAATGGAACGCCGCCCGCCCCTGGGGACTGGGGATCCAATTCCGTTCATTTGATTCCTTCGGATCGTCTATTTATGTTAATGTTAAAATTGCTCGTAATTTCTTCAAATTGTCTGGTTGTCGGGGTGAGTGTACGAGCGTGTGAGTGGATGAGCTTTAGAGGGTGGGGGTTGTTTTAGTGGGCCACGAGTATTTTTTTTTTTTGGGAGAATAATGCTCTGGAGCTCTTGAGCATCTATTAGGAAACGTCTCAATTTACTCGCAAGAATGCCGCGTGAGCTGAAACCGTTGTTATACTCGGTCGCGTTTAATTATGTACTTGTAAGCGAGCTTGAAGTGGGCCATAGTGTTGGTGTTGGCGGCGTCAGTAATGTGGGAAAGTGAAACGTGCTTAATGTAGCAAAGCGGTGTCCTGGGTCGTTACTCGTCGGATCAGTGTGAGCCTGCGTGGGCGGGGGAGTCTGTAATAAAGCCACTTAATGTGTCCACGAGGGAGCAGCGAAGAAAAGTTTCACATGCGAACTATTCACGCATTCACCGCGCCGCAACGGCATGGAGTTCGTGTGCGAGTTGAGGCATATAAATAAGCCTGCTATTGATTGGTTACTCTCGAGGCAAAGGCGAAAGGGCATATATGTGAACCAATGCATGGCATCTGAGAGTTGAGGCTCAGCGAATTGGATTAATTATGCACGGAATTAGGGGATTCGGTTGGTTAATGCTGCCTTAAACACATGCGAACTCTCATCGCCTGTGAATTGGGGTGGTGAAGGAAATTAAAGACCCTTTTGATGTTGCTTTAAACTCAAAAACACCGTACATTCGTCAAGCTTTCGACAATAAGATGCCACCTAAGAGTATGCAACAAAAGAATAATACTCGCTCGATTTCCCAGAAGATGATGACACCCACCAGCGGAAGCTTCAATCGCCTTCTTATCTAATCATTCAAGCATCGAAGGTTCCACCAGAGATACACCGTAACCATTCACCCTCTATGGCGATTACTGTGTATTTCTCACGGCTCCAATGAAATGCGGTGATTTACAAGCACTCTACATCTGGAGTGCTCGAACCTTGATGAGGTCTTCCTCACTTGACCCTCCACTCATCACTCAGCCGGCGATTTCCTGATGAATGCGGGTGTAGATTGCATCACCGACAGGGCCCATGTGAGCGGTCCCCGGTAGCTGGTTCTTAAATGAATATGCATACAGCCGCGATGCGGTAACAACCACGTTGCAGTCATTTAATTGGAGTCGCGTCGCAATTATTTGTTTCTTGTTAGAAGACTGGTCCCACGATATACAGAATAATCGCAGCATCTCATCGACTTTAAGGGCACTCCCTCTCCCCTCGCAGTGGTGCTCTTCAATTGCCTGCGGGCCACTTAATCCGCGAATGGACGTGCCCATTCGGCTGACATAAGGCCACCTGGCACATTGCCAGTGGCAAAGTGATTTCAGGCTTTTACGGTACATTTTTCTTTTGGCAGACACTCATGCAAACCGTCCGCACGGACCATTCCCTCCGGCAACCATCGACCTTCGATTGCCTCATTGTGTTGCGGCAACAATGAACACATTGCCATAGACGCGTGTGGCGCCTTGACAGCGAATTGTGTACACCTCGCTGGACGCTTTCGTAAATTGCAGATGGCCATAGAATCCCTCATAAATTGTTTCAGTGTGGTTCACTGAATTCGCGTATCAGTTTTCAATTCGAACTCATTGTCTGCACCGCTGTTTGTGTCGATCTCGACAAGGGAATTGAATTGATAATTTCGAGTCTCAATCAGTTGACGGGACTGAGGGGTCAAGTGAATTGAATGGAGAGTGCGATGAGGGACTGGGAACAGCCTATTTTTAGGCCACTTCTCTGGCATTGATTGGCTGTTGACTCGACAGGGCTGGCTTTGATTATAATAATGAAGTGCCGATGGCAGTGGTTGATGGTTATCCAGGAATCATTGTGGCATCAGTGAATGACGTGAATAGCGCAGCGTTTTCTAAAGCGAGCCAGTGAATGGGTGGGTTTCTCCTTGGGGGTTTTGCAGTTTAATTGACTTGGGATGTCTGTCGATTGTCAGAGGTCATGTTGCAACTTTTTTAAAGATAACAAGCCCGGTGGTTCGCGAAGAAGGTATCGCGTAATCTCCGGTATCCGAGATTTAAGCGATCCGACTGCTGACTATGGCACCATCCTGGATGAAAGACAGGAGTTAAACTCCACGGTCAACAGCCTTGAAACTTTTTGAGAAGTGGGTGACGACTCACAGTTGAATGTTGGTGTGTTGACATTTACTGGGTCTGTGGTGACCTAATGTATTTGTCTATTTTGAATAATGGTTCCCTGTCATAAACTTTGGGGGAGGCTTAATAATACGTTTCTCGCGACAAATATTGGACTGTTCTACAGGAGTCCGGGAGTCGTGGTTTATGCTCAAAATGTAGAATGTGTACAAGCGACATGAAGTGAATGCACATTATTGCAGATTATGGGTTGCGATAGGGGTACGTTTAGTTATCCCCAGTTTTGGATGCTGGTGAACAAGGCTGTAAAAGTAACAAATAATTACTTTTTATCTTAATGCTCGTTTCTTTAATATCGTTACTAGTTACTGTCGTTACTCTCAGCAAAATTGATACTTTTAAGTTAAAATTGAAACCGAGTGGCAAAATAGAAACGAGGTCAAAAAATTTAATTTTCAAACAAAAGTAACGATACCGTAATAGTAACGATATTTATTAAGGAGTAATCGTGTATTACATGGAACTTTATTTAATATTCGTTACTCAGTAACGAATACTTATGTAAGCATTGAACGCCAAAGCATTCACAAATTTCAAATTGCCCACACTTGCATCTTCCTTAAGGAAAGGCCCAATACCAGCTGCGTACTCAGAGAGCCATACATTTCAGTTCGAATTAACTGAAAATCAACGAAACTGAACGAAGTGATTGGTATGTTCACTGTATGACATTTCCGTATACAGTGAAATCTGCCTTAGTTGGCCAGCTGCGGTGCAAGCATTTTTGGCCAACTTAGAGAGGTGGCCAAGTTATAAGGGTGCCTGTTTTCTGCTATGTAGATCTAAACATTTCATTCAGTGCACTTTTATACACAAGCGCCACAATGTCGCCCAGCAGACGACTATGTTGTATGAAAGACGAAATAATATCGAAAAGTGCTTCCAATATCCAATATAGGCAGGTGGCCAACATACAAATATATTTGCAGGAGTATTTGCATGGAATTTTTGGTGGTACTAAAGGTATACTGGCCAACTTACAAGGGTGGCCAACCTTACATGCTTCATTTTGTTCAGCGTTGCTTGAGTTTTGCTCAGAATTCAATGAAGAACGATGATGAATTCATTTCTGTTACTTCTCAAGACATTGACATTGGACGCATGAGGCAGGACAAATATTTATTTTTTATGATATTATGGGCCTCGGCGAGAGTGCGTGGACCCTTACGCCGGCACTGGGTGGACCTACAAGTTCCTCTCGACACATTCCCACTTATTCTCTTAGTCAAAAATATGTGTCACTTTGACAAATTGTCTCTTAGTCACTCGCACGGCGATCGTGTGTGCCACATTTCATGAGAAAGTATTTGAGCCACATTTCAAAGATAGAATGAGTGAGATTTTGTCGTTTGCAGTTTTGTGGGTGACACCAAACGACAAAGGGTAAATATATAAGTTTTAATCCAAACCTTGTAATGATATGTTCACGTTTAGTGTTAAAATACCAACAAACCCTACAAACTAAAGGTTAGGGTGTTGGCTCAACAATAGGGGCCCAACAGATGTACTTTGTTTAAATTAATGTTTATTATTACTGTCGGCTTATTGTTTAAGTTCTTCAATGGCTGGTGCTTACATCGGGTTGTTCAAGTCCGGGTGTTCATGGTGATCCTTTTGGGATGGGGTGGTGATGTGTTAGCCGACTTAGCCTCGATGGTGATTGCTATCGGTACTCTGGTAGAATGCATGCAGCTCTTTGTTCGACGTCGTTGGGAAGTTCTGCGCGTTTAGCAGATTTAACGCGTTGAGGTAGCGCTGTCCGGGGATTGTTTTTCTCAGGTTCCTGATTTCCTAGCTATGAAGGTTGTTGATTTCTAGTAGCCATATACTGTTGCATCCCCCTGAGTGCTTGGTCGTAAGGCATATTGTTGCTGTGGTGCCTTTGACGGTCCCTGTCGAAGGTGAGTCCGGTACAAATTCGCAGTATTTTTCTTTCGGAAATTGCAAGCTTCGTCATGCTGGTCTTAGAGATTGTGTACCAGATTGGGAAGCAGTTCGTTAAGATAGACCGTGTAAGCTTATTGTAGAGCAGCAGTTTTGTCCTCTGGCTTAGTCCATTTTGCTTGCTCATCAAGGAAGCCTTGTTGGCCTTCTTAAGGGTCAGTTACGAATGTCTTTTGAACTTCAACCTTTCCGTGAAGTTAACGCCAAGATACTTGACCTTTTTGTTTGTTGATATTTCTCTACCGTTAGGTAGCACTGCCTTTAGGCTTCGACATTAGGCTGCTGATCTGAATCCACCTCTGGATGGTCTCCTGAGTTCTGCACTAAAGGCATTCCAAAATAACAGGAATTAGCAAATATAACCACCGAGTGGAAATTGTTCCCACTTAAAGGCACACTCTGCAACATGTGCTGCCAACTTTTTTTTAATTTATTTGGAGAAAGAATTGGAATGGTTTTTCGTCACCTCACTCCAATTCAAGAATACAGATTTCGATGTGATTTGACAGAAAAATGCGAGCCGAAAGTTCGTCACCTCGTCTAAGAAAATAAGGGGGGTTAACAAAAAACTTCGACTTTGTGAGTCTTCAAAAGCGTAGTTCCTATATTTGGTTGAGAATTCCCCTCGGCACTCATACCATGATTGGTTTTTATAGAAGCTAGAGGTTTGAAGGGGCGTAATCGACTTAGAAGCTAGGTCTTTCGTTCCTCTTTCCAGTAGAGTTGATATAACCGCTGGTACAAATCGATTATGAGCAAATTCGTGTGAATAAAACTGGACGGTGACACAGAGAGCGACATAAAAAACTGACAAGTTCCAAACGAGATATTTCTGCGAATGAACATGTAACAAAAAGTGGAAGGAAGTGCTCAATAGTACATATGTACATCTCATGGCCATGGGTTTTTCCGCTCTTCCTCTGAATGCAGCACTGCTCAAAGGGCAAGAACTATTGATCGGCTGATTGGAAAAAGGAAAACAAGTAACAATACATACTCGAGGGAGAGAAAAGGAATTATTTGAAACTTTCCTCTTCCAATCTAAGGGGATTGTGCTGAATTTAACGAATTGTTCTACCATTCACTTCATTCTTCAGATCAAGCACATTTCGATTGTTTTCTATTGTGCACCCCAAATACATCAGGAATGAAAACTTAAACAATCTAAATTTTGGCTTAGGGAACTTGATGCGATGTAGAGATTAGTTTAATCACAAACATTAAACCCACATTTAATGTATGGACGTCCGTAATCCCTCTCCTTCGACTGGAAACGTGTTTCGTTGTGGTCGCGGACTAGGTAACGAGTGGAAGAATTGGCCTACATTCTACTGCCGACTCCGAACTTTAAAATTCGGGGTCTATTTTGACGAACATAGCTGCTTTCTGAGTTGTGTAAGCCGATTTCTGAGGAGTATCCGGAGTCGGACCATGTACACTCAACTTAGGATTCGACATACCGACGGTAGATTCGGTACTACAGTCCTGACTGGTCCTAACTTCCACAGCAACCACTCATATTGCGTGTTCTACGGCCTTGTCACGAGTGGATGTCCATTATAATCGGTTTCTCTCAATCTCACTCCATAAAGCAAGACTGATGCACTCAGTATTGAATTGATCAAATGGGCGGGTTTCGTTTTTGTTCTCCGTTTTTGGATCATCAATTCCACTGCGAAGTAGATTTCTTACTAATTTATTGTCAAGCCAGCGAACAACGAATGGTCTGAGCCTGAACTCTAACTATCTTCCATCCACGTTGAATTTATCGTCCGCGTTTTTCATGGAGGCTCAAATTTGACGATCTTCTCTCCGAGATAATCGGCATCACATCGATTTTTACACAGCTCGCTGTCTTCTATTCACCCCCCACGCAGGACAAAACATCTAGACAAAACTTTTCTGTCGAATGCACTACAGTTGTGTTCTGAATCGGCTGCTTATCGTCCAGCAGAATAGGCTTTCTAGAACACAGTGGTCTGGATGTTTGCCGTTTGTCGTATTCCCGTTTGCCGCGAAATAGAACCACCTCCTCAACTACTAGCGTAACGTGCTGCCCGAATGTTCTATAGCTGCATATGAGACTTATTTCACCACTTTTTCACCACAATATCGATCATTACCCAAATTTTATGACCATAGGTGAGAGTTGAAACAAATACTGATTTGAAAACCGCTAACTTGGCTTTGACACCAAGCTCGGCCTTCCTCACAGATCTGACTCCTTCCATCGGACGGGAAAAAAGACCCCGAGATTCTTAAGCTCCTTCACCTGTTTCAATGGGGCTCCACAAGCATGTACGTTCTGGAGATGACCATAACCTCCGATAGGTCCACGTTGGCCTTCTTACCAGCATCAGCACATACGGCCACAAACCTATCGAGTGCGAGCTGGAGTTCCGTCTGGGAAGATCTGAGGATAACTTAGTCATTTGTCTGTCGAACAGTACATCTCCTCACTTAGGTGCAGTGCACATTTTTGGAACTGCAAGGTGAATGCTTGTGTGTGGTGGGACACATCCGGCTTCCATTCCATTTCCACAACTATTGATGTTTAAAACTTTTTAGTGTGAATATTGACATCGCCACCCAGCTTGCTTCACGGTTTGCCTACCAATTACCCGAAATGCTGTCAAGATGAATTTTTGTTTGACTTCACTTTCAAGAGTCAGACTTTTAGGACGACTAATAGACATCAGCGTGTTTGCTGACCTTCGTGTACATCGAAGATTTCGTCAAGACATGTCGTCTCCTGATTGTAATCCACTAATTTTTGATGGAGGACTGAGCAGTCGACAACTGACAACAAATGTCAATTCCCTGACAGTAAAAAATAATTTAAACACCAAATGTCTGAAACATGACAAGGTGGTCTAACAAAAGAAGTGGATCACTGTTTTCCCTTACTTTGCCATGTTGGCATGATGGTCCTTTCCTTCCGTGGTCGCAAGCATCTCTCTGACGGTTCAACATGTCTCGATGGGTAGCTATCGTGAAACGTTGATTATTTATTCTTTTTTTTTTCACAGTGCATCTCACTCGCTTCTCCAAGCATGTTCTATTTCCACAAATCCCTGCAGAACGATTCCCAGATTTTCGTCTTTATCTCGACTAGACTGCCTGCCGAGGTTGTAATTACGGTTCAAATCTTTGCTATATCTTCCAGATGTTGATCCCGACTTAGTAATCAACTCGTAATCTCAACTTGCTCCCTCTGTGTCCCTGCCCTCTGTTCCTTTCACGCTCTTGCCCTTCCACGCAAGTGAAGCGCATGAATAGCCCACTTAACCAATCCTCCCAGCGTGCCTATTTACTTCCAACATCCTTAAGTTAGCAGACATTCATATCGCCCCCCAGAGCGCCACTCTCCCCGGGGGGCTTTCAACACAATCAACCCGCAAAGTTGTTTCTTCGACATAACTCACGGCCACACTCGTTAAACGGTCATTTGACAGCAAGATTACCCCAAGCCATCTGTCCAGCGCTTCTCCTTCGCCAACAAAAAATTACCCACAAAATAAAAATTAGCAACAACAACAATAGACAAGAGATAAGACGGCAACTGCATCTGCAAGGCCATAAACATCTAACGGCGTCTGATTTATTTTAGTCACAGATTTGCACAAAGCAAACATCACCGAGTGGAGGCTGCTCGCAATAAATCTCCGGCACTTACATTGCAGCGCATTGAAGGCGTGTAAACGCGCCGTTCTTATCTGCGCGTCACAGTTCCACGACTCTGGGTGGACATCAAATCTCCTATAAAGTGCAAAACATCATAAAACATCTTAAATTATCATTTAATTGGGCCGCTGCCAGCGTCATCGCTGCTGCCGGGACCTCGCGGCTGAATCACGGGACACGGACGAGGCCCTTTCACTGAGCCGGGATTTGCCGGAGTTCGCCTTCGTCTGGTCCGCGGACTTTGGTCAATTTTGAAGTCGCTTACTCGACGGTATTTGCATTTTATGACCCAGCCCATAAAAGCTCTCGGAACGTGCCGAACGACCGCGGCTCACATAAATTGCCGGGTGAGCAGCAAATCCCCCTCAAATTCACGCACACTGAGCTGAGGTGGGCGGAACACTACCGAAATCCTAATCGCGTTGCACAACACGGCCAGTGCTATCATCGCGTGTCCTGCGGGCGGAATGGAGTGGAGCTTTCCCCGGATATCCGGCGACGCACGAGATGTTTCACGAGAAACGGATCACAACGGAACTACTCGAAATTGAATAAAATTGCGGTGGCCCAATTTTTTTTCGTGGTGGTGTGCACGTTGTTTGTCGTAAATCCTTGCAAAGCCAGCGTCGGTGGCGTGCACTGACTGGCTGGCGGCAGCGTTTAATTGAAGTGCAATCAACGAGTAGGGTTCCAGGGAGCCGTTAAACCCACCGCAGTGGTCGCAACGAAATGGGCAATATGCTTTGTGAGCTGATTTAATTTCGCGCGGGAATTTCTCTCTTTATTGTGATGGTTTCCTTTTTTTTCAGGTTGAGGCAGTGAATGGGTTGTGAGGATAGCGGTTAATCAACGTTAGGATGGTCTATTCATTGCTCACGCGGTGGGAGGGAGTGGAGAAGTAGTTGGAACTGCTGCTGGTCTAGAACATGGGAAAACGAGTGTCTGGGGAAACACTTCAATACATGCCTCGGAGTGGGTAACATCTCATTTAGATATTTTTTTTTCTTTGGATGGGATCTTCCGACTTTATTCCTGAACGACCCCGTTTGTTGTTTTCATATTCGCCCGATGGACGTATACCATGCCTTTCATTTTTCATGTTTTGAAGGGAGGTGGGTAGGCGAATGCATGCACTTACTGCCGTGGCACACTTAGCCCAAGAAGATGGGTCCATTGTGCCTTTTGAAGGAATAGCTAGATCTCTGTGCACTGAATGGCGCAGTTGGTTAAATGCCTGCCTTTCATTCGAGAGGTCTCCGGTGCCCACTAAAAGAAAAGTCAAAATGCATTTATGGGGTTGTCAAGTCTGGTCCAGTCACCTTTTGTCGTTGGGATCATTTGACTTCACTCTCACTGGAGTGGTCGATCCGTGGTAGTAGTCTAACCGGGGGTTGCTGTCTGGCAGTACAATGGAGACGAATTGTTGTCCGAGTGAGTTTGCTAAGAGCTACGTAACTTGTATTATTCCATTGGAACATGCGTTGGATAGCTACTGTCATTGTACGTCATTTCAGTCTATGTCATTCATTTGAAGCGTAAACAACAATAATTTTTTTTTCACTCAAATATGTCGAAGTTTGTGCCTGAAAAAGTGTTTTTGCGGGGACACGATACACACGACACACGGCGCCACAAAAGAAAGTCATTTTTGCATCGGATTGTCACTGTTTATGAAAAATTCGTCTATTACGACAACCCCAAGCGCAAAGAATCATATGTGAAACCCGGCCAACCAGCCAAAGGTAATATTCTGTATTTGGTGGGATCAGAAGGGTGTGCTGTATTATGAGCTGCTAAAACCGGGTGAAACCATCAATGGACACTGCTACCGAACACAATTAATCCGTTTGAAGAGAGCAGTAGCCGAAAAACGCCCGGAATATGCGTCCGGACGCGAGGCAATAACTTCAATCATGGCAACGCCCGGCCCCACGTTGCTATTTCGGTTAAGAAATATTTGGAAAACAGTGGATGGGAAGTTTATCAAGGAACAGAATATCAAAAATTGGCTTGTTGTCGTAGCCGGGATGCTGACTTCGATCACTACTTTGATAGAAATGATACAGCACGTTGGTTGATGTTCGTGGGAATGTCTGCTCGTTGAGCAGATTCAATGCGTTGAGGAATCGTTGTCCTCTGATGTCCATGTTTAGATGGTTTCCGATGTCCCAAAGTTGGCCTTCCTAGGTGTCAACTTCGAATGGTTGCTGAATTCTAGTGTGTCGGTAAAGTTAACGCCGAGATACTTTACGTTCTCCTTTGTTGTTAATTCGGCACCATTGGGTAGGATTACATTGATGCTGTGGCATGCGGTTGCTGATCTGCATCTACTTCCAGATGGTCTTCTGAAGCACATGAGTACTGATTTCTCCGCATTTATTCGGATACCCCATTTGATGTAGTGATTGTACTTCCGTGCTGTCTGGTTTTCCCAGCTCTGTGCCGCGATTTGTGGTGACAATGACGTGGCGTACATCAGTGAGGCATCTGCGAATAAACAGCATTTGACTGTGTCGGCTAGAGGTGGAAGGTTTGCCGTGTAGATGACGTAAAACTTGGGTCCCAGCTTTGATCTCTGTGCAACTCCTGCTTCGATGTCCCGCTCTACCTGGACGTAAAACTTCCTTGAACGAAGAAAGCTGTAGATGATTTTGATAGGGTTAGCGGGGAACCCCATTAGATTCATCTTATAGACGAGTCCCTCTATCCAGACCGAGTCGAAGGCTTTTTCCACGTCCAGACAGGACAGGCGGCAGTGACTTGGTGGTTGTTCAGGCCAGCTACGACGTCATGTTGAGACTTCATGAGGCGGTGAAGCGTTGAATGTCTTTCCCGGAATCCATACTGCATATCCGGGATGATGTTCAGGTCGGTGGACCATCGCTAGACCATGTAGAATTTTGCTTATATTGCTCAAGAGCGATAAAGACCTGTATCCCGAAACACTAGTAGCGTGCCCCTTTTTGGGTATTGCAACAATTTTCGCTGTTTTCCACTTGCTAGGGAAATGACTCAAATTCATTTCTCACATCCTTTTATAAGTGTTATTTCCTTATCCCTTTACAACCCCTGGTGTTGAAATCGTCGTTAATGTCGTGGCGTCGTGACTCAGTACCGTCACCGTTCAGATGTGTGCGATCGGCTCATTGTCTTGTCACCGTTGCATAGCTACGCGATCACCCATGTCCCTTCTTGTTGTTGTTAATTTGTCGTTGTTGTTGTAAATTGCCAATGCCCTTTTCATCAGATTTGTTTAGTTCAGATTTCTGTTTAGTTTGGAAGGAATCCTACATGTCCACCAAAATTCTCTAAAACCGAGTTAAATTGTTCTCTTAAACGGTAAGGATGCTCGTTCGCCTGAATAGGACGGTCCGCATTCAGAAGTTCTTTTCTTCCTCGCAAATGCTGCCGTTTGTTCTATTTATACTTCTTAAAACTACGTTTGGTATTCCGCATTCATTCCAGCTGCTTTAATTAAAGTGCATTTGGAGCGTGTACAAGAGCAAAGAGGAGGTATTTTTCTTTTCCACAGCACCGTAGCCTTTGTAACCCAATACCTGAGCTCCGTAGAGCACTATCGACGCTGCAGTTGAGTGGAACAAAGTTTGTCTTGCACTTTGGTGTATATATTTATTTTTTAACCAACGATACCATGACGCAATCGAACAGATAGCTCTTTTTTCCTCAAAGTGCGGCTTGAAATTTAGACGATTCAATTCATAGTCAAACCAAATTGCTTCAATCGTAGTGTGAACCCTTCGGGCAATTTCGAAATTGTGATGTCGAAGTTATGCAATTTCGCGCCTAGTGGGAACATACTCACGCCTATCCCCAATTCCATCGTAATCGAAAATACAGAGGCTACGAACTCCGAAAAATCTATCACAGAATTCATTCGAAAATTGTTTTGCCACTAATTTCGGAGTTCGTGATGGTTGGTATCACTGAATACGAATGAAATGGAAGTTTGCTATCTGTTTGTATTTACGTTGGAATTAGGATTCCGTTCGGATTGTGCGATGGCATTTTTCGTATTGTAGCTTCGATTCGCAGATTTGCTGATTGGATTCTGTGACAGGGCTGACCGTTAGAGGGGACGATTTAAGAGGATGATTCTGGTGTATGACGGAAATCAGCGTTGAGTGAAAAAATGTTTTCGTGCACATAATGTTTGATGTCCTTTGTCTGAAGGACATCTTGTGGGAGGATTTAGTCGGCCCTCAATACCTGCTGAAAATGTGCCTCTGACAGACATAGCATAGCTATAGATGAACCGATATGCCGTAACCAGAAATAATGATGAGTCGACGAACTAAGTCTATCACCCCCTTATGTGAACAGTGCTCACTGCCCGTGGATACAGTTCGTAGCCAGAGGGAAATTCTGTTCTGTGTTCTAATGGTACCTCTCCTTAGCCGGTCCATTTTCCGGAGAGTATAAATGGCCTTACGACGTTGATGCGAACCTCCGCAATGGACCTTGAACCGTATAGTAGCGAATTTATACGACTTTTCTTCAGGTTATAACAAAACTTTCAAATTCATTTTAGGTGTCTTATTCAAAGTTAAGAAATCAGCTCTTAATGAATGATCTGCGATCATGACAGCCTGTTCCTTTGAGAGAGGGACTAGTCATTTTCCTCTTGAACCTTAGGGAACATGGAGAACACGGAAGATTATTCTGCGTTTAATTGTGGTACGCATGGTATTTGTACTGTTTATTTGGTGGTAGATAGGAGAAGTGGTGGCCTGCCTCAATGGTATATCCTCTTAAGGTGACGTTGTGGCCAAGTCGTTAGCGGTTACTTTTTATTATATATATTGGCCACCTCCAATTCAATGACAGCTGACGCAAAAATTGACTTGCTCACTGTGTTCGACCCATCACGTCAATGTTGTCCGTGTTTCTATGACCTTTAGAAATATCGTACCTCTTGTATTTGCGAATGGGTCCTGCGCGATGTTGAAGAAGTCACATGACAAATCGCCATCTTGCCTAAACGCCTTTGAAGGTCTCGTATAGCTACCATTGCAACTGTCTCGTCCACTGTTCTTTATCCCAAATGCCCTTTTCATCAGACTTGTTTAGTGACAAATCGCCATCTTGCCTAAACTCCTTTGAGGGTCTCGGTGAGTTCGTCGAAAGAATTGCTCGAATCTCTATTGTCATGCTACACAACTTGATGAGTTTGAGAGAATTTCAAGACCGGCGATATATATCTCGTCCCAATTCACACTCGTCATTGAACACTCGGCCTGTGTGCATTACTTCGGTCACGGCTAAATTCAACATAAGACAACAGTGTGGGTGGACATGGATCCAACAACAAACCTCTGCACCTAATAAGTTGGTTGAGGTCCATTGCGACTTCTGCTGCAAACGCAGCCGTCCTCTGTTTTATTGTATGACTTCCTTGAATATTTTCTGGCCTGCCCACCTTAGGCGTTAGAAATGCAGGGGCTTGGTGAGCCCATGTCGCTGTACAGCACGTAGCGTACACAGTTGTATATTTTCCTCTGATCGCCATAAAGGCTCATACAGAGCTTTTCTGCAGAAAGACGAAGGGACCGTTCATCCACATTGTGAACATAAGATGATCTTCATGCACTGTGATGGACGTTCAAACCACCAGGACTTGTGGTTTTCCATCACAGCTCTGGTTTGTGGTAACCACAGTCGTCGTGGAGACGTCACCGACGTAATCAACCAGATATTCATCACATTGTCCGTGCAGAGGCAATTTATGAGGCGAGCATCAGTCGCCAACATAATGCGACAGCTTAGGAAAAAACACTTAAAAGGATGAAAACTTTTCTCATTAGGCCGCCATGACCTATCCAACACCCAGCAGCGTCTGTCGTTAATGTGTTGCATTTTAAGACGCCCATCGATTAGGAGTGATTCACTGCCACCACGATGTTTCTTCGCCGAACTCATCACCATTCACCGCATCCCCATTCCCCCACCCAGCGAAATTAATTCAGGCGCCCCTGACCTTCATCGCGTGGCCGGTTTCGCATTCGTGTCGATTGCCGATAAGAATTGCAATTTGTCGGCCCGCTCATAATTGCACCGTCGGCTTATTGAGCAATTTTCTGCGAGTTCATTTACATGGATAATAAATCGACTGGCTCCGCGGGAGCTATTTCCGGCATCTTAGGCGTGTGGTGGGCGGAAACGACGCCTGTGCGAACAATAGACCTCCCGTGTCGGAGAGTGATGAGGTAACGATGTGCCTGATGGATTTCTCCAGCAGTGCGTTATCAAAGACTTCCTTTCGCTCGCGCTGCCGTGCACGTTCGGCGGAGATGTAAAATTGAATCCCTTTTAGGGAAATGAGACGTTTAAGTGACGCTGAATGTGCGGAGGGGCTGTTTGGATCTGAGTTTGAGTGCGAACGATAATGGTTACGGGTACTTTACGCGAATCGCTATTACTCATCCAAAAGCTGGCGAATGTGACGCGGTGCTTTTTTTTCTGTTTTCGGTGCTATTCTTCGTCCCAGCTTGGGTCCTCGTCGTAAACATTTTAAATGGGTTATGCCAGAGGAACGGCTTTATTTGTTTTGCGCGCCATCCAACAAAAAGGTTCTGTGTTGCCTTGTTCTGTGACGGCATTTAAAATTCCAATTAGAAAAATAAGAGGCCTTCGGTTCGGTTCGGTTGGGATTACAGCAGCTTGGGAGCTGTGCGCGGTACGGTAAGTCTGACAAATTGAAGGAATTAAGGCAATTGGCGTCTATGAGAATTGCTCGCGGATAGGTGGGGACTACTGGTGGGAGGCCTCGGGATAGAAAAGGACAACGGATTATGATTCATAATTTCATTTAAATGCGCCTTCATTTAAAGGGTCCTTGGGACTTATTTGTTTGCTGTAGAAATCGGAGCGGGAGAGAATTTGAGAGTGGTCAAGCCGTTAGATTCGGGAATGGCTTACAGAGTCTCCTACTGAACTCGATGCAGTGGGAATGGTGGCAAGGTCCTCAGCTCCACATCAACCTCTGCGGTAGTTTTCTTATGGGATGCGTGTGTCGTTGGGAGGTAGGTACACAGAAGTGACTACCCCTTACCCCTCCTACTCTACTTGGACAACAATTCGGTTCCATTGCTGCTGTTTTGTTTATCGTCCAGATTTCGGCTCCATCAGGACTGGCGAAATAAGTGTTTTGTCGAGCAGATTTTGGTCTGTCGAGTCAATAGTTTTGAGTCCAGTTGCTTCGACAAACCGAAGTGGCGAAGGTCGAGCTCCACCAAGACATCGTTTGTGGAGATCACGTTTGCCCAGAGGTTGTGACTGATCGGTTCTTGCTCAACAGCATAAACTTCGTCTTCCCCTCATTATTTTGAAGACCAGCTCGTAACGCCCTTTCTTCAATCGCCGTTAAAGCTTCCTCTACGGTAAGTTGGGACCGCACCAAGTTGACGAATAGTTAACTGATTTGTACAAGGTAGTGCCCGCCGTGTTTACAGCTGCCCACCCACCACCCACTTTTCAGTACCAAATTGAAGAAATGACACGACAGCGCACATCCTCGCCGAGATACGGTGCAGGTATAAAACGCTCGGAAGTCCTCGAGTCGACTTGGGTGGTGCAAGTGCGACAAAATCGGATCATTTTCCCGGGATCGCGAATTCGGCCATGACATCGAATATCTCCTAAAGCCCATAGAAGGCCAAACTATACCTTCTATAGCAGACACTGGGGCTATTCTTTTTTTTACGGTATCTACAGCTTAATGCCGACTCCGACTGCGAAGTTTGAGAAGCCTTCTCTGGACAGGAATAATCTTTCAGCATTGTTAGTGACTCGAAAGAAGTGGGGTCTTGAAAATTATTTTTGTCGTACCGGTAATCGAACCAAGGCACCGTAGGTGTCGACGAACATACCCACAACGCCACTAAATCTTGGGCAATAGTTCCACATACCTCTTGTGAGCGCCTCTAGCTGTGGTTCTTAGTGTCCGTGAGTGGATCATGGACAAAACGAAAATTTCCGCGAATATGCCTCCAAGAGTCGACGTCTAAGTGCATGTTCTGAACGAACCCATTCCCCCAGACTACACTCGCCAATCAGTTCATTTTTGCCTCTCCTGAATGACCACCTATAGCAACCACCAGAAAAGTGACTGCGAACACGTGTACACCTCGATGCTTGCGCTAGTTTATGAGAACCGCCCTGGAGGCGGTTGCGAATCACATCAAACTTTTCACAATGAGCGCACAACGTGTCATTCTTCCGCACAGCTGCCTGATCCACCCCATGGAGCAGCCCCAAAAATCATGCGAATGCTTTCATAGCACAGAACATTTGCCCAATTTAAAATGTTTACCTTGCCGTATCTGTATTTCAATTCTGTTTGTAAACATCGTCGATTTAATTTTTATACAAATCAGGAGCACTCAGCACACATGTCAATTTGCATTTCAAAGAACTGTCGACGAGCAAGGAGGTAAAACGAAAACGAACACGATACAACCGAAACCGAACAGATTCATTCTCTGGCGACGACGACCCCTCGGTGACTCTGGAATAAATTTGAATCACTGAACGAGAAAGCGAAACCACATCGCACAGCACCGATAGACGAGCGAACGTCTTATCTTTTCATTGAAAGCGAGTGGGATGCCAAACCCCCCGAAACCAAACCAAAGCCACGCACTGACGCAGGGTGAGTCGGTGTCGGTCGTCGGACGACCTCTGAGAACTCTCAGAAGCGCCATTCAGTATCACCCTATCTGCGGCTATTTACAGAGACCACGAGACGGAATTATCGCCCGGTATCAGCCCATAATTTTGTGGATTTCATTCGACGAGGTTGGGAACACGACAAGTTGTGTGTTTATCAAGTCGAACAGTTTATGGGACCGCAAGCCGGTGGAGCTCTGAACACCACCACCGTCCTGCCGCGGCATTAAGTTATGATTGCAGCTCAGACATTTAATTGAATTGGATTAGTCAACAAGTTGATTGGGATTGCAAAAGGTTTTCGTGGTCGACGGTGGCGGCGACGGCCGGGGTGAGTGACCAAAGTAGCTGGATGTCGCAAACGACACCGACATGAGGTTGCCTTGCACGCGGTGTGCATCAGATATCCCAACGAATTGACAGTAGTTCCCGCAGCCGCGGACGTTGATTGGTGATGGCCAATTGGTCGGATGCCGGTGGCAGAGCATGTCGCCAACTAAGCCGTTTCTAAGTCCATTGAGAGTGATGCGGCTGTGATTTGCATTTCTGCAAGGAGAGAGATGCGCTCGCCGCTGATCATGTGATCGGATAAACATCGCAAATTAGTGAGTCGTTTAAAGTCGCATGGAATCGTTTAAGCGATACGCAACATATGTTACCACTTACTGCCTGTCTGTGAACTCGTTTGCTAATTACTTGCCAGTAAGCCATCGGAGACGGCCGCCTCGTTTCTTGGAGTCGCCGATGCTGCTATCGATGGCGTGGGCTAATGCGCGTGAAAGTTACTTGTTTGCGTCACACATTATTAATGATATCTACCGACGGGTACAGGTTCGGTAATAGACGATGATAAGGCATTAAGAACTAGTTTCTGTTGCCTGCCGGGGACTGGAGTGATAGGATTAAGCCAGGCACTGTTGGAGGTTTTATGTCAGCGGAGTTGAGTTGGAGGCGATTGAGATGTTGACGAAAGGCTAGCGAGTGCCTTGTGGAGGTACTCGGAAATATTTCGAAAATTTCCTGCCTTGACACAGCCTTTCTAGTGAAACCACTCCACTATCCACTCAGTGGGCAAGCTTTGCCGCTTGAACTTCCATCAATTTCAGCAATCTAAAGTAATCAACCACTAGTAGTGAATCAGCTGTAGTCTTCAATCCCTGCTCTTTCGTCAGTTGCAGTCTGCAAACATTGCTTTTTCATCATCACTCGCCTATGGTTAGTCTTCAATCATCGAACCAGTCATAGCACCAGTTTGCCATCATCAGTCTTCCATCTTCAATCACTATCTGTCAGTCCCCAATTAGAAGTACCTAGCCGTCAGTATTCAATCATCAGTCTTCAACCATCAGTCATCCATCACTCATCAGCTTCAAACATTCGACGTCGATCATCAGGCTTCAGTCACCTATCTGCCATCATCGGTCTCTTTTTATCAGCATCTACAGTTTTCGTTCATCAGTCTTACTCAGCAGTCATCAATCATCAGTCTCTGATCAACAGCCTTCATCACTACTCACTTATCCCCAGCCCTCTATCATCACCCTCCCTTCACCAGTCTTCAATGGAAAACCTCAATCCTGGCCACCTAATTCTCAGCTTTCAATCCTCAGTGTTATCAGTCTTGGATCATAAGGCATCAGTCATTCGTAGTAAGTCCCCCATCATCAGCTTCAATCACCAGTCTTCCGTTGCCAGTATTCTTTTTCATCAGTCTCTCGTTGTAAGGCTTCGACTATAACTCTCTAAGCGTCAGTATTCAATCATGGGTCGCAATCATCAATCTTCAATCCAAAACCACAATCCACAGTCTTCAGTTCCTCTTCAATCCTTCTATTTTGAACCCTCATACGATTCCCAGTTCACAGGGACTTTCTGGACATTCCTTTGGTTTCTCATCAGTCATCAATTTGTTTCATAATTTCAGTCTTTGATCTTAAGATGGTCATCAGCACTGTCCTCATCGCTTCTCAGTGCTCAGCGTGACTTCAGCCATTAGCCATCAGTCATCATCCATCATGATATGCATCACAAGTCGTGACGAACGTCATAAGTATACATATTGTTTACCCAATCCCCCTTTTATGGTAAATTAGTTCCACGCTCCGAGTATCACCATCTCCGAGATCACGATCACCGTCAGCCCAAACGGAGTCACTCACGAATTCCCCTTAAGTACATCGCCACTCCACTCCCAGCTCCTGCCACCGGGGTTGCGGGTCACTGCTCTGTGGCCCACCACATAAGTTCAATCATCATCCGATTTGCATGTTTATACATCAATCCGCCGAAGTAATTAATGCGCTTTCGCAGAAACTCTCAGCTGAAATTCCTCTCGAAGATCCATTTGCGAGATGCACAGCCTCCCCGGGGGGTGGCACATGCGGGCTGCGGCCGACTGCCATGTCGCTCATGCAAATGCCGACTACGAGCATGCAGTCCTTTCAAAGCAGTAATTGCACTCGCAATTGCAATGGAGGCAATCTAAAATGGGCATCTGCTTTTGAGACTTCCTCCAGCTGCATGGCCACCACGGCGCAAAGGGGCACTACTCCACCTCGATGACAGGACAGTTGGGATGTCTGCTAGATATCATCTCGCTCCACAGAACGACGCACGAAGCGTGTGTGTGTGCGCCCGGTTCTTATCTGATTCCTGTTACGCTGCCAATTAAGCGAGGACGAACATGAGCATTAGTCGAATGACCATTGCCGGAGTGCTGGTCTTGTGATGTCATCGCGCGGACCATGGTTCAAGTCCGTCGACGGCCGCCGAAGCGGAAGTGCATTGCACACAAATATGCGAGATGCGGATGGTTCTACAAATGAAATGAAGATTTAGTGCCGCGATATGGAAAAAAGACTCCAGCGTCCAGATGTGGGCAGGCAGACACACCGCCAGCAATGGCGAGTGTCTTTGACGGCGCATTAGCTGTGCGGCCGTGTGGAAGTTACGTGCCTAGCGAGCTGAATGTTAATGAACTAGGGCGCTCCTAGTCGAGCCGCTCGTGGGTCTCTCTTAACACGTCTGTTCTGGGCAGTTGCTGCTGGGCACAGGAAATGATGCACATATTCTGAGAGCTGAGGTGAATCGTCGCAGATTGCAAGCGTCTTGTGGCCTGTCCGAGGCATGCAGTCCATTGTGTACATTTCAGCGAGGGAGATGAATGAGCGGTAATTAATCTTGACGAAACACGGCAACCACGTCATCACTCAGATCGCTCTTGCTGTTTTAATTGGGCGCCAGCCAGGCCATCTCACTAATTCGTGTGGGAACGTCGATATGATGTCAGTGCTGCAAAAGGAATCAAGAAATATTGATCTACAAGGTTTAACGGCGGCGGTGTTTGGCGTCTTCGATGACTGTCCATGCTGGAGCGTCGCGTCGCTTCGAACATGACTCTAATGAGTACCTGATCCCATTTAGGGGACGTCTTCGAATACCGGAAACGATGACGTGGGTAATGGATAATGAGGTTTTAAAGGTCAACAAGACCGAAGGCTGTAATGGCTTCTAGAAACAAAGGGCAAATTAAGGTTGCACCCCTTTCACGTCTCACGGCAAATGGACTGCTTCCACTTTCAATTGGGTTTTAATTTTGCGAAAAATCGATGAAATCAGGAGCATCCGCGCCTACGTCTTAAACAATTTATGTTCGGATTTCAATTACCGCTTGAGTAGATCCATTACCCATTCCCGACTCTGGGGAGATAATGTTCTTCAATAATACGCCAAACGACGGAAACAAATTTCATCGCAGCGATGAGGGACTCGTAAAAGCAGCCGAATTGCATTTAACCTTAAACATAAGATTCGACGATAAATTTACTATGCATGAGCCGGCATTCCGCTTGAGCCGCCACAGATAAACTCAAATTGAGTTTGATGACCCAAATTATGACGATTTGTCATTCACACAGCGGTCATCGAGAACGCTCAGCACCGTCATTATCCCCACTAAGTAGGGCCGTCCGTCAGAGGACGTCCCGTTCCGCTTGGCCCAACTATCCCCAATCACGTGGGGCACACTCCGTGGCTGTTGGTTGAACTTTGATGACTCTATTAGGGAGTAGGCATCGGGTCGGCCATCTATCTGTTAACCTTTCACCAGCAGAGGAGATCCCCGCTGCGGCGGTTCCCTTAAGGTGTACGTCTCATAAATAAACGATTTTCCATCCATCGTATTCAATTTAAACGATATCATCTCCTCCCCTAGCACCACAACCCGGCGACGGGGTCAATATCATCGCTTCAGAAAGAGAAACATCTGCCGAAAGGAGTCCCATTCTGATACACTTTATGGCCTCGGCTGGGTTCTGCGTGTGGAATAGCACTTCGACCTTGACTCTGCTCTGCTGACAGAGCAGTGCCCTCCATCCACTGGCACCCATGGGTGATCCCATTGCAGTGCCAATTGTGAACACATGTTGCTGGCCATTGCACCTACACGAACTGCCCTTTGAATCTTCGAATTTCCCACGAGCACGCATTCACTGCTAAGCCGTGAGCTTATGCATTTCACTTGTCACACTGTCACTTATGTCCAACTGTACATGCATCTTCCTATGTCGAACGACGCATTAATCTGTTCCCATCCCCGCTAGACTGGAAGTCGTGCGAGCACTGACGCCCATAATTGGCGATGCACTTGTCCATCAAAACGAACTCGGTCGCAGTCAACGGCAAGATGACACAGTCTCTGCTCGCAGATGCACAACGAGAATGCACGGCCAATTGAGTTTTATCGGTTTGCAAGAATGACTATTGTGCGGTTGCAATTGGCGTTGCAATCCAAAGTAATGGCAGCCCGTTCCGTACGTGTGGGGACCGACTCGTCCGACTGCGCAACACGGTGATCGAGCAACGACTGGGGGGAGGTGGTGTAATGAGATGCAAATTAGAAAATTCAATTTTATTGCCGCCTTAGGGGAATTTAAGTGGATTCGGGTGGCCGGTTGACAGATCGATTTTCCACCCACTGGGCTGTGAAGTTGTTAAAACCGACGAATGGCTTTTGTGGAGGCAACAATTTGCCGTGGATCTTGAATGAAATCAGCGGAGCGGGCATGACAAGGTGCCAGATATGCATATTGCTTGTCAGGGAATTGCAAGACAGACGTGACGAGACTAATGAGCGGTCATTACGTCGCTTAAGGCATTGCTTCAATTCCAGATGCTTCCGCAACACATAAAGCGTTCCTTTGGACGTGTGAATAATTGCATGTACTTCATTATTAATGCTTAGAAAATGAAGACTGAATGAATGATGCATTCGGTCAGTTTTCAGTCTTCAGTCTTCAGTCTTCAGTCTTCAGTCTTCAGTCTTCAGTCTTCAGTCTTCAGTCTTCAGTCTTCAGTCTTCAGTCTTCAGTCTTCAGTCTTCAGTCTTCAGTCTTCAGTCTTCAGTCTTCAGTCTTCAGTCTTCAGTCTTCAGTCTTCAGTCTTCAGTCTTCAGTCTTCAGTCTTCAGTCTTCAGTCTTCAGTCTTCAGTCTTCAGTCTTCAGTCTTCAGTCTTCAGTCTTCAGTCTTCAGTCTTCAGTCTTCAGTCTTCAGTCTTCAGTCTTCAGTCTTCAGTCTTCAGTCTTCAGTCTTCAGTCTTCAGTCTTCAGTCTTCAGTCTTCAGTCTTCAGTCTTCAGTCTTCAGTCTTCAGTCTTCAGTCTTCAGTCTTCAGTCATCAGTTTCAGACTTCACTTCACTATACTGTCGGTTGTTACTGCTCCTTGCCCTTTCAATTATTCACATTGTCGCAGTAGTCAATCGAGGCCCTCGCGCCAATCCCATTTTCAAACAGTTCCACTCTCTTCGCACGCCTTCTTTAATTCCCTCTAACGTCACCCACAGCGACGTTTGTCAGTTCGATTATGCAACTCATTAATTACCTCTCGGCAAACACCCACCCTCCCCCACGCGTCCGTGTCAGACGCCACCTTTGCACAGTTCCATCGCCCGATTCGCTTGTCGCATTCAAATGCCTGTGCGGCATGCAACACAACGAGTGCACGTTGCAGGGCACTGCTCATCCCATCCACTGAGCCGCCCGTGGGTGTGTGGATTAATCCGTCATCCGAGCAATTACATTTCTGAGCCGTTTCGTGACTACTGTTTGCAGATACACTGAGTCCCCCTAATCGCGTAGTTCATGCCTCGATTGCTATCGCAGATAGGCCCGCTGGTGAATTGATGGATCATCTGGGAGGCATTTCCGCATGGAGTGAGTTTCAAGGAAATGGAGCAGTGGTTGCACTCCGCTTGATCAGCGGGGAAGCCCACGAGAGATCGGTGCCCCGGGCGGCAATAAATATTGTGATCCCAGTAAATCACTCGTACCTCGTGCCATTTGTCACCTCTCCCAGGAAAGCCAAACACGCGTGCGTCGAAATACTCCTCGAGCGTGGTAAGTCGTGTCTGGCACAGCCCGGGCATCGGTGCAACCCAGTCGCAAACCAGTTCGGCACAGCTGTCGTCGCAAGTAACAGCATCGGTTGGATTTTCGTGCTCTGCAACCGCGATACTGCCTGTCGTTTATGTAGTTCCGTGCCACCGGCGGCGACGTGCCTGCTGTGGGACGATCGGTGCGAACGTGCCGAGCCTCTGTGGGGCGTTGCGCCCGCAGCCCGTCGACTCGCAAATGAAGGAGTTGGGTGTAATCCCCCGATAAAGAGTCGAAGTTAATAAATTCAAACGACTGCCCGTGTTGAGTTGCTGCCTCGGCCTCGCATTGATCCTCAGCAGAAGACGGCACGTCGCGAGATTTGCATGGACATCTTAATTACGAACGAGATACTGCTTGTAAATTTATGCATTGTTAATTGGACACAATCGATGGTAAATGAATGGCGGTGACAAGGTGTTTCGCTGTTTTACTCACGTATGCTCAGTGGTTAGAGATTGTAGCGAAAGTTGGCTTGGTTTTGGTGAGACGGCGGAGGGGAGAGTGAAACACTAGATGATGCAAGCGCCATAAATGAGTGAACAGACCGAAATCGGGTGCGGATCGAAACGTGTTGAGTGATGGTTTAAAATGGGCAGGGGAGATGTCACCATCTCAACATCTTGCTCTGCCGCCCATGAACAATCGGGTAGGCCCTTGTCAGTGCGGCATCAGCCAGAATGAGATCGACACCCACGTTAGAGCCGCATATGAAAGCGTCAATGGACAGCAGCTATACACTGCTAACACTAGTTTCTACATTCCTGACAAACTCGTTAAATTGTGGACGCCAGAAATTGTGGAGAATTCTCACTTGTCCATCGGTTCCGTAACGAAATAACGACGCACAATGTATTAACACCTTAAGAAAAGGCGAGGCGTTGTCTTCTGACAGCTTCAACACTATGCTCAGATTGTGCACAACTCTCGGGCCATTAGAGGCACTATCTTCAAGAAGTCCGTTCAACAGGATGACATTGACATGATGGTCGAAAGCGGTCTGGCGATGCACGAGGAAAAAACCAAGTATATGCTGCTGGGTAAAGGTTGGCAGTGAGGGCCAATTGTCAAACTAATGTCCAACAACGCCTCAGGTACCGATGGAAAGCCACCAAACCAGCTGCAGAAGGCTTTGAAAATGCCCGACAGATGGAATTTTAGCATAATTTGCCCAATCCTAAGGATTTCAACTGCTCCACATTACACATAGTACCATCCCTGTCGTCTTGTGTATGCGCTTGAAACCCTTCGACTGATTGGAACTCCCCTGTTATTTACTTCGCAGGTCTTGGACAAGATCGGGATCCAAATGGATGCCAGGGATGATGGATGAGCTATACAGCGAATTGCTGCAACCGAGAACAAGAACAGCGCAAGAGGAGTACCGGGCTAGAAGACGGAAACTGGAAAAAAGGTCTCTCGCGACCTTCCAGCTCAAGGATATCCAAGAGTTCAGGGACAAGTTGAAAATACTGGTCTTTTATAAAAAAAAAGCCTTATCTCCGAAAAGGAACACTCTCCGAAACGTAACCTTGTTACTTATCCGAAAGGTATAGTGGATGAATTTAAGCAGTACTTCCAACAGATTCCTAACGGGGCTGACCAGGAGAGGGTGATAGGGAATCAAGAAATCTCAACTCCAGTCGACGATGTAGTCCAGTCTTTAAAGAAGTCGGCACAGCCAAGAAAAAGCTGTAGAAGCCGTAGGCTCAGATGGCTCACCATCAGAGCTCTTCCACGCCGATGGAGAGCCTGGTGGTAGGGAGCATGTACCAATCGTCTTTGGGAAGAGGAAAGAATGCCCAAAGACTTCAATATCAGCTCCAGCCATCATCTAGAGCTCGAGTAAGCCACAATGTCGAAAAAGTGAAGATACAATAATCAACTGAATGTGCTCCTGACAAGTAATGAATATAAGTTTGTTGCTGTATGTCAATTTTGCGACTTTATAGACCTAGTCAAACCAATTTAAGTCTCTCTTCCCAGCTAAGTCTGGCTAGGCCAGGTGGAGCGAAAGGACTACAACGCTTCGGCTCGTAAACTACTTACTTGACGCGAGGCAAACCTCAACCGCAGCGTGTCCAGCTAGAAGGTGACCAAAGTCAGCTGTGAACGTAGGAAACTGATGGCGCCCAACACAAGACCGACCATGCTACCCGGTGAGACAGAGTAAAGAAGAAGCCAGCCGAAGATGAATTTGAGCAACCCAACATGACATTCACTAATAAACTCCTTTGAATCCATCGTTTCTTCCGCGTTATTGTGCATTATTCGTATGCGTGCTTCGGCACTGTCCAGCCCTCCAACCCATGGACCGTCTTAGGGTCCCAATTGCTTTGTTTTTCCCCTGTTCAATTGTATGTTTAACTACTCCTGTTGTGCAGAATGATTCTTTCCCCATGAGCGTGCGTACATCTCCATCTCTGCATGAAATAAGAAGATTTCCATTTCCTTTCAACCTCAGTCCATTTGATGATGCCACGATAGAGAACTATGACCGAGCACGCACTAGTCACACTCCGAGGCCAAGTCATTTCATCGGATAAGCCTCACAGCGGAGGATTTGACACAAGACAGCGTGTCGCTGTAAAGAACACCTCCACATTTCAACATGTCTCAAACTATTCCAAGGCATTTGAAAAGAACAGAAAATCTTTTCGAAAAAAAATAAGAAAAGTCAACCCCTCTAATGTATTCGTTGTCACGGTTTTAATCGAATAAACATGTCCGCTCCAGAAACGTCTGCCATTCTGCCCCCGTTTCGGTGTCAAAATCAAACATGTCCATCGTACAAACACAACGACTCTGTCTCTCCTCCTCGCCCCCGGAAGGCACAGCTCGAGGTGATGTCGCTCTCGGTTCTGGCGCACTCGGTGCTGGCACGGTGACATCTTAAGTCGTTGCCAGGCAGCCATGTAGCAGTGCAAAACAAAGTGATACACATTTTCCTGCTCACACTCGTGGATGTGAAATTAAATGGCAAGAGATTGAGCGAGGGGGAAAGTTGTAAACTTCATTAAGTCTCAACTTTCTCCTTGGTGACAAAAGCCCCTAAATACTCGAGCATTTCTTGGCGAAAAAGTTGAAATGAGCCTCTGGCCTAGCATTTGCCATGGGAATGGTTGGTCGTCTCTTCTGCGACAAGGATGCAGCCGGAAGGCGCGAGTGGGTGGCTGCAATCTTTTGTGGAAAACAAGGGTGAATTCGCTTTCTTTATTGTTTGCCGGTTAAGACATTATCCCGAGGGATGAAAAAGTCTGCCAAAGCTGAACAACGGATTGCATTGCTTTCACTCGGAGGGGGAGCCCGAATCGATTGCGGGAGAGATCCACATTGTGCGGGTGCCCTGAAAGAAAGATTTCCACCGCCCCAACGAATGACAGATATGAAGTGACTAACGGGAAACAATTATCAAGTCGAAGATGTCATTCGCTGGCGCTTCAGGGGGTCCATCGCCTTTTGGCGGAGGGGGTGGGGTGGATGTGGAAATTTCAGCGAAATTGAGCTGAAATTGATACCCTTTCTGGCGGATGTGGTGACAGTTTTTGACAGGATACCGTGCCAGGATGGCAAAGTGATTTATTGAGTTGAATGATGATGGATGTTGGCACTGGGTGTAAGGGTTCGTCGGTAGAGCGCATGAAGTATGGTGGGTGTTTTTAGATCCCTGTCATATCACTGTTTTTGTTTGCTCATCCGCCATCGATTGGGGACGTGATGTCTTACCATCTTCTCGCCGAATTGATATCTGCCAGCGACTCTGAGTTCCGTCCGCTCAACTGTCGCGTGTCGGCAGACATCGTGTAAGGAAGTGGAAACGTGATATTTCGTCTTTTTCTCAAGGACATTGTTTGTAACAGTATTAAATCTGAAGAGCTGCTCGTACTTGTCTATTGGTATGTCCCAGGAAAATGCCTTAGAAATAGGAATGAGCTTCCACTCCCAGTCATAGAACAAAATATGGGTGTAACAATCCAATAATTCGCGCCTTAATGCTATTCAACTCTATTTGTTATGAAGTCGATCCACAATTGATTTAAGAATACAATTATGAATTTATTAAACTTGTCGGGTGATTTTTTAGCTTTTATCTTTTTGGCAACACTGGTTTAAACAGCTGACGCACGTTTCGTGTTTTGTTTCACTGTCAAACATCTTCAGTTTGGCCTATAATTCATGAATCGTCTTAAAAACGAACAACGCTTGCAAATTATTGAATTTTATTATCAAAATGCGTGCTCTGTTAAGAAAGTTCATCGCGCGCTTCTTCCATTTTATGGTCAGTTTAAGACGAAGCTCATTTTTGGCTCAATGGGTACGTAAATAAGCAGAATTGTCGATTTTGGAGTGAATATCAGCCAGAAGCATTGCAAGAGCTACAAATGTATCCAGAAAAAGTCACAGTTTGGTGCGGTTCATAGGCTGGTGGCATCATTGGACCGTACTTCTTCAAAGATGATGCGAATCGTAACGTAACTGTGAATGGTGAGCGCTACTGTGAGATGATATCCAAAATGCAAGAGCTTGACTTGCATGACATGTGGTTTCAACAAGACGGTGCCACATGCCACACATGGACTTATTGAGAGGCGAGTTCGGTGAACATTTTATTTCACGTTCGGGACCGGTCAATTGGCCGCCTAGATCGTGCGATTTAACGCCTTTACACTATTTTTTGTGGGGCATCATGTTAAAGCTCATGTCTATACAGACAAGCCAGCTTCAATTGAGGCATTCGAAGACAACATTGAAGCATTTATTCGTGAGATACCGGCCGAAATGTTGGAAAGAGTATGCCAAAATTGGACTAAGCGGATGCACCATTTGAGGGGCAGTCAAGGTCAACATTTGCGTGAAATAATCTTCAAACATTAAATTATATGGACCGTACTATCGATTCAAATAATGATTTCATGCATTTTTCTGAATTTGATGTGTATTATTCGCATCATTGCTATCAAATATTGTAAGTATCCATTGATTGAAATCAAATTTAATAAATACATGTCACATAAAGTGACTAAGACAATACAAATTTGTCACAGTGACATGTGACATGACTAAGGGAATAAGGTATAAGAAAAAAGTTCAAAACTTTGTCAATTAACACCCGGAATTCAGATTATCTAGCCCTACGTCCTACGGGAGACACGTCTTTTCAGCATTGACCATTTATTCCCATAAAAGACAGTACAGGGCAAGCTGTCATAAGCGGAGAGCGACGCTCGTAGTACTTTTGTTGGCTAAGGGAATTGCCCGTCCAAGAGAGTTGTCCGCAATAAGGGTTTTCACTGTAGCTCCCCGATCTTCAAGTCGAATTGAACGAATTGTAAGTAGAACTAGTTTGAAGCAGACGAACTCTACTCTTTCCAGACGGGGATCTGCCGTCCATGCCTATCAACTAAAGCTTGAAACGCTTACTCGCACCAAACATAAATGGTCTTCTGGCACTGGGTGCCTCTTACCAAAGCAACTATGCGCTACCTGATTAGAATGAGTAGACCGAATCTAAGAACTCTCACCGGCGTTTTGACCGGGCATTTTGCCATTGGAATTCACGTCTCAAGAGAAGGATGAAGGGGAAGAAGAAACCATTTCCCACAATTGCAATGTCCTCTCATCTCGCAGACTTTGTCACTTGAATGCCCCATAATTTCAGGACTAAACTATCTAAGCAGTATTAGCACCAGTCAACTCCGTCGCTTTATTACGAGCTCCAAGAGGATTAGGATCTATTTGATCTTGTGATAATACAACGGGCCTACTTTTGGCCTAAGTGTGACTACACTCAAGGTAGTCAGCCACTCTAACCTAACCTAAGAAGAATTAATTCATCTTCAGATTCTAGGTCGGTATCTTCAATATTTCCCAAAGGTTATTATTTTATACCGTCGATCAACAAACTGTACTTTTGCTCACTTCCCGATATTTTTATAATGGTTCACTTAACCAGGAAAAAATGAATGCATTTTGAAACCCCCTTGTTCCCTTAGCCGTGTCACATGTTACTGTGACAAATTTGTACTGTCTTAGTCACTTTATGTGACATTTAAGTGACTAATTGAATACAAATTTGTCACAGTGGCATGTGAAACGACTAAGTGATAAGGTGAATAAGTCGCAGAAAATATCAGTGCCATTAGCGGAACGCATTTTTTCGTTTGCTTGATTTCGAACGCAACTAAGCGGTGACTGCTGTACATTGAAATTGCGTCCACTGCTCTGTAGTGTATTTTCCCGACACTAAAAAGTTATCGTGGTCAGTTTTTGTTGCAACGATCCACCAGACGCGTGGATTTATTATCAAAAAACAGATTTAAAATGTTTACTTGCATGACTCAAGAAAAAGAAATAATTTAAACGTATTCAGTTGGCACCTCTCGTCGTGTTATGGACTCTGTCCAACAACTCGAATGAATAACTCATAGTGTTCTCTTGCATGGCTTAGCGGCGCAATGTGGGTGGTAAAATGGTGCTTCAGAAAACAATCAAGCAAATTATACTCGGAACTAATTTACTTCATTCTTTGTTGTCCATCAGCAAAGTAAACAGACTCGAGTAAAGATTTGTGTATACATCGCAGAAAGAGCCGGGTTCTGAGAAAAGCGATTTTGTGTTGGCCGATGTTCCGGATGTGTCTAGTGGTCTAAGCAGATGTCAAACTCGTTCATTTCGAAGGAAATCTTGTGTCAATTTGAGGTGCTCTTGAGCAAAATGTTCCCCATTTTCGCCAAAATATGAGCTGGAAATGTAAACATGGCTTGGAATGGGTGCCGTTGTAACTTCTCACGACACCCGGTGGATGTGCTCGAAACATATTCCCCCGATGAGGTTTCATCTTGGAATCACCAATCAAACATTACAGCCTTTTTTCCTTTTTCCTCAACATGGGCAATTCTTTCGACAAATCCACACAACTTATCTAAATGAGAGGACCTGCAGTTGCACCAGACGTTTACGTTGGAGTGGCTGACTGCTGGTTATAGCAGGACACTACGGCTCTAGTTGTGTCACCACTCAGATCTGGTTGACGAGGCAATAATTTCCCATCATGATAACGGGCCGAGCGTTGCTTTGCTATTCCGACTAAGAACTATTTGGAAAACAGTGGATGGGAAGCTTTACCCCACCCGCCTTATAGCCCAGACCTTGCCGCACCTGACTACCATTTGTTCCGGTGCAGAACACCCTCTCTGAAATACGGTTAACATCAGAGCAGAATATCACAAATTGGCTTGATTCATTCTTGGCTGCCAAGCCGGCGCAGTTCTTTTGGGATGGGATCCACAAATTGCCAGAAAGATGGGACAGAGTCATAGCTTCAGATGGACAGTACTTTGAATAATACTATTGTAACTACATGTTTACCATAAATAAACGTTCAAATTTTGAAAAAAAAAAAAGAAGATGAATTGAGTTGTTGACCATATATATTCTTATATATTTAATATATTATCTTATTTCTCCGCATCAACTTTTTGAACTTAATTTTGTATTATTTTATATTTAAGTACACATTCGGCACTTGTCCATTTGGGAACAGAATGCAGAATGTATTGCATTATATCATGCTTAAACTGTTTCTGTAATTATATGAAGCATTGTTTATAGTATACCTTGCAATGTAATAAAACAAATTATTATTATTATTATTATTATTGTAGATAGTGGTTGTCTTGTCACAAGCTAAAAGAAACAATAAAACCAAATTGATGTATTTCAGCTCAAAAATACAAGATCCACCGGATACCAAAATGAATGTTTACATAGCGTAGGACGCAGCAAATACAAATTTACAAACAGCCCATCTAATGGTTACGAAGTTACGAAGCTACAGAAAATACAAACAATTGTGCCTCTGAATGTCCTGAAATAGAAGTTGTAAAATAATTTAACTACCGTGATCTTGTAATAGACCAAAATATGAGCTGGTCTAGCCACATTATAAATTTGAAGCAACTTAAAACTTAAAAAAAACGTGTGGAAGTAGAACTTTGATTATTTTGTTTCGACACATTTTAAAATTAACTTGAAAATGACAAGAATAATAAAAAATAAAATAAGAAAAAATATATTTTCAGATGCAGAGTATTTTCTACACTACTCAAACATTCAACTGTCCACCACCCAGCAGATTTCCGTCTGCAAGCTCCTCCTACAGCCACGCTATAAGACATTCTTCATCTCTATGGCCTGGATTAAAATTGCTACAAATTAAGCAAAGTACCGATATCATATATAATTATAACTAAATCAACAGATTCCATAAAGTCGTCTTCCAAGCCACGTCAATAATTCAAAAAGCAGGAAGTTATTGATTTTACCCATTTCACTTCCAATTTAAGATCACCATCACTGTTGTAACCACCCCGCTCCAAAGCAATCTTTTCCATCACAATCCGTCAGCAAACATTGGCGAAAGATGCCCAATCAATCGTTCCACATTCGGTGTCACTGAGTAAATATGCATCGCTTCCCATCTAAGTGCAAACACGAAAACAATTTCCCGTCAAGTGTGCTCCCGCACACACCAGCCAAAGTGCACTTTGCGTTCCTGGTGTCCTCTCGGGCAATCGATATACCCGCGACCGCGCCCCCTAAACAGACGGTCAAATGAGATATCGATTGCGAGCGCAGTCAATCACCGGGTGACTGTATTCAAATGGCAGCCCAGGCAGTGAACCTTGGGCGCTTTGGGTTTTGGAAATCCACCCGAGCCGCGTCTGGATGTGAAAAAGTCAATTAGTTCAAATGAATACCCGAACGGGGGCCACCCCGGGGCATGCCCGGTCCAGACTCGCAGACCTGCAGACACGACTGACAGGAAGAGGACCTGCGGACAAATTGAGAACATGCTTCTTAATTGCTCCGTCCGTCGTCGTAGCGAGTGGACGAGGGAACTAGTGACGGTGGCGCTTTCATTAATGGACCACGAATTGAGTGCGTCCTCCGTCAGAGCGGGCTCCGATTGGTGACTTTAAATAGAATGCCAGTGATTAAAGTGTCAGATTCCCGTCCATTAACGCGGAAGAGCGACCCGGCCGGGGTAATCGTGCTGTTTGTCGCATGTCACTCGTCACACGCCGCCCGCCATTTGATGTGTGCACTACGGGATTCGTTGTGCGCTAATGTGCTCGATAAACCACCCGCTGGCGCGTGAACTTTTGACATTTTTAAATGCGTTGTCCTCGGCAACCCCTCCTCGACCGGAGCCAACCGCGTGATGCGTCGCCGGTCCTTATTTAAAGCGAATTTCAAATTCATTACTGCTCCGCAGACTGGTGCTCTCTCTGCGGGTGCTGTTTGCGATTGGTCGACAGGGTGGAGGACGGGGGAATTTGTCAACAAACGGCCGTCATCATGATGGATGGAAATTTCATCCGCATGTACCGGGCAAACGCTGCGCCGTGGATTTTCTGATGAAAAACTTATGTGCGATTTGAATCCGGACGAGGTGGGGTCTGTGATTGGCTGGGGACTAGGACCCACACAGGTGGGGGTGTGTATGCTTGTGCCACAAATGAGGATCCAGTTGAATGCGGGAAGCCACGTGCAGACCGAGGCCAAGCTGGGTCCCTCATTTGGATTCCCACTGAGAGCAGTCGTTCAGGGGATGCGGGCGAGGGAGGCAAGTGCTTTGAAACTTGAAGTTCTGTCAACAACAAAGCTTACTTAGGCTATGAATATTGTGAGTCGAAATTAAGAAAATCCTTTGACATGATGGCAGGGGTTGAACTCTGGGGAGCGTGACATACTTCGAGGTGAACTGTGGTGTTTGAGAGATCGTTGTGGAGCGGCGCAGCGACTGCGAAAAGGGTAAAGCCTTGTTGTTGCCTTGCCCAACGGCGGTGAAAAGATGACTTTGGCATTGAAAACGGCACAGCGCGTCTCAAGAGAATAAGAACTAATTCAATTGATTGTTTGACTGGCGCTTGGAAATGGATATCAACACCAATGAATGTTAGTCCTTTCCTAAGTTTTATAAGTGAGATCTGAAGCGGAACAGTTGCGAATGAGGGGCAACCCAAGTCAATGACTGGAATCCCAATATTTACATCAGGTCAAGAGGCTCCCTCTGCCCAGCACAGCAACGACTGGCCGACAGATGGAGATCTGCTGCATTGAACATACTTCTCCACCTCCCGCCGAGCAACCTACTCGGTAAACAAACAGTAGACAGCACAGCCCTACGACTCCAGACACATCGACTGTGGTCCGAACTCAGCATCGGCGACTCAACGAATTCAGTTCCTTTCCAACGCCACCAACAGCAGAGAGAGAAAAACTACTATTCCCGCACTCCGTCCAGATTGGATTTGAAGTCTAACAATCCTCTTCGAATTTCCACAAACGAACCTAAGACGCATGAAAGGGTGGGCGAAGGTCAACAACATTGCTCTTTCCTTGCTTGGCCCGCCAAGCGGAAACCATAGCACTGTCTTGGCTAAAGAGCAATGTGTTATCCAAAAGAGACATCATTATCAGTTCGGAAAGCCAGACAGGATTCAAGTCCCTGGACAATGTGATTTTCCACCCGAACACATCTCTTAATTGTCTCTTAAGGAGATGGCTGAGTTTTCCACCACTTTATCTGTGTTCCAAGACAGTGCAACCTAGTAGGCAATTGCAAAGTCGATGAACGCGCTAGGTTTGGTACAACCTCACCTTTGCACTCATCGGCGGCATAACAGGCTACTGGGCAATTGGCACACAATACAGGAGCAGACCACACATTCCCCCATCTGCTTGTACAGTCAATCGTAGGGGCTCCCACATGGAGGACTAATTTGTCAATAACTTGAGCGAACTGAACAGCATCAGCATAAGTCAGTTAACATGCCTTGTCCCAGGTGTAGGAGAAAGTCAATCCACTTGTGAGGTCTATACTGGCCTAGGTGCGACTGCTATCTGCAGCCGGCTTCTTAAACCGAACCTGCCAGTGACTTCCATAATGAACCTTACCTGCCCGACATCTGGATCGAAACACGTGCATTTGTCCCCCCAGTGATCTCTTTGTTCATATTGTTGCGGCGTGGATTTAAACGGATTGGAATAACCAAATGGATGCTCCACAAATCACTCACTTTGCCACTCCTGCATCTGATGTCCATAGCTGGACGGTTCGGATCTTTAATCGTGCCTGCGAGGAAGGCAAATGGAGGAAAAAACACAGCAGAGATGGGAGTGTAGATTGGAAGGAATAAATCCGTCCACTACACAGACTCGGAACACAGACTTCAGATAAGAGACTTTTCGTATCTGAGGCCCTTGGTGGAGGATCGTGGAGCCACGTGATCGCGGATGCACGGCAACCCGGTCTCAATGACAGGAAGCAGTGCCCCCGGACCGCCAAGCCTGTGGTTTCAGCTCAGACTCAACCCATAGAAGTTGTATCTGTCCGAAGCATTTGTCTGTCATGTACTTTCACTCCACCCCTCATATCTCGAGCATCGTAGTTCCATCACCTTACTAGAGTGATGGCTCCAACAGCGATGTCCATTAGCCATTCTCGGCCACGATGCGCCTTTTTCAGACTCACTCACCATAAATAAAACATGCCCCCTCCTGAGACATTCTTGTCACTCGCTGTGTCATTCGCAAAAGGGCTGAACTCTCCCTAATCCACACCTAACCTTTCCTCGCAAAACTCTCAAGCCTTGCGATTAAGATTTATCTCCATTTATCTCCACCAAAGCGGTCATCTTGAACCAAACAAAAAAATAACAAGTCACAACTTTGTCACTCCCAGCGCCCGGCAGGGATTCCTCGCAGACTGTGATGACTTCAGTTAAGTGGTCGCGTCTCACTGTCCCCAGGGCGTATCATTTTCTCAGCATCTCCTCGCAGCGCAACAGATGCTAGTCATCAAGAACAGCCATCATCGGGCCCAATTAATTATCTCCCAAGGCGAACTGAATTATCATTTCCGCACTCCTCCTCGATGTGCCAACGTCGTTATCCTCGGTCAAGGTCAACCCTACTCTACTCACGGATATGTCGTTTGCCATTTCTGCTCACGGTGAGCGTCCGAAATGAACTTATCCAACATCCATTCAAGTCAAGGACGTGTACACGGTACGGGCGGACAAAGATAACTGCGCCATAAGCCACGAAGTGCTTCTTTATTTTCGGACGCTGATTTCATCTCAAGGACTGCTGCATTCGGGTGTCCAATTAGACACCCCTTCGCGGCGATGTTTGTTCGGGAACCTACAAGTCTCTTATCTCCCATTGGGGCAGCAAACACTTCCACGGGACTTAAAAGGATTAAAAAATAATGAACCTCGAGGCGACTGGGTCATCGAACGTCGAGGTCCCATCGCCGAGTTGAGTGCACAAAGGAAGCACATGACGAAACCCCGGAACGGGCGGCAGTGCTGCTGAGTCGGTGACTCGTGTTTCCTGTAACCGAGCATGTTTCCACATCATTTGACGGGGATGAAGCCATTAACATTTCTTCCATTATCCACCACAGTAGCCGGCCTCATCGGAACCATGGGAGGGTGCATGGATGAGTGTATACGAGTGCTCGTCGTCTCGGTGGTTTTGTGGTTCCTTGTTTACGTGCTCACCAATTGTGGTGACATGTGAAGCGAAAGAGGACACTCAAAGTGAGGGCACCCAGTCGTGCGGTTTATTTTGGCTCTTTGTCGATCGGGTTCTTGTTTGGAGCTGTTCGAGCAAGTTGTTTTGATGTTGTTCCGCTAATTAAGTCAATCGATGGAAGTCGTGTGGATGCCAGCGCTAGGAGTCGGGCAGGCACTTTCTCTGCAGCTTAGCGGTGACGAATGGCTTGTGATTTGAGAGTGTGTCGTTCAAAGGAGATCTTGAGATCAGCCGTGTGGAGGCAGTTGGGTGTTGGGTTAAGTGGCCGACACTTTATGAAGATAAACCTCTGACGGCATGGACAGCAACTTGTGGGTGAGTGAGTTCCATTATCAGTTGGCTGTGATAGAACTTGTTGCTGGCGTCTTTGAGAGGAATGGAGCATGACGTGGTGTGTGGACTGTGGGTCCACTAATGGTGTCCAATTAGCCCGCGGGGAGGCGAAATTAGATAATTTTAGGGATTGGTGTCGTTGGTATGGCAATTGGAACTTGTGGAATGAGACAATCCAGAGCCCAGGGTGATGACCTTCGGGAAAAGAGAGAAAAAATCATCTCCCTGAAGTCAAGATTATGCCACGATCCGGTGTTTTGAGAAGTCATAAGACGTCGCCTATTTTTTCGGCGTATTACGTTCTAGTTCTCGTTGGGCACCATTTTGTTGCAGCAAGCGAAACGGGAAGTTCCGGTGTCGAGGAGGAGCACGGCGGCATGCTTTCGGTTGCACGTCAGACAGGAGGTTATCGTTGGCCCTTCGAGTCTTGGCCCTTTTGCTAAAGAGAAAAGGCGAAATTCGAGAAAAGCTCCTTGAAACATTAACTGGGGCAATTACCAAGATCCTCAGAAGCGACAACGGCATAGAGGACTACTGCAGCCACATATGCATCCTTCGTGAGCAGGGCATACAGCACGTGTCGTGATGGCAGTGTCCTCAAAGTTTAGGCTGATCTTAGTTTCACTTTCTGCCCAGAGCCTTGAAAAACACCACACCCAACTACGCAAACTTTTGCTTAAGTTTACTTTCTCTGAAGACATCAATGCAGTCGGAGACTCTGAGCGTACATCTAATTAGAGGTGTGTCAACTCGTGCTAGAAAACCGAGTTAACCCGGGTTACACCTGAACCGAATCAAACCGAGTTACATTTATACCAAGCCGAATATGATGCCGAACTGACACCAAGCCAAAACAGAATGGAGTTTGACAATGCAACTGGATTTGGCAATACACAGAACTGTAGCCCTGCTACCATCACCTGCAGCATCTCGGTAACTTTTTGGAAACTTTAGGTACAGACGGTAGAGGGCCAGGGACTAGCTTCTCAGCAACCACTCGTGTTGGGCATCCTATTGTTCTCTCACGAGTGGAAGGGACGTTCATTTTTTGCCGACTCCGAACGGCCATGTTTTAGAGAAGCTTTTCTTTTAGACAGTTATTACTCCTAGCGCATTGTTAGTGGCTCGGTGGAGCCGTGAATCGTACCGGCCGGGATTCGAACCCTGACAGAGAGTTGCCAAGTCGTCGACTCACAGAAGAGGAAATACGGAGAGAAATAAAAGAGAAGAGACAAATTTAACAATTTGCGAACACACACAGCCGCCATGGGCTACCCTATGCGCCTATCAATTCCCTTGCCAACACCGAAACCAACCCGAAACAAAATAGAATTGGACAATACAGCTCGTTACTATTGTTTGCTTTCGGCTCATCTTCAAACCGAGTTCGTCAACCCGGGTTACAACTCGGTCTGCTTCTATTTTCGGGTTGGCACACCACTACATCTTATCACAAATGAATACGTGCCAACCTACACAATGGAAAATTCACGATTAATTAGATTTCCGTGAAATAAAATCGCTCGTGACACGAACATGCTCACTTCACAAGCACACGTGAATTGATATACTCTAGCCACCTCATGCTGCCCGGCGCCTACAGGAGGCCATATTGATTTACTGGATAAACAAATCGAAAGACTTGTCAGAAGAGCGGCGTTCATTATGGGACCCCCTCGACGCGATGCATGATATCTGGCAACAAGCCAGTTAGTGCAGAGCCCCTCCAGGTTCTTATTTGCCTTTCTCGCCGACAAGACAACATATCAAAAATTCGCCCATGGACATGCTACCTGTTTCAGGAAAAGTCACATTGCTTCACCTCAGCCAGCAGTGAATGGAAGCAGATGTGTCACCTTTCAAATTTCTAGTGGCTCCCAGGTCGAGAAGGAGTACCAGCACGCATCCCATTCATTCTTCACCAAGAATCCATCCCTCCAGCAACCAACGCATACCATCCCACCACAATTCAATCCCAAAACAACCGGTTCCACGAAGGGGACCAGCTGCACCGGCATCTAGCGCACACCACATGCCAGCGTGCATCGTCTCCAATCCAAGTGGACCGCGGGAATGCCAGTCAGCTCAACGGATACCTCGGCATATCCAGATTTCCTGAGCCCAGCGAGATCATTCCTGAAGTCCCACAGTGGGTACACTGCTTGTCTATGGGAGCGGGGACATCTCCTGGTTTTTGCTGTGCCCACAAGGCATCAGGAAGTGCCCACGATCTGGGACCGCAGATAATGCTCCAGAAGACAAGAGACTCCTTCCTCAATGGATTCTGCTTAGATAGTTATGTCGGATTACTCACTCCACTTCGGGGTGGCTACCGTTCATGCGAATGGACTCAGCCAAGTCGCTGGCTTCTTGCACGACATCGTCATCGTTGTTCTCGTCGTTGTTGTCTGGAATGCTGACGCATACCGGAAAATGGGTGGAGGGAGAGAGCGGGAAATTGAAAATTAATCAGGCAGTCAGACGGGATGACGACGACGACTGGGTTGCTGTTCGATTGACTGAGGGGATTATCCCTACTTGGCAAGACGATGCCGCGGCAAAAAGTTGCAATTATGAGAGGCGGACGACGCGACGCACGGTGCACTAGGCTGCGAGTGGTGTGAACATTTATTTAATTAAGCCGCCACAGGCGAACACATCCTCGCAACGAGATACAATCTGGTTGTGTGCGTACTAATTAATTGCCATTGTGCGGTGGGTCTTGGTCTCATGGATTAGACGGCAAACGTTGGATGGATGAAGGCGCGTTGCGCTGGATCTGTGAATCTCGGTAAAAGGCGGATGTGAACATCGGTCTCTGGGTGGGATTACACGGGTTTCTCAAGAAATGGAATCAGAGCGGCCGCAACGACAGCGACGGTAACCGAGCATTTCCCCCTAATTAAGTGAGAATGATTAATTAAGCATCGTCGACGTCTCAAATTCGGCAGAGAAGAGGCGCAACGTCGAGGCTACGCGATGAGCGGTCGTGCTCGGTCGTGCTTAGATGTGATTTATTGGTTGTCGCTTTTCAGCTTCAGCAGTTTGTCAAAATTTGATGATCATTCGTGATGGTTTCTGCATCAATCAATCGTCTGAGGGCTTGGAGGCGTATCCATCGCCTCAGGGTTGTCTACTTGTCGTCGGCTCGTGGTAGGGAGCGGTCATTTACCTTGACAAAGACACTGCTATTCGAGGTGATCCTCAGCTTAAACCTTAAATCCCTTGATCACATCCCCGAGATGGGGCCTTATGACACCAAGTCAATGCCATTCCTTCTCTGCATCTACCAGAGCTGTCTTACATTAGATCCCTTCCTCCGCTCTTCATTAAATTAATCTCCTCTGATTGAATCTCGACAGAATGACATCGTCACCCAAAAAAAGAAAAACAAAAAAAAAGACAAAAACAGCCTTATCTCAAAATCACATCAGATCAGTTGAATATTGCACAAAATCACAAATCAGATTCAATCTCAGGAATCTCTTGAGTTATCTGCTTTGATTGGCTGACTGTGGAACGAATCAATGTCAGACAATCGACCCAACAACAAGTGTCTTGTAATTCTGTGTGGATTCGATTTATCGTGATCTCCGATTGGGGGTACATCGTGATTACGATTCAATTATACCACGCGTGTTGGGTGAGCTGTAATCAAAAAATCTCCGATTGGCTTGACGCCTGAGTTCTCACTTTTATCAAGAAACACACAGTTCATAAGGCAATCGGCCGCAAGGCGCTGCACGATCAATGATTGCATGGATTTGAGACTTCCGCTCGATGGCGAGGCAGATTGATGTCAGCAATGTACAATTACAGGTGCTCAATCAGGGGACAGGTGGTTCACTGCAAGCATACGTGGATGAATTGATGTGATTGGTCGAATAGACAGGCAGACGTCAAGGGGTGGTTGCTAAGAGACCAAAGAAAGCGCTTTTAGTGGGTTTGGTGGCAAATGAAGTAGATTTTGTCTTGGAGAATGGATGCCCAGGATCAACTTGGCTAGTTATGGGTTCCTGGGGACGAGTGGAAGTCGGGGCCTTTATCTACCTCGGCTCCAAGATAAAGTTGTTCAAGCCACCGTGGAGATCAGAACTAATCAGTAATTTAAATATAGCCTTCTGTGCAAGGCATAATGTGATTTTAAACAAGACATTCGACCGACCTGAGTCCTGTCACTCTGGGCTAATCCTCATCAATTCTAGAAGCTGTTGAAGATCCCGTTCCTATTCCATTCGGAGGGTGTCAGCTGGGGAATGGTGGAGGAAGACAATGAGAGTATGTTTTTTTTTATTTTTTTCAATTGTGTGCTTTCTCTATTTGCTCTTACCCCATTCACTATCAATTTCTGGATGGGATTGAGCGAAAATCAAACGACGACATCAGCACCTGCCGCCGCAGATTCCGGACTGTCCTGCAGTTCCACACTGATCGGGATTTGATAATTAAAAGGTACCCTTGAATTATTGAAACGTCAAGTTTGTCGGGGGAAGGCGATCCGTTTGGACTTCTGACGATAAAGCCACGAAGAATATGAGAGCTTGCCAGGCCGTCACAACGGTCAACGGCGTGTGCTATAGGTCGATGATTACCAGCGTCTTTCGGACTGAATTGGATTATAAGGACATCGAGGACATGTGGTTTCCACAGGACGAAAATCTTCACGAGCGATTCGTGGGCAGGGTCATCTCATTTGGAGGTGATGTGAACTATCTGTCCACCGTGTTCGTGTGTTAGACCTTTTCTTCTGGGTTGCGAATAAGCCAACATTACCCATGGCATGGGTGAAAATCAGCCTGATTTATGCGCTAGAGTCATAGAAAATTGGAGTCTCACAATTGGACATAATGGCATCGATAAGCCTTGCAATTGGCATTCACTTCAATGCAAATTGCTGGAGTTACCCGCTGCCACTATGTATTGCTCAATCCATTTGCTGTCACTCTATCTTCAACGAGTAATGAGCTAAATAAAATAATAGCGACAATTTACATTCGTCCCCAATTTGTCGGCCAAAACGTCCAACCGTCAAGCACAAAAATCCCCAGCAGGGCATCGCGTGCTGCCGCTAAGATTCATGTCCGAATTCAATTCGGCCCGTCAGAGGTTGCATTTTATATCGGATATCGGATGTACCTTCTTCGACACCGAGCCAGTATAACAACGCAACAGAGGACACACACAATTTGGAGTGAGTGACTAGAGTGAGTAGCCGGAGGAGCTAGTTGAGTGGGACCTGCCAACTAACTACAACCCCACACAAAGAAGGAGGAAAGGATGAAATAGTGACCAAGGTTTGAAACAAAGTCGAACAAGTCATTTCTCGCTACATGCGATTTATTGAACGAGAAGAATTGCAATAAAGGGTGTTGCTAAATTAAGGAGGATTAGAAAGCACAGGTTTTGGTCTTTAGGTTGCTATTTTTATATTGAATCGTAAAGCACACGGGATAGGGTTACTCTTAGAATAACACATGGACCAAATGACCTCCACCACCATTCTACATAAATTTGGCAGATTTTCGTAGATGCAGCATTTATTTTCCCCTGGTACTGTACGGGTGTTTGGGGGCTTGTTGACATAGACCTTTGACTTCAAACATCAAGTCGCAACATCTAGGGGTCTAAAACTGATAACCGAAACGAAAGAGTACACGACTGTATGACATGTGGCGCCGTCTTGTTCTTGGGCGACCAGTGTGTTCAGCGTCTTCAACTGATCCAGTCTTCCTGAATTTTTCAATTAATCTCTTCACAGATTACGAAGTTAAAACACTATTCTGACCATAAGCACGGGTTACAAAAGCTTTGGCGGTATATTGCAGTGTAAAGTGAGTTTGAAGCTATTAATCCTGCGAAGACTGCTACCAGGCTACTGTTATTGTAGGTTTTTTGTGTTCGATTCTGAACTGATACAAGTAATGACCACGATTTTTCACATCATTTCACAATTTTGGAAAAAATAGTCTTAACTTAACTTTTTTAATTTTTTATCAAGATTTTTCAGAAACATTTTAATTTACATGTTGTATTAAAGAACAGGTTTCTGACTATCTTTCGGCATATTACGTCTTTGTAAGTGTTGCTGTTGTCTTTTTTTACATTTTATTATTTTTCCTATTTTTACTTACTCTAAGCTCTCAACTCTCACCTTAGACGCAGTTGGTTAAGTACCTGCCCATCGAGGAGTCCACGGTTCGAATCCCAGTGAAAGCAGAGCCAGGATGCTTTCATCGGGTTTCTAATCCAGTCACCATTTGCAGTTCGGATCAAGTTAACGGCACTATCACTGGAGTGGTCGATCAGTGGTAGTAATCTGACCGGGGGTTGCTGCCTGGCAGTACAATGGACACAGTGACACAGTCATTATATGTGAATGCTCCAATATGGTGTTCAATAAGATTTGACGCAAAAAAAATACGCTCACAGCTGTCAAATTGTTTTTTTTTTTTTGTGTTGACAAAAATTTACTGCACAAATGGCGGGTTCTTTAAGTCTTGTGTTTATTTTAGGACACCCTTTATGAACTGCAGGTACGTCCCCTGCACATACGAGGGAGTTATTTAGAACATATGCACAGCAAAGCTCTCGTCTGAAAAATGCCAACCTACGAATTTGTGCGACACTGCAATGGAGGAAGTTCGTCAATGAGTGTTCTCTCCTAGCCTCTTAGCCTGAGGGACAATGTAAAAGAAAAATGCCTCCTTTTAAGGTGGCTTGCAGAAGTGGAGAATGATCTCAATCAACTTGGTGTGTGCAACATGAATCAGCTCGCCAGAGATCATGGTACAAGGAGTGGCTTGACGGCCTTCCCTGGATTTAGCAGAAGAACAAGAAAAGTGAACTGATCTCCGGCAAAAAAGGCGATCACAGCAGTGTCTCAGGCTGCATCATGAAGATGTAGTATTTCCAAGGATCGTCTACACACAGAACATCACTCTGCGTCGAGCATAATGCCTTAATTTGTAGTTCACGCCCAGAAAACCAGAGCCGCATTCCTAGACGTGTTGCAAATATTTCCCTCAAGTAGTCGTCGATGGCCATGTGATCATCTTCACTCACTGCCAGTATGTCTAAGTACGAGGGGCGTTCAATACATTCTCGGTATCGGGGTGAAGTTGGGGTTGTATATATACAACCCCCGCTCCGGCGCCTCGGCTACTGCAAGCACGGGAGAAAACATCAAAGAAGTCGAAAAACTTGTTCTGGAGGATGCCCGAATAAAGGTGAAATGGCAGAGATCACCAAGCTTTCAATTGGTACCATTCACACCATTCTTCATGACTATCTTAACCTTTCAAAGGTCAGTGCAAGGTGGGTGCCTCGAATGCTCACAGCGCCTCAGAAAAAAGTGAGAATCGCATGCTGTAGAGAGCTTTTGGAGATGTGTAGTGAGAACGCGGACGGTGTTATGGATCGAATTGTGAAACATGGGTCCACCACTATGACCCTGAAAGCAAACAAGAGTCCATGCAGTGGCATGGACCCTGAAGAAGTTCAAAGTCACTCCGTCTGCCGGGAAGCTCATGGCCACAGTTTCTTTTTTGACTCAAAGGGAATCTTGCTCATTGAGTACACAAAAAAGGTGAAACCATCAACGCCACATAATTTGCGGGAGGAAATTAAAAAGAAAAGACGAGGTAAACTCGCAGCGGGTGTGTTGCTTCTTCATGACAACGCTCCTGTTCACACGGCGCGAGTTTTCAAGGCTGCTGCGCGAGATTGTGGTTTCGAAGAAATCCAACACCCACCCTATAGTCCAGACCTTGCCCCTAGTGATTATTTCCTGTTTCCGGATTTGAAAAAAATGTCTTCGTGGAAAAAGATTTTCGATTGATGAAGAACTCAAGTCGGCAATAAATGGGTATTTTGCAGAGAAAGAGGACATTTATTTTTTGAGGATTTAAAAAAGCTTATCTCAAGATGTAACAAATGCATTGATGTTAGGGGAGATTATATTGAAAAATCAAAACAATTTAAATTGAATTCGCATTTTCCTTCCTATCGATACCGAGAATATATTGAACGCCCCTCGACAGGGCGACATCTTTAATATGCCATGATGATGATTCAATGTCTATAGCCAATGTCTAGCAAATCTGTTCGTCTTGCGCTCGAGCAGATGGGGTTATGCCAACATACATGCCACCGAAACTTGAAAGTAACTCCATTTAACTTTCCTTGAAGACATTTGAAACTAAAATTCATTCCACATCACACGGGGTTCATCATGGGTCCTGTCAGAATTCCCCTTGCTGTCTTTTTTTTTTTCTGTTAAGACCAACTTAAAGCTCCCTTCATCGAGGCTATCACTAGCTGACATTGTTGCCACACACGAGTGCTTAACAAACATGAATATGAATGACGAGTATGCTACATCCCCATGCACACACACACCTATGCGCACATAAACAAAAGAGGATAACGAAACTAATATGAAATACGGATCCGCAGCGAGGACACCATAAAGGGGGTCAGTTGAATCGATAAGGGCAGAGGGAGAGAAGAGCGGCGGGCAGAGAAATGAAAGAAAACTAGAGTGCATAGTTGCAATTTATAAGCGCTGCTCCGCAAAGGCCCCGCTCACTCTGGTTCACCAGAAGAAGACAACAGGTCAGACTGTTCGAATCTGTGCGCTATAGATTCACAGGTTGACCGGCTGGTTGTGTGGAACATGACTTCCGGGGGCGGCCGCAGTGAGAGAGGCTCTTTTGTTTCTTCCACCCACTTTCTGGTTGAATACATGAGATGAACTTAAGTGGGGGATGAATGAAAAGCACACAGTTGTTCGCTCGATGGGATGTGGTTTTGGCGAAGGCGCTTCGGGGCGAACGAGTGCGAATAATTGAACAAGTCCCGAAATATCCTCGTCTGCGTTGACCTTCGGAGCTCTTTCTGATTTGTGGTTACCCGAAATGGTTGCTACCTTTCGTTGGAGCTCTTCTAGAAGTGAAACCTCAAATGGAATGTTTTCCCGGTAAGGATCGTCTATTTGAAGCGTAACGCTTTGTGGAGTTCCTGGAAATATATGGCTCCTGTTGGTGAGCAAAAATTCGTGCGGATTCACTCTGACAGGGAAGCAATTCTTCTTGGTGTATAGTGGATTTAGTAGGGGAAACTGAGGGACTACGCTATGTATTTCGGGAAAATCAAGTTTAATGATTAGGACTTCCTGCAGTTCTCTGAGTGATTGACGGGTCTGTGCTTGGAGCCGATTTTCGAACTGGACATGTGAACGGAAACTGCTGGTGGTCAGGCTTGTTATTAATGGTTTATACAATTCAATTTCGTTGCCGACATAGACACACGTAGACGTGGGCGACTCGTGCTTTCAACAAGGCTCAAACTCATGTCACACAGTGCAGGCGAAAGCCAATTCGTTGCATGAGTCTCTTCCAGGTCGCAGAATTTTCCTCTTTTGCTGGAGCCAAGGTCAATTTTATATCACTTATTCGAGTGTATTGATTGGACTATTTGGATAACACGCGTAAAGTTGGCCTGAAAGTCTGCAATTAAGGCGGCTTATCAGAAAAGATGAGTGGTTGGATGTATCCACTAAAAAACCTCTAATGAAGTCAAATTGATTGTTGCCCATCGGATTCATTTTCCAATTGATCATCAATTCGTGTGCTGTGCTGCGGCAAAATCAAACGCCGTGGATCTTGTTTGATCTTTACGAGTGGACACATCACACTGACGGTAACGGCAGCAGTATTTTCTGTCAAAAGAGGTGAAAACTCAAACCGCAAACAAATCACTCATTATTACAGGTTCACTCAAGAATCTGAACAGGAGATATTAGACGACATAGAGCAGGTTTTGGTACATGTTGAAAAAGACAAGAGCATTATTAGTTCTCGCATCGGAGTAACCACAGCAATTATCCGGGCAAAAGAGTGAGTGAGTGGATGGAAGTAATCAAATGACAGAATCAGCGATGCAATAAACCAGGTGTAGCACTCCCTTTCGCTACCATCGACAACACTCACTATGTGTGATGTTCATTTGCAAAGAGTGAGACAAAGTCAGTGAACTTCGCGACTTTTGTTTGATTTGTTCACAAAGTTTCACTGTATTCCTTCAGAAATTTTGTATCGCAGAACCAATTTTTGAAATTGTCATCGTCTTCAATTCTGAAAATAAATTCATACGTGGTCTCTACCAGAACACTGCTTCCAGAAGAGACCTGGTGGAAGGCTGTCTTAAAGTGAGTTCTAGTTGCTCTTTAGCTGCTACTACCCATCCACTTTCTTTGTTACTATTTCACAGCAAAAAAAATTGTGTAGGTATCATCTTATTGATAGCGAATGACCCGAAGACTGGCGATGATGTCCGATTCTCTTCGTGTGCAAATTTAAATTTAGACATCGCTTAATCGTGGCCGCCTCAATAAAGTTTAATAACTGCCACACAACCGTGGCTCCGCTTCTCTAGAGTCACTGGCAGTGCTTCAAAACGCTACTTCCTTAAAAATTGGAACTCAAATATAGTCCATCGCTTTTTTACATGCATTTTTCTGAAATTTTGTTTTCTTTATTATTGCGAGTGCATGGCCCTATTTGAAACTTCTTTCGGTTTTATTTTAAACTTTATCTCATTGATTCATGGTTCTCATTAAATTTGTAATTTCGAATGTATCCCACATTGGTCTGTAAATCTCCCCGTGCGTCGTAAAATTCATCACTCAACAAAATATGACCGTGGTCGATGCCTTGAAAAGAGAAGAGGAAGACAGTGCCCAAACATTTGACTCGACTCCTTATTTCTTAGGACATTTTATGAGGCTTCTGCTGAAGTTCTGACGACTTCAAATTGTTTATTTAGTCAAGTTTCTTTTTCACATGTTTCCCAAGCCCTCAAGCTATTATAATTTCTTCCGAGGAAGAGAAGATCAGATTTTTATAATAATTTATCAGATATGAATCATTCGTGTTAAGGGTGGCAAAGTGTACTCCGTTTAACTCCATAAATGTTGGAGTACCTCAAGAGTGTTCTCTTGGGCCTATTCTTTACTCCACTTTATGCTTACAGAATACAACAAAACGAAGATACCACACTAGGTGCCTCTGCTGAGTGCTCTTGATCGAGTATGGATACAAATATGGTGAGTTGCACGAAATGAGACTCAACATCACTTCAAAGAACGTAAGCAGTCCTTCTAAATTATCCCCCCGGGAAATTAAACGAAATACATGCCTTTTCACGTAACACTCTGAGACAAGAGCCTTTCAAAAATGTATTCATTCATTGTTTCGTTAGCAGACACAAGCCTTGTGCTTTGAACAAATATTCAGAGAAAGTTTAATAATAAGTCTGATGAACCTTCGGTTTCAATTAATTGAAGAGTCACGAAGAAGAAAGTTGACACTTTGGACCAGAAAAAAATTAATTGAATCTTATCGAATGTGTTGACAATATAATCGCCACCGCCAACTCCCATCAAAACAAAAGCCTTATCGCAAAGTCATACGTCACGTAACGCCACACGCTTCGGATTCAAGTTCATGGGCCGGCACGGCGCAGCTACAATTCATAAACGTTTACGACACTTTGACATTTCCCTGTGACCAGTTGATGCTAATTGCCTTCATCCATCTTAGAGGGGGTTTTCTTTTTGCCCAATCGTGCATGAATCGAATCGAACGCACCCTGGTCGCCAGCAGTTGGCGAAAGCTTTGCAAGTGAATTGATCGGTGCGTTGACTGCAGGGCGTGTGCGATGATTATCGGTGATTGTCAGTTCTTCTGGCTTCTGGTCTTTAGCCAAGAGTGATGGCCCGATGGTGGAGGGGGGTGGCTTGTTTCGTTTTGACGTAGTTCTGTTTTTGAAGGCACTGGTGCATGAAGTGTGTGTTCTATATGAGGTATGTGGGAGCCATCGCTTGGCGCCGACTGATGCAAGGGCAAGAGCCATTCTTCATACCTCGGTACCAATTCTAGCGTGTTGCTCGACACTGGTACAGGCATCTTTAAGAGAGTGACTTTTTAAAAATCTTAACGATGTACATTGTCTAACAAAGTTGTTGTCAACCGGATCGTAGCCCTCAGGGGAGGGAGTCCTCTGCAATATTCCCTCTGTTCGCAAACGCCTGTCGGACACACGCAACTTTCCAATGAACCAGGAGCTCTGCTGTCAATCGACCCTTCCTAAGCCGCATGACTAACAAAACAAAAAAAAACGACCACCGCTGATGCTTATCTTCGAATTTCTTGCCGATAATGTCAACAAGTGTCGCTGTACATTCGTTTGATTTCGGCTTACACTTGTCAATGCCGAGTGAGCATGCATCTTATTTATGACTTCTCGATGTCCGTAGGAAGCCGTAAATCGGGTCTTGTAATTAGAACGAAATCAGTCTTCAACTGGGCACTTATCGTTCGGTAAAGTCCCGATATGCCTGGTCACGCGCACTCAAATGTCTCAACTTCAAGTTGCCTGTTGGACCGCGTTAGTGGTGTAGTCTCAGCAAGACGACCAAATGATTCACTCTCCAAATGCACATCGAAATTGAAATTCTCCTCACAGACGCAGAGAAGCAACTCCTCCGCAGAGCTGTTTGCCCAAATGGCACTTGAAATTAAATCTGTCATTGTGTTCGCTCCCCCAGGCTGGTAGCTGGTGAGTTGGGAACGATTTAACTATCCGCCTCAGACCGACCGACCGCTCAAGCATCTAATGACTTCTGTTCGGGGAAGTGGTTTATGGGGTAACGCATCACGAGTGTATTCAGATGGAGGCGAACTGCTGCATTTGGCATGCGGCTCCAGTGGGATGCTTTTGTTTTTGTGGTTTGACGAACTCGGAATGAAATACTTGTGATGTCGTTACAGGGAAGACGCCGCACTCGATGCAATAAATTCCCGGCGACTGCACTCTGACCGAGATTAATGTTGTACATGTCATGACATATTGAAGCTGTGTCATTCCTCGAGAACGCATTGAATGAACACATCCCAGTGCGAGGGGATGGTGGATAATGAATCGGTGACTGTGGTGTGGGCGAGGCTGAGTAGAAATGCGGGTAGAACTGGAGTAGATGAAGTCATGTGGGGACTTGAGTATTTGGAGGCTTCTTTGGGTGAATTCAAGACGGTGTCCCTTCGTTAATGGATGGGATGATTATGCCTGAAACTAAATTGGGAATTCAACGATTGTTTGCTCGTCACTGTAATAAAGCGGATTTATCGTTATAGATCTATCAGGCCCGTGGAGACTCTTAACTAAAGCAGAAGTTGCCTGATGCCACCCATACTGCTTCCAATCTTCAAGAATAAGCTGTTTTGCGTCCGTGGATTTTATTCTGCAGGTTCGTTCCCCTTCTTTGAAGATGTTTTCAGTTGGCGCATTGGTCTCTAACAGCCGACGAATTTTTGCCATCTGAGTATAGCTCGTAGAGTTCGCAGTCCCTTCGTCCTTCCACCTGGATAAGACAAAAAAAACAAATATCCGACGAAAAAATTTGGGTTTGTTTGAGTCCAACTTTCTGTTCAATATTGTATTACTGTCAAAGTAAGAGTCTTGTAGAGTCGATGTGACTGTAATTATTGTCCTTCGAGTCAGAAGTTGCCGAGTCTGACCCAAATTGTTCCGGAAGACCAAGGAAAAATATCTGCCAGGAGCGATTCTGAGTATCTCCACTGAGAAAAAATGACTACTCTCAACCGATTGAGTAGTATCAGAGGGAAAGGTACTTTATTCGTTAATAAACCGTTTGTGGCGCCATCTACATGAAAGAAAATAGTCATAAATCTGATATGTCCCGCTAAGGACCGACATTTTTAAGAGAAATTCCATTTCATTGCGACTGTTGTGTGATTATTGACACATGAAGAATTTCAGTAGGAAGTCTATGATGTGTACATCCCTATGTTGCAGGTCTGACGGAAGATCACCGTACGTACTCCCAAAGACAAGCAAGGGTAGTCGAGACGCTTTTGACACCCTCAAGCTACATCCTCCTGTTGTGTGACCACCATTCGGCTTCCTAATAGGCGGACACAAGGTTGGCAATGCGGGAAGGATGGTGATGAAAGACTGTGCTGGAAATGAGTCAAACCAACCAGATGGTGGCCTTATATTCCTTGTGACATTTATAAATCTTTACAAGAAATCGGCTGCAGAAGTCAATGCACATACTGCTCAACCCGCGAACAAACGAAGAGGACTGCTTGTCCTTGCCCTTGTTCGAAATTATACAAAGCAACAGAGATCCTTATTTCGAAAAGTGTTCCCAAAGTGTTCTCCCTTATCGTCGAACGGAAGCTATGCAGACATCACAGATATGTATGAGGCTCCGAGCTAAGTGCATACGAAGAAAACAACCCACCGTACGGGTGCCTAATTGGCCTAAGAGTGGCTTTACAATTGTTGAACATAATCCAGTTAAGAAGCAGCCTAGTTAAGAACTACGAGAACTCCCAAAATACTGAACTAGAAACTCCAGTTCCTAATTGGACAAATCTGCCATCAAATCTTCGAAACCATGTCGTCAATGTTTCTAAATATAAACCCACATCCTCCGTCACTCAATCGCAATTGACACTCATCCGCACAAACTAATTTTCACTGCAACCCCCTTAAATATTGAATTTATGCAAGCAAAGCCAAGAGGAAGTCCTCGATCGGAACAAACTTTGCTTAAAATCAATGTTATTCCGTCGCAAATCCTTGAGGCAATGCAGCCCACTTAAGCATTCCAGGCTGAACGATGTGATATTTTCGTGTGAGGGGGCGATGGAGTCCCGCCCACAAGAATACCCACAAAACGCAGCAAGTCTTAAGGTGTTCAAATGTGAGAAGAGGCAATTTTGCAGTTGGATTTTCTCGAAAATCTCCAACACAGGCACCTCCCCCCAGAGCCCCTCCATCACGAGAATCTATTGGCTCCAGTGCATCCATACCACACATGAATTTTGTATTAAATCTCATTTTCAAGAGCTCAGCAATCCTCTTTGCAAGCAACTCAACGAGGACTTCCGTGCGCAGGATGAAGCATGACACGTACATAACGTATCTCTTTCCAGTCCCTTTGCAAATCTCAACGAACAAACCATTCAAACTTTCGTATATTATTCTTGTTTTCCTTTTGAATTTCAACTCGAATTAAATCCTTTCCGAATGATAACAAACAAGTATCCACACTCGCCCACAGAGAGGAAACGCATAAGAAGAGGGGACTTCGAAAATTTGCATGTTTTTCTTTCACAGCCCTTTGGCCTTCGAGCAAACAGGATTTGATAAATAAACAAACAAACTCCTGTTTATTCCATCCGACACTCATACAGTCAGTCGTACCTTGAAATCCGATAGATTATTAAATCGTAATCCTCGTCAGTGCGCCGTCAGTTGGAACAATTCCCGAGGTATCCTTGGAACTGCACATTTGAGACTCTTCACCGTTCGCACACTGTTTTGCACTCGATCAGTTGGATTGATTTATTTATTTCTCTTATGCTATTTTTCCTTGTGGAATACCTCACAGATGCACTTGATCGAATCTAAGATCTCATCACTCACACAGATCACTGAGAGGGGAGCACTACACTGCACTGAACTGACACAGATCCGGTACGTTACGTTACGCTTCTCTTCTAATTCCGTTTCGCGCGATTTACTTCATCTAACCGCGAACGTCTAACGCCAACTGGTGTGTGTATCTTCAAGATGCGACTTGTAACCCCACGGCCGACGGTACTGGACAAGTGCTGTGGCACTCTCATAGTCATGTCGACGGCTGGCTGCCATGGAGAAAGCCCCACGATATCATGCGCCAACAAAAAAGGGACGCAACAACCCAACGCATAGCTTTCTCGGCGAGCTTTTTGCTCTCAACATGTGCGGTGGTTGTGTTTTGTTCGATGCGAGGGAGCGGATGGCACTGAGTGTGCGTGTGAAGGCATGCTGCTGATAAGGGAGGAACACGCACGTGGAGCTTATCAGTTACCGGTGGATGGTGCATGGGGATGGGGAGGGTGGCACAGCAAGTTTCTCTGCGAGGCTGGAAATCATCTTGCCTCAGCGAATGACCGGAGGGAGTCAGGCAGCCAACCAGCCACCGAGTGGGGGATGCAAAATTTATTGAACTGTGCTTGCGAACGAAACAAGGCGAAGACGAAGGAGTAGCTGGGCACTCGATGATGAAGCGATCAATGTATTCAAATGTAAACAGAAAAGTTCCCTTGAAACAACAGGCATTTTGCGATGGCAGGCGGCATGAATATTCAGACGGAAATATGTTTTCAAAATAAATATGTCCCCCGGGGCAGGTGGGTTCGATTGTTTCGCTCCCCCGCCAGCTATTATGAGACCGGCTGCGGCCTTTTTAGAGCTAAAGAGGTGGAGATTTACCGCCGGAAAATTATGAAAAAGGGTTTTTTTTTGATTTGTGGCACTTCTTTGATGTGATTCACTGCGGCTGCAAACTAGAAGTGACAGTTGATTTATTGGCTCTTGAGAACCAGTAGTTCTTAAGAGCAGAGGCCGCCCACGTATGAGGTGGAGAAGGACTGAGATGGACCGCAAGGAGATCGTAATGGCTGGGAATGCTTTTAGGTCGGGACCCAGGTCGACTCGGAATTTAAGGGGCAAAGTAAGAAGGAAAAAAAAAACATTTCAATCAATTTATGTCGAGACATTTCGAAAATTGTATCGATATCTCTAAATGTTCTGAACATGGTTCATGTTTAGTCTGACTTGGGTCTAGAGTCGAGTATGAAAACTTGGCGGCAAATTCAAGGAGCCTCCAGCAGCTGTGAGGCCGAGTGACGAAGTGAAGGTTGATTGTACTTTTCTTATATGTTTGTGGTCTTAAGTTCTGATGGTGGCAGGAAGGTCATAAATTTCAGAATGTCTCTGCAATGCATTCTAGATTTTAGTGGAGTCCCATTGAGTGATGAGCGTGATGCGACGAGTGCCACCAGCAAAGAGAGCAGTAATGCTGAGCTCTCCAGTGGGATGAGCCAAGGTGGGTCAGTTTCGATGCAGCTTGGAAGATCGGCAATCACTAAGGCAGTGATTGGCGTCAAAGCCAAGTTAGTGGTTTAGCAACTCAGTATTTATTCCAACTCTCACCTGTGGCCCATTTCACAATGCTGCGTTGGTGCTTCGACTGGTTACGATATCTGCAACCGCTTCTTCGAACGGAAAGGGTATTGTTTCGATGGTCTGGTCACGTGAAACGAATGTCCCCATCACCACGATTTCCGAGACGTGCCTTGAATGCGTGAGGTAGGCGACAGCTTGGCAGACCGAAGTTGAGGTGGTTGGACCAAGTCCAAAAACTAGCCCGGTTGTGCTTGGGCATAACTCCTGATGAGCTAGAGTCTATGTTGGAGGATGGAGTAGCCTGGAGATTTCTTCTTCGTGCTTAGCTCCCACAACCCTTTAAGTCGACCATGATGTTGGTCTCTACTCCCTAATGATGAAAAACATCCACTGACTATGACCAATCTTCTCGCATATTATGAATCATTGAATCGAAATCAGATTAAAATGACACTAATCTGAGTGTTATGGCACACAGAAGGTAGTTACAATTCGTTTGCATAGGTTACCCTATATGCTTTAATTCCTAACAACTTAGAACATACTAGACAAAAGTGCTTAAGACTAGTTGAACGAACATTGTTAATTCTAACTTACTGGCCCTCGTCGGGCACTCTAAGCCAAACTTCATCTTATTCTATGCCTTTCGACCTAACCTAACACGATTGGAGTACATGGTAAACACTTTATAAGAATAAAATAATATTAAGTAAACAATTAAGAAAAAATTAGTAACAGGGTGTCGAAAGGATTCGAAGAGGGAGTGTCCTCTCTCCCCAGCCACCAAAATTTGTGGTGCTGCAACGTCCCGAATGTCCCGCCTGGATACCGCCGTACTAAACCGGAGGAGACCCTCCTCAGCTCGTTGTGTGATGGAACGGTCGTGGTTGAGTCGCCCATCCACCGTTGATCAGGCGATGTGGTAGATGAGCGGCACCGCATTTACGTCTTGTGTCAGACTGTGCTTGCTTCTGGGGGCACGAACCCGTTGTGACGCACCCTTTCGTGGTATAATGAACTTCGGTAGTAAGCCCCCGAGATCAAGTTAGACCTATGTATGACCACCTCACACGGTACCACCACCTAGATTCATCACAATCTGCTGTGGATTTGTCCTCCAGTGACCTGACGAGTCTCTTTCCCCCTTCCTTAGATTTAGGAGAGACTGTGGCGCTTCAAGAAAATTCCCCGATTCAGCTTAGTCCCAAAGACTACTGTGAATAGTCACTTCAACCGCCGCGTCACTTGGATTCCTGTCACAGACATGCTTCACCGCGTGGTGATGAGTGCTGTAACAGAACAACTTGAGACAGCTAAGGACACAGGGAGTCCTAGAACCGAATTCATTGTATTGTACTCAACTTCACACGATCACCGATTGATGATCATCACAGCGTCCAGTGAACCACCGATTTGCCATGCCCGCTGGCCTCATTGCAGGCGAATGCCTGTTTCTCCTCAATTCCAAATGATCGTTCCAATGCCATGAACTAACTGATTCCAAATAGTCCTCATCCATCCACCGATCAAAACCGCCCCCTCCCACATTTGCCTGCTCAACTAACCAGCGTGTTTAGTCACGGTGGTCATTAGCACGCTCTGAAGCTCACAACTGCTGTTGTTTCTCCTCACCACTAGTCCATCGAACCCACCAGGCCTTCAACCCACCTGCCAAGCTCGTCAAATCTATTCACTTGCCTCCCCATCATTAAGAGCGCTCTCAAAATAAACAAGCACTCACTGCCAAATCAGAATTCCCATCCGATACAATCACCTGCCAGATTGAAGCCATAATTCCGCGCATATCCCATCGACTTTTTATATTCCGCCTATCAAAACTGGTAAAATACGACCGTGCACCCCGCCCCTCCCAAGACCGCACATATGAGCCGGCAGCAGACGAAATGGTAAACAATCCGCAAACTCACTCCAGACGCACCACGGCGGTCGTATTTACCCCGGGATCGCAGTCGTAATTACCATTACCCAGGAAGCGCAATCCGAGCGAAAAAGAAAATTGATTTCTTTTGTGAACACGGGCCCGGGCTCCGGCTCGATGAGCTGCAGGGGCGGGGTGTGTATCGTCGTTACTCGGTAAGCACACTTCAAAGAGAACATTTCGCGGGGACCTCGTTGGAAGGAATTTATCGCATTCTTATTCAACTTTCACTGGAAATGAGGCGAATTAAAATGTGTGTCTGTCATGTGTGATGGGCGGGAGCGGGAGCGGCCAGGGGTGGTTAGCTTTTCAAATGGAATAGATTAGAGATCCCGAGCCGGGAGTGCCGGTGCGTGAGTGTGGGTCTGTAATCAAATCTGCCAGCGACCCTTGGGAGGTCGAACGAGTCGGCCCTCTGACCGGGATCTGCGAAGATGCTTTGCGGGAGCACCTGAATGCGAAGACACGAGCCGCCCCTATTAGTGTCGGACCGATGTTTATTGCTCCGGACAGCACAAGAACAGGATTAGATTGATACGGGCGTAATGAGCTTTCCGCATCCGATACCCAATGGAATGGAAATCGATTTGAGTGGCGTGCGTTGTGTGTGCACGTGCCTTTGTGTGTGTGTGCGGCGCCTGAGTGGGAGGATCTGAGTCAAAAGGTGAAAAGCATCTAATTAGATTCCCAACAAGAGACTTGGCGAGTTCTGCTCATTGAATCATTGAGGGCACTGATGACGAATGGTTGAAGAGGCTCGATGTAAAGCCATGCGGGGACGGACTTAACTGTGCGAAGTTAAAAATACAATTCACTTGGCCTTAGGAACGTTGAAAGGAACTGGTTCTGTGGACGGGAGGCAAGTAGAATTTTCTAAATCACTTGAAGAAGGCATATGATTATATTCTAGATGCAGTGACGCCAAATGGGCTAACCCGTTGGCTGCATCTTGAACAAAGAATGTGCTGAGTGCTGAGACAAGCGAAACAAGGAGCAGTAGATAATAATTTAACAACGACATGACACACAGCACTGCGGTTCCAGTTGGATGGATGGTGTACAGTTCTACACCGCCTACAACACCGCCTACAGTTCTACACCAACCTACAAAATCCTAAACGACTGATTCTGTCGTTTAAGTCGTCGTTTTAACCGACAACCGTTTCTAGGCCTACTAATTTGTAGATATATGAAAAATCGATATTTTTGGAGTTTCTCAAGAAATTCCCCGTGCACACGCTCATCCCCAACGACTCTAACTTATACCGAATCATGGCATGAGTAGAAGAAAAATTACGTTCCACACAACTTAAATGACTATAGACTATAAGGTTTGATATATTAAATCGGATGTTTGTAGAAGAGACAACGAGTCGTCAAACGACTACTTAAACGGCAACCGGAATACAGATCTCACACAATCGTTTAGGGACATGTCGTTAAACGACAAGCGGAATAAGAGTGGATATCGATTACAGTCGTCATTCGAAATACCAAAACGACCAATCGGCAATCGACATTCACAATCGGGGCCAATATACATGCGGGAACATTCGGTTGTTCAGTTGGTGTGTCCACTTTTCTTATCATCAGTTATCTGCTGTTCGTGGTCCATCACAACTTTTTTTTCATAAAAAGTTCATAATGCCACTCAATCCACGCTTAAATATTGACTTTGGAAAGGAAATCTTCTTGAGTGAAGCTCTCTCTCTCTCTCTCTCTCTCTCGATCTCTCTCGATCAGAAATGAAATGTTTTCTAAACCCAAACGGCATTTACGTTATTTCGTGAATAACTGTCAAAAATTCATGAATAACTTTCAAAAAGCCTCTGAAATTCGTCGATAGACTCGTAGTCAATCAGCTGTGAAGTTGGGCTTCTCTATAATAGGTACCCTGGCTCAGCCAGCAGGCACAGCTTGCACTGTAAAATCGGCCATAATGCTACCCTTCCACCGACGCGAAACCTCGAGATCCGGATGAACTATTACTGAAACTTCAATAGCCCGTTCCCAATGAGTTTGAAGTGGTTTCGCTCTCAATTTTCAAGTCACTCCCTCTCAATTTATAAGTGCCAGCCAAAACAAATGTGACTCGCTATCAATTTTGAATTAGCCGTCAGAACAGCTGTCTGTTGCCAGGAAATAGTGTGAGTGCACCAGAAAATAGAAAGAGATAAAATGCAAATATGCGCACCATAATGACCAAAATAAACTGAAGTTCTCGCCTTCTCAATCACGGACACACGAATTCAAGGTGGCTGCAACTATGTTCATTAGAAACCGCGAGTTTTCCAGATCCCGAAAATGTATGGCGGCACCTGGTAGGTTCGGAGAAAAGTTTATGAAACCTCAGTGGAACGTATTATTGTTAAGGGTGAATTGCACCGCGAGCAATAGATCCATTGTGCCTCCTAGGCATACCTTTGCTTCTTAAGAGTTCCCCTCTCATGCAGCTTCAGAGTTTTATTGAGGGTTATCCGCTCCTGTTGCACGAAGATGGTAGCGATTGGTCCTAGAGTATTATTTCCAAGCCAGTTTCCTTTAGGAATCTAAGTATGAGAGCTGGTGGTTCTTGTGACTTCAATATCTTCGCCTTTTGTGGGCAAGTGCCTCACAAATTCGTAGTATATGTTCTGGCATTTCAATAGATTCTCCGCAGAATCTGAAGAAGATGGTCTTCTGATGCTCCTAATTTCCTAAGTCTACAGTGCCCTGTAAGGACGGTGGGAACGTAGCATAATACTCTCTTCCAGAATGTAGTGACAAAATTCACAAATTCTGTGTGTCCGTGAGAGCAATGGATCAAAAAGTGATTCAGAATTGATGTAGTCTGGTATGGGATAATTGTCAAAACCGCCAATTCGTTTTGTCAATGAATAAGTCATTGAATACTTTAGTCGTGCATCTGTTATTGTGTACGTCTGAAGTCCTCTTTCATATACCAAATATTCACACAAAATAAATCCTGGAAGCGATTTTGACACTCAGATCTATACGTGGGCATCGCAAGGAACTATTCATTGTGACTGCCGAATAGGGGATTCTGGGGAAATTTATCCGCTTCCGGCAGTTCAAGGACTTTCAACGGCATACAAATGCGCTGCGTCGTGAATTCGTCAATCTGGCATATGATATGCGGCAGGCAGCTGCAAACACAGAAGGCACTACCATCTTTTAAGTCAGTCCAACTGTTCAGTTGCACAGATGACATCGACATCGTTGTTAGAATTAGGGTAACTCCTTCGACAGCAAATAAGGGCAACCACTTTTCTTTCGGAATATTTATTTTTGTCACCCAGCCTTCTTCACTGCGATCTTGCCACTTCTGATCATCATTCCAGTGTTAATCGACAGAGCTGTAGCATCCAAAAACAACGCCATCCATCATACCTCCACCCCTCAACAACCTGATCAACATGTTTGGCTTGAGTTGGACTAGCAGCATGTTGAAAAACAAATAGCATAACCACCCGCAGGAGAATTCCACTGTATCGTGGGAAAGGTTCGGATAGGATCTTTCCTGAGCTGGTTGACTTGTCTTGTCTTCGCAGAAGAAAAAAAGAAAAAGTGAGCTAAAAAAACAATTGACATTTAAACAAATTCACCACACCATGCCAACTATTCCTGACGTTTTTCCCAGAATACCAAATAGCTGAAACCTGACAAGGTGGGCATCACAATTTACGCATCACAGACATTTGGGCGTTGTGCCCATCACAACCAGAAAAGGGGTGTAAGTTCAAAGACAGGAAGCGCTTAATGCAAGGCCCCGTATATCCTGTCGACCAAGAATCCTTCCGTTACACACTACCTGGCACGAAACATCACGGCTGTAATTTCGAGGTATCAAAGAAGATTCTGTACCTCTGGGCAGACATCATTCTTGGAAACGGTGTCATTTCTAAGTAACTGGGCTCAAAACTGCTGACTGGAAGGACCAACACAATACTCTACAAAACACTTATTTTGTCAGTCCTGCTCTATGGAGTCGAAAGCTGGGCCATAAGCAAACCTGTAGAGCTTATTTCGGGTGCCGACGCAAGAAAAATTCGGCATCAGCAATTCGATCCTGTCTGCGAGGTAGGTGGGTGTGAAGAATGCGGACTCTAGGTGCTGTCTCAAAGTGTAGATGTAGTCCGAGCGCCGGGTCTTCGAGTCTGAGCCTCCTGCTCCGAGAAGGAGATTAAGACCAAACGTCCGTTACAAAGCGCAAGTCATCGCAGGCATAGGTCGACCTGGTCAGCAGCGTGCCTAAGATAGCCAACCGTGGAAAGCAGCTGCAGCTAAGGCTCAGACCTTCCATGGGTCACAGAACCAATAATGCGGGGGTGAAGGTGAGAGATGCGGGAGTGAAGGTACATTTCTCATATAGAAGCCGAGACTTATTTTAGATTTAAAAGGCCAATAATGCCACTAATACCCGCGCTTGTGGAATTGGACTAAGATCGTTCACGGTGCCCACGAAAAAGTGGTGAATCCGACCTGAGATTAGGAACTACTGCTTGTAAGGCTTCTTCATTCCGTTGAACAGGATAGTCAGAATCAAGTCCGTTGATATACAAAATCGAGATTAGTGTCTCGAAGAATGAGTCTTTGAGGTAGCCATGGATTGCGCGTAACTACTCTCTGTTCTTTGTGGTCGAGTTTGACGCCAACTTATCTTCTTTCACAGGAAGGATACCTTTCTATTTAACTACTAGCTGCATTTAAATGAAATATTCAGTCACTCATGCAGGAGTCTGTAATGTGTCGAAGCCAGCAGCCGGCGTTCCCAAAGAAAAGCCACTCATCAAATATCCAACAATCCAATCAACAGAAATGAGCACTCACACCCTCAATGTACATTAACCGCCACACCCACATGCTCCAGGCCTATTTGTCAACAATCCGCAGCGGCGCCAATTAAAAGCCAATTCAATAGACACTGTTGACAACCGGTCGGTTGCATCACATGTTTGCCAAGAAACAAAAGTAATCGTCGCTTCATCACCTCGTCGGAAACCGAATATTGTCGCCAAAACACAGACGAGCCTCATCCCCAATCTCAGAGGGATCATTTCATAATTCCACAGGCCATCCAATCATCCGTTCATGTGTCACTGAGCTGGTTCGTAATCAAGGCCAATGGGCTAAATCGTTCACCTTAAATGCCTGGGATAATGAGCCCTGCATCCGCCTGGGTGGGGCTGGGGGCCATTCATAAGATCCCCGAAAATACGAACGAGCTCGATGAGACGAGTCTGCATCCCCCAGCGTGCCATCGATTCTGAGAGGACACGCTATGTTTGCGGCCTTGCGTGGCTGCCTGTTTGTGAGCATGTAAAATGTCGGATTACCTTTTGGTGTTTATTTTCCCTTTTTACAGTCTTTTAGGGGATTCTTTGTTTTCGGTTTTTATGCGACGTCGTCGGTCGGTGTCTGCGGGCAGGGGCTGTGCGTGGGACTCAGTATCAGTAGCAGCCACACTTCGGGACTCTGTACCGGAATTTATTCCTTTTTAATGAACGTGGATCCATGACATAAGTTCGCTCAAGGCAACGTCTTTTTTAACAGCGTCGTGAGAGGGGGTGCCGCTTCAGACCACGCATCGAATGTACGTCAAGGCATAAGGATCTGCGCTTCCACTTGAAACCGCTACTCCAGCGCCTCAAAGAATGTTAATGACGCAGGGAAAACGGCTGAAACATAATTTACCAACTTCTGAAAAAAAACCTTTCTCACATATTAAGAAATTCCCCTTAAAGCAGTCAAGACATGAATTGTCCATCACAAGCAACAACCCAGTTGTTGTTGAATTAATATCCACCACAGTGGGACATATATATTTATTCGCTGCTAAATTTTCGACAACGGAAATATCTACACGGGGGTTGGTGCACGCACTCACCAGATTACCTGGAGAGAACACTGTAGTCTAAGGCGAAACCCTGAGCGGTGACACCCTCCTGGTAAGAGCCGTCGCTATTGAAAATCATCATCAATGGTCCGGGGTTTGTGCCTAAGATCGGTAAACTTAGACACCACTCAAATATAACTCAAACCGCAACTCACTCAAAATGGTGCGGCCCTCCAAGCTTTTGCCGCAGAAGTAGCTGGCGCGGATATCGCTATCCACCACGGTTGCCTGGGGAATCATGAGGTAGTTCTCGGCGCGTCCAGCAGTGTAGACTTGTGGGTAGCAGTAGTCGTCAGTTCCTGACAGGAGGCTGGTGCGTGTTTTCTCGTCATTGCCGAGCTGGAACTCTGTTCCCATGATTCTGCAGAAAGGCAGTGAGAGGGGAGGTAAACAATGCAGAGGGGAGAATCATTGCAACTTACGCCAGTCCAACGGTAGCCGTGGTTCTTCTGAAGCAGATGGCGTAGTTCAGGTGGTAGGGGAAGATACCCTTGCCGCCGTTGTAATTGAATGACTGGATTTGTCCCTGCTCGTAGGGGAAGTACTGGTTGCAGCCGGGGGGAGCTACGAAGAAGCCGTCCTTGATGGACCTCGCCTGGACATCCTCCACGTCGTCAGTGCCGCGGGTAGCCGATCCAGAGGGACACTCGAGTTGAGTCACTTGCAGGTCCCAAGAGGCTGCAGGCAGGTTGACGCCGCCCGATCGAGCCGCTGTCACAATTTGTATGCCAACGGACTTGACGCCGGCGGTCCTGTTGAACGGGATGTAGATGTGCTGCGATGTCTCCACGCCGCAAAGCTTGAGACCCCCGACCTGGAGGTAGTCATTGACACACTCAGGCACTACGAGCTCGTTGACGCCGTTTGGCAGGGATGGCTGAGCCAGGGTCATAGCGAAGTCAACGCGAAGCTGCCGGTTGCAATGTGAGTACACGACTTGAGTGTGAATGGAAGCTAGGTACGTACCTGACAAACATAGCTGCTGTAGGCTGAGATGGTGTACTGGCACTGTCGGGGCGGCAGCGATGGGCTCACCATCCCGATGTTCTTGGCCGAACTTGAACCTCCACACACCAGCGAGGCGGCCGAACTGTGCCCAAAGCACACAGCAGCGATGCAGAAAATGAGGGTAAGGAATTCCATAGTTTCTCGAAACGTTCCCGAGGAGAATTGTGATTTGCTGCTGCAGCTCGCCGGGTTTTATTCACGGCCATCGAGATGCAATCTGCTCGTCGAACATGGAAATGATTTGTTTGGGACCGATTGCGGGGGGGCTTGTCAGTTGTTTACAGCGGCGTGCGCCCTATCACAATTCGGGGAACATATAAAACACTTTCATTTAGCACTCCAGGGTTGCTCCTGATGTGTGATAAGATACGCTGGCGTGGCGTCGGGTGAAAATAATCTTTTGCCATCGTCATTGAGTGTAAACAAAATATGTAATTAATTGATTCTGTTGTGTCATAACGAGGTTTTTCGCCTAGATTTTCTACATTGAGTGTGGTGCTGACAGAAAAGTGACACGGAATGGCATAAGATTTGTGAATAATTGATGGGTCTAGTCAAGAGTGGAGAGTGGTCAAGTCAGAAAAGGCGGAATTGTGTCTTACAGTCTTTCGACAATCAACAGGTTGTGACATTAGAAGCGCAAGTGTACAAAATCCTCGCACGGACACGGGATCAAACCGAAATCTAAGATGCTTTTATCTCACTCGCCGTGATAGGGTGAGAAACACAGCAGTGCTCGAGGAAATCAACGTTGATCAGCTGCTTCTTCGAACTGATAGGGCTACGCTTCGATGGTTTGGCCACATGACGCGAATGCGACTCAATCAGGCACGAGACCGTTTGGCAGACCCAGGACGAGTTGGATAAACCGAGTCAATAAACTGGCCTCATTGCGCTTCACTCTTGATGAGTTAGAGACGATGGCGGATCTGTCGTGGTTGCTTTGTCCCCTATGTGTCAATTAATAGTCGAGTTATTGGAATATTAATTGACAAATATTCGTTTCCGAAACGTGATCAGTTTACAGATTGTGTTGTGTGCACCACCACGAGCTTTGGCGCAGTCTCACCAAAAGAAACCGGTGCGACAACAAACTACTTGATCCTGGGGGTATGTTCGCATCTGCCTGTCTTAAGTTATGCTGCCACTTAAGCGAATCCTTAATAATCAGCCAATATCCCTGGATGGGGCTTCTGTGGATGAAACCGAACAACTTTCAACATCCTTGCTATGTGTACGAAACAATAGCACATTCGAGGTCGCCAAAAATGCTGCGAAATGTCTAGATTTCCTCGATCGATGAAGGAAATATTTCACACCCTCTGATTTGGCTTTAATTTATAAGGCTTACATATATCCAGCCCAAGAGCATAACGCTCATTTCTGGTTCGGTGCCCCCAAGACCACCTCGCATCCCATCGATTGGCTCAAGCACCGACGAAGCACCGTGTCCTCTTTCAGAAATTGACCCGCAATACCCACTAGGAATACTCATCGGCTTCCCTTTACCCTATGATGGGCAGTTGGTTTGTGAGGCGGTCTGCTAGGCCTCAATACGCCCATATGATAATTCTCTTGAAAATTCATTAGAATAAATAAAAAAACAGACTTTGTCAACGTATAAAATCATATGCCAAGCTGCAATATGTATATGTGACGAAAAAATGTAGCGAAAATCACATCTCAACAGTAAGTGTACAGAAAATCGTCAAGGCGTAAGTCTTGGGGTCTATCACCAAGAAGATCCATGTGGATCTAGACGGCTATGCTAAGGCCCCTTCTCTCCTACGCATCGGTCGTTTGATGGAATAAGCTTTCATGCAAATGCGTAACTGCTGCTTTCACCAAGCTTCAACGAACGGTCTGTCTCGGCTGCATAGGGGCCTTCCCTAGTACGCCTGGCTCTGATCTTGATGCACGGCCCGAATCTGGACTCTCCAGGCTATCTTCCGTCTTAAGAGAAGAGGTCATTGGTATGACACGCACTGGCGTTTCGAGGACCTTGCGCACCGCATTTTATTTGACCCCAGTCTTATTTGATCCCTGACGCTCGGTTATTGCGTCACATACTGTAGTCGACTTTCCCTAAACTTAGGGCTGGCTTTAGCCAGAATCTGAGCCAAAAAAGGAGAGTAGTCCAGTCTTTACGGATCTGGTGCTAGTGCCTTCGCGGATGGCGACGGCATTAGACTGCAAACCTCATTATGTAAATTTGCGTCGGTTTTCCAAGCGGAAACCTATGCGATCCTAATGGCTAAGAACTACGGTGGAAAAGGTGGAACAGGGGGAAGGGTATCTGTAGTGACAGCCTAGCTGTACTTAAGGCCTTGATCAGTCCTTTAACCACTTCCAGGATAGATCAGGAATGCAGTACTCTATGAATTTGATCGACAGTCATAAATCACTAAGACTTGTCTGGGTCCCGAGTCACCACGGGATCGCTGGAAATGAGATCACCGATGAACTGTAAGACAAGGCTCAAAGGAAACATTCTCAGGACCTGAACCTGTGCTGGGTCTTCCTGTGTCTTTGGTTAGAGCTTTTGTCGATGGTTGGGTCTCTCGAGAACATAATCGGAGGTGGCATGAATATGCAGGACGCAGACAGACCAAATGTCTGTAAGAAAACTGCGGCATTCTTGTTATCCCTTGGCAGAAAAGACTGCACATGACTTACAGATGCACAAACGTGACACTACACTTTCGCCAAACACCTAAGTGTGCTTGGCCTAAGCGACGAAACCCTCGGCATGCCTGTGGAGAAGATGACGACACAGCAGAACAGGCCCTCTACACTGGCCTGCCTTTGCTCGGATCAGGGGCAGGTCTTTCATCACACAGAAGTACCTGCTTGTCTTCCGAAGGATAGACTCCAGCAAAAGTAGATTGCTGTCGGCTGCACAATGGACCAGTTTTTGACACCATGTGAATCACAAAAGGAAATCTGCCGTAATATGAGGTTTTGAGGTAGCATCTAAGGTTGTCAGTTATCAGAGCCCGCTAATCAAAAAATGTATGCGTTTGGTTATTTAAACTATCTAAATAGTCACCTGGTCCAAAAGCAATATTGGGTCTATAGCCTAATTCGTGCGGGGATTTTTTTCAAAATTTGAACGTTTCTTTAAGATTTTGCCCATCTGAAGCTATGGATCGCATCCCAAAAGAACTGCGCCGGCTTGAAAGCCAAGTATGAATCAAGCCAATTTTTGATATTCTGTTCTGATGTGAACCGTATTTCAGTGAGGGCGTTCTGCATCGACCGGAACAAATGGTAGTCAGAAGGGGCAAGGTCTGGGCTGTAAGGCGTGTGGGGTAGAACTTCCCATCCACTGTTTACCAAATAGTTCTTAACCGGAATAGCAACGTGGGGGCGAGCGTTGTCATGATGGAAAATTATTGTCTCGTGTCTGGTCACATATTCCGGGCGTTTTTCGGCTGTTGCTTCACTTCAAACGGATTAAATGCGTTCGGTAGAGTTGTCCATTGATGGTTTCACCCGGTTTTAGGAGCTCATAATACAGCACACCCTTCTGATCCCACCAAATACAGATTATTACCTTTGGGCTTCGCGTCATGGATATTCGGCTTTGCCATTGATTTGGCTGGTTGGCCGAGCCGAAATCAAGCAAACCACTTCTGGCACGTTTGCTCAGCTAGTGCATGTAAACTTAAACTTCCACCAAAATACGATGACTTTCGGCAGCAGTTTTCTTCATATTAAAGTAATGAAGAAGAACTCGCCGCAAAAACACTGTTTCAGGCACAAAGTTCGACATATTTGATTGGAAACAAATTATTGTTGTTTACGCTTCAAATGAATGACATATACGTAACTTGTAACTTGTATTATCCCACTGGAACATGCGTTGGAAAGTTACTGTCATTGTACGTCATTTCAGTGACAGTGACTTTCCAACGCATGTTCCAATGGAATAATACAAGTTACGCCATCTCTTAGCAAACCGCACGAATTAAGTTATAGACCCAATATATTCTTTAAGTACAGAGATATTAAGAAAATAATAAATGAAATGAAATTCACCGGCCTAACTTTCATATGTGGAGTAACCAATTGTATGATCAATTGGATTCAAAACTTACGACATTCGTCGTTTTGCTTTGCTGGCTGCAAATGTTGTAAACAATAAACGAAGCCAAGCCAGCAATATCTAAGATATTGCCAAACATACCCAATGGCCATCGACGGGTTGCACGTTTGCAGGAATATCGGGAGATCGTTTGTTCCATGATACCAAGCCCAGCCTTATTGGCGTTATGATCCAAGACTTGAATCGGTCTTAGGGAAGTATGTATAATGTTCTGTCGGCAACACAATGACGACGTTATTTGGCCCATCGGGCTCATTGCGCAAACCAAATATAAATAAATAACGATTGTTAGAGCGAACAGTTCCCTCTTTGGGGAGTCCAACTTGAAGCATATGCTCTGCCAAACACAATGGGATGAAGGTAAAATCGCAGAAGGTAGTGCGACCTAAATTCTGTTATCAATGGATCCATGATAACCCACTTGTTCGTCTTAAAACACTTATCGATCTGTGTTGGGTAATTTGCCATATACTGGCAACTTTTTCCTTCCAAAGGATTATTTGTGCGTGGACCCAAGCCCACTACACCTTAATGCCACGGCTGTAGGAACAATTGGTGGTCAATGGTTTTGGTAGCACTGGACGTATATGCGCCCGCTAAATTCGCGGTCAACATGATGCATATATCGCGGATTTACTTGTTTTATTGCCATAATTATTATAACGTATGTGACGCAGCAAAATGGTGGATCGTTTAGAGTCATTGTTGCTGTGTAAACGCCCAGTAGTCCATCATCAGACTGCTGGGCGTTGGAGGAGACCAGGAAACAATACAATAACAATTTTCATTCACTGGCTGCCGAACTTATGGATTTGCTGTTAGATGTGTCTCGTTCCAAGTGCGCGAGGATACTAGTGGGCACAGCTCTTGCAGCAACAGGCACATTATGATACAACTATGGCCTGTCAGTGCATTGTGGAGCTTTCGTTCGCATAATTCCATCTCACAAATATCGGGATCAGAATTGTGAGGGATCTTAATCTTATCTTTTTTTTGGCTGGACTCCATTTCCAGTTGAAGCCTCTTTCAAATTACAGTTTAGTCCGCTAGCAATTTTATTCTATAGTGAGGGATCTTAGCAAGTACCTTGTCTTGTTCAAGCATTCTGTCAAATGTCTGACGAAGGTTCGTGTCTTGACAAGGGACGCACCTGTTTTTAGTATCAAGCTCATCTTTACTCAAAGACACCAATGGTCATGTCTATCTTCCCATCTGAAGGGACTAGAGTATCAGATTAGGCATGACGTAAAGCCTAGGATCGGAGCAGAAAGCGTCAAATAATTTATGAATTAGTAATAATGAAATCTTAAGAAAGCCAATTCAAAGGCAAAAAACCACAATTCATGTTTAATCTGGCTGAATTACGCAAGTGTGAGTTCTCTGTGTACTCGCGAAAATGTGTTCTGATTCTCCGAGCATGAGAACGCTTGTAGGGCTCAGATTTCGCAGGCTCCATTTAAACTAGAGTGGAAGTAGTCCAGCCATGTAAACTCATTCCCGCACTTGTGGAAATGGACCAAGATCGTAACCTATGGACAGTAAGACCCCAACAACTGGATTCCTTCTACTTGCTTGTCGGCAACAGGCAACAGAAATACTCGCCATACAACTAGCTTCCCTTCGACGAGCTCACATCATAGTTCGCCAGTGAGCGAACCAACGTGAGACCCCCACAAAGGCAGAAGATAAGGCCCACCCACACAAAAACTCATCGCTCACGCTAAAGCATTTTATTTATTTACAAAAGACCCCACACCGTCATCTAGACGATCTTATAGTTAATTTTGAAGCCCTTGTTGTCAACAGACACCAGCTCGTCGCTGTGGAAATACATCACAAAGGGACCCAGCTGGCCAACTGCGAAAGAAAGACGGTCATTTCGACTGACTGAAATCGCCATGGTTTCGTTAGGACTTACATGTGACTGTCTTTCCACTGGGCGACGTTCCGCAGAAGTAATACGGGTGCACCGTGGCCCCGTTCATTACCAATGAGGCGCCAGGGATCGACAGATAGTCCTCCTGTCGACCTGGGGTTGGTATAGCTGAATGACAATCCGCGTCCAAGCCAATTTTTATTCCTCCGTTGGGCAGTCCAAAGTCCGTGAAGGTCAGCCTATAAGGGAAGACAAACTGTCAATCCCCGCTAGTCCACGAGCGCACTTTCATACTCACTCGACCGCTGTGGAGTCCATGTACCGCTTGAAGCAGATGGCGTAGCTTTGGTTGGACATGTAGGGACCGGCTCCGTCGTTGTAGTTGAACGACTCCACGGTGCCAGTACGAGCGATAAAGTACTGGTTGCAGCCTGCTGGGGCAACAGTCATCGCGTCCTTGTTCGGCATGGCGAAGACCTTTTTCAGGTTTTCCAGGCCATTTGCCAGCGGGCGAAGTGCAAGGTTCTTCTTCACCGCAACCTCGCCGGACTCCAGTTGGGTCACGTTTAACTTCCACTTGGACTGCGGGTCAAGGACGGGAATTTCGAAAACCAGGCTCACTTGAGTATGGTCGAATGGAACGTACAAGTGCTGGCCATCGTTCTTGCCACAGAGGATTATGTCGTTGACGATTAGGCGATTGACACAGATCATCTGGTCAGGTTGATCCTCCACCTCCTGCGGCTGCATCAGCTGGAGCACTTCCATCTCGATCCGAAGCTGGTTGACCTCCGGCGTGTTCCGCCTGAACGAGTACACGCAGCGAGTGGGCATTTCAATGGGAGTCTCAAGGAGTGTGGTCTTGAAGTGGGAAAACGTGCCGCACTGCAGCCCTGACTTCAGAAAATCCTTCTTCACCAAGGTTGTGCAGCTTGCCGCGGCTGCGCACAGGACGACAAGTCCACAGAGCGATATCATCGTGAGTACGTCTCGGCGTTGTCGTTTCGTTTCGCGAACTAAATGCTGACGCAACCCTGTGGGCTCTTTTATACCGCCCCGCGTGCAGCTGCCTTGATAGGCGTGCGATAAGCAGCGATTGAGTTGATGTGGGGTACCTCAATGAATGTACGGGTTGCGATTAAGTGCAGGTGACAAGCAGACACTAGGACGCCACTGGATGTTGAACGATAAAGCGGTCCACGCTGGGCAAGGCGGTCAGACCGCTTCTGATCTTGGAAATTATTTCAAAATCGATGTACCGATGGCACAATGACAACAACTTTCAGTACATCCATGTCGATACACATCATTGTCGCAATTCGGAAATAACTATCTCTGAACACATGTTCCCGTCTATCTAGATACATCGAAAAACATGGCACTTCGTTGAATGCCTGCTGACTTCGTATCGTGTGCTTCCACGTATTTTCGGGGTGAGGCTTTGTGTTCGAGCAGGACAGACAGTGGCGAGACCAATGGTTTCATGGTCTTCTTTCCGGTGGAACTTTGAGAGCCTATGATCAAGAGGGAGTGGGTGTTGATTTCGAGTTTTTGGCATCACTGAAAGTCGCCTTAGAAAATAGCAAGAAAAGACATTAACTTGCCGTCGAGATGTTTTCACTGCCATCAACAATTTCATATTGTTCAGCAATTTCATACCGACTTCAAATGACGAAGACTGTGAAGCTTTACGTGAAATCTATGTTCTCGGCGCATTGCCAATGTTCGTCGAGAAGGTGAAAACATGAATCATCCCTGGAACATAACTATAAAGCGTGACCTGATATCACTGATAGTTATTCCAATTATAATTTTTTAGCAATTACAATTTTTTAACGCTACCAATGACACCCAGCTGTCAAAATATTCAGCAAGATTTGCCATTTCGTACTGGTCGTCAATGGTATCAGGTTCATACGGGACTTTCTGTTGCCATAGATCGACTGTGGACCCATCAAGACGACCTTGCATGCCATTCAAACGACGCGACACTCGAAGTCGTGAAGAAAAAATTTGTCGACAATCTACAGCCGTAATCATGGGGTATGGCACTATTCGGTTATTTGCACTGGTCAACAAGTCAGCCTCTTTGAACGAGCTCAAGGCCATTGCCGGAATAACGCTGCTTATATTGGAACGATCGCTCCGATAACGTGGACGAAGTCGCCATTTGAACTATGTGCTCTTCCACGCAATGTCTTGAGTGTGGCTGCAAAATAAAGGCATTTTATATCTCACACCGTTCTTGTTTTATTTAACTTCATTTTCCTATTGTTCTTATCTGGTCCCAATGTACTATGTTGGTGTTGATGTTTACGCGTCCCATACCAAGTTCTCCAAGCATTCGATGAATAGGAAATTAACATTCCTGCTCCGTAGTTAGTTTTCAAGCGGCGAACCGAATTGTCAAAACACACGCAAGTCTTGAGCACAGTCAGCACAATTTTTCGAGAAGATTACCTTGCTTGGAACCTGGTCACATTGTATGCGACACAGTTTCATTACTCATCATCCTGAGATGGTAATTTAGTGTCCAAGGCAATTTTTTAATGGTTCAGGTGTGAGAGGTCTCTGTCCACGTTGCCTCAGGAATTGTCTGGTCGACCATCAGCTGGACTCAGTGCCAGTTGTGAGTGAACTTCACAACTGACTCAGCACAGTCTCTCGATATGTCCCAGCTTGTCTACGTTTCCACACATACAGTGTCGATTCTCTTATCATCAAGAAGAGTAGATGGAAATGGATTAAGATAGCCATTTTGCTTGCCAATAACTCTAGCCACTGCAACTGGTTCGATGCTCATTTACCCTCAGTCGTTTTCAGAATAAATCAAGATTGTAGTGTCTTCGGAATGACATTTGCTCACGGTGTCTGCATCACATTACGATTTTTTTTTCGGACGTGGCTCACACGCTGATTTGCCGTTTGCAGGCGAGCCATTCTCTGAATAGGGGGACAATTTTCTGTGCCTTCTTCGATACTGGCCATTACTCCATCCGGCGCCAATCATGTCCGTTTGGTGGCTGAAGCCCCAAAAGTCCGACTTCAAAGAAAGAACAAAGAAAAGGCACAAAATCCATTTTACTCTTGCAAACGAATGTTCGGATGGAAGTGGAGACTTCAACACAAAGTGACTAAGCATCCATAGCTGAAACCAATCTTACTGTACGGGAGACTGACAAACCCTGGGATCAGATGTCGAGCATGCGCTGATGATATAGACATTATAGCCACCGGCAAGATGGAGAAGACCCTATGCGACATCATCAAATGCGGACTCGGACTAATGCTAACTAAGAGTGTGTTTTTCGGCTGAGCTAAAACTAAATCCGGCAGAAGCCACTAAGTATCTTTCAGAAGAAAAACAAAACTGGAACGACTAGAACCAATAGGTCTGTAGGACACAACACTGGCTCCAGTAAATGAAGTTAAATATTTGGGAGAAATCTTGGACGACAAATTCATCTGGAAAAATCACACGGAGCGAAGCATACTCTAATGATTTGTCGGAGCTTGGCGGGGAAATATTGGGGCTGCAGTCCAAGTACCCTTAGATGGATGTGTACAGCTGTCGTCAGAGCAACAATTGGTCCAAAAGAACCAACCTGATTAGCACGAGAGACACTTAACACAGTTCAAAGGTTAGCACAGGAGCCATGAGAACTTGTAATGGAGGTGCAATTGAAGCTTGCATCTAGTGGCAATTCGATGCACAAGTCAAAAAGATGCCCGTATTGGCCATTCCGAACGATGACGTGATTAGGAAATTCAATTACCAGAAGAATTTTACCATTAAGCTCACCATTTACCATTAAGTCCACAGTCGAAGCAGCAATACTGTAAAATAGTACACAGATTGCTCCAGACCTCATGAAAGAACAGGGGCAGGTGTATTTCGACCCCGGAGAAAGTACTACGAACCCTTGGGCCAACGCACCAGTAATACCTTTCAAGCAGTAGTCTATACAATAGAGCAGCCCAAATCCAGCTTGATGGAAACTATACCAACTGCGACATAGCAATAATGTCCGACAGTCGTGCCGCTGTCCTGGCACTTGACTCCTATATCATCAAATTCAAGCGTTAGTGGGAATGCCTACAGAAGCTTAAAGAGCTGAGCAGGAGTAACATAGTGAAACTCTGCTGGATGCCTGGCCGTACAGGGATAGAAGGCAAAGAATTGGCCGACTCCCTCGCCAGAATATGAACCTTTTATAGGCCCTAACTATACTGCGCTGTAGGAGGCCATATCTTTGGGGAAGAATTCAGGGAGCTAGAAAAAACGAACCTGGCAGAAACCTGTAACAACGCTCATGGCATGGAGCAGACCAAGAAACCCTTGGGTCAACATAACCGGAAGAGGTTTGATGCATTTATTAGGAAACCTCCGCATCCGAATAGGCTTGCTAACAGGGCACTGTAGACTCAGGGAGCACCTAAGGAAACTAGGGGTATCAGAAGAAAGTCCCTGCAGATTCTGCGCGGAATTTAACAAAATTCCAGAACATATACTGGGATTTTCTGTGGCACTAGCCAATGATATCTGAGGAAGGATTGAAGTCACTAGAACCAGCACTCATTTTCAGATTCCTAAAGGACACTGCCTTAGAGAGACTACTCTAGAATAAATCTGTTCCACCTTCGCGCAACGGACTCCTGTTGCAGCCTGTAATGCAGCTCTGAAAAGAATTGCATGTGGGGGGAACTCTTAAGAAACCAAATGTATGCAAAAGAGAGCAGACTAGATTTTAATGTCGCTGCGCAATGCACTCTCAACAATAATGGTAAGAATACTATACTTGTAGTGGTCGCAATATAGGTGGTGCGACAGTCCGAGGTGAGCTGACATCTTTCACGAGTGGATGGGACCTACAGTTTTATGCCGATTCGAGAAGCTTTTTCTATGCAGGAATACTCTTTGAGTATTGTCGGTGACTCGAAGAGGTGGAGTCGTGAAATATAAAAATGGGCAAATACGGAGCTCGAACCTGGCATCCCTGGCGTAGAAGACAACGCACCAACCCACTACGCCACAACGACCCTGCATGGTAGAAAGTTCATGCAGCTTCGGCGAAGGTTAAAAGGCCCCAACGCCTTATATACGGAGGCTTTACATTTACGACATCTACAGCGTCACTAAACACGATCATACACCTACTTCCCATTAGCATATATGTCGAAGGCGTTGCGGCTACGTCGGCACTACGAGTAAAAGTGTCGAACATTTCTGAACTCAGAACATTTGGTCAAAGTAATTTTATGAACATCAGAACCCATAACTGAGTCGGAAAACTCCACTAATGTTTACACAGATGACTCCAAACAGGACGAAGATGGTATCGCATGACCCTAAATGTTGTTAGGTGCTGGTGGCTATCTAGAAAGCATTGGAAATTCTGAGAAACAGGGCAAACCTCACTCATATTAGTACTTATGTAGACGGTCAGGCTTTGTTGAAAGCACGTAAAGCCACTCAATAAAGTCCAAGACAGTTCTGTTTTAATTTAATCTGTTTTAATGCCATGCAGGAACTGGCGTAGTAACAACGCAGTCTCCCGTCTGTGTGTTCCTGGACAACAATTCAGGGAAACGAAACTGCTGACGAACTAGCTAATCGCGACGTCACAATGGCTTCAGACAACATCATCTCAGAGTCACTTTGAGTGCATGGAAGTCTTGTCGTCGGCAGGGGAACGCGAATGAAGGACTCAAATGGTCACCCCTCAAGTCGTCGCCCTTAAAAAATCTCATTCCTCTCACAGAGCCGGTGGTTGAATATGTAATGACGCTTGAAGGAAAATGATTACAGTTTAAAGCCGCCCGTCCGTGTGCCACCCGATTTGAGGTGACGCCCTAAGTCCCTGAACCACATAAGCTGAGCTCAGAGAGATACACGACATATCATCAGTTTTCCTTCAAAGCAAAAGACGGCTTGTTAGATGGGGGCTATGAAGTAGAGAACTGAAGAATCTCGGACTGTGAACACAAGCTAAGATGTCCCACATCAGTCCCTCAACCGCCCCAGCCGAACGTAAGATGCACAAGTGCTCACTCCGAACACCCACCCACCCATTCACTTAAACACCCATCTTTAAGCATCCCATCATTTATTCTCAGCTTTCTTTCTCAGGAATTCAAATTTTCTAAAGGATGCTGTAGTTTATCCTGAACCCCTTGTTTTCGGGCGAATGTATGTCGTCGCTGTTGAAGTAGATCACGAAAGGACCGGGCGCTCCATCTGTGGAGATTAACGTTTGGATCAAGAAATCAATTCCCGTCTCATAGCAGAGACTCACCTGTAATTATTTTCCCCTGATTCGACTTTCCGCAGAAGTAAGTCGGCTGTGTGCTAGTGCCCTTAATCAGGGCTCCGGGAATCATCAAGTAGTCCTCTTCCTTTCCTGGAGTCATTATGAGTGGATAGCAGTCTGCGTCTAGGCCCATATTCACATTATCGTTTGGCAGCAGAAAATTCGCGAACGTGAACCTGCAACGAAAACCGGAAAACGGAAACCGCCATTTCAGAAAGAATTCCCAGCAAGGACAATTCGGATGCTCACTCGATGAGGGAGTCGCCAATGCGGCGCTGGAAGCAGATGGCATAGTTCAAGCTGGCCGGGTAGGGCCCAGTTCCGGCGTTGAAGTTGAACGACTCGAAGGTGCCCGTGGGCTCGGTAAAGTACTGGGTGCAGCCGACGGGTGCGATTGTAGTCAGATCAGTGTTCTGCGACTGGAATATGCTCTTGATGTCCTGCAAGCCGGCGTTCTTGGCGAACGGCAGAAAGCCCTTTCGCTGCGTAACTGTTGGGCACTCGAGTTGGGTGACGACCAGATACCATTGCTTGACGGAACCCAAGGTGGGAAGGATAAACTGAAGATTGAGGTTGGACTCCGTTCCGCCATACACGTCGAATGGCAAGTAGATGTGTTGGCCATCGTTGTTGCCGCAAATTTTCTGGCCATTGACTTCCAAATAATCGACGCACGAGATCGACGCATTGTCGGGGGATACCTGCGGCTGCTGAAGGCGGAACTGGTTCATCTCGATCTTCACCTGACACACTCTGGAGCTGTACGGCTCAATGACGTATGTGCACCTTGTTGACACGACGGTTGGAGTCTGTATGATTGTCCTCTTGAGAGACGATCTCTCGCCGCACTGCATGTTGGCTAAACGGAGGAGAGAGAGAGAGAGTAAAGGAGGTTTTTTCGACTCGGTTGCAGGTGGTACTCACTTTCGCAACACACGCCGTAGGTGCTGCAGTATCCCGACACTAAGCCTCCGCTCTTAAGGCAGTTGAAACGCGTCATGCACGTGCCCATGAGACCTGCGTTTGTGGCGCAACTGTTGAAACTCACTCCGGTCTGGGCGAGCCTGTTCGAAACGCGCTGGTACCGTGCAGTCCTGTTGGAGTCCCCTGGCGACAAGTCCGAATGCGCCGCGCTGAAGGCCGTCGTGGCTGTGAACAGCCCGCAAAGAGCAAAGAGCAGATAGGTTGTCATGGTGTTCACCTTGACATGTACAAACTAATCACAGCCTTGAACGAGCAGGCCATTTTATACTGAAGATGAGACTGCGCCGCGCCGCCACTCAGGGTTCAACGATCAGCGCTGATGGGTGTGATGACTTTTCCGTGTACCGCGCGATAGACCGTTGTGGCTCGATCAATATTTGCTCAGAATTTGTGGGTTGTCTTGATTCAAATTCCTGACCGGTCCACGGCTCTGTGACCTGAATAGACCCGCAGTCGAATGGCAACCAGCAGCGGCGGTAGGCTCCGGTTGACACGTTCGGCTTACGGAACCACCCGCACCGTGCTTCTAATTGAGATGTACGCGTACACGTCTTTTTGGAACTCACCTATGTGTCTGCCACGCTGTGTGCATTGTTTCGAGACGCGTAGTTCCAGAGCGGGGCTACCAAAAATGTCAACAAGCCGACAAGAGGCGGCCGTGTTTGCCTAGGCATTAGCGATGTTTGCGGTTCTGAGCGAAGTGTGAAGAATTTAATTGGTCATGCACTGGGCGACGTGTGAAGCGTTTATGGCGAGTGGCGTGGGAGACCTCGTTTATACTGTGGGGGGCGATCATGTGTTTGTTGTTGTACTTGGCGCTCAGGTGTCATCTGGGTGTTAGCACGAATTAGAAGTCGTTAATATCTCGGTCGCAGTTAGTCCAAGTGTACGTCCTCCCCTCGAGCCATCTTACTTCGGACCACGCCTTTGCATGTGCCTTTGCCATTCATCATCAAAGCGAATGCTTTCGATGACAGATTACGAAAAAACAACAACAACAGCAACATCGCCCTTCACTCTGAAGAAACCATCACTTGCCCAGCACTTTGATGTGGAGTCACAGCAGCGCAGGGGCGGAATGCGACATCGGCCGCTGATTAAAACTAATTTCTCCCACAAGTCTGGTGATGTCCTTTTTTAATTAATGTTTGTCGTTCCTTTGTCAACCACCTATTAGGGGACTTCACAGGCGAAGAGTTCATGGAAGTAAAACCACAAAAGGATCACATCGGACATCGGAATCCGCCACACGGATGCCGCCGCAGAATGAAAATGTCAAATTTGTATCATCCCAACGCCGGGATGGCTTACTTTACCTTTACTGCAGGCGTTTCGTTTCTATTTCCCTGGGCGCCGCCACATTTATGGCGCCCATCGCCGGCCACCGTCACACCGTGATGCTTGGTGTCCTTTACCGCTATTTCTTTTTAATTTCCATCCACTCCCACCAAGAGGCAAAAACAGACACTCACACGGGGTGTGGTTGAGGCATGAGTAGTGGGCAGGAGAGAGAGGGAGTAATTATTATTCGTCCCTTCTTCTTTGACTGCGACTTCAACTCCTAGAGCTAACGGTTTTTAATGATTTTGAGCGCTTCGTTCAGTTTACTCGTTTGCTGCCAACGGGTATTTGCATTTTTTCTGCTACTCTTTTTCCCTTTTTTTTCGCTCATTTCAATCTCGAGCCATTGTCAGTGTTGCCACTTGGAGATGAGTGACGTGATTTAAGCGTGACAGGTTGAGAGAGAGGTGAGGCATTATAAATGAATGTCGATCAAACGATCGAACCCCTTAACATCAACAACATGGCGGTAACGAGCTTCGTCATTTCATCTACTCAAAACGCGTCAACAGAATTTAGAGGAAGTTCGAAAGAAATCCATTGCAGAGGTAGACTCTGGTAATGCAGTATAGTCTGTGACCCTTTTTTGATGACAGACATCCGCGACAAAATGATCACCTTCAGCAAAGTACTGGGAGGCAGGCGACGGGCGACTGCGACGAGGCAGTTGTGGTTGGTTCGGATATTCTGCGACACAATCTGGCAGCCGGGCTGTGGCGAATAGCGGTCTATTGGCTGCGCGAACTAGGAGGTGACCTCTAGGCAAATTGATAAGAATCAACCGTTCAGCCTAGAGCAAATTCGCTTGTTAATTAACAAAAATAGTTAAGTTATGTGCGATCGCTAAGCTCCTCCATACATGCCTTCGTCTTTAATCGATTCGAATTGAAAAATTCTCTCAGTACCCAACGAGGGCCATGAAATCCATAAAGGACCGAAAAGATCCAGTTGCCTGCCGGCACCATGCTTTCTTGCTCCGCTCTATGTTCATTTGTGTATCCTACATCAAAATTAATTGCCCACTGTACAATACTACATTTTGTTTCGCATGAACCATTCTGTCTGTCCGTCTGTCCGTCTGTCCGTCTGTCCGTCTGTCCGTCTGTCCGTCTGTCCGTCTGTCCGTCTGTCCGTCTGTCCGTCTGTCCGTCTGTCCGTCTGTCCGTCTGTCCGTCTGTCCGTCTGTCCGTCTGTCCGTCTGTCCGTCTGTCCGTCTGTCCGTCTGTCCGTCTGTCCGTCTGTCCGTCTGTCCGTCTGTCCGTCTGTCCGTCTGTCCGTCTGTCCGTCTGTCCGTCTGTCCGTCTGTCCGTCTGTCCGTCTGTCCGTCTGTCCGTCTGTCCGTCTGTCCGTCTGTCCGTCTGTCCGTCTGTCCGTCTGTCCGTCTGTCCGTCTGTCCGTCTGTCCGTCTGTTCGTCTGTCCGTCTGTCCGTCTGTCCGTCTGTCCGTCTGTCCGTCTGTCCGTCTGCCCGTCTGTCCGTCTGTCCGTCTGTCCGTCTGTCCGTCTGTCCGTCTGTCCGTCTGTCCGTCTGTCCGTCTGTCCGTCTGTCCGTCTGTCCGTCTGTCCGTCTGTCCGTCTGTCCGTCTGTCCGTCTGCGTCCATCTGACGCTGCCATGAGATCTTAGTCGTCTCCAGTGGCAGCATTATAGACTTTTGAAATCCTATCACACACCTTCAGGTGTTTAGCTAGCTAATCCTTCATAACTGTCTTGATGAACCAAACGGTTGTCCTAATTGCACTTATCACGCTCGTTGTCTTTAGATTCGCTCCCCTAGATGGAGTTCTTCTTGTACCCAGAATTATGGAAGTTCCTGTACAGATGGGTATCAGTTCGTTTTTTTTTTTTTTTTTGATACACAGACGTCATCTTGTTTTGTACGCATCCACCTCTTGAACATGCCCCCTGCAACTACTTGTCAAACACTCAATCAATGCACCCTCTACGAATGTCCTTAGCTTAGCCTGACGTATCTTTAAGTTGTGTGAGCCCATGGCGCAGATGTTTACAATATTACCACAATTGAATGGCACAACTATTTATGTGTAGCCATCACCACCAAAAAACCCTGTACAATTGGCATCACTGATTTTTCCCATTTGATTCATTTCTCGTTTGAGTTGACTCCTTTTTTTGCTTTCGCTTAGACTCAGCAGCATCATCCTTCGCATTTTTCCGCTCGAGGGGATTATCATTTGCACCCAGGACGAGAAGGAAAATATTGCAGTCGCTAAAAATAAATAAAGGACATAGGCTTAAGCGGGTGTCATGTCCGCCCTCTAGTGATGAAATGAAATTTAATTCTTTAAAAAGGCAAACAATCAGGAGAGTGTGGCCGAGTTGGTGGGAGATGGGCCGGATGACGACACACTCAATCCTTGAAGCGGTCATCGGATGCTGGAGATCCCCTTCAAGTTCCTTGTGCGAAGCGAGGGCACTCGCTGATGCGGTAGACGAGCGGTAGTATTTGAGAAACGCATTAACAGCAGCAAACTAACACGGAATTCGTTTTTGTGTGTTTCACCCTTTCTTCGTCGACCCAAGTGGCATTTCACTAGTGGGGCTAAAGTTACGCACAAGACGATGTGCAAAGAGATGATTATTGCAGTGGGTGGGTGGGTGAATTGTAAAGACATATCGATGACACACGACCGGGGAATGTCGGTAATGACTCATTCATTGAGGGTGGCCCGTGGCATGATTGCACAGTAAATTGACTTTGTGGTTATGACTGGGGAATGTACACAGAGCGATCCTTTGGTTGAGTTGAAAGAAATGAGTTTTTGACTCGAGCCTAAAAGCTTGGTGTTCCTTTCAGAGAAGGCTGCTTGCTTTCGGTAAACCATTGGCGCAAGACGATTCTCAAGGGGGCACCTCTCAACTGTCAGCCATAGTCTGAATCCATAATAATTTGTTGCATACTTTCGGGCTGAGCGAATATTCAATGCCGAATAGACTTTCTTGGGAACCTATTAAAATTACGATATTTCGGTTGAGCAAACGATTTGCAAAATTCCAAGACTCACAACACGACGATTAAGGTGCAACCACGCGCATTTGTCATGAAATGAGTGGCAGCATGCCGTCAGTCTACAGAGAACTAGACCATTCCCACTTGAGCAGATAAGAGTGGTGCTTCAACTGTTAACGACATGGGTGATTCCTAGTCTTTTCATAGATCTGTGTTACTTTGGTTTACTGAATTGGCCAGACGTCTTCAGTCTTCAGTCTTCAGTCTTCAGTCTTCATTCCTCAGTCTTCAGTCTTCAGTCTTCAGTCTTCATTCCTCAGTCTTCAGTCTTCAGTCTTCATTCCTCAGTCTTCAGTCTTCAGTCTTCAGTCTTCAGTCTTCAGTCTTCAGTCTTCAGTCTTCAGTCTTCAGTCTTCAGTCTTCAGTCTTCAGTCTTCAGTCTTCAGTTTTCAGTCTTCATTCCTCAGTCTTCAGTCTTCAGTCTTCAATCTTCTGTCTTCAGTCTTCAGTCTTCTGTCTTCAGTCTTCAGTCTTCAGTCTTCAGTCTTCAGTCTTCAGTCTTCAGTCTTCAGTCTTCAGTCTTCAGTCTTCAGTCTTCAGTCTTCAGTCTTCAGCCTTCAGTCTTCAGTCTTCAGTCTTCAGTCTTCAGTCTTTAGTCTTCAGTCTTCAGTCTTCAGTCTTCAGTCTTCAGTCTTCAGTCTTAAGTGTTGCGTTATAGCTGACGTCAACAGCAACACTCCCTCGCATTTCCGTCAAAAAACAGTTTCTGTTTCGATGTCACCAATTTGAGTTCAGATGTTCGTAGCACTCTTGACCATAAAAAACGAAACACATTCGCTTCGGTCAGGCGGCTTCCTCTGTGTCAGCCAAGTGAACCCCCGACTTTGTCGGCAGGTCAATCTGCGCCCATGATAGTCCAACAACTGCCAACGAGGCCTCCGAATCTCGCTCGAGTTGCATGTTACACTTAATCGGCCACAAGGCTCTTCCCATCCACTTCCCACCGCCATATCAGACCATAAAGTGCCACCAAATCGAAGGACAAGCCGAAATATGTCAACGCTAACATCACACTGTCTGCACAGCGCGCATACGGCACAGCACAGCACACAACCCGGACAAAAGGGCAAACATCCTTGCCATGTTAACAGTTCGTCGCAGTCTCGCTGAAGGAGCGGAGGACACACAACAGACCCAGTGGCCCGGCCAAATGGCCGAATGGGTGAATAGTGGTACTGGCAGTGACAATCACAATCTCTGTGGCGGATGGCGTGCCATGGCAGTGGCGTCCACAGAAACCAGGTTGAATCATTGTGCCACCATACAGAGCAGAGAGGGCACTACACTCGCTCTCTTCCACTCTCTCGCTGGGCTTCCATGTTCCATCAACTGACCAACCATCAGCAGGTCCCTCAGATTGGCGTGCTCACAGCTTAAGCAATCGCAGTGACCTCGGCTATGACCGAAATAATTCCTGGTCGCTGCGTTCTCTGTTTTCCTGTTTCCCTGTTTTCATTTTTCCCGTTTCCGTGCATCGCACACCCGCGCCACCGTACAACTTTCGTGAATAACTACCCCTTTGGGTGCATTTTCGGTCAGATCCGATGGCCAGTCGGTGGAGTGGGTGGCTACAATGGCTGTTGGCGGGTTGCACCCTGCGCCTGCTAGCTCAAGTGTGGTGGAAAAGTTTTTGCCCGGATTTTGTTGGAATTTTTCATGGGACCAGACCCAGAACCGATTCAAAGCTTCCACAGAGTGTGCAAATATTTTAATCACAGAATTCCCACAAACAGTCAACACAGATACGCCAGACATCCTGCGGGGGCCGGTTGGGACGGAGAACGGGTTCATAATATTTACAAAGCCCACCTCGCACCCTCCTCGTCGAGGGGGTGCTGATTTTCGAGGATAAGCGCCAAGCTGCCTGCATGTGCACACGATGGAGAACACAAGAGTGCTGAAGTGTGACACTGCTGCAGATTCGGGGGTAGAACGGGCAGTGGCATGCGATTAGAAAGTGAGCGTGCACACAGTCCTGGAAAGTTTTCCGAGCCCGGAGCCCGGAGCGCAGAGATATGCAGTTTGGGAGCAGAGCCTGGTGGAACGGAGTTTGGCAACGAAGTATTCGTAATCCGACCAGTCCTCTAGGGAGGTGTGCATATTTAATAAAACCACTTCCTTGGTATGGCTCGCTCTCGGCTCTAAGCAGCACAGCACATTCATGCCAACGACATCTGCGATGCGAGGCGAGGTGGCATCCATGTGAGCCTTGACTTCACTGGCGTGACGTGCGTTTCGATCGTGTCCTGGAGATGCATTTGACACTGCATTCAAAGTAATTTACTGGCCCGGTCATCAAAGGCAGCTGCGCTCCCCATCGTCTTGTTCGTCGATGCTTCTTTTCGGTCCTTCAGTTGGCTGTCGAACTGTGGGGCGGCATGGGGTTGATTGCATGCTTTGAATGCGGACACGTGTAGACGAGGAAGTGAAGCCGGTTGCGTTCAGACGAAAAATGTTCCTGTGGTCTTTTGGCCGCGCCGGGGGGATGTTTGGATTCGTTAAACGTCAGCACCGACAGCGGTTACGGGTAAATGGTGTAGAATCACTTCAGGTTTGGTAGCAAAATACAGAGTTTCATTCTCTGGATAGGAGATATTATTGTTAAACAACACAGTAAGGGCAATATAGAAAAGTTGGTACAACACCGAAGACTGTAGACTGAAGACTGAAGACTGAAGACTGAGGACTCCAGACTGAAGACTGAAGACTGAAGACTGAAGACTGAAGACTGAAGACTGAAGACTGAACACTGAAGACTGAAGACTGAAGACTGAAGACTGAAGACTGAAGACTGAAGACTGAAGACTGAAGACTGAGGAATGAAGACTGAAGACTGAAGACTGAAGACTGAAGACTGAAGACTGAAGACTGAAGACTGAAGACTGAAGACTGAAGACTGAAGACAGAAGACTGAAGACTGAAGACTGAAGACTGAAGACTGAGGAATGAAGACTGAAGACTGAAGACTGAAGACTGAAGACTGAAGACTGAAGACTGAAGACTGAAGACTGAAGACTGAAGACTGAAGACTGAAGACTGAAGACTGAAGACTGAAGACTGAAGACTGAAGACTGAAGACTGAAGACTGAAGACTGAAGACTGAAGACTGAAGACTGAAGACTGAAGACTGAAGACTGAAGACTGAAGACTGAAGACTGAAGACTGAAGACTGAAGACTGAAGACTGACGACTGAAGAGTGAAGACTGAAGACTGAAGACTGAAGACTGAAGACTGAAGACTGAAGACTGAAGACTGAAGACTGAAGACTGAAGACTGAAGACTGAAGACTGAAGACTGAAGACTGAGGACTGAAGACTGAAGACTGAAGACTGAAGACTGAAGACTGAAGACTGAAGACTGAAGACTGAAGACTGAAGACTGAAGACTGAAGACTGAAGACTGAAGACTGAAGACTGAAGACTGAACACTGAATACTGAAGACCGAATACTGAATACTGAAGACTGAAGACTGAAGACTGAAGACTGACGACTGAAGAGTGAAGACTGAAGACTGAAGACTGAAGACTGAAGACTGAAGACTGAAGACTGAAGACTGAAGACTGAAGACTGAAGACTGAAGACTGAAGACTGAAGACTGAAGACTGAAGACTGAAGACTGAACACTGAATACTGAAGACTGAATACTGAAGACTGAAGACTGAAGACTGAAGACTGAAGACTGAAGACTGAAGACTGAAGACTGAAGACTGAAGACTGAAGACTGAAGACTGAAGACTGAAGACTGAAGACTGAAGACTGAAGACTGAAGACTGAAGACTGAAGACTGAAGACTGAGGACTGAAGACTGAAGACTGAGGACTGAAGACTGAAGACTGAAGACTGAAGACTGAAGACTGAAGACTGAAGACTGAAGACTGAAGACTGAAGACTGAAGACTGAAGACTGAGGACTGAAGACTGAAGACTGAAGACTGAAGACTGAATACTGAAGACTGAAGACTGAAGACTGAAGACTGAAGACTGAAGACTGAAGACTGAAGACTGAAGACTGAAGACTGAAGACTGAAGACTGAAGACTGAAGACTGAAGACTGAAGACTGAAGACTGAATACTGAAGACTGAAGACTGAAGACTGAAGACTGAAGACTGAAGACTGAAGACTGAAGACTTAAGACTGAAGACTGAAGACTGAAGACTGAAGACTGAAGAGTGAAGACTGAAGACTGAAGACTGAAGACTGAAGACTGAAGACTGAGGACTGAAGACTGAAGACTGAAGACTGAAGACTGAAGACTGAAGACTGAAGACTGAAGACTGAAGACTGAAGACTGAAGACTGAAGACTGAAGACTGAAGACTGAAGACTGAAGACTGAAGACTGAAGACTGAAGACTGAAGACTGAAGACTGAAGACTGAAGACTGAAGACTGAAGACTGAGGACTGAAGACTGAAGACTGAGGACTGAAGACTGAAGACTGAAGACTGAAGACTGAAGACTGAAGACTGAAGACTGAGGACTGAAGACTGAAGACTGAAGACTGAAGACTGAAGACTGAGGACTGAAGACTGAAGACTGAAGACTGAAGACTGAAGACTGAAGACTGAAGACTGAAGACTGAAGACTGAAGACTGAAGACTGAAGACTGAAGACTGAGGACTGAAGACTGAAGACTGAAGACTGAAGACTGAAGACTGAAGACTGAAAACTGATGACGATTGAACAACAAATCACTTATGAAGGTATCGCGGCTGTTGCTTTGTTGATTGATATCACACCACTCGAGTGCACCCCAAAATTAACATCCTCGACATCAAATAACCTCATACAAGACAAAAGCCTGACAAATTCATTCGTGGCTCACCAAGGCAGCCGCAGTCGAGCGAAAAAACAAGGAAACACATCTCGGGATGTAGCTACGAATAATTAGCTCCTTAGTGGGATGTGACTTCATCCCACCCCCAACAAGTTCTCTTCCCGCCCCTCTCCTAAGCACACGCAACATCCAGTCATCATCATCATCGTCACAAACATCATCTGCGCACGCCAGTGCGTCATCCACACCATGGGCGGTGGATGCTTCTGAAAAGGAAATTTTATGACACGATGTCCTTAATTAAAAGGAAACTCTTCTCGCTCTCCCCCGACCATCATCCCTCCTCCCAGCCACCGACTCCTGCTTGGAGCTCCTTCGCAAACACAGCGGCAACCACATCTCGCACAACAGCTTATGGGCGATGTGAATAAAGAAAAAGAAATAAATATACACTTGGTACAGGGACACCACCCCACCAATCTGACAATGAAGTGGCGGAGCTGGGGAGCAATAGCTGGGGAACGACGAAGGCGACAGCGATAAGGAAGGATGCGTATTCTATTTATTCAAAAGCTTCAACATCATTCACGAGCAGATTAAATTTTCAATTTCAGTACTCATCTTCAACTTCATGCGATGTGCGTGTGTTTGTATGACGTTGTCGCACTTCGCACTCACTCCAGGCACACCATCGGCACCGCCAGCAACAACTACAACTAACCGGAGATTAATGCCTCTGGTGGTGGCCGGAAAGTGGGCGCACTTAACCCAGCCATTTACAGGAGTCTCCAGCGGATCGGCCATGTGTGAGCGGGTGTGCGGGTTAGCGTATGTGTGAGCGTACAACACTGTGGCCAGCTTCCGAGCTCCGGAGCTCTGCGGCCCTTTAAAGTGTCATTAGTTACACTTTTTTGCGCCATTAAGCAGGCAATTTGAAAATTGCCCCAAAAGGGATTGTTGCTGTTTTTTTCGTTTGTCGTTCACTCACCACCGCGGGTCCGAGCGAGCACCGAAAAAACACGAATCCTCCGTCCAGTTACACTGCAACTCTGATTTTTGAGGCAGCAGTGGGTGTGGAGGGGGTCATGTCATCGCCAATGGCCGCACTGCCAATTGTGAATTGAATTTGCCATCATCGAATTATCGCGCGAAATCTGTTAGTGGCGGCCGAGCACTGCGGTCCGGAATTAAAACTCAATTTTCAGCTCATCGCCTAGTCCAGCACGATCCTGCGTTTTGGGGGTGACGCAACACGGGACGCAGAACGAGCTATATTTGCATAAACTGCCAGTTCGATATGAAATGTCACACCAATTGAATTCATTCGGTGTCGACAATACACTCGTGCGTCGAAATATTAGTTCCCAGTGTGGTCTGTCCTTTGGGCCAGCGATGCCCGTTGAATGGGTGGTTGTTTTGTTCGTTTCATTTTTTGCGTATGCCCCACGTGTGCAGCATCCTTCTGCATCGTGGTTCGCCATATTGCGCTTTGGTTGTCTAAATTGGTGGCGTCGCTATTAATGGCCCGGCTGTGGGAGCAACATGAATACACTTTTTTCTTGTTTTCGCTGACATCGCTTTTGTTGTGTCGTTGGGTCTAACATGGAACACAGCCGCACTCACACAGCCGGGATGGGGTGTTGCGTTGATGAATTCCGCTTCCCACGATGCTGTCAACAGTTCGGTATCACTGCGCGGGCGTGATAGTTTATTATTCCAGATACTCGAAACGCCGGGCATTGCAGTTCGTTGTTGGCCCTGTAGACGATTGTGCAGCGAAAAAAAAGTCACAGAACAGACACACTCATGACACCGATGGGGCTTGTGTTGTGGGTGGTCTTGTTCGATTTTTCTTGTTTTCGGCAGTTGTCCTGCACTGTGATCGATGATTTGCTACTGCTATTCCCTCAGCAGCGCCCTCAAGACTAAGATTTTTGAATTGACTTTTGTTGAAAGTGCGCCCATCGGTTGAAAGGAAACTGCTCGATTTGAACAAATAAACCGTGAGTATTTCGGCAAAAATCTCTACAGTCCGCATGTGCTCATGATCAACTTGAGGCACGTTCCCAATTTCCTTTGATCACTTTCCTTTTCTTTGATTGCAGCTCCTCAGGTTATTTTCTTAGATTCTGTACTCATTCCCCGGTCGACCTGGAATTTACGGTCAGTGTGTACATTTCTATTTGCACTGACTGCTCGTTTGTCTCATCATCAAGAAAGTCAGTGTTCAGAGGGCACTGTGTGTGCCTACGTTCCATATTTATGTTATTTCTCCAGCTAGGGTACGGCAAACATGTTTATTGAACAAAATTGTCCACCTCCCAAAGGACAGGTCTCATGTGGCGCCAAAAAATTCATTCTGCTTATTTTCTTCGAAAGGCTACCGATGTATGCAACTGTCTATGCGACTACACTGTTTATTCTCCCTCTTCTCAGAGTTGTGGCAAGGGTGAAGATGGACATGTGTCTCAGAACACATAAATGTTTGGCTTTATAGGAGTGGCTGAGTGCAGATGGCAGTCACACTTTGACCCATGGTGGAACGACTGGATGGCGCAGTTGGTTAAGTGTCTGCCCTTGACGAGTGCGGTTCCCGGTTCGAATCCCAGTGACTAGCAAAGTTAAACGCTTTTATCTGGTTTTCAAACCTACTCAGTCACCATTTGCCGTTGGGATCAACAGTCGTAGTAGTCTGTCTGTGGATATCACAATGGGCCAACAGGTCTAAGTGTGCTGGTTCACTAGCAGCCCCCTTCCCTACCCTATTGACCATTCCTAAACTTGGAACCTGTTGGTGCTCCGGGCGAACCGATTTAGGTGGCTGATACTGAATCTATTTAGTTCGCTGAGATTATTGAAACAGCAGGAGCCTAGATGTGAGTAGGTACGACTTCCCACAGCGCAACACGAGGAGCAGAGAAGGTGATGTGTGGTTTCTACTTCTTCTTCATCCATGCAACTTTTGCAGAGATCATTGCATGGGGCAGCCATCCCGCGGGCGTGTACAGCAGTATCCGAGTATTCCGCCGATGAGCATCCTGAGTGAAGGTCTGCTAAGTCTAACCAGGCAGAGTGAGCAAACATAAAAATTCTGTCCACTCTGGCACAGGTTGATGTGGCATACAGTGGTCACACTTAGGCCAGCGTTGGCACTCGGATCCCACAAACCCCGTGATCTTTGGAGGAGAAGTCTTTCCTTGTCCCTCAGATACCAGGCTTTGATGGATTTTCCCATGTATTACTTTCGAAGATTTATTTTTTTTTCCAAAAATGCCATCACTCAAAACTTTAACTGCAGATGCGCAGTGTTCGAATGACAAAAGTTTGGTCTCAAATGACAGCGATTAAAAGGTATTTTCCTCGTGTGACACCGCAAACACATACATTTTTGAGCAAGAGAAATGTAAAAGAGCGGTTGCTTACGCAAGTCAAACTCATCGTGTTCGTATGAAGCAAGGAGCAACGCTATCCTCCTACTTTCTTACTTTAACTTAAACTTAACTTAAAGAAATATTTTAGGAAAGATTGAACCTTGTATGACCTTATCCGGCGGTAGAGTTCTATGATATAATCCCAACATCAGGCATGACGTCGAATTCTGAACGCATTTTGAAGGCATTCAACGAATGAACATAAAGTGCACGAATCAAAGACCTGGTACGAACAAAACGACGAGTGAAAAGAGACGCAGCAAATCTGTTAAGAAGAAGGAGCTTGACTGCAAGCTGCAGGTTGCCTGCAGGGCTATCAATCTGAAAGAGCTCTAACAAGTCAACAAAAGCATAATGAAACTCTGGATTAAGCTCTTTTGCTGATGGTTAACATAAAATTAAGTACTTTTTAGTTCAAAAGCATGTACCAGCAGCTTAGAAGCATAAATTCGAATGTGAAGTTACTTTCCAATGAGGGGGGCATCTTACGCAGATGGAGCGAGTACTTTTTGGAGCTGCTCAATCCCGAGCACGGCACAGAAGATGGCAGACCTGTAGTCTTGAGTGGCTCGGAGAATAGTCCAATGGTGGAGGAAGTCATTTTAGCGATGAAAATTCGCAAATCCGACGGTGTGAATGAAACCCGGCCAGAAATGCTGAAGGCAATGGGTGAAGAGGAAGTGTCAAAGCTCTCTCGTGTCACTAAAGTGACCTGGGAACGTGGTGAGACACCTGGCGATTGTCAAACTGGGGTAATTGTCCCACTTTTCAAGAAGGGGGACAAAATAGATTCTATGCCCGGAAAGTCATCGCTAAGGCGTTGGAAGCGCGTTCTAGAGCTATGGTCAAGCCCAGTATGTGGGATGAACAGTGCGGCTTTCGTCTGGTGGAAGTACAACCGACCAGCTTTTCACTCTAAGAATGGTACTTGAGTGTTTGGGAGTATGCCATGCCCATCTATAGCTGTTTTGGACCGAGTTCCTCGAGGTAAACTGTGGAGTGTTCGGCAGGAGCATGGGATTGATGGTCCTCATCTGATGGCCATTTAGTCTCTATACACAAACTATACCAGCTGCGTTCGGGTTAACGATGCTAAATCAACACCTTTTACCGTGGGCGTTGTACTTGGCCAAGAGTGCGTCTTGTCACCTCTCCTTCTAATTGTATATATGAACTGGATGTTGCGGCGCAACCGAGGCGAGGAATGTTTCATGTTGGGAGAGTTACGGCCAAGTCATCTTCTCTTGCAGATGGCCTTGTGATCCTCACTTCTTCCCAGACGGACTTCCCAGCGCGCACTCGACAGGCTTGTGGCCGTATGTGGTGATGCTTGAATGAAGGTCGACGTGGACAAATCGGAGCTTATGGTCATCTCCAGAACACCTCTTCAATGCACTAGTGGAGTCCCATTGAAGCAGATGGAGAAGTTTAAGTATCTCGGGGTCTTCATCACGGGTGATGGAAAGAGTAATGCTGAGCTTTACTGTAGGATTGGGTGGAATTTGAGACAGCTTCGTAATTCAAGCTGCTGAGATGAGATTTCGCCGTGCTGTTGTGGGAATTACTCGCCGGGATAGTGTGAGAAACGCGACAGTGCGCGAGGAACTCAACAATGAGCAGCTGCTTCTTCGAACGGAGAGGGCTATGCTTCGGTCACTTGGCACGAATGTCCCCCTCCTCCCCAGAGGATGGATGGCGTGGGCTATATACCACCTATCTATGACCGCATATGTCACCGAATAGGAAATTCCATAGTTTATCTATACCAAGCGCAAAAGGAATAAAGATCCACTAGATGTGTATGGTGCGATGGTGAGGTTCAGCGCTTCGGCGTGATTGACGGATCGATTGATTCCCGGCAGCGGTTTTAAAGGCTTCCGCGATTATGTCCATGTCATCTCCCAACAGTTGGGCTGCCACATACAAAATAGTTCTTTTCTCATTTACAGCTGCTCGCCGCAGAACTTTCTTCAGTGCCAGACTAAAGAAATCTCACTATAGCGCAACTTCTTGTCGTAATCTGGTGCTTTTCAAACAGCTCAGGAAGTGAACGACACACGGTCGAGTAATTCCTGGGAAGATAGGAGAAGATTTGTTTTAGACCTCTTTCTATTCCGTCGCTCTTCTATCCGTAAGCCTCTTTAGGCTCACGTCTTTGCTTGTATGTTGCATCACACCATGAGGTCCATTGGCACCGTCCACTCATAGACGTCCTCTTTGATGGGGCCTTTAGCCACTTCGGTGGGAGAGAGAGCATCTCGTGGACGTACGGCATCGGTAATACAGTATAAACTCGTCAATTCGGAATGGTTGGAGGGAAAGTCAGTCCGAATAAACGTATTTTCCGAATTAAACTGCTTTTGCTGTAAAATACGTCGTCTTTAATACTCCTTTCCCTTTGCAATAGACCATCTGGACCACATATCCAGGACTTCTCCTGATTGAGGCACTACAGTTCGTGGCGGACCTGAACCTCAACTAACATTCCAGGAGTGCACTCTCATATCAATGCGAGTTCGTTGCATATCCTGCAGTTCGTGTAAACCAAGCGTTCCAGCTCTTTCTTTATTCACCTGGACGAGTGAGGTTAGCCATCCCCTAGAAGGACACCATGGCGAGGCGGCATGGCAACTGGACCTTTCACAGAAACTGAGATGAACTCTTTTTCTTGTCGATTTGTCGGAAAACCTTCTAATGCGAAGAATCGCTTTGAACTTTTCGTTCACTTCCCACAACTAGGCGCTGTGCCTCCAGCTACTGAATGACTAGAAGATCCAGGTTCCATTCCTAAGTCATGGCAAAACTGTGCTCAATGTTGACAGAACAGGGAACTACGAAATGAGCTATGAAGGTATCTACGGAGTGTCGACAAAGTTCAATCGATGAATCAGAGATGGCGTTGCAATTGGTTGTTAATGAAAGAACGTATGAAGTGAGCTCTACATGCCCTCTATCCCCACCTCTCCACTGCAATCGAATTTCTATGTGCTAACGGTGCAGGATACAGCCACATCCTCCTTTACCTCGAGGTCAACAATTAGTTGCAGCGACAAACTCCGTCACAAACTGAATGGGAAATCGTGAAACTTTTCCCGCTCCGGAAGCACTCTGTCACCACGTATCAGCACCTCCTTCTACACACCCTGAGAGCGGTTGTGTGTATGTCAACACTCCCCAAAACCGCCATCGCAAACAAAACGCGCTTTAACAACTTTCCGTTGGGCATAACTTACTTGTTGCAACCAGTAGTGCCGAGGAAACATCATATTTAGATGCAAACAGCTCTCGGACGTCCGCGTCCTAATGACTGAACTGTCTCCCTCCCTCTCACACCATGCGCACTCGCCTCAATGCCAGCAAAACAATGCGCATAGCTTCACTCGAAATTAATGCAATGATTCACGTGACTTTTAATGAAATGCAAAATTAAAATTCCGCCAGTAATTCACTTTTATTGCGGCAGAGACTCATTTTCTAAATTTCCCTTTGAACGTCAACCAGCCCGGGACACACAGAGACGCGTGTGTGTGTGTGAAGCACCGACTGTTGGACTCTTGTGTGTAACAAGAGGATAAACAAAAACAAAAATGAATAAATAATCACAAACCTTGTGATGTTTTGTGCGCCTACACACAGATCCACACACATCCTCCGCTCCGATGGTCAGCCGCAGGTCGTTGGGAGCTGTGTTGCCCTGCCACACGGTATGTGTGTGTGGATTGGACATCCTCTTCCGCACCACCCTCTATGGAAATGTGTTAATTAAAATTTTGCAAAAAGTAACAACCGAAAAAACTGCTATGAATTTATGCATGCATTCTGGACATTCTCCGATAGTGGAAGCAAAAACAAAAACAAGCGTCTACACAAAAAAAAAATAAAAATACGGCCTACCCTCAAAGGCCGGACAAGGTCCAGGAGGCGCGTCGAGATAGAAACAAAAAAATAATGCTCGCTCAACCTAAATTACATGTTCTCCTGGATAAATTGCAAAACTTGTCCATACACAACTATTTACACACAGCTTCCGCTCCGCATCCCCTGGCGGCGCCACTATCACGTCGCAGTCCACTTTGTGGGTGGCCAAATATGGGAGTCGAACGTGCGCCGGCAGCTGGAGAATTTTTGCACTTCCTTGTCGTCGTTCTTGTGGCAGCTGGTGTGGGCGCGGGTGGCCAGGATATAATCATCACCATATTAAAGCATGCATGGTACATTACACTCTCCAAATGACGAACGAAACGGGAAGAAGGCAGCGCCACCACCACAGTGATGTGCACGTCTTCCTCAAAAGAGGATCAAAGAACTGATTCCTCTTTGGCGTCCTGGATAGTGTGGGTGGGTGGGTGTGTGAGTGTGTGAGTGAGTGAGTCTAACTGCAACAGTCATTATGATAACGATGACGTAATTAGACAAACGTACCCTTCCTGCATTCAGAAGGAGGAAGGGTGGTGTGTCTCGTTGTGAGGACAATTTAAATTGCAATCGCATCGCTCACACAGACCCACTCTCCTTCGCATCAGAGGTTGGTTCTTTAATTTTAATTTCGCTCGCACCAAGTCAGAAAACCAGGACAAGTGAGGCGAAATGAGCAAGTTTATTGCAGCACACACAGACTCACACGGGCGCTCTGAACGACTTGACGATGGACGAGGTCAACTAGTCTGACTGACGTCCCCACCGCCGAAGCGCGGCAGCGGCGTAGGAACTCTTGTTGCCTTGTCAAGTTTTTGGTAAATTCGTCATCATTACAAGTCCTTTTGGTGGTTCTGCCGCTGGTGGTGGTCGTCGTTTCATTCCAACCCCTCTCCAGCCAGCCACTGCTCGTTGCGTCTCAGGACAATGATGAACTTTTTCAATTTTGCTAATCAGAAATCTCCACTGGTCCTGATGCTGCTGCTTCTGTTGGTGCTGCCACTGCTGTTGCTGAAATGAACAGAGCAGATACAGTCGAGTGAATAATGGATACACAACCAACTGAACAAGGACAATTTGAATCCAACAGACTGGCCTGGCCCTGCGATGGGCCCGGAATGGGCGGGTGGCGGATATCACTCCGAAACGTCAAGCCAAAAAATTTGGAACAATTAATTCGAAAGATGGTGATGATGGGCACTGATGGTTGGGGCGCTCGGAACGAGGGATAACTACAGAGAGAAAGAGAGAGAGAGAGAGCGATGGAGAGAGTGAGACAACAAAAAAAAATTGTCAGAAAATGAAGAGCTAGAACTAGCAAGAGATGGAAAAATCCGGAGAAGCAGAATGTGTTGGTGAAGGTTTGTGATAAGTGGAAGGGGCGAGTGATGGGATGGGAGGGCATGGAGGAGTGAATCCTTGTTAGAGATCTGTCGTGGACTGGATATGCCCCACATTAGCAGTGCAGTTGATTTCGGAGTCTATTATACCTCGTTGCACATCTGACTTCTGCTCCAATAATTTTTTTGGGTTTTATGCTCTGCTGATGGATTGGAATTGAAGGCGGGTCGCGGAGAGGGATGTGATGTGCAAATCAGTGGTAAGCGCGATGTGAACGATATGGGAAAACAAATGAGATTAACGTGGAAAATTCCACCAGCAAGGAGCGCAGTTCGAGTAATGAGGGTCTCATCACACGAGAGTGTGTCTATTTTGAGGGGAAAAGGGCTGTGTTAGCGAATGATATTTCGCCATGCATTTGCGAGTTTCTCTTGCGGTGGAGGACAGTGTAAGGTGCTAAGGATGTCTCAAGGGTGTTAAGATCCAAAGATGACGGCGGCGGAGCCACCTTTTAACCCAGAATCAAAAAGTTTGATATTTTAACGAAAAGTAAATTTGGCATCACTTCAAACAAAAAATTAAAACAACATTTTACCTCTCGAGAATCAGGGCAGAAAGAGAAGACAAGAGACTTCTGTGCTCATATTTTTTTGGGATTTGTTTTCCTGGCCGCTGAAACACGAGGTGCTTGCCATTTTCGCGTTTATAATTCAATGAATTAAGTTTTTGGAAGTCAGAGTAAATCGTTTGATTTTTTTCCGTTCGTCACAATGTACTAAATCTGGAGTTGAAATGTGTCTCTATTTAAATAGGAAGGGATGTACCAAAATTAATGATGTAGTTGCTCTAATTTAAGTCATCAAGGCGGCCGTGGCGTTGTGGTTATGTGCGCCGACCCCTACGCAACTTAAACTTGTTGTCTGGGTTCGATTCCCATCCGGTACGTCTCCACCTCTCTCAGACTATGCTCAAAAATAATAACTGTCTAAAAACATGTTCTCAAACTTGGCCGAGGCATAAAACTGTAGGTCCCTTCCTCTTGTGAGAGAACAATAGTACGCACAACACGATTGGTTGCTGAGAAGCTAGACCCTGGCCCCTCTACAGGCTGTAGCGCCCACCATATTATTATATAACAAAAGTACCCAGCATCTTAAGAGTTTAACCGAAAATTGCAGACAGGATTTTCTAATCCTAATAGGCTTCATGCTCGGTCGGCACAACACCCGTCTGAACTCATTCCGAGAGTTCTATGGGACACCACCAAGTCTCTGTGATGATTTTGAGTTGAGTTGCTTAAGATACTCCCTTTCTGCGAAAAAGACTAGCCTGAGGGAATGGTCGGTTAGACAACGGCTCGACAAGGCTTGTAACATTAAAGTGTTCTATATTAAACTGTGGGCTTTAAATAAGACCCCACTCACGCTCATAAGGCAAAAATGACACAAACATGACTTTTCCCGAGAGATGGGCCCCACCTCAATCCTTTGGACTACAAATGATGGACAATGGCCATTCTTACAATGGCTTGTACTAGGCAGTTGCTGCACATGTTGATACTCCTCTGTCATTTGCTGGCTCGTTGTGTACTTCAAATTCGAGCCAAACCCATTTTAAGTGGTGCCAAATACATTTGTCATATTTATCCAAGTTTATACCACAGATCAGCTATTATGATACCGTCGACCCACGATAATTCGGAACTAAAACAAGAGTTCGATTTAGAGTCGAGTTGTCGAGTTAGACCGAAGGATGAAACCGAAATAAGTACATACACACACATCATTTTGAGGAGAATTCAGTGATATTTTTGTTTTAAAAACTACCAGCGTGCTTGGTCAAGGACAATGTCCATGACAGCCCACAGCCTCTTTTGATGTGACGGGCGGAATTGATTCTGCTTCTGATTCTTCTTGATCTTCATCCTCATTGTTGTTGCTTGCTTGGGAAGTTGCCAACATTTTGTCGTCATACGTCACGTCACACGTCATCTTCAAAATGTACTAAATTATCGAAAATTACTGATTCACCAATGTTGGGAAGAATGTTCCATCCGACGTTGTTCACGTCGCATACGTCACAATCAAACTGGATCAAAGCTTTGAAAACAACAGCTGGGCAAAGAACAGAGATAAACAAAATCAAACACGATTCGAATTACTGAAAGGGAAACTAGCTACTAATTTCGAATTACAGAGTGTTTTAAAGGGTGGTTAAATTTTAAGGGCCGATGTTGACTGCGAACCACACCTAAATGTCAAGTTTTTTCTGCATTTCATTTGACATTTCTCAATTTCAGACTAACTCAATTTGAACCATGGAAAGATACACAATCGAGCAACGCGTTAAAGTTATTCAGGCTTATTATGAAAATGGGCGTTCAAATCAAAATGCATATCGTGCACTTCGTGATTTTTTCGGTCAATTTAATCGTCCAAATGTGCGTACAATCGGAAAAATCGTGCAAAAATTTGAGCAAACCGGGTCTGTAGGAGAAGTGAAAACACCAGTACATGCTCGTACAGCTCGTACTGCAGAAAATATTGCTGCTGTTCGCGATAGTGTGGCTGAAGAGCCGTCCACCTCAACTCGTCGTCGTGCCAAACAATTGCACCTCTCACGCTCGTCGTTGATGAACATTATGCATAAAGACTTGCATTTACACGCTTACAAGGTGCAATTGACTCAAGAACTAAAGCCTCTTGACCATTTCAAGCCTCGTCAATGGTCAGAATGGTGGCAAGAAATGGCAACAGTGGATGATAAATTTTCGAAGAAAATCGTCTTCAGTGATGAGGCACATTGGCACCTCTGTGGATTCGTCAATAAGCAGAATTGCCGCATTTGGGCGAATGATAATCCAAGAGTGATTGTCGAAAAACCAATGCACCCACAAAGAGTGACTGTTTGGTGCGGTTTATGGGCTGGCGGCATCATCGGGCCGTATTTTTCCCAAAATGAGGCTGGTCAGGCAGTTACTGTGAATGGTGTTCGCTATCGTGAAATGATAACAAGCTTTTTATGACCCGAATTGGAAGATATGAATGTGGACGATATGTGGTTTCAACAGGACGGTGCCACTTGCCACTTGCCACACAGCTAACGAAACAATGGCTCTTTTGCGCGACAAATTAAATGACCGTGTTATTCACGTGGTGACGATGTCAATTGGCTGCCAAGATCATGTGATTTGACACCGTTGGATTTTTTTCTTTGGGGTAATTTGAAAGAAAAGGTGAACGTCGATAAGCCAGCAACAATTCAAGAGCTAATGGATGCGATAATTCGGCACATTAATGGCATAGAACCTCAATTATGTTTCAGCGTCATCGAAAATGTGGACCATCGGATGGAGGTGTGCCGCCGAGGTCGCGGCGGACATTTGGCCGATATTTTGCTCCATGCATAATTGAACCATACCAATATTATCATAATAAAAAAAATGACAATAATTTCCTAAATAATTTGTGTTTTATTCAAAATCAAGATCGGCATTTAAAATTTAACCACCCTTTATATGGCAGCCCGGTTGAACTGATTGCTTTGAATTAACGAGCGTACCAAAGCTCATAGGATTTGTCGATTTATCAAGTGTTTAAAATTGACCTAACAATCAATTCGATTTATCGAGAATCGACTGTAGCACCAGAATCCTCAACAGAATTATCAAGGAGGAAACCTTGGCGTTTAAAAGCAAACGCTGAAACGACCTTCTTTCCCCCTCCGCCACAGCAAACCATCCTTTCTGGAAAATAACAAAAGTTGTTAAAAACAAAGGCAATAAAGTCCCTCCTCTTCGAAGAGATGCTTGACCCTATTTGACTCACAAAGAAAAGGCCGACATTCTCGCTACACCTAGGTGACAATTTCAAGAAATCTCTAATACTCTCCACTCTATCTACTTAATCTAACACACCATGCGATTTTATGGACGTACGAGTATATCTTACTATTGTTAACGAGATTTAAAATCACCGCCTTGGTAAAGTCAAAAATATGCTCTTAAAATGTTAAAAGCTCTACCAATGAAAGGCGCGGAAATGCTGTTTTTAAAGTTTAACACACGCTGCTATTCCATTGTCTGCCGTACCACTGTCTAAACCTTAAAACTCCTTCCAGTTGAGACTCCTTAGCTTACCCAGTTCTATAAGCAAGTAGCTTGAAACAAATTATCAAAGTAAGACTCGATCTTGAAGAATGTATGTCCTATGCGGTTTTGCATGCTGCTGGAACGCCACAACAGGAAGTGATTTTTGCATCGGATTGTTACGGGTGATGAAAAATGGATCCATTACGACAACCCCAAGCGCAAAAAATCATATGAGAAACCCGGCCAAACAGACAAATCAAAGGCAAAGGCGAATATAAATGAGGCGAAGGTAATGCTCTGTATTTGGTGGGATCAGAAGGGTGTGCTGCTAAAACCTGGTGTAACCATCAATGGACAACGCTACCGAACACAATTAATCCGTTTGAAGATAGCAGCAGCCGAAAAACACCCGGAATATGCGACCAGACACGAGGCAATAATTTTCCAATCATAACATCGCTCGGCCCCACTTTACTATTCCGGTTAAGAACTATTTGGAAAACAATGGATGGGAAGTTTTACCCCACCCGCCTTATAGCCCAGACCTTGTCCCTTCTGACTACCCTTTGCTCCGGTCGATGCAGAACGCCCTCACTCAAATACGGTTCACATCAGAGCAGAATATCAAAAATTGGCTTGATTCATTCTTGGTTGCCAAGCCGGCCAGAAAGACGGGAAAAAGTCATAGCTTCAGATGGGCAATACTTTGAATAATACTATTGTACATGTATTTCTTAAATAAACGTTCAAATTTTGAAAAAACAAATACCCCACGAATTAAAATATTTACCCAATACTATCCCTTATACTCAATTTGGGTTTCGTAAATAACACTCCACTTGTCACCAGATCACCAGAATCAAGCGACACATAAAAGAAAAATTCTTAGCGAAAGAATCCACTGATCTCGTACTGCTGGAAAAGGCTTCGATACTGCCTGGGATGATGTCCTCATACACAAACTTCATCAGCACATTTTTCCTAAACCTATTACTATAATAATTGTACAAAGCTTCTTTAAGTTGGTATGAGTAACACTTATTCATCTATCCATAACATCGAGTGGTTGTGGTTTACCCCAAGAACTCTATTCAATGTGTCTGTCTCCGATTTTCTGCTGCATAATGAGAATACAGAATTTGCAGTGTACGCCAATGACACTGGGACTAAAACGATTTGATCAGTACTGTTGCAAATGGACGATCAGGGTAAACACTGAAAGAATTCAGGATAGCTGGTTCACCAGACGCAGAAAAGAATGTTTTCCATCCACTAGAAAACTCAGACCCTCTTCACTTGACATAGACTGTGCCAACTCCTGCAAATATCCCGGTCTAGTCTTGGATAAAATAAGACTTGAAACTTACTTTCCAAAAACACATAGTTAGTCATGTCGGGGAAGTCACTTCAATGGAAGTCTTTTCAGAGAAGGCTCTTGTATGCACTTACCCCTTGAGCCCACTGAAGTATAGACTGGCAGAAGCTACTCTACGTCTGATCACCGTCCCATGTTTTTTCCCCCATTTACCGCCTTTTGACTGGGATGTTGTTCCAAGCTAAGATTATCGCGATATTAGCATTTCCACTGACAATGATGGCCCTAGAACTGTATGTGTATGTGGCTCATCTTTACGTGGTATAGCTCCCAGTTTCATACAAACATTCTGTCCACTGTAAAGAGGAGGAATTTTGTGAGGATGCCATAACGCTGCTTTAAGCTCTTGCTGCAAAATTTCAAATTAATAAAGGGCAGGGAGAATGCCGATGGGTTTTCATGTGTTTTTTTTTTTTTTTCACAACATTTCGTTCTAGCTCATATTCGCTCATGGCTATTGGTATTGAATCTTTCTTACTGCCTTCCACTTCATCATAGGCAAGCGATCCATAGATGGTTTGAGCCTCAACGGACTACGCCTTCCTAGTTTCGACACATGTCCACTGTGTCGGAACTCTCTCAGAACTGTACATATCCTGAACGACTCCAGATGCATATATGCAACTACCCCGGGACCATAGCATGTACTCACTCAGTTTCGTTAAGTTTCGTTAAATTGTGGAAATGAAATTAATCATTCCCTGCGTACGCAAATGGCAGTTAGTAGTCCCTGAAGGCCACTTTATGTTGTTCTTATTCTTCTAGCTGCCATTCGTTCACTTATAGGGCCCAAACACGGCACAGACCTGGACACCTTAAGTCTGTGCAAACACCCTTTCGCCAAACACGGTGCAGACAATCTGCACAGACTTTAGTTTGTATCATACACGACACAACTGTACACAGCAACAACATGTATTGGTCTGCAGCGACGTGTCTGTGTCGTCTATGGGCGCTATTAGTTTATTCGAGTCGATTGTGGATTGACCATTATACTGGTTGCCTGGATGTTCCTCTCTTCCTCGAACCACTAAGCTCGGATTCTAAGAGCTTCTTAGTTGGAGCATTAGTATGGAGATTTGAAATATTTCCAACATCTCCTTGTCCAGCTTATAGAGCTTGCAAACGGGACCAAATATCTGAAGTCGAATTTGCCTTTACAATCAACTCTGCCGTTATGCCTATCGTCCACCTGTCGGCTCTACATGGCTGAACTACCAGAGCAAGAGTTGTGTAGAGCCTGATCTTGGTCCTTCCTGAGAGGACAACGGTTGCAGTTGCAGAGGACTCTCCTTCATCTGTTTAATGGTGAAGTGTTTACAATTTCACGAATTGCTTATCTAACTCGTTACGTTTCGTCCTAGCTGGCAAGGTTTACGTCGTCAGTTTGATATGTTTTTACTTGGGAGTAGTGCTACAATTGGCCGCAGCAAATGTAGACATTTCGGCATAGTCAGCAAGCTTCTCAAGAAAACTCATCATAAGTCAACTCATCAATAAGTGCAGTCAACGAATATCGCATAGCCAAGCTGGTCGCTTGGGGCGAGGTAAGATTGAGCGACACATCCAATCTTGCCTTGGAGCTGCTTTAAAAGGGTCCACGATGGGGTTAAGGCTCTCTCTTGCATGAATAGGTCATTATTCAACGCACCAACTCGTAATCTCATTAATGACCCTCTCAAAGAGACACTCGAAAGTAAAAGTCATTGGTCCTAAGTTTCATTCCTGTGTCACTTCACTACAGACTTCAACCAGCAAACACATCCCCTCCCCACCCATCATTCCACATTCAAATCCGCTCGACATATGGCTCACAAAAAGTGACTTCCTGCCAACAAAAGGGAACATGCATGCATGCCTACACAAGGAGCCCCAACCACGCCATGACATCCATATGAAGTGTCGCTTAAAATTTAAGTCTCACCCTAATTTCGAAATTATGTTCAAAAATTTAAAGACGATTATTGGAGGGGATGTACGTGAGCACCACGCTGCCGCTGCCAACATCGACCGACGATGACGACACGACACTATGCGATGGCACAACACGACACAACATCAACATCGCCTCGAAGAGTGTGCACGGAGCCCTTCAAATATGAAAACTGGTTCCAAAGTCGTTTGCCGGGTAATCTCCTTTAAAAAGTTTCCTCTGTCCCAGTCATCATCACCAGAGTCGGGGGCCGCTGCGGAGTGCTCGGGCATCTCTCGCCTCTACCCCCGGGGACAAGGCACACTGTCATCTGTGGATGTGTATGCCATTCACCTTCGAAGCCATACCGACACCCATCCAACGCCCCCCGCACTCACACAACAACATTCCAGGTTTTAATAAATTTGTAAACAGATTTGTTAATTTCACCATAAAATTTTGATGAGAATTTTCCCCCCGCACCGGTGGTGTCGGCGAGAGCCGAGAGGACGGAAGCGAAGGCGAAAAAAACGTTCCGTTGGCTGAACGTCGGGGGCTGCGAAAGTGAGTTGGTTGGAGTGGGGTATGTGAAAGTCATGATTAACCAAACCCAAACAGTGTTGTAATGGCGATGGAAGATGAGCATACACACACACACGCCCTACCACCCCTCCTCGAGGAAGACAGATCGGAGCAGAGCAGTCGTTTTGAGAGTACTCACACTCCAGCGGGTAGCAGGCGACAGGCAGCAAGGAAAGATCCAAGCCGAGGTGTGTATCTGCTGACTGCCGGCAGCAGAGGACAGTGCGGAAGGAGGCTTTATGTTGTCAATTAAAAAGGCGAAATGAACGATGTGTCTTATGCTCATTACAGTTAGTGTTATGCGCACGAACAGTTTTAAACAGTGATTTGGTTTGCTAATTGCGCAACCCATGCGAGAGGTGTTTAATGGCAGTAACCTCGTTTGCTTATTGTCGGCGTGGATGCGGATGCGACAGCCGGATGGAGTGACAAATTCACAGTCAAGGATAATGTTCAATGATCCAGAAATGTGCGGAAATAAGACGACAACGACGATCGTTTAGTTTGCAGTGTTTAAATGCCCAGCAACTGTGCTCCGTTTGGGGCCATGTTGTTTGTGGGAACATTTTTGGGGACGGCGGAGTGGGACGTGAAATCCGAAATGGAAGTCTATTTCGTTCTGAAAATCAACCGAATCGTCGACGGGTATAATTTTTATGATGGCCGCTCTTTTGCTTAAAGTCGTGGTTCGATCCCAAGCACACCTACTTCGTTTTTCACTGACACACCAATTTCGGAGAACTTGATCATCATCAGTGCCTCAAAGTTGATTTCTCTGTGCTCGAGCCACTGACTTTCAGTTCGATTCGTTCTAGGCAGCATAGTTGCAACCGAATGGTAGACGAGAATGAGATGATGACCGCCGTTTACGTCTACGCTCCTAGGATCTGGTTCTATCAAGGGTACACCCTTTGATTTTAAACTAGGAACCTTCTCCTATGATCTTTAATGACCGTTACTGACTCGATCAGTCGCAGGTACTCAAGCACTGCCAGTCCGTCAGAGGGGCCGATGAAAATAAGAGTTGGGGTGCCCGGTATGAAACCATCAACTTGTGTACCAACTCAAAATCGCCACCAGCTCCAGCATAGTCAGACACCAGCCCTTCGGTATAGACACTCGAGAGATGGTGTGCCGGGGATCGAACCACAGACTCTTATGTGAACGATTTTCCAAAACAGCTTCCATTGTTCGCTGACTGGAGAAGGATGGTGTTGTTAAATATAAAAGATCATGTGCGCGGGATCGAACCACGGACATTCGTGCTAAACTTCTAGCGTGCTAACTTTACTAAAAGTGTGTTTTCCCACTGGCCATCAACGTCCTGGTAGCCACACAGTTGGAACTATTTAGACATTTGCTGCCACATCCAGTGTGTAAGTAACTCCATCCTCAAGGCCACTTCGCTTCGAGTTCATTGCCTAACCGAAGTATGTCCCCTTTGAAAAATTCATCAAAACGTCCTGTCGACTACTGACGTTCGCACTCCAGTCGTCATAAACTACGAATCACACGTTCGTATCTCTTCGCCAGCCAACTTCAGTCTCCGGCCCCCCCCCACACACAGTTCCCTGGAATCACGTGCTTCGTCCGATTAAGCCTGTAAATTCCCAGACACAGACAAAGCCAAATACAAATTTGAATCCACATCCATTATTGATGTCCGACTCGTCCTTCAACCCTCCGCACTTTTGTTTACTCGATGCACAACCCGTGTGCACAAGCCCTAGCCAAACGTCGCAAACATCGCACACACACACACGTCAATCCATTAGACATGCAGGATGGCTGGTTGATTGGTGGACTGGTGGGCTGACAGGGAACCCTCATTCGATCGAATTTACTGCCGAACGCCGATGAGCCTTGAAGTCGAATTCCTTAGAGTGACGCCAGAGCAATAGCCTTTGAATTTATTGTCTCAACATAAAGTTGCCAAAGTAATTGCGTCGAAGCACCGCCGCCGCCGCCTGAAGACGCCACCGCCACCGATTGCCCAACCCCGTCTACGGAGTCATAACTTTTCGTCAAAATTGCCCCAAGAAGCGCACGGTGGACGAGCAACCAAGGCGCAGCATCCTTTGAATTAATTATTAAACTCAATCCATTTCAATTCGTTTCACCTCCACCGCAGTGGAAGGCGGGCACGAGCTCCACATGCAGTCGTCGAATCGATTTCCCCGGCTGTGCAACACACAGTGGCGAGCTGTGTCCTGGACGGAGCACTGCTGAGCGAGCTTTAGCGAAGCTTTTTCCTCAATTTTTCGGCAGAACTTTTAAGTGGGATGTAGAACAGCGGGGCGCAGCACTGAGCTCGCCCGACGGAGGGTGCGAAAAGCCATTCGGGTTAATTGTGCGCGATAAGTGTCATGTCCTTGTGCGGACGCGGGGCGCAGGGTGAGCGGCCGTGTTGGACGTGCGGTGATGGAGGGTATTAAATCGGGATTTGTATCTACAAGTCCGACACAAATTTCGGGAGATTTTCGATATCAGCTCCTTCATTCAGTTGATTCCCCAGTTGGCACACCAGGCCTCCGGTCCACCGGGCGCTCGTTGGGGGCGGCTGCTTCACCGTTTATCCGAGCGGAATTTGTGATTCTGTGCTTGGTTTCTGGCCGGCGGCGACGGCAGCGGGGAGCGGTGGAAATTTATTCAGCAGCTCATTTGACTGTGAATGGCCTAAGAGATGGGCGCACCATTGAAAGGTGAATTAATATCAATTTGTTGCACAGAAACCGTGCAGAGAGTGTCTTCCTCTGAATGGAAATGCTAATATTGGGCCAAGGGTGTGTGCACTTTGCAGTTGTGTGCCGTGTGAATGCATGGCTGGGCGGAAGGGGGAGTCAAGCGGATGCACGGCATTCACGACTGTGAAAGGTATGTTTGGTCTTGTTTTTTTTTTTTTTTTTTTTTCGTGTGTGCGTCGTTGTTGTTGTTGAAATACACTACCATTCAGAGTGTCCTTTTGTTGAGTGAATTGCTCCTATTTGCACACGGGTCTGCATCGATTGTGGTGATATTGTCGATGCTCTGATGGATATGGACTGTGCACGGTGGCTGAAGGTGGAACTGGATCAAGCAGGCTTTGAATAAAACAGTAGTGTGTAATGGTTTCAACAGATGTTTGGTTTTTTTTTCTTGTAAATGTTTATTGACTCGATGTAAGTTACGACACTCGTCAGATGCGGTGGGAGGTGGAGAGGAGACTCAGATAACGGACGACTAGAGTGAATCCATGACGAAGTCTCAGAGGACGGACCTGAAGGCATAAATTTCCTGTGAGCATATGTTCAGATGTCACAGTCGAAGGTGAGGCTGAAAGTTGGTTTTGTTCAAGGCCCTAAGTATCACCGTTCTGCAGAGGGGAAGGTTCTTACTTACTTTTCGGTCAACAACTTACTCTCCGAAACAGACTTAACCCTTGTGTCAACACCCGCATACCCTAGGGTTGCCATGTGCCATCCTTCTGGAGGACAAGTCCTCGTTTTAACCCTGGCGCGGAACTTTCTACAACGTAAGAAATCGTCCTCTTATTTCCCATAATTAGTACTAGTTATAATCAAAAAAAACATCGAACTCTGGATTTCAATGAAGCACAGCCAGTCAGTCAGAGGGGCCGGTGAAAATAAGAGTTGGGGTGCCCGGTATGGAACCATCAACTTGTGTACCAACTCAAAATCGCCACCAGCTCCAGCATAGTCAGACACCAGCCCTTCGGTATAGACACTCGAGAGATGGTGTGCCGGGGATCGAACCACAGACTCTTATGTGAACGATTTTCCAAAACAGCTTCCATTGTTCGCTGACTCGAAAGGGATGGTGTTAGGATATGAAAGATCATGTGCGCTGGATCGAACCAAGCACATAAACATCTGATAGAAAGTAGCAGATCTTTATTTGACTCCACCACCATGTGTCGACCTGATTGCCGCCTAGCCCATCGACGAATTTGAGAGGCTTCTTGACAATTATTCATGAATTTTTGACGACTATTCTCGAAGTATTGTAAATGGCATTCTCTGATTGGTCACTCTGGTTTAAGAAAACCATGTAAGATGATACTGCATTGCATTGGAAATAGAGACCGGATAGAGACGCACAACTTCAACTTCTCTTGCCACTTAAAATTTTTGAAAACCATTTTTTATATATTTTTCTAAAGCCAAATTGACCAATCACAGAACGGCATTTACGTTAGTTCGTGAATATCCTCCAAAAATGCATGAAAAACTGTCAAAAAGTCTCTGAAATTCGTCGATGGACTAGGGGTCAATTAGCTGTGCAGTTGGGCATCTCTATAGAACTTCATTTCTTGTGTCAACCATCTAAATGTCAAACTAATTTTTTGTTTGGATTTGGATGTTGACATAAGGGTTAAAGATAAGCCGACGAAGGAGTTGTACCAGACTTTTCGTACAAGTGCGAAAGTGTAACGAAAACGAGAAAAAAATGCAAATCAAACGCGGTGTGAGCACTTCGGAGGTTCGACGACAAGTGCCGAGTGTATTTCTTGTCCACCTTAGGTCGAAGAATTTGTACTTCTGTTTACAGTAGGCACTCGATATAGTGAACTAAAAACCGGGCCTGTTCACAATAACTAGATTGTTCGCTGTAACGAGCTTGCACGCCTTGAAGTAAATTCCACCAAAATGTGTTCGGTTTTACGTACAATGAATGAAAAATGAAATGTACATTTAAAAATAAGATGTTTCTTTGCAATTATTGCTAGAAAGAAACTTATTAAATTTCGACGTTCGATCTCGGACTACAAACCATAGGCACAACACAAGCGGTTGCTATAGGAGTTAGGCCCAGGTCCATGTCATAATATTTTTAAGTGGGATGACTCAAAGTGAGATGTACCCGCTCAACATTCAGGTTAACAAAATGCACTTGTACTAAGCCAATTTTGGCATATTCTTTCCAACATTTCGGTAAGTATCTCACGAATAATTGCTTCAATGTTATCTTCCAATGCGTCAATTAAAGCGGGCTTGTCTGTATAGACATGAGCCTCAACATAGCCCCACAAAAAATAGTCTAAAGGCGTTAAATCGCACGATCTAGGCGGCCAATTAACCGGCCCCGAACTGAAATAAAATGTTCACCGAACTCTCCTCTCAATAAGACCATTGTAGCGTGCTGTGTGACATGTGGCACCGTCTTGTTGAAACCACATGCCATGCAAGTCAAGCTCTTGCATTTTGGGCAAAAAAAAGTTGGGCATCATCTCACGGTAGCGCTCACCATTCACAGTTACGTTACGATTCACATCATCTTTGAAGGAGTACGGTCCAATGATGCCACCAGCCCATAAACCGCACCGGACTGTGACTTTTTCTGGATGCATTGGTAGCTCTTGCAATGCTTCTGGCTGATATTCACTCCAAAATCGACAATTCTGTTTATTTACGTACCCATTAAGCCAAAAATGAGCTTCGTCTAAACTGACCATAAAATGGTTGATTTCGGTGGTTGTCAAAACAAAAATTAAAGGACGTAGTGTGCTTAAATCTTACTTATTACACATGACAGTCGACGGGAGTAGTGTTGCATTTGAAGTCCCTGCTCGGGCAATTCAAAAAGTCACTGGCTTACCGAACTGCTGGAACCCACTGCCAAGTGCGTACTTCTGTCATGGCCTTCAAGACATAACCTTTAATCGACAAATTAATTAATTTTATTTAACTTTAGTTTTGCAACCACAAAATGGATTGACCTTGTAGTTTGAAAGTTTTTCCTTTACTTCGCCATGCTCCTTTGACTATTTTTCCTTGGAGCTATGCCCCTCCAAGGAGAGATGTGGTTCAACAAGCAGTCCATCTTATCATTGACTTGTACACTTCTGTGATTGGGTATGGTCTTCATGTTGAGTTTATAGAACTCATCTCAGTAGTTTCCAGATCCAGTCCCAGACCAACATAGGCTTAGCTCAGCTTAGTGTACTGCCTATGGTACAGTTTGAAGGATGTATCACCGGGTACTGACCACAGTCTTGTCTCCGCCTCAAACATGAGTGAGAGACCCAATCAGTTGTCGTACCAGTACCTCTCAGGCTCCCCTAAAAAGAGTTGTATTAGCTACCGAACTTGCGTAAACTGATGCCCAACTGACTCCCGAGGTCCGACTCCACTCTCGATTTCTAGTGCCAAAGCTAAATCACACTCCGATTCTCTCAACCCAGCGGGTGCATGGGGAAGCTTCTTTTACAAATGATAATACAAAAGACTTCGCTGTCGAAGGACCATATGTCGAGCTTTACAAATGTCCTTTGACCGTCTCGGCGAAGGACTCTTAGTAGTCCTTTGTAGTACTAATCCTAAACGAAGAGCCTGCAAAAGCCTGCATCCTGCCAGGGCATTGATCAAATGGCTTCGACCCCGCGAACTGAGAAATAACAGAATCCTCGCACAGAATCATATGAAGAGCCCCTTCTCAATGGCAGCTGCTAGCCCTTCCTTAATATATCACAGTCCTCATCCGCTTTGCCGCCTCCATCACTCATGCCATTCACTTCATAGCTCACCCACCGCGCCGTGAACGCATTAAGGCACTCCTAAGCTCCGCACACAACCGCTGCTGCAACAGAGCCACTTTTAATCAGTTAACACCATTCCCGAGTTCACATTATAAGCTCAAGTGGGCGCTTGTTTTAATTAACAACCCACCACCGCCGACCGATGGCGCCCGGTCCTCGGCGAGGCATCGCGCGCATTCACTTATCACACCGCATAACCCCAAAAATTTATTCACTTTATTGATAATGTAATAAATCGCGGCATTGTCCGCGAACCGGACTAGGTCCGAAGCGAGGGGGTGGACGCGCTGGTGGCGCAGGCGAACTCAAAAACACATGTAAGCCCTTCCGTTTCGCTGCTCACTTTGCCAGTCATATCGGGTTAAATAATATCCCCGACGGAGACAGGCACCGGGAGGTGCTGCGGAGCGTCGGTGGTGGACGCCCATCAGTTCGGTTTTATCACATGCGTGCGGTCACACTGGTGATGACACGTACACGACCGGCAAAGCCAGACTTGTTATCTGTTTATTAATCACCCCAGCCAGTGTCGTAGCCGGTCAGGACATCGTCTCGGTGCGGCAGTGTCCGACCTGAACACACACACACTGCACTTGTGTGTGCCGGATCGGGTGTGTCAGTGGGTGTGAGGGATGTTGTTTTGGATCATTGGTCTTTTGGCTGTTGAGTTGTCAATTCCTTGGAATATAGTCGACGACAACGATGACGACCGCCTCCCAATCGCCACCCATCTCGGGTCTTCGTGCACTGAAAGTGCATGTCCTTCAGGAAAGTCGACTGAGATGAGTGGTTCTTTTTTGCATTTCTCCTTCTCTCTTCGTGCGAGCACTCCTGTGGCGTTGACAACTTGAAGAGACGACCTGGTATCGCAGCAGCAGGGAAAAAAAGCTCCACCCTCAAATGACCACATTTGCGTTCCAACACAACCAGGTCCTGGGTATCTGTAACATTTTGCAATTTGTCCACTTCCCTTGTTGGAAGTTTGTCTTCCTCGGTCCGAGCCATTGAGTTACAATTCCTTTTTTGTGTCATTTCGTTGGGAGTGGAGCAGTGCGGTGAGTTGTGGAGCTCACCTTTCGGACTCCATTAAAGGTGAGCGCTTCCCACCGCACCGACTGTGACTGCGGATGATGGTGGAGTTTTTCTATCTGTGTACATGGTCATTACTTAACGAAGGAGCTGCGATGCATTTTCGTTTCGCTTGTTGCAGCTGTGTCCCTCTGTGCCCGGGCGCTGCCTGTCGGAGGGCTGGGGTGCCCTCAGTGACGGTGGGGTGGTTAATTTATGAGCTCAGTAGCTAAAAATGGGTTTTCGGCAACAGGAAGGACACTGGGTCCTGTTGTTACTGCCATCGTCATCGTGGTAGTCGTCGTCGGTGTCGTCTGTGAGTGGTCTGTACACGGTGCTAGTGACTTGGGACGGCGACACTTTATAAATGCATGAAAGTGTGGATTAAATTATGGTGATGATGTTTGTTTTAGTTCCTTGCTTCGTGTAGCCCGTGAACGGGGGGACGAGGGCACTGGTCTCCTGTTTCATTAAAGTGAATGAAAGGGTAAAGGACGGAAGGATATTTAGTGAAAAACGAAATGGAGAGCACTCTGCTTAAAGCATTTAAGCAATGTCAGCGTTTTTAGAGTGGAAAGATGTCCGTGTTTGTTTTGTTTTTCGTTTTGTTCCTTTTCGTAGGTATCATTGATCGTTGGAGGAGATTGGGTGGGTGGAAGAGCTGGGTCCGGAACCAGAAAAACTAACAATGTTGGGTCAGATTCTGGAGAGGATAGGCGGGACTGCCCAAACGGATGTCCTATTAAACTGACAATTGTAGAGAGCTACGATGGCAGTTCTCCTGCGAAGGAGGCGAAACTGTCGATGCGCTCGGCTTTGTCTTGTCTATTTCCATTGACTACTTGTTAAAATGCTTAATAATTTGATGACTTAGGTGGTAGTGTGGTAGGAGTGGCTGCTAGTGGATTCACCAGCACACTTAGACCATGTCGATCCATTGTGATACCCACAGTCAGACTACTACCAATGAATGAGCACTCCAGTGATTGGGCCGTTCATTTAATTCCAACGGCAAATGGTGAATGGACTAAATTTGAAAACCAGAGAAAAGCGTATTGATAAATTGACACGAGAGAAACAGCACAAAAGCACCAAACTCAGAGAATTATAAACCGTATCTTTATTGAGACCGAACGGCCTTTCGTACTGGTGGCTACAATCGAGTGATCCTATCAGCTAGGGAAGTTAGGATTAAATATAAATGTGAGAATGAGGAATTTGCTGACAAGGATGTGTTGGAGAGGAGACTGTAAGATTCCTTATGAGTGTGGTTGGGGTCGAGGGAATATGGCTGTGTGCTTAACACCCCACCAACCAGGGGCTGGCACTTAACCAACTTTGCCATCAAGTTGTTCTCACCAGATGCTTTAAAATGCCGTTTGGTCAGGAGAATGTACTCAATTCATGCATGCAACACCGTGTGTTTGGATGGCACTTTAGTGTGCTGCAGACTGGGGGCCTCAACTATCAAGGAGGTCTTCAGTGACGTCATGCTGGCAGTTATACCGATTTAAGAGGCAGCGACTTACAATTGCTTCGCACTGAGTTCAACGTTACCTTGTCCAGAACTGTATTGCAGAAGAGCCATTAAAGGCTGTCCCACTTGGCTCGGACTCTCGTCGAATTCGTTGCCGTCATATCCACCGAAGCTTCTGCCTTCATAATCCGTCGTCATACGTGAGATAATGTGTGTTCAAATTATCAGACTTGGGTTACAGCCTGACTTCATCCCCTGAGTTTGAACCTAGGAAGGAGCAAGTCATAGGCGGCCTGAGGTATGGTTTTACTATAAAGCGCCTAAAACAACAACGGAAAGTAGAATTGCGAAGCACAGAAAGTGTGCGAAGAACTCGTCCACCATTTCCTCCTAGTCTGCAGTAAAATAGAATGAAATTCTGGGTGCTTGGATCCTCGTTAATGGGCCTAGAGGAATCTTATGTTTTGGAGAGGACACGTGCAATAAATCGTGGATGCCTTGGTGGTGCGTCGACTCTTACGACAATGTCTGGGTTCGATTTCCGGAACGACCAGAACACTTTTCACGGTCCCACGTCTTACGAGCAGACAATGCCAGAGTAATAACTGTCTAGAAAAATCTTCTCAAATTGGCCGTTCAGACTAGGCATACAACTGTTGGCTCCTTCCACTCGTGAGAGAACAATACCATGCACAACACGAGTGGTTGCTGAGAAGTTAGGCCCTGGTCCTCTACGTGCAGTAGCGTCACCCATGTTTTTCTTATGTGCAATCATGTTTGTCACAGCAATTGTGCACATGGCTCAAAACATTTCGACGGCGTTCGCTGTGGAGTCTTCAATTGGTTCCGTTGACTGCCCTGGCGATTGCCCAAGTGGTACGTATACTATGCTGATGTTATTTTTTCCAGGGTCCAAGCCGTAACAAAACCCAGGAAGACTGAAATTGCTGAAACCCAGGAAGACAAGGTTGCAAAATTATAGCCGCAGTTTTTGTATCATATTATATTAACGAGAGAAAGATAAGTAGGATCTAAGTCTTAACTAGGCTGACAGATTTTTATAGATTTATGGTTTTCCAATTGGACATTTCAACTTTCACTGTGAACCAATGAACAATGAGAAATAACAACTGTCAATGTCAAAACATCGTTAGAGAAGTTCCGAGCCAATATTGAACTAGGGCTAGTTGTCGGTATGCAAGCAGTCGAAATGCGTCCCCAAGCTATCTAGAATTGAGTTCCACAAATCGACCACTGTTAATGTGCATGGTGACATGATGGACATATGAACGACGCGGCATCGAATTCCCTTCACAGCAGTTTTGATGGTACTAAGGCTTGGTTTGGTAAGTGGGTAGATGGTGCTAAGGTTAGGTTGAGTTAGGGGATAGACACGCAAGTTATATATTTAACTTGGATGACTTATCAAAAAAAAAAAAAAACACACAGATTAACTGAGTAGAAGGCAAAAACCATTTCACGTTTTAAAATATTTATTTAACCCTAGGATGGGTAGCTGGGTTTAATCAGGCCCAATTTGAGTTTGAACACATAAACCTTTCAGTTTGACCGATTGTCTCTGACCTCTTGCTGCGATGTGTGTAGTTAATTTCCGGAAAACATGGGCCTAAATAGGCCCAGGTGTAAACGCGTTTGATTTCGTTGGTAGTGTGTACTGTATGAAGTGTCTGTCAGAGTAAAATAAAATTGCAACTGCGTATTATTTTCGTGAAGAGATGGTGGCTGTTTACCAGGGTTCCGCACCTTCATTATCAACTGTGCAAAAGTGGTCAAGTGAGTTCAAGAGAGGCAGAGAGAGAGCATTGAAGACGACCCCCGCTCCGGCGCCCCGGCTACTGCTTGTACGGGAGAAAGCATCAAAGAAGTCGAAAAACTTGTTCTTGAGGATGCCCGAATAAAGGTGAAAATGATGGCAGTGATCACCAAGCTTTCAATTGGTACAATTCACACCATTCTTGATGACCATCTTAACCTTTCAAAGGTTAGTGCAAGGTGGGTGCCACGAATGCTCACAGCGCCTCAGAAAAAAGTGAGAATCGCATGCTGTAGAGAGCTTTTGGAGATCTGTAGTGAGAATGCGGACGGTGTTATGGATCGAATTGTTACTGGTGACGAAACATGGGTCCACCACTATGACCCTGAAAGCAAACAAGAGTCCATGCAGTGGCATGAACCCCGAAGAAGTTCAAAGTCACTCCGTCTGCCGGGAAGCTCATGGCCACAGTTTTTAGGGACTCAAAGAGAATCTTGCTCATTGAGTACGAAAAAAAGGTGAAACCATCAACGCCACATCCTACGCTTCCACTATGCATAATTTGCGGGAGGAAATTAAAAAGAAAAGACGGGGTAAACTCGCAGCGGGTGTGTTGCTTCTTCTTGACAACGCTCCTGTTCACACGGCGCGGGTTTCGAAGAAATCCCACACCCACCCTATAGTCCAGACCTTGCCCCTAGTGATTATTTCCTGTTTCCGGATTTGAAAAAAAGTCTTTGTGGAAAAAGATTTTCGGATGATGAAGAACTCAAGTCGGCAATAAATGGGTATTTTGCAGAGAAAGAGGAAATTTATTTTTTTGAGGGTTTAGAAAAACTTATCTCAAGATGTAACAAATGCATTGAGTTAGGGGAGATTATATTGAAAACTAAAAACAATTTAAATTGAATTCGCATTTTCCTTCATATCGATACCGAGAATATATTGAATACTCCTCGTAGCTCTAGATCTGGCAAACAGATCTGGGCGGCTAACTGCAGAAGACATAGCGGCATTGTTGGCGGAAGATATTACTGAAGAACTGGATCGATTTGCTGATGATGATGACTCAGATTACGTGACGGATAATGACGCTGTTGATGCGTTTCATATTGAAGTGGAAGAGGCCGAAACTAATTACGTTGTTCGTGATGTCGAGATGAATGTTCTTGTCTGAGAAGAACTTGACTCAATTGTGTATGCTGGTTTTGTGCCCTGATGGATTTTATTCCCACAAAGATGGAATTTTGTGGATTTAAGCTTAGCAATGAACTGGCAGGCCACAGGTGCATAAGTGCTTGTTGCTGCAAGAGCTGCGCCCAATAATAAATTCGTTCAAAATCTCATTTCCAAACAGTTAGTAACACCAGAGATGGTTGATATCATATCCCGTGAAAACAAACCGAAAGGAAGTTGGAACGAAGGATATCTAACAGCAAATCCAAAAGTTTGGAAGCCATTGAATGGAAATTAATTACAAGCATTCATTGGTTTATTATTGTTTTCAGGCCTCCTTCAACACGCAGCCGACCAAGGGATTGTGCTCGCCTTATCATCTCGATATTAACACAGCAACAGCTACGTCTTGATCTTAATGACAATACATGCGAACAGTGATCACTAACCAGTAAAACTGAGCCAATCGACGACATGTGGATCATTACCTTGAATTTAGAGACTTTGACTGTCAATTAGGATGGTAATATCCTTTTGATTGGTTCATTTGTCCTCCCTTGCCCTTTGCGGCACATCTTTTGAATCACTGAAAATGCTCAAAGAGTCGGCATAGACTTGTAGGTCTCGTCCACTTGCGAAAGAATAACTGCACGCACAGCACGAGTGGTTGCTGAGAAACTGGGCCGTACCATAGCCAGCCAAGAGATCTTTTCTTGGATCAAAAATGGTTGACGTAGCTTAAACGGATTACTCATTAACGGCGTAAGCTTCAGTGAAAAAAGAAAAATAAAACTATACCTTTTTCGGAACACGAAAAGATTGCGAAAAGATGCGTCCACAGGTTCAAAAGTTACAGATTCATTATTTTGCAGAACTAGCATTCGTCACAACTTGGTGACTACAACGCAATTGCCATTTTATGCAGCTTAGCTCGACTTATAGCTACTCTCCAAATGCTCTTGCGGTCAAAGTGGTTGGTAGGTGGATTCGATTGTTACCAGGCTTCCGGCTTTCTTCCGTTAAAACCTCTTGGAGCTTTTTGTATAGTCCAAGTCCTGGAAAAGCTTGTTTTAGTAAGATCCTAGAAATTGACAAATTTTTAAGTGAAAAATGTGTATCTCTTCAAAAACCAAATTATAGCCGTATTCTTTCCAACCCTTTCTACAATTTTAAAAACCAATTTACCGAAATAAATTCGTAAAAATATGTGTCCCGGCGGGTCAGGGCGGGTACCATAGTTTGTAGAATAGTTAGCTGAATACCGTAGCTTTCAAAAACTGTTAACCACTCGTCGGAGCTTTGTGGAGCTAAACATGTGGCTCAAGGGAAAATAATAATACAATATTAATTCTAGTGCACCTGGTCTAACTTAGCCAACCGTTTTTTTTTTTTGAAAGCTTAAACAACATAGTATTTATTAAAGAAATTGATTTTGAACAAACAGTTATAAAAGTGACTCTTTTCACACCCACAAGTTACTACCAGAAAATAGATGAATTTCAAAATTTAAAGAAAGGGTAGCCCTAGAGCTCTGTATCTCGCATATCCCTTGACGTGACCTGTCAAAATTTTGGGAAAATACAGACAAGAAAAGAATAAATACAGCAACTCCGTATTCCAAATTTCTGTACGGCGGGGAGTAGTCGGCTTGAACTTGTTCAATTTAAAGTCCTTTATTAGCCTTGCTCCGGAGCCAGTGCTTGGATTCGCCTTTAAATTCCTGATGACGTACAAATTCCCGCAATAACGTCACACATAGACTCTATATAATTGTCCAGCACACCTTGTTTTCCTGGCACCATAGTTCAAAGTCCACACAAACAAAGAGAAGAAGTTTTTGACGCTTTGGAGCTACATTGAGGTTATACCTGTAAAGTGGCTTCCATGCCGACTATAAAAAGCACAATTCCAAAGGTTTTTTTTTACACTCTATAATAGGTTTAAAGACGGTGTTAACTGACTATAATTTGGCACAAAGCTCTTATATACAAGGCCTGGATCATCACTAAAATTGGAGGTACAGAAAGCTAATGCATTCAAAAAGGGCACCGAGCGGCAATGTTGTCAGAAACTATTGCTCTAAGGACCTACCGTGTTGACTTGTCTTCAGCTACTCTGTTCGCCGTAGATGACATTCATCAGGGGTTCAGCATCAAATAATCGAATTCAGATTCAGGCAGCCGTTTGAGTGAAATAATGTACGATGTCGTCACTCGTTCCGTTGATTGCGTGGGCAAAACTGACAATTGAGGACCTTGCATCAAAAGGTGGGCAGGTAGAAATTTCTCACCAAGCTTTCTAAACTGTTTTGGCTTCTGAAAAATTCCATAGTCTGACGGCTCGTATTAACTGCTAGCCAGAACCTTCCACGGCTTAGGTCTCAACCACTTTTGCAGAAGTCCAAATCTACACCAAAACCGTATCGAATTTGACTGTTTTACTCGCAAGAGAAATTTCCAAAATTCGTAGCGTCACAAAAACAGGAAAACTCTTGAAATTACCCTTTTCAAGTACTCGCCCACACACCGACACGCCGCGCCCTGTTTAATTGCATACTTCAAACCTTCATCGATTTTTCGAACTCTCGTGCTTGAGTGCGACGCCCATACCCAAAATCTCTGCCCCACCACTATGTCAACCTCCATTAACCAGACTCCACGTCATCTACCCCACACCCCCATCCCATCATGCCAACCACTCTTTTGTAGGCCCTCAGTGAAGCGTTCTGGGGACGATCCAAGTCACAGTCCCACTCGGCAACACTCAGAAACTTTCGCACATTTTCAAATTCTTCGAGAAACAATTTCCCGTTACATATCACTTTCATGGCCCATAAAGTCAAAGCAGGAAGCCAAAACTCGGTTCGTTCCTCGCCCCAACCATCCGGAGGGCCGAAGGGCGCTCTCACATCAAAAACCGAACCGTAGAAAAGAAAAATCAAAGTACCGACGCATAAACTGTACCTCCCCAAGTCCAGTCACGTCCATCTGTCGGACTCATCGCCGTGAGGGTGGGATTTTATAGTTTTCCACATAATTTTCCAGGTTACAGTTTCGAAAGGGCGAACACGAGGGGGGCCCGATAAACTTTAATGGAGCCCCGATTAACCCCTCCGACTAATTTAATTACGAGAGCAAAGATCCCTGCCTGCCTGCGACTTCTTGAGATGGAAATCATTTTCCAAATGCATTCGCATAGATACCGGGAAACGGAATAGATTCATGTGCTTACAGATACTTTGACATACTTATGATGCTGTGGAGGGGGAGGAGTGGGAGGAATGGGAGGAGGAGGACCTCCTGGTTGTGACGACGGCGGCGGATGGGAACAATTCTGGATCTGTTGCCAACTTAAGTGGCGGTGGCCAAGCAAATATATCTCCTCTTCAGCAGAGTGTCCTTGAAAGCACTCTCTCACCCGCTCTCCCACCCTCAACAGTACACACATCCGCCTCTATACACATGCATGGAGGAGCTAAGAAGACCCGAACGAACAATGGGTCCCGGGAAAACAAATGCAGCCCGCAAATGAGATTGCACGCTGGTGTTGTGCTCGTCGCTGTTTGCGCTCAGGAAATGGCAAACAAAATGAGTTTCCTTAGATGGGGTGGGGTGGGGTGATGGTCCTGCTGATGATCACGGTAATGGCGGTGTAGTGGCGGTGAGCTTGTGGTGGCGGTGGAGTGTCTTCCAGCATGGATTTCATTTCCAAAAAACTCTCTGCCTCCTCCCCTGCCGCCCACCGGCCGCCACCCCTCAGCCGTTCGTCTGTATGTGAGTGTGGAAGTAGGTCGCTGGTAGCGGCCAAAATTTTCAGACTCCCTCCAATTGGACACGGACGCGGAACTGTGGGGCAGGGTATGCTGTGCTGGGGTTGATACCCGCATTCTTACCGCATAGCCCCTTAGCAGACGATTGAGGCACTGCCTTGCCATAGCCAGCTACGGCCCGACACCGGCAACGACACCGGCACCGGCCTCTGCAATGGTTGCGAGAGCAAATTACTGGAGGAGGCCAGCCACAGTTGCACACGAATCCATGCAAAGTACAAAGGATCATCGTGGAACACTATGCAAAGCTTCATTGGGGCATGACGAGCCCATAAACACCGCCTGGTACACATGGCCAACACCACCACTAACGCCGGCGTCACTTGTGCAGTGCTCCTTATGCTGCCCCCGAAGCTGCCGCCAATGACGCTACCAACAGTCATCGCTGCCGTCGCCGATGCCGTTGCCGTTGCCGTCACTGACACCGACACCGTGCCAAACTCGATCCAATAAAGCTTCACTCTCTCGCTCTCTCTATCTCTCCCTCCCCTGTGGCCCTCCCCGCATGTAGGGCTGATGATGATGATGTTGGCCATGCATCTTCATAGGATATCGGCCTCTGGTTGCCTGCAGGCGGCATCCGCATACACACACAGAGAGGGTGTTGGTTTGTGTAAATGTTTTGAAAGCGACAGGATATTGCATATTTACTTAACATGGGAAATGGACATAAATGAAAAACGGCCGCCCATCCTCCTGCATCTTCATCTCTGAGGTTTGACCTGGCTACTTGCTGCTGCCGCTGGTACTGCTGCTCTGTTGTCCTCTGCTGTGCCACGCCACAGAATGTTGTGCTGTTGATGTGGCTACTGCCATCATGACGAGAACGACGATGATGATGATGAGGCGGGAGTGGGTCCAACTGTAGGGCAATATTGGCTTGGTGTGCTGTGCAGGACCTGCTGCGACAGTGATGTGCATCGGTCTAAGAGAGCCGACAACACCGACATCACCGCCACCGATGGTGATGTTAGGTGCTTTGCGGACATGTAACTGAAGGAACTGGTTTCGGTACGAGATGCGGGCGCATTCATTAGTTGAGGTAGTTGCGACCGTTCAAAGTGAGCTGATAAGAGATCCAGGGATTGCCGGGAGATGTATGCATGATATGAGGTTTTGTGGGAGCCAATGTGGCGCTTGTTTGGGTTTACTGGGTCGAGTCTAAGAAAAAACCCATCGAGTTGTCAGTGGCGAATGGGGTTCGTTTTCTTTCCCCTCTTAAAGAGGAAGTCACAATGCTCTAGACACCAACTTGGACATCGTTTATTTGATCCGACCGAAAAGGATTTCCCCAACAGAAGGTAGACTTGGTACGAAATTCAGGCGAATGCCTTCAAGAAACCTGTTCACATACGCAGAGCGGCAGAGAGCAGTAAATTAAATCTCTCGAACGAGTCGGTCGAGTTCCCAGAAAACACGAAAGCTGTCTAAGGTTCATTGAATATGCCACAAAATTCGATTCCGATGGTCCTCCAAAGCTCCAGGAAGTCGCATCAGTTGCTTGTCCATGGGTTTTTTCCGCGAGGAGGTGTCTGAAAGCAATGAAGACTATGACACTTGTATTTGCTGTCTACTTAAGTACTTACTGGTCAAGACTTGGAGAAGTAAAAGGGAACGGGAAGATCAGCCGTAGAACTCACAGCAAAGCCATATGCTGTTAAACTCGTAGATCACAAAACAACCAGATTATCCTGCATTTGACGACATTGAAATAACGCACAAAACACAGATCCAACTGCAATGGAAATCCACACCGACGGATCCAACTCGGATGAAGGCACAGGTTTAGGTGGCCAGAGAGTTATGAATCCCCTTTCACCACGGCAGGAGTAACAGCTCTGTCAATGAGTCCGATAGATAGAAGATCTATTGTTTTATTCGTACTTTGTCAGACGGCCATAGAGGCTCTGAGAACAACATCAATGAATTTCAAGATGGTAAAACACAGCTGTCCATCTCTAAAGGAGATAGCTGACAGATGCCACCTATGCTGGGTCTCTGGAGTTTAGACACACGGGTTTTCCGGTCGACGAAAGAGGGGATTAAGTAGCTGGTCTGCCACGGGCACCTTTATCGCTACTGACAAACGCCATCACCGAGACCAACGGTAGGTGGGCGTAAACAAAGGTTCTTCGAATAGAAGCTTCGGAACTTTGACAGTTGATAGCGGTCATACAGTTGAAGCAAAATCTGTCATTTATTCAGTCTGTTTTCTCAAATCACTTTGGACGGACATAGCCTTCAACACCACTTGCAAATAAGAAAATTGTGTTTTGTTCGGGCAATGCTTCGCGCCCTTGGTCCATTTTACGGTCGCCATTACCAACCACTTTTAACCTCCGTGAGCCTTCGTGGGCATAGTCGTCTCTGAACTGGCCACCAAGATCATGCGATTTTACCCCCTTAGACTTTTTCTTGTGGGAAACTAACTGTTCGGCGTAATAACTGAAAACTTAGTCATAACTGCGTACATAGGCAATCAAGACAGCGCCCAACAATGTCCTCTGTTGAAGCTGCACGGATAAGGAGGAAGGTGAAACAGTACAGTACTACCAAGGTACTTGGCCAACCCTTGCATACACTACTTTGTCAAGTGAAGTAATCTCTTTGCAGCAAGCACGCTCCTCCCATACCTCAACATCCATGAAGGGACCCGGCGGACCTGGCACTCATCCAGTATACTTGATGGCCGAACGTTCCGAGGAGCCAACATCGACTTGTTGTACCCAAGGTATGAACTCGGATATCAAAAGAACAGTGGTGTCGAGAAAGGACACCACAGGTTGACGTCGGAAATTACAATCGCAACGGACTGCTAGGATCTATGCCGATCGAGTCTTACGGAATCTCCCTAAATCGTTGCCATCTGCACAAACAATCGAAGAAAATTGCAGACGTTGCCAAGAGATGCCATCAAAAAAGCTGCCATTGTTGAGCTGGGCTTCACGACACCACCAAGGACAAGCCCATGGCTTGACGACGAGGCAGGCACATGCAGCGAACCTGGAAGCCTACAAGGCAACGCTGCAACGATCGACGAGAGCTGTTCGTTAGCTCTACGAAAAGAGATGAAGGAAGGAGAACTAACTTCTCAGGAGGAATAAGACAGAGCACGAGAAGTGCACGATGGAGGAGATGTTGGGGTGCTACGGCAGGAATGATTTCCGAAAGTTTTACCAAAGAGTGATCAAGCATATCAAGTTCGTCTGCCGGGACGATTTGCAGAGTCGTAGTCGATACTTTTGCAGACTGTTAAAAGGCATTGAGAACCGCTATCAGGCAGAATGTACCACTCAACTGGACGATGATCGATGAGAATTCCGTCCCCCGACTTAGGCTAGGTCAAGGCAGCAATATCAAGTCTAACAACAGTCTAGCAAAGCTGCCAATACGAACGGGCTGTCCGCTGAAATCCTTCAGTCATCTAGAGATGATGCGGTTGGACGCATGCACCAGCTCGGTCGGAGGAAAGTATGCCTGACGAGTGGAATCTCAGCCCGATCCACAAGAAAGCATACCACTTCGACTGTGCCAACTACAGAGGGCTATGTCCCCTGCACATCGCATGCCGCTTCGTGTACTCGCCGAAAACAATATGATCTCATCTCAGTGTGGGTTTAGGCCAGGTCCAGGCCCACCGTCGAGCAGATATTCTGCTGCTGTGCAGGATGACGACGGACTTTATTGCTGCTGCATCAAGATCGGAAACGAACTCACAGAGACCTTCAATTTCAAAAAGGTTTTGAGACAAAGCGACTCGCTGTCGTGTGATTTCTTTAACAGGACTCACACGGCAACACTAGAGCACAACAATTTTTAGCATACGACGATGACATCGACGTAATTGGCAGAGCACTGTGAGCCATCAATGAAGCGATTGCTGGCATTGTCATGGAAGCGTCTCAAATGGGTCTGGAGTGGATCGAGGGCAAAACGATGTATATGGCGTCCACAAGAAAGGACGTGACATTTTAGACAGAGCACTAATGGACGGCCATAACTTCGAGGTTTGTCAAGGACTTCGTCTCGAACGACATCAGAACCGAGATCACACGCAGAGTAACTCTTGTTTATGGGCTCAAGATGAAAGTTGAGTTTATTAAAGGCCTTGATCATCCCAGTTGTTCTCTACGGCGCGGAGACATGGACAATTTCTAAAGCGGATGAGGTAGTCCTTGGTCTCCTCAAGAGAAAAGTTCTGCGTGCGATCTTTGATCATGTTTGGGTTGGTTCTTGGAGGTGAAGATCCAACCACTGCTCCGGCTCGAAGTGTCTTCGACTCCGAACCTGTGGGACAACGCAACAGAGGACGCCCACGTTAAAGGTGGTGCACCCAGTTGGAGAAGGACCTCAACCAACTTGGCGTGCTACCCTGAAGGCAGCTAGCCAGATACCGTGCTTGTTGGAGAGGCTTGTTGCTTGAGGCCCATGTCCACCTCTGACTGTTCGAAGAAAGAAGTGACATAAAAGCGATTTCGGTAAGAGAAATCAATTCCGAGGTAGTTGCATGCTGAGGTGAAGAGCTCAAGGTTCTCAGGACGCAGTACTCGATTACTTCATGCTGTGTCCCAGGTCATCGGGACATAACTGGCAACGAAGAAGCGGAAAATCTCGCCCGAAAAGGAGCCAAAATCAACCCATCGTAGGCAATCCTTTGGATCACTTTACTTCTAATGAAGAAGAAAGAAAAATTATAAAGATAGCAAATGGAATTGAAACCCTTTAATCACTTGCGAGACCACTCGGAAGCTTTGGCCAAAGACCACAAACTCCTTCAGTGCAACACAAGTTGCTATTTATGTCAGTTGGAGCGCAAGCTGGCCACAATCATCATCTAAGCCATGGCTTCATATGTACAGGCTGCGACGACCTGGACACTCCTCATTACCTGTCTCTGCAGAACACCTCATTCAGGAGCGGGATCTAACAAATTTCCCGCTAAAATGTCTTTTCAGGTCTATAAAGATATCCGGATGTCTGAACAAGCACGGAGACGACATGCATGAAGTAGTAGCTAAGAGGTTATTTTCCCCCTCGCATCACAATTGGTCCAGTGGTACATTAGTAAACCGTGGCTTACCCACCTGATATTCACGACGCTGTCAATGCTCGATCTTCGGTCATCCACTAGGCGTCAAGATCAAGACCATCACTGTATCATATGATTCAAGAGGAGACTGGAGGTCAGCAGGGGTGGGGAGCATATTTCCGTCTTGCTGATGCAAACACTGCAAAGGACACAAACCAAGCTGCCGTGAGGTTTAAGCGAACCATTCACATCATTGGCTTCAAAGAATTGCTCTCATAAATCGATTGCAATGCCACTTAATCTTATGCTGCAGTGCATTGTATAAGCGAGAGACTACGCCCTGTCATTCCTCATCTGACACTGACACACACAGTGAGAGCATGCACCCGCACACACACATACACACACTCGCATGCACACGCAGAGAGAGAGAGGACGTTGTGCAGCAACAACGAAAAGAAAAATCCTGAACAGAACATATCCATCTCTTTGTGTTAATGGGCTTAGATACATTTCTCATATCCTTCTCTGCCACACATCCAGCGCGGTATCGCTTGCTTGCGCTGCTGAACGTCAGAGCACCATCACCATCGCCATAGCCATCGCCATCAGCATCAGCGTCAGCATCCACCAGGGCAGCGCTGCCGAGTCGCAACGCAGCGGCAACAACAAACTCGAGCAAAACAGCTTTGTTGTACAGAAACGTTATTAATAAAGTTCATAGATGGTGCTACACGCTGCTTAGATGGTGCTTGCTCCGCTCGAGAGGGGTTGCGTTTATGAGGCCACCGCTGTTATTGCCATTTTCAGTTTGAAATCGCAACATTTTGCGATAATGACGTTGCACTACGAATGATAATCCTGCCGCTGAAAGATATCCCCACTCGACTGTGACTGGACTGAGTGAGGGGCTGGGGTGGCGTAGCTGAAGGAAACGTCGAAACAATACACTGAAAAGTACAATTAAACAAAGGGTCGCTGGGCGAGGGCGGGCGGGTGCGACTGCTGGAGAATGAAATTCTGGTTTCTGGATGCTGGCAGCCAGTGCCTGTGTTTCGCGCACATGCGGTCGACACTGAGTTCGAGGTGGAGAGGGTGCCAGGCTAATGCGCGAATTCAAATTAACTCATTGGATATGAGTTTTGTGGATGCCAGTACAATAGTTGAACTCATGTCATTCGTTCTCTCTGTGCCCTGACTCACTCCCTCTCAGTCTCACGCTAGCTCGTTCGCTCTGTGTGCAGATACTTAATCTTTTTGCTGTGCATTCTCGGGAAGTTTCCGAACGAAAGTTCTTCTATGTTTTGTGTGTTTTTACCACTCCCCCCAGACCCCAGCCCACCTCACCCGCTTGCGGCGAATGAGTGAGATTTAAAAAAAAAAAACGACGCGAAAAAACATTGTTAGACATGGCTGCAAGGAGATACGGAGATACACCGCCGACGTCGACTTCAAAATGAGATGCTGACTCGGCTGTCTGTGAGGAACAGGGGCACGGCGGTAGGCTAGCTAATTGTGCAAACAGTAATGGATTTCTCTGTGGCTGCGGATCAATTGGGAGACAATCTGCCAACTAAACGAGTGACTTTGATGGTGGGTGGATGCAGCACGAGCAGTTGATTTGATTTGAGGTCTCATCTCAGCAAGGGATTGTATAAAGGACTTCTGTGCACTCACTTGATTGAAAGCATCACCCATTGACAGAATGTTGCAGGGTTCTAAGCCGGATGCTATCAGGTGGTGCCCAACGAGTGGATGCCGTGGCCAGTCGGCTGAAATTTGTGTGGAATCTCTCGCACATGAAACGCTTGGCCAGTCTTCAATGACACACTGCACCTGGAACAAATTGATACTCCTTACTTTTCAGACCGACGTTCCATGGAGGGTCTACGACTGTGCAAATTCCATTACCGACGATCTAGAGCACTCATCATTCGTCCGCGATGTGTTGGTCTTTATACACGAGATTCAGCCTGCATCCCTTCTCGAACCCGGAGGCTCGGATTCGCAGACCCTCTTAGGTGGAGTATTGACGTCAATCCAGTTGACGAATTTTCGTCCTCCTGATTACATCCACTTCTTGGTGCAGCACGCTTAGGGCTTATCTTCCATTCACCTTCCAAGCGAAGGAACTTTGCTTGGTCGACAGCACATATTTCGTGTTGGCCTCATTGACCCTGAGACCAGTTCAATTCGCCGTGAAAGCTTCCAGTATGGCACGTTGGGAAACTCAACTGTTGGACTCACCAGAAATCCGTGTTTATCTTCTCTAGTACCCGATTGAACCAGTCCCACGACACCACATCTCCTAGCCGAAATCCTGCGCGGGATTCGAACTGAGCTCCACGGTGCATCGCGAATGAGTTGTCAGTGCTTGGTGGCGATTCAAAAAGCACTGAGTGCCGCTGTGACTGAGTTGGACATTTACAAAATTAACAATTTTTAATGCTCCTTTCGCAGATCTCGCCCAGGGATTCATTAAATGAAGCAGGAAATGAGTAAAGGTGTCTGGTTCTGCTGGGTCGTTACGCATTATGATGAATCGCTAATCTAACTGCATGCGCCCCAAGTGGCCAGTGTTCCGTAATTACTGCTGTTAGTTTTGGAATATCAGTTAGCGACTTCTTTAGAGGATCGTTTGTACGTGACATGTTTTAATTTGCCCAAGTCTTCTAAGAGATGGTTCATAGGCCATGTTCCATGGCCTTGATGGCGGATTGACTATCATCGCGAATTGCTATTGTTTCCATTGTAGTTGCATTTGGGTGGGATATGATCAATGGTAAGGATTTCCGCTTGGATGATACTGGCAAAGTTCGGGAGTCTTGAGGCTGCAGAGATGTCCAGAGTGTCAGAGTACACCGCAATTCTTTTTAAAGCCATCTGTGTATATTCCGTCGGAAGCGAAGCAACTGCGATTGCTGTTCCAATCTGGTCTTGTATGGAGACGCGTGTTTTTTAAGATCGATTGTAGGTGGGTGGAATATTGTTGTAACAGACGTAGAGGCAAAAAGTTTTGGCGAATTAATCCTTTATCTAAAAACTAAACTTTGAATTATTGTGTCATTATTGTAATGTATATCTTTTTGGGTGCTTCCTTGGCGAACAACTCCTGACTGACTGCTCTCCGCATTCTCATCCTATTCATATTCAGCGATACAGAAGCCAGATCCCGATCTGTGTATATTGTCGACCAATCATATCGCAAAACCGACAGGAACCCACAGGAACATGGACGGCCATCCGCAAACCAATCAAGGATTGTCTTCTATTTAAGAATGATTTGTCTTCATACGAAGCAGTTTTCAGACGGCGCCAGTCATATCCCTACGAATCTCCTTCGTCAGTCGATACACCCCGTTTCGCAGTCACATCGATCGTGGATGGCGCCAGTCAGGGTTTTCTGTTGTTGAATGTGTGACGACAACAGTGGTTCTTTCGCGTTCGCATCAGTTGTCAGGTCATCGAATCTAGAGTTCAACTGCCGTCATACGGCCTTGAGTTTCAAAGCCGATACTCTCTGAGTTCGATCGCTGTATTTCTAATATGAAGACTGACAGGTAGAGAGCGGTGTTTTAAGCGTGCCTGTGATGCCTACGCATGCCATTCTTTGAGGGAGTTTGCATATTTTCTTAAGGACTGACCGCCAGACTAATTCATATAGACATATTCCTCATCCTTGATGCTCTCAATTGATGAGTTGATGAGACACAGACTAAAGATGGCCTCGGGCAGCGTGTACACCGGAGAAAGATATATTTGGCGTCTATTCTACTCTGCCATTGTTCATATCTGACTCGGAGTTGGTGGACAAAAACTTCTTCTCGGACTTCTCTCTTGTTTCAACTATGCTCATTATACATCAACACATCGAAAACATCGTCTCGTTACATAGAATGAAGCATCATATATTTTTTGTATGAACATTCCTAGATTTGTGAATCAACTCATCAAAAGCGGTACAAAAAGCTGCATTTTACACCCATTTTCTGCAAATGCATCCAGAGAAGTGACGCGTTCAATCAAACATCACTTCCTTACACCCGCAGAGGCTTCAGTTAGCATATCACTTAAAGCTTCATTCGTTGGGTCTTCAAGTCGAATTGCTTCGCATATGAACCCGACCCAAACTTGAGCTGAATGGACTGCGAAATGGGTCTCGCTGATGTACATAGTTCATGTCTTCAGATTTATCAACCTGCAACTCCCCTAATGACAACCCTTGAGGATAACTTAATTACCCGCCCGGTAGAGTGGTCTCCATCCGAGTGGCTACCAGCGCAGCAATTTTCGCAACTCATTCACGGAGCGATAATCATTGACATCACTGACTTTCAATTTTCCCCTCCCCCTCGCTCCATAAAAGAACCCCAGCCACCGGCGCAGCCTTACGGCCACACACTTCAAGTGAATGCAAAACATTTCCCCGAGGATCCATCTCATCCAACCGCTGTAACACAATATGGACCCCCAACAAGGTCCCGCCCCCTTCATCCCTTCACCCATTCAACTGCACCCTCTCGTCGAGAACTCAATTAGCAAAAATCACTTTACGGGAAATTAAGAAACTTTTCACCACTTAAACTCCGTCCGTCCCGCATTCTTGTAGTCGTCTCCCCTCCTTCGCCGACCACAAACTGTGAACAGTGAAAGCGACGAAACAATTGTGTTCCTTCCCGAGCTCTCGAGGAGTGACATAAACATTTCTATTCGTGAAGGACCCTCGCCTAGCACACCACATCGCATCGAGTATCGAATTCTCTTCGCCAAGGTGGTGGTAGTGGGGGGCGTCCTAGTCAGACGGTTTGTTGTGTGTGGAATTTTGTACGAAGTCATCGTCGATATTCAATCTTTCTCCCTTACAAGTCAATTTTCCGGTAAATTTCCTTTCCGTTATAATTTCCAATCAATACTTGCTTTCTTCTTAACCTCCGCCCTCTGGATGTCGGCCCTAAGGCTTCGAGCATCCACTCCCTGCCGCCCATCTCCTTCCACCTTCCGCTCACCAGTCCCCCCGACATCGTCATCACCCGTGGAAGACGAATAAATCAGAAACCAATCTCGCTACCTGTTCGCAACATTGACAAAAGACCAGCGCGAGAATTCAATCACAGATCCAGGACCTGACGAGTGGGCGGACAACTTGGACGGGCGGCTGTGCATAGCTCCGCCGATCGTCGAGGCTTATGTAATCCTCATAACGGGCCGTAAATCACAGACCACCCCGCATTTTTCTTGGCCCATTACAGCGTCGAAGGGTTGGGTCGGCTGCCGGCGCTGCGGTGGGGTTCAGTTTTGGCGCTGACCGCCCACTTTAGATGCAACGCGCTGTGCCAACGACCCCCCGTCCACTTAAATCATCGAATGACTGGAAGGGAAACGACATATTTACGAGTTTTAATTTTTAATCTGCTTGGGGGAGGCGATGTGTGCTGTGCTGTGTGTTCCATTTTTGGGTAATCCCCACGAGATCGAAGGGGGTGGCCATGGATCTATGTTGAAAGGGGGTGGAATTCGTGTGCCACACTTTATGAGGTTGGGCTCTGAGGTTGGGGAATCGATTGGTTAGCCATGAAAGGAGGGGTTCGCGCATTAGGTCATGGGATGTAATTGTGGATTTGTGGATACACTCGATGTGTGTGTGAGTTGATGGACATAGGTGGCCAGCTGGGGATGATGTAGCAGCCTCTGCTTGGAAAGGACACTGTAGTAGGTCCAACTCGAAGCTTCCTGTCCGAGTTAGACGTCGGCATCCTCTCCAAGGAACCGAGACAATGTTGAAGTCAACGAACTGTGTCAATTTGAATTTTTGTCTACTTTTCGCCGCCATTTGCATCTAAGATCCTTAAAAATGACTGCCATTAGCTTCTCTTTATCGCAACCGCTTGACGACTAGTTTCTACAAACCCGCAAAAGTAAAAAAAACTCATTTCAACTTCACTAGCACCGAACTAAGCCATTCACTTGACAAATGTGAATCTGGCACATGCAAGATTCAGTCTCCTGCCGCCTTCCCGGCGCGCATCGGCCGAACAATTAATTCCAACCAAATAAAAGGCACTCGCTCTCTCAGCGAGCAATCAAAGGACGAAAAAACCTTCTGCGGAATTCGCATGGAAAAAAAAACAAGACGAGCAAACCACGCGACTGAAGCACCAGAAAAGAGCTAGAAAAACCCACCCAAATGGAGGATCCAACGAGTCGGCCAGCGAGGCGCGGCGCTGGGAGCATCAAACTTATCCCATTCAGAAGGAATGTGCGCTCGGTGCTGAAATTTTAACGATAACATTCGAAAGTATTTAGGAGGCGACAATTATTATGCGGAGTGTCGAAATGGACCGATTTCGTTCCTCTGCTACACTCTGGGGTGTGGTTGTCGTTTTATTTCTTTTTTTCTGTTTTGCTCTCTCTCTCGCCTCCAAACCGCCACCGTCCCTACCCCTGATGATCCGTACAACTGAGCGGGCTGCTGTCTGCGGAATGCATCTCGATTTTGCTGCTTGTCCGGACGATGGCAACTTATGGGGACTTGTCGACCAGGATAATGACCGAGCAGTGCGCGAGTGGGAATCAAATGCAAAAGCGGTCTGCAAAGAGCGGCGGGAGGAGAAAAGGACCAAGGCGCCTTGTAGAACTTGTCGTCTTGATTCCCGACGCCGCGCTCGTGGAGATAATTATTTCGAATGAGGGGAGGCGGTCGGTGTGCTGGAAATCGTTTTATTGGACAATATATTTGAATGGCTGCAAATAGGTTCGGACGACCTCCTCGGTGCGGCGCAACTGGAGTGGGTTCGAGAATTTACGATCTTTTTGGTCAGAGCGAACTTTTATTGGTTTGTTCGGTTGCACTGGGCCCGAGGAGCGGAGGCAGAGATTATTTCTGAGTGTCATCAAATTTGGGGTAATGGAGCGACAACTGTGGACGGGGTGACAAAGGAATTAATTCGACACTTTAGGGGTTGATCTGATTAAAGTCAATGGAGCCTTTGAGTTGGAGGTGGAGGTGGAGGTGGAGGTGGAGGTGGAGGTGGAGTTGGAGGTGGAGGTGGAGGTGGAGGTGGAGGTGGAGGTGGAGGTGGAGGTGGAGGTGGAGGTGGAGGTGGAGGTGGAGGTGGAGGTGGAGGTGGAGGTGGAGGTGGAGGTGGAGGTGGAGGTGGAGGTGGAGGTGGAGGTGGAGGTGGAGGTGGAGGTGGAGGTGGAGGTGGAGGTGGAGGTGGAGGTGGAGGTGGAGGTGGAGGTGGAGGTGGAGGTGGAGGTGGAGGTGGAGGTGGAGGTGGAGGTGGAGGTGGAGGTGGAGGTGGAGGTGGAGGTGGAGGTGGAGGTGGAGGTGGAGGTGGAGTTGGAGGTGGAGGTGGAGGTGGAGGTGGAGGTGGAGGTGGAGGTATAGGTGGAGGTGGAGGTATAGGTGGAGGTGGAGGTGGAGGTGGAGGTGGAGGTGGAGGTGGAGGTGGAGGTGGAGGTGGAGGTGGAGGTGGAGGTGGAGGTGGAGGTGGAGGTGGAGGTGGAGGTGGAGGTGGAGGTGGAGGTGGAGGTGGAGGTGGAGGTGGAGGTGGAGGTGGAGGTGGAGGTGGAGGTGGAGGTGGAGGTGGAGGTGGAGGTGGAGGTGGAGGTGGAGGTGGAGGTGGAGGTGGAGGTGGAGGTGGAGGTGGAGGTGGAGGTGGAGGTGGAGGTGGAGGTGGAGGTGGAGGTGGAGGTGGAGGTGGAGGTGGAGGTGGAGGTGGAGGTGGAGGTGGAGGTGGAGGTGGAGGTGGAGGTGGAGGTGGAGGTGGAGGTGGAGGTGGAGGTGGAGGTGGAGGTGGAGGTGGAGGTGGAGGTGGAGGTGGAGGTGGAGGTGGAGGTGGAGGTGGAGGTGGAGGTGGAGGTGGAGGTGGAGGTGGAGGTGGAGGTGGAGGTGGAGGTGGAGGTGGAGGAGGTGAACGGTTAAGGATTAAGCTACATCTACTTGAAAAACAACCCTTTTCGGTCATTGGCTAGTTGTCAAAATATTTTCAACATCCTTTCGTTTGGCACTCATATCTTGTCCACTCTCCTAAAATGTTTCCCCATCTGCTTGGCCACCCCATTCAACACCAACCATCTCTCCGCCAGCAACCCCCTACCAAACTCTCAATAAATAATACCGATATCAGTGGTCCACAAAAGCAAAAAATCGGGCAGTATTCCAACGGAATTCCCAATCTGTGAGTGGAATGCGCTTACCTTATTCAATAACCATAAGGATTGGGTCGGGCGCGTCCTCGTGCTCGCCAGCTGGGAGTTGGTATCTCGTCGTTGTATTCACACCGCCGCCCGCCGTCTGTGTCCGACTTTTCTCACTCATATCTGCGATGAAATTGGAATTCTATTCGGTTCGATATTTACCCAGTTCCGCATTCATCGTCAGTTTCTCGACGGGAAATATGACAAAGGAAACCAAACCAAACCGACCCCGACACTCGTCTACATTGCCCCCCTCTAGTTGTGCGACTTTCTGAATACCCGTATGTGTGTGTTTTGGCATCCTCTGGGAACAAGGACGACTGATGCCTGGCCAGGTAGGTAAGTGGTTCACTCTCGTACATTATATCATGAAGTCATCGTTTTTGTTTCACTAATTCACGAACGGGCTAGAGCTCCCGCTGCGAGCTGGTGTATGCGCGTGGTTCAGTGGAAATCCCCACTGAATTCTTTGGTCTATGCGAACTCTCTTCGACTCCTGCTATGGCTCTGTTTGTTTGTTGATCCTTTCCGCGTACCTTGGTGTGTCTGCTTGTCCTTGCCAACACCCTTACTCACACAGGCACAATCGCACACGGAAACACACATGCTCGATGCGCGCAGTCACTCGATGTGGTCGTCGTGAAATTGTTTGAAAATTTAATTAATGGATGAGAGCTGCGACGAGGCCGAGTTGGGGCGGGCGTGTAGGCTCCAGTGCAGCAGGAACAGTAACGCTGTGGCCTGGTGAACAAAGGACGACGCGCTGATGCCACTCCATGCCTCTCTGGTCGGTGTCATCGTTTGGCGGCTGTTGCAAGCCGTGCGGACACACAGAAGCGCTCCACGAAAACATTTTATAAACAGGAGGCGGTTGGTCAGACCACGTAGTTGCGGTTCATATAATTGAGAGGATGTTTTCCGTGGCGGCGATGGCCGAACCGTCCTCTGGGATGTCCACACGCAATAAATGACCGGCCACGGCGCCGTAGGATGGGCGACACCTACCGCACTGTCCGCCCGTCAGATGTGCTTGTAGTGGGCTGGCCAATTTAGTGCCCCCTCATTGCTTGCTCTTCGCGCGCGGCTGTGAAATGTCATATGTGCGTGTGTGTGTGTGCACTCTTCCTTGGGCAATTTCGAAGAACGTAAAAAACTGATTTTCGTTGCAGCATGACTGAATGAGTTTGAATGAGACGTGAGCGAAGGGGTCAGAGTGGAGTTGAGTGCCTGCGTGTGTGATGACTGGAGGCATCTGACTTCACTGTCGAAGATGCGAGTTTCCAACAAATTTCTGCTTGCACTTGGATGAGATTTCAATCAGCTTGTTGAAGGATAAAGTGCCGAGGAAGAAATTAAACTTTTCCTCTCATCGAACGGATCGCCTCGAGTGCCATTGAACACTAATTCGACACACATCCTTGAGGACTTGAATGGATGTCTCACACTCTCTCTCACTCAGGGCGATCAAAATGTTGAGTGGTGTGGAGCAGATGATGTGGGGGTGAGTGGAGAGGCTTTATGTTGCTTCTACTGAGTGCTGTGAATTGAGGAATGGGCCAAGTCCTTGAGGTGAGACTGCCAAAATTTGTTACTCGAGGGCGCACTCACTTGTTTCCGTTGCATTCCTGGCTCGGGATGAAACAAGGTTTCGTTCTGATTCTGATTCTCATCTTCAGTCAGGGACAACGTTGTATTGGCAGGGATTGTATCTAGGCATTATCCGCGTACCGATAAGGAAACCCCAAGTGTTGAACTACTCGTAGTCAATCAGATTTTGAAGAATATTGAAAAAGGGGCGTCTTCCTAAATAGGAGAGAAGAGTCGAAGTGGCCGTAAGGCATAGTGGGAGTGATCTAATTAAAATTTCAAGTGACTGAATACAATTTCCGAGCTTGCAGTCGCAGTCAAATGAATTTAAGGATCAAGGAACGCGCAAGTTGCAAATGTCAAAACTTCTCATGACACAAGGTCAACAAAACACTAAACCACACCCATGGTTTTCCTAACACACTGACAACAGCAGTGTACAACCTTGGATGGGGAAAATTGCTGTGGACAATTGCAAATGAGGCGGACCAACCACGTATATCGCTAGAAGATCCCTCTAAAAATCACACTACAAGCTCAGAAGATTCCACTGGATTGGAGATCGGCCAAGATCGAACCTAGGCTTAGATCTTAACGAGGAGACAACCACCTCGAAGTCCAACGTGCCGCACTGCCGGCGGTTCGAGGACAAACGAGCCCTACGGGTGGGAGCTATTCAAGCACCAGCATACTCGGCCGTCTAGCGAGGTGCTTAAGTGTAAGCTTCGTAAATCGTAAATCGTCTCTCAAATTGGGACATGAAAGGACGCGATATCAACCACTCATACACACGAATATGAGCCATGTGCTTGACAACGGATGTCTGGCCACCGTTGCTCTCGATCAAGGACACATTAAAGTGGCCTCCATCAGCTGACCCTTTTAAGACCACCGTAAGGAGTGCATGACTTGAGGTTTCGCATAGGAATCAAGTCCTTTGAAGGTCCAGGACGAGTGCTTCTTTTCGTACCCTCCCGCTCTTTAGTCAGGTCTGTAATCCTGAGCTTCCAACTGACAAGTGGTACATTTCAAAGCAAACTGTGACTTGAAACGACTAATTCATCTAATCTTAGATGTTCTGAAGGCACCATGTGACTCATTACGAAACGTTATGGCCTGCACTCAACTCTAAAAGGTCTGACAGACTAAGACTTTGCCATTAAAAACGCACCCTCAGAATGGGTCCGCATTATAATGACTTTTGTAGAAGTTGCAGAGGTGAGGAAACCATCATTGCTTTGCACCTTCCATATCCAGGAGCGACCTCTTTTCGAGAAGGAAATAACACAGAGGAGCAGCCAACTTCATCGCATTGTTTGCGGACGTGGAGAGGTGGGTCTGTGCGTTAACACCTACTCACTTTAACCTGTCCCTATACCCTCCAGGAGCGACATGATGGGCTCTGTAATGCATGAACTATGCTGGCCTAAGTGTGTTGCTTCAATGCAGCCAGCTTGGAGAATTGAAAATGAATCCGTGAGGTGAGGTGCTGCCCATGGCTTTTATCACCTGAACTGAGTGATTATTTGAATATTTTAAGGGCTGCTTCCACTCTACCATAAGCCCAACGGCCAAGAAGTCTCTGGCAATGTTTTGTCGCAATCCGAACTAGCTCTTCCACCATTTTGTTAGCGAGGACGAAAAATGGGTCAATCATAACACACCAGAGACCAAGGAGCAATCAATGCTGTGGGCTTCTCCGGGTGAACATGATTTAACCCTTGTGTCTACAGCGAAAAAATTGTGCATAAACATACACCCAACATACCCGGGTGTCCTATACATTTTGTCGGAAGGAGTTGGTTTGGTGGGTATGTGACGCTATTTCTTCTCATACAGTTGGAGGACAAATCTATACTAGTATGACACCAATAAAGACAAACAAAGGTGAACGTGTGGTCAAAGATTGGTGATGCCATCTGTTTCGTGGATGTGCTCGCAACAGGGTATGTGGCAACTTTTTACCTCTGTAATCAAAGAACTGAGTGGTTTAACGAACCGCTGGTTTAAAAAGCCCGGAGTTCAAGACGCCATCAGAGAGAAGAAGAAGACATACATGCGGCTGGATTATCTTGGGGTACTGTGCTTCTCGTGATCGGTACATTGAGTCGCGAAGAACTTGCAAATTGGCTGTGCCAGCAGCCACAGAACAGTTTTGGAAGGAGTTCGGCGAGAAGTTGGAAAGCGACCATAGATTTGCGAAAAATGTGTTCTGGCAAGCCATTCAAAGCAAGGAAATTGAACATCATCGAAGGAGTCAAAGCCAAAGATGGTGGACGTCTTACGCAGATGGAGCGAGCACTCTTCAGAGCTTGGCAGACCTGTAGTCTTGAGTGGGACGGAGAATAGTCCAATGGTGGAGGAAGTCATTTTTGCGATTGACTCGCTGAAAGTTGGCAAATCCGCCGGTGTGGATGAAATCCGGCCTCAAGTGGGTAAAGAGGAGTTTTATGACTCTCTCGTGTCATTAAAGTGGCCTGGGAACATGGTGAGACCTCTGGCGATTGGCAAACTGGGGTGATTGTCCCACTTTTGAGGAAGGGGGACAGACGGGATTCTACGCTCGGCTACGCGAAGGTGTTGGAAGCGCATTCTAGAGCTATAGTCAAGACCAAGATGTGCCCGCAGTGCGACTTTCGAACAACCGATCAGCATTTCACTCTAAGAATGGTACTTGAGAAGGCCTGGGAGTGTGCCAAGCCCATACACAGCTGTTTTGTGGAGAGGCATACGACCGAGTCCCTCGAGGTAAACTCTGGCAGAAGTATGATGGCCATTCAGTCTCTATACACAAACTGTACCAGCTCTGCTTGGGTTAACAGTGCTAAATTAACACATTCACCGTGGGCGTTGGACTTCACCAAGGGTGCGTCTTGTCACCTCTCCTTCTCATTGTATACATGGGCTGGATGTTGCGGCGCAACCGAAGCGAGGAATGTTTCATATTGGGAGAGTTGCGGGTAAGTCATCTTCTTTTTGCAGATGACTTAGTTATCCTCACATCTTCCCAGACGGAACTAAAGCGCGTACTCGACAGGTGACCGTATATGCTGATGCTGTAATGAAGGTCATTGTGGACAAATTGGAGGTTATGGTCATCTCCAGAACGCCTGTTCCATGCACTCTACACATTAGTGGAGTCCCATTAAAGCAGGTGGAGAAGTTTAAGTATCTCGGAGTCTTTTTCACGAGTGCTGGAAGGAGTAATGCTGAGCTTTCCTGTAGGATTGATCAGGCTGGTCATTTTTGGTCGAGCCCAGGTGAACAGTGCGGTTGTTGGATCTGTAATCAGAAAGGCCGAGCTTGGTGTCAAAGCCAAATTAGCGGTTTAACTCAGTATTTGTTCCAACACTCAAGTACCGTCATGAATTTGGGTATTAAGGGAAAGAATAAGATCGCGAATACATGCTGCTGAGATGAGATTTCTCCGTTCTGTTGTGGGATTACATGCCGGGATATTGCAAGAAACACAGCAGTGGGCGAGGAACTCAACATTAAGGAGCTGCTTCTTCGAAAGGAGAGGGCTATGCTTCGTTGGTTTGTCGTGGCACGAATGTCCCCTTCGTCACGACTTCCGAGGCGGGCGTTGAATGCTATTCCATCAGGTAGGCGACCGCTTGGCGGACCCAGAACGAGACGGTTGGACCAAGTCCAAAAACTGGCCAGGTTACACTTGGGCATAACTCCTGATGGGCTAGAGTCGATGGCGGAGGAACGAGTTGCCTGGATATCTCTCGTGCGTGGTTTACCCCCGCGACTCCTTTAGTTGAACATGCCTGTCAGAATATGATGATGATGATGATAATGATCAGTTTTTCTTATTTTAGATAAATTGAATTTATTAACAAACTTTAACAGCATTCACAGTAAGCGCTCAGCCACTGAATGTCGGACAATCCTTGTTGTGCTTAACGAGAATGCAACTATATTTTATCTGAAATGACAACCAACAAGAACCACAGATAGGTTTCTTCTTATAGCTGACAGTATTTTCTTAGAAAAAAAATAGTTTTTTTTTTTTTTTTGCTTTTCGATTATTTCGTGTTATTTTTTGTTTTGTACTAAATATCGAATACAAAGTGCATGAAATTATAAACATTTCAGTCGTGTTTCAATGTCCTGATGAAATAAAAAAAATAAGCAGTTGTCTCGTGCTTTGCCGACGCGACATGCCGTGCATAGAATATCTACTTCAAATTATGGTAAATTCTACCAAAATTATCCGAGAGTTTGGAACACCAACTACATAGTGCACCGTCTCCACTGGACTTATTTCTGCCCAACATCACACAACACAATCTGAATAGCCATCCGCGATAGACAGAAAGATAGCTTTTATTTCGTTATAAGTTTACAATGGCTTTGTTATTGCACAATATACTATTAATTACCGAGATTTGATATTTTCATTATAAAGGGTGATTTTTTAGCTATTACCTTTTTGGCAACACTGGTTTAAACAGCCGACGCACGTTTCGTGTTTTGTTTCACTGTCAAACATCTTCAGTTTGGTCTATAATTTAGCTATGAATCCTCTTACAAACGAACAACTCTTGCAAATTATTGCATTTTATTATCAAAATGCGTGCTCTGTTAAGAAAGTTCATCGCGCGCTTCTTCCACTTTTTTACCGAAAAATTGTGTTCAGCGACGAAGCTCATTTTTGGCTCAATAGGTACGTAAATAAGCAGACAATTTTGGAGGGAATATCAGCCAGAAGCATTGCAAGAGCTACCAATGCATCCAGAAAAAGTCACAGTTTGGTGCGGTTTATGGGCTGGTGGCATCACTGGACCGTACTCCTTCAAAAATGATGCGAATCGTAACGTAACTGTGAATGGTGAGGGCTACCGTGAGATGATATCCAACTTTTTTTTTGCCCAAAATGCAAGAGCTTGACTTGCATGGCATGTGGTTTCAACAAGACGGTGCCTCATGCCAAACAGCAACAACAATGGACAATGGCAACAATGGACTTATTGAAAGGCGAGTTCGGTGAAAATTTTATTTCACGTTTATTTCACGGTCAATTGGCCGCCTAGATCGTGCGATTTAACGCCTTTAGACTATTTTTTGTGGGGCTATGTTAAAGCTCATGTCCATACCGACAAGTCCGCTTCAATTGACGCATTGGAAGACAACATTGAAGCATTTATTCGTGAGATACCGGCCGAAATGTTGGAAATAGTATGCCAAAATTGGACTAAGCGGGTGGACCATTTGAGGCACAGTCAAGGTCAACATTTACATGAAATAATCTTGAATCTAAATTCATTAAATTATATGGACCGTACTATCGATTCAAATAAAGATTTCATGCATTTTTCTGAATTTTATGTGTTTTTTTATGAAAAACTTTCCTATAGCTTTTAAAAAATCACACTTTATATCTTTCTTCTGAGAAGTTATTACAAAAATTTTAAAAAGGAAACTAGACAAGAACTTGAATTTTGAAGGAAACACGATAAAACTTTCAATAAAGTAAAAAAAAAATAAATAATAAAATAAATAAATAAATAAATCAATATATAATTAAATAAATACAAATAAATAAATACACAAGTAAGCAAATAATCAAAATGAATATACAAAAATAAATACATAAGCAGACAAACAAGTTAATAAATAAATAAATAAATCATGCTAGTTGTTGCAAACAGGCCATTAACTAGGGGATTATCAGCAAAAGCGCAAGCATTCAAACACTTTTCAGTGATTTTGGATATTCTCTCAGACGCAAATTCCACACCCGCTCTTTTATGAAGGTGTAAAGTAGGATAATCCCATGGTAGGTTTAATATTAACGTACAGTGGGCGAAGTTTCCCCAAACTGAACAACCATAAAGAAGAATAGCTTGAAATGTAACTTTAAGTATTTATTATTTTGTTTTGCAGAGAAAGTGATGATCTTTCATTTATAAATGGGTAAAACGATCTCGTGGCAATACTAACCTTATTGACAGTCTGTGAGTTGTGTTCCTGGAAAGTTAATTTGGAATCAAGATGGATACCTACAGTTTTTAACAGAATTCTGAAACTTTACGTTTGTTCCATTAATTTGTAAATTAGAAGAGAGCAAACAACAAGCTTGTCCTTGTTGAATTGGATCACATTCCTAGCATTTCCATGGCATATTTTAGATTGATCTCAATATTTAGAGAAAAATCATGGCATCAGCTAATCCACATTCAGGCAGATCTGGAAGGTCTGAGGTATATAAATTATAGAGATTGGGACCCAGTACAGAACCCTGAGGCATTCCGGACTTCAAGTAGACTACATTAGATACACCACTATTGACATGCACTTGAAAACGACGGTCAGACAGAAGATTTAGGATTATGTTGCACAGATAAGGATATTATGCCAAACACAGTCAAAGGCCTTTTCAACATCAAGTAAAATCATGACGGTCGATTTTCCTATCCACCGGTTGCTCTTTTTTGACATGATTATAAATTCTTGATAGACAGTGTTGTGGTTGTGTCTAAAACCAAACTGTTTATTCGGAAAGATATGATTTTCATAATCTTTTCCTTTAGAATGTCTTCATAAACCTTACCAAGGTTATTTATAGGCTTATGGGTCGATAACTACCCGGATTAACCGGTAACTTACCTGCTGCCTTTTCGTACAGCAGTCAGTCACTTCAAGCTAATCTGCCCTACATACGTGTAGTTTTTAGTGTCTGAAAAAATACTAGGGGGCAGCAAAAAATTGGGTTCTGATCCGGGCGGCCCCCACCAACGCCACGCCACTGTGTAGGGGCTCAAGAAGAACGAGGCAATTCCGGCAGAATCAAGCGAAATTGTTACCAATGTCCCAGAAGAAGACCAACACGAAAAGATTGCAAAGAATACAGAGAAGTCAGTTTGTGCTGAACATTCAGTAGATATAATTCAATTGAATAGATGTCCATAGTAAAATGCAGCACAACCTCGCTATTCCGGGCACATGGGGTTTAGAGTGTGTCCGAAAAAGCGAAAAGTCCGGACTTTTTGGAGAAAAGAAAATTAAGTGGTGTAGTGTATAATTAAATTGAAATTAAATTGTCAAATATAGGGGCGCCCTCTATTCTCGAAAAGAGAACCTAAGTAGGCACGGCCATATTGTATTAGAGTAGGCATTACGATTTCGTGGGAAAGGTAACGAAGGAGCTTTTTTCTGATGGAAGACGTCAAGGAGGAAGGCCGAAGGAGCTGTTCGAAAGAAATGTAACTTTTCAAACATAAAAACACACCCGGGTAAGTGGGTGCAGACACAAAGGTTAAAGAAGATCAAGGTGGGTCCATCGGCCAACAAGATTAGGTGCCATAAAAATCGATAACCTTGAGAACTTTCAAACGATGACCGGTAAACATTATTCAGTGTCTTTGGCCAGACCCAATTTTGATTTCAAAGATGAACGAGGTGCTGTTGGCATGGGTGCTCACGTGTATAGACGCTATGGGCAAAATAGAACTGCTGCATCACCTACACTTTTCTCCAGCGCCTGTGACAATTTCCTGGTTCCATACCTGAAGCAATGGCTGGGCGGTGAGACATTTGAGTTGACGCCTATTTTGAGGTGCTTGGGGAGTCCTATTATTTGGAGGGAATACACAAATGGGAAAAACTCAAAATCGAGTTGAACGGAGACTAGGTTTGGTTGAAATGGTTGACTGGCCTAAGCAGCAGTCACATATTCATGGCTAGTGTAGGACCGCACAAATGTCGAGGACATTCAAATCTTGCCCGAATTCACACAAGATCCAGGCCATGGCGCAATTCTAGACTCAATCTCACAATTGACTAATCCGAAGTGCCCCAAAAACTGGAAACATACAAGCGGCCAAAGCACATCCGGATAAAGATTATCCACCGACCGGTGGCAACGGTGCAGGACACAATTCAGTGCTGCCCATGCCTTCATGGCTTACACGCATGTAAACCGTTTGCAAGTCACATTCAAAATCCACGCGAGTAGTTGTTTACTCCGGCACTAGAAAAACTCCCAAAAAACTCTGTAACAACAAGATGAAAAAAATCAATCAACTTTTTACAGGTGACTGCCCGCCACTCCTATGGCCTTCCGAGGGCCAAATAAAAATCAAAACTAACACACACTCCACGGAGCCAGAGTCAGGTTGTGTGTGTGACTCTGCATGGATGTGTATGGGTGTTTGTATTGTGATGTGTTGTGTTGTATTTTTTTAAGCTTCACTACTGCACACTCCCCTCGAAACTGGCATTCATCTCAAATTCAAAGCAAAGAGCAAAGCATCAGCATCAGCAGCAGCATCAGCAACAGCAGCGCCGGCACAGAGCACTGGCTGTAGCTGAGGCATCCCTTCCTGCAAGAAACGGAAGGGAAATTAAAGCTTGTTTTTCTTTTGTTGTTTTTCGAATTTTTCCTCGGGGGAGGACAATGGATGGGCCGGCGGTTCGGGGTGCAGGTGGAAGCAGAAACTGCTGAACGCTCTGCACCATTACACGGCATTTCTCTCCGTGTGCTCTCCACCGCTGCCACTCGCCCACCGTCGTCAGCCGTAGAGTGACTTTGATTTGGAACTTTCATCTCTGCATCCCGGTACTCACTTAACCTGTACAACAGAATCATCATAATCGTTTGGCTTAGTTTTTTCGAGGTCCTCCCCACGTCCCTCCATCGGGGTGGTACATGATTTCTGAACTCCCTTCTTTTGGCTCGCACAGACCGAGCGATGTATCTGCAATAGCAGTCGAGATTTTTCCAATTAGTCTAATTTGTTCCTTCCGCTGTTGTAGCCCGTTGCAAACGCACACAAACAGACAACGGGAGGGAGAGAGGGAGATGTGGGAAATGTATGAAAATGCATGGGACTAGGATGGTTACCTCTCAAGCAGACGACCACCACCAACATCACCACCGTTGGCCATGTACCAGTGAGTCTGGTTGTGTCTACGAGGGAGGATGGACCACTTACCGAACACACACACACGACCGACGGAAGTGAATGGATGTGCGAAGGTGAGTCTGTCCCAAGTACCCGGATGGAATAAAATCCCTCAGCACAGCATCGTTCGAATTAGCAGATAGAATTGATGTTTCTCCCGGCAGCATGTGCGGCGGGGTGGAGGGGTTCCCTCAATGAGAATGAGCCCATATTTCCACTCATTTGGATGTCATCCACATCGCCCCGATGGCACCATACAGCCAGCCCTGTGATGGGCAATTACGATGACGAGGACGACGGTGATGGGGACGCTGATGCTGATGATGATGATGATGTGACACGCCATTGCACCCCAAATCCCACTCTCCGGTCCAATCACCAAACACCCACTCGACTCAATCCATCAAATCTAAGCAAAGGGTCAACAGCGGTAGTCCATTAAAATCCATGAGGGGACACCCCAGCCACCACCTCCGACCCGAACAGAACGCCAACATGCCCAACCATTGCCACCAAAACCATCCAAACTTGTCAATATTTATGAAAAGGGTTGCCATCGTCTCAGAGTGTGTAAATGAGTGTGGGGCCCGAACTTGACACATTCGCACGGTTGGCACTCTCACTTCACTTAAAGTATGGGGAAGCGCATTTTAATCATGATGGATGGCTCCGAGTTTCTGAGCTTCTCCAGATACACACAACGGAACGGCACCGCAGCGCACGGCACAGCACAGCACAGCACGGATGGGTATCTCTTTGTAGTTTCGTGTGTTACGGTGTGAGCAGCAGCGATTTGATGTGGAAGGGGTACAGTGGGACTTTCTGAGGGATTACCAAAGGCTTTGGACGATCGGGTAAGAAGTTTTTGAATATTCCCTCCATCAGCAGCGGATGGAGCTGCGTCGAGCCATCATTGAGTGTGTGCTTAGTGCTATAGGACCAAAACTGTGCCACACTATCAACCACCGCACTCCACCCACCACATCTACCCCACCCACCCACAACAACAACAAAAGCTTCCAATCCAATGAGGATGATGATGATGACGATGACGGTGGACGAAAGTGAGGAAAGTTTTAGTTGGCATATTGATTTATTGTCAAGTGTTTGGGACTCATAATCCCGCAGTTTGGTGCTGGGCGCTACCGCGACCGGGGAAGAGGGGAATGGGAGGATATGTGGGCTTACTGGAAATACTGACTATTTGTGCGGAGAAAGTGAGAGTATCTGCGGTTAATGTGGCGAAAAGGGAAACGTATCGATTCGGTCGTTTTTCGTAGTTCCTTCGAGGTGATGTGGGTTTCATGTGGCAAGGATTTGTTGAGTGATTGTTGTGTGGAGCTCTTCAAGGGAACTTACTTCCTTCTGATGTGCTTTTCTTGCATGTTTTCTTTTTGTTGCACTTTTGGCGTAATCGCTAAAGATGTATGAGGTCTGTTGGTCGGGGGATGTGTGCCAGAACGAAAGTCGTTAGGGGACGAGATATGAGCTGAAGTTTGTAATGCTCTGCAGTGGGGCAGAGGGTGTCATGGTTCACACGCTGCCGAGGTGAGTGAGCGACTGCAGTCGTTTTTGGAGAATATCTTCCGAGGCAGGTTCTTGATTTCGGTTCTAAATCATCGATGAGCCGAAATTTGATATGAAAATGACTTGGGATTTGATGGTGCCTAGATGAAGGTGAATAGAGGAGAATGACAGCCTCTGTCAATGGTGCTTCGAAAACGTTGACTTATGACTGAAAAGATCATCAATCAAGGAGCCGAAAAGGAGGGCATTCGAAAAATGTCGTTCTGGTGCCCAAATTTTTATCAACGCACCTTATTTCTTCCGAAATGAGAAAAGAGACGTCGTTGCAGTCAAGTATCTTATTCCAACAAGACTGAGTCATCTCACGGCGAGCGTTCATTAATTGGCCGCCGCTAAACTGCAACTTGCCACCACTCGATTATCAAGCCACGTCAAGTCTTTAGACTTCGTTAAGAAGCCACCCACTTTGGACGAGCTCGATGCCAGTTAGCTGGCCCTGACGGCCTTATGACCGTGGATGGTTTACTACTGTTAGCCCTACTTTTCGTCCTAAAGCCATCACGATTCATTTATGTGTGTATCTAAGGAGGCCTTGAAGTTCAACAACGCTTAAGTCCTCCAGTGCTAGGGAGAAATATTTCCCTATGAACTGCAGAGAGTTGAATGGATTCTGTTTCTTCCCTGCAAAAGTCACTATGCATGTGTAGCCATGGCGTAATCCCGGTATGGACTCCTATTACCATCCGAACGTCCATGGGACTATAGCCGATCAATGACGATGACCGCTTTTTGCTCAGCGTCGGTCATCGAGCTCTTGCTGTTGCTTCAATACCTGGACCAAGCCATCTCGTACTGGCTCTTCTTTGCTCAGCGTCGGTCATCGAGCCCTTGCTGTTGCTTCAATATTTGGACCAAGCCATCTCGTACTGGCTCATCTTTGCTCAGCGTCGGTCATCGAGCCCTTGCTGTTGCTTCAATACCTGGACCAAGCCATCTCGTACTGGCTCTTCTTTGCTCAGCGTCGGTCATCGAGCCCTTGCTGTTGCTTCAATACTTGGACCAAGCCATCTCGTACTGGCTCTTCTTTGCTCAGCGTCGGTCATCGAGCCCTTGCTGTTGCTTCAATACTTCGACCAAGCCATCTCGTCCTGGGGTTCATCTTCTAGATGTTTCCTTATAGAGCTTAGCTTCGTATACGTCGCATGTGGGTTGGAGACGCTATTGCCCCCACAATGCCGCACACATCGGGCCGAGTCTTCGAAAATATAGCGGATTGTACTGGTTGGTAGACAAACACCAGCTAACACGGCGATCACTTCTGGACATTCCAGGAGCCTCAATAGGTATAGTTCTATACACATAGAGGCAGAGCTCATGATAACTCCTCTTCGAGGAAAACTCAACCAGCATTCCCCTCAGAACTCACTGGGAATCTGAACACCAGCCGCTGGAAGGTCCACTTCCAATCTTTACAGATGGATCGAGGATGGATGCTGGTGCGGGCGCTGGCATCTATTCCAAGAATTCAAACATCCAGCTAACTTTCCGACTACCGAATCACTGCAGCGTCATTCTGGCCATTAAGGAAGCTCTGTCCTGGCTAAAAAAAAAAACAATGTAATATTTAGCACAGATCTGTTCCAATAGCGAGGCAGATCTCAGAACTCAGTCACTTTCAGCTCCAAGACTTCCCTTAATTGCCTCTTATCTGCGAACTAGATGGCTGAGTATTTTACCATCCATCTTATGTGGGTGCGGGCACACTATGACAGTTCAGAAAATTGCGAAGTAAGCTGTAAGCTGTAAGCTTTCCGGATGGTGACCCAATTCTACCACAGCTAGAAACGCTTGCTCAAATGAACAAATGAATCGTGGATGGTCAACTGGAACAGGTTGCCTCATTACCAAACAAATCTGGCCTACGCTCGACCCTAGGCGACCGCTTAGTCTGAGTAGATGCAGTAGGCAGAATCTTCCAAAATTCCATAGGAACTAGCGCAGGCTTTCCCGACTTCTGCAAAAGCTAACTCATGCGCGGGGCTTAAAGTCTCGCTTCTTGCGGCTCGGCTAAGCTAGGCCGAGATTTAACTTGTCGGACATATTTCCGTCTGTTAATATAAAACTGATGAGCTGGTGCATGATCGCAGATGATCTGAAGATTAAAGTGGCTTTTCCAAAATAAAGGGGGACGGAGATCATCGTAAAATAAGTGGATCATTCCATTGAACGGAATACTCACGCACCTGGAATCTCTATAAGGAAGGTTGAAGTATTTTTCACATAAAGCATCCGCATCATCACACCCGACTCATTTATGAATTGTCCACTTACAGAAAGCGCATTCGATAGATCTCGAAACTATGCGATATTCCTTACTGCGCATACGAAGGGCTGTACACTTGAGACCAAGACTCTTATCAGACATGACTCCATCTCGGCACCAAGTGGGAATACCCAGCGTCCATCTAAATTGGAAGGTTTTTTAGGCACTTTTGAAACGATGTTCGCTCTCTACGAGCAAGCTGCTGTAGAGCTCTAGAAAACTCAGAATCGAGCGCATGGAGAGAGAGAAGGCAAGAAAATCCCCCAAGTTATCGCGGACAGCTTGGCCTTGACGACTGCCAACAGCATACCCAGTACCGTCGGCGATGCAAAGCAGCTTTCACTCAGGCTCTGAGCCTCCATGAGCCACAGGCCTGACAAGCAAGTTAGTAGTTTCCAGAGTGTCTTGCACAACAGTAGTGGCAGCAAAATATAAGGCGCTTACTCTAAATGCGCAGCTTACTATCAAAAATGCACTTACTTTGCCCTTCGTCACAACGAACTACAACTTGCCAAAATGATTTCGACCGAGAAGTGATGGCCATGGCTCTGATCACCATTCTACTTGCCAAATGCGTTCAAGTACCGCTCTCTGCTTGTGATAAGCCGAAAAATCCTGAAACCAGCAACTGGAAAAGCATTGTTCCAGTTTTTGAACCCACTACCACCCCATGGCAACACCACACTACACCCAGATGCCAACTGCAAAATGAGTTATCACCTGGAACAGACACACTTCACTCCGTTCAGCCATCACACACAACATCAAGTGGCTGCTATCCGATTGTAAACTGGGTACAGTTCCTTCGCCATGATTGCCCACACATAAAGCCACTTTATGGGCGCCACAAAGTGCCCATATGCCCGTCCCATTGAGTGTCAGGCATCATTTCCCCGAATCCCAATGACCAACAACTATTAGGCGAAGCAACATAAATTAAAAGGACACCCACTCCCCGCTCGGTTCTTGCTGACATATGCAGTTGCTGCTGGCCGGCCGAAACCAGAAAACAGAAAGTACCCCTTCGATGTGTACGCCAGTCAGCCATTCTCTCGCCCTACGCCGACTCGCTTCTGCTGCTCCTGGTGCTTCTGTCGCTCCGCCGCGCCACCCCCGCTACTCTGCCGCACATGACAAAGATGAAGAAGAAGGTGTTTGGTTGAGATAAAACGTTCCAATCTGCCATTAATGTGGAAATGTATCATCAGGCTTGTTGTTGCTGCCACTGCCGAGGACTGAGAGTTGTAACGGTGTCCTAATGTATGCAGGGGCACTGCTTGTGTGTGTGTGTGTGTGCGCAAGGACGACAAGTACACCGACGACGTCGACGAAAATCTTTGTTATCCAATTTGGATATTCAGAATTGCAAAGCGTTCCTCAACCCTTGCAGAGCCCCTCCTCACTCTCCACTGGCAGTACCTGACTAAACGAGGGGAATGTGCCATCATGCCGCCCCTTATCGCCCGGCAAAGAGGCGGAAGACAAACAGTGTTATCACCTCGAAGCAATAGAGCACAACATCATCAAAATATTTATACAAATAGGTTACAGGCTGATTAAGGGGCGGATATCACCACACCGAGCACGTCAGCCCACCGTGGACCCAGCAGCCCACCCACCCAACGGCGTACAATGTACACATGGCAGCACAGCCACATCCAGGAGCGTGGCAGACGGATGAAGATGACGACGACAACGACGGTGGTGATGATGAGCATGACAACGGCGCAGCGACGAAGGAGGATGTCGGGCGGGCGGCGAGAATGGCGATACACATTGTTCCAAGGGGTTAGCGTTTTGTAGATGAAATCTAAAACTTCACACTGCTCTCAGTTCTAGGTGTCGAGCTCCTTCCGGCAGCGGAGGCGGACGGCACACATGTGCACACACACCCACCGACCTCCGTACGTCTCGACGACAGTTGTCGCCCTTTCATCGTCGACTCACTGCGGTCCTTGCTGTTTACCTTTCCATTTGTCCCGACGGGAGTGCAAAAGGAACTGAGACTGTGTCTTGCAATCGTGTCCCTTTTTTCTGTTTTTGTGCGATTTTAAGGCCAATCCACTGGCATATGTGGGAAATTAAAAGTGAACAACGACGTCGAACAAGCTGGGCCTGCCCGTCCCACCCACCACTCGGGTCCTGACCATGTGTTCTCGGAGCGCTTCCACTCTACTCTTTTTCTGTCATGCCAATCGGAACGGGTAAACATTGAAGCGTTCAGCGTTCAGTATTCAACGCTCTTGCTTGTGGTAGTTCGTACAATGGCGGAGGAGCGTGTTGTTTACTTTTCCTTCTCGCCGGCAGGTGGAAGTTGTACCGAGACCTGGAAAGACACCTCCTGTGAATGGTGTGAAAATTTCCGTTTTTGTGTGCACTCCAGTCTGTTCCGTCATTCTGCCCGCTCTGTGTGTGCGTGTGTGGTATCACACCTCGCCGAGGGGTAGAAATACCAAACTTGGGACGTTTTCCCACGTCGAAGCAACAACTTTTATTTGATTCCGTGCGGAAGGACACGCAAATGGATGGGGGATTTTTCACGAGACGAAAATATATCGGACAAGGTTCGCCTTACTTTGTGAACTCATTGTTTTCGTGGAGATATTTAAAGAAGTGGAGAAACGAACGTAGATCATGTGGATTTTGCTGGTCTTGTTGATTCCAAGTGCGACCTACATTTTTAAGCATCTATCATCGTCTTAGTCCTCTGGTCAGACATTTTCGGAGATCTTTATCCAGTGCTAAGTCGCTTTGAGTCCGTGTCTCTACCCAAAGCTTTTTTAGGTGAGCGACTGGTTAGGCTTCCGTACAACAGCCAGACTGGACGGGGTGAATATGCACGCCCTCTTGCCTAGTTCGTTCGGTCCATACATCGGGTTACCTAACAGCGGGTGTTGTAGAGACCATCCGGGGACCCCGCAAGGTGACCAACATGGTCTGTGCAATTAACAGGGATCATTAGCTGGCATCCCGTCAAGTTGGAAGCAATCAAGAACTTCAAGTTGTCTGAATTTTTCCTCTTTCGAATTCACACTGCGGCAGAGTTTGGAAAAGGCCCGGCAGCTATAGATCGATGTCCAACACCTTTTCACCGATTTTAAGCCGTAGAGACGAGTTATACAGGGCAATGTCTAGTTTTGGCATCCCTACCAATCTCGGCTGAATGTGTTGGATGACGGATGAGAATGCGCGCTGCTCCATCAAGGGCGGTAAAGACTTAACCGAGACCTTTGATGTGATTTAAACGAGCCGAATTGGTGTCAGGGGACTTCTTCAACATCTTCCTTCCAACACTTTTCAAAGCTCGAGCACCAACGCCAGAGGAACAATCTTTCAGAAGTCCGTCCTACTACTCGCATGTGTGGATAATGTTATCAGAACAGCACAGAATGATGTCAAGGGGCAATTTTGTGATCTTCTGCAACGGACCGCGTGTGATACTACCAAGTGAGAGCGTTGCCTTCATCATGGGACAGATGAACTTCCGCACTCGTACAGTCGCAAGAGTACTTAAAGATCACGACGTGAACAAATCCGCTGGCCCGGATGGCATTCCCCCTTTACTTCTGGAAAGGTGTTCTTCTGCCCCGGCAAAATCACTGCGTAAGCTTTTTCATCTATCCTACATGTTAGGTCTCTTTCCGAGCTGATTTAAAGCAGCATTTGTCCAGCGCGTCCCTAAAAAGGGCGAATCTTACCCACCCATCTCATACCGACCCATAGGACTTACGTCCCTTCTTTCTAAGGCCATGGAAACGCCGATAAATCGTCTGCTTATGAAAAATCTTGAATCGTGAAAGCTGCTTAAAGACCAGCAGTACGGTTTCCGCAGCAACAGTTCCACTGGTGATCTGACATCTTAGCTCACCGAAAAGTGAAACCAAACTTTGCCCAAAGCAGGCGAAAGCATGATCGTTGCACTTGATATTTCTAAGGCGACATAGTTTGGCATCAAGCTCTCTTGTCGAAAATGCGTTTCTGTGGTATCGATGAATACCTTCCGCTATGGATAAGAAATTACCATTCGAAGCGTTCAAATTTGTTTTGGATGGGTTCAAGTCTGATATCCACCAAATAAATGGTGGTGTTCCCCAAGGCTCTGTCCTGTCTCCGACACTCTTTCTCATTTTTATAAATGATCTCTTGTCTGCTACTTCTAATCCAATCCATTTCTTAGCTGATGACAGCAGACCCAGCATTCGTTCCAAGACTGACGACCGCGGTCTTCGGCTGTAGATTTGGAACAGCAGCGTATATTAAGCTCATTTAATTGCGATCTTGACAGAATAATTAATTGGGAAAAGAACAGCTTGCATCAAAAACTATGCCGCCTGCTGTCACTCAAGCGAACCCTCGATAGTCAGCCATTATCCATGAATGGCGCCTGAGTCGATGAAATCGGAAAACTTTGCATCTTTGGTATGTGTATGAACACAACATATTTGAGGTCGGTCCTTAATCGATGCAGGAAATATTTCACAGCCTCTGATTTGGCTTTAATTTATAAGGCGGATATCCTCCCAAAGCGGAAGTTGAGTACAACGCTTATATCTGGGCTGGTGCCCGCAAGGCCACCCTGCACCTACTAGATAGAATTCAAAAGCGAGCGATAAGACTTATAGGAGACCACGAAAAATTTGCAAAGCCATTAGACTCACTCGAACCGTCTCTTCTTTGTCGGTCTTTTACGGCAATTTTCACAAACGATGCTCAAGTGAGCTAGCCAACTGCGTTCCTCTTCCCCATTAATTCACCCGCAATACCCGTCTCGCCAGGCATGCCTCTCAGTTTACCCTTAAGCCTACTTTCGGACGCACAGTTAAATTAAGAGACTCGTTTTTCAGCCCCACCGAGCGAATCTGGAATGCTCTTCCCAGCCTAATATCTCCCACAGACTACAATCCGCAGATTTTTATGACCAATGTGCACAGGTACCTCGTCTTTGTTTGTCCCTCTATAGCTTCGGCCCGTGCTGTGTCTTGACCCCGGGCACTTAAGGGTATTAGTAACACCCAACACCTACGTCACGGAGAGAGCATCACGATGATCAAAGTCGGGAGGGGGGCTGCTAGTGAATTCACCAGCATGTCAAGACCATGGTGGTCAATTGTTACACTCACAGTCAGACTACCCACTGATTGACCACTCCAGTGATGTCAAATTGATCCCAACGGAAAATGGTAACTGGACCAGATTCGAAAACCAGATAAAAGCGAATACTTTGCTTTCACCGGGATTCCAACAGGGGACACACTAACCAAGGGTAGGCGCCATCCTCTTGACTTCGTCACTATAGATTGAACTGCTACAAACGAATGATAAGGGCCAAGAGCCTCTCAGCCCTCTCTCTAACAACCAGAGCAACCCCCTATAAGACCCTAATCGCCCCAGTCCTGCTGTAGCGCAGAGGCATTGACTTTGTCAAAAGCGGACGAAGTTGCTATTGGCTGCTTTGAGAGGAAAATTCGTCGAGTTATTTTCGGTCTCCTCTGCATACATGGAGGAGGAGGCGGCATAGCGACGAACTGTATGAGCTGTTCAGCGACATCGACTTAGGCGGAGGAGTGAAGATACAACGATTGAGATGGCTATGTCATGTAGAGCGGATGGAAACCAATGGCGCGACCCGGAAAATCTTCGAATTCACCGTCACTAGGGATGGCGTAGTAGAGGAAGACCAGGTGGCGCACGCAAGTGGAAGAGGGCCTCAACCACCTATGCGTGCGAAACAGGAGGCAGCTCGCTAAAAATCGAGATGGTTTGAAACCCCAGCCAGGGCCTTAGAAATCTCCAGAAATCATTTAGAGAAATGACTGTAAGTCCTTGTACTTCTTGGAAGGTGTCTTCGAAGCACTTATCTATTCTAGTAATGGTAGCGTCCTGCCTGTCACGCAGAAGGTGAAGATATCCACTTGTTGCCTCTCAGATCAGATCAGACTCTTCTTGGAATCAATGGCAAATTTAGTTAGTGAGACGCTTCGAAGTGGATCCTACCAATCGGAGCTAGCAAGTGAGCAAATGCTTGGATTCCAATGTCAAAAATCTATATTTCAATCCTAACGATCATAAGAACTTGCTTACTAACTTGCACGTGGCAGTACAACGGGCGTACTTTGGCCTAAGTGCATCCAAGCCACTCGCTACCCGCCTACTTACTTACTTATTCTTAGCCATGCGTTCGATGCGGCCGAGCCAGTGTATGAGAGAAGAACTGATAATAAAAGAATCCAGGCCCATGTCCACTCCGGATGGTAGACCCACTCAAAGAATGAGGAGCATGTGCATGTCAAGACTGGTCTGTAGCCAGTTACCATACATCAAGATCCGTAAAAGTCCTACTACATAGTCATTAAATCAATCAACCGTCAACCTGACTGATCTCATTGTAAGCAACGTCATAGTCATTTGTTAATAATCCCCACATCCCTAGTTTTGGAGGAGTCAACTTCAAACAACACAAAGCCCAACGAATTTATCGACAACAGTGCCGAAGGGTCTATCCCTGGGTCAGCCACTAGATGTCCGCCGAGTCATTGAACAATGCGTTTCCATTGCTGTTCAACCCCAGCACCGCCAGTCATCCCACTTCAAAAACTCCTCACTCTCGAATCACTCAAGTTACAGCTCACAACCGCGAAATCGCAGCGAAATTCCACCGCCAGTAAAAACAAAGTATCTTGCACCCCAAATCCCATCGACAACCCTGAGCTCCAATAAAACGTTTTTTGATCCGGCATAAAACCCTTTCCCAATCATCTCTTGTCATTCCAGCAAGTGCTAATCCTTCTCCATTTCCATTACAGTCTCCCCCTCCTTCCCACGAGAAAGTGATTCGTCTTGTTTCATCCTCGACGCGTCCTTAAAACAAACCACTCTGCGTGTTATCCCCTTATCCATAATTATATTCAAAGAAAGCAAAGAAAGAATGGTAAAAAACACGATTTATCTCGGAAATCCTCGAACATCCCTGCAAGCCAATTGTCCCACGCTCCAGCGCAGCACAGCGCCAACTATTCATCCGGATTCGCGGAAGCGAAAAGTCCTTTTTACACTCTCCAATCCAATCACACATAAACTAATCCCATTCTTGTAGAAATAACTTGAATTGGATTCGGATTTATACCCCGTTAACGGTTCACAAAAGCATGAACAGGAAAAAAACACCCCCACCAACCACGGCACCCACTACAAAGGAGGCTAGAAGCCCGACATTGTACCTTATCTGAAGCGAACGAAATTAAAAATGAAGGAACCACCGTGGTGTGGGCGTACGAAAAATTAACTTCGCTCTCGGGTAACCAATCCCTCCGACCTTCCTGGCGCCAGCCCACCCACCTGTGCACCCAGTACGACGAGTAGCCAAGCTTATCATTTAGTCAGACCGCAACGACGACCGACTGTTGTACGTGAGATTGTGCGGCGCTCTCTATCTCTGTCCCTCGCGCGGCACTCTGTGTGAAAGCTCCAGAACTCCAGTGCTCCAGAACGCTCCAGAAATCAGGCAAGCGTAGGGAATTTAATTGTTTGATTTAAAAAGTTTATCCTTGCCGGTTGAGTGCACGCGCGCGGTAATAACGAGCGGAAAATGTTAGTCGAGTCCTTTTTGGTCTTCTCATCCTGTGTGTGTGTGTGTGTGTTTTCTTGTTTTCGGATTTCTTCTTTCACTCCTTTCTCGGTGCCTGGTTGGTTTTCCCGTCCAACACTTACCCCCAGTCGGTGATGGAATTCGGATTTCGATTTGGCAGCTGCACGGGGGGTCCTTGTGTGCCCCCACTCCGCTGACACGGGGACACTCTTCGCGACGCGATGATAACTGACTGCAGACCTCAAGCGATTCAGAGAATGCATCAGCCGCCCCCCATCCTTCCCTGCCTGCCAACAGCGTCTGCAGGATTATCTATTTGAAATATGATTTAATGGCTGGATTGGGGTCAATTTACTTTGAAAGGATAATCGGCGTTGATCCCGTTTTACGATCTACCGCGTGCCTCTCGTGCGCTTTGTTTCGCTGGCGTTTCTTTATGAAGTGCGGGAATTAAATTTACAACCAATAACGGTAATGAACCGCACTGGATATCGACTGGATACGTCGTCTAATGAAGCCACTGCACGTTCGGGGGTGGTTGCGAGATGCCTCGTAAAATGTTTACGATCAAAGCCAGCAAGCACGAGCAATTGTGTGTGCGGCTGGGGAAGTGTGCGGGAGTGTGTCATCTTCCGGATGCAAAACACTACAATTTGCATCGCTGCTCTCGGCATTGTCGACAAATCCTGACGTCCTCGTCGTCATTAACCTTGCTCCCGATACCCAACACCGATGTTGGTGGATTTTGTTATCCATGTCCTCACCTCCCACCGAGTGTGTTGTTGTGTGTGAGTTTGGCTGTAACTTATGGAAATAGTTTTGTTGTTCAGCAGCAGCACAGTGTCGTCATCATTGTGTGGCGGCATTCACCCGCCCACGAACAACAGTGGGAGGCGTGTTCTGTATTTTATTTTGTGCTGGCGATGGCGATGCGGGAAAACACTTGCGGAGCATCTCGTGTTTCCGTCTGGTGGCCGGGTGAAGGGGAGGGTTATATAAATATTCATAGGTTGCCGCAAGAGACGAGAAGAGTCCTTGTGCGGAGAATGTGGCTGTAGGAATGCAAAAGGGATTTCGCTTGTGTTTCTCTGTCGTTCGAAGTTTAGAAATGCTTCAAAGGAACAAACGAATACTCGGCAGTGGCGTAAAATTAAGGGGCAAGCAGATGGACGCACGCTACGCAATGCGTTTGACAGTGGTGAACGAGTGTAGGTCGACAGCGGGCTAAAATTGAATTATACGAGTACTTGTTTCGTAAATGAAAGGGGTGCACGTAGGTGGAATGCACATCAGGGCGTTTCTCCAAGCAGCTGGTAAGCTATGGCGACGCTTAGTAAATGCATGTTCTTTGTCGAGTTGTGTTATTGGAGCCACCGAACCTCTCCGGGAATGCCATTAAAACAGACAACGGAAATGTCAAGAGCCAAGGGTGCACGGTAATATTGAAGGACTGCAATTATGTATTGTCCGCTTTTAAGAAGAGGATCGAAAACATCATCTCTATTCTTTGTCTGATTCGGATTTAAATGCCCATTGTGCAACAACCAAGCCGTCTCAATATGGCAATATGGTCCAAGGATTCGTAAATGATGACTTTCGAAATATCTGACATTACACGATCGACCTAAGTAGCAATAACCACGCTGTGACATATAACCTGGAGACCTGGTAGGGCTAAAGGAACTCCAGCATCACTGGATCGTGTTGCTTGGCAAAACATTACCTCATCTTCCAACCTAACACCATGGCACAAATCCTGATGACGAAAATCATTCCTCATTATCTAACCTCATTATGTGACCTCTTTTCGAATTTGCAACAGAATACTGGCAAATGTTCCCTCTGCAAGTGAAATCAAGAGCTCATCGTTTCGCAAATGTCTTATTGACAACAGTTAAGCGCTACGACTCGACTGCGCGTTTGTGTAAGCTACTGAAGTTATAGAAAAAATCGACTGCTTATGCGTATGCCGACGACATAGCAATCGTGGCGAAACACCAAAACATGCATTCCGCTGTGCAGATAGTGCAGGACGAAATCAACGCTGTATCCGAATGGTGCCATGATAATGGCCTAGTCATAAATGCTACGAAAACAAAGGCGATGCACGTTCGCACACCATCAACACCTGCAGAAGTCTTCTAAATTTTTCATCGAATTGACCGCTGTCCGCAATCTATCAACAGCAACGAAATCGAAGTTGTCGGAAGAGTCAAATACTTAGGAATTATCATCGACGAGAACTTTCTTTGGCGTGAGCACATCAACGATCTGCGCCAACAACTCAAGAGCACCGTCTTCGCAATGAGGTATCTTAAGCGTTACGCAAACGTAGAAGTGCTTAAGCAGGTGTATTACTCATTAGCAGAATCGCGCATCAGATACGGCCAGAATACCTGGGGAAACGCAGCAAAATCCCACCCCGATAAGATAACAAGCACACAACATAGTCTTCTAAAAATTGTTAGACACTTTAACTCAACTTTTCAAGTTCTAGATGTCAAAGCTGTTTTCCAGATGACAACACTGCTGCAGTGCATGAGAGACCCACGGTTCCAGCAACCATTCCGACCGAGAACTACGTTTTTAATGGAAATTCATTCCGTATCATACATTTTTTGGTTCATAAATATTAATCTTAATGAAATAATCATCACATTTAAAAAATCAACTGGAGTAATGTTAACCTAAAAAAATGTAATTCAAGTCACTTCAAAATTTGAAATGATCAATTTACAACCACCTGCAGATAAGCATTTAGCTTTGCAGGCAATTAAACACATTTAAAACATTTCTTAAAAGCAAAATGTTAAACAAAATTAAATCTAAAAAATGATTTAACAAAATAAATGCAAAGAAAGTCACGGTTATCAATTGACGACAAAATGACATTACATAAAGTTATATTTTAAGGAATAATTCTACACGGAAGCCAAGTTCGAATAAACTCTTAAAAATAAAATTGGAGTAATTGCGCAAGTTTACGAAGAGCACAAAATAAACTCTTAAAAATTAAGCTAAACGTTCCATGGTACTTCTCTACAAAGGTCTTACATAAGCGGACTAATGGCGGATTGAATTTCTGAATGATAAATACCTTGATGGCAAAAATTTGAAGTTCGATGGCAACACTGAACAATCTTTCAGTTTAATTGTATGTATAAGAAACCACATGTTTTACTTATTTATTTACTTACTTATAAAGGGTGATTTTTTAAAAGCTATAGGAAAAAAGGAAAGTTTTTCAAAAAAAAAAAAAAACATAAAATTCAGAAAAATGCATGAAATCTTTATTTGAATCGATAGTACGGTCCATATAATTTAATGTTTGAAGATTATTTCATGCAAATGTTGACCTTGACTGCCCCTCAAATGGTCCAATTTTGGCATACTCTTTCCAACATTTCGGCCGGTATCTCACGAATAAATGCTTCAGTGTTGTCTTCCAATGCGTCAATTGAAGCGGGCTTGTCTGTATAGACATGAGCTTTAACATAGCCCCACAAAAAATAGTCTTAAGGCGTTAAATCGCACGATCTAGGCCGGTTCCGAACGTGAAATAAAATGTTCACCGAGCTCGCCTCTCAAAAAGTCCATTGCTGCGCGTGCTGTGTGGCATGTGGCACCGTCTTGTTGAAACCACATGCCATGCAAGTCAAGCTCTTGCATTTTGGGCAAAAAAAAGTTGGATATCATCTCACGGATCACCATTCACAGTTACGTTACGATTCGCATCATCTTTGAAGGAGTACGGTCCCATGATGCCACCAGCCCATAAACCGCACCAAACTGTGACTTTTCTGGATGCATTGGTAGCTCTTGCAATGCTTCTGACTGATATTCACTCCAAAATCGACAATTCTGCTTATTTACGTACCCATTGAGCCAAAAATGAACTTCGTCGCTGAACACAATTTTTCGGTAAAAAAGTGGAAGAAGCGCGTGTTGAACTTTCTTAACAGAGCACGCACATTGATAATAAAATTCAATAATTTGCAAGCGTTGTTCGTTTGTAAGAGGATTCATGGCTAAATTATAGACCAAACTGAACACAGTTTTGACAGTGAAACAAAACACGAAACGTGCGTTGGCTGTTTAAACCAGTGTTGCCAAAAAGATAATAGCTAAAAAATCACCCTTTACAATCGAACTTCTGAATCGGTCTGTTATCGTGAACACAGATTTTTGGTTTAGTTTCTCATATATTTTTGGCTCCTTAACTCGAATTTCTAAAACTCGAATATTTCTATACCTCGAACAACTCGAAGAGATATTTCAACCATAACTCGAATTTTTCCAGGAATTCACTCTCTGAACTACGTTTTCTCAGAAGCGCTAAGGGGAATTCCGTATTGTTATTTGAATTCCATATTCATACGTATGATGGAGTGGCGATCCGTTGTAGAAAAGGAGAAATGATGGTGGAAAGTAAACGAATAATTTTATTCAACATTTTGGGTATTTGAACTAACTCGAACTTATTTCCCGGTCGCTTGAAATTCGGCTTAGGGAAGTTCGACTGTAGGTATATTACATGAGTGCATAGTACAAAAACAGTCCACCTCGGTAAGTCAAACATCCTTAAGTTGAATTTGCCAAAAGTCGATCAAATGTTTAAGGACTAAAAGTGACTCAAGACTTAAATTTTCCTATATTTCACACTCCATATGCAACTCATTTGTGTAAGTTAGTGCAGAGTTAGTTTTTGGAGATTTTGGAAGAAACGTTCTCCCAGTGTTGTGTATCAGATACAGGGCAGCACAAATCACATAATAAAGATATGAATCTTCCTCGTCTCTTGACCCTGAAGTTATTGTGATAGAATGTTGTTTTTGCAACGTCTGTGAATACATGAGAGGAGCTTCGGACAGCTCCAAGTCTTAACCTCCGACTTAATGAGGTGAACTAGAGCATTTATTTGAAAAAAGCGTTTTCGTTATTTGAGCGTTATTTCAAAGCTTTATGTTTCACAACAAAAACGAGGAGGAGCTTAACAAAGCAGCATGTGTTCAGAGCAGAAATGAAGTATGATAGAAATGCCCAACTTCACGGATCGGGTCCTGCACAGATCCCCGAGCAGACTTCATAAGGAGTCTCAACAGTTCTTAGACGCTTAATCCTAAAAATGAGATTCCTTGCTTACTCTCTTGAAAACTAACAATATCCTCAACCAGCCATTCAGCTTCACACTCGTCAGTCCTCAGATCGCACTTCGTGTCGTCTGGCTGCTGAAAATGCTTCACTTCACCATCCCTCGTGAGAGTTCTTTTAAAATTCTGTCGAACAACTCTTTAAGTCCTTCTTCAACAAAATCCTCTTAGCTGCAGCGTTTTTTATTGGTTTTCTTTTCGATCCACCTTCAATTGCTTTAAGGCCGCCACACCTTCAGACACTAAACGCCTCGCCGAAACTACCTCTCAGCAGGACAATCAGGAAATATATCTTTTTCAAAAATAGTTCTCCTTCCAATCAAAGATCTGCCATCCCCTTCGCACCATTATCACGAATCCCTTGTGTTAATTTTCCGGCTCCAGTTTCCAGCCCCGACGTCCGGGCAGAGGCGTAAAACGAACCGCTACTAATGTGGTTAAATGAGAATGAATTGAACACCTCTGGGAGGCAGCAGAACACTTCCACACTTCCTTGCCTTGTCCTTGTCCACTGTGCCGAGTTGCCTTCGTCACTGCCAGTGCCTCCGCCAGCACCGTATCTGCCTCGGCAGCCACGGCGATCCTTTTATTCCCAGAAGAACACTTTTTCATGGCCTTCATGGACTCTGTGTGTTCGTGTCCTGTCCTTCGCAGTCATAGACAGGAATTCTTGGCGCCGCACAGCACAGCAGCAAGTCCCCTCTACTGGACGGTGTGATGTGGCTACGTTTTGCGCAGAGATGCTCCCAGCCCAGCAGCCAGGATATAGGACGAACTTCTTTAGCAAATTGAAATGTATATAATGTATGAGGCGAAGAAGCGCAGCCTCCAGCACCCCACCTCGGGCTGGTCATAAAGTAGTTTCAGATACTCAGTCGCAGAGAGAATGCAGTAAAGTTTGCTCTGTGCAAGCGGCCCTCCCCCTGCCCTATCCGGGGTCACCAGCGCAAGCAGCGAATGTGAATGCGAGTGCGAAGGGACGAAGTTATTATCGAACTTGTACGGGAGAGCGGACATAAACAACGCAGCCGAACCGATATGCTGAGAGAGTGCGAGAAGCGAAAACAAACGATTGAAGTACACTCTCTCTGACTCCCCAAAGGACAACGGCGAGGACAAGGACGAGCACAACGACAAAGAAGCGAGCGCCACAAGTGAAATAAAATTTCAATTTGCGAAATATTCTTGAATTCACCGCCGACTTCTCCGGCTCGGTGTTGTCCTTAGTTTTGGCTTGTGTGCGGGTGGATGTGTTGCGTCACACCCGCATCGTCGGTGTCGTCACCATTCGAATGGGGAATGTCCTTTTTCGGTTTGCCTGCAGAGTGGCAGCGGAGGAGTGGCGAATCTTTATGCGACTCTCCGGGTGGCTCTCGGTGCTGAGCAATGTGATGATTATGGGTTCGAGTTCGTGATACTGCTCCTAAGCCCTGCGGGAGATGACGAACAGGATGAAGAAACAAGGCGAAAGGACTAAGGGAAATGCGATTGGACTAAATAATAAATGAATTTCGGTGAATTACGCTACAGACGACTGCGATGATGACGACGAAGACGCAGCGGAGGGTGGCCACGGGGTGGATGCTCACTCGGAATGATTTTTAATTTGCGTAATTTGACGGTAGGATCACATCGCTTAGGGAAATTTGCTTACCTTTCTCGTGGCGGCGGTGGGGGCAAAGGAAATTGTTTTCAGATTTTTTTTTGTTGTTGTTCGTGTCGTTCATATTTTCGGAGAGATGAAGCCGCCCGAGGGGGTTACAGCTGAAGACTTGAAAGTCATCAGAAAGGATATGCCCAACATTAGTTGATTAGCGAGGAGACCGATGAACTCTTGGGTGGTCAGTGAATCGATGGGTGGATGAGGGGAAGAGGCGGTTTGTGACCGTGCCGTCGATGAATCCAGTGTTGGCCAATGGGCGTGTTATGGAATAGACTAGGCAAAGTGTCATCTGGAGGTGAGTGTCGTCACAGGAAGGAGATAATGTGGAAAACAGCAGAGAAGTGTTTCGGAATCAGTGGCCACCATGGAGGCTGTTAGAACCCTCGGATCCGTCTCAAAGTCAATTCATGCTGAAGGCAATGACTAACTGTCAAGAGACAATATAAGCTTCTCAAACCATCACATTCCTGTGCTGACTTGAAACGTCTTGTGACTCCATACGTTTGTGGTTGTTGAAACGTCATATCGGCAGTAAGCGTGAAGGCACTGATTGCAAGCAAATATCACTAAGGAGGTGTTAGCCCCAAGCGCTTGAAAAATGTGTTTCCGGAAAGATGACTCCGACAATCGCAACCATTTAACCACGTAACTTAGGGCCTTTAACAAAATTGGCAACAATTTTTTGCTTCAACTCAATAGAAAAGGAAGAAAGAAAATCCAAAGGCTATTCGCAGAGAAGCAAATGACATCAAATTTCTTCGCTATATGTTTATTTGTTCTCTTATTCGAAAGGACACGAACTAGTTGATGTAGAATCTCAAAAATAAATCGAGTGGATAAAAGTACAAAACCACGAGATGACCACGAAATTTGGTCAGTGAGCGATTAATGGCGAAATGTCGGTCAGTGACTACACACAGTCGTCCGACTTGTTTGGGAGCGACGATAAAAATCTGTAAAATCTGAACCAGTATACCGATCTTAATGAAATTTTGATCATAGTGGATCATAGTATGAGCTCGTTCCCTGGCCCAAGAATTGCAGAGTTATATGAACTGTATTTTTTCGCGGAAAGTGAGAAAATTCTGTTTTAATCTCCTCTATGATGGCGTGTTAAGTATCCATACAATTGACATTTTACACTCATTCTGTATTTATTTGTCAATGAATCTATTTTATTTATATTTTTTTTTATTTTATATTATTTTAGTCGAATAAGCCCTGTGCTTCACTGCTTAATGGTAGTGAATCTTTTATTTATGATGCAGCCTTAAAAATTACATTTTCTTTAGATATGCTGTACAACGTAGAAATTATTATTTTTTTATTTTTTTTAGTTAATTTTGAATTATACATCATGTCCCAGCATAATTATTGATAAGGATCTTCGCTATATGCACTAAACTTGGTTACAGTTTGCTTAATTCATGCGGTTTGCTAAGAGATGGCGTAACTTGTACTATTCCATTGGAACATGCGTTGGAAAGCTACTATAATTGTACGTCATTTCAGTATATGTCATTAATTTGAAGCGCCAACAACAATTATTTTTTTCACTCAAATATGTCGAACTTTGTGCCTGAAAAAGCGTTTTTGCGGGGAGTTCTTCATCATTACTTTAATATGAAGAAAACTGCTGCCGAAAGTCATCTAATTTTGGTGGAAGTTTATGGTGAACATGCGCTAGCTGAGCGAATGTGCCAGAAGTGGGTTGCGTGATTTCGGCTTGGCCAACCAGCCAAATCAACGGCAAAGCCGAATATGCGATATGGTAATGCTCTGTATTTGGTGGGATCAGAAGGGTGTGCTGAATTATGAGCTGCTAAAACCGGGTGAAACCATCAATGGACAACGCTACCGAACACAATTAATCCGTTTGAAGAGAGCAGTAGCCGAAAAACGCCCGGAATATGTGACCAGACACGAGGCAATAATTGTCCACCTCGTTCCTTTACGGATGGGATCCACCAATTGCTTTGCCTCACAAAGTATGCGACGTTATATTTTACAACATTCAACTCTTAACTGATATGGTGGGTCCGATGGGCTTACACACCGGGCTTACACAGAAATGATGAAATGTGTCCTTCCCTCTGCGAACACGTCGCCTGACCGATGGCACCTCACAGTGCTGACAGCAGCGATTTAATTGATTAGTTTAAAATGCTTTAAATGATGGTAACATTATGAAACTAATAGTTTTTATGATATTTTGTGTGCGGTTTCATTGAATGTACATATGTCCGGTTCAAATGTCGCAATGGGCAAAGGCAGGAAGTGGGAAATTAGGGCGCTGCGACGGTAGCAGCGGTATTGAACTTACCTGAACTTATCCATCGATCGCTATACGTTTTTCTTACATCGTACTGAGGAAGTACATAGAAGAGGATGAGACATAAAGTCAATTGAGAGTCTTAACTTCCGGCTGGACAACTTTCGGCTTAACTCGTGAAGTTCACAGGAATTGAGAAAAAGCGAAAAAGTATTGACGTCTTACTCGTGTATGAAGTTTAAAAAAAATTATAAGCCACATCGGCGATGTAGCCAGCACGTAAAGTTAAGCACTCACAATATTGTGACAGACGACATCTTCAGAAAAATCTTGCTAATCAATGTTGCTCTGAGCAGCCTTAGTGCCTTGTCACGCCAGTTCTCGCTCGGATAAAGATGTCGTATTTCGTCTTTTCGGGAGAAGGGTCTTGGTCTCTGCCTTGATGTCAACTGAAGGGTGAAATTCAGTTGGTCGTGCGTCTACGAATACAACAACTAACGTAGAGATCAGGACAACTTGTCTAAGTCTCCCAGCCAACGAAACAGCACGCGCTCATGGAGACATTGAAGATAATAAGTAAGAGCCAGTACAGCGCTACAGTCCGTAGAAGGCCAGGGCCTAGTTTCTCTTTTTTGTGCATGCTATTGTTCTCTCAAGAATGGAAGGGACCTACATTTTTATGCCGACTCCGAACGGCCAATTTGAGACACTTTTTTCTAGACAGTTATATTCTTTGAGCCTTGTCAGTGACTCGAAAGAGGTGGGGCCGTGGAAAGTATTTTGCTCGTACCGGGAATCAAACCTGGGCTGTGGAGGCTCAACGCACCAACCCCCAACCCCACGGGCGCCACCTTTAGCAGTTAAATAAATAAGTAAAATATAATGGTATTTAGATGCGACTTTTGATTGAAGCCTGGATCGGACGAAAAAGTAGAACGAAGAAGAAGAAGATGCATTTATTGTTGGAGCTCTCAGAAACATGACAGCTCACTCGTGGTACATGACGTGTTACATTCAAACATACTCAATTAGCATTGCCATGGAATCATTGAAAGACTTAAATGGAACGATCTTATTTCTATAAGTGGAATTTAGGAAAGCTGGCCAATTGCAACCCTGCAATTCCCCACCACTTCCCCTGCTCTTCATTACACGAAGAAAGTCTTGTGCTGTACATTACCAATTTTCACACATTTTGTTGTTCTTGTTGCCCTTTGCTGATAAGCGATGTTGATGACTAAGATGGACTTTCTGGACTCAACGACTGCATCTGCTGCATTTCCAATATTCACATATTCTTCCCAGTATTTCGGGCGTACAATATTGGCTTCCAGGCCTAAGTCATGACCATCATCACTTTTGAAGACAATGATTCCACCGCCCACTAGAGTTGTGCTAAACAGTTCCGACTACAGAACGGACATGGAAGGAATCCTTTTGCAGTCAGAACTGGTCCCCGGAGACATGTCCGCTGAACTGTGTAGTTCCATGGTTATGCCGGCCTTAAATATGTCTGCGGACATAGTCCACACAATTTTCATTTTTTTTGTGTGTCCAGAGCTCAGATCAAAATGTCCATACTCCAGAACATGTTTAGGTTGAGTTCACAGAACGAAGGGAAATGTTTCCGACAGAGAGCAAAGTTCCGGGAGCTGTACATGTCCGGAACAACACAAATCTGACGCCCACCTTTAATCTCAACAAACGGTGATTTTTTTTTAATGTAATCCTCATATGTCACTGGGACAATTTGTACTCTCTTTGTCACTTTATGTGACCTTTAAGTGAATAATTGGATACATATTCGTCACAGTTTGTCACTGTGTGACGCCTGGATTTGTAAACCATGCTCCGGCGTGAGATTATTTCTGATGAAAGAGAGTAAAGAGATATCCAAATTCCGTTCGGCTTCATTTAACAGCGTTTTTTATAACATTTCCACGCTGACTTCTGTCTAACCCCATGACAAGAAATCATGTACACCGAATGGTCATCTTTAAAGTGGAAAACCCCTGGCGTTTGTGCTCTAAAGGCACGCGTACTAAATTTTCACGCACACTCCTTTAGGCTTTAGAGCAGCGCCATGTTTTTAGTCGGCAGTGGTCAGCTTTGCTTAGCTCTGACCTGTGGCTGTGAACAAGTAGTAAAGAACTCTCTCAATGTGATAACGAGGTGGAAGAGACGAACAAGTTGCATATCTCCTTCGTTGGGCGAGCGGTGTTCCACTGGAAAGAAGATCTCGGTGTATATGATTTCCGAACCGAAATAAACTCAATTCAACTCAGAACAGTCAAATCAGCTGTCAAAGAAAACAATGTTGTCGATTTATAGTTCTCTACTTCTAGAAACAATAACATCCTTGACGTTGATGTGTCGTGGATAGTGACCAGTTTGCCTCTCAGATGACACTCATTATATCGAGCCGAAGTGGCAGAATGCCCGACGTTGGGTTCCAGAATTAGTTGCTGAATCTGGTGTGCATTTGGTAGCATTTTTTTGTCTAAGGAAATGTTAGTACTCGTACCGTACACTTGCCACGCATTTTCTCTACACCACGCTAAGTCGGCCACAAAAGCATATAAATTTCCTAAACGAAGAAACCCTTTCATTCAGTATCCACTTGGTGGGACCTGACTCTCGACGATGCCAATCAAAGAAACGTCTGAACAAGACTACTTCAGAAATATGGTTGTGCGGACTAGCCTCGCTTTTGGTACCCGAACCAGGTTCACCTAGACTCAAAACTTGCCAAAGTTATAGCTCTTAGTGGACCACTGGCCTCTGTAAAAGAAGTCCACTCATATTCAACGCTACGTGATATTCCTGTGAAAAAAGCTCTGAAATTCGTGCTCTTGGTAAAGCGCACCAAAATCAAAAATAATCCCCATCGCCCAAGGAAAACTTTCCGCATAAAAGTGTATGCCTCAAAAAAAAAAAACTGACATTGCCATATTTTTGCTCGGGTCTGCAAACATCAGCAACTGCGAATGGTATCGCGAAAAAGCATACATTTGCCCGCATGCTGCAATAAATTGTTGGCAAAGTCCTTGAGTCGAAGTGGCAAACTTTATGGAATCAACATTCAAGCAATATTTCCTTCAGAGTGTGCTTATATTTTGTTTTTTGTCTGCGAGTAGCACTTTGCCATGCGAGTTCATTGGTACTTCCTCTCACTACATGCCCTATTATGACTCTTCTCCGATGAGCTACGGCATGAGCCACATATTTAAGACGAAAGTAGATCATTCTTTTGGAGGCAGCAAAGATGAAAATGGAGACTACTTGCGACTTGACCTTCGTATTTTCTGAGGATTCATAAAGACGATATCAGATTTTATGCATTCATTACTTGAGCGGTTACTCAACCTGCGAGTAGAAACATTGAAGTGGACCGACGAGCATTGCCTTGAACATATTGTGATTGGCGCCCGCTGGGGGGCCAGGTGGGTAACTTGTCCCCTGGCTCTGGGATCGCACCAATATTTTGCATTCATTTTATACTAACGGAATTTTTTAAAAATGATAAAACATGTACTCTTCTTTATTCGATTGCTGCTGCGCTTAGAAAGCAGTCCCCCGGCAGCACTTTAGAATTTAAACTTTAAGAATCATTTTGAATGCAAGCCTTCTTCCCTTACTGTTAATTTTCTTATTTTGCAGACACTAAGGATAAATCAAAATGCCGCGCAAGACACACAAATGAAGTCCACGCGAAATCACCATTTTATAAAATTATGCGTAAACGAAAGTTTCTCCAGAATCGCCAGTCGAATCAAAGAGCCACTCATTGCCAACAGGAAAATGGGAGTTTTTTAAGGGATCTCTAATTCATACTTGAATTTAAAAAAATAAAAAACCTTAAAAATAAGAAAAGTTATAAGCATTCCGCATGAGTCAGTCGAAGTTGGACCACCCTGTATAGTCAATAAACAACTGAAAAAAATGGGAATTTCGTTTGCATCCACGAAAAACAAACTTCGCAAAGCAAAATTGTAAGGACGCATCTTCGAATCCACTGCAGTGCCTCTCACAACAAAACTGTACTTCAATACACAACTTTATTGGTTCATAATTCATTGTTATGTATTTGTTCCCTTTTTGTTGGTTTTTTTTTTTTTTTTTGACCCATCCCGATTGCGAAAGTCGTTTAAGGCCTTCTCTCGAAACGCCTATTTGATGTCTACTTGACGCCTACTTGATGATTGTCATGGAAGTTGTCGTGCTTTGTTATAAAACGACATCTGGCGATAGTGTGGAACGTATTTCTTGTGTGACACTTGTCGTGTATCGGTATTCTGGAAGTCGGTTAGCTGTACTAAAACGCTAAGTAAAACTACAAAAGAAGGCAATTTGAACGCCTCAAATGGAAGAGCAAGTAAAGACTTTTTCTTTGTGTTTCAGCTGGAACGGTGTACAATTTATTTTGCATTAATTATTTCTTATATATTTTTCGAGTCCAAAACCATAAACATGAGTTTAGCAACGAATTCGAAAGGACGTGTTTCTCAAACAAATGCCACCAAAAATGGTTGGAAGGAGGTAGGAGTAATTCTGAAGAGTTTTGGGCCACCTGTAAGGGATGAAAAAGAATGCTACTCCTCGTTATTTGGAAAAGTTATCTCGCAACCACCCATCTCAAGGATATCGGAGAGTCTAGGGACAGCGGGCCTTTTTTAAAAAAGTCTAGAGTCGTGCTACTGGCTTTAGGAAAGGCATCTAGGCTCTTCGAAGCTTTAAAGGTAACCTTGTTACTGACCCGCAGGGAATAGTGAAAGCAGCTGCTTAGCGGGTGATAAGGAATCAAGAAATCCCAACTCCAGTCGATGAAGTAGTCCCCCCACCAGCCATTGAAAGACTGAGGAACAATAAAGCCGCAGGCTCAGATGGCTAACCATCAGAGCTCTTCAAGGCCGGTGGCGATGTTCTGGTAGAGATCATGTACCAGATAGTCTGTAGAATTTGGGAAGACGAAAACATGCCCGTCGACTGGAATATCAGGTTCATATGCCCCATCCACAAATAAGGCGATCCTACGTCTTGCAACAACTATAGAGGTATATCCCTACTCAACGTCGTCTACAAGATCCTGTCCACCGACTACAAGATCCTTTGCACCACACTAAGCGGCACGTATCAGTGCGGCACTATAGACCAAATATTCACACTAAGACAAATCCTGGAGAAGACCAGGGAGTTTCATCGATTTTTTAACAGCATACGACAGCATTCATCGCAAGGAGCTATTGGATGCAATGGCTGAATTCGGGATCCCTGGAAAACTGATCAGGTTGTGTCGCACCACACTAACACACACGCGACGCACAGTGCAGTTCGGCTCAAGGATTTCTAAGCCGTTTGAGACCCGGATTTCAGGAAGGAGATGCGCTGCCGTGTGATTTCTTCAATCTGGTACTGGAGAAGATAGTGCGGCGGGCAGCTGCAAACATGGAAGGCACCCTCTTCAACAAGTCGGTCCAACTCTTGGGGTACGCAGATAACATTGACATCGTCGCGCGTTCCCAACGTGCGTAGTAGAGGCTTTTACGAAACCAACTGGTCCCAAGGTCAATGTGGACAAAATGATCGACCTTGGAGAAAACATCACGATCGACGGCTACAATTTCGAAGTAGTAAAGGAGTTTGTCTACCTCGGCGCAAACGTAAACTCCACAAAAGACATCACAGTGGAGAACCGACGTAGAATCGCCCTTGGCAACCGGTGCTACTTCGGTTTGTCGAAACAACTGGGCTTGAAACTCCTGACTCGGAGGACCAAAATCATGCTCTACAAGACTCTCATTTTGCCAGTCCTGCTCTACGGAGCCGAAAGCTGGAAGCTAAGCAAAACCGCAGAGATTTTTTGTAGATTCTTGGTACTTTCGAAAGAAATATTCTGCATCGGATATATAGTTCCGTCTGCGAGGAAGGTAAATGGAGGAGAAGACACATCCGCGAACTCTACGAACTGTACCAGGATATGAATGTAGTTCGGAAGGTAAAAATCCGTCGATTGCACTGGCTCGGCCACATCGAGCGAATGGACACCAACGCGTCAGTTAAGAGGGTCTTCGAATCCGAGCCAAGGAGAAGAGGACCGAATCTCCGGTATAAAGACTAAGTAATCGCGGACTGCTTGGTCTTGATGACTGGAAGCAGCGTGCCTGGGCACGATGGAAGGCAGCAATTGCTCAGGATTCAAACCCTCCAAGGGTCTACTGACGACCATACATACTTCAATGCGTAAATTTTATTTATTTAATTTTATTTAACAAACACTGTCGCTCAAAAATACAATTTAAAAATTTTAATTCTGACTGAAACTATGAAAACTACCCCCTTTCACAATTTGACAGCCAGCTTTGGAAACGTGCGTGAACCATAAGCTCGAGTTGATTATAGCCAAATGACACAGCGCGGTCGGGCGTTGATAGGCTTCAGTACGCGTGATATCGAGCTTACGAGAATGCTATGTCAATGCGTGGCTCTCTCACTTTTCCAAATCACAATGAAAGCGGGTTTCACAAATAAAGTGGTCCAAAACTAATTTTACCAGAAAAAAATGTTCACATAAAATCTCTACAAAAATGAATGACGTACACAAGTAGTTGCCTTAGCCTGCCAACAATGAAAAAATCACGAGTAAACAAAAGATTATTGCTTCACAACTACCAAAAGCCCGAGTTTGTAGAAGTAGTTCTACCTAGAAATGTATGCTCGCGCTTACGACAATACGGTCTGCGAACTATCAAAGCGCGACCGCTGCATTGTGACTTATTCAATCGATTTACGTGTATTGTACTTAAAATGTCAGAGCCCGACCGCACGAATGCGACATTTTGATATGGGTACTAAGATTCGTAATATCGATACTTCTTATACGCGTTAAAAGTAACTCGACTCTCAAAACGCCTTCCGTCGATTTAATGAAACGAATTTCGTAATGGGGTGATTTTATAATTAATTTTGTTCGTATTTTCCCCAAATTGAATGGGATGTTAATGGTTTATAGTGACAGTTGTGAGCTTTATTACCGTGATGAGTGACTTCCAATCTGTAGTGGGATCACCGCTTTGTACCAATTCTATGTACCTTGGCATTCTCTGTACATCTACACACAGCGCACATTCTCACTACCAATTCAAAAATGGGATGGCATCAACATCTGCTGGTCGAAGGCCTGTCTTGTGGAGGAAAGGGGACATTATATCTCCGGCTCGGGTCTTCGAATGCAGCCCAAATGAGCCACGGGAGTAAGACTATACGGCGGAAAACGGCTGAATGACACAGTGGTTCAGTGCCTGTCCTTGGTCCCCGTTCGAATCACAGTGAAAGCGGAGTTAATACGATTTTATATGGTTTTCAAATCCGGTCCAGTCACCTCTTGCCGTAGGGGTCAAATTAAGGGTATCCCAATGGACCAGCAATGCCCAAGTCTGCTGTGTGAATCCTCTAGCTGTCACTCCTACTTACCTACCTACCTACCTAGTAATGTTTACACTCGATTTAGTGCCGAACTAGCTGAGCCGCTCAACTGTCCACTTAGAATCTGAAAATAATAAGGCTCGGTGTATTGCCAGTCAGGACAGGGTGCTGAGCAGACATTCCGTCAACCACTGTAAAGTTATCCGTCAACTCTCCTGATCTTACCTTCCACCAAAAACGCATTAGTTCCCTTAGATAGTAGCTGCTTTCTGGAAACCTTAAGACCGGTAGCAATGTGCTGTCCACTTTCGGAGCTGACCGCACGTCGATCAAGAAAAGAGTCTGCAAGACCCACAAGTTCGACGAGGTTATTTTCAGTTCAACTCCCCAACTCTTTTCCACCTGACAACAGCCGACGCGGCAGCTACGCAGAAACTCCCAAACTTGCATCAAGCCATCAACAAAATTCATAAAACAGAAACTAGGCCACCTGTTCAAGAACAAAGACATGCCGCCAAAAATAGATCAAAGTCAACAGGTTAACAAGAACACAACACACGTTTTTCTTTCCTGATTTTGAAAACAATTCAATTTGTTTCTCTCTCTCCTCTGCTTCACACTGATGTTGAAATGGTGACACGAGCCCTTATCAGTTCTCCGTCCAGTCGTTATCAAAATCACACGGGGCGAGAGAATGATAAGGGTACGAATACACCGGTGCTCCAAAGCAACCACTAACACGAAAGCCTCCTCTCCTCTTCGTCGTCGTTGGGACATCAGTAGGCCAACTTAGCACTAACCGTTCATCCTTTGGCCGTGCAAATTCGGGCAAATTGTCCTCCCGTCATCGATGCCTTGCTAAACTATTCCACAGCACACCAGCAGCTTGTCGTAAACTCTTTCAATCACTATTTGGAGCACAATTCGGAGCAGGGAGAGACCAAACCTACAAACAGCAACACTTCAGGTGTCGTTAGGCTACACCCACAGCTTCACCCACACGCGCACATTGACAATAAAAACAACAAATAAAAATAAAATAATTAAGTAAGTACAAGTATCGGTGATAAAAAGCCAGCATAAAGTGTCTGCGCTGAAACGACTGAAAGCGAAAATTCGTTTCACTGAAAATCAATATTTAAATAAATATACGTTTCCTGCATGATATCCACCGGGGGCCACACACGTCCCGATACCACGGCGAACAAGCCGCTTCTGTTGAGAGGAGCGGCGGTGGGTTTTTTCTGTTGATTAAATTCTGGTTCGAGAGCCTGTCACATTTACTCGGACGGAAAATTTATCAATAATTCACCAGAATTTTTGTGTTGGTTTATGAAAACAAATAATTTCCACAGTTGCCATTGCGCTGCCTCTGTGGGTGGATGTTCGGCTGCTCCTGCTGCGGCGGCGAGTACTCATCTGGAATTGATCCTTGCATGCTGAAAATCATCATCGTCACTACCGAGGGGGGCCATACTGCTGCCTGCCTGCTGCTGAAGGCGACGGTTTCGAATGGGCATGGGAATTCTGCAAAACATGAAAAAATATAAAAATTAATGCTAAAAGTGAAAATAACACTTTGTGAGCGATCCGCGGAGCGCTCCGACAGGAGGAGGACAACAACGGCCACGAGACCACGAGGGCGAACGATGGACGAGAGGTTTTGTAAACAGAAATTCTTTAATGCTTAAAGCAATGAAATATGCAAACGAAAAAAGATTCGAAGCGGATATAAATAATAAATATGCCCTCCGTCCGACAACTGCTTGGGGATGTCTATCTTTGTATCTATCGGCAGCGGGTTGTGGAGCGGGGACGGAACACATCAAGACGAATCCGAGCTCAAAGTTGTCTCTCCTCCATTCTCCGATTAAAATTCAATATTCTCAATTGGATTTTGAATTGTGCCAGCTCACCCACGCCGTGTCCTGGGGAATAAGTGTGGAACCATGTTGATGCCGAGGGGAGGAATGAGAAGATTGTAATGTGCCGGGGCACTGAGGCACCGGTCTCCGAGTGAGTGCCGAAGGATCACAGCGTTATGGGAATACCGTCCGTCGGAGATGAGGATGAAATGATGAAAGGTACGAGTGTAATTATTAGCAATGGGATTTCAAGGAAGGCAAACACGATAGATTTATGGCGGGCGGGAAATTTGCCATCATCAGGATTGACCATTTCAAATTTGTCTGCGGTGCAAAACTGAATTGAGATTCGATAGGCGCCTGGGGATTGCCGGTCAACTTATGTGGACCGCAGCTCATCAGCTCGGAGAATGCTCGAAGCGAATGGAATGTCGACTTCGGAAAGAGAGGTCGCGATGAAATTTTATTGTTTGGGAGTATAAATGGAGGGGTTTGGGGGACAATGAAATTGGTTCTGTGTGAACTTTTCCTGAAATGTTCTCTGGCGTCCTCTTTTACATTGTCCAATAGGCATGGATTACAACTACTACTCTCTAAATGCCCAACCAAAATGGACGAATGAGACTCATATTAACTTGGACAATCGGTCGAATGCACACAAATGTTACACTCTGGTCATAATAACCACTTCGTTCAGTTTCGTTAAGTTTCGTTAAGTTTCGTTAAGTTTGATTTACTTAACTGGGATGATAATCAATCAATTCCTAAATTCATTAGTGGCAGTTGGCAGTGGAAATCAAGACCCCAAAAGCTGTTATGGGCATTTTGAAATCAAATAAGTACTTTTTAGTCGATTCTGACAGATGATTAACTTTACTTAACTCCTACAACATGTGACGCTACGTTCCGAAATGAGTGATCCGAATCTAAGATCCACCTATCGACGAATAAGCCTTCACTTCATCTCAACCCCTTCGTCGTGTCGTAAGAATATCCGTGCATTGCGGGAACCGAAAGTGTTTCACACTGTGTCACACCGTGTAGTGGTGGTGCACAATTTATTCAAACTGCTCACCATTTCCGAAAAAACCCACTCCGCTTTGTGTTTCATATGCAGATCCAATGCAAATACGCCAGATGTAGTAGATACACGACTCACCCCAGAGACCGAGTGTGTGTGAGAGAGAGTATCTGTCTGGGCGATAGGGGATGGAATGGAATAGCGAATGTCTTTAAGCGAAAACTTTGAAATTCAAATTAAATTGTTTTTTTTTCTCCACTCTCCGTTCATTCCTTCTTTCACCTTCCAGCACTCATCCTTGGTGAGTTCCTATTCAAATATGCGGTGTGTAAAGTGAAGTGATGCAGAAGAGTGCAAAACAAAAAAAAATCACAGATACCCCCTCCCCACAGTGGCTGGGGTGTGCGCGCCGCTTTGGGTGTTATTATAATTATCGTCATTGTCACTGTTATACAACATACTGAAAGTAAATGGCTTGGATAATTCGCAATCTCCGAGTGAATGCATCTATACCGTCTATCGCCGTGCTATCTGGGGTCTATCTTGTTGTATCTCCGGCATTCATTTGCGCTCGTGTGTGGGGGGAGCCAACAAATAAAAAAAAAATTAAAATCTGTGCTCAATTGGGGATGAACATTAAGGGTATCTCTCTCGTCTCTGAGGTGTGCGCATGGGGATATGAGCGACGCACACTGTCTCGATTCGTTTCTGATGAAATCAGTAGATTGCTTGTAATTTCCACTGAGTATCGGTGTTTTGTTGTGTGCCAGCTTGTGCTTTATCGTGTGGAATTTTCATTAAATCGTACGCCGTCGTTCGTTTGCTTTGCATATCTTTAGGCGGGTATTTTGTTTTTTGCTCCATCAAAAGGATTGGTTGTGGTGTAGTCTCCTGAGGCAATCAAAGCCAATATTCTGTGACGTCATAGCTGTAAAGAGTCAATTTTAACTCTGATGTTTGAGGGGATAGGTCATGTGAAATCAAAGAAACCGTGAACGGTGGAGGGCAGTTGATTAAGACAAATTCCGGCGCTCAGCAGAAGTAACAAGAAGGGTGTTCCCATTGTCAAATTGAGGATGGCCAGTGGCTCTAGGAAAGATTGATGGAAGAACAAGAAAGCCAGACGTCTTTGGCTTTAACAGCAATTCCAAAAACCTACAGAGAGTAACATATTCCAAAGTCGTCCACAGAATTCACACAAATTTGCAAATCATTATCTGAATCCAGACCACACGGCAACTAAACGATTTCCCATTCAGAAGCGATTTCCTCTCTATCGAATCTCGTCACATCCAAAAATAGAATCAATTACCTCGAATACAAAATCACACACCTCACACTTTGCTCTCTCCCATCTGATCCACTAACCTTCAAATGAAAGTCAATTCACATCCTTCAAGACATTACAGTCCGGGTCCCTAAACTTCACCTTTTACAATCCCATCAGCGCTCACCTCATTTGAAGTCCGCACTTAAAAATAGACACAAACACCTTAACTGAAAAAAAAGGAACTAAATACAACAAGAAAGCAGAAAAAATGTAGAACAACGGATCGAATGGATTTCTCACCTCAGCGGGTCTGTGGCACGGGGCATGCATGGCGGGATCCCAAAATAGCCCGCGTCTGTTTGTTGATTCAGAATGGTTTTGAATACTTTTTCTGCCCGTTTAGCAGCTCGCGCACACACACAATCTCACCTCCTTGACGGTTGAGAAATGAAAAAATAAATAAATTTAATTTGCAATGCAGATACACCTTCTGCTTACGACGGCGGATACGCTCGCGTTGGTGTCTTTGTTTTTTTTCTACTTTTTTCATTTTATGAGAGAGTTGCGTTGATTTTTGAATTTTCAACTTTTCATTTGCCTGCGGGGACCAGAAATAAACATCCAAGGATACACGAAAATTCTGCCACACGCACACACGGAGCAACATTTATCCAAAATGAGTTGGGGCGGAGTGGGGTACAAAATAAAAGAGCAGCGACAAAACAATCTATTCCACGACTATGCAGTATCTTCCGCTGATTTTGATGACAGCGACGGTTGTGCGAAAAACATGGAATGACACTGCAACACCGACGACAACGGCAACGAGAGTGGGGTACACGATAACAACGAGCCGAGGCAACGTCGGCCCTGCAATGCCGTTGTGTTCGAGCGACGATTAATGAACACAGCCTCAGGCATTTTAACAAATCTACTCTCGGGCACAAACTACTCCTGTATCCTGGCATCCTTAGTTTTGCTACGTGGGTGTGTGTTGAGGGCGTCAGAGAGGGAGGACTTGTTTCATTATTTTGCACACGCCAGATGGCAGGGGATGGCACACACCCAAATTGCTTGGTGAAGAGGAAAATCCTCGCAAAACTGCCATAATTACGAAGATCATTAAAAATCGTGTTTTTTTTTTTACAAACTCCTTCGACTGTATGCTTGTGTTGCAACTGTACGCTTTAACGGTTTTCCGGCTCGAAAGCGCGACGTAGACGCATTTGGTTTGCTTGCTAGATGCCGTCGCAATCAGAATTTAACGAAACCTCTGCGGTGCAGTGTTGTGTGTTCAAATTTAAAGGTATTCATAAAGTTTGGGGGTTCAGAGATACATTTAAGTCTGGTTGTAGAATGCTGACAATGAAGAAGGCTACGAAATCTTTGAGAAGGAAGAAGGACTTGAAGGCAGAGAATGTTTTTTGTGATTTCTAAAGATGATTGAATATTTCACGCGCTAGTGTGAAGATTGAATGAGCATCAGGGGTGCTGCGATACAACGAAATTATCCATGCAAGTATAGTCTAGCCTAAAGTGGGTGGGTAAAGATAGTAGGCAGACTTAGATAGTAGTCACACTTAGACCCCTCGACACATTGTGAGAAGAATGGGAACAATTTTCACACGTGAAGTACATGGCGCCCAACAGAAGACAACTATCAGCCTAGTAGTAATTGCAGTTGTGGGACATCCGACGTGTTCTCTAAAAGAGAAGCCGTTGCGTCATTTTACAGAAAATTCGGAATATCTCGGCGGTGAGAAGCCTCGCTAGTTAAAAAGTGACCTTGACACATTTTCCTAGAGCACAGATTTCCCAAGTGCTCCAAACAACTCGATCGGCGGTCGGAATAACTAACGTGGTGGACATTCCTCGGTGACCAGAGAACTCCGCTTGTCAGAATTTGTAGTCAGCTTTGTCCCAAGATGTACAACCAATCCGTGGCCGAATAGAGAGCCCATGAGTTGTATCGAAAGACGAAAATTCCCTAAAGTCCGTCAAATGAATTAAACACATTCACAAGTTGTACTCAACTGGCGCTTGTACACTGACCGGAAAGTGGAAACATTTCCAGTTCCCAAACTTGGAAACTTGCAGGCGACTAGTTTGAACTGGGCAGGTCAGAAAAATGTATCGGATTCATTGAGGTAGAGAACGAAAAATAGCCGTCTGACGCTTAGCACACAAGCCAACAGTCAGCACCAATAAACGAAGTATGAAATATAATTTCAAACGCTATGGCCTGTCCAAAGCATATCACAAAGTCTCTTTGCTTTCCTTCAGCAAATCATTACACACATCCTTGAAGCACCCTTCAACAACACATCCACCTAAAGGATCACAAAACGCTCGTCCAATGACCCTCCGATTCTCACAAACATCACTGCGTCCAACCGAACCCACTTCACAACTCATTCCCCGTGCACACACAGCAAGCAAATCCCATCGAATCCCGACCAGCCACCTGGACTGTGCATGCGGCAGAGTGTGCATAAACCTCACCTTTTCCAGCCACTAAACACACCACCGCCGCCGCCGACGCCACCGCCACCAAAGCCAAACGATCCCATTGAAAACTTCCAACTGACTGGTTGCGCGCTGAGTGCGCGTTTTTTTTTTTTTTTTTGTTTCCAAAAAATCATCGCATATGCACTAGAGTGCCTGCAACGGGCCAAAACCGCACAAAAGTGGTGGAAAACTTCAGAAATTAACGCTTAACGATGGACAATGAGTGAGGGGAGGGGGAGAGCGAGAGAGAGCAGAAGTCAACCAAAAAAAAAAACAGAAATCAATTATCAACAATCAGTCCACTTCAGTCTGCACAGTCCGCACTCCACCCATCGGATGCCACAGAAATCGTTTGGAAAATTTCAATTTTCATAATCTCCATGCACAGAGGCAAACTTTAATCCAATCGATTGTGCCACACACACACACCCAAGCTGATCATCTTTCTGTGGGAGTTGGTGGCTTGTTTCTCTCGCTCCCCAGGATAACAACCGATGGTCGCTTCACGTTATCGAAACGACGCGACGTTCATAGATGTCCCCGCTGTCTATCTATCTATCGGCGGCACACGTGTGTGCAAAAGCATTTGACTCACATCCTTCCGCCACTGTCCATGGACTCCCAGAATTCAACGGGAAGTGATGTGAGGCTGTGTGTGAGCGCGACTGCTGTTCGATCGAGTGGGGTGTAAAAATCAATGTTCAAAAGGACATCCATAAAATCCACCTCAAAAATAATTTCACACAAACGAGGACAAAAAACGAGAAGACAAACTCGACTGGCAAAGGAATCCGCTTACCTGACAGACTGCCACCACTATGTGTGTCCTTTCATATGCCAGAGAGGACAAAACGGCCAGGAGGATATCCCGGAAGGAGGCAGCACAGAACGCAACGACAAAAAAAGAGCAAAAATATATACACAACTCCGGTTTGAGAGATACAAGCGGAGGATTGCGCTGCTGGGAAATAAATTCCTTCCAACCCTCGCCGGTGTACAGCACACGTTATGACAGAGACTCCTGTGTGCACCGGTATCGTCCGAAGCGAAGAGATAGATAGATATTCCGTTTCTTTTTTTTTCAAACACACATGTACTAACACACACCTGGAGGTGGAAATTTCATCCTTTATCCAGTTTGCGGATTTTGTTTCAGGTTTTTTCCGTCCTCGAACAAATGCAAAAATTTAACCACTCAAAGCGCAGCAAAGAGCTAGTCGTCGTCCTGCTCTGTGCGATGCATGTGTGCTTGAATTCTTTAGATTCTAATTCTTCTTCTGCCGCCGCTGCTGCTGCTCCACCACTCGAGCAAGGATATAGTCACCAAAAAATTCCGAGTTATATTCTCCAAGGAGGATATGGGGGATAAGGGGTCCTTTTTTGTGAGTGTGTGCCCCCAACCCGCCTCTTGTCATGACCCCCGGATGTAATTCCGTTTTTTGATTCTATCAGAGAAATCTCAACATCCACCTCACCCCCTACCCACCGCCAAAGAGGGGACTTGTTTCACGTGCAATTAGTGCTGAATAAGAACGACACCGCCCGTCCGTGTGAGTGTGGCAGTGTGTGCGGTGTATTTTGTAAAGATTAACGAGAAATGGGAAAGAAATGAGTCGCTATAAATTTGCCTTAATTGTCCTAATTGGATTCCTTGTTGCCCCCAACGATACAAGGAGAATCCGTTACTCAGGCCCCACCACTAGAAGGACGACTGCTGTAACGAAGGACGTCCGGAGTGGACAAAAAATAATCTCGCAACGTCATGCATCGGTGTGCCAGTGTGTTCTGAAATTGATGACTTTCAGCGATCTTATTTCATATTTTCTAATTTGTTTCCACTCAGTAGCAAGGTAAGGGAGAGAGCACACCACCAGATCTCATTTCTTGCGTGTCCTTAATGAAAATACATGTGAGTTCGTTTTTGGTTGTGGCCCTCGCACGAAAAACACATCCTTTGACAGATTGAGGAGGAATATTAATCATGTCTATCTCGTGTCTCCCTCCCTTTTCCAACCCCATGCCAGCACTCTCGGGGTCTGTTCTTGTCTTCAGTGATTATTGTTTGGCCCCAGCTGGTAACCCAGATTCATTCGATTTTGACAGCTGTGGCGTGTTGTATATGCCACTGCTGATGCCCGCATGACTACCTGCGGATGGTAGTGTGCACGCGACAGTTTTCTGATGTTCGCCTAAGGGATGCTCTTAACGTGAGTCAGCTGCTTTTTGGATGATGGCATGATGTCAGTGTGGATTTTATGGATGATCACTGCGGCAGATGAACATGATCGAAATGTGGGTGAAAGGATTACATGAGGGTTCGCACGCTCGAATGACGGATAAATGAGGCAACGCAGTGGGAGGCTGAGAGGCCATGAAGTGGAGGGGATATGGGATCTACTGATGTCTTCTTGAAATAATTGTTGGCAAGAGGTCTGTTGTCTAGGTCTATGTCATTGCCTTCGTACAGGTGCGGCTGTTTTGGAATAAAACATCGTCGGAATTGAAGACGAAAAATCATTGAAACTCTTTAGAAGACTTTTTGCCGCCCAGGCTTGACAAGGTCCACTGTGTCGTCACAACCCATCGCTTAAGAAATACGATTTGGCGGTACGACATTTTCCTTGACTTTCTAGGAAAAATATTGAACATGAAGTTGTGTAATAAATCTGGCGCCCAACACTTGACACGATAGAGGGTGAAAGCTGCTAGTCGAAAACATATGTCTTAACGCCAGTCCTTTTGTTTGACATTCGACCATGCATGGTACAAATCTCCTCAACTCTTTGAAGTCGCATTTTCCGTTTGGCGCCCAACGCTTGTTCATGCAACCTATGCTGCATTCAACACGACATTCATGGCTTCACAGAGTACATCAGAAGCAAACTGAATTTTGTGTTGCATCGCGGACCTGAGAGTTTGAATTCATAGACGAATGAATTGGAAGAAGTTCCAATACTGACCCAGGCTTCGCAGAGTGATTTCGGTGCGGGCGCTGGTTTGTTCCGATTCCGAAAGTCTACAAATTTGATGGAACCTATTCAATCGGGTTTCGATTGAGAATTACAAGTTTAGTACAAGGGGCAGAATTTAGGCTTGTGAATCAACAATGACCAGATGAGCACTATGACAAGCAGATTAAATGGGGTTTTCATCACTATCGAATGCTTTGAAGGGACCCACGTTTTAGAAGAAAAATTGAGAGCGATGGTTGGTCAGTAAAGACGACTCGAGTCCTGGGTCTTATTTTCCACGAGGCACTCATAGCTGTAAAGACTCAAGAGTATACATTGGAATCAATTCGTAAAATTTCGTTTGTCATAAAGCCTTTCATAGCTGGTCAGTTGTACCGCACCTCTTAGAAAAGTGGAACACCACAAGGATGTACATTGGTACCAATTATGTTAATTGTACTCGCAATCAAGATGTGACTAAGCTTGTCATTTGAAAAAAAGACTCGAGACTGCTGGAATGCCAATTGGTTTCGTTGCGATCAAGAGGTAACTATGCTTCTCATTTGTACCTTGCCCCTTAGGAAAATGGAATGCCAATTTCTTTCAACGGATATCTATGATGTTTGTTGGCGAATTGTTTCCCAAATTGTAGTACACAGGGCTCGACAGGACTGTGGTTCCCATTCTGTTCATGATCAAAAGCTCTGTCTACGGACATCCGAGCGGCCTGCCCCAGGGTTAGATGCGAGTACCTCTTCTTTTTAAAATAAACACCAAATGCGGTCCAATAGTAGCAGAAGTCGACTAATGTATCGATACGATATTCCAGGATATAAACTCAAACATGAGCAGAACTTTTTGAAGGCAAATCTTTGTTAAATGAAAAGGACACAACATTCCTCTTTTTACTTAACAAAGACCAGAGAGAAAAAAAAACCCCTCAGAGAGACTAACAAACTGAAAAACCATGCGTTCTCCTTTTCCCACCAAGAGACACCATCAACAGAGCTCGTGGGTGAAAAAAAAAGGAAAGAAAAAAGAAATTAACTAATTTGATTTATTCGGGGAGAGTTTTTCCAATGAAATCCCTCTCAAAAGAATCCGATCATTGGATGAGATCTGATAGAGAGACTAGAAAGACGCGAAATGCCTTATGGCCATAAGAAGGGAGAGATACCAATTTTCCTCACAGTCACCGAGAAATGATTCAATTTTCTTGATTAAGGGATTCCTCGACGACGATGCACACAGCGAAACAACAACCTGAAGTCAACGTCGACAGACAACGCGTCTAGACGCTACATCCCACCTTAATGTGAAATCTATTTCCATCCACCAGCATATCTCTCGACTCTCTGCTGTGCCATTATATAATTAGCTTTGTCTACTATGAGTGGTATCTATTTTTTTTTTTTTTTTTTTTTTTTTTTCTCATTTATTTTGTGCATCTATCTGTGCTCTATCTAACACGACAAGTGAAAAATTCCAATCAGCTGTTCGCAGTGCAAAGCTTGTGAACAAAACCGAAAAAGGGAACGGTCGGTGGTGCTGCTGATACTGCTAGTGGTGGTGGTGGAGCTCGCACATGCATTGCAATTTGCTTTGTGGATCATGTCGTCTTTGGCGAATTCATCTTTGGACCGAAGCCAGAGCGCACTGTGCTCCTTTACACACCACAAATCGATTAAAAATCCCCTCCCAATGGCAATACAAACACACCCGACCCGTGAGCAAAAACACACGGTTGGGAGAGGAAAAAAAAAAACAAACGACTGACAGATACACCATCTGACGGTGTCTTCTTATTGCTTAGTCATATCTCAGACGTTGGCCGAGGACGGGGCTGGTGTGGGGTGAGGATGTGCCAAAAATAAGCACATGTACATGTGCCACCTTGAAATGGTGGAATCTTACGGTGTAATGCTCTACGTTCCTCTCTGGATGTGTATCTGCTCAATGCGAGAATGAGTTCCAATCATAAAGGCCCGCCCTTCCTCCCTGCCCCGCACACACATGCACGTTTCACAAATAAATTGACAGATCCTACGTACTTCGTCTACTTACAACTCAAACAGTAACCGAGGCTGGCGTGGGAACGGCTCCATCTTCTGGCGGCGGCGGTGTCTTCTTCGATCTGAAATTGGAAAATAGAAGGAAAGAGTCAAACAAAGTCGAAGACTGAACCCAGAGGATACATTTTCTTTCGCATGGCTGTGATTATTGTAATTTAGTGTCAGCCAAACAGTCATAACTTTCAAACTAATTGATGGGGAGCAGCGGCAAGGCAGCCATCTGCCAGCGCGATGTACATACACTCGCAGAGGGCTGAATATTTCGTGAAAGTTCAAATTCCCATCAATTCACTCCCGCCGCTGGGGGGATTTGCATCTGATTTGCCGGGTATTTTTAAACCAGACGAAAATTGGTAAATTGATTTGTATCGCCAGTTGTGTCAAATTAGGGCGTGGCACTCCACTCCACCGAGAGAGTGGCAGGATAGGCTGATAATGACCATCAACGCGATGACTACTATGATCGCATCGATGATGGATGCCCGTTACATAATCGCAGTCATTAATTACTGCCCCGAGAGGGGGCGGTTATTTCACCACCCGCCACTCGACGATATCAGATGAAATGCACAATTCGGACGGCAACAACGACAATCCAAGTCGGACCGAACGGTACTGGAAAATAATATATTTGATGTTCTGGGGATAAATAATTCATGCGATGGAAATCAATTAGTTATTTGTTTTCGGCACAACAACAGACCGAATTTTGGTTTGTGCCTGACAGGCAGGGGCGGACTGGGTGGGGGTGTGTGTGCCCTGCGGGATGGATTTCAATTGGGAAATGCCTGATCTGTCGGACGGGGGGATGAACGTCGGCTTAATGTTTAGTGCTCGAGCGGATAAACATGGTTAAGTAGCCGAGTTTTGGAATTGAATTCGAATTGAAATTTAGAAGGCACACCCGCACACACACGCCCGCTCACGCACAAGGGATGGTATTTAGTGGATAAATAATTTCGGGGAATTATGGAGCCTGACGTGGTTGTGATATGGGGCATGGGAAACGTTTTGTTCCCATGGAGCAAAAGCCCCTCGGAGACCGTGAGGCAGATGGGATTGAAATTGGGATTTGGGAGTTTGCTCGAAGGAAGTTGGCCAGCAGGGAGGAGGACATGCAAAAGGCGGAAGACAATTCTGAGAAGATGGCATTTGAGAAGATTTGATTGAGGCAAAGTTGGAGGGGACTTGGCTTCCGGTTCAATGGGTGAGCAGATGGACAACAGTTGAGTTGGCTTTGAGTCGAATGTGTGCTGCAGGGCAACAGATGGGGATTCATATGGATGAATGGGTTTTCTAGCAGGGGTTCGATTGGAATGAAGACGTGATTTTGACATGTTTTTCCGAGATGTTGGTGATCGCTACAAGCAGTCATAATGTTTGTTGCGTGAAAGGATAGTCAACGACCACGCGAAAGGTAGTGAGCGTCAAAGAAGATGTGAATTGTTGCGTGACAATTGGCTAGCGATTGCGACAAGAATGATGAGAATAGCTAGTCAATGGGGATGGAAGATTTGACGAAACAAATCAGGTACTCGGCAGAAGTTTGACACTCGAAAGGCGATAGCAAAGGCACGTGAGAGAACACAGTTTTGTCGTTGTCCGTACAGCGTCAACAGTCAGATGCTTAGGAAGATATGGCAATTGCTTCAGCACCTCCTCGACAATCGGATTTCTCCTGTGATCGTCATGGAGTTTGTCACAGAGCCATGGACAGCACCAGATACGAAGGAGGAATTCCATTTGAGGGAAGAGTGCAAATCGCCTACGGTAGCTTGGCGGTAGACAATACAGCTCTGGCCGGGGAGTGATTCGACCCTGCTCTGAGTAGGACAAAGTGCACTAGTGGAGGAGGGCCGACTCTGGCGGCAAAAAAACCAGACGTCGGTGCGCTTCAAAACAAAGAGCATTCATACGTACGAAGTGGAAAGTCGATATGAACACATTGTCTGCGAAAATATGAGATTTATCATAAAACGACACAGCTTGAGGGTCTCTACTAATAGGAGCTGGAAACGGTGCACACAGAAGATCTTCATAAGTACACGCTGATTGACAGCGAACAGTTGTAAAGGCCTTAAAAACCATGATCACAAGTATCAATTGTCCCAGCTATGTGGCAGGAAGTCTCAGTCAGCGGTTGGCAATTAGACTTACCGACAAGTAGGCAACTACTCACAGGCGGCAATACGTCCTTGCACCAGCAAAGGAGACACAATGAGCAAATGTCTAAGTAAGCAACGGCTGTTTGAGCACAGGGACTCTTGTCTATTTACAGGACCTTCGTAGTTTTGAGGCCACTCGAACAAGCGATGACATGTCCCGCCGTGGCATCACATGTCAGTCGTATGTGTTGCTCAACCAATTGAACCGATACTCGAATGACCCAAAAGATGGTGCGTTATGAAGGCGAGGCACCCGGGCAGAGTAGTCTGCCTTTTTCCAAAGTGCCACTGCCTGACGATCCCGACCGGAGGGTTGGCAGAACGATCGTAAATTACCAAGTTGAAGAGCACATCAGTACTTTCTTTTCTCTGAAGTGTCACTGTGTCCTGTGTCACAGCTCAGCTGAAATTCAAACAATCTCTGCCACTTGACTAAACGAAACTGAACTGAAACTGTATCCGCCTTCGGTTCACAATTTATTCTCTTCTCACTTGTGATTCCCCTTCCTCATTCACTCACCGACGCCCGCACACTTCAACCGTCATTTGAACTGCTGCCATGTCAACAAAACTCACCAGACGCTGATCTCGTTGAATTCCAATGTCGACGTGTGACACCCTATTCTCTGGCGAAATAACTGACTCTTCAGATCCCCTATCTGGCAGTGCAACGATTTAAGGCAGCGACCCTTTTAAAACCGACTTCTAATGTGTGCCGCGTCGTTGTGCTGTGGTTATATTTGCCTTCGCAGATAAGACGAACCGCGAACACACCTCGAGGTGAATTTTGAAAACCACGCCACGGGGACGCCGTTCTTTCTCGTTATCAGTTGTTCAAACATACCCCGCGATAAGCCACGATCGCAACGGACACAACCGCAAACGCGGGCATTCACTTCCTGTTTCCACATGCGATTCGGGGAAGGCCAAGCGGTGGCCCTTGGCCCGGGAGCGAAAGAAAAAACCACACACACACTCAGGGTGACCCACTGGGATGATTTAATTCAAATGAAATGCTCGTTGAAACGCGATAAGACCCAGATTTGAACCGTCATCAATTGAGCTTCAACGGCTTTTTTGTTTGTCGGTTCAGTTGGGGATCTGTGAATTGGCCTGCATTCGAAGGGGCATAAACCGCCACTTGCGCCAATGATCATCCCTCAAGCGGTGGCGGGAGACGACGTCAGCATGGCGTATGGAACTTAACGGGACGAGACTTGAATTAATTGGCGTAATTTGCTGTTTTGTTCTTTTTTTTCATTTTCGTCCGCTCGATGATGTCGGTATGCTTCAATGAAACCGTTTCCAGAGAGAGTAATTGGCTGGCCAATTAATCACGTTCGTGCGGTTTCCACTGAATGAATGGTGGTTTGCTGTTCGTCGTTCGTGGGGTGTTATTGTGTGCCGGGGGTGGGGAGAGTTACAGCGCAACACCCAAAAGGGATGTTGTTTCCAAGTGGCTATATGAGTGCGTGTGTGTGAGTGCGAGTCGTTCATTTTCGGCGTCTCTAAGTGATTTTCACAGATTTTCATGGAAATCCCTTGTGGTCAAACCGAGCGGAGGGGAGGAGGCAACGACTCATTGAAGATGATTGAATGGATGCTGGGTGCCACGCATTCGGATCGAAGGAATCGGAATCAATAAGTGAGCTGGAAATTTAACCGAGGGGGAGCTGTGGAAATTCTTCTTCGATGAGACGACTTCACTTGTGTGTCCCACAAGTGGGCTTCGAAAATTGTTAAAAGTCAATTAGGTCTGAATAAAGTGACTGAGGTTTCCCTCTCTTTCAGAAATACGTCAGCTAACGCGACAGTGAGCAATTTGCTGACACAAGTGTACGTCTGGCTGGTGACTTTTAGACCATGTCTTTACTGAGTTTTGGTATATTTCTTGGAAGGGCTTTGATTCTGTGTTGTTTCTCCGTGTCAGTGGAGCGCTGTGTTGTGAACGTGTGCGGAAAAGTGAAGCTAGTTCTAAAGAGAATTCCGAAGTGTGAGTAATTTTCTGAAGGGTTTGGTCGGAAAACTTAGGATTTAGAGACCTTTCAGAAATTGTACACGTGGAAAATGGTTGGTCCATGTTATAGTACGACCTGGGGAAAAACAGAAAATGCTACATTCGATGTTCACAACGTCTGCTGAAGATAAAGCTGACACGACTTAGAGCAAAGCTTGTGGCAGGCCTTGGGTCCCGTTGTCTGATGTGTTTAGTAGAGTGCATGTCTACTGAAAAATAAATGGCGGACTGTTGCACAGCGTCAAAATTTTCGACGTGAAGTCCAACCGATGACTGAAAGTTACCATTCAACGACTGTAGACAAGCATTTCATTTGCTCCAACTCTCAAAAGGAAGGCCTTACACATCGAAATGTGGCTGTGGCTCCCGGGACAATCAAATATGGAAGACAGTTTCAGCTAAGGTTCACACGATCCCTAAATCACTGGCGTGAGAATTTTTCTTCGCCTTCCTGTCAAGCCCTGGGAAAGGGGCGCAAAGCAGAGCTTGACGATAAGCAGTTCGAAAGACGGCCAATGTGCCAAATTTTGAGATTCAATCACTGTCCTTTTGGTCAGAATTTACAACGACCTTGTGGCCAAAGTCGTTGTACCAAAGACTGCCCCAATGCCAAATTATGTTCATGCTGAAGGCAATCTACAGTTGGCCATCGTCGAAAAGTCTCTCTAAACAGACCCACGAATTCTCAATGATCCCCGGGGAAGTTCCCAAAATGGATTATCCTCATCTTGTTGGCTACCACGTTTCATGTGCTCCAACGCGTCACACTCGACATCTTCCTCTCAAGACTACTCTCACTCTCACTCCCCTTCCAAAACCTGACTCACTCCTTGGCAACAGATTCAGCACCATAGAGGCCCCCCCGACAGGCACACCGACAAATTCCCTTGACCCGTATTTAGAATACAAATCCCGGAACGGAAGTAAATCTCCCCCCAGGCCGGCACGTCCACCCCACCCGCACACGAGCCACTCAGAGTAAGAAAAAAGGGCGGGAACACAATGACCGCTTAAGTATGCTTAAACGCCGCCATCCAAGCCGGATAGCATTAAGCTGCATGTGATTGAATTCATAACTTGGACACGTCAACTTCCTGTCCCCTGAACCGACCGAAGTTCCGTACGCGACTCTGTTTATGCGAATGATTATCCATAGGGTACTGCGTACGTGCTTGGGCCTCTTAATTAGTCTTCATGTGTAAGTCGGCGAAGTCCATTTGTGGTCTCGTTTACGTTCGGAGCTCGTGCCAGGGCGGGAGTTTCAAAAACAAAGGAACACAGCAAAACATTTGTGCTCCATGTTTGGTGCGTCTGTCTGTCCGATTAATTGGAAATGATTGGAATTCAAATGAGGGAATCTACTTGGGAGGAAATTGACAGATGTCAACTGAAGTGTCCTAGTTTGACAATTGGCTGCGATAGATGATTGTGCAAGTGCGTAGATGGGACTGACTGTGTGAGAGTGAGATTTGCCAGAGATTGAGAGTGGTGGGAACAAATCTGACAGCTTGTGTCATGATTGTTGTCTGACGGGTGAAAGTGCCTCAGGAAGTGCTGTGTGGGAACTCTGAGAGGAGTTGAGAGTGATGCATGCAATGGGGGTTTGTAGAAAAGTCGTCCGAGGTGACTTGGAAATGACAAGGGAGACATTTCTTTCACTTGACGAAGTCTGTGAGTTGCAGAACTGACCAACAACTGGAACTGAAAGCAGATGCACGTCCGTGTGAATCAGGAAGATGAATTTTTGGTCTGAAGAAGAGGTCACTTTTTGAAAAGTGAGTCTTGAACTTGGGTCGGCTTCGCAGACCACGGAGCAGCACATAGAGCTCCACATAACTGGGATTCTAAAAAGGCAGTGTACAGTGTTTGGCAAAGCCAATGAACAGCGAACATCCAATGAACAGCGCATCCAAAGCCGATTACTGAACAGTCCTATACGGCAAATTGAGAAGAGGGATAGAGCTTTCGAAAAATGCAGAGTGTGCCATATTAAATAGGACAAGGCAGAAGGCAGCGCATTGGGCAATAAACTGATCACACAGTATTCTAGGCAGATAAGCCATCAGCGTAGGGAACATGGAATCTAATGACAGACTAGAATGGAATAGGCCATCAAGCAGAGCCTCCCAGAGAGATCTAAGAATATGGCAATTGAACAAGCCAGCGGACCGGAGTCTGAACTAATCACAGAACAGCACACCGCATGGCGATCTTGATCACAGATCAAAGGGCCTCGAATGATGTACTGTGCAGGGGACATTGAAGTACCAAACAGTGCTCTGACTTAAACAATGAACAGGACACTGTATGGTGCTTTGGCAGATCACCGGATACTGGGCAGAGCACTGTACTCAACGGTGTTAAGGACGCACCCACGGATTGTGTACGACACGGAGAAACAAATGACGTACTGAGCGAAGCACCAGATGCCATGTGCGTACATAGGACGAGTTACGAAGGGTGACATATGCTTTTAAACTGTCTGGAAATCGATGCGACGCTTTGCTTGAAAAATGTGGCTTCCAGAGAAATGACGACAACATTCAGCAGCAAATAAGCTGCGCAATTCGCAGCCGGAGCGCAATTCGATCTCGAATGCTTGCTTTCTCTCATCTCCATCCTTACCCCGATTCAAAGTCCGAATCAATCCATGGCGTGTGTGGAGTTTATTCCCAATTGGAAGGGCAAACCATTGGTAATAAGCAATTTCGAACCTTAATTGGCTCATAAACCTTATCACTGAACGAACGTAATGAGTTAACACGCCTCTACCATTGCTTGTCTAGCGACTGAAACGTGTGCGCTCGTGGGTATGTGAAATAAAGGGCAGATAACAAAACGATGTCATCTTCAGCTTCTGATCGAACAAAAGACAGACTCACACGCACACACTTCAGTGCACAAAGAACGAGTACATCAAGTTTCAAAACTTCAAGTGGCACGTAATTACTCGAAATCAAGCAATAATTTGCATCTAATTGGGTCACAATTGTGCGAAGACACTTTTTTTTTCTCATTTCTCCCTCTCCCGGCGATGAGAGACATCGAAGACAACCGGAATTGGGCGAAAGTTTAACTAACACATGTAGATCCTTCTGCTTGCGATACAAGTTTTGAATAACGGTTTCGTAGTGGCATGGTAGCGGACTAAACTGACGTAATTTGAATAACATACCATATTCGGCAAGCTTCCTATACGCCGACTGAACCAACAACAGAAGAGAGTTGTCAAGTCGGGAAAAAATACAAAACTAAGTCCAAAAACATAATCATACATACAAATTTGACGCCTCTATTTCATTGCCTGAAGAGTGCTGTTGAAAAAGAATATGGCACCCCCCACCACTCGGTTAGGAGACGATAAGGAATGAGATAATGTTTTTGTTGCTATAAGCATTAACTTACCCCAAAAGGAAAGAAGTGGAAAAAACGAAAAACTACAGCACAGATAGATAGTGAATGAGTGTCTCCCTTGTTTGATGTTGTTCTATGTATAAACACTGATAAGAGTACTGTTTGTCTTGTGATATAGTTCGTGTTTTTCATTTAAAATATATTGAAATGTGAAATATTGTCGGAATTACTATGAAAAATACATTTGTATCTAAAAGATACATTTGTATCTATTAGATACATTCGTATCTTTCATCACAAATCAATTGATTTCGATTGAGGGCAATTAAAAAATTTGTATAAACCACTCACTAACACATAGATGATGTATAATTTTTTGAACTTTGCACGAGGTACACGATTTTTTTTTTTTGCACAAAAAGCACGCCGCCACCGTCGCTACTTTGAGACACACAGTACTTGCTCTCTCGCATAGAGGAGGATGAGGATACCGTTGTATCGTCTGCTGACGTTCACGAACAAATCTCCCTTCGCACACACATCCACCGTCATCAAGTGAATCAAAGATACAGAACACACATCACAGATAGAGTTTTGATAGATACATTTTACTTTATGAAATCACACTGAATGCTGCTGCTACACCACAGGAGGAGTGCGCGCGGCGAACAAGGCCCGGTTGTAAAGAACGATTGCAAAGAGCAGATACAAGCAACCACTGCCGCTCCGAGTACCTTACACAACTGACTGATCTGACTGAGCATTGTCGTCAACTGTATCTGAAAAACTCGCTGATTCTCGAGAGCCAATACTGCATACACCAACCAAGAGGACTGGGCGGCGCGCTATATGTGCTTGTGCTCGGTGCGATATGACAGCCTTTGAATTAAATTCAATTGAATTGAATGAACGAATTGCCAGAGTGTGAGTGTGATTTTGTGTGCATGAGTGCATGAGTAAGCGAGAGAGAGGGTGCGATAGTGGTGGTGGTGGTAGATACGGCACCTAATCGCCAATCGCCCAGCACGGAGCACATACTCGACTCGACACGGACGCACTCTCTTTCTCTCGCTCGGCAGCCTATTCACGCGTTCGGAAGACCGAAAAAGACCCGTATCCACAGATGCCTCTTGTTCCACCAATTTGGCAGTTTTCAACCGATGGCTTTTGCATGAGAATTTTCCTTTCCTCAAGTGCTTGAGGTTCTTGCCGTCTCGAAGGATCACCACGAGGGCACCGCAATTTGTTGCTTCAGTCAGTCAGTAGGTAGGTAGAGAGGCAGAGTTTCAGATTCGCCAAAAACAAAAAATACAACACAACACATCTCGCAAACATGTGTTTGCCGCATGTTTTCAGGAGGCGCGCACAAACACACTCGGAGTGTGATGTTAACGCCACGATTTTCAAAAAACCAGATGATGATAGGGATTTCCTTTTCTTTGTTTGTCGAGCTGAGCGTGCTCTCGTGTGAACATGAAACGTGTCCAAGGAATGCGCCACGTTGCGAAAATATGTTGCATTCGTTTTGAAGTTGTTTGTGCGCTCGTCTCACACGATGTGTGTCATTTGGAATGGAATTCCGAGAAGCACTCGTAACTTGGAATTTCGACAACAATTTAAGGCGGGCTATGCTGCATTGGCGGCAGGTCGAAGTTTTGTGATTGGGTTTTTTTTTCTGTTTGTCTAGGGAAGTTTTTATGGAGGTTGAGTTCTGCTGCAGCCTAGGGCGCCTAACAAAGGCGACGGTGGAGGTGAGTGTGGAGCTCGATTGAGGGTCAAAAGTGCAGTCCATTGAGACCCGGCCGTTTCTAGGGCACGGATTCTGAAATCTGTATGTACTCGTAGTTGCTCACAACCGAATAGATTCCATCAAATGTGAACGCTCATTCCGGGAAGCGCGTCACCAGAACAATGGAGGTTCGCTGGCAATGAGATCGGTATCGAATTAAAGTCGACACAAACGAAGGAAAGCATTTGAAAACCGTTTATCGACAGACATAAAACGGCATTTAGGTCCGACTATGGGTACAGTCAAGCGCCAATTCGTGGCCCAATTTTGGTCAATGATGTTGTTATGAGGCTCGATAGGAGCTAGGATAGGTCACTGGTTCACCGAGCACGAACTTCTGACATCTGTTGTTAATTTGGCGTTCACTGAGCACCCACTTTCGTTACTTTTCTCCTTTGAACGGACTTCATTACTTGAGGCAGAGAGAACAAATTCAGGTTAGCCCAATGGCCTCGGTTGTGTAAAGGGCATTTCCGCACTCTTTTTGGGGGCTAAAGCGCATGAGGCAGAAATTGAATGATTGAACGATTGATTTGACAACTCAGAAGGAAGCGGAAGGCGTGCTCTTATTTGGTCCGACTTATACTTTAATTCAAATCTATCGGGAGGAACATGACGTGATTTTTGTCCCAAAGTTGGCCAGCCTCTTTTGTTGCTCTTGTGCATCATGGCAGAAATATCATCATTCTGAGCGTCCTTTTGCGTCGTAAACCAGTCTCAAAGCTGACCATTTCATCAAGTAGGTACATGACAAAACATAGGGTAAGAAATAGGGTACAATTCAGAGGTTCAACACAGGAAGCGTCAATTCCAGTCAACACTGACAGTTTGCTCTTGTGCATCATGACACAAATATTATCATTTTGAGCGTCCTTTTGCGTCGTATCCCAGTCTCTAAGCCGTCATCAAAATGACAAAACATAGAGAACTCTAAAAAACGATGAGGAATAGGGGACAATTCGGAGATTCAACACAGGAAGCTTCAATTCCAGTCAACACTGACAGTTTGAAAGTCGCTCGGGTGATTATCCCAAGCCAATGACGTCAATCAGACAATCAATCTAGTTCTGCGGGTCAGTCGAGAACGGAAGTCACTTCAATAATTCGGGTGGCATCAAAACTGCCAACCTTGGCAGTCGCACAGAAGAACTTCTGACATCTGTTGTTAATTTGGCGTCCGTCTCACGAGAGCATTGCTTGCTTCGCAATCGTGTGGACTCAGACTCGTCCAGAAATGCCAAAGATTTCTCGTCTCACTTTGTTTGAACAAGCAGACGAATTCCAGACTTGAATCGCCTCTTCCAACTCCGACCCGACCCTGAACAAATTCGTGATCGAAGGAACAAACAAGGCTGTTTGCATATCAGACGATTCCCTTTACCAACCCAGGCGCAGAACACAACCGAAGTGAAGAAAAACAAGCACCATACCCTGACTCATCACTCAAAAAGTGATATCATTTCCTCCATCCGACGTGTCCCTGCGCTCGTTATCTCAAGTTCAAAGGTCTCCCTTGTTTTATCAGTCGCACATTACCATACCATATCCGAACCACATCTATGCATCCCAATGCAGGCTTACCCGATACCACTCCCGCTCCCGACTCGACTCAACCCGACTATCTCCATTTCAAAAACAATTAAAACACAGCCTTTCCTCTTCCGTCCTTCTCTCACTCGCTAGCTCACTCACTCTCCCACACGAGCACATTCCTCGAAAATCAGTTGAATTTTTGAATAGGAATACGAAACCAAAAATGACCCATCCCCCGTGACCGTTCCCCTCCGGGAAACGATGGTTTGGTGTGCCGATAATATAACAACACACAACCAACACACGTGACCTTAAATGTCTAGTATCGATAAGAGCCGAGCAGAGGAACCCAGTATCCCTTGCAAGCGAAAACCGACGCGACACTGGGCGCACAAACGAAATTCACACACACTCACACACGCAGCCCTGGGCCGGTGTGGTGCCTGGTCTGGCTTGAAAACGTTTTGTGATTCAAATTCTCTTGGATTTTTGAATTTTTAAGGTTTTTTTTTTAGTGTTTTTTTAATTTTTTTCTTGTGTTCGTTTTGCCGAACTTAACATGCGAACTCATCCAATATTCATGGGTCTGGCGTTGGGGCTCGTAGTGCGCCCCTGTCCCTCCGTCGTCGTCGTCGTCGTCAGCCATTAGGAACGTTTTGCATATTTGTTCTAGATTCCCGTGCTCGGCTCTCTCGGCCGGTCGAATGTCGCCTGGGCTACGAGGCGACTGTGGGCTTTAGAAATGTTTTCGGCGGACGGGACGCATTGCTCGCCTAACAATGGGCTCGTAATTAGGAACCGGAGGAGGGGAGCGTGCGACAATGGACGAGATCACTTGGAATCATAGCGGGACGAGATTATGCAAGGATAATGATGGGAGCGATATTCACGGGGTAAGTGGACGTTTGACCTCTTCCTGTATGGGAATTTCTGAGGTTGACCGACAAAGTCGTCTGTTTGTTTGCAGACTCACCCTGGCCGGGGTTGGGCGAGAAGCAGCTGACGGCGGGTTTTTGTATTCGACGGGAAGTGAGTGCGGAAATGGGGACAAAAGAGATTTGACTGAGTTTTGTCGGGTAGTGGTAGTTTTTTTGAACGTTAACTAGAAGGTAGTTGACGAAGCTGGGAGCGATAAGCAGTCGCTTTCACTTGGGATGGTTTGGGAAGGTTTCACCTGGTATTCGACTTTGGACTGGACTTAGGTCTGGAATTTGACGGGTTCTGGGTCATGGGAGAGACGCTAGCAAGGATTGCATGTGTTCTTTGCGTCATAGTCGCTAGAACTAAGAAGTCCATGTTCATTACGAAACGCAGAGGATGGCGTGTCGACCCTTAAGCACTTGAAACTCTGCTGTGTCTAAGCTTGAAGCTGAAAACGCGGAATAGGTTCAACGAGCACAAGAAAAGAGAAAACGATTCTTAAATTTGGGCCCAGGTCCAGGACGGACTGTAGACCCACAACGCAAATGATGGTCTTAAGGTTATGTTCTTGCTTGTATGGCGTTACAATCTGTGGGGCTCACAAACCAACATCACGAACTGTTCCTATGTCTCGGACAACGAGTTGCTTATGGTCTGTCTCCTCATGAGCCAACCATGTTCAGGTAAGGTTAGAGTGGTTGACTACCTTAAGCCCTAAACCACACTTAGGACTTTAGTATGCCCGCTGAGTTACAACAAAGATCTAATAAGTCCCAATCTGCGAGACATTTGGAGCTTGAAGCAAAGCAATGAAGTTGAAATATGAGGCGTTCAAGTGGCTAAATCTGCGAGATGAGAGAGAGTGCAGAGAAGGTGTGAAATTGCTTCTTCTTACTCGTCATCAATGGAGCTTCTGTAGAAGTCGCTACAGGCGATACAAGGCGTGGATTCCAATGAATGGTCGGTTATGACGCGGATGCGAGTTCTAAGAATCGGCACAATCAGCCGCGTGAGTGTGTTAGATCGATAGGAGGCCGATAGTAATGAAGCACCCAGTGCCAGAAGATCATCTACGTTTGGTGTGAGTAAGTGCTTCAAGCTGTAGTTGATGTTTTGTAGTGACATGGCCAGTTCCAGTAGATCATCTACGTTCGATCAGCTTTAGTAGATGTTTGGTACTGTCATGGTCGGAAAGAGTGTTGACGTGGTGCCCATTCTAGCGCTCCAAGTACAACGTAGGCGTCCTCTGTGCAGTTGCCGCAGTAGGACACAACGCGGACTGATGTCCAGGAATAAGCAACACTATGTTCCTTAATCACACAAGCTTTCAACTAAAATCAACTTAATTCGATGGTTGATAGAGAAGGCTTGCAGGAGTAGTCACCAGCTGGCGTACTAATCGACATCACCTTGAGCATATATTATTGACAACGGATCTGCCTCATCTCACAACACAATCAAAGACAGTTGTGTCCTCCGCCATGCCGTTTTATTGCAGGAAAGTATATATTTTCTGTCACTTCTTGGGTTCCACTCTCTATTTCGAAGCCGCTCTCTACGTGGTTGGCAATGTTTTCAAAGAGTCGCAGAATTGGGCTTCGAAATTGTAACAGAAATTTGGAACTGATCAACTGATGATGGCAATTTAGGAAAAATGAATTTTAACAGTTTCTTCAGTCTGCTGCATCTGAACACTAACAGAAAACATTTTACAAGACTTGATTGAAGAAATGACACAATGAAGCAGACTCACTGGCTTGAGTGAACCGCAGCTGTGGGTCACAAGGATTCAGGTAGACTTACGTGTATCGATTCAGGCGTACGGAAGCCAGAGTTTTGGGCATTCCATGTCGGAGTCTTTTACCCTTTACCTTACTTTATGACCACCGCTGCTACAAAATCCACCTCTTGTAGCCAATGAGTTACAGCTCATCTCTGGAGTTTACGTACAACCTTAACCCGAGAGTGAAATCTAAAATTTTCCCTTGAGTCCATTCTAAACGCTCTCAACTGACTTCAGCCTTAGCTCCCACCCTTATTCAGACATCAATTCAGAATGCCTTGTCTGCTGCCACCAGGTTGAAGAGAAAGATAGAAGACGATGGCAAAACTACGTCATCGAAGATTCATTCTGTTTCCATTTCCATTAATCCCCAAACCGATGCCAACCGTGCCCAATTCAATCGCACTTAGAGAGCAGCCACCGAACGCAAAAGGAAACGTCATTAATGTCAACTTTGCTGTATCTCGACACAAGCAGCTCCCGTTCGACAAAAGGATAACACAAAGGCTTTCACAGATGCAAATTCACAAGGGGACTTCTTTCAAGTGTACACCACTGACTTACATTCGATTCCTGTCATTTGTCGCTTTGCCAGATGCGGATCCAGTTTACAGCCTCCTGACGACGCGTCGGCCGCATCGTCCTCGTCCTCCTCCTCATCATCCATCATCGACTCTGACTAAGTGCTGGCCTGCGTACGGGTATGTGTGTGGTGCTGGGTGTGTACCTGAAATGAGAATAAAGAAAATTCAAAATCAATTATGAGGTCCTTGAAGGGGATTTCGCTTTTGTGCGCTGTATTTGTTGGTGGTTAATGTGCGAGATGTGTAAATGATTCGCGATTTCCGTCACAAGGACAATGGGAAAGCTGCACATTTGTGCGGTGCCGGTGTTTCTGCAACACATTTCTGACGGTTGCTCCGCTCGCTCGCACGGCGTGCCCAACACAACAAGTCTCTTGAGTCCCGAATCAACCAGAAAATTATGGAGTAATTAATTTTTTTTTTGTTTCTTTCGTTCGTTCGCAGTGCTCGCTGGCTTTCCTTTGTTTGCAGTTATCCTTTATCCAGTGCACTCCTCGAGTGCACAGTACACTCCCGAATGCATTGTTCCACGGCGGCGGTGTACTTGTGATGAAACAATGGAAAGTAGACTTCTATTCTTGGGGTGGGATCTTTTTATTTTTCTCCTCATTTCATTTTTTTTTTTTGGGGTGATTTAGTGATGATGAGGACGAGGACGAGGTGGATGGCGATGAAATAAGGATAATGGAAGCGAAGAAAACGCGTGGTGGTGGGGTCCACGGGAGAGCCTGCAACAGGCTTCTCGACGAAACAAAAGTGTTTTTGAGAAGACTGCACACACGCATTCGGGAGACGCATCGTCGCGATGGCAAGGAAGTGGAAATTCTGGAGTGGTGGTGAGCATTGATTCGGTGGGTATTGGGTTGACATCATCTGCCAGGCGGAAGGGTTGGCCCTTGACGAGAAGGACCTGAGCATCGTCGATGCGGCTGCTTGTGACACATGGCTTCGGCTTTTGTGTGTGTGCGATGTGACTTAGTTTCGTTGCGACGAATGACGGAGATTTGTGACAGATGGCGCTTTAAAATTTGGTTTGCAGCTATAGCTTCTGTGGATTGAATTGCTTTCCCTTTGAAGATTTTCAATAGGGAACCGAATGTGGTCCCAACTGAATGTGGGATGGGAGGATGGAGAAGTCGTTTAGTGGATACAATTCCTGATGATGGGGAAGCGGAAGTGTTGATCTTGCTTGCGTCTAGTGTTTGTCAAAGCAAGATAGAAGTGTCCATCTAGATCATGACTCTTCAAGGGACTTGTTCTTGCATTCGTGGTGGTTAGAATTTCATCTGTTCATTGGGCTTCCTAGAGAAAAACGGATGTGTCCAGAGCCGTGGGAACGAAGCACATACATGAAACGACACACATCATCGAGGACTTGGACAGACCATCTCAATTGGCCGCTTTAAAAATCGAGGAAGTCGAAGATTTGGTCGGAGAAAAGGACTGAGCCGATGGTCTTCTTCGAGAGAAAAGTTCTACGAGCGATTATGTTTGCGTTGATGACAACTAGCACCCAGGCGTAAAAACATCATCCAGCATTTAAGGTGGCTGGGTCATGTGGAGCACTTGATACCTAAAAGCCATCGAATTATATGTTCACTCTAAGTCTAAGGTTCAAGGGAAATCTTGGTTGTACAGTTTTGCTGACATGATCCAGTTGTAAATGAAGTTCGAAACGAATCGCAAGAATAGTACTTTGGATCCCCTTGGATTCTGTTGGCGGGAAAGTCAAAATTCGACCGGCTTTCATTCAAATAAAGCCTACATGGGAAGACATCCTAAACGGACAGGCCCTTGTGTGGGCCAAGTGTCTTTAGATGGTAAGCTGCCTTAAACGGAAGCAGCTCTGTTATTCGGATGGCTCCCTTAGACCGCGAGCAATGTCAGACAGACATCTTACGCTGACAGCGTTGTCAAGCTATCAGGCTTTTCAAGTGGACAACTAGTCAATTTTGACAAACACTCCCCTTCTACAGATGGTCAGCATATTTAGGCTTCAACTTAGGCTCAGAAAGCGGACAACACCTTTGGACTGACTTCTTCCTTAGGTCAACAGCTTCACCAAACAGACCGAGAGCAGAGAGATCGTAAAGGGGGACGTACGCCTGCCTTAACCTTACAGATGCCTCTTAGGTGTACATGTTCTGTAGCGGAAAACTCCTTCCGGACAGCTCAGGTAGACTCTGTACACGGACAACTCCTATAGACAGACTGCTCCGTTCGGCAGACTCTTTCTTTAGGCGCACAGCTGCCTAAGACGAATGGCCTTTTAATCTGGAGTACCCATAAGTTAATACAGTTGCCCTTAACTGTCTCATTTACCCAACCACACATGGAACAAACCACACCGCCCTGCCATCGTTGCCGCCTCTTCAAAAGGGACACACATTTTGTGGTCACACCAAGCAACCGGAGAGTGGACTGCAAGCGAAAACAGTCTAAATGTGATGCCAGGAAGACCCGGAAACAGTCTCAGACCTCAGATGGATGATATTTAGTGGTTGGTGGATGGTTCTATGGTCTCATGTTAAGGACTCTCTAAGAGCTCCAATTGCTTCGAGGATCTTGAACGCCTTGGACTCTAAATGTGAAGTCCTTGCAGAAAAACATGCACCAAAGGACACCCATTTTCGCTACAGTTATGCCAAATCCCAAGCACGCATCTCTCTCCAGTTAAACGCAATAAAGCATTCATAACTCCCTCCTTCGCCCTTCAAAAGTTGCACGCTCGCAAGCGCAATCGTCCACATCGAAAGACCATCGGTCGTCTGTCAAGAGATACATAAGTCTCTCGTTCGCTCTGCTTGCTTTTCATTTCACTCGCCCCCATCGTGTGGCACTTGCACAAAGTGCTCCCGTCACACCGTCTGACCGCTTAACCATTCATCACTCCTACTGGCATCGCCTTTTAGCGGTGCAACTCTCGTCAACCCACAGCTCAGCAAACACACACATACACGAGCGCCAGTTGTCATCTCAATAAACTTCTAATTTAATAAAAATATTATTTCATATTTCTCTGAGGAAAGTCGTCCTTTCTTCTCGTGAGTGCTTAGTGCTAAGCAATCTCCTTCAAATCGAGTATGAAAATTCGCCAAAACTCCCTCCCCCCCTCCACCCACACACACACAGTGGCGTGGTATTATCGCACACTTTACATCGAGTCGTTGGCTCGTCGCTTGTCCCAATTCCATTGTCCCAGCTCATTGTACCAATATCCTGCACTCAACTCTGCTTTTGGAATCCATCAAAAGCAATCATTTCGCATCTCCATCTACGCCACACAATGAGCCGAGGAGACGCTGGCTGCAGTCGCGGCGACCGATCCGTCCACAGCACTTTTCATTCGCCGTGAGTGTTCAGGAGCGATCGCGGGGAGTAGCAACAAAAAGCGAGGAAAAAAACAAAAGGACGAATCTCTTCAGCTCCTGCTGTTGATGCTGTTGCGTCTTTTGTGCTCCGAAGGAGTGAAGCAGGAGAGAGTAAAAAAAATCTGAATAAATTCTTTTGTGGCACGAATTTAAAATGAAAGAACTACACACGGCGAGGATATCTTCTCTCCGTCCTCCTTGAGTCGCAAACAAACCAGGCACCAGGCTTCCGTGGTGTCCCCTCCGGCTTAAGATGTTTGTACACGAAAGTCTGAAGGCGGTGGCGCGCAGAGTTTGGCTTCGTCTTGGCTGCGTCGTCTTCTTCTGGCGTTGATGTGAATCAACTGGCCCCGGACAATGAGAATTCCTTCAACAGAAAAGGATTTCTGTTTAATTCGTCTCCTCCGTCTTGCTCGCGTTCGGTTTGTGTGCGCGTTTTTTCTTCTGCACTTTGCATCCTTTATTATCTTGTGGAGGAAACTCAACTTCATTCGCGTCAACAATAGTTCGGTACAAACCCGAGTGGTCAGAAGGGAGGGGGGTGTATCTGAAAACCTACGTCACAATTAAAATTCATCACGATTACGAGATGAAATGCAAACACCAACTAGTTGTGGGTGTGGCAGTGAGTTGTGTTCCTTCTCTGAGGAATTTCCAACACGGAATCGCATCCTTTTGAGTCTCCGATAACGGGCGAGCGAGAGAGTGGCGCCCAAGTGGGACGGTGAACGACGGTTGTGCTTGGAGAGCCAGTCTCGGATTTGGCTGCTGACCTTCCTGCTTTGTCTTAAGAGGTGGGCGTGTGCATGACACCGGAGAAGGGTGAGTCTTTAAAAAAATATCCCACACAGACGTTCTTTATCACTGCAGGCGGATGGGTTTTTTGAGTGCCAGCAGAGTGCAGCCGCGCTGTGAGGAGTCCTTTGTTTGAGTGGCTGCTCATTGGCAGTGATGCGGGAAATTTATTGCAGACATTCTTGGATGCAGTCATGAGTCGTGAACTATGTAGGAGACGTTTGAATTCATCATGCTGTTGCTCATAATCGCAATGATGGCCTCCATGTCCTAGATTTTTGGGAATGGAAATGCTGCTCAATGTCTCACAACAGTTCCGTGGCTAAATAAATGGTCTGGACTTGGAGGCATTCTTTTGGAAAACGGTGGTCTAATCATCGAACAAGTGCTCTGTCCATTTCCACCTTCAGTTCAAATTGCAAGTCTGCCGAAAGTAGAATTCAAGGCCAGCAGAATCGTTCCTGGTCGTCAAATAGATAGGAATCACTGGATTGCCTGACAGTCAGTTTATTCGCTAGTTGAACTTAATGTCCTTCGTTGGGCGCCAGTTCAACCGATTCTTGTGTTAGTGCCAAATGAAGACGCTACACATCACTGGGCATCTTGCAGACAACAAAGCCTAATTGAATTTACCTACTGGAAGTGAAGGATAATGACAAACGCTACAGGGTGTTGTGTCTCCTCAAGTTGTTTCCAGTTTCACTTGACCGAATCCGTGGACGGCAACTTCGAGACCAGGGAGAGCATGGCCCTCAATCCACATAAGATCCCAATCCCTGAATGAGCTGAAATTGTCCTCCGAAGTTGCTGGCACACTTGAGTAATCAGCTGGAAGACATCGCCGTCTTCCCAAAATAAAGGCACATCCGTAGACAAAAGCGGCTGGGTCTTGTTAACTTGTGACGAGTAGATCAACGGTCCCATCAGGTGGTCCTTTCAATCCCACTCTCTGGGCCAGTTTATGTTTATGACAAACAGAGAAGATGCTTCAGTCAAGCAGAATTCGTACTGTACCTCGAAGCGAGTCTTAATCATGTTGAATGCCTAAAGCTCCTATTCAGAGAAGGAGTCAGTCAAGGACTGTTCGGCTCTAGAACAAGACACCTCGATGCTAACACGGACAATGGACCTATGCTGGCCTAAGTGTGGCTGCCGCCTTTCCGTACAGCACTCAGCCACTTCAACTTAAATACGGAGAAGTTGAGATCCTTTGTTGGGCGCCAGATCCAACAATTCTTGAGTGGGCGCCATATTGAGACGCCGTAATTGCAAGGGATTGTAAAGTTAACAGACACTAGAGACAACTGGAAACGCCTTTTATTTGATCCCCATTTAAACATGAAAAAAGGCATAAAGAGGCGAAAGGATTAGGAAGGGTAAAAATAGACACCACGTTGGGCGCCATTTCGAGGGCACTATCAACTTTCCATCCAAATTTAAACCCGTGCACCTAAGATGTGCTTAAGACATCGTATTTAAAAATAACCAGTCTCCCATTCCGGCCTGTTATCTGGTGGGCGGAATCCAAGAAGTAGCCTAATTCAAAACCAAAGAGCTCAGACTTCCGAAAGAGACTGAAATTGTCTCATGCTACACTAAAGAAGCGAACAATTCAAGAACTGATGACCAGAAAGATCATGGATGTTTAGTGATCCTGCTAAGCTTTACGTTGGGCGCCACTTTTTTTCCAGTATTGTGTTTAAAGTGGACCCCAACGGAAGGTGTTCAATAGCATTTAAAAATTCACCACTTTACAGAAACCAGATCCAAACACACTTCAACTCCTCTCCCCAGACACTTGCAAGAGGCACGTCTGGCTGGTCACAAAGATCTCAATTATTCAATTGAATGCCCCACTTTCTGACCAGAAAATGTAATCCCCAAACAGAAGCCGAGAGAAGCAGAGTCCACCAGAGACCAAGTCAGCGTTGGCATGCTCTTGCATGCCTATGCGGCGTACCATCTCTGCAAGCCACCACGGCAAAATCTCCTCAGTCCGGTCACCTCTGTGCGCCCCTTTTCCGGCTCATAGCATAATAATTTCGTTTCGGACCAGATGTGCCAACACAGATTATGACCAAAGAACGTTAACTGATTTTCAGGAGTAATTGCGTCTTGTCCTTGTACTTAGCAAACAGCCAACAAGCATTCCTTATTAATTCCTCAGCCAAAGCCTCCCAAGAGATTATCGCCCACCCTCCCCATCGGACCGCTCCAGACCATGGCATGCCGTTCCTCCGCCCGCCGGGCGCATGCCATTCCTGTGGAATTGTTTAAATATATCTCTCGAATGGTAATTTCTGGAAATGAATGTGCAAAGGCCCTTAGTAGGGGGACGGAGCAACGTTTTAGTTTGATTGGATTGCGAGAGGATGGGTGGCTGTCCCCCAGGTGATGTCATCCCGCCACCCATGGACAAACGCATACATGTGCATCTCTCACGCACGCACAGCAACGATCCCGAAGTCAATCGATTAACACGCACTGGAGGAGCGTCCCACCTCGACGAAGACATCGCATCCACCCAATGGATGCGATTTCTCTCCAGGAATTTCATTACCGAGGCTATGCATTGATTTGACGTCAGTGCTTGAGAGATCTGAATTTTTAATTGCCCCGCTGCCCGCCGGAACCCTGGAGTTGACAAATTCCCTGAACGGGGCACTCGTGCGATGAGGCCCGGTGTTCCTGAAATACTTCGCATTTGCTTACATTGGCCGGGTGCTTGTGTTTACACAAGACCGCCGCTGTTTCTTATGAGTTCTTGGCCGCAGTGGGCGGTGGGGTAGGGACGTGAATGGCGTGTGATTTTTAAACAAATCGAATTTCTAATTAAAACAGCAGAGTCGGCTCGAAGCCGGACCACACTGTCTGGACTGGAGCAACGCCGGCCGTGCGTGGCGTGGCGAGTGTCCGATGAAGTCATCGCTGCGGATGCTTTGCCACGGAAAGCGTGTGTTTAGATGAACAAACGAGTGCCTGGTTTACTGCGTGATGTTTTCCTGCTGTGCGGATGGGGGGGCTTTCAACACCACCGACGAGGGTCATGATGAGATTTTTGTTGACAATTTATGTCGATGAAGTGGTGAGAGCGATCTGGGAATGATCTTAGTTTGGTGGGGTACCACAAGGATGGATACTAAGGCAGTGTACTGTTTGACTTTCATTTGGGCTATTTTATGACAAGAGATGAGTGATTCGAGTCGCTTTACTGCCTTTTGGTCGATTTGCTGACTTCTCAGTCACGAGCAGGCATTGACATCATCGTGTTGTTGAACTGTGTCAGGACAACGCCCTTAAGGAGATGAGTTCTGCTGAAGTATATCATTCCTTCATTTAGCTGCTCCCATTTTAAGGCGCGGCGCACACACCGCGAGTTATTTGCAAACTTGCTTGAACATATGGCTACATGTCTCAGGAATGAGAACACGTGCACTTGTGAGAAATAGTGAGTGTGATTAAAAAGTCTTCCGGCAACAGGCGGGAATTCCGTTGAACAGGACAACATGGAAACCGAACCTCTTGAAGTCCTCGTCAAGTCCTGAGAATGCGATGCAAGCGTTTTAGACAAGCTTTAGAAGGTTTATACGAGTTAAATCACATCTGAAACAGAATTTGATTGCAAGGGCAATGTGGCCCAGACAAGCCGCGGTTGACTTCAAACGCTCCGTCATTTAGTCGCCAGGTCGTTTAATGGCTCAATCAACTGACTGACCAATGTCTCATTAACTCAATTGTTCAGTCGTTTACAGACTCTGTGATTAAATACTCAGTCATTCAACCACCTAGTCGCTAAGTCACTCAGTAGATCAATCGCAGTCTATCATCGCTAAGCCGTGTGCTTGTTAAGTCTCATAATAATACAGTCGCCGAAACCCTCACTAGCAATCCCGCTCAGTCTTCTAATCGTTAAGTCAGCCATCCAATCGCTCAGTCGCTGAAAGGATTTATCGTTTAACTGGTCAGTCGTGCAAGTGCTTATTCGCTTAATCGCTTAGTCACTCAACAGCCTGTCTCTGAATCGTTCAGTCACCTAATCGCTCAGTCCTTGGATCGCTAAGACGTTTAATCGGTCAGTCACTAAATTTGACAGTCGCTTCATTACTCATCGCTCAGTCGTTGTTCAATACTTCATCTCCTACCTAAGCTGGGTAATCCTTTTTTTGGAATTGAACGGAAAAGGGAATTTCCGCTGCCAAAGCTTCATCAAGGCATATCTAGACATCCCTGAAAGTCCTCACATCTGCTTCATCACGCCATCAGGCAGTGTGCGACTTTGGGAAGTTTTCACGCTCCATTCAACTCCATCTTAAGAGGCCCCGGAAGAGATTTCCTGTCCAAACACTGTGCTTCATTGATATTTCAAAAAATAAGAATGTTGGTGTCCTGACGTCCTCCTCACCTACAACAAATGTCCTGTGTGTGCCGATGGATGATAATTCTTCATGGGGAACCATATGCGCACGATTGTCGATCGGGAAGTTGCCATCTTTCTCATCAAGCAGTTCATGGCTTCACCAACAACTTAGTAGATCGATACTTCCTGAGCATGGTGCGATAGAATACACACCCTCTTTCTCGTTCTAAAACAGCAAATTCGAGGAAGACCTGTCCACGAAAAGCCACTCATTGTATAAAATACCCGCCAGGCCTTGAATGAGAAACAAATTTCCCTATTCAACGGCAATCTCCGGAAGACTTTCAAATCACAGCCTCCACTTCTCAGAAGGGAGTGTGTTCTCACTCCTGAGACGTGCAACCGTGTGTTCAAGCTTATCAGTTTGCGGCGAGACGAGTTGGCAAATAACTTCCCATGACAGGATGCTGACGCATTGACTCTGCGAGAGCACTGATCACAATGAAATGTCTTGAACTCTTTGAAACACATCCACTCAGTCAGTCAGAGAGCGCCCCCTCTTAAAACTGTGTTTAGATCACACCAGCCCGCAAGTACGTACAACACCCGCAGTACATCCGGCATCACACATTCCGCTCAATGGCACACAAAATTGAAAAATTAATCCCCGGCCGCAGCTCTGCGGTTTGCATTCGAAATTCACTGCACAAAAAATTGCTCCCAAAGCGAAACAACAAACATTACTTCAGTTATCACCGAGTTTTGTCATCATCATCTCCTAAAACTTTTCCTCTTCCTCCCTCCCCCTTTCACAAAAAATTGCGCATCCGTTCATGAGTGCATGGGTGAGTCTCTGCGGGTGTGTGCGTTTGTGTCGCTGTGTTGGCTTGTGATAAAATTGTTGTCCCAAAACTTACAACCACATTCCTCAGCCAAGCTCGTTCACAAAAAAGTATCCATTCCTCCATGCTCTGGAATGGATATGAGTGTGGTAGTGTGTGGATGCTTTGGGGGGTTGAAAATGCTGCACAGCCCATCGCAGTGCATATAAATTACATAACTTAACTTTATCAATTATGCATATTTTCATTCAATTATTTAACATGGAATTAAAGCAATATAGCCCCAGCAGGTAGATAACGGTGATGTGGGGTGGCTGAGGCTTGGGCTGGGAGTGAGAGAGAGAACGAGCAGGCAGCAGGATGTCATTGAGAAGGGGATGAACGACACATACAACATCCCCGTGTGTTGGATACACATTTTCTCCTTTTTTTTTGAAACATTTTGCCACCCCACCTCCGCCTGTGCAAGCCCTATCGAGCTATGTGCGGTGAAAAGTTACGTCAAAGAGGGTGGGGAAAAAAATTTAATTGATAATGAAAAATATATTCACGTGTAAAATGTGCGGCAGAGGCTGGGGATTTGACTAACATTATACCTCTCGGCTCTCGCCCCTCCCCCGGCCGGGTCTCGGACGATGTTAAACTCTAGCATCGATATTGGAGGTGGAACTTTAGGCATTGTTTGACACATGCGATAAGCGGATAAATGTCGAGGATTTTTTTTGCGGTGGTTTCTTATCCCATATGTCCCACTTCCGATGGACGTATGTGTGTGTGCCTGCCTGTGAGTGGTGAACATGGAAGTGGATGTTTTTTTTTTCCACATCTTGAAATGTGTCCTCGGGGAGAAGATTCCGTTTAATTAAAAGTTTCTGCAGTTAGTTTTTTTTTTTTGGCGACGAACAGTGGACAGTCAAGTAGTGAGCGGAAGTTTGTAGAAGGATGCACTCTGCACTCTGAAGGTGGATGGCAGAACGGCTCAAATGGTCAAGAAAATGGTGGATGTCGTCCTTAAGTCTACATTGTTTCGTGGATTGGAAAGTGAATCAAGCCTCTGAGGCTTAATTAGAACTACTTGGAGTTTCCTTGAACTGAGAAAAGTTGTGGGCATTGACGAGGACTTAATGGACTGTTTGGGGGAAGTACACATCTCAATCGATACCTTACCCTGTCCGAATATCGAATGACTTTTTTTACCCGCAAGAGGACATGCATGATTACTCTGAGTGGTCGCATCTAAAGCCGATTTGTTCATGTAAGGATGAATCTAGTTCCCACATCCTCTTACTTCTTTCTGTGCCGCCCTTAACAGACGGAAACAAACAGAGTGTACACCCTCGCTTTATAATCAGTCAAACGTCAGAACAAAAAGGAAACCGCTCGTGTAGTCCGTGTCCTTGTTGGAGGAGGCCTTCAGTCTTACTTCGACTCCGACTGGCGAAACTCTTGTAACCAAGGGGGCTTGAAACTCCATCCTCGACCAAGCCTACTTCCCTCCAAGTCATCTTCAGGACATCGTCAGTCCCTTGCCTGGACTTCCCCGGGAAAAGCGGAAAGATTTTCCTTGCCACAAGGTTTCCAATTCTTAGTATCGACTGCGACTCTACCACTAGCTGCCCATTCTCGTCCTGACGTGATTTTAAATATATTCCAACGCAGGATTCTCAGAAGCTCTCGTTACTCAATAAAGGCTTGATTTCTAAGCTTTTTGCTTTATTGCACACCCCGCGGTGGCCGATGAGGTAATTCCACAGTGGCTGTCCGGACCTGTGTACCAGAAGGCAAATTGACATTGGCGCTGATAGATCCACATGCGGCGGCGGAGAGAGGGATAATTCTTGATGCATTTGGTTCGCCACATCGCCACAAAGCCGGGGAAGACAGGACATTGTCGTGGAACTCTTTTAGTCAATGGAAGTTAAAGATTCGTCGACAAGCCGTTGGCATCGATCTCATGGCCTGCAATGATCGCAGTCAGTCGTTGAATACCAGTCTCCTGGATCATACAAAATGAAACCCATCATCTCTGTTATACAGAGCAGCAGTGGTGGTCGACGAAAGTCATCAAGCCCTTGACTGGGATTTTAGAGAATGGAGGGCAACTTTAATTCGTATCAGATTGCTCACATTGAAGTTGAAGGGAAATACGGAGTTCCGCAGGGATGTCGGTTGGCACCTGTGTGTTTTCTTTGACAGAATAAACCATCCGTTGGGGGTGGTAAAGAAGAGTACGGATGACGAGGTGGTGGAAAACGCATTTATTTCCAGTTTGTTAGTTACAACGCCTCCTAACGGCAGAAAGTAGCAATCAGCATCGATCTTAGAGAATGCAGGGTAACATTAACTCAGACTCGGTTAAATCAAGGATCATTAATTTCACAATAAGAACAAGGCTTAGGATCGTTGGGTCTTAGTCACTAGTATTTACTCTGAATTAATGGCTGTGTTCAGAATTTTGATCTGTAACGACATTCTCACGCAACAAAGTGCATTCTTGAATGATTTAGTGCCAAACATCTCGGATACTGTCAAACCTTTTGGGTTCATTCTGGACAGGCAGCTAAGCTGGAAGCTGCAAGCCTGCTTTCTGGCCCACAGACAAATTTGTAAGCCGCGAGAATAAAATCAGCTGTTTTTTTTGTTTCTGCAGAAACTGCATGGGCAAAGAAGAAGTAAAAGGCATGCTCTCTTCTAGTTGGTTAGTGCAGTAGAAGTGATCTATTTCCTCCAACTGATTGCAAATCAATGGACCAGATCTAAGCGCATTCCGTCAGTCATCTTAAGCAGCTCCTTGTTCTTTTTCAAGCTCATGAGAGACAACTTAAGGCATCAGTGACCGAGTTATCCTCTTCTGATCAAAAATGTGATCCCATTTCATGTGTCTCTTGCAATAGCAGGGTAATTGCCTTCAACTTCACAATTCTAACCACCCTCCGTGCTCGAGAGCCCCAAAGGGCATTATTAACAAAATTAAAACAATTCGACAATAATTCCCAAAGTACAAAAAAAAACAGACTCTCATTGCCGTCCCCCACCATTCCCCAGCTGACACCCTTAAATGAACTGTTAATGATGTTTGGTTACAATGTATCGACATTTTATCGCAGCAATATTATCCAGATACAACTCGCACCCGAGAATGTGACAAAATTATGTTGGAAAACAGGCATGTGGTTTGCCTGTTCGCCATAAACAGCTCCACCGCCCGCCTCTACCCCTCTCTACACGCCTAAAAACAACTGTCTGGATCCCATAGTCAAACTCGCCTAAGCCTGCTTCCCGAGGCACTAACGCACCCGCCGATGGCAACAACCAACCACTGTTGACCGGGCCACAAAATAACAGAATGTAACGCTCCACACGCTACATCATCCCGGCGGCACCCCCGTGTCGCCAACCGCCACCAGACAGGAACGCTTACAACAACAAACGTAAATAACATCGAATTTAGTTTCCGGAAATTAAGAGCAATTTCCAGTCGGTTCGAGGGTATTAAGTGCTCATCCCAATCTCGCTCTCTCTCACTCTCTGTTCGGCCGCGCGCGTTTGTGTGTATCACGTTGTGGTGGTCTGCCTGTCTGCCTGCCCACCCTGCCCCCGATGACATCCTCCACAATCCTCTGTCCAATTCGAAAAATGGAGCGGCGTTCGTAATTTGTGTAAATTACTTGTCATAGACGACGCACGACGACAGCGACAATGGACAACTATCTCACACTCTCTCACCGACCGCCCGCTTGCCCGCTACCACCCACAATCCCAACAGCGATAACCGACACAAGCCGACCGATACCAGCCAAAGCAGCATCATCATCATCGCCAGCAGAGTGCGAGCGTATCATCAGAGACACAGCGCAGCTGGCCTCCTGCGGAAGTAGCCAATTCGTGAAGCGTACTGTATTCCGAAATCGAAACAGACAAAAAAACTGGTAGGAGAGTGAAAAAGAAAAAAAAATGCCACCGACAGCAACAACGAACAAGAACGAGAACAATGATGACGATGACAACCCGAAAAGGGTAGGGGCGGATTAACGCGTTTAATTGGATTTCTCATCAATGAGGAGCAAGGCAGCACAGCGCACTGTGCACAGGGACACGAGTCACAAGAGATTCGTATTTAGGGAGTCGGGACGAGCAAGCAACGGAACTGGCCTCGAATTCTTGATTATTGCTTTCTGCGGTTGGTCACCGCTGCCTTTGGTTATCACCGTCTATTCCGACGGCTGTTTATTCTGTGAATTATCTATTACAGATACAAGCAGATACTGATGGATACAGCCCGCACACACTCGCATGCACGCAAACGCAGGCGGCAGCATTTTTAATCAGAGGATGCCACCACATTGTTGTGAAGAGCCTCAATGTTTGTTCGACAATAACTCGCGTGAAATCGTGTGTAAGATGTTCGACTCGAGTTTCCCCATCCTCGAGACGGGGCAGTGGTGGCGACCAGAGAGGATGAATAAAAAATCTGACAGTGGTGATGATGTCGCGTTTGAAGGAATCTCACGATAATTCCAGAAATAGAGTGGGTGTCATGGGTTAGTGACGAGTTTCGCGGATGGAATAATGTACAGTGGAACGCAACGCAACGGAAGTTGTCGTCATCGGCGATGGTGGAGGATGTGGCATATTTAAACATGATCGTCATGAGGAGGGAAATGTTTTGATCAGATCTGCGCTTATTGAAGGGAAATGTGGAGTTCCACAGTGGTGTCGGTTGTCCCCTATGCTTTTTCAGTTGCAAATAAATCGTCTGTGGAGGGCGCGCAGCAATGAAGAAGAAAATGGAAGACAAAGTGTTAGAAAACTCATTTATTCCAAATGATTTACAGCGTTTCCCCCCTTTTAAGGACCAACCATGAGCCAACATGGGCTTATATTGGAACTGGACGAAAAGTAGGCAAAAGCATTGTGGCTTTCATTTGTGGTTTGTATCAAACGAAATTGTTAAATTTGAATTTTACAAACTTAGACATCGACTTAGAGATCAACTCCGCTACAGTAAGCAACAATGACGGGAAGTTAACGAAACTGAACGAAGCGGTTATTGGCTCGCTGTACTCGCTCGTCCAAACTGAATTGTAAAAATTTAATTTCACAAACTTAGAGACCGATTCGTTTCACCTCCACTGCAGTAAGCAGCAATGACGGAAACTAAACGAAACTGAACGAAGAGGTTATTGGCTCGCTGTACTCGCTCGTCCAAACTGAATTGTAAAAATTGTATTTTACTGAATTAGTGACCGATTCATTTCTCTTCCACTGCTGTAAGCAACAATGACGGGAAGTTAACGAAACTGAACGAAGCGGTTATTGGCTCGCTGTACTCGCTCGTCCAAACTAAATTGTAAAAATTTAATTTCACAAACTTAGAGACCGATTCGTTTCACCTCCACTGCAGTAAGCAGCAATGACGGAAACTAAACGAAACTGAACGAAGAGGTTATTGGCTCGCTGTACTCGCTCGTCCAAACTGAATTGTAAAAATTGTATTTTACTGAATAAAAGACCGATTCATTTCTCTTCCACTGCAGTAAGCAACAATGACGGAAACTTAACGAAACTGAACGAAGTGGTTATTGGCTCGCTGTACTCGCTCGTCCAAACTGAATTGTAAAAATTGTATTTTACTGAATAAAAGACCGATTCATTTCTCTTCCACTGCAGTAAGCAACAACGACGGAAACTTAACGAAACTGAACGAAGAGGTTATTGGCTCGCTGTACTCGCTCGCCCAAACTGAATTGTAAAAATTTAATTTAACAAACTTAGAGACCGATTCATATTCCTTCCATGGCAGTGACGGAAACTTAACGAAACCGAACGTGGTTGTTGGCCACAGTGTATCATATCGGCCCAAAAGGGTTTTGTTCAGGGAGCCAAGTCAATATGACGAAGATTGATCTGATGAGCCTGTCCCTCTTATAATTTCATTTATTGCATAGAGTCCTGCCTTTCCAGACCCCATTTAACACCTGATTGCGATGAAGCTGGGTAAGATTCTGGAACGTTGTGCGGATGCACAAACCGAACACTTAGTTTCTGCACTTAGATATGACTCCAGTGACAGCAGCGAGAAGTAACATCACAGACACCATAACTCAAGCAGGCAGTAAGTGTATCATGCTGCTCAAAGGTTGGCGCCAAGACTAGATCTGCCAAGTGGATCCCCCTAGGGTTAGTTCACAAGTCCGTTGAAAGGGAAACAACAAATCAAGTAAATCACAACATTTGATGGTCGCCGATATCCCGGAATCTTCTCGCATGTTATCCTACCAAGCGGTGCCCTGGATTGTGATGACACTCAATGTTAAGACCAGTCTACATCTGTTTAAGACAGCAGACTGTTTGGGGTCTAGTCCAGGTTGGCTGAGGCACACACTTATGTAGAAATTCAAGATTTTGTATTCTAGGGTGCCCAAGATGAGCTAATCTTTACTTATTCGTAGGACAGCACATTTTTAAGTCATTGACGTAGATCTTGAAGTACGTCATGCCGTCCTGTTACCGAGTCCAATGCTGCAGACGATGCGCGTGCTTAAGGTTTGCGGAAATAAGTAGGAACGAGCTCCTGGCAACTTGGCGTGCGAGGCTGGAGGCGGCCAATGACAGATTTGTAGGTTCACCCCGCGCACAGATGTGCTATACCTACACTGAAACGCCATTTGGCTTTTGTGGTCATTCATGCTTGTTGTACATCACTCATAAGCCGAATCAATTTCCAATTGAATTCATGAGAAATTACACACTCTTGCTCTGACAGTTGTTCGTCCACATGTCAGTGAAGGGGAGAATTTGTTGGAGTTGCTGGAAACTATTTTAGAGGCTTTTTTATTTCCATTACCACACGAAAATATGAATCATTAATGGACGCCGTTATTGACTCAGACAAATTTATCACAAGGGCTAGGCGCTGAGCATGGTATTGCTTAGGCCCTCATTTCATTTGAAAACAAAAGAACGGGTACATTCTAGTTGTGGCTGCTAATGCTGGGCATAGCGAGGGAGAAAAATCGAGGCGGAAAATCAACACCAGCTATGTCTCTGACTTTATGAATCAATGATTACACAGATTGCCTTTAAGTGAACGCATTAGAGTGGAACTATTGTCAGTGAAAACTGAGCTATTCTGAAGATAATGGAAGTAAGTACTATTTTCCGGATGTCGTATGAAAGAGTCGATGACTTGGTCGTGGTATATCGTGCTTTGACAGAGTTACCTCGAGGACTGTGAATGCGAAGAAATAAGAAAACGTCTTTACCAAACGAACATCAAGTCACATGGCTCACTTCAACTTGAACTCGAGTGGGTCATCCCTGAGTTGGCTTACGGAGTTACGGTTTCACAAATATCAAATATCATCCACGAATTGAATTGATTGCGTTCAAAGTTCTCGGGTGGAAGCTCTTTCAGAACACGAACGCATCGATGCAATGAAAGGGAAAGAAATTCTCATTTGCCGAAATAATCTTAAATGCCTTTGTAGCGATGCGAGTGAAGGCAAGACAATTGTTCAGCGTTCCTTCAACAATCTGTGTGATCATTGGTCTGGAAACGAAAGCAATTTGGAAATATGAAGCATACATGCATGATGCAAATTTCATGTGTGCCATCATTTTGCACATTTAATTAAGGCGAGGAACGAGTGAGGTGCAGTGTGTGCTGCAAATTTCCATAACAAATTGTTGGTTAACACATTAAGGGGTTCTTTTTCTTTTTTTGAATGTTCATACCAGTTTCTGAATGGCACACCTTTGACCAGCCATCGTCGCCCTTACTTAAGACCGCTCTCCTTGACACCCCCACAAATCCCTTCTCGTCCTCTCAAGCAGTGCCTTGCCATCAACTTACTCAAACATTCCTCGAAAACAGCATCAGAGCCTACAACAAAATTTAAGAGCCCATCTCCTTGCCAAGAACCTAACAAATCATCAAGATAAAATCCCATCCAACAAGAGGCACTCAACGCTACCATACACCATCACTCGGAAGCCTTGTATCGTTAATGGTCAGTAAAAATGAAGAAAAAATAAAACAAGGAACCATCCCAAACGAACCCACACAAAATGTTGCGGCGAGCGGCGGCGTATCACACTGATGTAAAATTTCCATAAGCTCTTCATGACTTATTAAACGTTCTATCATATCATAGTTACACACTACCCACCGCAGGGCTCAATATTTATGAGAGCATCATATGCACACAAACTATACACGCACACACTGTTTAACCCCAACAAACGTGTGTGGAAGATACACATTCTCCCTGTCGACAGGCGGAGAGATTCTCGCACAACGGCGGTGGCGGATGGATGGACGGTCGTGGTGTGGAGGTTGGGAGCTGCTTTTAGGCAGGTCCAACATTTTTATTTAAATGCGCGAATCTCATAAAAGAACAAACCAAAAAAAAAAAAATGAAATGTTTTAAGAAACCAGCAGAAAAACTCCCCCCAGCCAAAGCAGAGCATAAAAGTGTTGCATTTTCAATAAATGAAATGTGCGTTCGTGTATATTTTACATGCACACTCCCACACACACATCGTTGAGTACTCCTTGATTTTTGTTTCTCCATTCTTACAACCACACACCGCACACTCATAAAAGATACACATAAAATTGTGAAGAAGCCTGCTGGTTGATAGGGGGGGATGGAGAGAGGGTTTTTTGAAAAACTGAATAATGTCACAGAATTCTGTACTCACATTGTAGACGTGGCACATCCTGGTATAGGTCTCTTTCACACGTTATTCTAGTGCCGTGGGGGAGTTCAGTCTCAGTTCGCGTATGCAAGGCAACTCTCTCCTTCTCGATCTCTCTCGTTCTGTCTTTCTCTCTCACTCTCTCTCTCGGTCGGTACCTCGGTCTTAGCTCTCATGTCGTCCTCGTCCCTCGTTGCTCCCCTTTTTGAAGTCGACACTTCAGATATCCTCGCCGCGCGATAATTCGAGTCTAGCGCTGCTGCTTGTGACTCTTCCATAAGCACACACACTTGTTGATTGATTTTTCAAGTGAACTCTTGACAAGAGTCGAGGAGGAGATCCAACAGCAACAACAACACAAAAAGAATAAAAAAAAAAAAAAAACAAAAAAACTCACACAAGTGGCAGATGTTATGAGAGAACATATCGAGTGAGTGGAAAACTCCCCCGCCTGCGACGGATGTGGTGAAAGGGTAAGTTGTCCTTCGTCGGTTTTTCTGTGCCAAGGATAATAGTTTCCTTGTTTTTAAAAGTCCACTTCGAGAGGAATCATCGCTCGTTGGGCTCCCCCCAAGGAAAAGCTGCTTGACATCTGTTTTGTACGTCTGTTGGGCGCCACTTTCTTCTGTTTCTTCTCATCAGTCCATCGCCATCAACCCCATCTCGAAAATGTTTAATGACATCACTACGGCTTCGATAAATGGATGAAAACTGTTGTATCTTCTGAACTCATGTGGCTGTTATTATTTTTTTTCTTTTTTTTTTTGGTTTCATTTGAACGCACCCTTTTCCACGCCAACAACAGCCGCAACTACTCTCGCTAATGGTTGTGTGAAAAAAGTGGGCAGGCGGGGAGAGTGAGAGAGATTTTAAGCCCACCGCTGTAACAGAGGCAATATTTCATAGATAACGGCGTAATGCCCATGTGCACAGTGCACAGGCATTTTATGAACTTCACCAGAGAGATAAGTTTTCATATTATTTTCGCCCTGTTTGTGTGCGATCTGGTTTTTTTTTCAGCTCGTTGCATTTTTTTTTTATTCATTCACATAAATGTTCATTAGCAATACACACAGGAGAACTGCACACAGATGTGCAAGCACGTACACAATTCCTCTAGCATGGATGATGATGATGAGAGCGATGATGACGATGATGATGCTTCTCGTCGGCGGCGTACCTTTTCACTCCCTCTATTAGTGTTCATCAGTAACATACAGCCACATGTAAACTTGTGCATTCACTGCTCACGCCATGGAAATTTTACTGTCTCAATGTATTTTGTAGCTAACATATTTCCACTCGGAGATATATTGCATTTTATCAAATACGATCCACATACGTTCCACATGGAATATTTCCACTAATTCACACAACATTTCACTTGATTTTACTTTTCCTTTCCTTCGTTTTTTTGTTAAATTTATCCTGATGTCATCGAGTGGAGTGGCACACACAAGAACAGAAGAAAGAAAAACTTTGAACTAAAATGGAGCACTTGGACGAATGTAACCGTATGGTTTAAGGAACCGTTGCAAACTGTTCTCCGACACATCCTGACACTTAATGCGAACATGATTTCGCTTGTGGAAAGTTGTTGCAAAGAGGCTGTGTGTACAGAGCGATGAGATTACTTTTTGCTTCTGCCTTTTTTTTTGCGTTCGTTCTATAGTGTGCCGAAAGCTTTTTTGCAAAAACTTCCACACCACCGAGATGAGCAGTGCATGGGGAGTTGCTTTAAGAGAGCCCGCGAATGTTCTCTTCGACACTTTCTCTCTCACTGTCACACTTCATACTGTCTCTCTTCTGATTCAATGATTTCACGCATACGTGTGTGTTGGAGTATTTTCAGTGAACGAGGATTCCTGGAGCATCGCATCGGAAGGATATTTCTGTTCGCTCTCATCTCCCGTGGGTGCTTGTTTGGAAAACGAGAGCTTTCCCCACTCTCTGCACACAGAAGCGACATTCCTTTTACGGAAACATTCCCAGTCTGTGGAGTTACAAAAACGAAAAAGATCGGAGCAGAGCAAGAAAAAACAGAAGGACGAAGGATTAGAGATTCTGCGCATAAACTGTGTCATGTATCGTTGCCATCGTTCGCCCTTAACCAAGAAGGAAGAATCTATTGTGTAAGTTCGACAAACTTCTTTCATAAATAATGAGCTGGAGCCTGGAGAAAGAGAGAGAGGGAGAGAGTGAAAGAGCGAGTGAGATAAAATCTGAGCAAAGCTTTCAGTCGTGTGTACACACATTTGTTTGTATGCCCAACTGACCAACTGATGTCTGGACACACAGAGTCGTCGTTCGTCGTCTCACCTTGGGGCCGATGTTGGATGAAGAAACTTCGAATTATTCGTTATTCGCTTCTCTCGCTTTCGTTCTTTTTCACATCCTTGGCTTACTGCCTCCAATTCTCATTTATCAAATTCAAAGAGGAATCACACACACACACACGAGAACCACTGCGCAGGGGTGTGCGGTGGCGATGGTTGGGTTTGTTCATATAAATGCTCCATCCTCATCCCTTCGCCTTTACAGTTCGAAGGACTAAAACTAAATTAACAGATTAAACTGACACTCTGTGACGGGACGAGGAGGGGGAGCTAAACAGATCTGACATAAGGAACAAACGAAAAAGAGGAGCGAAGAAAAAAATCTCATCCATGTGGCTGAGCTCGCGTTCAGCTCTAACAATGTCCTGTCCAATTGCTGGGTGCACGCAGAATGATTAATGACATTTTCAGGACAATCATGTTCCCCAAAATAGGATTACGGTTAATGTAGGAAGGATGCGGCGTTAGCGGCGGCGGCACGGTGCTTTTCCCTCCCATTCCTACGCCCGCTCTTTACCATCATCAAACTTGTACGCTAACGACCAGCGACCAGCGACCAACGACAACGGAGACGACGACGAAGAACGCAGGACGACCGTTGAGGAACCAAGTAACAGTGGCTGTGTGTGGTGTGTTGTAATTTATTTCCATCGTCCTCGAAATCCCTTTTTCTTCGGCTTGCCCATCCCCCATCCCCAGCCTCTAGTTTTGGTCGTGTCCTGTTCTTTATATTTTTTTTTCCATCCTCCCCCGCCGTCATCCTGCTGGCGGTTTAATATTAAAAAGTGCCTCGCAGAAGTTTCAATGGACCAGAATATTAAAAAGGATTTCGTACAAGAAAACGATAAATTTTAACCTACATTGAGCGGGACGACCGCCCAAGCGGCCAAACACAGCAGCCGTGCCGCCACCCGACCACCGACCAAAGGTCCGTCAAGCGAGCCTCAACGAGCGCGGGTATGGTTCGTCTGTCCGCGTGTCGGATGGATTTGGGATTTGGCTGAATTCTGTCTGCCTCTGTGTGTGTGTGGGTGAGTGAGTGTTCGAGGCGAGATGTGCAAATTGGGTGACAGTGAATTTTGGAATTCATCAGCTGTTTCCTGTTTCCCATGCCAGGAGGCTGAGCTGAGCTGAGCACCGTGTCTCGGGGCAGCAGTGAAGAGGAAATGGGATGAAAAAGTTATGTCCTGGAAAGTTTTTAACAAAATTAAAGTTCCCAATTTGTTGTTTTCATTTTTTCCCCCGCACTCTCTCCCAGTCCATTTGTTGTTGGTACTCCTTGTTGCCCGGCTTCGGCGCGGGTCCGCCGAGGTATTTTGGATTTTTGATTTAAACTTATTATGAGTCTATGAATTGGTTTTCGTGGACAGAAAGGCAAACATTCTTCTTGCTGCGGATCTAGGGATGGGCGAAAAGTTGAATGGAAGTTTCAATGATGTTGATGGCCTGTGCTCGGGAATGGGGCGCAATACAGTCGAGGATGTCGTTAATCAATGACGCTGGGCTGCTGCTGCTTTGGTGCAACCTGTGAGATTACAAATTTACATAATTGATGGAGGGATGCTTTGAAGGAGTCGTTGCCAATTGGTTTGTATGTTGATGAGGTCGTGAAATGACTTTTGAGTGATTGACCGTCTATTTTGGCTGTGTTTTGCGTGTAGCTTGAAGGATATCAGGAATTGCGTGTGAGGCTGATTGAAGGCTGTGGTTACGTGGAATGATGTCAAGGAAACTGTGGTCCTGAGGCGAGATCGTGTGAAACTAGAAAAGAAGTGAAAGTGGACCACAATTTTAAGGAATTTCCATTCTCATCATCGTTGTGGCAAGTCTGACACAATGCTTCATAGTACAGCAGAGGAGTTTATGGAAAATCGAGCGACTAAAGCAACGTTCATTCGAGACTGGAGAATTGTCCAGCAGTAGTCGAGAGTACCCCACATGACAGCCACCTCTTGTACTCCATTAGTTGAGAATCCTTCTTATAAACCGCAGTTCACACTTCTATACGATGAGGAAGCAACCACTTTGAAGTCACTATTGAGGATAATGAGCAGTTTTTGATCTTCCTGTCCCGAAGCAGTAACTCCTCTAGATGCTCACAACAAATCTGGCAACGAAGCTACGAGGATATTACTTGACATTGTTCTAGATGACATCGAAACAAAAGCTTGTGGCAGTCTGCGGTGACTGCAATTTTTTAACGTCACTGTCAATCCATGGCGTTCTGGAGTCGGGGATTTACTGTTTTCTTGATATCCGTTCTCATTCAACCGGGAAATGATTGTATGTTGGTTCCTCGGTAGGGTAGGGTAGGGTAGAGAAAGCGGTTACCAGCCACCAGCACAGCTCGACAATTTTGGTCCATTGTAAAAGCGAGAGTCAGACTAGCACTGATTGACCACTTCACCGTAGAGCCGTTTGATTTGTTCCCAACGGCATATGGTGACTGGACCAGATTTGAAAACCCGATAAAATCGCATTAGCTTGCTTTCCCCGGGGATACTAACCAAGGGCAGGCACTCAACCAACCAGCCGTCTTCCTCGTTAGGTTAGAGCGTTCAGAATTTTGGAGGATTGTCTGACGTCGACGGCAATGTGATCAATCTGGTTGACTTATTGAACAGGGGACACCCCTTAAAGACTGATATTTAAGGAATGCTGAACTGATGAACAGACTAACTCCCGTTTTTGACAAACGTACTGAGGTCCTAAGAACGCGGGAGTGAGATGTTAAACGGTTTCTCCTTATTTTGGTGAGCCAGTCAATTTTAATTAAAAAAATAATATGGTCCTTGATCAAAATTACTGGGACCGAAAGCTTGCGTTGCGGTTGGTCGGTTGGTTGGTGTGCAATGCTGTGTGATGGAGCGAAGTCGCACTCTTCAGCTGCACGATGGGCTCACTTTGGGCGTGGTTGTCTAGGGAAAGCGTCCAACGTAACAGTCCGCAGTGGACCCAGCATCCGCTACGCGGACTCGTAGTCGTGAAACCGCCTCCGAATTGCGATATTCGCACTACTACGTGCGTAGTCCCGGCGGCGGCTACAGCTTCAACGGAGGAAAGAATCAGTTTGAGACAAATTCTAGAACGGTCTGAACTGGAAGGATGAGACTTAGTTTAACCTTGACGCAGACTTACGTCATGCACTGAAAATCCAGATAATTTTGGACCGAGAGACGCGTAGTTCGCGGTGCACGCTCTTAAGGTGGCGCACATAGTGGAGAGGACCTTAATCATCTTGGCGGATGAAACTAGACACAGGCGGGCTGGAGAGACTTCTTAGTTGATGCCCAGGTTTAGCCTTCATAATTATGAGAATAATGAAAGGGGACTTAACTGACACTGGTTCCCCGCTCTTTCCGCATTAAATGGTCTTCAGACTCAATCTCTTGCGAAGATGTATACCATCTGATGCTAAATCTGTCTGATTTTACGTTGGTTCTCTATTCACGAACGAGTTTCTTCCTTGAGAAGGACTTCTACAGTCTCCGTGAAGTGTCCACCTCTCTGCGTCGTTTAGGAGCAGAATACATAAACATTTTAACTTCCTACTATCCCGCAACCCCAAACCTGATGGTCTAGGCGTCAAATGGTTCCAGTGTTCGATTCCACTGTCATGAAATGATGATAAAAAAGTACGCGCCCGAGTACCCCACCTTGTGGTCCACGGAACTTAAAACATTTATTTTTCCCCCTTAGGGAACCGCCTTCGTTACTTCATTTCAGTGTCGCCCTCCAGAGTTCGTTCAAAAGTTCCCACAAAACGTCTTCATTCGTGTTTCCTGGATATTCTTCTCTACAAAATCCCGATTGAAAGGCGAACAACAAAAAATATCCTGAAGCACACTCATAAAAAAAAAAACAGAACTAAAGACGATGTCCTTCAGTTCTCGCGATGAACTCAAGACGATTCAAGGCACCAATCGAGTGGCAACAGTGCCAGAGAAGCTGACCGTCAAGCACCACCACTCGACGATGAAAGCAGAATTCCCACCCCACAAGCAACCCCAACAAACACTAGACTAGACACTAGATTTGAATGTCAACACTCACCTCGGCAAGCCACCAAAGGACCGTCAATCTGAAATCGAAGAGAAGAAATGAGAGTTAGACACAAAGGGAGACCAAAAAAAAAGAAGCAGAATTATTCAAAATTATAAAAGCGTGAAAGTTTAAGTGTATCACTGTTTTACTGGGATCTGCCATAACCCCCGTCCCCCAAAGGACCCCATCTAATTAAAAAAAGAAGAAGACGAACCGGAATACAAGAAAAAAAAACATGAAAAGGAAGAAGGTAGATGGAAGAAGAAAACCCCTCGAAGAAGCACAGCAATTCAATTACACCGCTACCACACGCCCACCCCCACCCCGCCCACTTGGTCATTTCTCTTGACGGCTCATAGATCGCTATCACTGCGAAGCATAAAATTCTCGCGCAAATTAAAAGCGACTCCATAGAGAAGTAGAAATCCCATAAAGGATCGTTGTTCTCCCCGGTCGCCGCAGCTGCCGCTCAACCGTGGTCGGTCCCTTTATTTTTTTTATTATTTTATGAAGCTCTCAGAGCCGCCCATCCCTGGACGGAATTGGTGGAGATTTTCAGGACGCATAAGGACATTTCCCGCTGACAACACACCATCAGGGACACACCATCATTACAACCGAAAAAAGACTGGAAAAAAGGGTCAAGCACCCAACCACAGTCTAATTGGCAATTTACTTACAAAACAAAGGGAAGGACGACATACGAAAAAAAAAAAAAACACCAACACAACGCCGCGTGGATAAATTACTCGGAATGTCCTTGTTGAGCCACCGCACCACGGCAGAGCATCAGTTCCCGGTGGTTGGGCGGGACAGAGTTTACAGCACACCGAATGAGGGGCGGAGCGGTGGCGACGTCGGTCAGGTGTTGCTGTCGCCTTAAATTGTTTGCGAAGGCTGTAAAAGGGTGTTAACCAGCAGATATCCCGATTCCGGAGATGGCACCGAGAGTGATCCCCTTTTTGTGCTCCGCGATGATATCACATGACATCTGTTCCTGCCTGTACGCCAGTCGTGTCGGCTGTGGCCCTGGCCGAGTGGGTGGGCTGGGGTGAGGGGAGTGCAGATTTGATAGCTATCGCGCAGCAACCCTTAATCAGGGCGGTAAACAGCAACGTCATCTCTGGGACCATAAGCAAATAACGATGACGACAAGAGCGATTTTAAATGGCTTGCGGTGCCCGACGTCGCCCGTCGGTGGTGGCTGCCCCCTTCGAAGGGCGGGGGCTGCCATTAAATTTAATGCATATAATATTAGCTAATGATGTTTGCCAGGGCTGGCAAGAGACACCACCCCGTCAGTACGCGGAGCGCCATTTCGAGGTCCTGCCGAGATGACGGTGAAGCGCGAGCAGCAGGGATGTCACTCACATCGTGTGACCCAATTAATTGGGAGCAAGTCGGTTTTCGAGCTGGCGGTGAGGGGCATTGCCTGGTAATTGGAAGGAGATACATTCTGTGATGATGATATTGTCGGGGTCACACATTCAGCCCAGCTCATTCAGCATCCAATTTATAGTCATTGCCGAATGAAAAGGTACGTGGAACGGAGAGCCGCAGCGCGCCTTGACACCCTCATGTATGGTGGTGTCCTTTCAGGAATCACGAGCTAAAACAATTTCAAAGTCATTACGTATTGATTGAGGGACATTTGGAAGTTTCATGGCTCATGGAGATACTCTCTCACTCGTACGTGCGCAACACGGGGAAGACGAGAACAAGGGGAAGGCAGGGAACACGAGAGAAGAGAAAGTACGACCGACACTTAATTAAAAGCATTCTCATCGCGCTACATTGTTTGTTGTTCTCGTGTAAGTGGGTCGGTTGTGTTCCCATATGTGCGAGGTACTGTGACAAGCATCCCTCACGGGTTAATGAATAAGTGAATAAGCGACTTGAAGGGTTTTTGAGATTTTACCCATTTCCCCGTGATACTTGCTTCGGAGGGCTGGTGGATGAGCGGCCTTGTGACAGGATGTTCAATGGAATGTTGTGTAATTAAATCGAGGAGATTGTCACAACAGAAATGAGGCCTTTTAGATCTTTTTGACAGCCTTTCAGGGTCGACCGAGGCTTTACGGTTTTTGCGAGACGTTGATGAGAAGGAGGCGACGTTCTTCAATTAGTCAGCAGGAACAGCTTAATCGGTGATTATATCAGAATGTGTTTGGTAGGAGAGCCTTGTCGACGTCTTGTGTCGATCATGCTGGTCACTAAAGAAGACACAAATTTGACACGCCCTCCGCACTATACTCCGATGTAGACCCGAGCTTCAGTAGCAACCACTCGCGTTGTGAGTGCTCTTGTTCTCTCACGAGTGACGGGTGATCGAGAAGAAAAAGAGTCGCGAAGACGCGTCAGCCTTCTTAGTGTGTTAAGTCTTTCAATTTCACAGGGAAAATATCCGGCTCGAAGGACCAAATTTGGATTAAATAGCAAAATGCTTCATGAGCTTAAATTTTGATCCCATGGAGCATATTGAAATTTGAGCTTAAATTCTGAGCTCATGAAGTATATTGAAGCTCAAGTGTTCGGATTTTGAAAATATAAATGACTTGAATAAGCTAAGGGAAGTCTGCAGGTTTCAATTGAAGTTTAAAACTTTCCTAAAAAGTCTAATTGCCTTCTGAATCAAATCCTTCGGTCAGAATACAAGAATGCTAAGAACATGTCTAGAAATGCTAAGAAAGGTTTGAATGGCGCCCAATGCACGGCTTCTTCATTGAAAGTGAACCTACTATATACTTTATACCTCCGCCGGCTAACTGTGGTGCCGAGTGAAATCCAAACCAAGGGCTTTCTTAAATTTCATGTTGTCATGTTGGCAAAATTCATTCAGAGGACCAGATATGACAGTCATGAGATTCAGCTCGGAATCTAGAGTGTTCTGGGCACTCTGACGGTCACCTCTTCCGGATGTACATAATTCGCAAACTTAATGAAGAAAGGCTCCGGTTCTCAGAAACCAAGTTCCTATGACTTCCACTTAGTCAAGCGTTGGGCGCCAGTCGATCGATTGGAAGCTGTGCCAAAGTGGATCATCTGTGAAAAATCTTGAACCGCCATCATCATAAACTTCAGAACGCAATTCACCATGATTAAATGCCAGGCCCCGAGGCGATCGCACGCAATGCAAGCATGACCAATGCCTCAAAGCACCCCATTCATTGGATTGCACTCGCACACAGATTTCGTAGACAGTGCAGTCCAGCAATTGCCAGCTGAATCGAGAAATTGATTTTCAGCACAAGTAAATATCCATACGGCCCGTGACAGGATGCATAAGCTGCAACCGATTACAAAGTTTCTGCCGCTCAGGATCTCTCAATTTTTTCTGTTATTTTTGCAATTCTCAATAATACTGCATCGCACACAGCAACTGAGTGGAGGCGGTACGATGCAATTTTGGATGAGTTTTAAAAAGGACACATATTGACACCCCAACCGGAAGTTGTTCCCTCAGTTTCCCCAGAGTCCCCAAAAGAAGGAGCATCAATTACAACCAGTAGCAGTGGCAGCAAAAAAGGCTTGTTCGGGACGGACTGGCTGTGGAAACAAAGTAAAAATTTAATTAAAATAAAAAAAAGAAAATGCAACCTGTCCACGGATAGCTTAATACCACGAAGCCTCATATCCTGTTCCTGTGTGATGTGAGCTCGGGCAATAGCTCTTCATTTCATCATCCGCACTCCCCCATTTGAGCCACCGCAGCTCACAGCAGCTTGGCAATATGTGTGTAATCGATGAACGGATGAAGATACTCTTTTGTGCATTTACAAGTGATCTGTCAAGTTCGTAATTAGTTTCGTTTCGTTTCCGAAACGGAATGTTGCGGGGATTACACGGTTCAAACTTTGTCCTGCTCCGCCATTTTCACCTCTATCTCTCCTGACACAGTAATGAAAAATGCATTTTTTCCTCCATCCCTCACAGCGATGGCGGATGAACAGCGGAAAAAATGCAGAAAAAGGGCAAACCAGTCAGGAAGAAGTAGCTTTTTCGATGGTCGTTGTTCCGCAGAGGGAAGTGGTCGAAACTATCTCACAGGATGGTTCTTCCTGCGTCCATCATCATCATCATCATGATCATCGTCATTATTGTCGTCATCGTCATCCTCCACCTCCGGTTACACTATCCCCGTTTAACTACACACAAAGGGAGACGGTGGTGAATAAATGGATCAATAAAATCCACAGATGTACACACATCTAGATACTCGCGTGCGCTCGCGTCCCCCGTCGGTGGAGGCGGACTGGGATGAAGTCACTATCTCGGCTCCGTGTTGTTGTTATTCTTTGTGCCACTGTTGCTGGTGGGGCGCGGTGGGCTTGTAACTCCACCAAACTATAGCGCCGAACAAGCGATGCGGTACTCTGGCGGTTTGTTTATTTATTTGTTGCTCTCCATACAGAGTTTTGTGATTTCTATTGTTTTGTCTGGCGGCGTCGATGGCGCGGAGGGGGCTGTTGAGGCGATGCCCGTGGTGGAGATTCAATTACAGGACGCTTCGCACTCGAACTAAAATATTCAAAACACTTGATGCCAGTTATTGGATTTGTAGGCAGGCTCGCAGCCATCACGGCGAATTTTCGATGGAATATGAGTACTGTCTCTCCGCGGTATCATTGTTTGTGTGTGTTTTTCTTTTTGTCTTTTTCTTGTTTCTCCCCATACTTCCTCTCCTCGTACAAGGCTGCTGCCTAAACGGATTCATTCGTGCCGCCCGGTGCCCGTCCCGCCGGCTAGCGAACTAATGCATGTATTTGCTTTGGATTTGTGAAACTTCTGTCGGAATGCTGGATATGGATATGTGTGCCTTGGGGGCGATTGAATATAAAAATCTGTGCAAGACGATGTAATTGGTGATGGTGGCTGTTGGCTGGTTGGTTGATGATGATGTTGCAGGCAGACTGATACACGGCCAAGTTAATAGGAGAAATCACTCGGTTCAAGATGGAATTGGTATTGATTTGTGAAATGAGAGCACTTTACATGGGGCATTGCTGTGGAATCCATTTGGGCTTTTGCGTTACATTTGCGCTACATCTGCGACGGACTGAGCTTGGAAGTATTTTTCGACGAGTGAGTGTGTGCTTTGCGCAAGGATTTGATTAGAAATGCCGGGGAATATTGTTTCTTTGAATGACTTACAGGAGAGGATGAATCCGACTGACCACCGTTTGATATTCAGCTCAGGGGGCAATCTGAGGCTACTTCAGATGGCTGTCCATTTAACGTAACATTCTAGCTGAATGCTTGGATAGCGGGAAGTATACGAGCATTCGGAATGAGTAAACCCAATTTTACGACACGCAGCTTCGATTTGAAGACATTTTGTGCCAGATAGTGGATCTAGGGTGGAAGCGAGAGGCTGTTAGATGCTGGGTAGCCAATTATATGCGTTGATCTTCGAAGGACCAAGTATTGTCTTGGAGATGAACATCAGAAGTGTCTGCATTATAATCGTTAATCTCTCAAAAAGGCTGGGGACATGTTTCCGGGATCATAAACTTGATAATTTGCCTATGTGTCCTCAGATAGACGACCGCACGTAGATCTGAATATCCAACCCTAAGAACATCTCGGAGAACAGCAACTCAGGGATGCACACTTTGAAGCGAGCCCCAACACTGTAGGGAACAGTTGAGCCGAAAAAACAAAAGCAAACAATTACGTCATATATTCATAAAAAGAGTCCGCTCTGTTTCATAGCGCAAGGGGGCTTATGACGGGAAAATTGTACACTACCAGCAACACTCTTGGGACTTAAGATCAGTCTAAAATTGCTGAAATAAGGAATTATTAAAACTTTCCTCGAACGACGTCCATCATTGCCATGGTCACATTTCGAATATATTGTTATAAGTCACATCTTACTTTTCAGTAGTTCAGTGTGTATATCGAAACCAAACGAAATGTACCCAGAAGCATCTTAAAACTTGAAAACGCCAATAATTGTTTATGGAACTTACGCCACCTCATTTTTACGCCGTTTACGTACGTAGAATGTACTTGATTCCGCTCCCGCTCAACATAGGAAAAATTAACAAAACTTAACGAAAAACTATCAAAACTTAACGAAGCTTAAACAAACTTAACGAAACTCAATGAAGCTGAGGAAAGTGTATACTATGCTCACAAATATGTGTATACGTAACGCAGCTTAAACAGACTTAACGAAACTCAACGAAGTGTGTACTATGCTCACAATACACACCATAATCGACGGCTGGATATTGAACGACACCCGATTGAGCAAGACCAAAAAGAGAAACAAAGAAAAGAACCAGAAACCTTGTGTTTGTGGGCGCGTTTTTAGCTCTTAACCAAGATGAGCAATGTTGTCACACAATGGTTCGACTGTATTTTATGAGCCTCAGTTCAACACTGCGCAACTTTAAATGTGTCTGCTCGAGCTTTTCAATTTTTTACAGTATGCACTGTCTTAGTAAGTAAATGTGTTTATTTCTAAAAATATCTCATTCAATACATTCTTCTGAAACTGTCATTTCCTGAACTGAAGCTATGACGCCCAATAAACAATCGCTGTTCTCTCACAGTCTTTCGATCGTCTCACAATCGCTCGTCGTTTTTTATGCAACTTAGAGTGAGTCTCAAAGCCCCAAAAACACATTCCATACCAAGTAAATATCGCCATTCGAATGACTCTTTATTATCACTTGAGAATTTTAAGAGGAATTGAAAAAAAAAAGAAACACTAATCAACGAACATACCCGTGATGCATGAAATTCCCCCCATTCAAGACCGCCCCGAGCCCACTTCACATCGTCTTCTCATCAAAACTGAGAATTTTCCTCGACCATCACATGACATCTGAAGGTTCAGTACTTCGCAGTGATCGCCTCTGTCTCCGCCTGCATTTGGTGAACACACCCGTAATGGCATTAACTAGCCGCACGGACGTTTCACATCACGCCACTTCAGGCACACACATGCCCACATCACTTTCATTGAGCGTTAACAATCAATTTATTGACTGGACCGTTATTCAATTAATGTGCATATCTAAATATTTATTACAGTCATGTCTGTGGCCTGTCTTGCGAACTGTAAACAAATACACATCCTCAGACGTCTGAGAGCGAGCGAGGCGGAGGGAAGCATTGATTGTCTAATCGTCAGCAATTGCCTGGCTCACAAATCTCGTTTCAGAGACTTCGTGCGTGTGGAAATCGAAAAGTCACCCCTATGCGATGCCAATCCAATCGCCAGCGAACGCTGAACAATCTTGCATTAGTCCGGGTCGCCGTTGTGAAACCCGCTCCGGGAATTTTCACAACCGAGTGGGAAATTAATAAAGATGCACAAAGCAATTACCGGTTCATAAGCACTCACTGCGCCCCCAGCGTCTATCTGTGGGCTCTCCAGTGAGGCGGCCGGCGGCGGCGACCAGAGATGGTGGCGATGGTGTCCGCGCGGAAGCTGCATGAGGGCAACGTGCATCGACGTTTGCCAACGACCCTCACTCTCGTCTGATGGTGCGGATTGATTCATTTCTTTCTTCTTGTTTGCGCCCCCCGTTCTTCCGTTAGACTTTGAAGTGGATCGTATTTGCGTGGCCTCTGCAGCGGATTTATTAAAATTTCGTTCACATCGCGCATTTTATGGTGACGTCCCGCGTATCGCCCTCTCGCTCAGGGACGGCGGCGGCGGCCATTAACGACTGACACATTTCCATTAATTTCGAATTAAGCGGGCCGCCGGGTAACGGGAGAGCCCAGTGTCCCTCGAGCTGGCACCAAGAGGAAGACGGCAATTGGGGCGCATTTGTTTATTGGCCGACAGTCTGTCGGTCTGCGGCGGTCGACGCGTCCCCAGATGACACATGTCTTGAGTGTGTGTTCGTGGCGGCGGCTGGGGGCGATGCATTTGCGTGAATATTCGAGCAGAGGATCCGCCACAGATTCGTCACCGCAGCAACCGGCCACATGTATCTAATCCGATTTGAGATGACACTGGCACTGGATAGAATGCTGCCACACATTAGCGATGACGTAAGGCGAGTGTGTTGTATCGCATGTGAATGAGGTGGGTGGCAACTGTGTGTGATTAGCAGCTTCAGCCCTCCCAGCAACGGTGGTGGGGGATGGGGATTCTTTCGCCGATTGCTAAGGGGATTTGCTCTGAGTGGTTGTTGTGGCGATTCTGTCGCTCCCACGGGCAGAGGGAGAGGGGTAATCTTCAGAGTGGATATTATGAACTTAATCTGGATCAAAGGCTTATCAAGTTGCTTGGGAACAACGGCTTAGGGTGTGTCAGTCAGTGAACTCTTTGATCCATGAAATTCCGCCGGATCCGCCTCGAGGTCTCGACGGACGTGGGCTGATGGCCAAGTCGCTGTCGGCAACTAATTAGAGTGAATTCAGCCATTCTCCAGCCATACTGGGTTGCCCAGAGGTGGATTTGGAGAGCGTAGGTATTCACCTTGTCGTTGTCTTGCTGAAGGGTTGAGGGGACTGGGCTGAAGGCGTCGAAAGAACTGCCCGGGCAACTCGAAGGCAGCTCAAAAAAGTCTCGGATTTCAGGTGGATTTCAAGTTTGAGAATCATGCTGAAATGGGTAAGTTGCCTTAAAACTGAAGAAGAAGCATTCAGAGGGAGACGAGTGCGTGCTTAATTGGAGCATAAGCCGGTGTTGCCACAGAGTCCGGCCTAGTTTTACTTTAGAGACAGGTGCTTGCTTAGGACATAAAGAAGAAACGTCATGCTAGGTGCTGCCTGCGTCCCGTCATCTTGGATGCAAGTGGATTGGTTAGTTGTCACAAATTGAGCGGCTGGCGGAGTCTTTTTCGCCTCCTTGACTGACTTGCCCCCATTATACTAGTCAACAGAGATCAGCTGGCTGATCAGAAGCTGAAATTGGTTGAAATAATTGTCTGAAAAACGGAAAGAGCTCAGTTGCTGTTCAGCGTCAACGTGTTTTATGCCGTCTCCGAACGTTGAGCCTTTTCTAGACTTGCCCGAACAAAACTCCTCCTCTTCTCCTCCAAGATCGTGCTCTACGAAAGTATTATTCTGCCAGTCGTGTGATTTGGACTTGAGAGCACAGCGCATTGAAAAGAGCACCGAGAAGACGACACAGCCGCGAAGCTGTGATGTGCACAAAGATCTAGATGTAGAGCACATGTACACAGTGCTTCAGCTACAAGAGTCTTCGAGTTCAATCCTCCTGCATGGACAAGGGGAGGAAGACTCCAGTACTTCCGGTGGAGCGAACAAGTGATCGTGGCTGCAAACTGACTAGTTGCTAGAACCGTGCCCGGGAACTTTAAGAAAGACCGCAGTAACTCTTTTTGAGTTGGGAATTAAATGAATTGCTGAGTGCTGAATGTCCTTTGTCCAAATTCCATGTCATATCAAGCAAAGGCAAGGGAATAGTGTCAGTGAATGTTTTCAACTCTGGTTCCAGAGGGTTTTGCGGCAGCTATTCCCCGCTGAGACCGACATAATCGTGAGTGCTCTCTCATCACTTGTTTTACTTTCTTGTGCCTGAATGTGGTTTGAATCAAACGACTCTTCATCTGAGCAGCATTGTGTTCGACATGACAAGCCGGCTCCATTTGGAAAATGAGATTTGGAACTGTCGAATTGCCAGAATGACTGGAGCAAGATGATGGTCAACTCGGGAAACGGGTAAGTTCTGATACCTTTTTCGACGAGCATTCCATGTTCCATCTTCCAATTGCCCATCAAAGAAGAGCCTCGCTTTGGGAATGGCCCGCATCTTTGAGTTGCCAGATCCCGGCACAGGGCCACTGTCGGAAGCATTAATAACCCATCACCAAACGTCACTCGATAGCCTTTCAACCACCAAAAAGGGAATCCCCCAAGCCCACCCGCAAGGATATTCACAAATGGACACGACATCTGAGACCTATTCACTTCCATGTGAAGCGAAAACAACTTCAACACGCCCCCACATCGATGTGCACCAGCATTCGACATCGAATCGATTCCACAGGCATGCCCCTTAAGTGTTCATATCCTTCACAAGGGAAATGTGCATCTCACACTCTCCGCAGACACTAATAGCCATTCGAGGCAAACAATTCAACCAGCACCTTCCGGTTCCTTATCCCAGCCAAACATCCACTCCAGTCGTCCTCGACTAGGAATGATTTACAGCTTATTTAAGTAAGTCCTACTAACCGCAACTATTAACTTCTTGTATCTGCTGGCACCCAACCAACTCCAATAATTTACATCCCTCTTCAGAGGGGTACACGGGGGGAGGGTGACCGAACCGGTGGAAATTGGTGTCTGGTTCCTTTTTGGGGTTTGCTTACATTTAAATTGAAATGAAAGGACATTCATTTAAGCAGCTTCCAGTGCATTGTGTGTCACAAAAAGAACTACACATTTTCGCGGGTAAGTAGGATGCTTACCAAGACTGAAACACACCTCCCCCCATCATGCCGGTGCCTTGAGAAAACCTCTGCACAGGAATTTAGTATCTCGCTGCACTAGAGACCGGAAACGAAAAAAAAAAAACGAATGAAAAATGGTGTGAGAGGAGGATGGCATCCATTGCAAGCCTAAGCTTCGTGCCAAGAACGACGAGGGAGAGGGTACGAAAAAAAAACACCTTTCTTTGGCCGCCCCGAAAAACGTAATAAAATAAGTACCCAACCAACCACTTGCACTAATTTAACGATAAGGGTAGGCGCCCACAAAACAGGATATAGCACAGGATGTGGAAGGCAAACGACGAAACACAAAAGGCACACACCATTGCTAGATGAAAGTGGGACCGAGAGCGCGAGAGCAAGCAAGTGGAGCTCTTTAGGAAGTAAGTCTCGTTCCATCGCCTCCGACGACGATGCAGCAGCAGCACCAGATGTTGCCTCTCTGAATCGCAGCCAATATACTCCCATACAGGGCCACCACCATGGCTCATGCAATCCGAATAACGACACAAATGAAAAGAGCATTGGCACACTTCCAAAAAAAAAAACGAAAAGCACGACAAGAGAAAAGGAACGACACAAAACCAGGACGAGACTTAGAGAAAGGAACGATGCAGGAATCTCTGGGATTCGCCTGTACCACATCTACGGGCGGGCGGTCGCTCGGATGGGTGGAGAGGGGCGCAGAACGAGCGAGTTTGACTAGAAAAGTATCCTTAAATGAAACTAAAACTGAGATCCTGTGTGTGAAAGGTATCATAACTCTCTTTCGCCCAGATGCACACAGCACCTTGCACGAAAGGAGTCATTCTATGTGTGTGGGCGGTGGATGGGTGACTAAATCTACAGTACTCCCCCCTACCACCTCGCCTGGCAGACGAGGAATGCAGCAGCTTTTAGTTACATTTTCGATGCAATAATAGAGAACATGAAGTGGAAACCTCGAAATGAAAGCGCGCGGGCCAAAGGCAGTCTCACGCCAGCCACGCCACGCCTCCACCAACACCCCACATCCGTATGCACAATGAGAGGGAAAAAATAGTCCAATGCATACACGAACTGCAGCAAGACTCAGACTCACCTAATGAATATGAGACGCTGCTGCAAGGATAAGGACGCGCGGCCGACCTGAGCAGAGCTAGCGACAACGACTACTTGGAGGATGACAGACAAGAAAAGGAGAAAAAAATCGTAGGGTAAGACGGCAATGTCAATGGAAAAAAATGGGAAATTAAACCAAGCAAAAAGGACGTTTCCTTCGGATTCTTATTTTTTTCGTGTCCTCTCCCCGGGCCCTTTCTCAGAGCCTTATCTCCACAAGTTATTCAAGCAAGACGACGACGACGAGGACAACGACGATGATGGCGATGATTCTAAAGGACACATTTTGCAGTAAAGAAATTAAATTAAAATCTCAGTTTGATTCCTTTTTGGCTGCGCTCTGTGTGCTGTGTGTCCTTCTTGTTATCCTGTCTCGGAGATACACATAATCACCTTGGGAAGCAGTGTGTGCCATGTCCAAAAGCGATTCAGTTCGGGTATCTGTGCCTTAAACAAGAGTTTGTATTCAACAATTACATGGCATGGCGGAAAATTTCCATCCGAAACGGATACCAGCGTTGAGTCCTTAGCCAAGATGTTCAGTCCCATCATCATCATCATCACATCTCTATCACGTGTGTGGCGGGGGGATGACTTAACTAGGACGAGTTTTCAATGAGACCCCTGGCCGACGTGCAGTAGATGAAAACTTTCTCTCGGTGTGCTCCGCACAAAGGACTCTGTCAGAGGGGGCAAAATTGAATGAAAAATTAAGAAAAGAACTGGAGCAGCACAAAAAGATGATCCCCCAACCAAAAAAAAGCAGATCCTCCACCCGCGCCACTCTGCTTCTGTCATTCAGTGCCGTGAAAATAATCTCAAATAATCCAGTTAGTTACGTTTTAATTATCCTTTCATTCATGAATCTTCAGCACAAACAAAATGGTCGTCATCATCATCATCGGGCGCATCATCATCATCATCTCGTCACAGATGTCGTCCTCGTTGACAGCCGGGACAGGTGGCGATAGAGGCGGCAACGACGACGACTGGTGGTGCCTGATTTGTGGATGATGCATATGAGGGCAGGGGTCCTCTGTGCATTCACTGATTCACGGATTCAGCCCACGGTTGGAAGGTGAAACGAGATCTGCTCGGCATTCCATTGAATTCTATCCAAGCAGGATTCAGAGGGAGTAGGGGGTCCCCCTTTCTCACGTTTAGTGTTTTTGGGGATTTTTCTCGTTTTCTTCTTCCAAGGAAGCTGGGGTGAAGGATAACCATGCTGTCATTCTTTCGAGGGTTTTATGGGATATCAGTCTTGCGCCACTGGTTGTCTTAAGCCTTGGTCCTCGCCTGCCCGTGGAACAACCCGGGAGACGAACTGTTGTTGCTTGTGAATTATGACTAGGCTCTAAATTCGCGGGAACATGGACTTCTCTGAACGAACGAATGGATCTCATCCTGCTATTGCCATTCCTTGGAGTGGTTTGGGAAGGCATGCAAGGGAAATGATAGCATTTTCATTTGAGAACCAGAAGAATGGCTGTGCTGGAGAGAATGTGAATGAATTTGGCTCCTATAACTGATGTTTTACATTCTTTCGTGTCGACGATTTAACCGTAGCCCTGCTGACAAAAAATGCTGTTCACTCTGTGGGTGGGGCCACCCTTTTGATCACCCTTTGCCAAGATGAAGGCTCGGAGAAGAAGAAATCCAGCGACAATAATTTAATTTGTTCCTCACGCTTTGACCAGCATCCTTTGTGGTTCATAAATGGCTAGTTAAGAACCGAAGAGAGCCAAGGAACATTTTTGATAGCACTCGGATCGCTTGTCCATTACCTAAATTAATTTCAAACTTAGCTCGGATTTTCTAAAAATGTTTCTTGAATCGCTTCTTTGTATCCATGTTGACCAAGAATTCTCGTTATCACGATTGTTCCTAGACTCTGTCAAAAAAAACTCTGACTATTTTCGATCAGAAGGAATTTTCGAACCAATTGGGGTACTTTGTCGTGATTTAGGAGAATAATGAGATGTAAGTCTGAATCTGAATACAGGCCCAAGAAGAAAGACCAGAAACTCTTATAATTTTCTGACCATTTCTGATCAAAAATTTCGTTCCAAAATGTTGACAATCTTACAACAAGTGTTCAACAAGAGTGCTCAATTCCCTTGTGTCCACAAAAACCTCTCTCCTACACTTAGTGTCGATGTGGAAGTTCAGAAACTCATGCCTCTCTTCCGGCCAGAAAATTTTCTCTTTCTGACAGACTTTCAATCAAAAATGAGGCCCAAGAAATATATTGATCGAATTTGGAACAAGCAGCGTTGGCCTTTTCTTGTGAGAGGTGCAGGCAAGCCCATAAGCTCTAGCAGAGTGACTATTGCACGAAACAGATAAGTGCTGCTGATTTACTATGCATTCCTTCTTCGCGTCTCATGTACAGACCTCGATTGCTAATGACCAGGAGGACGAACCAGGGGCTGGATATCAGAGACCAGATTTCGGAACTGTGAATGGAAGTGTTAAAGATACAGCCGAGAACAGAGAAAAAAGATACCCATAGAGGGAAGAAAATAGTCTACTCTCCCCATCAGAACTCCTTTTTGCAGAATACGGTCCCAATTGAGCGTTCGAAAGCGAGCCGGCATCACTCACAAACTAAAACAAAATCGGACTTAGCAGGAATACAGGTAAGAAACCTTTTCCGCAAATGAATTCCAGAAGATTCCTCAACAATCTGGGGAAGGAAATTGCCACAATTTACGATCAAAAATACGGTCGTATGAGACCAAGGTTAGCTAACTACAGCCTTCTAATGGTGAAAGGCGGCCAACTAAAAAGTGAACGAATAAATACATGAGAAAATGTTCAGTAACTTACCACATTTAGGATTGCGCGCCCATCGGTCAATGAGATCTGAAAGTAGAGAAGAAAGGAGGTAAGATAATTCAAGTCAATTTGCTTATGCTGAGTAGAGAGAGAGAATGTGTAAAAATCAAAGCTTGTAAAACGAAAGAAGCTGCATAAGGGACAGTTCAACATATGAATTTGCAGTCCTATCGTCCTTAGATAGAAGAGCGACACTCCAGTCGATGGTCACCAAGAAGTAAACAACCGGGAAGAGAAACCGTGAAAGGATCATCATTGTTGGATGTTCTAAAACGTTTAAGGTGCCTCAAAGATAGAGAGTCTAGAAAGGAACATAAAAAATCAACAGTTTTCTGAAACTTCAGTCAGAAGTTCTGGTTTTCTAACTGTTCAGGAAAGAACGCTGAGAATCTTAGTCTTAAGTTGTTACTCACCAAAAGTTCGAATGTGCTTCATCTTAGTCTGGATGACACAGAAATTCAAATGTTTCAAGTTCAGAAAGAAAAATCGGAAAATCTCATCTTAAAACTATTCTGTTCCAAGTTCAGAAAGAAAAATCGGAAACTCTCATTCGGAAACTCTTCTTCTTAGATAAAAGGCCAGAAGGACAATTCGTCCAAATTTCTTGGACAAAAGCTCTAAACTACCTCACCCGTACCTCAGTGACAGAAAATCTCGTTTGTTTCAGGTTCAGAAATGATAATAAGGACCTCAGATCTTTTTCCTCAAACTTTTCGACCCGAGTTTCATACATCTTCTGACCCGCATGCTCCACTAATGACGTCGCGGGGGTAAACCACTCACGAGATATCTCCAGGCTACTCCTCCGCCATCGACTCTAATTCATCAGGAGTTATGTCCAAACGTAACCAGGCGAGTTTTTAGACTTTGGTGCAACCACCTGTCATGTCCTGGGTCTGCCAAGCGGTCGCATTCAACGCCCGCCTGGGACATCGTGATGAAGAGGACATTCGTCCCAGAACTTTGGAGAGAAAATCAACGGTAATGTGATAGACATTCTCCGATTTGATATTATCATATAACATCTCAAAAGTTTCAGGTCCGATAATCAGCGGGTTTTTGGATCAGTTTCCGATACTTTTCAGTCAGAAAATTACGAAAATCGCATGATTGAAGTTCATGTGACCACAAGGAAGGCGCAGGAACTCTTGTCTGGTCTTCTCCTTCCAAGCTAAAGAACGCGATTGTTCACCAAGCCGACGCTTTGGTATATATTCTATGCAGAGGTAGAAAGTTCCCTGTGATGGATTGAGCTCTATCTACCGAGAATACTCCCAAGCGCTCACATAAAAATTCTATAATAAAATCAAAAAAGGAGACCTGGCTGACATCCAACTAATTCGAGAGCATGTGATAAACACGAAACCTGATCCGGCCAGACCCAGACATGGGAAAAATCACGGTTGCAAAGCCAGAAAAGTCCTCAACAACTGAAGAAAAGTGTTTGTGCCGGAGGCATGTGCATTCCTAGAATGGAACTCGATTTCGTCAAATGGTTTTTGGGTGGGATATCCTTGACCGCCTCAAGCCTCCAAAATCCATCAGAGGACCGAGAGGGTGTCATGAAATGAAGTATGATTGAGATGGCGAACTTCTATCGCTCTTGCCCCCTAAAATTGTTGACAACCATTTTTTATATCGTTGTCTATCGTTGTCACAGAGCGGCATTTACGTGAATTACTGTCAAAAAGTCTCTGAAATTCGTCGAAGGACGGGGGACATCTCTATAATACTTCATTTCCGGTTGATACATTAGAAAATTCGCAAACACATTCTAAAGATTTTTTGGCGTAACTCTTTCCACATGAAGAGTTGCTGCTCCTGATCTTACCCGGGTAATAGCCGTGTAATAGACAATTTCCCGAGTACATGGGTACGCGGATAACGCGGGTAATACCAAAGTTGGTGGTTACCCGCCATTCTTCAGCAACCGGGTAAGCATCATAAGACCAAAGAGCATGTTGCTGTAGGGAAGCTTTCCAAATGCTTTCGAAATTTAATACAATAAAAACGAACTCTGAAAAAAAAGGAGAATGCTAGAGAAGAAGAACCAAATGGAAGAAAGTTGAAGATTTTGCGGTTCAGTTCCGAGGTACTTCAAGACACCCGAAGTGAGTCGGATTCGGTGAGAATCCTTGCTACTCGCCCTTTCTAACGAAAGTACCTCGTCTCTCGCAACAGTTCAACACATCTAGACACGTCCAAGCTCGATGGCTCCCATTTGACAGAGCCACGGTCACATCCATGCCCCAGAGCACACGATATCAGCCATCGTCAAGAAAATGAATCAATTGTTGCATTTTCAGATCCCCCAGCCGGAGACTGTGACAAAGCCACCACCAATTTCCAACAAGGAATAACTACCACAAGGATGCGCAGTAAAACCCCGAAACTATGTAGCCGCCAAAGTGCTCACTCGGTTCGGTGGAGGGTCAACCAGAACAACGTCCGGCAACTTCGTTCACAACTCGCACACATTTGTCCGTCGTCCACGCACGGCGACACCCCCGCTTCAGTCTTATGACAGTTCTTGGCTTTGACCATCGCACCACATTGAAACCGAAACTCTGTTGATTTCACTCCTTGACTCTTGTCAGTTTTGAATATCAAGCATTTCTTGTTTGTTCGAAGATCCCACTCCACAGGCATCCACTTCATTGTTCAGCGAAGGGCGAACGAGGGGACTTTTCGGTTTATTTGACCACTCTCCCCTCCCTGAGGTCCCATAAATGTGGTTACTTTGCACTTTTAAGTCTCGACAGTCTTCAGGGCGCTCGTAACCATGAATTCTTCGACATCCTAAGTACACATCCACTCCCTCACGCCCAGTTCGTGCAAATGTAACGACATTAAACTAGTCTTGCCGAGCTACCTCGGTGGTGTTGCGGGGAAAGTCGAAAATCAAATATTTTCCCATCACATCATCCCTTAATTACATAAAACGATAAACCTGTAATTTTTAATTATCTTTTCTATTCAGCTGATGCTGTTTTTTTTTCATTCTCCCTTTTTTTCCTGCTCTTCGCTTCGTTCAATCTTGTGCAACCCTCTCCAGCGCCATCCTAGGCTGTGGGGCTTTGTGTTTGCCGTTGTTGTTGTTGTGTGTGTATATTCAGAGATCTGTCTGTGTCAAGCGTAGCGTATAGAACGAGTGGGTGATGGCGGAATGCCGGTGGGGTTGGAAACATGCAACGAAAACAATTATACCCGTCAACCCCATTCAGCATTCACTTTGCGCTCATCTCATGCTAAGTGATGGTGGTGGAGGTGGGGCCGGGGCGACGTCAGGTGGATTTGGACTGTGAATAGCCGTATTATCATTTAACCATCTCTTCTGGATCGCCGCGTTGATTTTCTCTGTTTCCCTTGCGCTGGCGGGAGAAGAAGAACAGATGAGAAAAAAATGCTCGAGTGGGTGAGGGGAGGTTTCGTTCATCATTCTTTTGCCGTTGCTTGTGTGCTTGCTTCGTATCCTTGCTGCTCTACTTCACATAGTTTTCTATGAAGGAGCATAAGAAAATTTAGCCATCATCCGCAGGTCCCTTGGGTCCTCTCAATCCGACACAATTCATAGTGCGTCCATCCATGATGGCTGTGATATCGTTGTCGGCTATCCACAAAGCTTTCCGGAGGGGGCGGAGCTGGTGGGACACAGACGAATTACCTCCAACCTCACCCCTCCCCAACTGCCGGGGAAGAAGGACACTAAGACATCATAAGACAGTGGCGACAGGTGATGACAGGAGGCGTATGTGGAACATTTTAGACACGTTTTCTTTTTTTTTTTGTATTTCGCCTCGTCGTCGTCGCCTGCAGAGCGTCTGTGTTTGTGTGTTTATTTGATCCTTTTACTGTTGTTGGGGCTAAAGCAACACAAAGCACACGCTCTACTTTGCAAGGATAATGAAAAAAGGATTCCCAACAAAAAGTGACAATGTGAATATTTCGAAGGACGAAACTTTATTGTTGCACTCTCTTGCGCACCCCTTCAAAGGAGCATCAGCAAAACGACACGACTGACGATGATGATGGTGTTGATGAGCAAGAGCAGATGATGGCTCTATTTGTGTCCTTGTGCCGCGTGAGGCAGAAGGAACAAAAAAAAAGGAATAAATTTCCTTGATTCCTCTCGCGTCAAATTACAAGGCACCTCTCGCATAAATCCAGTCTATTTGCGCGTCTCAAATGAGAGATGCCGTCGCATCCATCCACTCGGGCGGGCGGGTCTTGTCGTCGTCGCCGCTTTAATCAAGCCTATGCCTGTGTGTGATTACGGGCGGCAGGCAGATACTTGTTATCTGCGCTCGCTGGGTGTGATTAAATTTCCAACCATTCACTGATTGTGTCCTATAAATTTTTACATTTCGCACATTTTCTCCGCCCTCTCTCCGAGGCCGAGGATGTAAGTGAGTTCTTAATTAAAACCGAAACGAAACTTCAACATCGATTCTTTTCAAAACTCAAACCTTACACACACTCGCCGCCAGATTGCGGGGTGGTAGTATTTTACTTCCAGTGACACCTTTTCTTTCCACCCAAACCCAACCCTCCCGGGCAGCTGTACGCCCAACCGTACGCCCAGGCGCCCGCCCTTTGGTTAGTTCGTTTTTATGGCTATTAATTTGTCTGGTAAGAAATTTTGTGCAGTTTTAACGGGTTTTTCCTTTGCTTCAAGTCACTTATTACATTGTGTCTGCAGTCGTAAAGTAGTGTGAAAGGACTGCGACAGGCACTTACTCACACACACTCTTCCACGGCCACATACACACACGCACACACATGAGAGGCGGTTCAATTCACTGCCTTGCTTAGGTTTGATAATTGAGTCGAACATTGTGCTAATTGCATCCCTTCCATTGGGACGGTGGGGGGGGTGCATGTAACAGAAGGGCGTCGTCTATAAAAATGTCCTTAAATAATTAAATTTTTTCTTCCCCCATTCGTTGAATGCTACCAAGCGGCGGAGGCGGCGGCTGGATGATGATCGATAAATTTTATCCCAGCAATTGAAATCGGTCGGCGTTGGGACCCACTGCTGCTCTGGGGGGACGGACGCTCTGTGGTGTGCTGAAGTGCAGATTAATTATCAATGAAACTAAAGGAAGTCAAGGAGGAGAGCGAAATTTTTAATTAGAGAAACTGCAGCCAGGTTGATTACCGGTGGTGGTGGGGTGGGTGGGGGTACCTGAGGTTGGTGAAGGTGATTGTATCCGAAGTGAACCTGTCACAAGCGATCGCAGCGGGTGTGGTGGGGAAACACTCGACGACGACGATGCTTTGAAGGTGTTCTCTGACGAGGTGATAAAGCTGAAAGGTATGCACTCTCGCGATGAAGTTGACTGTGAGACAATGTTGACTTCCATCGGTGAGGTGATGGGTGGGATTTGTGGCTTGAAGTCGGCTTGAAATGGAATCAGGAGCAATGATGGTCAAAGCGCCAGTTCAGAGGACGGGATTGCACGCAATTTTTCCAACATGGCAGGGGTCCGCTGGAGAGAAGAGGAAGATTGCTGTACAGAGTCGGCAGACCCCTGTTGAACAAGAAAGTAAGGAAAAAGCGAAATCTCCGTCTGAACCGAATGCATAGTAGCCACACATGTGATCTGAGCGAATTAGCTTCTTTTGCAGGTTTGGCACCAGGAGCACAGAGGAAAGGAAGTCCACTAGAAGGCTTTTTTTTGTACATATCTTGTTAAATGGGAGTTACTTGGACTGGTTAAAATATGCTGAAAGCAGCAAGAGCTTGGAGACTGTTGCTAGCTTCATCTGTCAACTTATGGAAAAAATCGCTGAAAGATTATACTCGTGGTTAGGTCCCTATTCATCTTGAGCGAATCTGCCAATGCAACCTTCAGCTCTGCATTTCTGGACATTAAACCTTGTAACACAAGCATTTTGCAGCATTTTAGAAACCTAGTTAGATCTCAGATACGATTTTTTTAAGCATAAAGGCAAGGAATGCTTTGTGCTCAGAGTCATAAAAGCAAGAGTGCCGCAAGGTAGTGTTCTTGGACCTCTACTTTACTGGCTACATATGTGCTTGCAATACAAGACCAGCAAAGTGTTCTACGTTCATTTGCTGACTGTGCGCCATAAGCATGAGCATGATTTTGGGCGTCAGTCTATGAAGGCCCTATTCTGGAACAGCTTTCTTTACCGTGCAAGGTGTACTGGGTACCTTGCCTACCTTACCAACCTGTACTGGGTACACACCTGGAGCATCATCCACTAGCACAATTAATTTTTCTCGTAGATCGTTACCCACCCTTAAGAGTGAAAATTATAAAAAAAAAATACCTCGACACCAAGGAAGAAACAAGGCAGTTCACAGCCCCAATGAAGCTCTAAATCAGAAGCTGGGCGACAGGGACAACAGGGACTTCTGACTGAGGCCTAGACTGAATAAAGACTGCAGATACAGCTGAAAAGAACAAGGCTAGATGTATTCCTCCTTGAAGTGCTTACGAAGGCAGGCCTGACTTCTGCTCAACCCAAGGCACGTAAGAGGAAAAGTGATTGTTAAATTAAGATTCAGATTGCAGAATTTTACCAGGAAGCCAACACTTGTCTACAACACGCAGGAATCGAAGCATTTATGGTATATAACCGCGATGCATTGTATTAAGTGCTGCACCAGTGTCTAGACTTATGACCGAGTGACTTCCAAGTTACAGGCTGGACTGCCCCATGCTTTGCTGTTGACATCAGTCTTCCGGTGGACAAAGGTGAAAAGGGAGCAGTCTCAACCGATAAGTCAGATATTCCCTCTCACAGTAATGGCAATGGCAATGACAGCGACAACAGATGTGACGGATGTTAGTCTCTTTTGCGAATTTGGGTGGCGCTGCAGTCCGAGTCGGACCTGGGTCTAGCTTGTACAACAACCACCTTTGCCCGTGCTAGTGCCCTCTCATAACTGGGGGGTCTGAGTCTGAGAAATAACTCTGGGAGCTGTTAAGGCAGTGGCTCTCTCATGGAAATGGTCTAAAGTGAACGGCTTAGTCACGGCAAGACTAGGCGCAGCGACGAAATGACTAGTTCAGTGATAAACGACCAGGAATTTGATCAAAAATGGAAGACTGTTGCCAGAAGCAATGACTCGACTCATAGTTTGAGAGCTTCAGGAGAACGGACGATTGGTCCAATTCAATAGATCTCTTGTCCAGACTGTTCTTTTCCCTAACTTCTCACTGAAAGTCCGGGCTGTAGACTTTAAGCAGATCATTCACGAAGTTTCTGGATGAAACCCTAAACCTCGTGCAGCAAAAAATCTCCACAAACAAAAAAACTAAGTCGCCCAGGCCTTGCCTACAAAATCCCGTCAGTCTATATTCAGTCTTAGTTCAGTCCGTGACCTCGACAAGGACGATGCTTTTGTAACTCCATCCTCGGAAAATAAATGTTTTATGCTGCCTCTCTCGCTTTCATATTCTCCACTCGAGTCTTTGGTCTTCATTCTAAGGAGAGCAGGACGATGAGGCTCATTCACTTGTACCGCCAAACAAAGGCTCGCTGATATCAGGATCGGAGTAAATCTATGCACACTCCAACAGATGACAAACACCACCCAGCTGCGAGGCAGTTGTGTGCATCTGCACGCCTCCCGCAAAAAAACGGAGACCCAAGACCAATCCCTTCGAGGGACACTGAATGCATCCCAAGCGACCATTCTGCCGGAGAATGCATCACGCCAAGATGCACGCTCCGTGCAAGGATAACAGCATTGTGTCGTGTTCATTACACTCGTGAGATAAAAATGAATATTAAACGATACATCACAAGTTGATGCCATTGAATGGCTAAATTTGCGGAGTTAACACCTCCCGACGGGGCCGAATGGGTGCAGATGCAGACGACGACAAATCCACTTCAGCAGAGTCCTGCATTTCATTATCCTAATCCGTGAGCAAACGAACAAATATGACCACCACCGCCCTGACTTCAATCTGAATGACAGTGGCTGCACATCGCATCCGAGATTTGTTCCGAAAGATTTATTACACTCTCAACAAATGGTTGAATAAATCCCGGCTTAGACCGGCGAAGGGCGAAGGGCGATCGGCGGCCAGCGGTGGCAGTGGCACTGGCAGTGGCTGACAGGGAGTGACTCTTTCTTTGACTGGAGTTGCTCGAACGTGGAGTCCTGGAGGACCGACGACGCCCGTCGACACCATCTCGCCCGCATCGCTCGCATAATTGATGAGCAGATGGTAACCTGGAGATGCACTCAACTCGGTTCGACGATGGCGGAAAAAATGCAATCGAAATCGCCAGGACCTTGTAACCCTCTTAAGCATATTGGATTCCATCCCCACTCGCAACTTCCACACAGTCACCGCCGTGAAAGTGATAAATTGCGCGCACCAGTCCGACCAGTCACCGGCAGATTTCCGGTGGCAAACGGTTCTGAGGACCTGCGACTGACTTTAAAGTTGCCGGAAGTAGTTGAAGTTTTTACCCAATCCGGGGGCAAGTCCTTGTTTTCGCCTTTCTTCGCTTGAATGAATTTTCAATTAAGCCTCCCTTTTGTTGAATCGGTGTGCGGGAGCTCCTGGCAATGTTCCATATTTCGCACCGGACCCCCGGCCGGGCGCACGAAAAAGGTCAACAAAAAGTAATAAGTAACACAGAAGGTGCCATGCAATGGCCGCGGGTGATGGTGGGGATTACACCTTAGCATGTCCTTGGTCATCAAATGACTAATTATGCGCGGTGTGGTCGAGGCAACATGTACACCAGTCCACCCGGGGAGGGTGGAAAGATCACAGAATTTCCGGCCACCGGAGCGGGGAGTGTTTGTTATTTGCACCCGGATGCCATGCTCTGGGGGAATGCGCCCGAGGAGTGGGATGCGAATGTTCGACGATGTTAAGCGCCAGAAGGTCAGAGTTTGTGGTAATTGTAACAAATGACTTTTTCAGCCATCGGCCTGATGCTGTGGTTTTAATAAGTCGTCTCGTTGGATAGGGTTGCTAGAGGGAGGGGGGACGGATATTTTTTCTTTCCTTTTTACAAGAAAAAAATGAGGTTACATGACGGGGCTTAGAAGGTTGGTGGATGAGGGATTTTTTTAATGCTATGGAGATGAAATGCACGCGGAGAGGGAAATCGCTGCTGAGATTAGAAAGAAGCCCGGAGCCGTTTAGGGCGAAAGATGAGCGGTAGGAGGGGATGAGAACAAATGGGGATTCGGGCTTTGGGGTTGCTACTGTCAAACTGTCGCTGGACCCTGGGCGTACTACGAAATTATGCAACCAAGAGTGAGCAATTTATTCGCTGTCGTGAACAGTTGAAAATAAACATCGAAGGACACTTCACCAACATCGACACTAAGACAATCTGATTGGGGGGTCGATTCTCCACCTCCTCAGCAACTGGGTGGCTCACGAAAAATCTGGTGACAATAAGATTTGAATATTAGTTAACCCTCCGTTGAGGGGTGGCATAAGTGGAGAGTAAGGGTCTGCCCAGACCCATAGACAAGCAGGCGTGCAGTAGTAGAAGCTTTTACGGCGATTGATTGGTTTCAACGCTAATGAGGGCAAAACGAAATATATGCTATCGACCAAAAAACGTCCCTTCGCAAACCTTGAAACCTTGAACAAATATGACACGGTCGCTACAATTTTGAGCTAGTGAAGGACTTTGTATACCTCGGGGCAAACGTGAACCCCACGAATGCATTTTAGTGGAGGCCCGACGTGGAATTGAAAAAAAAAAACTGGGTTCCGGACTCGAAGGACTAGAAGGACCAAGATCATGCTCTACAAGACTCTATTGAGCCAGTCCTACTATATGGAGCCGAAAGGTGGACGATAAGCAAAACTGCAGAGCTGATTCCTGGTGCCTTCGAATGTAAAATTCTACGTCGGATATAAGGTCCCGTCTGCGAGGAAGGCGCATGGAGGAGAAGACGCAACCACCAACTCTACGAGCTGTACCAGGGTGTGGATGTAGTCCGGATGGCAAAAATCCGTCGACTGCACTGGTTCGGCCACTTCGAGTCCAGGAACACCAAAGCTCCGAGCCTTCTGTCTTGAGAAGGAGATGAAGACCGAATCTCCGGTTTAAATAGTGATGACCAAGTAATCGCGGATACAAAGCAGCTTGGTCTTGGTGACTGGACTGACCGTCAGCGATGTTAGACAGCAATTGTTTAGGCTCGGACCCTAAGTGCGCAAGTAAGCATTCAGTTTTTTGAATTTTATGGCTTGAATTTAGTTGGAAATCAATTTTAAATGTAAACACTAAACACGATTCCCTCAATGGAAGGGCTCAAAGGAGTCATAAGGAAGCTTCTCAGTATAAACTTTGTAAAACAAATAAGGAACAATTTTCAACTTCCTTAAACTTATGTAAACCCCGTAGTACGATACGCATAAGTCTCCCTGCTGAGCCTTATATTTTGGACTGATCTCAGTTCCTAGGAAGTCCAAAATTGAGAAATGTTAACCTGAAACACAAAAACAAAAAGGATTGAACATTTGTCGAAGAAAATACTCAGTTCTCATACTTCGTCAAATTGGGCTTCCTTGGTCATTCATAATTATGACCCTTGTCTAAAAGCTTAAAGTGGAAGTGTTCGAAATTCAATACTTTTCTTAGACGACAGGCTCGATAATTTGCCAGATTTAGACACTGAACTAGTTTTCAAGTTTCTGGTCTCATCAGGAGCTTCAGCCCGACCAAATTTAGTACAGCGAGAATTTAACGCCTGTTGGTTGCTTCACATGTGGAATTTTGAAAGGCGACAAGGAGAGTTTCAAAAAATTATCTGATCCAACTTCAATTCAGTTTTTTGACACCCTTAAACCATAGTCTTAAACTCTAATCTTTACAGACGCCGCCGGAAGGCTGAAAGTTGCTTTTGATCGGGTCTGAAGACGAAACATTGAGACGCTCGAAACACTGAAATGTGCGACACAACAATCGGAGATTAAGACCCATAGTCATGGAGCAGAATTTCGGACAAATTGTGGAACTTTTCCGTAATAAATTTGTGTAGGACTGTAGATAGAAAAATGACAAAGAACGATGTTCCATCCAGCTTGATGAAATGACTTTCTTCCTCAAGTTTACATCGGATTTGTTGGGTCACGCTAAGCAGGCGCTTGGATTTGCCTCTGCTTCAGCCTCTTCGGACTTAGAGGCAGTAATTCACGTTGTTCTGAACATTTTCAAGCATCCCTCCAAGGCCGAAATGGAACTCTTTTTTTTAATTTCTAAAGTTTGGGCTTCGTTTTTCACATGTCCACAGGCTCTATAGTTCCTTAAGTTCGACAATTGCTAAAGTGGACAGTGCCTAAATTTTGATACAGCCTAAACCGTACCGTTTCCGAAATTTGTCAAAGCCTATAGTTCGACGGAGCCTAAAATTTAACAAGTTTTCAAGATTAAGAAAGTCCTAAGTTCTACAGTAAGTTTGACCTTAAGTTTGGACCGTCTTAGATAGCTGGAGAGGCCCTACAGATCAGCAGGATCAAATGTTGGAAGTGGTCCAAAGTGACACATGGCCAAAAGTTAGATAAATTCAAATGTTGACATGGCCCGAAGTTTGTAATAGGCATTGCGCTTGGCTGGTGTTGGACAGAACATAAAGTTCTAAGGTTCCAAAAATTCGACAATAAACTTGGACAGTGCGTAAAATTGGGCAAGTCCTAAAGTTAAGCAGAGCTTACAGTTCGAAAAGTCCTAAAGCGAAATTGACTGTCATTTCCACAACGTATCACCGATCTGTTCCCCTTGAAACCCTCGTAACTTCACAAACATAAAACACGGCCAACGCATCCACACATCCCCTGATGAACATCTCACTCCCTGGCCCCCCTCACGTGTCCTTCGGCGGCATAAAACTCTTTGATGACATCAAACACTGGGAGAAAAAAACCTTGTTAATGTGCACATTCCCATAAATTCTTTAACCCAGCCGCCGCTTAAAGCCGATCCGTAGCCATTTGAGCAGTCAAACGTCGTTTTCACAGAGAGAAATTGCTGAAACCCTTTCGTTGCGCCCAGCCTCCTCTGCTCACCCATCGGTTCACAGGAGTCCATTGATTCCATTAAAAATCAAATTTCACTCCAGCCCCCATGCCGCTGCCCTCACTCCACCTGCTATGCCCTTTTGAGGGCCTGGTGAAAATTCGAACCTCACTGCTTATGTCGTTCGCCGGTTGTGCTCTTATCGAATACTCTCCCATCGCCCATCACCCACCGCCCGTAGCAGAGAACACTTAACTGTTGGAGCGGGCGGTTGGGCGGTTGGGCGGTGGGCGGTGGGCGGTGGGCGGTTGGGAAATGCATGCAGGAATTATATTACATTCAGAGCCTACCATAAGCATAATATCGTCACTTTTATCCTCCCCCGCGCCGGCAGCCAGCAGAAGAGCCACCCCTTAAGCGCACATAAGGGTGTCTCTTGAGAAAAATGATTCGCTTTTTTCTGGAATTGTTTTTCTGTCCCCGGGGGATGATGGGAAACTGCTTCTGCAGCTATGACTGCTCTGCTTCTCTCTCTCGCTCGGTGTATGTGTGCTCCTCTTCGTGTGGATCCTGTGTATCCATATGGGAGGGGGTGTGTGTGGGTGAATGTTGTTTGAGTGCAATGCCTTCGGAGATGTGTGTCTATAGAATGTACGAGTGAATATATTCATTTGGGTGTGGCTTTGGAGCGCGCGAGAAATTAAAGCTGTTCCACTAAACACCTGCAGGGTGGTGCACATGCACAAGCCACAGACAACACACGCAAACGACGCTGAACCCTTTTGACCCAAATTCTCGCTTATCTCATGGAAACAATGGACAAAAACCAGGAAAGAAATATCCACCATCATCCACAACAAGGCCTCTCACAAAATCACTCCACTCCACACCAATGGCACATCTGTCAGGTTGAAGTAGTTTATTGTCTTACACCTGCACCCGATGCCGATACACCCCCACCCTGCATGTTGGTGTGTGCGACATACACAAAGCGATACAAAATCTATGGCAAACAACAATAGAGGGGGGGTCGCCTAGGCGCACTAGGGTGCTCAATATTCCCTCGGGCGTGTTCGTTGCTTTCTTCTTTCGGAACACCTACGGTTTCGAGAGGAGCGGAGTGACGACGACGACGCTGTTGCATTCATTTATTGTGCCGCTGTTCGCTCGCCCCTCGATTGTTCTGTTTTCGGTTTGTCTTCGACTCAGATGCTCAGATGCATTATGAGACCCACTTGCACCGGGGAGAGTGGCAATACAGAGAATAATAGACTCTTGGCGGGGAATCCATGCTAAAAGCTACTTTAGATACCCACATCCCACACGGCCTCCCCCCTCCCTTCACAGATGAGTGTGAGGGAAGAAAAAGAAACTCTTGTATCAAGTGCGGACACACGCGAGGGAAACAATTCATTTTCGAGTGTTTTGCGCGCCTTCCAAGACAGAGCTCTGGCTTTTCTTCTTCGCCGATTTTCGCCCACGATTCGCTGAGTCGCTCCGAGTTCCTGAAAAGTGCACCTCGCTGTAGTCTCAAACACACACACACACATGCACAGACATCCCCTGGCACTCTCCAGTGTCCACTTCTCGTGAAGAAGAATGTAATTTCTTCGTTAGTGGCCACTACACGAGTCCCCCGAGTGCTGCTCCTTGTCGGGGAGCACTCGTCCCACTCGTGCCGTGCCACTCTTGCAACTCTTCACTGAGCCAAAACGGAATATGGCCAACAATTCGCCCCCAAGGATCATCTCTCAGAGTCTACCTCCCAGTGAGTGGAGCACAGAGCGAACCGAACAGGAGGAGGAAGGAAAAAAAAACACGAAACAACAAAAAGTGAGCCAGCACTCTGCCTACGGGCGCATTTTGTATCGTCCACCCCCAGCGAGTGCTTCTCTCTTCTGCTGCTGCCGCCGCTGCTTGTGCTGCCACTGCCGTGTTGGCGCTTGACGAATATCTCCACAGACATGGCCAAATTAAAAACATCAAGTGGATGAGGTGGCTGGGGACGGAGAAGAGCCCTCCTGCGAGAGCAGGCTGTTGGCGGCTCTGGTGGTGGTGGCTCCACTCGTCTCTCGAAAGGATAATGAAAACTGAAAATTACTTTTCCTTAAGAATCTCTGTGCCTGCCACCCTGCCCGTCACTTGGGCTTCTTGCTTTCGTGTTTTCTCTCCGCTTTTTTTTTTTTTTGGTCATAAACGAACGTGCGACAGAGGGCGGTGGCGGTGTCTTTTTAACCCTTAGAGCACAGCACAGGTCCCGCAGCTTAGCCTTCAACCCCTTCTAAGTGGTTGTCAGTTGAGAGATGACAAGATCTTCATCTTCGAGTTACACATCGCAGCCCGTCGTCAGAGGGTTGGCGCTACATCGTGTCCCCTCTGGGCGTTGGGTGGCCAGCAAAAAAATGTAAAAAAAAATATCAAGAAATGTTCCATTGAACAGTTGATGATGGATATATTTTGTCAGCAGCCAACGGATAGATTAATAAAATTAATTTCACTTGGCGGGCAGGGACGGGACGGGAATTGAAGGAAATTAAATTTTCCGCGCATTAATTTACGGGGAAATTGGAAAATATTGATCCGCTTGACGGCGACGGCGGCGGCGGTAACGATGGAGATGGACGGCTGGCTGGCTGGCTGGATGGCTTAAGCCCTTTCCTCATGTCGGTTGTGTCAATTTATTTTAATTGACGTTGAAATTGTTTTCTTTTTTCGACACCATCTCATGGATAATTTCGGTTTGTAGTTTGGTTACGTGCCGACAGATGCACGCGGCGGATTGTCAGTGGAAGCGTGTGTCGTGTGTTAAGAAACTGCACGGGGACTTAACTCCCGCTTGGAGAGTCGACTGATTGCATACGCAAGCATGGGAAATGCAATGAATGAGGGAGCCGAATAATCAGGTGCCCCGAATGGGGACTTTATCAAGAGAAATACACTTTAACCCGGTATCGCAGCAGAACATCACTGCAATCAGCTCAGGGAAGTGAGCAGAAGATCAGAGACAGGGGATTTTCATTCCGTGCCGAGATGAGATGATGTTCATATGTCTTCTTCGTTTGGCGCTACAGTGCGGAGTGGATCTGGGCCAAGGGTGCCAAGGATGCCAGTTTGACAGAACTCATATGTTATCTTCAAATAGTGTGTCATTTGGGCCTGGAAACCCCAAGTGAAGGGATGATGATTCAGGACAATCAATCGCGACGCTAAGACTAAGACCATGGGGCAAGCGATGGTTCTCTGATCCAATACTTGAGGAGCTAACGACGAACGATTGAGCGATTCGTCACGACCGACTTTTGAGAATTAAAATATCTGAATTTGCTGAGTTGTTGCCAGTTGTTGCCCATGACAGGTGTGCTAAGCTAACCTGTGGTATCTCCAGGAACGAACGCATCCCTGCATGGATGACGAGGATGAGAAGACGGCACATCATGCTTGTGCAGTGCTCTGCTTAACCGCAGGAGTTCACATCTAGGGACCTACATTTTCAATAACTTGCATCAACTGGACGGCATCAACTTCTCTGTTGCAGGCACCATTTGGGTTCAGGTCACTCAGTCCACGTGCTATCACGATGGGCCTACGACAGCCTAAGTGTGACTGCTATCTGGAGGCACCTACTCTAAACCAACATAGGCTTCCAATGCTTCTAAATTTTACTTTGTCTCTCCAAGCCGAATGCACATGATCTGTTGAAGGAACCAGTCGCTAAGTGAGAGTGGAGATGAGAATCACAACAGTCAACATCATCCACTTGTTACCGAACCTGTCCCCTTATCGAAGTTTTTTCCAATTCATATAAAAGACACTGATTAGCAAAAAAGAAGGCGTCGCGTCGTCAGCACTTAAGACCTGGAGACATGATTCCTGATGATTTGGTTTCGGACATGATTTCATGAACTGCACATAAACGGTTCCAGCTGGAACTAGTCGAATGAGTTGATAAAATTCGTATGTACCTGAAGGAAGGACTTAGACATAAACTGTTTCCTTAAGTCACACATTACCCATTGGATATACATATTTCTCGTCAGGCCTATTGATTTTACAGTATGGTGGAGTCTGATGGCACTTTTAAGTGAAACTAGTACAAAGACAAACCCGCGTCTTCAGTGGCTCCACACTGAACTGTTCCATTGCAGGCGCTAAACGTCAAATTCAATCTGATTCCCCTTGCTATTTTCAACTAGCCCAAGCCACCAACACGACAATACGGCTTCTTACAGCTTCGTAATTGTCCACTAACTACGGGCATTAAATTTTACTAGGAAAGTTGGACCACTCAGTTGGACACCACTACCAGCTATTTTGCTAGTTTTCAATATTTACTTCAGGTCTCTGTTAACGGATTGGGCGGTTCCAAGGCAGGCTGCGTATCTACTCCTAAAACCACAATTTACATTTAAACGAGAATGATCATGTTTTTGGTCCTTTCGAAAGAAAAGTGCTAGAAATGAGTCAACCACTAAATAAACTACACAGGAACACGAGTCTACTCAGTCTAGTCCTTCTTCCCAACGCCCAAGGTGGCTAGAGTCCATGAACAACATGCCTCTTGTTCAAAGTGTCCGTGCTTGAGGTAGTGTGAGGCCACTTGCAGAGAAGTTAATGTTAAATGGTTTGTCACAGCTGATGCTTCGTATTTGAGTATTGTCAGTGGTTCCGGAGAGACTGTCTTTTCCTTTCTTAGCTTGGATGCTTTGCTTAGGAGCGTCGTGTTTTCATGAAGCGACATTACGTCAGAAGCAAGTTTGGAGTCTTCACCGGTTTAGCGATTAATAATGTATGTCCGAGTCCGAGTACGTACACTCATGCTGTCGGAGCCACTCACGAGTTAAAGCTTCGTGGCTATTGGTTTGAGAAGCGCTTTCTTCACAGGAATCCTCTGAGAATTTTGTTTAGTGTCTCAGTGGTCAAGGAAGGTGAAGACGTGGGCTATGACAGCTATGCTTGTCGAAAATCGAAACCAGAAGAAATGTCCGGTGAATAAATCACTAAAATTCGAAAAATTTTCTAAAGAACTTAAACTACCTCCAAGTTGAATGATGTTGGTTGAGGAGACAAAATATCATATTGTGACAGATGGTCAAGTTGTGCTATGCGGTCTAAGTCGTTCTGAAATAGTTCTGACGTCTAGCCCAACTCTAAGTCATCCCAGACACAACGATATACTTCTTGCTATTTGGTTGTTGCCTTCGCTCAAGCTAAGGGACTTGATGTAGAGCAAAAAGCTGAGGAGATGCACCGTCATAAGGCCCGATTGAGCGACAAAAAGAAGTGAAAAATCTTCGAAGTCAGTCCGCCGAGTGACGTCCTTCGTGGATTAAATACTAAAATTAAGGCATTTGCATCAGCAAGAGTCAACGCCATCTCTTAGTCAATCCGTGGATGGTGTGTGTACTCGCTAAATCAAGGGCAGTTCATGCAAAATCCTAACAAATCTCGGAGAATGACAATAATTGAGCTATCGAAATCAATTAAGTTCGACAAACCTCAACTTATCAGGCCTTATATCCACAGCACTTGAGATACCAATTTCAACCCAAGCTCAGGCCATCCATGAGTCGCAGTCCTGAAATGACTAAGTTCAACACACATTTGGGAACAAGTGCTCAGAACCCACCCAGATATGTAGCGTTTGATGGAAAAGCTGATCCAAGTGTTCTAAATAACGAGACCAAGTCGATGTTTCATCAGCCACACAACCACTGACATATCCGTCACAGCTTTGAGTCGTATTCAAAGGGACTGGCATACCCCATCACATGGGTTTAAGCTGTCAAAGCTGAAAATCCCACTCTAACTGCCCTTCTCTTGCACTTGGCAGTCGGAATTGTATTCAATTTCTTTCACCACTGCATGCATAGCTCATGGTAGCATCCTGGTTGGTCTCCCTGCAACAGCAATCAAAGCAATCTCCGCCCAGCTCAACTCATCCAGCAAACAATCTAGCTCCAGTAGCAGATGTTGTTGCCCTTTGCCATCCCCTGTGCAATCTCTTCAAACTAATTACATTATAACCCCACACCGCACAGCACGCTGGGCAGCATCAATACAAAAATGCAACATATTGTCACGTAAACGCAATAAAAAAGGATTTCCCCCTCATCACAATGCAAACACACAAACGCGCCGCCCCGCACAAGGACATTCCCCAACAATGGCAATATCCACTCACAGGTAGAATGCAAATATCCTCGCATTTCCACAGCAAATATCCATCCGTGCACTATTCCAATAATCAAATTCCACCCAAGCGAGCTGCTGAAAGAAATTGCAGAAAGCAAAGTTCCCGCAAACAAGAATCTCTCGGGTTTTTTTTTTGTCCTGTTGTCTTCTTTGTTTTCTCCTATCCGACACAAATAAACCGAGAAAAGGATAACTCAAATAACTCAAGTGGAAACCACGAGATTGTGTTCCAAAATATCAAAAATATCCATATTCCTGGTGGTTTTAGGGGATGGGAAATGCCGGAGAGCAGAGGCCGGAGAGAAGTGGCAGCAGCAGAGGAAGACGAAGGCAGACCCGTACAATGCGTCACAAACAATATGTCTACCGGATGTTGTGAATATTCCAAGGAATAGTTCACTGAGCTATCATAATACAATTACCATGAGTAAATGAATACATTTCGAATCGTTTTCTGTTTTCTGTCGTCGTCGTCGACGTTGTCGTCATCGTTGGCATTGCCGTCCATTAACTGATTGCCAGGACCCCACCCTTGCCCTTTCCACACTCGAAACATCAGCCCGCCGCATCCACACAAGGATAATTGCCGCAAATGAATTCACAACTCTTTCTGCACTGCTCTGCCTGCCCCCCACCATCCGCCGCCCACACCACAACTCACTTCAGTGAAATGCAACTAATTCCAGCATCATCAGGAAGGAGTTGTGCCGGGCTCCTTGAAAAAGTTTCCAGTTCGCCGTTTCACAAGAACCTCCAAAGAGCGCTGCACAACTGAAAAGTAGAAAACACAACGATGACGAACGACGACAGTGAGCGCAAAACGGCAAAAATGCTCCATCGAAACAAAGCGCGTTTCGCTTCTCAAAACTACACCCTATCGAGACAAGGGTTAACCCCCAACGCTTCCCGCCATCGCCGCCGCCGCTTCCATCACATAAAGTCAAGAGAAGACGAGAGGCGAACATTTTTTAGAGACTCGGGTGGTCTTGTCGAAGTCCAACTCCAGCTGAAGTGAAACGAAACAAGAGGATTTAGTCCCGGTTTCCTTTATTATCGGATTTTTGGATTTTTAAGCAACCGAGCCAGTGGCTAACGTCACTTTACATTGGCGCTGTCGCGGCTCTTTCATACCCTTCCGATCCGGCGCGCCACCGACACACAGTGTTGCCCGTCCATCCGTCCTTGCCGCGGGCCCAATGGCTTTGCTATTTCACTTGTGTCACCCCGAATACAAGACCGCAGAAAATTTTCAAGAGCTAAACTGTGAAAGTTTCCCTTCCAGAGAGAGAGAGAGCGAGAGTGAGAGCTACGGTCGGTGGCGGGGGCGGCTGCAGTGTGGTGAGGTGTTCCGCTCTTTCGCAAAGGGATGGGCTGTCGTTAATAATGTTGTAGCTGCAACCTCAGTCACTTTGCGGATGGAAAGTTTTAACTTTTTATTCTCGTCGCTTGATGGTGGTTTTTTTTTTCTTCGTTTTTCTGGTTTCATCCTTCGACTTGGTCTTCATCTTGGTCGGTCCCCTACTCACTGTGGGTTACAACGGAATGCAATTTACTCCCCATTTGTAGGCCGCTAACGCAACCGCCAATCGAGCACTAAGTCTAGGGGGTTCCGGCGTTTTTCGTGGCAAAAGTTGTTCAGTTTGAAGAAAATTACAAGGCGACCATAACTTTTATCTGCGAACGGTACGACTGTGTGTGTGTGTGCAGGCGACTGTTGCGGTTACTTTTAAGTTTAAGCCCTGTCTTGGATGCGGTATGAGATCGTCCAGACAGGAGGAATCTGAGTGCCGGCGAGTGTGAGTGAAGAGGTGTGAGTCTTGAGTTCAAGGTTGTTTCTGAGTTTGTGACTGTAATTAACCCATTCGCAGGGCATGGGGGAAGAAGGGAGGGAGATCATAAATAATGTCGATTCATATTCAGATGAGGTTGAGGAGTCGGTGTTTCTTATGAATTTCAACTTCAAATTGATCCTTCGAGCCGGATAAGAGATGAGCTATTCATGAGTGGGGGTGTTGGCGCCGGATTGTTCTTGGGCATACTTGAGAGGAGGAAAGGCATGCTGGCGAAGGTAGTACGTCAAGTTGTCGAAAAATATCGATCGATAGCTGAGAAATTAATGAAGTTCTTCAGTGGAGCGTGAAGTCTTCTATAGGTTATGTGTGGAGTGTGGGTGGAGCACAGTTCATTGCAAAGGTGCCTCTGCTCTAGGAACGGTCCCAAAATTGTTAACAATCATGGGAGTAGGTGAGTGGAGGTCTATTGTTGGGCGCCACAACAGCGTTAAGCAACTCTGTGCTGCAAGAATTGTGCTGAAGTTACAATGGATTCAAATATATTCTCGGAATTAAGCGCAGAACAAGGCATTCAAAGATCTGGTCTACGAATGAGGATATTTCCGAATGCTAACCTTGTGACTTAAGCATTTCGTCGTTCTTTCAACTTCTAGTCCCACCAGGGTGGAAGCCAATCCTAACCACTTTACGAGTCCAAATCATTCTCGAACAACTGCACAAAGTGGAGAGGTCTACTGTCGGGCGCCAGGATTGTGTGAACAACCTTGAGGTTTGAGAATTGGCTCTGTATTTGATTCCGAAATGAGAACAAGGGGATGATGTTCAAGTGGCTGATTGCACTGGCTATGCAGTCACGCCAAGGGTTGTGATGGGACACATGTGTCCAAGAATGAGGACATATGTGGTTAGCTGCCTTTTGTGTCAGAAGACTTAGCTTCGACAGCCAGTGGACGCTACCAGGTAAACTTTTAGCAGTGTGTAGCCCCTAGTCACTCTAATTCACTCATCGAACTTACTCTTTGAATGGATCCCGGGATGTGAAGGTCCACTATCGGGCGCCATGAGTATGAAATGGATTTGTGGTACAAAAAAATTATTCTAAAGTTAAGTCAAGAGGAGAAAAGGGCTTAGATTCGAGTGACAGACTGGACACCAAAGCTTCTGACACCAAAGTATGTGACGAAGAATACAAAGATCCTGCCCACGAATGAAAACATTTAGTCCCACGTGTCAAAGAAATCTGCGACGCTTCGCCAACTAGTACTTTATTCCAAAACCTTCACTAAACCTCACGAGAGGTCTTCTGAATTCCTAGTCACTCTCAACCGCTTCACCAAATCAACTCACAGTCCGACTGACTGCTTAAATTAGTTCCCGCTCCGAGCGAGTGGTTAAGAATCCAAGACTCCCTTCGACTCTAAATCCATTTTCTCACTTCCACCACTGGTTCGCGGCCTCACGAAAAACCAGCCAACCGACCACTAAAACACTGAACTTCCTTCACCGCCATCACCGGGCCACTGACTTGCATTCCCCCGATTGGCTGCGACCGCGAATGTATTTCAAAGCAATAAACGAACACTTCACAAACGTAAAGTATCTCAATTAATTTTATTACTTAGCTCTCAGCATCCACCGCACCGAGACAAGGGGCAAACTGCGAAGTCATTATTAAAGTCCTGTGGCGATTTATTCATTCTCCTTTTTCACTTTTCGCGCCACACCGCTCACCAAGCTCCCCGTTCACGACTGGTCGTCGGTCGTGCAGCAGTTGCCATCGTTCTGGACCACCAGGCAAGCAAGGCACACCCTTGGATCGCCAGATAAGGACTCAAATGTTGTACAGCAGCGCGCAGAGATGGATTGCCCGGACTCGAGTTGAACATGACAGCTAGCATGACGAGGGTTGTGGCAAGGATTTGAATTAAATAAAGAAATCTTTTTTCCCGCATCCAGGACACTGATTCTCACAAATGAAATGCCAAAGTGCAAAACGGTAAAATGTTAAAAATGACAAGAGAGAATTCATCACAGATTGCGAGGGTTGGAAAGAAAAAAAGGAAGCTTCAAAAATCACCACACAAAGCTTGCTGGCGGACATGAGGGGAGCATCCTTGCCCTTTGGCGTTTCCCGTTTGTCTCCCTGTCAGTGGTCGTCCTCGACCGTCCGCGTCGTCGTCGCTGCAGTCGCAGTGACTGCCGCAGAAGTAGTCATCGCGTAATTAGAGTCAAGTTTAGTGCCAGTTTATTTTGTAATTATTTTCATTTGGTCCTTGCGAGAATTATGTGCATCGCCGTGTGCTGTGCTTTCCGTGCACATTTGCGCGCTACGCTTTTGTGTGTCGTAATTAGTCGGGCTTTTGTGTGCCGTGACGTGGCAGAGGATGGTTTGGGGGCGAATTCTGAACGCCAAGTGGCACGGAGGTGGTTGAAGGTGGCTCTGTCCTTTGTGCACATTGCACACAAAAGATCTCCGGAATCCTATTCGACTTCAGTCACACCGTTAAGGTGTAATGGAGAGGCGGGCGCCACTCGTCTTCCTTACGGACTGGAAGGCGCTTTTGTGATTTGTGTCAAGACTGTGTCTACGCTTCGATTGTTGGACTTTGTGTAGATTTTGATGCTCGCTGCGAGCTGTGAAAGGTCGTCAGATGTGAAATGGTGATGTGATGTGATGAGTGAGGAAGTACTATGAGAATGTGGACTAGTGACGTTTGTGAGGGAATGTGTTGAGCGCGGATCCCTGAAGGTTTTCTCTGTGAAACGCTGGCAAGTTTATGGTCAGGCATTTTGTGTCCAACAAATGTGCATCCAAGCGAAAAGGGGTTTGAAAGGACAGACGGCAGAACAGGTATGTTTGCCACTTAACCTGGTTGTTCTCAAATGAAGGTTTTATTTCAAGACCTCGTCTCTTATAATCACCTTCTCAGTTGATCACTGCAAGAAGGAAGCATGTAAGTAGACATTGACGCCTGCCGCTGTAAATGCAGACTGTATTGCGGTCTTTGAGAAACTGGTGCCACTGTGCAAGTGATGCATCCGACTCATACCAAGACCAAGCCAATCGGAACACTGATCACCTCGGACACCCCAACAATATCAGTACATTAGACGAAGAAGTCCGAAGAATCAACAATCGACCCGTCCGAAGAGTAGACCCGAGCGGTATTCTTTCCGTAACATGAACCATCGCCGCTAGGATCATACTACACTGGACCTACGCCATCAATGTAACTACTTGCCACACGATATAAGGAAAATGTTTAAACTCCTACAACTCAATCTAGGCATTTGGAACCACCCTAACAAGGCAATCGTGAACCTAAGAAACATGTCCGCCGGATAAGGCCCTTAATCCTTGTCAAGCGAACTGATATACCTTCGGTCTCAAGTTGAGCAATATTCTGTAGTTCTTGTGAAGTTAAAGTAGCTATCAACAGCGAGCAAGTCTTATGACTATGTGATATTATTGTCTCCTAGAAGTTTTATCGCTCGCTTTTCAATTCTATCTATTAGGTGGTCTTAGGGGCACCAGACCAGATATGAGCATTGTACCCAAGCTTGGGGCGCATATAAGCCTCAAATTTAAGCCAAATCAAAGGAGGTGGAGATATTTTTTGCATCGATTAAGGAGGCCTAAATAAAATATGGGATCGTTCCAACTACGCGTTGTCTTGATACACTTACCAAGGCTGGAAAGCTTTCAGAAAGTCAGTGGCATTGTCCACCTCAACTACGTAGCAAGCAGTATCGCAGACATCAGTTCCAAGATCAAACGTGAGTTGAGTAATAATAAATATTAATAAAAAATAAATCTGCAAGAAGCTTCCGTTTATAGTCAGTTTATAAACGGAGTATTGACCATCCCAATCGTGTTCTACGGCACCGCCCGGCGAACAATACCTTCAACAACGTCAATGACTATTGGACTTCAAGATGAACCACAGGTGTTCTCTTCAGTTCTCTACAAATTGATGGACTGTTCCGCAATCACTTCGTGCAGCAGTACACTGCAAGAACATATAACCACCTTCTCATTTTTTTGGTGTTTGCTTGCGCTAGGCGTCTAGAGTCTAAGACACCTTTGGATGGTCTTCTTATCTTCTCAAGACCTGGGGGAGTTTAATTCAAACAACCAGTTTCCATACGACATCAGTTGTTAATTTAGCAAATCTCCAAACCATTAGCTTCAAAATAAGATGGTGATCGGCTGTAGTTCCGTGTTCAAATTCAATGATGTTCAAGCTTTGTGTCCAAAGGCCATAAAAAGCAGAGTTCCAGTTACCAACGAAGTGTCTAGCCCGAGTGAACTCGAGTAAGCTGAAATGGATCTGGCCACATGATAAGTAAAAGACATTATCGGTCACTTGGTCTTGGGAAGTCAAAGACTTCATTTAAGTGGCTTATGTACCATAGACAATAGGGAACGCCTGTGAATCAAGTGCAGAGTTGTATCTTGTCAGCAGACTTGTCTCTGTCAACAGAGTTCTCTCTTGTCAACAGAGTTGTCTCTTGTTCATTCATGAACAGCCCATATTCGTCACCGAAAGTCTTCGAAACTGCTCACTGAGGGGGAACACCGAGGGAAGTGATTGCAGAAAGAGACCTCAGCCAATTTTCGTGTGCCGTCCCTTAGACAGCCAATTCGGAAAAAACTTTTGAGACCCATTTCAAGTTCGACCAGAAGCGTCACTTGATAAAGAGGAATTACAGCTTGATAAACTCAGATTTGGTAGCCGTGGCGTAGTGGGTATGTGCCTTGACACCTACCCACTTGGTGTCTCGATTCGATTCCCGATACGATAGACAAATTTTCACGGCGCCACCTCTTTCAAGTCACTGTCACTTCTCAAGGAGCGTAACTAGCTAGACAAAGCTTCTCAAACTTGGCCGTTCGGAGTTGGCATAAAACTGAAGGTCCCCTCCAATCACAGCATTCACAACAGGAGTGGTTTCTGTAGGAGCTAGGGCTTGGCACTCTATCCGAAACTCAGATGTGGCTGCATCAGGATTTCAGGTGGACCTGGCCCTAGCCTCAACAGCAATCATTATTGTTGCGCGAGCTATATGGGAGGGAAACTGCAATAGTATGACTTCTGTGAAGGATTTTCCACATAACTGTGAACATTGTCAGTGACTCGAGAGAAAACGAGTGGTAAATTGTGAAAGTTCGTGTTTTGGGAATCGAACCGAATAATCCGATGGAAAATGAGGAGTCCAAACCTTTTCGTTGTGGTCATGGCTTCTCTGACGATGGTTGGTTGAAGTCGGACTTCAAAGCTTAACCACGCAGAACTCTGAGTCAATAATTCCAGAAAATATACCATCAGTTGAATAGAACTGCAGGAAAGCCCATTCAAATGCGAGTCTTCCTGGTTTCAGTCACTCACAGCATAATACGCTTCACTTGCCTCTGATGAAAGATGAGTTCTCAGAAATGTACAGCTCCTGTATGGAATAGAGATTTTTGCTGTAGTTTCAGTCAATTTATGTGTTCCCAAGAATTTCGAGGTCTGTTATTGAATAGCCGCTGATTCAGGGCGAACTTCCAAAATTTAACTGAAACCCTACATCGACTCATACCCAACGTCCCGCCAACATCAATCAACAAATTTCTTCAGATTTAACTCAACGAGCATGACTAAAATCAAACGACATCTTTAATAGCTCACATCGTTCTTCTGCATCATCGGGCCCTTCAAGCGGCCACCACGAAGGCACACACGAGCCACCTCACACTGTCCGTGGATCCAGAGGAGAAAGTTTCCACTTTCCAAACCCTGATTGCTTTCAATTACACAAACTACTTGAGGTCACTTCGCTGCCTCGGACTCAGACTCGGACGCGGAGCTGGCCCCCTCCTCGCGAGCAAAAAGATTCCATACAACAATCGTTTCTTTTGAGAACTGCACACGATGGCAGACGCGATACACACGATTGAAAGGTACCAGCGCGATACACAATTCACAGATTGATACTTCCTTATGCCATAAAAGTTTCCGTTGCCCCTCGACCGAGCACCCACTCGCCGGCAGTCTATATATCCCAGCTTCCTCTCTGTTCCACGTCCTGTCTGCTTTCTTCGAAGAAATCCAATTTCATACTTTATTTGCAATCAAAACTCACAGCACACACCCGGAGCGAGTGGCTCACACTCGCCCTCGCACGGGAGGCGTTTGAGCGCGTGGGGCTGTATGCCGATGACGACACATATTTTCAGAGAGTCCTTCGTAAGTCGGAGCATATTTCTGGTGTGTGCATCCTGGAAAATCCTGTTAGTTTTCCTGCGTTTTTTCCATGTGTTCATCTCAACTCTCTCGGTTTGATTCAGAGAAAGGAGTCCTGCCCCGCCGCGTCTTTCGCGCCATCGTCCTGCAGAACGAGGATGTATCGCACAATTATTAATGGATGAAGGATTTTCGATTCAGAGTAAGGAATTGCTTTGGATTGCGCTTGCAGTAATGCAATTTATTTATAGTTTTATGCTCAAATCTGTTGGCATTTGTGGAAGGGGGCGCAGGCGGACAGGTCCTTATTTATGTGCGGAGCAAGGATTGAAAGACCGACTGCCGACTGCCGACTGCCGAGGGACTGGACTTGTGACTTTGAATTGAGTGCATTGAGGGGGTGGTGATGGTGGCAATGGTGGGGGTGAGACGTGCATAGTGCCATTTTGAATTTGTTGCTTGGTGTCCGAAAGTAAATTGGACTTGGAAGGGGCAAGGCGGGGTTCTGTTGGTCGCCTTCATGGAATTCTTCGCACATCGGATTGAATGAAGGCAAGTGCGAGGGGCATTTACGTCGTCCGACTGGACTCGGAAGTAGCATGTGTGTGTGTTTGGTCGTGCAGAAGAAAGTAACGTCTCTCTCACGTACCACAGTGGTCTTCGATGGTGACACTGTGTGGGGGCTTCAAGCAGCTGGATGCAATGTCCTTTCGTGTTTACTTTAAACAAGGGTAAGCACTGCAGTATGACAATGACTTGTCGTTGTGTCCGAACTGAGTTATTTTCCATTTTTGTGAAGGATTTGCTGGTCCCTTGATTGGCTTTTGTTGTGTGTTGTGCCGAGCTGGCTGGAGTTGGTTTAATAAATGAAAAAGCCATGGTAACCTTGGACATGGAGTCATTTTCTTATGCTTGGTAGAACGATTGTCAGAGAGTTGACCAAACGATTGCTTCTAAATATTTATCAGTGTCTCGCCTGTGGCGTTGACATTTTTAAGGATTCCCCATTGTTGTGGAATCCAGACGGAGGCCTTGAAAAGGTGACCATTGCAAGATGGTAGATTAAAATGCGGAGGATTTTTCGAAAGTCTTTGATTGGAATGCAATTTCGGTAACGACGGAGAACTATGCTGAGTTCAAGTCCGTTCTTCTTTCCTCGAATCTCTTCCATGATCTCGACAAATGTATTTCACTGCATTGGCGCTAAGTCACTGATTGTCTAGACTAATTCTTAATTTTTAGAATAACTTAAAAATTGGATTAATACGGGAAGGGCTGACTTATGATTGTTGGGCCAGTTCATATAACCGAGAAGTGCATGCAGTATAAATATGTAGTGTGAAATAAATGCCTTGAAACGGCTAAGTAATGACATTAAATTACATATTAAAAACAGCAAATTTATTTTTATTTCAATTTTGTTGAGCTAAACTTTTTGTTTGAGCAGTTTAAATCCAAGTTCGGTAGCTCTTTCTCCCAATTTTCTCAAAATCAGTAGTTCTTCGTAAGAAAGTTCATTTTGTGAAGCCATCATTGTATTGACATATTAGGCGTGTTTTTTTGAGACTCCGTACTCAGCTCAGTATTATTTTTACACATGGAGCAACAATAAATCAGAATTCAGTCAGTGATGTTTGACAGTCAACACTGACTAGAGCGCGTTGCAGAACCACTGTCATAGGTGGCGCCTCTTATACGGTTCAGGTAACAACACGGAATCACCGATGCCGCTGACAACACTTTTTGAAGTTGCAGCAGAATTGTCGGCAATTGTGTTCTGAGTAGTTCGACATAGGATAACGTACCCCAATTTGTAAGCCATCCTTTGCTTCCATCCAACGCTTCTAGTGAATAAAAGCATATTTGCACGAACATTATAAAACACATTTCACGGAAAATGAAATATGGAGGCGTTCTATTCATATTTTGACATTTAATGACATGGAAGTAAGGACACGCACCAACTTTTAACACACAAAAATAAAATGAGAAGAAAAGCGTTTTATTGACGATCAATACTGAGCTGCGTACTGAGTTCTCAATAAGATACGCCTATTGGCTGCCAAGTCAAATTTGAGAATATTTCATGAGATGCCAAGATATAAAATTTCGTTGTTTATGGTTTCGATCACAAAAAACTGCAAAATATAGACACTTATTATATTCTCAGTCATCCTGGAGGTCCAGGGAAAATTTAGTCCTGGTTGGCAAAGATGAAAGCCATGGCACCACACGACGAGGTAGTGCAATGCCCTGCTTGGGTGGTGTCGGAAAAACCCAATTCCTGTCCAAAATAATATCCGTCAGCATATACGCAAGTCCATACCGTTGCAGGTATTGTGTCCCACAAAAAGAGAGTTTATTAATTTTTAATATTCTTTGCTGACGAAGAACATCTTACAAAATCGAAAATTCAGAGAAATTTTGGCTACTCAACTACTTCAACCCCGTGCAGCAATGAACCATCTCGTAGTTCGTGTATCCTCTGATGTAAAAAAAAAAAAACTAAGAAGAAAATGTAGTCTCTGCTAAAATCAATAACACTATCAGAAGGACGTGCAACAGCCCGCAATGAAGCTAGGCAGATATTCGAGTATTGTGGTAGATGTCCGGATGAGCCTCAAATGTGTCGGCTATGCTTCAACTCAAACCATTAAAACCAACAATACTTTGTTTGGATGTATAATACTATTACATTTTTTTACTTTATAAGTCGAAATATGTATTGAAGTAAGAAATAAGAAACATTTTGTTTTTTCAAAATTTTATAATTTTTTTTTTGTAGTTTTCTTGAATAAAGAATTGATGAAATGAATTATAATATAACAAAGTTTTTCTTTCAAAACAAGATTGCCTAGAATTTTGAGCATAACTCGGTAAGCTTTACTTTGCTTAGGAAATCCAAAAACATTTTTACCATCATGGGGTTTCAGGTAACATCGGCCGATACCGGATTTGTACGTGGTTTCTATAAATTTTGCATACCATAGCTTCGAATGAAATTATAAGTAGCTATCGAAAATTATAGCTATCATAAATGACAGCCATGGTAACCAATGTTTTAAGAGCATTAATTGTTGTAAAGTAAGAACAACCAAATCAACTAGCGACACTGAACCGACATTGCCTCCCCCATAATGAACACGAACTGAGTTGCACGTCCAAATAAAATTAATAACGTTTTTCACTTTAGAAAAATTGCAACGCCAATTCACTTAGATGACCGAATGAATTTTGCTGTTAGTATATTGTAATAATGCATATAACCGGGAGTTCATATATGTGGGACTTCTGTGTATATTAGTGCTTCGAGTGATTATTTCATCAACGATGATTTCTTGGCACATTTTGTTTTGGCAGTTGTTGTATAGGTTCTTTTCATCTTCTTTTAAATTTTATTTATTTTTTATAATATATGTGTAGGATGTGATCGCGCCTTAAGCCTGTTCGCAGAGATAAAGAAGAAGGAGAGCGAGCGCAATAAGAAGTCCTTTTATTGGCCTTTGTAATTTTTGCGTATTCTTTGTTTTCTTTGTATTTTTGTACCTTTTTATATTTTGTGTTATTTCAATTTATTACTTATTTAACTTTTTAAATAAATAGCTAACATATAATTGCCAACTTTACAAATTAGCTGTAAAGCCAGAGCGATGAAGCCTTAGGTTAAACAATTTATTGTTATTTTATTTTCACTGTATAAAATATATACATAAAATAAATTTAATGTTGCAGCATGTATGAAAATTAAAATTGTTCCTGCTTTGCTTCTAAATTGTGTAGTTGACTAATTGTAAATGTTGGCAGAACAATGTTGCATACTACGTTTGGGAAAACTAGAGAAATGACACAACTCAGTGCAGGTGCTTTAATCGAACAAACAGTAAATATTTAAAAAACTCACAGATATGCCAAATATGTTGTCACAAAACAGATGTATACTAAGAAAAGGTCTTGAAATCGTTTGAGTCAGTGGAGAACGTGATCGAATCGTATACAGCAGCATTGGCAATATGCATATTTATACATTGTGTGCGTGTCAATATTATGCCAAAGAACATGCATGATCACCGCGAAAGTGTTGTTATTGTGAAAATCAATCGTGGATTGGACTCCAATGATCGAAAGTGGGGTTCGTGGAGTTCGCCCCGTCGGAAGAGCAGAGCAGTGCAACCTACTTTCTTTCTCGTCGGCACTGAAGCTCTACAGCAACAAATCATTTCAATCAAATGGCAACAAAAATGTGTACCAAGTACGTCTCTTTTCCAAGGATAGGGAATGAAGTAAAACACAATTTGACATTTGCATATTGTCTTGAGAACTAAACACGACTTGACTAGCGGTGAAAAAGTCAATAAATAATGTCACGCAAAGCTTGAATCGCCGAATGAAGGAAAATGTTTTAATGCCTTGATTACTAATGATGGCAGTGACGTGCCCCGTCAACCGTTTCCATTTTCCAATAGGACGCAGTAACCATCGACAAGAGCAATCACTTTAAATGTTAACACTAGAAAGATGGCAAGTTTCAATGCAATTTTTAATTTGGTATTTAATTTGGCTAATCAATCAGTGATCGAATATTTGAATTAATTTATAATCATGTTAACGTCTTTGTTTTGTATATCTCACTCCGCCGTCTGTCTAGAGTTAAGTCTAGGTAATCCTCCCTTTTCACATGTCGAACTGTAGGCTACTGGTTCCAGAGTCGGGAAACCGTCTGATTTATTTGTTCACTAACCTGACGTACGACTACTTCATATACACACAAACGTAGACCGGGGAATCAGCATAAGCTAAAAGTACGTTTACACCGCACTTAAATTCTGCTTTTCGGTTAATTTCTGCATTCTAGCCCAATTACTATATTCTGACTTTAGCTGCCATTTCAAATGCTGAAGTTGGAGTGGGAACGGAAAATTGGATTTCGAAGTTTGTTCCCCGAAATGTTGAATTTGGGTGCTGTGCAAACGTACTATAAGTCCGATCAATTTCAGGAATAAAAATTGGACACAAGTTCCTTTGGCAGTCGATGTTTTTCACGCCAGTGTTTCTAAATCGACCGCAACCAGGCTTAGAAAATTTTACAAACCAGTTAAGCACGCCTTCATTTGCATTCAGGCTCAAATTCGAAAACTGAAACTGCATTCGGTATTTCGAAAGAAATTAAACGTCTTTTCAGAAGCTGACTGCACTCTAGACAGTAATCACAAAATATCACAAATTAACATCACCAGTTAAATTTAAAAAAAAAATACACTCAAGTCACTCACTTTCAGTAAATATCTTTGATTTAAAAAAATGTTGTTACAAAAAAAATTACTCATCAAACTGCATGGCAAATCTCTGGTGAGCACCGCAAGACTATGGGGAGCAATTTTCGTTATAAACTTAACAGACAACGACTGAAATCATCAACTCAGTTCTTGAAATTTGTGAGAATTTCGAACATAATTTCGATCATCAAAATTTGTCTCAAAATTGCTTTGAAGACATAATTCACAAGAAATCACGATGAATGGAGGGATATTTTTGAACAATTTGAATAAAAATTGATTTTGACCACAGTGCCTCAAAATTAACAGTGATCAAAGGTGTTGACTTCAAAAATAGGCCTATTTCCAAAATCTGTGCAATATAACTTTCATTCTTTCGAACATTTCATTAAAATGGTTTTTAAATATTTTTAGAGACTGTCGTTTAATTAAAAATAAATTAGTAATAAATTAACATCACATTCGACTTATGTGGAAGCGGCGTTTAATGAAATTTAGTTTCTGAAGGAATGTTGGATCTACAAATTCAATACAATTTAATCAAATTCCATTTAAATGGGAACGGTTGTGAAAGTTTCTTTGTTTAATGACAGAAATTAAAAGAAAAACTGCCAAGCCAGGCGAACACTGAACTGACAACCAATTTAAGAACAAAATTTCTGAACCTTTTCATTTCAACTCAAGTCTGCCTTACCACTTATTCTGTAAAAAAAAAACTGTAATAACCCACAGTGTGGACAATTTAGATTTAACCAAATATTTAATTTTCAATTTAAATCTGAAAGGAGTCGAAAAAGCAAAGCACGTCAAATTTTGACCTGAGAACTGATTCTCCAACAAATGACATAAGAAATTTTGAGCATTTATGATCGCAAATTGAAAAGATTTGGTTTGTTTCTGGAACAGCATAAGACTGTCGAAAAATTGCTTCGATCAAAATGTAAAGACATGGAAACAATCATAGACTGGATTAAATTGTTAAAAAAAAAATATAATGGCCGTGCAGACCAAAATTCAAAACCGTCCAAAAGAACTGAAGACTGTCGTGAATAAATTGTGATATGATCTAAAATGTAAGGAATTCGATGATCTAGGGGTATCGGATACAAAATGTGAACATCAACCCCTTTGACGGCCAAAAATTCAAAAACCCTTAGAAGTTTTCGAAATAATCTGACTATTTCGCATTTATAATAACTGTAGCCTAGTTTCTCAACAACCACTCGTGTTGTGCGTGCTATTGTCCTTTCACGAGAGGAAGGTTCCTGCACTTGTATGCCAACTCCGAACGGCCAATTTGAGAAGCTCAGTCAGTAGCTTGAAAGAGTTGGAGCCGTGAAAATTATTTTTTAACCCAGGCAGCGAGTTTCGGTTGCGTAGGACCCACACCGCTCAAAAATTATCATTCACCAACTTCTAGGTTTTAAGAGTTTAACACAATTTTTTAATTCGATAGGTTCCACGTCATGGTTACAAAGTAGTCTGTTTCGAATCGATAGAGCGTTCAATTTGGGACATTCCACCAAAGTTGTTGGAATGCCACGCCCTTACTGTGGATGCAATTAAAAATTCGAAAATTCCTATATTTTTGTACCAAACTTCAAATCACTTACTTTTGTTCAGACTCTTAAATTTGGTGATTTATTGCGAGAAATTCTTGGGTCACTTTCCATTGCTAAGCTAAGTTTTGTACTAAATTCTTGATCACCTGCTTTTACCAGAACTCTTAAATTGTGCTTGTTTCGTACAAAGTTTTTGGATCACTTGCTTTCGCCAAGCCCATTAAACTGCATCTAATTTGCATGCATTTTTTGGACGGCTACATTTTTTTGATCACTTCTTCAATATTTCTTGAATTAACCAAAACTTATGTTGCACTGTACAGATCCACTCTAAGAACTTGATCGTGGTCAGAAATGGGACACATCAGAATTTTTGAACTTACTGCAGCTCACGGTTTTGATCATTGCCGTTATCTGGATTTGTCAAGTTTTTAAACTACACAAACTTCCAGTGGAATCAGAAATAAAAGTAGCCACCTCGTTGAACCAAAATCGACTTAGCAGAATATTTTAAGGCCTTACATTTCGATGGGAACTTACTGAATAATCAGATCGGGCTATTGCCCAACAGGGTCCCCTTCAAATCACCAACCATCCTTAGACTAAATGCAATTGATTTGCATTTCAGTTGTCGTATTTAGGAATGGCGCCCGAATTGTTTCCAATTTTTAAGAGGCCTTTTACGGACTGATTTGGGCTCCTGGCAAGGACCATATGCATGGAGTCAGAGAAAAAAAAAAAACAACAACCGAGTTCTCATGCGTGAGTCGAAAAATATTTTACGGCACAATAGCATCGTTGCTCCCATCATTTCACTCGTATCGGTCCTAAAACCAAGTCTTATTGTCTGCCAAATGCGTGCCTTATCGCATCGCAGAGACAATCCTCAGTTGCTGATGCCCTCACTCGCACAGACGACATGCCCGCTCATGTTCCATTCATTGACATTTCAGTTTTTATGATTGTCATGTCCTCGGCACAGCAGGCCTCCACACCAGCACCACACGAAGGTGGCTAACCGAACCGATTCAAGTCAAACTAGTTGTGTGCTCATCGCATTCACATCGAAAGACAGTTCTCTATTGTCAGTTGTTGCATGTGAACGAGCGGAGAGTCCTCCTTGAGGACGTCACACAATATTCATAAAAATAATGAAGTATGCCATTCTCGACTGTGTGCAGGGGAGAGCATTGCAGATTCATCCGCACTCCCCCGAGGATACCGTAAACAATTAAAATAAAAGCCTTTATCGGAATTTCAATTGTCTTTCTCTGTTTGAATGGATGGATGTGCGCCGAGGGTTGAGCTGAGCACGAGCTCGCTCCGATACGATATGGATATAAAACGATACGTCGTCGTCGTTGGGTACTAAGAAATTGAAGTGTGTCATGCACGTTTTTCAAATGGTACCTCACCTCTTTCCCACACGTCGCACAGCTCGACCACCCGTTCAGGTGGCGGTGGATTAGGAGAGGGAAAAGGTCATGCCAGGGATGAAATGGTGAAATGGATGACATTTTAGCGTGTGTATGTTAGGGTCTGCTGTTCCCCTTTTGCATATGCCATGGATTTTCGGGGTCTGCTTCGCTTACTGCCGAGACAAGGCTGGGCAACCGGATCGTACCAACATCGCATGCTGTTCGCAGTCGTCGTTGCAGAGCGCTGGGTGGGTGGCATAAAATAGTAAAATAAATTGCCATATCCCTTGCACACGAGTGTCGACGGTGGATGTGTGTGCAGTTAGCTCTTACAACGACGCTGGCAGCAGGGACGAGCTGGAAGAGGACTACGGCCCCCCTGAGTCCCGTTTCGATTCGAAGTGAAAAATGTGTGCGGACGGGCTCGCGAACCACGGCTGTGTGGATGGATGGGGCTGTGTGCACATCTCGATGATATTTTTCGGCGGGTGGTGGTCGGTCGTAAAGTGAATCTCTATCGCGGGCCTATGTCACGGCACGGTCCAGTCTGCATTTGATTTTCTTCTTTCTTTTTTCTGGTGTATAATTGAAATTTGAATAAGTCATGTGGCCGAGGACATGTGGTCAAGCATCGCATATGGTTGCGGCGCGATAAACTTTTCAGCAAAACAAAAATCAGAACAAAGAAGGACACTAAAGGATGAACGCATAAATTTGCAAATTAAACTTACCACGACTTGATTGGGGCACATTCACTTCTCGAAACTATTCACACTCAGAGTTTGTTGCTTTAAGAGTACTGTTCCACGGCAGGTTACACTTTGTTGCACATTCCCCGCGTCAATCTACACACTGTCTCTCTCTCTATCTCTTTCTCTATCACCCAGCAGCTAGGTTGTCACATTAATCTTCTTTTGTTTATTTAATTATCATCAACTGTCAAAGCATGGTATACACACGCAACAGCAGGAGCAGAGCGGGCACCACACTCCCCCGTTCGGACGTCACAATCTGATGCTGTATCTATTTATCAGTCTTTTGCGAATGCAAACTGCACCAAATACACACTCAGCACAATTGAAGCACACAATGGACAAAAAACAAAAAAAAAAAAAGCGAACAAAATACGTTCCAAACAAAAGTCCTTTTAAATTTAGTTGATGTTTTATATATTCTGTCACATCCTGTGTGTGTGTGTGGATTAGTCTGTCTGTTACGCAATTTATGCGAGAGCAAGGAACAGGACACACACAGGACGCAATGGAGACGACTTATAAGAGTCACATCTCAGTTGCGGGGGTTTTTATACCACGAATCTAGGATGAATTTTCCGACGGGGGATGAATTTGTGACACAGGGGTTGAGCTTTCTCGATCCACATAAAGGATTCATGCAGCGAGTCCCTTCTGTGTGAAGATTTCTATCTGACTCTGGTTGCATGGCTGTCTTCTCCTCTCCCTGTCCTTCTTTGGCTTGCATTTTTCTTCTTTTGCTTTTCGGTTGTTTTTTCTTTTGTAGCTGCGTGCTGAGCCGAGTCGATGGGAGCAAGCGAGAGATGCTGCGTAGAAGCTTGTCCCAAAAGTCTCCGGACGGGAGCTTTTTTCCACATCAAATGCGCCGTGTCCTAGATTAGACTGAGTGTTCCCCTCTGCGAGCCAGTGAATTCATTTTGCGAGAGCGACACAACGCCGTGAAAGCGAGAGGGCGAGAGTGAGGGTGGTGTTCATCCGATGGATACAGCATCCAGTTGAGTGAGAGAACGCGAATCATAGTAAAACTTCGGCTAGTGTTCGGCTGCGAACACTTCGTCACGCGACGAAGTGCTTCGTGCTTAGTGGCCGATGGTGTAGGGCAGGATATAGTATTTCTGGTCATCTCACGGATGCGGATGTTGTACGAGGCTGCGATTAAAATAAAAGAACCCAACCATCGACGTACGTTGCTAGTATTTTTGATGATTTTTTCGCGTAAACGTAGAACGACGATAATTCGATAGATTTTTTTCTTCTGAATTTTTTTACAATTTTCTTTAAAATATAGAAGTTTTTTTTCGTTTAAATAGAATAGACGACTTTTAAAGTTACGTTTACTTTTAGTTACGTCGTATTGCCAAAGAATCATGTCAAAATTGTGTGCTGTCGAATTTTTTAACACATGGCGCCCAACAAGAGACGGTGTTAGTTTGAGTCCTCAAAGCGATTAGTTTACTCCAAATTTTGAAAAGTTTTCCGTGTTAGACCATTTTTGAATGGCAGTGGTATAAAAGGGTTTCCAAGGAGTTGCCATACCTTGTTAGACCATTTTTGAAAGGCAGTGGTATAAAAGGGTTTCCAAGGAGTTGCCATAGCTTGTGGGTGCCTTTTTGTGAATCACGAAAAAACAAGAAATTGCTGGAAAGAGGATGGCTGTATGAGGCAGATGTATGAGTTCTGCGGCTGCAGTTGTCGAAAATACGTTAGTATTCCTTGATTGTTCGTCCGAGGCCTGGCTGGATAACCTGGACCTCAAAGTTTCCCCGGCATTGCTACTCACACTTTGCTGCAGACTCTTTATTTAAACTTAGGTCACAATTTAGAGAATCAAGTCGGGACTTAGGTCGGCTGTGGTCTTTATGTGACTGCCCTCAAGGGCAACTGATGGTGTTCATTGTTTGCCAAGATCTGCAGCAGCAGTCGGGATAATGACGAGAATTCAAAAAGACCGATCTAAGACAAATCATGTCATGAGAAAAGAAAAAACGAATAGAAACAGTTAAAAAATAGTTCAAAGTCATCCAATCAAAGTCAACCAATCATACGATTTAAGTTGAATTAAGATGGTTGCTTTGCTGCTTTTAAGAAGCGACGCAATGTTGGAATGAATCAGATCGAATGACTTAAACGACCTACACGTACTTTCTATGATAGCCAGCCAGAGTATTCTTGGTCACAGAAATGTTCAAAGCAATATGCTCTGAAATAAAGGTGTCACAATGCTACCGAAAAGTGCGAAGGAGAGAAGAATGTACAAGTTGGATGTCATTCTGGGCTTCCTATGGAATGCGACAAGAAAAGTTCAAGTCATCAAGCGTGTCTCACAGTTGGGGTCGCCATCTATGGTCATCCAGGCTGATGCTTGTAGGTCGAGCGACAGTTTCAGTTTACAAAATTCATCTGTTTACAATTCTCACATATTTTTTGTCACACCAAACGTGCAGTTCTTGAACACCCTTGAGTGTCTATAGACTGGCTGTGAAATGCGGGCGCATATTATGTTCCACTACAGCCATGACAGTTCAAATCACACTACCATGTCCAGGGAGCCGAAAGGAAACAGATTTCACACTGGTTGGTTGGTTTAAGTGACTTCCCGATTGGGCTCAATTTGGGTACAAGTAGCGTTGTGCGCTGTTTTGAACCCACCGCTCGAGGCCAACATTCCAGACGCTGTCACGTATAAGGTCGCTCATATTTAACCGAGGCATTCAAAACTTGCTGCGCGGTCGCCAGCCAAGAACTAGCGGCTTTTTAATGATGTGCTATTCCACACATGATGCAGCTTCAAAATGAGTCCAGAATCAATTATATGCCTTACATCGTCATTATCATCATCATCATCTTCTGACCCACTAAAGGGGTCGCTGGGGTAAACCAAGCACGAGAGATCTCCAGGAAACTCCGTCATCGACTCTAACTCATCAGGAGTTACTCCCAAGCGTTACCAGGCGAGTTTTTGGACTTGGTCCAACGCCAAGCGGTCGCCTACCTGATGGAATCGCATTCAACGCCCGCCACGGACACCGTGATGTCCTTATATCGTTGTTGTTTTATTTAAATTCTTTTTGGCCAGCCTGTAGCTCCCTTTGACAGCAACTCACTGCTCTTTCGCCGCCATCCGTAAAGAGTGATGAGTCCTGCTGCAGATTCTTATTTACAGGCCATCAAGGAGTTGGTCGAATGTGCTCCACTCTTGTGGAGTAGAAGTTGGCTGCAGTACCAACACTATGGAATGCCATGTGGGAACTTAATAATGAGGATGATGCTATAATTTGAGGTGACCCTAGACGTAACTTCAGAAACCACTAATTTTGTGGGTGGTATTGAATGGAGAAGACCTCTGGCTAAGTTTAGGAAGGCTTTCTTGAACAAGTATATTCTCTCAGCTTTGTTAATGACTCGAGGCGGGAGGGGCCATGAATTAGGAGACTCATTCGTGACAGGAACATCCAACCAGGAAGTCGACGCACCTACACAGTGCTCCAAGGCGACTATGCCTGACAGTCGATGATCGAAACCGGCTGACAACACGTTTACAGGAGAAATCGATAATTTGTGAAAGTTGATTCTTCTAAGTTGGCTGATGCCCTTTTGCACAGTAGAAGCTTGACTGCTAAGACCCTACACTTATGTCCATGTCGATTCAAGGATAATCCCAGAATCAATACAAATTTCGTTTTGACAGGACGTTTAGCGATTAATTCCACTTTTTTTGTCGGAGGTTATTAAACGCCATTCCGGAGCACTCACTTTGCTTTCACTGGGATTCGAACAGGGGACCCCACTGATGAAGGGCAAGCACATAACCTGAGCCACACAGTCGTTCAAATTCCACTTAGTAGACCTGGATAGCTAAATCCAGCCTGCAGAGTTTAGGCATTTGATTACGTTCGATTTACTTTAGGTAGAGATCTCAGAGAGGTCACTTAGGAAAGGTTTGCCGAACGCGGTATATATTTTGTTGGGCTAGTCCCGGACAGTCACAGAGAATGCGAGGCAGACTTTCCTGTGAGAGAGTGTCGATGGGTTGAACGGTATACCGAGTCTAGCAGAGTGGATGCCTATGGACCAGACCCCTGTGCTTACTGCCACGACTCTAGCTATTTCGGAGTTATTTCTTTTGATGAGGTCATCAGGCCTGCTTTTCATGTAGGAAGGCCATTTTGTCCTAGTCCACCTTCTACTAGCTTGGAACAGGAATTGTTGGTAGGTGATGTATTTGATTTGGTTAAATGCTTGGGAGAGTGAGTGTTGCCGGAAGCTCCTTGCTTGGCCAGTTCGTCGGCACTCAAATTTTCCTCAATGTTGCTGTGGTCTGGAACCCAGAGGAGAGTGATTTGCTCCTGCTACTGGCCCGTGTGAGTTCTTGCTTGCACTGTTGCTCCAAGCCGGGAGTGCTGGGGTTAGGTACACAGACAGGAGTAGCAGAGCTCGGCTATGTCCGTACGGTTTTGCTGACCAATATCTCGCTTCTCTGAGTATGATGGCAAGTGACTACATAGTTGTAAACGTCCAGGGAGAGCAGGAGTAGGAGCACGTTCAGTCGGGACATGATCTCATCTTACCGCTCAGACATGTCTTCGGGGTGAATCTGGACTAGTAGAAAAACCTGTCATACGTATATCTTGTTCATCATCATCATGATCAGACCCGCATGCTCCACTGAAGTGGTCGCGGGGTTAAACCACGCTCCAGGGAGATCCCCAGGCAACTCGATCCTCCGACATCGACTCTAACGCATCAGGAGTTATGCCCAAGCGTAACCAGCCGAGTTTTTGGACTGGTTCCGACCACCTCAAGCTGGGTCTGCCAAGCGGTTGCCTACCTCATGGAATAGCATTTACAGACCGCCTCGGAAGTAGTGATGGAGGGGACATTCGTGCCACGTGACCAATCCACCGAAGCAAAGCCCTCTCCGTTCGAAGAAGCAACTCCTCAATTTTGAGTTCCTCGCGCACTGCCGTGTTCCTCACCCTATCCCGGCATCACCAATCAGTTTCCTCATGTAGAGGCACAAACGCACTTATGGTCAGGAGTGACCAATTGCGGCACACTTGTTCATGTCTTAATATTCATCCGAAATTGAAGGCCTTGCTCAGACTAGCCCCATCCACTTCCGGAAAATTTAATTCATCGAAGTTTATCGACGATTTCTGTGTGTGTCGTTGGTGTGTTGCGATTGGGTGACCTGGTAACAGAAGTCCTTCCTAATCATTATGATTTGTCTAGCTTTTCTTTAGTTTCGGTGGTGGTATTTTTTATTAGCTAACAATAGCACGCAGTTAGACTAGTGGTTGTTGCAGAAGCTAGTCCCTGGCCATTTACAAGCTGCAGCGCCACTGTAGCAGTAAGCTACAGCCTATCAATTAAGACTGTTGGCCATTAATTAATTTATACATGTGTGCAGCTACAGTGTCCTTTCAGGCAGAAAAATAGTCTGAAAGGACACCGTGTGCAACTTAACTTCGCATGCTAGCATGGGCACCTGATGCAATAGTGAAAGGCGTCTAATCAAGGGTCTCAGGTATAGAACGATGTTAACCGACTTTCTGTGACCAGAGCTCGACAACCTTGATCAGCCGAGCTGTGGTGTTCCACCATATCATGCAAGCGACGTACTGCTCGATGTTGTGAAGGAGAAATTTGAAAGAAAATACCTCACCCCCGTTGTTTTTTTTTTTTAAATTTCTTTTCATTTCGTTTTTATCTGCTCCCGCTGATAATGGAAACCCAAAATGTTGACCAAATGGCGACTTTAAGGACCTTATCTTCCATGCTACAGAAATGTCCCTTCGGAAATAGTCCTCTTCCCAGGGTAGCGACCTGAGCTTAAGGCAAAACTAAATTTGCTGGATTTGGGTAAGGTCCGGGACACTACTCTTTCTAGTCAGGAGTGCTGACCGTGGCAACTTTCAATGGTTTTAATTACGAAGGACTGTCCAGGGGTGCCATCAGGGCTATCACTTTGACGATACTTGTCGCATCGTTCACAAGGCGCCTCTGCCTTTTACCACAGCGTGGTGGGGCTTATTGGCTACTTTCACCATACAGACCATCACTTCGACGGCACTTGTCGCTTCCTGCACAAGGCGCCTCTGCCTTTTTGCCACAGCGTGCTGGGGCTTGTTGGCTACTTTCAATCAAAACACGAGAGGTGGCTGTCGAAGCTAGGCTCCTAGGCCTATTCTCGACTATAATTATCTTCGAATGACTTAAAAAAAAAAAAAGAAAGTGAGGAAAAGAAGACCTCAAACAAAAATAACACATTTGAAACATTTATTTAAATTAAATCCTAAACACCAGCTGAGAACGTCTGTCTCGTTCTCTTCGTTCTGGAGACTGCCACGATTGTTGTCTGCGTCTCATCCCTTCCATAATCGATCGTCATCGTTTATAGGTAGCACCCTGAGCTCAAGTGGTCAGTCTTCAAGGCATAGTGGCGAGCCCTAAATTAAATACAATTGAGCTTCCATCCAAGCCATCTGTCTCTCTAAGAACCTGCCTTCTCCTACAATCATGTTGCCTGTACGAACCAAAATTAACATAACGGTTAAAAAAGGCCCTTTGTGAGTGAATCAGGTACGAATTCCTTCCATCCTGACAATAGGCGGAAGAAGAAGAGAATCGCATTGGATTTCAAACAGTACGTAGCTGGACATCAAGAATAACGACTCACTTTCCGTTCTCATCTTGTCCAAGATCTCGACGTCATCTGTTTGCTCAATCAAACAATCCGTTTCAACATTAAAGGCATGCAGCCATCCCCAAAAAGTCACTCTTTTGTTGTACAAATCACAGTCATCCATTGCCGCACGGCACAGGAAACCTCCGCCAAACAAAGTTCGCCGCCATCGATTGGCATCGTTCATGGACGATTTCCCTCATTCATCGGCTTTAATTGGAAAATTTTCCACCCAATCGGACACAGCACACAACCCATTGCCCGTTCCTGTCGTGTCCTTGCAATCGGCAGCGCGGCGGCCGCAACAACAACCGTCTCGATCTCCGCAATCGATTGTAATCGATCTTCCGCTGCAGAAGCTTGCCGGTGACATATCAAAATTGAAATCATGCACAATTGTTGCAGAAATAGGTCTGCCGCCGCCGAACTCCTTCCACTCCCACACGGGAAGTGACACTCCACGCAAAACAAGCTCCGAAGACCGCAGCAGCAAATCGATGAAACTCCCATTCATCATCGTTACCCGCTCTCGTGCCCTTCTGCTCATAATTTCCATCGAATTTTCGGGCCAGTCGAGGCGCACAATCCTTCCTCTCATCGATTGCTAATCGAAGAACCAGTGAGGAGCAACATACTCACGTGCACACATCCGAGGTGAACCCACCGCGGAGACCGCCAGGAAGCCACAGTAAACAATCCTCCAAAGAGCCGTATTATAATTTATCCCGATCTCGGTCTCTGGGGAGGGATAAATTAGAGTTAGCGAATGCGGTGCGGGGGTTGGACGGGCATTTAGTCCCGAATCTGTCCGAAACGATTTTCGTCGCCCCGAGACTCGGGGATGGGCCATGGAAGACGACTGAGAAAGGGACGATGGCAAAAGGTATGGCGACGGCCATTGGCGTCGTCACCGCTGTCGTTGGGGCTGGACAAAGGTCTCTGGCGGATTGTGTTATGTTATTCAATCTTCTATGACCGGCCATTGTCCGTGGCGCACTCGTCCTCGTCCATTTTTAATAATCAAAGCCGAAGCCAAGGAATGGATTTCCACGACGAAGTGGAATTCAATCGGTGATGTGGACATTCGGGCGGGCGGAATGGGGATACATGTGCGGCTCGCCCAAACGTGAGATGTGTGGTTGGGTTCGTATTCAATTGCCAATCGGATATTGGAGCGCGATTTATGCTCATGGCAGTTGGTGGCAATTGAAGTGTGCTCGGCTAGCTCCCCGACCACGACCAGGATGCAGTTTGTTTCATTAAGAGTTCCCAGGGGCTGGAGCAGCATTTTATAGAGTCCTCCAGTCCTTGCGCTTCAACTGACTTCGGTGATTGAACTTGTGACGAAGAAGTGGGGGGTCTGTTTATTCAGTCAGACGTGTTGGCCGAAAACCGCAACAAGTCGAAACAGTGAGAGAGTGTGGCTCAAGTGGCCTTTGGGTAAAAAATTGGATATTCCTTCCGAACGACCGGCTGAGTCTGGATGACGATTGTGTGAGGAGCGGGATCTTGGGGAATTCTGGGAGATGCCTCCTCCCACCACCTTCCGTTTCAATTGGCACCCACTGGACTGGACTTCCTTTCGGTTGATCACTCCGAAAAGATGCTCGCAAGTGAATAGGCGCACAGCAGCTCCTCAGCCGAGCCTATGAATGTCCAATTGACGGCTCCCCACAGTCTCACCCCCGAAGAGCCCCAAATTCCTCTTCACTCAAAATGTGATGCATAGAATTTGCCTGCCTCGCAAATACCGCAAAGCAGCAGCGTCCTTAGGACAAATTGGCAAGCAAAATACGAGCGATCCTTCAGAGCAACAATGAAAACGAAAAAATCCACCTTAAGGCAAACTCTGAAACACCCCCTCCGCCCGCAAGCACCATTCTCTCGTGTCAGACGTGACGATGAAAATCAAATCAAACCTTCTCCTCCTGCTCCTCCTCCTCATCCTCCTCATCCGCCACCTCATTCGGCGCAAGGTAACCGCATCCAGTACCCTCAAGCCAGGACCGGGCTGAGCTGCTGAGCTGCTTGCACACCCCCCCGAAAACCGAAGGGTGGCTGGTGGAACGGGGCGCTCCAAATGTGAAGCATCCAATCCAAGCCACTTAACCACTTTGCACTCTCGATGGAATCTTAAGATGATGTTAAACGTTTTGCAAACGGGAGTGAGCGGGAGACCGCTGCGGCGGCGGGACGGGGATGCTGGCATTCAACATCGTTCTTCTTTTTCATCTTCTCCTCGTCAAACAACAATTTTTGTGGTGAAATGCGTTGTTGCTGTTTTTTTTTTCCTCGAAAGTGTTTCGTTTCGGTGGATTTTTCTGCTCCAGACTGGGCGTGCGAATCGCCCGGTGGGTGGTGGCAATTTGCTATTCGTATGCTAAATAGGATTTTTGTCGCCCGCCATCTGAGAGGAGCAGCAGCAGCAGCAACAGCAGCCCCGTGAAAATTGCCGCTTTAGCGGTTTATTATAATAGAAATAACAGTTTATGTTATTCCTCTTCTTGCTCATTTTTTGCGCATTACTCCAGTCGGAGTGTGAGACGAATGGAATCACACCCTCGGCACGTCGCGTCGTCGGTGTCGTGCGGAGAAACGTTTTCATATGTTGAGATGGCTTACGTGTCTTCCGGTGTGGGAAAGTCTCGCTTTCCCTTGAACATCGGAACACCGTGATATCCTGGAGAGAGTTACATTTTGGAAATAATTTATTTGCTTCCTCTTCGATTTTCCCTTTTGCAAACAGTTAATAAAGATTCGATTTACATGGCATTTAGGTGTGCGAGGCGTGAGGTTGCCACCGCATCGCATCGCCGCGTCTGACAATGGAGAGTGGGAGCTGCGCTTATTAGGTTTTTCACTTACGAACGTTTGCGAGGAAAAAGTCAACTTTGAAATGGACTAGTTCATGGCGTCGTCGTTGTGGCAGATTGGCGAGCTGAATGACGATTGGTTTTTTGGTGTGCCATTACAAAAAAAAAAAAAACGACAATGCCGACGCACGTCCCGATGGAAGGCGGAAAATGATTGGGATCTAAGTGGCTGAGTAATTCTGATTGGTGACGAAGTGTCACCTAAGTATGCGAGGATTATGATAATACGTGGTGGTACCTTAAGGTAACAAGGCAGTGGTGTTACGCCAAGGCTCCAAGACCGTGGTGGTACACCAAGGCTCCAAGGCCGAGGTGGTACCCCAAGGCACCAAAACTGAGGTGTTAGGCAGAGGCAGATGTGGTACCTCAAGGCGTCAAGGCCGAGGTGGTACCTCAAGGCTTCAAAACTGAGATGTTACCTCAAGCCTCCAAGGCCGAGGTGGTACATCAAGGCTCCAAGGCCGGGGTGGTACCTCAAGTCTCCAAGGCCGAGGTGGTACCTCAAGGCACCAAGGCTGAGGTGGTACCTCAAGCCTCCAACGCCGAGGTGGTACCTCAAGCCTCCAAGGCCAAGGTGTTACCTCAAGCCTCCAAGGCCAAGGTGGTACCTCAAGGCTCCAAGGCCGAGGAGGTAACTCAAGCCTCCAAGGCCAAGGTGGTACCTCAAGCCTTCAAGGCCGAGGTGGTACATCAAGCTCCAAGGCCGAGGTGTTACCTCAAGGCGCCAAAGCCGAGGTGGTAACTCAAGGCTCCAAGGCCGAGGGGGTACACCAAGGCTCCAAAACTGAGGTGTTAAGCAGAGGCAGAGGTGTTACCTCACGGCTTCAAGGCCGAGGTGGTACCTCAAGGCGTCAAGGCCGAGGTGACACCTCAAGGCGCCAAGGCCGAGGTGATACACCAAGGCTCCAAAACTGAGATGTTACCTCAAGCCTCCAATGGCGAGGTGGTACCTCAAGACTAAAAGGCCGAGGTGGTACCTCAAGCCTCCAACGCCGAGGTGGTACCTCAAGCCTCCAAGGCCAAGGTGTTACCTCAAGCCTCCAAGGCCAATTTGGTACCACAAGGCTCCAAGGCCGAGGTGGTACCTCAAGGCCCCAAGGCCGAGGTGGTAACTCAAGGCTCCAAGGCCGAGGTGTTACCTCAAGCCTCTAAGGCCGAGGTGGTACCTCAAGGCTCCAAGGCCGAGGTGGTACCTCAAGCCTCCAAGGCCGAGGTTTTATCTCAAGGCGCCAAGGCTGAGGTAGTACCTCAAACCTCCAAAACCGAGGTGTTACCTCAAGCCTCCAAGGCCAAGGTGGTACCTCAAGGCTTCAAGGCCGAGGTGTTACCTCAAGCCTCCAAGGCCAAGGTGGTACCTCAAGGCTCCAAGGCCGAGGTGGTACCTCAAGGCATCAAGGGCGAGGTGGTACCTCATGGCTCCAAGGCCGAGGTGGTACACCAAGGCACCAAAACTGAGGTGTTAGGCAGAGGCAGAGGTGGTACCTCAAGACTAAAAGGCCGAGGTGGTACCTCAAGCCTCCAACGCCGAGGTGGTACCTCAAGCCTCCGAGGCCAAGGTGTTACCTCAAGCCTCCAAGGCCGAGGTGGTACCTCAAGTCTCCAAGGCCGAGGTGGTACCTCAAGCCTCCATGGCCCACAATCGGAATCTGGAAATCACTGGTTTACTGAAGATATATTGTAAGTCTAAGCATCATGTTGATTCCTCTCAGAAAATCCGGACTAGTCCCCTGATTTCGATCAGTTTCGCAGTCCATCTCTAACCTACCTTCGGCATGGCACATATTGAGTCTATGTTTGGAAGCCAATAGAGCTCCCCCGAACAATTGAAGATGAAAGTCATCAGCTTGCGCCGTATAAAGCACGTTTGACACTCTGCCGCCGGACTAAATGTAGCCGTCAATCTTATGTCGTTGGCTTGCTACAGAATTTCCTCGTCTTATTACAAGATTACAGGAATCAGTTATTTTTGCGAAGCCCTTAGATTGAATACTGCCTCTATTCGAATTGGTTGATGTTCAACTGAAATTGAAATCGAATGCATGGGTTGCTGTAGTCTTTCGTAAATTGTGAAATAAACAAATTACCCCATCCTTCCAAAGCAAGTATTTGCCACTCGTTGCAGCACGTTGAATTTATTGATGTTTCTTGAGGGTCTTGTCCCAAATTCATTAATGACTCTCGTACTTAGTTGCACACGCCTGGATGGATCCATGTCGCAGTAAAGACCGTACCGCAGCTTTGTGAATGAATCTTCTACTTCAGGTGTCATTACCGCTGTTCAAGCATCGTAAGAAGGATTTTTTCCTTGAAAAATCCAATGACTTCTTCCAACGAAGATCTCACTTAGTCCCTGGAAAAATAAAAACAAAGGGATTGTGGCAAATATTTCACGGTTCAAAAGACACTTAGCAGTTGCGTGATGTGCCTTTACAAATTTTTGAGGAAAGAAGATATTAGGTTCAGCACATGATAAGTAGAACAACTTGATTCCAGCAAATGAAGGATTATTTACCAAGGTTAAAATAATGACGGGCCGAGAATAGACCCTTGCGGTTGACCATTTTAAAAGTGATGAAAGGCACACCGTTTTCCACAACAAAACTAGAAATTCTGTTGAATTTAAGGCAATTTTTAAAATGTGTGTCGAAGATTCTAGGGGCCTAACCATCTTAGCCATTGGATAAGTAGACTTCTGCCGGCCCCATCTCGCTGTACAGCCCATACAGTTCGTGGTTGGAACTTCTTCTCCAAATGCCGTCAATGGAGAACGTCTTCGGACTTAGTCTATGCGCCAAAGTGCAGGTCAGGGATGATCAAGGTCTCATACAGATCGCTAGTGAGATGGACTAGCGAATGCGGCCCAGGCGTCAACCCAGAAAAAACAAACCTTTTCCGCTTGACTAACTTACTTACTTACTTACATATCAGGCCGAGGACCCTTGGAGGGCCTGAGCCTGAGCAATTGCTGCCTTCCATCGTTGACTGTCCTGGGCACGCTGCTTCCAGTCATCAAGACCAAGCTGTCTTGCATCTTACTTGGTCTTTATACCGGAGATTCGGTCTTCCTCTCCTTCTCGAACCAGGAGGCTCGGATTCGAAGACCCCCTCAGCTGGAGCGTTGGTGTCCATTCTTCGTGGCCAAGCCAGTGCAGTCGACGAATTTTTGCCTTCCGAAGTACATCCACATCCTGGTACAGCTCGTAGAGTTCGCGGTTGTGTCTTATCCTCCATTCACCTTCCTTGCAGACGGGACAGTATATCCGGCACAGAATTTTTCTTTCGAAGGTACCAAGCATCAGCTTGGCAGTTTTGCTTCCGATATCGGTTCCATAGATTGACAAGCCCTATCTCTTCGTATTCCCATAAATTAACAAGAGTTCGACACAGATCGCTCTGGAAATTGCCGAAAATACACAAAAAATCGCTCACATGCGGGTGGGAAAGTGAGCTGAGGTTAATCGGGAATCTCTTGCGACGCATGGCGGTCGAATTCCAGGAACTGCAACCTTGTAGGCTTGAATGAGCTCACCCGAGATTTGTTCACCACCCACTCTGGATATCCTTAGCTGAAGATGAACTCGAGAGCGTTCAGGGTATGCCAGCCGGGTCCTCTGAGACCTCATGAACTCCTTGGATCAACATGGACATCGAATTGCCCAAAGAATTGATCTCCCACAGGTCAAAGGATTCGGAATCCTTGCAGACAAACGAATAAATAAATGAATTCACTCGATTAACATGTGTTCTTCCACCCGACAAATCATATCATCCCATTCCCAATTTGAACAGAAACAGGTTGCGCAGCTTCGTCGAGTGAGGGTCCTGGCACCCATGTAATTCTTCCACATTTGTGCCAATCGCATGGACACATGATATCGACTTCTTCATCGAAATCCCCTGGCTGGGCGAAAGAAAATGCGCCCATCAAACACACCCACATCCACCATCGGACACCAGCAGTCTTGGACTGGTGTCTTAATGAAAACCCACTCGTCCATCTGAACGATGCAGAAAGACACACCACCTCCTCGAGATTCAGGCTCCGAGAGGGGCAAGAAAAAACGTTCAACAGAGGTCCTCCAAAGCAAACAACTTCTCGATTCGAGAACCTCAAATAGTCCTTGTAATAGCTTTGTTTGCCCGGAGTCCTCCACCCGACGTGGCACCGCAGCCGCCCATGAACCCGTCTGATTGCGGATTTGCAGCTTCCCACCAGAGAGGGCCGAGCGCTCCTCCACCACCTTATCCGGCCACTGACACCGTTTCGCCCGAGACACCTGCATGCAGAGCCGAGTCATATTCATTTAATATGAACGAAGAATTGCATATACTCGCACAGGGGCGCTGCCCCTGGCAGTAACATGCAACTTCCACAAACATCCCCCAGCCTACATGGTGTCGACGGCTGGCCCAATGAGCACAACGCAAACAACCCGGCAGACCCCCATTTCACAGGACTCCTGGAAACTATCGATTCCCTTCGACTTGAGAGCGTCTCCTTCGACGGCAACCACCCACCCCAGGGTTGTAACCAGCTCTGAGGAGGTGTCGGCGGCGGTGTGTGCCATAAAAATCCACAGATATTTGCGGTGGCTTTGTTAGCAACATGTTGGTGCTCGGGATATGCGGGCCAGGTACAGCGAATCCTTCGAAAAGGACACACCATGGCAGGGATTTTGAATTTCATTACACTGGATCAGTTTTATGAGAGTCGCAAAATACACTCCATCTTGCCAAAATCGAAGGATTTTACGTTTTTTATGTATCCTCCTGGATCTTGGTGCCTTTGATGGGCGACAGGCCGATGGGCTGTGTGAAGTTTTACGTCCTCCCATTCGGCCCTTGGTTCAATGTGTGGCATTTCAATATAAGGCTCTGCACACAGGTGGAGGATTTTTGTGACGAAATGTGATATGGGTCGTAAACTGAGTTCGGCAGGAGAGGGCTGTTGGACGTACTGCGAATGTGAGAAAATGTGCATGGATGGGGAAGGCAGTCATGTGTTCAAAGGGTAAATGGACCTAATTGTGGCTTAGATTGGAAGCCGACTGGGTGTCCTATTGTGTTGCCACGCCGGGAACGATGAAGAGAGCACGACGTCCAATCAGCCCCAGACTGAGTCTCAGTCTCAGTCTCAGTCTCAGTCTCAGTCTCAGTCTCAGTCTCAGTCTCAGTCTCAGTCTCAGTCTCAGTCTCAGTCCCAGTCTCAGTCTCAGTCTCAGTCTCAGTCTCAGTCTCAGTCTCAGTCTCAGTCTCAGTCTCAGTCTCAGTCTCAGTCTCAGTCTCAGTCTCAGTCTCAGTCTCAGTCTCAGTCTCAGTCTCAGTCTCAGTCTCAGTCTCAGTCTCAGTCTCAGTCTCAGTCTCAGTCTCAGTCTCAGTCTCAGTCTCAGTCTCAGTCTCAGTCTCAGTCTCAGTCTCAGTCTCAGTCTCAGTCTCAGTCTCAGTCTCAGTCTCAGTCTCAGTCTCAGTCTCAGTCTCAGTCTCAGTCTCAGTCTCAGTCTCAGTCTCAGTCTCAGTCTCAGTCTCAGTCTCAGTCTCAGTCTCAGTCTCAGTCTCAGTCTCAGTCTCAGTCTCAGTCTCAGTCTCAGTCTCAGTCTCAGTCTCAGTCTCAGTCTCAGTCTCAGTCTCAGTCTCAGTCTCAGTCTCAGTCTCAGTCTCAGTCTCAGTCTCAGTCTCAGTCTCAGTCTCAGTCTCAGTCTCAGTCTCAGTCTCAGTCGCAGTCCCAGTCGTTGACTAATTACCTCGCCTCTCCCTGACCTACGAGCATCCCTGTCTCAAAACAACACCGCATCGAAGGTCCTCCCCGGACGCCCTGGGGCTGTCTCCACGCCTTTACCTTCTCCAAGCACAACCATCCACCTCCGATTCTGATTTTTGTTTGTGTACATCCCTGTCTACTGAACCAGCCAATCCCTCGTCTCTATTATACAAATGAAATTGGCATGATATCGGCTCGTTGTCGGCCCGATGGCAGCTGCTATTGAGGAAGAACAAAAAAAGGACAACAACGGGCTGGCAAATCCAGCCATTTACCAAATCCATCCCTCGCCGAGACAGCTCTCATCCAATTCACTTTTGCAATGAGCAGGCATTTCATTCATCTTGCCTACGATCCGTGGCCGGGGGTGGGCGCTGTTCAAGTGCGCCTTCATATCCGACGAATCCCACCCCATCCACCCCGGCGGCGGCGGTGGGGGATGAACGCCGACTAGATGTCACTGTGCTACGTCAGCAGGAAAAAATGCGCTGCGGCACTTCTCCGCATTTGGAGTTTATTAATTTGTGCATAATGCTGAGCAGATTTGATATTATAATGCACGACCCCCCGGGCCCTGGGCCACGGCTGTGGCCGTCGTGGGGTGGTGGGGTTTGGGTGTGTCCTCTTGGCTTATTCCCTCTGTTTAATATGTGGATTTGTGGTGGAATCCAACGGATGCCGGAGTTAGATCGGGGTTGGTTGGCATTGTTTGGTGACACGAGCTCACTCCGCTGCACTCTGGTTTCTAAGTCAAAGGCGGGGCGTGTGCAATGTGGGCGCTGCCGGTTGGGGCTGAGTCCACCAGCACGACTCTTTGTCAAATCAGGCGCAGAAGTTTCACTTCTTGTTCCGTCATTAAAAATGCAGATATCGTCGAAGGCTTACGGATGTGTACGTCGTCACCAGTACCAGCGCCAGTACCCTCCTGCAATCAGAGTGAAGCGGGAAAATAATAATTAAGCACACGGCTTGCATGTGACGGTACAGTTCCGGGAGTTTGCTTGCTTTGTAGTGTCGAAATGGGCTCAAGGCAAAGAGTGGAAGTGGGGAGACTTTGTCATTCTATGCAAAGTTTTTCGTTAATTCCATTCGAAGGTCGACTTCTGGAAGCAGATGCTAAAGTGTTGAGGCAATCAAAAGGCGAAAGAAAATGTTTGCCAAGGATAGACTTCTTAAATTCTTTGACGTTGCTTCACGGCATCAACTCATGCTCAGAACTAAGGCTGCAACTGAGAGGCTTTTGTTCGCTACGAACCCTGCAAAAACACAGAAGCAGGCAGTGAAATGGACCGTCAGGCTCGGGCTCTGCATATCTACTTGCGGTCCGAGTGCACTTCTTATTCGATTTGAGGATGTTACATTAAGCGCGGTTGTCCTTTTCACGGGCTTGAACGTCCATTCATAGTGGATTCAACACCTAGTCGTTTTCTCTTCGTTGGAAGAGCTGTGCTGTTTATAAGTTGATCGAGTGCCGAATTACAAATAGATGATGGTGTTGCATGCTTATTTAACGTACCCTTCGTATCGACTTCGACATTGTCTACAGTGAATTCGGAAAAGACGAATTTCGGAGAATGTAAAATAAAATAACGTCGAGCGAAATATTTTGTTGAATGCTTTCAGAAAAATTGATGTTTGTCATCGGGAGCAAAACGCTGCGCGTAACGCAAGGCCGAAGGCTTAATTCTTTTGAGTCAACGGTCTTATCAAGCGTTGGTTATGGGATCAAAATGCAATAACATACATTGCCACAAGAACAAAATAACGAGAGATAATTGGTTTCAAGGAATTTAATAAATATAAAGCCGGGTAAAAAACAGTTGAACATTTAATTTCTTTAAATTTGTCTTTTTAAATAAAAATAATAATTATAAATGAAAATATATTAATTGTTAAATAAATATATATTATATATTAAATAATAAATATAAAGATAAAAAAGTATTTAATCCATATTATGGCTTATTCCGTTCTTCTATTAATACGTTAGCTGCCAAGCCAAATTTGGACAAATTTCATGGGGTGCCGATGCAAACACTTTCGTTGATTATAGTTTTGATAGCAAAAAAAAAAACAAAAGACTTACACTAAATACATTTAAAACGCATCCTGGAGTTCCAAGACGAATTTAATAATGGCTAACAAAAATACTAGATATGGCAACAGACGACGAGATAGTGCCCTACTTGCTTACGTGATCAAAGCAATAACATTCATACTGTCATGGGTTACCAGGCTGGGTCGCACAGTGGTTCCGTACAGGAAAAAATGCCCTGAAATACTAAAAGCCTTAAAACTTTAGATTGCTTAGTTTTCATATTTTTAGAATCGAAAAATCAAGAGAGCATTTCTCTAGGAGTATGAATACATAGAAAATAGGAAAACATAGCAATCCTAAATGGAGGCTTTTACTTCAAGACAAATGAGCTCTTGATTTTTCGATTCTACATGTGAAATCTAAGAAATCCAAAATGTTAATGCTTTTAGTACTTCAGGGCATTGTTCCCTCTACGGTACCACTATGTGACCTAGCCTGCTACCCCACGACTCAATGTTACACGTTTGAAATCTATTAAAAAGTATGTATTTTTTTTTCAACTTTCATGTTAAATATTTTCCAGATTTTCGTATTTTGTCGAAAAAAGTAATATTTATTGTGAAAGCCTTCAAATTGCATAAACATTTTTTTCATGTTGATTACCATTCTCTCAAGCTAGGCATTTAATTAAGTACGCCTTTGCGCGGGGTCTCTGTTGGGCTGTAGAAAAAAACAAGCTACAAAAGACTCCAACGGGAGACCTAGCTTTTCTGACAGCTGCCCTCTATTCTTTTTTTTGCCAGATGTTATTTTTTATACTGGAGCACACAGACAACGAATCTACCAGGCAGCAAGGCCCGGTCATTCTACTACCACGGATCGACCGCTCCAGAGATAGTGCCGTCAATTTGATCCCAACGGCAATTGGTGACTGGACCAGATTTGAAAACCGGATAAATGCATTTTGACTTTGCTTTTACCCCTCGAATAAAGGGCGGGCACTTAACCAACTATTCCTCTATTCATACTGCCAACAATTTTATTTGACCACTTTTAGCCACTTTGGCCGCAGGACCCTTTTGAGTGTACCAATATGCTGTGCTCAGCTGCAAACCACATATTGTGCAAATTTCGTATTAGACCTCCACAGGGATTGTAGTGATGGAAGACGGAATGGAATCAGTTTTAAAATAGTTATGACTATAAATGGAGATGCTTTGATTTGTTGTTAAGTGTGCTTTCTACGGTCCACATTTGATAAAGGGCATGGGAATGGTCACTGGGTTATAATTACCAAGTTGCTGAACTTATGACTTCCAGGATGCTAGTTGCATTATTTCTGGAGCTAAACCTTCAGAGATGAATCATTAGCCTTTAGACTAGGAAGCACATGGGATATAACCTAACCTTTAAAGCATGGCGAACTAATGAGTCTACTGATGCTACTAAGGAAGAGGAAAGCAAAAGAAATTCAAGCGGAATTCCTGTCAAAGAGTGGAATAAAATTTGACAACAATTTCATTGCTCTAGGCTTCATAGTTCAGGCTTTACATATTTTAGACACTGTGCGTCGCAGAGTTGGATATCAATCTGTAACTTTTGAACCCATCGACCGATCTTAATGAAATTTGAAACATATTACAAGTACCAAAAAACCCTTTCGTGGTTCAAAAAAGTGAACAAAGAAAACCACTGTGGTCGCCCCATACCGGACTTGTTCGTAGTGGCTAACTATTTTGCCAGTCAGAGCCTCGATTGAAAATGTAGAAGGCTATCATATTTGATAGCCATTACAGCGGGTACCCTCATTTTCGGGTATTACCCGGGAGCTATAATATTCGGTTACCCTAAGTGATAAGGAACTGAAGAGCCAAGTTTTCAAATTTTCTTGGCAAAGTGAAATAAACAATAAATACGTCTTCAGACAGAACAAAAAAGAAACGACAGTATGGGCTGAAAGGCAATTAGAGTAGTAGACTAGGTAAGCTTAGAGTACCCGTAAGTTAGTTATAAGTTCAAATGAATTGTTAGAGTTAAGCTAAAATTAAAACATTTTGTCTAGGCTTAAGTTAGACACAAGATTACAGCAAAATAAAAAATGAACTCATCGGTGTTCTACAATAAGTCTTGTAAGAAGAACAAACATTCACGCAAACATTCACGCATAGCTCTGACTCACTGTAGATCTTAACACTTGAACTTTACTACCACAAGAAAACACAAGATGATACAAAGAGACTGATGTGAGCCACAAGTTTTTACAGTACCCAATACCAACGTGAGTAAACATAAGTATATGCAGACTGCGGCCTACGTATTCACTTACTGATATCGTTTGCATGGCCAAGGTCCTACATATAGTTCAACAATAACTTGGACTTGTACTTGGTATTTTTCTCTTTTAGCAGGATTCAAGACTATGGTTAAACAGACGCGGTATCCTTCATTTAAGGATAGTGTCTTGTACTTGGTATTTTTCTCTTTTAGCAGGCTTCAGGACTAAAGTTCAAGAGACGCGCTGTATTAAGCAACTACATGACTTCGACGGTATTCTTCGTTTAATTTGGATTTCTGTGCTACTTGCAGAGTGCATATGTCGTCACTTTTTCAACCGTGTATTTTCCAATACCATTTTTTTCTTTAGAATTAAACATTTCTTTTAAAATGCCTCCCACTAACTTATCTTATCTATATTCATATAATATCTCCGCTTTGTGACTTAGGGACCCGCTACCCCATGCGGTAGCTAACATTTCCGGGTAGCCGGAATTCGGTCATTACCCGGAATTCTACGGTACACGGGTACATGGGTAATTGATTATTATCCGGGTAAAATCAAGATCCCTAATTGTCATGAAACATGTCCTGGTAAACATTACTAGCTGTCACATGTGATAACCAGCAGTCAATGTGTTAACAAATTTGAAAAAAAAAAACACTATATTCAATGTTATAGTAAAAATATGAAAAGCCTTTGTATATGACAACGACTGGATGGCGCAGTTGGTTAAGTGCCTGTCCCTGATTAGAGGGGTCCTTAGATTGAATCCTAGTAAATCCTAAGTTTATAAGAGGTCTTATAATCTAGCCCAGTCACAATTGGGATCAAGTACTGTCACTGGTGCGTCGATCGATGGTAGTGGTCTGACTGCGGGTATCACAATGGACGCCATGTTAGTCAAAGTGCGCTGGTGAATTCCCTACCCTTTGTATAAGAGTGTGAAAGTTGGTTTGTTGTCAGCTACGGTATCCCTGGTCGAAATGGGAAAAAATCTAAATGTTTGACAAAACGTGGCTTATGATGTTATTGCAATAAGCTTCCAATTCTGCCAATTTATTTTTCCCCACTAATTAGTTCAACAAAAGGTTTAAAAAATTCGCAACAATTTCTGGTGCTCTGGGTCATCATTATTTGTCTACTATCAGCAATATTTGCCGGTTGAGTCAATAAATATTTCCGAATCGATCTGTGAGCGACTGCCATAGACTGACTGACTTGCTTGTGTGATCTGCGATTACTTGACCGCCAGTCATTCTTCCTTGTTCAATTCATCTCAAATAACAAACGTCCTGATTCGGACGACCACTTGTGACAGATGACAAACACAGCATTTTCCTGTGTGTCTTTTGACGTCAATCAATTGCCCAAAACGAGCTGGTGATGCTGGAGTTCTAAGCAATTTTGTTAGCCTGTATTGCATCGTATATCATTTCGATCAGTTGTTTAGTTATCAGTGTGACTGCAGTGACTTTCGCTAAATTATACCGACTAAGCAGGCTTTGTCTTAGCTCAGGCATCATAGTGTTCTAACAACCAGGCGGCTCTGGCGGTTCTCTGGACACGTCGTTTTCAATTCGAAGGCTTTCCTGAACTGCCGCCTATCTATAACCCAGATGCCCGAATATTTTAGAATTCTTCACGAACTCGGTCGGATTGGCTCATCGCCTTTCCCTAATGTAGATCTGCAATCCATGTCTCCAGCTACTGTTAATCACCACTCTCAACTTGATAAGATTATTGTCACTTATCCTAGATGGTCTGAAGACGCCCTTATTTACCGCAAATGATTACTCAGCCTGGTAAGAGGAAGGATGCTCAAGATTAATGAGAGGACACTATGCCTTAGAACATGCGCTCTTTCACATCTGCTTGTTCTTTGAGTAGCGATCCAACCAACAAGCCTCTCCAGCTAGCACGATCTTTAGCCAGCTACCTCCAATTTGCTTAGTTGGTTGAGGCCCTTCTTCACTTGCGTGTGCCATCTCGTTCGAGGATGTCAGGGAGCAGTGTCGCTCTATATGGCCCAACCATCTTAGGCATTGAATCCGTAGAGGCCTGGCCAGGCTCATGTATATCGAATATAGTTCATCGTTAAATCTTCTTCTCCAAATGGCATCAACGCAGACAGGACCAAAGATTGAACGCTGAACTTTTCTCACGAAGAGACCAAGGGCGTCTTGATCTACTTCTGGGATTATCCAGGACAAGGATTTTTAAGTCTTCAAATAAATGTATGCAACGTTACAAGCCAAAGAAATAATGTATGCTCATTTAACAGCCGTCAAAATTTAAAATCGAGAATGGTACCAAGTTGATATCGTTTATACAGACTTTTCAAAAGCATTCGATCAGATTGATCACAAAATATTGCTTGAAAAGTTATACAAAATAGGATTCCAGTCTAATTTTTGAAAATTGATAAATGGGTACCTTAATGATCGTGCTCAGTACGTTCGAATCAACAACATTCTTTCATCACCTGTCAATGTTGCATCAGGAGTGCCTCAAGGTAGTCACCTTTCCTCCCTTTTCTTCTTATTATTTGTTAATTATAACCTCAACCAATTTCTAAATTGCAAGTGCCTGTTGTAGGAGGACGATTTGAAAGTCTGATTGCATTTAGTTACAAAAAGACCTAGACAGTATACCCCTGTAGTAGTACAAATACCCTTTTTATCAAAAAAAAAATGGATTTTGTAAACATATTGATGCTTTAGTCGCTAAAGGTAATTCAATGCTGGGATTTATTTTATTAGGTTTATAACTTCGTGCTAAGAGATGGCGTAACTTGTATTATTCCATTGGAACATGCGTTGGAAAGCTACTGTCATTGTACGTCATGTCGGTGTAGGTCATTCATTTGAAGCGTAAACAACAATGATTTGTCTTTCACTCAAATATGTCGAACTTTGTGTCTGAAGAAGTGTTTTGTGAGTTTTTCTTCGTTCCTGAAGAAAACTGCTGCCGAAAGTCATTGTATTTTGGTGTAAGTTTATGGTGAACATGCGCTTGCTGAGCGAACGTGCCAAAAGTGGTTTGCACGATTTAAAAGTGGTGATTTCGGCTTGGAAGACGATGAACGTCCTGGGCAGCCAAAAAAGTTTGAAGATGAAGAACTGGAAGCATTACCCTATGAAGATTGTTGCCAAGCACAAGAAGAGCTCGCAGAATATTTGGGCTTCACTCAAGCAGCTATTTCAAAACCTTTAAAAGCAGCTGGATGTATCCAAAAGCAAGGAAATTGGGTTCCACAAGAACTCAAGCCGAGAGACGTCGAAATTTGTCCAATATGCTGCTGGCACATCACAAAAGGAAGTCATTTTTGCATCGGATTGTTACTGGTGATGAAAAATGGATCCATTACGACAACCCTAAGTCACCAAATCATATGTGAAACCCGGCCAATCAGCTAAATCCACGGCAAAGCCGATTATCCATGGCGAAGGTAATGCTCTGTATTTGGTGGGATCAGAAGGGTGTGCTAAAACCGGGTGAAACCATCAATGGACAACGCTACCGAACACAATTAATCCGTTTGAAGAGAGCAGTAGCCGAAAAACGCCTGGAATATGCGACCAGACATGAGCAATCTCTTTCTATCATGACAAGGCTCGGCCCCACGTTTCTATTCCGGTTAAGAACTATTTGGACAACAGTGGATGGGAAGTTTTACTCCACCTAGCCCAGACCTTTCCCTTTTTGATTACCATTTGATCCGGTCGTATTTTAGTGAGGGCGTTCTGCATCCCTCACTAAAATACGGTTCACATCAAAGCAGAATATCAAAAATTGGCTTGATTCAACCTTGGATGCCAAGCCGGCGCAGTTCTTTTGGGATGGGACCCACAAATGACCCACTTAAGATAGGCAATACTTTGAATAATACTATTGCACATCTTTTTTTTAATTAAACGTTCAAATTTTGAAACAAAAACCGCAAGAATTAAAATATATACCCAAGACGAGATTCAAAAGAATTGTACGATCCTCTTACTTTGAATTGCCCTTACTTTGTGTTCGTCGGATCTCTCCTAGAATAATACCCACTCTCTTAGAGTTGAGGAAATCTAAAAGCGCTTAACAAAAGTTTCATTTACAAAGCTCAACTGGGAAATGGATACGCCTCCATATGAAACTAAACGTAAATTATTCGGATTAATGTCCCTATAATCTCGTCGAAAGTTCTCAGAGGTGATGTCCATTCGTGATGTATTGGAAAATCATATTGATTGTTCCGCCATTTTGGCTTTAATAAGTTTCAATATTCCTACGAGAATGCCTAGAACTCGTCTAAATTTCTTTAAGATTCCTCATCATAGAACAAATTATTGGTCAATGACCCATTGTCTAGGTGCCTTAGGGGAACTAATGTAGTTAAAGATCTTGTAAGTAGATTGACTTTTAAAATTAATTTGCTTTTAATTTTAAATAATCCTAATGGTGGCAGTGTTTAATGTGCTGTTGATATAAATTGTTATGTATTATTACTTATGTCATGCGTATTATTATATTGTAATCACTAAAACATTGTGATTTTATTTGATGAAAATAAACTAAACAAAATTCGTGTAATCAACGACGTTACTGTCCGTTTCCACAGTGCGAGCTTAAGTGTCGATCCATGGATTAACTAAGAACCAATACAAACTCCGTTTTCACAGTGGACGTGTAGCGATAAATTTCACTTAAAAAGCGATTTAACTTAAGTAACCGATTGCCAGAGAGTACGCACTTGCCATTCGTGTATTAAAATAATTAAAATAAAAATACATAAAGAACACCTACATAAGCAACCAAATTATAACAACGCATTTACGAACATGAACACTCACTTGTTGAGTTGGTGTGTTCTCTTTTCCTCTCTTCTGTTGGGTGCTGCAGTCTGACACGTGCAATCACGATCACTATATTTTTCAAAAATTGTTCACAATGACACCCAATCCAAGAAGTACCGCCTTTGAATACTGACTGTGAAAACGCAATCATCTTGAGAGAAATTTATGTTCGATCCTACACTCAGCCAGACCAGCAGATAAGCTTCCGCTGTGACATCGGGCATATGTGATCGAGAATTCATGGCCACTTACTGTCTCGATAGCTATTTGAACAAACGATGCGAAATGCATTCATACGACACACGACTTCATCGGTGATGGTTGGAGGTGGATATTCATGAGTGGTGTAGTTCGCTCGGTTCCTTTCAGAGACATATCGTTAGGCACTGCCACAGCAAAACGGAATGCTTAACCCGGCCGAATATTTTTCACTCAATCCAAAGCCAAGTCACCGGTTCATCTTCTACCATTCACCATCCATTCATTCGACCCATGCTGTGTATTGTCGTGAAAAAGTGTTCTTGGAGAGGTGTTCGTTGACCCTGAGTCGAAATTCGAAGACCTGAACCCCTTAATGTATCCACGGCCAGAAACAGGAAGTGGTAAAGTCCCATGGTAAGACCACCTCTTGCCTTAAGGACACATTCATCCCAAATCATGTTTAAACAAATCCACCGCAAATGACGGAAGCAGAAGCCGTCGTTCAGAAACCATCATAAAGTCCAACTCTAGCGTACATCTCTTCGCGGAAAAAAGACAACAAAAAAGAGACAAAACTCACTTCACAGTCAGGTTTTGTTCCCAAAAAAAAAAAAAAAAAAAAACAGAAAGCCTCCTTCAAGCGAAAAGAACAAAACGAGCAAAAAAAGCAAAAATTACTCCTCAAGCCAGATGCATATTTACGTGGAAACAGATAAACCGCATTCAAAATACCAGATGAGGAAGCACTCCGCCTCCCCCTACCACCCACAGACATCTTATATTACAAATGCGCCTATATGAACAATTTTCTCATTTTTTACGTGTGGTCTTTTTTGCTGTTGCCCCCCCTCAGTTCGTTCTCGTCCGCACACCAGAAAAAAAGGGCAAGATGTTGGAGAACAACAAAAAAGAATCACCAAGGACCAAGGATAACAATGACACAAGCAAGCACCCACACACACAGCGAGGCGGAGAGAGTGAGAGGAAACTATACACGTAGTGTGCAGCCTCCTCGAGCGTCGCAGTGACGTCCCACCCCCAATGCAAGACAATGCAAAGTTTGGATTTAGGATTTTGTGTTATCCTGCCCCCGTTCCTTCAGCTGCCGAACAAACAAAAAAAAAACAGAGAAAAAAACAACCCACACACAAATATGAACGAACTACGAGATATCCACTTCAGAGATTAGCCACGGAAGCTAAATAAAATGCAAATGGAAATGAAATAATAAATTCCCTGCCATTGTGCGACATTGTACGACATTGTATGATGTATTAAAATATTAATGCTCGGCGGGGGTGGGGGTGGGGGTGGGCGGGTGAGAGTTGGGAGGATGCATGCACATTAATGCACCGGAGTCCGCTGAGCCGGCTGTGTCAGTGGAGCGCATTTATTCAGTTTCCCCGAACGGCAAACGGCAGCTTGTCTCTGTGAGATCTTCGCTGCCGTAGTTGGGAGTTGGGGTGGCCCTGTGGGCTTGGCAGCGCATCGAGAAGAATCCGAATTCGGTCACAGGAGGTATGTTTAAGTAATTGACAAGCCGGCAAAAAATAAATGCTGACAGCGCCACAGTCCCCACATACTTCGGTCGAGCCGTCTGTCCCAGGCCCTGCTGCAATATGGCAGCCGCAGCCACTTGGTGTGCTCGTTTACAGGACATCGATGCCATAAGTGTGTGTTTACAAGCCAGGCACCCTCGATGATGACGGTGATTAGTCTGTTGTCGTCGGGTCACGGGAGGAGGAAATCGAATTCCTTCTGCTTGGCCGGTGTTGACCCGACGCATCCACACCTCTGAGGCTGAATTTAATTAGACGACACTTTGTGGTGTCCTTAAACGGCGTGCCTACGAGCACTGCAAACGTGGCGATGTCCTCCAGCTCAAGCCTGCGTTAATTTAAAGTCTTGAAGCGTGGAAAGTTATCCACCTGCTGGGCAATTATGTTGCCAGTGCACTCGTTCACCTTTCGCTCTTGTTGCTAAACAAATTAAATGTGCAAATGGAAGTCGTCGACTTTGCTCGAGGAGCTCCGCACTCATCCCGGTCTCATCCGTCTGCTTGTCGTTCGCTCAAATTCGACAGAAATGCAGAGAGCACACGGAACTAATGGTGAAGTGGTTCGTCCGTAATTAGGGATCTTGCGGCGAATTGGGGTGTGCACACAGAGTGTGCCGTGGCGAGAATACGGAATGTGGGTCAGACCACTTATGACGTTTTAATTAAGTGCTTAGTTGGTGGTTGGACCGAGGCTGGATGAGGATGAGGTGCCGATACGATCTGTGAATGGACTGAGTTTGAGGACTGCCGAGAGGGAATTAGACTGAGAAATGGTTGATGACTCAAGACACCTTCCGGAATGTGGGCGGATTGCTGATGCGTTCTGTGAAGGGGGCTTAAGAAATAATTGTTGATTGCGCACCGGTAATGCAAGCCGTCAGATAGAGTGGACATGATTCTATGTTGGCTGTGGCACCCGTTTGCCTTCACACTTCCGTAGAAACATAAGGCTGGTCGTCCCGAAATAATTTCGCAAGCACGAACTTGCCACGGAGTCTCAATCGATATTGAGAGTCTGTGCGGATCACTTCTGTAGACGGCGATGAGGACTCGAACGCCGCTGTCTGGCAGAATGTTTCGCTCAATCTGGATGATGTCTAGACAGGCGTCTGCGGATCCAACGACTATTGACACTGGCGGCAGGTAGAGCGCATGGACAACTCACCTCCGGCGCCACGGTGGGGAAGGACCTCGAACAACTTGGTGTGGGTAGCTGGAGGCAGCTAGCTCACTCTAGTTGGAGAGGCTTTGTTGGTCGCGGCCCAGGTCCACCGCGGACTGTAGCGCTGGATAAAGAAGAAGAATAAGGTGGCTAGAAGTAGCAGGATAGGCCTTTTAATCGCGGCCTAGGAGCAACTTGAACAACAGGGCCTGACTAAGAAGAAGGAGGATGAAATGGATTTGCAGCGCACCATTGGAGAGAATTTGCCAACTGAATGAGAGACGACTATTGAGATATCGTGCCGGCTGAATGGGTTCGATGCCAGGGGCACTGGGAGAAAACGAATGAAAAGCCTCTGGGCTGAATCATCAACCAAGATTCTCCAAACAGTAACTTTGCAGGTTGGAGGCATATGGTTAGGCCGTTGGGTATCGCGGGCTCCACTGTAGGGGACTCCTCTGCCTAGAAGTAGGCCAGGGAAAACTCGTCTATGGGATGGAACATCGAAAGCTGGGCAGTGACTAAGGGAGTACTGAACGACTTAATGGAACCAACGATCTATTGACTGCTTAGTGGGATAAATGTGAATTGGAGACAACAGGCTACACTAGCCGCCTAACAAGGCAACCGTCAGATTCAGAGTCGAGAAGACAGCGTAACACATCAAAAGCTAACTGAAGACGGTGCAACGAAAGGGAAGGGGGCTGCTAATGAATTCACCAGCATACTTAGACCATGTTGGTCCATTGTGACACTCACAGTCAGACTACTACAGCAATGGTGACTGTGCCAGATTTGAAATCCAGATCAAAGCGTATTACCGGGGACCTCTCTAACCAAGGGCAGGCACTTAACTAACTGCGCCATCCAGTCGTGATCAACTCGCGACAACTTGAGCAGCAGAAGCAACCCAGCGACGAGAGTATAACGCTCGAGCCAAATAATCATCAATGTGAAAGCCTTTCAAATGATAAAGGATGGCCAGAATGCAGTGAATTCTTTTTAATTTTTCGCTCTCAAATTGTTCAATGGCGTTTGCCGAAATAATGCAGCGCATATGGGCCCGAGTGATTAATTTTGCTTGGATTTGGATCGACCGCTTGAAGCACTGGTGGTCATTTGAATGATGTGCTATTCCGTACATAATGACTCCAATGTGGCTTCCTATCGTTCTTATCTGGTCACCGTTTACATTGGACTCTTAGTCCATGCAAGCCCCTGCTGTCGGCTTTCCTCCACTCATCCTTTACTAGTCAATCGACGTTCAAGGACTATCCATACGCGGCCACTCTGTCATTGTGTGACAGACAATCCTGCACTGTCCACCAAGAGACAAACTACCCCCATCCCTCTGAGAACATGTCCAACAACCAAGTTCCCTGAACAGAGCGGCTTAGCGCCAAGAGTCACCATCACCAACCAACGACAAGTCCTTCAGAATTTTCCTTTCACAAATTGATTTGCTTTTGTTTAAATAATTTCCAAACAATCATTCGCCCATGAAACAGGCTGCCGTGGAACTTCACGTTGTGAGCCGAAAAACTTCTGTCAATCGTTAGTTTGCGCAACAACGTTAGTTTTCACAGTTTTTCACAGTTTTTCACTCACTCCGTCGCCCCTTACTCCGCCCCTCTCAACAAACTGAAGAAAAAGTTTGTCCTCAGTGCTTCCACAACTTCCAGCAGTTCACCTCGTTTATCCTTTACAACTTAATATTCATAAATTTAAATCGACGGTTGATGGCTTGTTGCCGCCTCGCACAGCATGCCAGAGGGCAAGCCTGGGGCACAGAGGAACTACCATAATCCTTTTTCCTAAATGTATTTGTAATGCGCTCCAGCAGGACGCCAACCCAAACCCTACTCGGCCCCCGAGAGCACTGCTCTGCCGTCCACCGACAAACAGCTACATTACAACATTACGTATCAATTGACTTTTTATGGACTATAAAATGTCCTTTTTCATTGAGAAGAAGTGTGCCAGTAATGAGGGGCCAAAGGGTTCTCTCGCCTGCCACCGTCCTCCGCTGCTCGTCGCTCTGCTGGTGTCGTGGTAGTTTGTGGTCTGGGCAGCAAATGGCAAAAAAAGGATACACACGCTGGCATACTGTGCGGCATTTTGGTGGGCTTTTATGACATTTCCAGAGGTTCGCAGGCGAAAGGACACTTGTTTATGCATTTTTAATGATGGCCGTCGGTGGATAGAAGAAAATATTCGGCTCTTCCTTAGACAGTGCGACGGACGACGCGTTCACCAATTACGTTTAATGGACATCGATATGATGTCGACTCGATTCGAAGTGACTCGTCGTGTCGACGGATGCGGCGGGAGGGGCGGCGGGATGGTGGATTTTTATGGTCAACCAGAACGAACTCAGAGCGACCTAAGTCTGACCATTAACGGCTGAGCCATCGAATTTTATGAAAGCACCCCGATCGACTGCTCAAACCGACGGAATTGGCCGCAAGGACTCAGCCAGCATCCACCCCACCCACTCACCCTCCGCCCGGCGTGGCAGTCGCAACCGAAGGAGGAATTGATTCTAATTTGTCCATCTCTCAATTAACATGTCTGCCATGTCATCGTCGAGTCTTGCTGCGGGGGAGCGGCCGAGGTCCTTGCGTGTCTGTGTCTGTCTGAACGGGGCGGCAGACTCACATGTAGATTAAATCAATCCCGAGGAAGGAATTCAAGGATGGATTCCGATTTGGAAAATTATCTGAGTAATTGGTTAATGTGAGTTAATGGAATCGAATGGGTTAGCTTGGGGCATGGCGCAAGGACAATACCAGAGATTCTAGATTGTTCCTTGAGACGTGGGAGAGGGGCGGGAGTGGGCACAAGAATGAATCGTTTGTTGGCCAGCTTGCCTTGACGATGGTAAATAATTATCCCCTTCGGGGGAGTGAAACTGACTGAAAAGGTGTTGTTTTGGTTGTTTTCTCCGTGGACCGGAATGAGGGGCATGCGGTGAGATTTTGACAATCACAGATGAACGACTCCTGGCTTTGGTTTTGGTTTGAGTGCGCCTGCAAAGGGAGGAGCAATGGATTGCAAATTAATGGGAGACATTCTAACGTTTGATTTGAGTCATGCGATCAAAGGATGCGACAGGCCGGATGCTGCGCCCGGGAAGGAATGGCGGGAACGTCTGGGACATGTATGCTTACACTGCCTGGACTGGGGGCCGCACTTAATTTGCCAGGAAAGTGTTGAATAAGGGATACGTTTGCTTCAGTTTTGAGGTAACAGTTTTGAGTTTACCAACAAGAATGGCGCGGCGTTGAATTCAAATTGTTTGCTTTTTTGGATTGATGATATTTTATTGTTTGTCAAATATTTTTAGTTAATCTCACGTGATCATCGAATTTTCATCGAAAATCGAAGTGAGGTCCGTTCTTTCTCTCGCGGTCTAAAGGAGTGAACTTCTTTAGATCTTAGAGCATGATGAGCAGGAGAAATGGAGTAAAACTCTGCTGAATATCTGGCCATACAGGAAAAGAAGAGCTGACTCCCTAGCCCGGAAGGGATCATCCATTCTGTGGAGATCTGCATTTCTGAAGAACCACACTACAACAGATCATTATTTATCTCCCCTTGAATCTGTGGTTGAGAACGAGATATCGAGAGTCCGTCTCTCTACCCCCTAGTGAATTCATAAATGTGGATGGCATAGAATTCATAGTTCCAGAGCTGATAAATCGAAAGTCGCCTAGACTTGATAGCATTAATAATCAGGTCACAAAGCAGTTGCCAGCTAGTGCCTTGATGTATTGTCTATAACTTAATTCGTGCGGTTTGCTAAGGGGTGGCGTAACTTGTACTATTCCATTGGAACATGCGCTGTCTTTCACTCAAATATGTCGAACTTTGTGTCTGAAGAAGTGTTTTGTGAGTTTTTCTTCATTACTGAAGAAAACTGCTGCCGAAAGTCATCGTATTTTGGTGGAAGTTTATGGTGAACATGCGCTTGCTGAGGGAACGTGCCAAAAGTGGTTGGCATGATTTAAAAGTGGTCATTTTGGCTTTGAAGACGATGAACGTCCTGGGCAGCCAAAAAAGTTTGAAGATGAAGAACTGGAAGCATTACCCTATGAAGATTGTTGCCAAGCACAAGAAGAGCTCGCAGAATCTCTGGGTGTCACTCAAGCAGCCATTTCAAAACGTTTAAAAGCAGCTGGATATATCCAAAAGCAAGGTAATTGGGTTCCACATGAACTCAAGCCTAGAGACGTCGAAAGGCGGTTTTGCATGTGCGAAATGCTGCTGGAACGCCACAAAAGGAAGTCATGTTTGCATCGGATTGTTACTGGTGATGAAAAATGGATCCATTAGGACAACCCTATGCCACCAAATCATATGTGAAACCCGGCCAACAAGCCAAATCAACGGCAAAGCCGATTATCCATGGCAAAGGTAATGCTCTGCATTTGGTGGGATCAGAAGGGTGTGCTAAAACCGGGTGAAACCATCAAGGGACAACGCTACGGAACTCAATTAATCCGTTTGAAGAGAGCCATAGCCGAAAAACCCCCGGAATATGCGACCAGACACGAGGCAATAATTTTCCATCATGACCACGCTCGGCCCCACGTTGCTATTCCGGTTAAGAACTATTTGGACAACAGTGGATGGGAAGTTCTACCCCACACGCCTTATAGCCCAGCCCTTGCCCTTTCTGACTGCCATTTGTTCCGGTCGATGCAGAACGCTCTCCCTGAAATAGCGTTCACATCAGAGCTGAATATCAAAAATTGGCTTGATTCATTCTTGGCTGCTAAAGCCGGCGCAGTTCTTTTGGAATGGGATCCACAAATTGCCAGAAAGATGGGGAAAAAGTCATAGCTTCAGATGGGCAATACTTTGAATAATACTATTGCACATGTTTTTCTTAAATAAACGTTCAAAGTTTGAAAAAAAAAAAACTAATTAAGTTATAGACTCGATAACTCATTTTATTATAACAAAACCAAATTGTAACTAAGTGTGTACTTTACAAAGTTATAATACTCATTCTTACTGTGCTAGCTTTTATTTTTTTATAAACTAAACTAGACTAAACTCACGTCTTAGGTCCAATGGAAAAAGCGTCCGAATACAAGAGGTTTTTCTGAATAAATGAAAGGGTTTCAACTTCGCGTAAGAAGTAACGAAAATTAGCAAAAATTAAATAATGCAATGATTACACGTGTTTTTACACGTGATTAAACGTGCTAAATGTAGCAATTACATCTCAAACCTATAGAAGTCGGAACAAATCATAAAAGTGTCGATTCTGGGAGTCTTGGCAATGCACATTTAGACGACGAGAAGAACCGTACAAAAAGTATTACCAGGAAAATTCCGGCCATTGTGTTGTGGGATCCCGGCAACTTAAGTTTTTTTCCTCAAAATGAACGCGTTTTAGCGCATAAACACAAATCTCTCATTAGTTAGGAAAATTCGTTTATTCGGATTGACCTTCCCCCAAATATTCCGAATTAACGAGCTTTTACTACACTTTATTATTGTTTAGAATTAAAGCTTAATAACACAAAATAAATATATACTTATGCTTTTATTATTTTTTTATGGGACATGGGTCCAAAGTTGTGGGTCCAACTGTAGAACTGTCTATAATTTAGATGACGTTTTGTACATGCTAGCAGGCAAATAAAAAAATAAAATAATCGGAAAAAAACTCAAGAAGAAGAAGAAGAATAATCAAGAACCACACAAAATAATTTAATCACAAGCAAAAATGTTCGACACCCAGCGAAGTGGTCACGGATCAGCTAGTCATTAAATATGTAACAGAAGCAAATTCACGTTGAGCCCAGCCCACCCTGACGACATTCATGTGGAACCCCAATAAACTCTGAGAATGCACCCCGCTCAGGTTTACATTTGCAGATCGCACAACATTATCCAGCCGTAGACTCTTTCTAGCTGTCTCAATGTTGACGAATGCGTTTCCGAAGCGTCGATGATGATAATCACCGAAAAGTGGACCTCTAGTTCTGCCTGCCAGCTGCCGATCAACCTAAGGTAACCGTGTCGCAGAAGCATTGTGTCGTGCAGATGACATGCTTCTCTGCTATTACAAAACCGTCGTCTTCTACATTTGCCGGACTTTATGTCTACCGACCACAGACATTGGTCGGTGTGTATTTAATTGCAGAGTGATGCAGTACGCATCTAGCCTGTTCAGCTTCCTAAGTTTGATGCTTCTTACTCTTGTCCTAGAAAAACTGCCTTTCGATAGAGAGTGGACAACTGTTACCTTTCGTCCGAAAGCAGTCCTGCCTTGACCTCAGGAATGCGTTCCACTTGTCCCCATTCTCTGTTGATGACTGCCTCCAGTTATATGCAGCCTCCCTCCCCACTTTCTTAAGGAGCATCACTGAACTCCTAAAACAACAGCGCTTTCCCGGAAAGCAGGCGGACCATTCCTCTAAGTCCCCGGACAAAGCTCTGTTCGCGGCAATTCTATGCCAGTGCACACGAGTAACTGGCATTGGAAATCCTTTGTTTCGAGCATTCAATGTAACTCCCTCCATGCGTATCTGAAACCAAATTCACACAGATGCCCTTTAAAACACTCCACACCACGCGCCCCGGCAGCCACCGATGGACACGAGTTATCTCTTAAAATATTCCATCGAATCGATCACAAAACTTAATCGAATTCATGTCAATTTTCATTTGGCAATCGTTGCTCGTGTCGTGTCCGCCGTCCGTCCGCCGTCAGACGACTGGATATGGGCCACTTCCTGTGCAACGGTCTGCTCCTTCATTGCACCACCAGGAGGAGCAACCCTTTTAATCTAATTAACGCCAATTTGTAAATCGATGATACATAATACCTCCACAGCAGGACACCAACGATAATCCTTCTCCGGCCACCCCCACCCCGCGTCGAACATCGCTTCGTATTCAATTTACAACGATTCCACTTCCACCACGTTGCCCCCTGGGGTCTATTGGAACGAAATTCGAGTGCGCATCCTAACATTCCTTGGCCCCCCATCACACCGCACGCCCCTGGGGTACAGCTCTCAAATGACAGTCAAACTTCACACACAATATTGCTGTCGTCTGTTATTTTGGTCACTGCCACACCCAACGGCAGTCGGTGCATCCTGCGGATCCATCTTGGGCGTACGGCAGCCGCGCCTCGCATCTCACACTGGAGCACTGTTAATTTGTGTGTTTGTGAGTTATGTTTTTGATTTCCGGAGATACAATTTATGGAGGACACATTCCCAGGACCCTGTCGAGGAGGTGCCGATGCAGGCGACGTGCAGAGTCTAACTGTGCGTTGCACGCATACACACGCTCTCTTCCTCTCTCACTCTCTATCTGTCTCCCTCTGTGTCTATCTTTCGCTCGCTCTGTGATCAGCGGCAGTGCAATTTACGATTTATAAACAAATAACTAGTGTTAGTGCTTAATAAACAAAGCTCCCAGCTGAGGGTGAGCAGTGAGCGGGACAAGCAGGAACATCAAGCGGCCAAGTGCACGCACATTGAAGCGCATCCACATAAACGGACGCACTCAATGCAGAGCAAACAGACATTTCTCCGAATTGGCGTGTCCGTGTGAAGGACTCGTGTGTGTATGGTGTGATTGCACAATGGAGGCAGTGGCCGTTACAAGGGAGTTGCGTGTCATTGTACCCATGTTGCAAGCCGGCACACACAACCGGGCCTGGCTGCTCCTGGCGGTGGCAACGGCGCGGCGGTAGGTGAACACGTCCAAGAGTGGAGAGGATTTTGATTTATTACCTCTGCCTGGAGCTGACGGGCGTTTTAATTTTGAGGCAGTTATCACTTGATTTGGTGCGTAGCCTAGGAGTTATTTCATCAGGAAGCCCGGATGGAAGTTGAAATGTAATTAAAGCCTTGTTTCATTGTCCGAAACCATGAGAGGATGAACTGATTCCTGACGGAGATTGGACCGAGCTCCATTCGTCTTACAGTGCAATCGGAGAGAGGTGAAATGGAGATGTCAGTTGAATGAGGTGGGAAGGATGTCTGCAGGCAGCCTTGAACGTGGCTGAGCTGAGGCTGGGGATGGGTGCCAGCAAGAATAAATGAGGTGAGAAAAGGCTAAATGATGAGTTCCTTAAGCTGTGTCTGGAGTCCTTCGGCTGCTTTTGTCAATACTCTGCTCGAAATGTGCATATACCATGGACGACGTTATGTGTAACGTGGAGAGCGTGAGTCACTGCGCGTATCCCTGGATCAAGGATCTTGAAGATGACTTGAGGAATATGCCATCTGTTGGATTACTCTTAAAAAGGCTGTAGAAGGAACTAAGTTCAATATTTTTGAACTGTTGCTGTCTCATTCCGTCTGGCTTGGGAGAAAGGTATCCTGAAGCAGCCTATCGACTGCGCTGACTCGGCCACATCGAGCTCAAGGACACAAGTGCCCCAGCTAGGCGGGTCTTCGAATTCGAGTCCCCAGTTCGAGAACGACAAGAAGGAAGCAGCCTGTCGACTACGCTAACGCGGCCACATCGAGCTCAAGGAGACACACAGAAGCAGACCCACCAAGCTCGACACACAACAACAGCCCATGCCATCGAGGGCTGATTTTTGAAACGGCTCATTTGATAACGCGTTAAGGTGAAGATTGACCAGGACATGAAGACGGATGGATGAGCCCACTCTAAATGTGCTGCAAAATGAAGGGAATTGACTTGGATTATTCACAATTATTTTCAATTGCCAATCCCTTATGCTAGCCATGTTCAATGGCGGCGAAGACCAAACCACCCGATAGTGTGGTGCAGCCAAGGACTGTCATATTGGTCCTTTGACGCAACTCTGGGTCAGATTTGAACATGATCAGAGGATGATGTTCGTACGGGTGCAATAGGGTCTTTTCGACTTCTTCGTACGCCAACGCATTAGAGGAGAATCGTATGTCCGGACATGAGTCTGCACTATGTGTGAGTGCACGCTGACGGCCAAATAGTGCAGATGGCATCATAAACGATGGCATCATAAACGATGGCATCATAACGGCATCATAAACGATATTCAGGTGGTCAGACAAGGACAGGAAGGTAGGTGGAAAATTGAGCGCTCTGACGACTCACTCATTCCAACATGTTGGGTCCTTTCTGCCCATGTTTGGAAGTGTAATCTACCGTGAGATCTGCAGCAGTTCTTAAAACCAAACAGATTCTTGTGTGAATTCTAGGAAGTTTTTCAAACCAACACCGTTTAAGTGCTCTCGCTCCGAGAGTAAGTATTTTCCTAGAAAATACTCTCCTTTCATTGACATTGACATGTTGGATAGATTCTGTCATATCCTAGTCTCTGCAGCTTCTTCAAAAACAGTTGTGCTGTATGTTCAGTCGAATTGTATGTGCCCCTATGTAAGGATGTATGTCCAGTTAAGACTCCTATGGCCGCACGTACGTCCCTGCGACTAAAGCCGTTCAGTTGTGATGATATCTTCTTGTTCAGCTTGGGTCCTTGCTGTAGTCGCAGTATCCAGGCTGAGCCAGTTAGTATAGGCTCTACTGAGCGCTTCATCTTCTAGGTTCCTCTTTATGAAGCTGAGTGGCGTGTGCCTCTCAGTTGCCCGGCTTTTCATCACACCTTGGATTCCAGTATGCCGCTGTACCCAACAGAGGGTCACACAACTCTCCGAGGATATCTCGTGGGCGTCTTGATTGCATAGCCAACCAGCTTCGATGGCAGAATGTCTGTTGGTATGACTTTCATTGCCGCTTGGTTATCAGAAAAGATAGTCATCGATTCGTCGGTAACACTTTTGTCTTTCAGCGCGAGCGCTGCCTCTTGTGTGGCAACCGCTTTGGATTGAAAAACGCTGCAGTCGTCCCTTAGTGCCAGGGAAGCCCCTACACTCGCCTCCTATACCGGCGCTCGTCTATGAGCCGTGAGTGTATAGGACGTGGGGACGCTTTGCTGAATGGTGGATAGCTGGGATGGATTTGGATTTCATGTGACAAGAACAATGCGCTAGCAGAACAGGCTTTTCATTGGCATGTAACGAGAAAAGGACGGGTCCGAGAATAGATTCTTGTGGGACTCCATAAACATTTGGCCCGTTGGGACCTTCCAACAAGGTCTGACTAAAGGGGTTTTTTGGCGAATCGTGAGGTCCAGAGAGTCATGCTATCCAGAGAGTCAAAGAGCGATAGGGCCTCTCGTTACCATGCAGCAAAATCTTCAGTTGACTCACTTCATCCTCGCTAGGAAATACTGCCAGATCCTCTTCCTCCTCCTACTCCTTCATCGGTTCTCATCAAGCGGTATAATCAGTGGAGTGTCAGGGCCTAGCTTTTGTGACTCAAAAGTTCTGAGCAAGCACTCCTCTTGTGCATGCTTGCGTTCTTTCACTAGGGGAAGGGACCTACATTTGTATGGCGACTTCGAAGGGGCCATTTGCGAAGCTTTTCCATGACACTTATACTCTTAGAGCAATCTCACTCAGTCGACTGCTCGTAGCGAGAATCAGCCGTAGCCTCAAGTGCGTAGGATAAACGCACCAGCCTACACCGCCATGAGGTTTCTTGCAAGTTGACGCTTCTAAGTGTTGTTTCGAAGCGGATGTTTCGGATCGGACGCCCTTAAGTGAACGCGTCTAGATGATCGCTTCTGAGAGGACGCTTCCAGAAGGATGCCTCAAAATTGACGTTTGGATGTAGACTCTCTTTCAACCATGTCGAGTGCTATGAGAAGCGACTTATAGTTCTTACCGCAGAAAGGAAAAGAAAACAAAAAGTTCCTCAACGTTTAAGATCGGCCTCAAGTCGACTGCATTGCGTCAGCCTCTCACAACCTCCATGCTTTCTCGAAGAATACCCGCACACAGGTTGACATCAGTCCTTCAGGGAGGGGTCGTGAAGGGCATACCCTACGACTGTCGAACCCTCCAATCGTCCATCACCACGCCACCACATCGGTCATTACGCGAGTGCACATAAATTCACATTTGCTCGCATGCTAACAGCACTTGAGGACTATTTCAAAATCCCCGCCTGCTGCCGCGCAGCTCTTAAATCCAATTTAGAAAATTGCCCAACGATTTAAGTCCAATAAAGTGTCTTATTCATAAAAACTGAACCGACCCGCGGCCACCGCCGTCATCGGCGTCGTTGTCGTCGTTACCATCATCGCCATCGATGTAGCTCATGAAGCAACCCATTGCCGCACATGTTTCGCGATAGTTAGTCACATTCACCCTGCTTCCTCCTGCTCGTGGTTTTCCTACTGAAATAATTGAAACGTGGAATTTATCTGTTTCCCGGAATTTATTGACCTTAAAAGTGATCCAAGCATTAAGAGTCACATTTGTGAACATACCCGCGCCACCAATCGCTGGGTCGGAGGCAAAAAAAGGGGTTACCCGTCACCACCGCCACGCGTTTACCTCGCCGTCTCTCTGTGCCGCTGCTCACACACACAAATTTCACTTTCATCCTCTGGCTTATTACCTCCACCGCCACCTTGGAGCTCTGGAGAATCGAAGGGAGGAACATATACAACACAGCATAAGCCAGGGGAGAGCCGCCCGCATTCAGTCTCTGCCCGAGACACATATGCATGCGAGTCAAAGCCACGAGGAGGATTAGGATGTGCGCTACCCTTGAGGACAATAAATTGCGCCCGCACACACTCGCTTTCGAGGGAAACCCATCCACACACACACCCACCCGACACAGTTCACACCGCCAAAGGACCAGAGGACACCAGAGCACACCGCAAGGCCCTCGCTCGTTTGCCGAATGGATTTGAACATCTCGAAATGATCTTAAAATCACGTCGTAAAAATGTCCAAGTTAAAGCTCATAAGTCGCAACTCACCTGATGGACGCCGTGGTTCTGGGCAGCGCGGTGTGGCTCGGCGTTGGTGAGGGGCTGCGGTGCGAGCTGTGCCGATAGTCTTGCGAGGGCGTCTTCATCTTCGATTTCGGCTTCAGTGTGAGTGGGTGAGGAGAGTTGTGGGAGCCCCCCTTGTATCCGTGCATTAATATTTATTTACATGCCGAGTTCGAACCCTTTTCTGGCGTGACGGCGCGGCGGCGACGGCGTGTGGAGTTCCGGTACCGCTTAGGAAGTTTTTATGGCACCATCTCTGAGACGAATGTGCGGCAGCAGGCTGTGCAGCTGAGCGGGCCCGCAGCCCTCGAGTAGCCCACCTTGAGATGTGCCGGCGAGGTGTGGGCTAATATGCAGATGGATTCAATAACGCAAAGTGCTGTAGCAAGGACATCATTCAATAAAACTTATGCTCCAACGTTCGTCGAGTTATGTTCGCCCATATATATAAAGTTACGTGCCAAAATGAATAAAAATTGCTGCGCGCTGCTGAACACGGGGGGCGGGTGGCGGCTGTAGCGGAGTCAGTTGAGCTGGGATATGGTAAATAGACAGAACACCACAAGGATACGTGATCCGTTGGCAATTGGTGCTGCGTGCGTTCAGCATAAATGTTGAACATAATTCCTGCACATGTCTACGTCTTCGACGACTTCGACTTCGTCTTCGACTTTGTTTCTTTCGTTTCGAATGACTTCTTGTGTATCCTCATGAAGCGGGGAAGTCCTGCGGAAGAGGGGAAGGTTACACATACAGCGCCGGGGCAGGACAATCGTTTCCACTTAAGGGCAAGTGATGTCGGACATGGTCGACAACGATATTCACAAGTCGGCCGCCTAAAAGGATGCAATTTGTTCGATTGTCACTTGTAGTTGTTGTGTCGTCTTAGTTTCGGGGGCAACGTCGATTCCTTGTTATTGCTCCCGAGCAGATACATTGTCCTTGTTGTCCTCGCCATCGTCATCGTCGTCGTTTTCGTGTTATGGAAGTTTTCTGAGCTCGTCATGAGGGGGATAATCGAAGCATGGACGGGCACAACTGCAGACATGGGAACTAATCGTCCTGAAACGATGTCGACACGGGGTGGAGTGCACCTGACAAGTGGCTGGGTGTGGATGCTGCTGCTGTGGCTGGAGACAGATCGATTTCGGCGAGGGATTCAAGGATGTGTTGATGGGCGTGGGAGTTCTAGTGGTGTCAGTGCTGTTTCTTTTCACTAGCGGGGAACTTAAACTTCTAGAGGGCATGACTTACATCCTTCAATGGTCAGAATCACGAGTATTCTGTGTTTAAGATCTCTCAGCAATGCCTTTCTTCCAGCAGTTCCGCAGTCTTAAGGTGAATCGGTTAACGTCACTTAAAATTGCAGCATTTTTTTTCAGAGAAAATCTGCTTCTGAGAATATTTTTGCTTCTATTTTGTTTTGCAGTTGCTCTGGACGAAGGGCGTTTCATAATTTTGTCATTGCGTCCACTGGATCTTGAGATGGACACTTGGATGGAGATTACAGCACGTCTCTGAAGAATATCCTTCAATCGAGTTTATCTGCCTAAGAGTCATGTGAACAAGGCAAGAAGCCCTTGTCCACTTCGTCCACACTTCCGATTGTGAGGACAACCAACCTGCCACGTTAAACAATCTATTTAATGGATGAACAAACTGCTTCGAAGCACTGGGCAGACCTACAATGAGGACCGCCAGACCTAGTCCTCATTAATAAGCTGGAAACGATGGTCACACAGCCCTAGCCACTAACCACTACCCAGTACCGACTAGTCACTGGCCACTAGCCACTTGCTCACTACACACTAGAACTATCCTAGCCACTATCCACTACCAATTACAAATTACTCAATAGCCACTGGCCACTATCCACTTGCCACTACCACTTTCGCACCTGCCACTAGAACTGTCCATAAACCACCAGCCACTAGCCACCACCCACTGACCACTAGCCACTAGCCACCGGCCACCTGCCACTAGAACTACCAGCCTCTAGCTACTAGCCACTACCCATTTCACAACTGCCACTAGAACTATCCACAAGCCCCCAGCCACTAGCCACTACCAACTTGTCACTACTCACTACCCGCTACCCACTATCCAGTACCCACTATCCACTGGCCACTAGCCACTAGAACTATATACTAGCCACCAACAACTAGCTATGCAACAACACGAAGCACAAGCCACTAGAAATATAAACTAGCCACCAGCTGAGTTTTTTGAACGCCCGCACACACCATATCCTTTAACACTATAAAAATGGAATACAGTACAGCCTCACAGGTCCGGCTACATAAAGTTTGGGCTGTGTCTAGAATAGCGAAATGTCCGGACTGTAGAGAGATGATTCATTTTGTTGATGTTGTCTTCAGTTGGATATTCTCCTTGACCGATTGCCTTTCTTTAGACGGAAATCATTTGTAAAATGGCATTGAAATGTGGGTTCATATTCTTCGAACTAAAATTTTCAACTGACCTGATTTGAAATGTGTTAGATACAAATTCCCGAACTGTTATTTTATTGGCTTTTATGCCGAAAACTGTTGACTTCGAGACTTTGAAAATTTGATCTACAAACTTGCCTAATATGCTGCAAGTTTCTAATTGTTTTACATTTCTCAACTGCCCCACTCACTACCGTAAGAACATATGTCTTTCCGCCACAAACGTCACACAAACTAATCCTTCACTGGACTTTGTCGACGACGGAACTGTGCTGTGTATGCGGTAGTAAATTGTACTATGCGCGTCAATAATGGTCTGTTTACGTATCCTCCAAGCATGTTCGATGAAGTCACAAACTTCTTGTTCAAAACCATTTATTTAGCTCAGATCGCTAGGAAAAAAACACAAAAGTCCCTTTTATCGCTTCACAATATCAGTATGCGGACAAGCCCCCACACATCCCACTGCTAGCAACATCGCCACAAGAAATGAATACCGTTGCAATGTGTGACACACCGAGAAATCGGTGCGCGGACTAGCCCACCCACAGAACACATTTTGGCACACCGACACAAATGTCGCGTGGGGGCTTTCAGAATGTTGATACATTTTAATGCGATTATTTTTTCTTGTGGACCAAGTAATAAATAACAAAAACATAACTACGTCTTATCTTGAACTACAAAAGAATTAAAACGCAAGTTAAAAGGTTGGAAATGAAATGCAACAGACCCTGAAGGGCAACGGTAAACACGTGTGGATTAAAGAGCCGACTACAAGCGCCTGTGCTTGTAACACAGATAATACACTAGTAGTTCGTAGTGGTTACTAATACTGGAAAGGGTTACTCGAAAGGAATTGTTTTAAGAAACAATAACAACACCCATAGAACAGAGTCAAATTATATACTGTAGAGTAGTAATGGGCATAATCGAGTGATTTTAAGAATCTAGACGTTAGTAATAGAGATATTTTAAATTTCGAATGATCATTCGAATGACTACTAATCATTCGACTGACTGCTAATCATTCGAATGACTACTAATCATTCGACTACATCATTTGAATGACTACACTCCAGTCAAAGGACTACACATCAGTCGAATGACTACTAATCATTCGATTGACTACGAATCATTCGAATGACTACTAATCATTCAACTCGAAGGATCAGTCGAAGGACTACGCATCAGTCGAATGACTACTAATCATTCGAATGACTACGAATCATTCGAGGGACTACTAATCATTCGAATGACTGCTAAACATTCGAATGACTGCTAATCATTCCAATGACTACTTATCATTCGAATGAATGAATACTGACTACAAACACAAGAGTATTCGATCAATGATTAGATTTGGCGCGAGAACAAGTAACAAATAGTTCTCGTCGACATATACTAAACAGAAACTTAGAATGAAAGAAAAAAATACAGATTTTGCATCTTTGAGTTCTTCTCTTTTGCGTTTTTCTTTCATTCTCTTTATGTTCCTGAATCAGTAGTTCTCGACAAGAATGTGTGTTAGTAGTCAGAAGTCATTCGAATGGCTTCTAGTCATTGATTAAGAATCGAAATCATCCCGAGATGTTGTAATAATCGATTATCACTCGAGTTATCAATCGAATAGTACTGTAAAGAAACAATTTTGAAAGTGTCCGGACTACTGAAGTATCCCGCTTAGCGAATATCCGAAATTGCTACTATGTACTGTAAATGATTCATAGAAAAAAAAAAATTATGAGAGTACAGTAAAAGCTCGTTAATTCGGAATGGTTGGGGGGAAGGTCAGTACGAATAAACGATTTTTCCGAGTTCTTGTACCAAAATGTGTTCCTAGTGATGAAAATGTGCAAGGACTTAAACCGAAAATTATTTTATTTAAAAAAAAGATTTCCAAATGTGAATTGTCGGGATTCCCCCAATACATTTTTTTTTTTTGTGGTTTTCCCGACTTCTAAATGCGTATTGCCGGGACTACCCCAATGAGCATTTTGTTGATTTTATCCATCTTCTATATATTTGAGATAAATCATTGCGTTATTAAATATTTATTAATTTAATAATTAAATATACAATAAAAATAAATCACTCACTCTCATTTATTCGGAACATGTTTTTGTGTGAACAGAGTTTTAAGAATTAAAGTACTCCGAATTAAAGGCCATTTGTACATAAAAAGATGAGAATAAATTACAAAAAGAGATTAATTAACTAAATTTCTAAAAGATCATGGCTACCGTTTTTTTCTTCGATTGGAATCGTGTGAAGACGGATTTTTTTTTCCTAAACCGTGTTATTCAAACCCAAGTAAAAACAGAATGCCCCGTTCCACACAAAAAGCCATCATACATCTTGTATGTAGCCTCGTCTACATTCTACACACTTCAGTTTTCCGCCGAGTACACAATCTACCGACATCGAATATAACGCTTAAGCTACGTTTCCACTGAACCGAAACAGCCAGGTCCGGATGAACTTTTACCCTCAACTTCAATAGGCCGTTTCCACCGAGCTTAAAGTGGTTTCGCTCTCAATTTTCAAGACACTCGCTCTCAATTTATAAGTCCCCGCCAAAAGAAATGTCACTCGCTCCCACTTTTTAAATGGCCGCCAGAACAGATGTTTGTTGACAGGACGTAATTGTGCAAGAAAGCCAGAAAATAGAAATAGACAAAATGAGGAAATAAACTCAAATTCTCGGTGTAGGCATATCCGGGTTCACAACCACTCACAAATGGATAAACTCGAGGAGGATTTAACAAGTTTTATCAGAAACTGCGAGTTTTCCAGACCCCGGAAATGTGTGCCGGAACCTGGTAGGTTCGGAGAAACTTTATGGGTTTCGTTCGGTGAAAACGTAGCATAAGACTCCATCATATTGCACACTGAAAATAAAAGTGGCACTAAACAAACCCATAATTAAGTAAATCCTATTAAGAGTATTGGACTTAACTCAAAGGTCAAGGTTGTATATTACGAGCGACATCTGGGTTCCGATGTACACCACCCCGATACCATATATAAACCTAGTCACAAATTTGTGGATCCCATCCCAAAAGAACAGCGCCGGCTTGGCGGCCAAGAATGAATCAAGCCAATTCTTGATATTCTGCTCTGAATTGAACCGTATTTCAGTGAGGACGTTCTGCGTCGACCGGACCAAAGGTAGTCAGAAGGGACAAGGGCTGGGCTATAAGGCGAGTGGGGTAAAACTTCCCATCCACTGTTTTCCAAATAGTTCTTAACCGGAATAGCAACGTGGGGCCGAAAGTTGTCATGATGGAAAAGTAGTGCCTCTTGGCTGGTCGCATATTCCGGGCGTTTTTCGACTACAGCTCTCTTCAAACGGATTAGTTGTGTTCGGTAGCGTTGCCCCTTGATGGTTTCACCTGGTTTAAGCAGCTCTTAATACAGCACACCCTTCTGATCCCACCAAATACAGAGCATTACCTTCGCGCCATGGATATTCGGCTTTGCCGTTGATTTGGCTGGTTGGCCAAGCCAAAATCACCATTTTCGTGCAAACCACTTTTGGCACGTTCACTCAGCTAGACCATGTTCACCATAGACTTACACCAAAATGCGATGACTTTCGGCAGCAGTTTTTTTCATATTAAAGTGGAATGAAGAAGAACTCCCCGGAAAAACACTTTTTCAGGCACAAAGTTCGACATATTTGAGTGAAAAAAAATATTGCTGTTCACGCTTCAAATGAATGACATATACTGAAATGACGTACAATGCCAGCAGCTTTCCAACGCATGTTCCAATGGAAAAATACAACTTACGCCACCCCTTAGCAAACCGCACGAATATAGACCCAATACATTTTTTTTTTTCGATTTTCAAAAAGGTTCGCTTTCTCTTTCGCCAAGAGAATAATCAAGAAATTCCACACCTCATGCACACTTCTGTGACTAAGCGTGTATATGGTATCGTGGTGGCATACATAATATATTACGGTGCGTGGTATACATCGGAACCTAGATGTAGCTCTAACGCAAAAGTGTAAAATTGTGTATAGTTCCACTTTTGTTTTCAACGTGCGATGTGTACGCAGCACTCAGTGTACACATTTCCTCGGGTACAGAGCACGGGCGAGGAGCCTACGGAAACATAACAATGGAGACATCCGTGAAAGCTGTGACAGCGTTTCCGAATCGAAAAGTCGAAGCAAGCCTTTCCGCAAACTTCCTTCTCCATGCCAACCTATCTCTGACCAACTTAAAATACACCCAACATGCTTCCACGCTCACCCCGCTCACAGATCACACACAAAAGTGAATGGTCGCTTCCTTGTTTGATTAAAAATTAGAACCATCCAGAGCGGACAAGGACAAGGAAATCGAGAAAATGACACACAACGAGCTACGGCGGAATTGAAACTTCATCCTCCGTTCCATCTAAGTCCCACCTAATCAACAGGATATCGGTACATATGTGGTGTACAAGTCCATTCGCCCATCCGGCCACCCCAATTGTCCATCAAAAACCCAAACAAAAGCGCCCACAAAGAGCACAAGCCCAAGTGTAACGAGTCCGCAAACCCAACTCACACACACACGACGCCAAAACCGAAGGCGGACAGGGATTAGGGTTACACATGCTGTTGCCGAAGCCGCGTTCGTCCTGCATCTTCCACATCTTCCACAATTACATTAAGGACTCGATTGTGTGTGCTCGAGAGCGCGCCCTTATGTCACACAAACAACCAACGAAATGACTCCCGTCAGAGGTTGTAGCTTCGGAATCTCCACCGACACCCTCGCGCCAAAGACCAAGGTAATCCCGAATCTTTTCATTCTCATGTGTTTTTTTTTTCTTTCATACAGCCGCTGTCGATGAGCTCTCTCCATCCCCCATTGCCGCGGAGAGAAGGAGCGGAGAGATTCCCTTTTGTTATCCCGCTCGGCAGTGTGTCGTTCCTTGTAATGCGCAAAATAGTATCCTTTCGCAGCAAATAAAGGGGTAAGCCCTATAATCTCATGGTTGTTTATAAGTTCATAAAAGTCAACGAGAGAACAGTGGCCACCCTCAGGGGTTAGGGGAGGTTGACGCCGTGGCGGGTGTGGGTGCATGACAACACAACCGAATTTGTATCAAATCCAATTTCCCTTCGATCAATGGTAATGTGTAATTGAAAACCCTCGGTGAATAGCACCCTTGGGTATTGGGCTCGGGCATGGGTTTGGCATCCTGTCGATACCTTCATTATTTTTTCCCACAACCCCTGGCCCCGACCCTGTCCCAGTGGCCGCTTGCGGGATGATCCGGGCGAAGGGGCGCGGGCGGCAGCTCACAGGAATGCTGTTCACATGCAGCCTCAACAGTTTGCTCGCCTTATCATCTTCGGATGGGTGCGCTCTGCTGCCAGGAAGAAACTGTGCTGTGGCAGAGGGTCCTTATTTATCCTTTTTTTTTTTCCTCTCCTTCCTCTGCTGTGCGCCCTGTGTAGCGCCTTCGTATGTGCAACCCTCGTTTGGGCCTGGGAAGGGTGACAACAATTTTTTCTCTTCGTGTTTGGTGCGTGAAGACGCTGACGACGTCGACGGTTGGGTGTTGCTGCCTGGACCGCTCGAGTTTCGCTTCCTCAGCCACCCGCCGCCTGCCTGTTGGGTGATGGTGATCATTGACATCGTCATCATCATCGGCTCTCCATTGTCCCGCTTGTCGAACGCCTGTCTCGTTCATTTGAATAATACGCGCAATTTATATTTGTAATGGCACTCGCTTTGTAGTCCTGATTCCGGAGAACGAACGCCGATGAGGACGCAGGGGGCAGGGCGAACACGGTGTCATGCGGAAGCAACAGTCGAGCTGTTTGATTTGGGTCCACAAGGATGCGGAGTTATCCCTTTCTTTCACTCCCCCCGCACTCCGGTGCTTGTTGCTCGTTTGAAAATCTGATTTACGAACTGTAATCGGATTAGGGCTATCCGAGGCAAGTGGATTGGTTGGCGGGATGGCTGAATGGTGGCCTTTAATAGAGTTCCATCAATCCATGGAAATGTTGCTGTGCGGCGAGGGCGGTGCGTTCAAGCCGAAACGCATGTGCCTGTGGCACTTCAATTGAATGACGATGATGTGAGCGCTGAAATTCGAAGTGGTTGGAGATGGAATTCGAAATGGTTGCCCTCGGCCCAAAATCCCTAAAGTAGGGCTTTCTAAACCCACCTCATGCTACGTTCCCACCGAACGAAACCGCGAGGTTTCATCAGATTTTCTCCGGACTGGAAACCTAGCGGTTTCTGATGAACCGTGTTGTAGCCAGCTTGAGTCCATTCGTCCGTGAGAGGTTGTCAAACAGGGTGAACTTCAGTTTATTTTGATCATTTTTTATTCATTCTCTCTCCACTCTCTGATGCTCTCACACTGTTATTTTCTGTCAACAGGCAGCTGTTCTGGCGGCCATTTAAAAATTGAGAGCGAGTGACATTTGCTTTTGGCGGGACCTTGTAAATCGAGTGCGAGTGACTTGAAAACTGAGAGCGAAACCACTTTAAGCTCGGTTTCTGTTTAAGTTCATCCGGACCTCGCGGTTTCGGTTCAGTGGAAACGCAGAATATGGCCATGGATTGGAAATGTTAAGTGATTCTTGATCGTTCTGGGACTGAGGGCACTTCTCTCGACAAACGCAATATTCGCAGTAAGACCTAAACTTCGCTAAATCAAAATGCAAGATCATTTCTCTGAGAGTTAAAAAAACTGATGAAACTTGAAGACAAACACGAAGTAAATGAAACATCCAGAAGCACACAGTTGGGGTAAAAATACTTCCAAGAACAAAGATTGGTCACTACACGATTGTAGTCGTGGGATCTGTTGTTGGGAATAAATTTGTGCCCCCTTTCCCGTTCGAGTTCGCCCCACATGCAGACTTATTTTCAGAGTTATGGACTCCTGGTTTGCGAAGGTGGTAGGGATTTATTGTAGACTATTGCCTCTAAGCCAGTTTAGGAATCTGAGGACGAGAGATTGTTCTAGTGACTTCAATTCTTCCTCCGATGTTAGGTGGTAGCTATCTTTGTCTTTTGGCGGATAGTGGCCCACAGAATCATCGCAGTACATGTCCTGGAATGCCAGCAGAGACCTTCTTCAGATTCTGAGTCTGCAGTGCCCTGTGAGTAAACTAAGGCTGTTCATGCTCATCTCGATACATCCCTCAAACCTGCTTCGGTTATATTGACGAAAGGGTTTCTTGGCCTGCTTCATGCCGTGAGCGTTGTTCCTGGCACAAGCCCCGTTCCTTCTTTCTAGTTCCCTGAATTCGTCTCCGACGACATGGTCTCTTACAGCGCAGGGTGGCTCATGGACTGTGAAGGCTTCCGATGCTCCTTTCCCAGCTAAGGAGTCGGCCACTTCATTGCCTTCTATCACTGCATGGCCTCGTATCCATCAGAGTTTTACTCTGATCCTCCTGTTCAACTTGGATTTGATCATGCAGGAGTCTAGTACCAAGATGGGTGCACGACGCGTCGCTCTGTTTCTGCTTCAGAAGTTCTGTGGGAATTCCCGCACAAGTCTGAATTTAAAGATGAAGGAGTTCCGTGCCAAAATAGCTGCACGAAGTCTGTCCGACACAGATAGATCCTGTCAAGCTTAATTTGGACGCAACTGTGTACGGCATTTCTGCTTGAAAGCTGCTGCTATGTTTGCTCATGAGGTCAAAGTACTTTGTCCGGGTTTTAAATGTTGCCGTTCCTTAGACCACGATTGGATGACGCCGTTGGTTAAATGCCTGCCCTTGGTTAGTGGGCTCCTCGGTTCGAATCCCAGGGAAATCAAAGTTAATACGCTTTTATCTGACTTTCAAATCTGGTCCAGTCACCATCTGCCATTCGGATCAAATTAACGGCACTATCATTAGAGTGGTCTATCGCTTGTAATAGTCTGACTGTGGGTATCACAATGGACCAAAACGGTCTAAGTGTGCTAGAGAATCCACTAGCAGCCCCTATCCTACTCCACTCACTGCCTAATCACGTCATCCTTCGGAATAGTCAAGATTGCCATCTTTTAGACTAGTGCATCTAATTGTCTCGATGCCAGCAGTCACACTTGGGCCGAAGTAGGCCCGTTGCGATAATTTGTAATTGGTTCTTGCGAAGACGCGGCTTAGCTGGCTAATGCTGACACTGTTTACCTCGTCCGGTATAAAGACCTGCGAAGTCGAAGCGGATTGAGCTATCGTTTGAGATTAAGCGATGGTCATATGTATTTCCTTTTGGTTTAAGTTAAGTGATAACGATTGGTGGTGTTGATTGTGTGTGTCTCCATGGAACTCCTCCCAATGTTAGAGAGGAGGATGTAGTGCATCGAGTTCTTCGGCTTTGCAATGGCCAGGTATGTCTCAATGTCCCTGCACCCACATGACGTGTGTGTTAAAATGCTCAGCCATCTGGTTTGAGAGACAGCCTACAATTAATGGGGTGATTTTGAGTTACTCATGACATTGTCCAGAGACTTAACTGTCTGAAGAGATCGATATATCGCTTTTGGATATTACATTGTGCTTGGACAGTGCCTCTTGTATTGCTTTGGTTTCATCACGAAGACGCTGCAGTGATCAGGGAGTCATTCGTACTAGTTAAGCTCTTCCAATCGATGAACTTTGTTACCTTTCCATAGTCGACACATTAGTTGGCCGTCGTGGCCAAACTATTTCGTCGCCACGGAATAACATGTCCCCCTCACTCTTGGAAAAGGAACATTTCTAAGAGGAGCATCATCTGGCACAGGTCTCGTTATTCACTTTACACCTATTATACGTGAGCATAATCATGTTGGCAGCCGTGGCTATTTGGGTAGGTGCGTCGACCCCTGCGCCCTTGCGCCTACGTTGCCCAGACTCGATTCCCGGCAAGAGCAAACTAATGTTCATGGACCCACCTCTTTCGAATCACCGACAAGGAGTATTCAAGGAGTATTAACTGTTTTGTTGAAAAAGTTTTCTCAAAATTCGGCAGTCCGGTGTCGGCATAAAACTGTATGTCCCTTCCTCTTGCACGAACCACATGAGTGGTTGCTGAGAATCTAGACCATGGCACTCTACGGGCTGCTAAGCCACCCGTATTATTATAATTATTAGAGGATACACGACATAGCAGTGGAAATCTGACGTAGAATCTCCCTTTGATGCTAATTCGGGTTGTCCAAACAACAGGGCGCAAAACTCCAGACTTGAAGAACCAAGAGCCAAAATGTGGATGATAAGCAAATCTGCAATGCTGATTCTTGATACTTTCGAAAGAAAAATCCTTCTTCTTTTTCTAGTGGCGCTACAGTCCCGGGTGGACCTGGGCCTCAGCCAACATGCCTCTGCAGCTGGTACAATCGTTAGCCAGCTGCATCCAATTTCACACGCCAAGTTGGTTGAGGTCCTTCTCCACTTGTGTTGCACCATAGGTTCCGTGGGCGTCCTCTCATACTTTGTCTCATACATATAGGGTCATGTCGCTGTACAGCCCGAACAGTTCATGGTTGTTTCTTCGTCTCCAAAAAAGCCTCAACGCCAATAAGACTCATCTGCCTTTGAGACTGTCCAGACTTCCGCTCCATAGAACTGGAATTATCAAAGTCTAATATACGGTTGGCTTGGTTCTTCTAGAGAGGCCTCGTCTGCCACCTTACTATTTACCGCAAACTCTTTGCCATCGGGCTTGCACCATCTTTTATCCTGTGGCTGAGATCGAACCAGAGAGCATAGAGTCATCTTCAGATCTTCTGTCTCTGATCTTAATGCGCCACTTCAGGAGTTCCTCAGGGCAGTCATCTTGGTCCGTTCTTTGTTCTAACAATAAATAATGTTGGTTGAGAGAGAGAGAGAGAGAGAGAGAGAGAATCTAGGCCCCATGTTATTATTGTTACACTCATGTTCGAAATTCTACATCAGTGCAGATTTTGTAAGGAATTAAGATAAATTAATGAGAACTCTGCTTTCAAGATCTTTCAGACCTGTAACAGTGTTTTTTCAACACGCATTCATACGATTTCCTATCCATTTCTCTGTCTACAAGCACGGACCTCTTCAAATTGCTCAGTTTCACATGGTTAACGAACGAATGCACCATTTCGGGAATAGAATCTAAAACAAAAACCTCCATCTCTCAGAACCACCATCAAAGGCGAAGAAAAACTACATCTGATCCGCATGCAGCCGATAAAACGCCCACAACGACTCTATCCAAAAACAGACGCCGTCGCACAACAAAGTTCAAATTCACTGCACGACGGCCAATTCACGGTCATAAAGCCATCCCATGCCACTGTTGCCGAAGTAATTTTTATGTACTTCCCGGCAGGAGCCCCTGCCGCTTCCGAGCAATTGGATTCAAATGACATGCACCCACCCGCCCTGCAGCAATGACAAACTACCAGCGCTCCGCAAGGATGCAGCACATTCAGCCAGAGTTCCGAGCAGCTTCGCGATAAAATTTATTTTCACTTAACCGGAATGCTTAACGGTTTCTTTCCGTGCAACGCACAGACCCTGGCATGTGCTAGGCAAATACCCGTTGGTCGTCCACGAGCAACCACCCAGCACACTTGTACCTTGTTGCACAGCCATTTACACGTGTCCGCATCCTTTTGGCAACAAGGACACCTCCGAAAAGGGTGCACCAACCGACCAACGACCGGCTAAGACGTTATGACGACGACGAGAAGGAGGACTACGACGACGTTGGCTACATGTAAATGACGCTTTAATTGTTTATGAGCTGGGATACGACTTGGACTATTAGTGTAATGCCTGGTGGCTCCATTATGAGACGGAACTATGGTGTGTCCGGCAGTAAAAGCGGCGATTTCGACTGCGGACCCGTGCACGGAAGGAGCGTTCTTTAAATTCCAAATGCACCATGACTCCGTGTAGGCGTGTGTGTGTGTGTGAGTGTGCTTGAGGGTGTCCTTCTTATTTATTAATTTGTTATTTTGCGGACATGTGGCAATATCCTTTTTCCGGATAGTTTACTGCAATTAAACGTGAGATTTCCTCCTTGTCCTGGCCACCGTCTTCGCCGCTTCACCACGGCATAGCTGCCAGGGCTCCCTGCGGCCACCCACACTTGCTCGTGAATTATTTATGAGAGAGCACGGAGTAGGTCCTGCTTCTTTATTATTTTGTTTTTTAATTTCAATGAAAATGAACCTTTTTACGAGCGCGTTCTTACGAGGAGTGCGGGGGAGGGAGCGTCATTTTTATTTGGAAAAGAGAAACTTCTTTTTTTACGATTTTATAATTTCACGATGAGTGTGGGAGTGTGGGCGGGGGGGAGGCAGGCAACAGGATGTGGATTGCAATCGGGTAATGTGCTCCTTCGCGGCGAACGGCACGAAACGGCGGCGCAGATGTTTTTCGAAAAATATTAATTTAGAATCACGGATAAACGTTATCCTTACGCTCGATTTGCTTCTCAGCGTCCTCCTCGGAGTGTGTTGCGCCTCAGTCCCGGGGGGTGGCGAGGGGGATTGGGGTGGCGTTCTTGTGGCGGCGCGACGTTCATTCGTGTAGCTCTAGGTCGGCAAGCAAATGGTGGGATTTGTTGTGCTTATTTAATGTCACATGATTTAGTTTAACGGGAACTGAGAAGGATACTTCGCTTATTTGCCCATCTTGTGTGACATCCTTGTAAGTGACTCGGTATCGCGTGCGCGCCTGTGAGTGGAGGACGAGTGCTATGTGCTGTGTGTGGGAAAATATGCAAATAATCTTGAAGATTTATCTGTGATTTAGATAATAAGCTTGTTCGGGATTACCCGCAATTGGTATGAACAACCGGAACGGAAGGCGGCTGTCGTGCTGCTAGGCCAGCAGGGAGCATCTGAAGCGGATGTCAGGAGGGGGAGCTAGTGCACTGCATGTAGGTTTGCTAACTCATCCGAGTGGGGGCTGGCAAGTGTTGTGGGGTCCTCTGAAGTGGGAAGGTTTGCCTCAGACGCGATGGAATGTTTTGAAGCCGCAACGCTCCATCCAGCGAGGGTGTTCAAAACAATTCCGAGAATAACACGATTCTTAAGGCAGAGACGGAGACGTGACTACTCGTTTTGCATTCTGTGGACGTTCTTCAGATGTGCAGTTCATCGCAGTGTTCGGGATATTTCTCGGAAAAAACTTGCCGAAACTACGACAATCTGGGGGGTCAGGGGGGTCGCTCTTGAATCAGACCCACAACTAAGTTGCCTTGAAAATGTACTGTAAATTGTGATACGGACAATTTATGTGACCCAGCCACCTACAGTCCAAGTCTCCCGATTCTACAAACATCTTCTTATTTGAACGCTTTTGAGGGACTTCGGAAAAGGTTTACAGCAAGCTAACCAACAGACCATACAACTTGTTGTCTTAGACCAACCTTCTGTTGAATGGATTCACTCATTTTGTAGCCTTCATTGTGCTTCCATGATTCAAGCACTTCCCTGCTTTTGCTAGGAGGCTATGTTTGTCCAGCCTCCTAGCAGTGGAATCTCTACTTTTCCTGACCGGGCCAAATGGATACAGTCGAACCTCTGTAAGTCGAACAGCCTTAAGACGACTGTTAAAGTTTCAGAACTTAAGACTAAAGTTCTCCCGTATTTACACTCAATCATTTTCTTAAGGCCTTCAGAGGTACCCTTGTGGCATTTCTTGACAAAGAAGGTGCATTCAACAACATCGACCCAAAGGCATCTGTCTTGCGCTTAACAACCTCGGGATCGGAAAGCCCTTAGTGACTTTCATCCATTAGCTACTCACCAGCAGGCTAATCCACTCTAATCTGGGAGATGCTACGATCCGCAGAGGAATTAATACAGGAACCCCGCAAGGTGGTGTACTCTCGCCCCTTCTTTGGAACGTAGCGATTAATGAGTTGCTACTAATACTGGAAGAGGGTGGATGTAAAGTTACGATGTTGCCAAGGCTGCAACTGGCAATTTCGTCTCTACCTTAAGAGACATAATGCAGAATGGCCTCGATAAGCTGGATCCATGGGTACAAATATGCGGCCTCAGTGTTTACCCCCAGAAAACGGATCGCGTACTAGTCACCAAAAGCTACAAAAGCCCTCAATTTGACCCCCCACCTTACAGCTAACCGCTAGTGCGAAATTTTTGGGTCTCATCATCGACAATAAGCTAAGCTGGTAACTCAATACCCAGGAGAGGGTCAAGAAGGCGTCTTCTGTCCTGTTCGGCTGTAAAAAAGCCAGGGACTGCAAATGTCATTTGCATCTCAATTGTCAGACCGACACTTCTGTCTGTGGTCTCAGTTTGGTGGACAGCACTAAACCCAGCTGTCAACTGCACGCTACTCAATCGGGTGCAAAGACTGGCATGCGTGTGTATCACCAGGGCACTAAAGAGCACTCCGGCGGATGCACTCAATATACTCCTCCATCCAGTAAACAGGTGAAAAGTCAGCACAGCCGTGAGACTCAAAACGCTCACGACTGTGATCCGGACTCTCCTTCGGCCACTCAACCATTCTAAACGAACTCAACTTTCTCCCCAACGACACCGACCGCCTACTACCCCAAGTTATCTTCGAGAAGAAATTCTCCACCAGCATCTCCTTCAGACTGGATTGGATATCTGATTATCAGACGCTAGATGAGAGGAGATGCGTAGGGGATCTTCACTGATGCGTCGAAGACAACAAGCTTAACAAAGCTATCTCCCTGAAGCTCCCTGATCACTGTTGCGTATTCCAGGCAGAAACCATTGCGATAAAGGAGGCGCTGTCCTGGCTCAAGAACAACGTAATATTCAAAAGAGATAGCACCATCTGTTCGGACAGTCAGGCCGTAATCAAGTCCTTGGACAATGTCATGTTCAATTCGAAAACATCCCTTCATTGCAGGCGTCTCTTAACGAGATGGGTGAGCATTTTAACATACACCTCATGTGGGTGCCGGGACACTGTGACATACCGGGCAATTGCAAAGCCGAGGAAGTCGCAATAGGAGGTGTTCCACCCTACATGCCAATCGCTTCAGTCTACCATCATCACACAATCAACATCACTAATCGTAAATGCCTAGAAGATGCCACTTAACACAAAGGAAATATGGCCACCGCTTAATATCAAACGATCACTCAATCTGCTTCGACTCAGCAGATCCTCACTCAGGATGCTCACCGGAGTCATAACAGGGCACTGCACAATTGGCACCCATGCCCGTAGGTTCGGGGTCCTCTATAATGACTTCTGTAGAAGCTGCATAGATGAAGAGGAGGTTGAAACTACAGATCACCTACTCTGCTCGTGTAGCGTGCCTTGGGCCTACTTCAATAACCTCAACAGCCAGCCCCTCAGCCAGCTAAACCGCCTTGTCACAAGCACCAATTGCACTAAATTGTTAGGAGGAATCAATCCGCGTGTTATCACAACGGACCTACTTTGACCGAAGTGTGACCGCCTTCTGCACTCAATAACTCGAACATATTTCTTCCAGTGACTACTCGACATTCGGAGGTTCGACTGTAATTAGTCCCAAAAAAAAACTTGACGAAGTTAAGTCATGGACTGTTTCCCTCTAGTGGCGGAACAGTCCATAGGCATCTAGAATTTATTTCTCATTTCGGATAACCGCTCCCGCGAGATGGTGTGATTTAATCACTCGTCTATGCCGATTGTCAGCTGCCAATTGCAGCCTTGAAAGACAACACTGCACGTGCTATTAGTGAAATGCCAGTGTACGTGCTTGAAATAATTAATCTGACAACATTCCCAATATCAGATGAAAATTGTAGACCGTATTGTAATTCTGACGAATTGACTCAATTTGGGAAACAATCAGCCCCACCAAGCTTACTAATAAATCGACCTTCCAATAAATGCTATCACCAGGGATAGGATTTTGCTAACTTTGCCTCCTTTTTTTGGTTAATCATACGATAGTATCGACTTCACACGAACACATTTCACGTCCTCCTGATTCCAAATATATTTACTTACAGTGTATCAAAGTCAATGTCACACTATGCAAATATAACTTTAATTACAAAAAAAACAACGCACAATTTGAAATTAGAAAATTCTTTTTATTATTTTGTAGGCTTCTTTAGATACAAACCAAAAAACCTTAGAAGAAAAATTACTGATGAATTTTATACAGAATTTTAGATCAAAATCATTGAGATGTGCGAAAATAGCGCCAAAATGAAAATGGGACAGTTACCGAACACAGCCCATAATACACGACAACTTCGGGATTCATTCCAAATGTTGACAACTTCGTTACATGTGAGCACAACGGTTAATGAATTTCGAAGGAAATTTTTGATTGACGCGGTTTTCGGGAACAATAGAACTTAATTATGTCGGGAAAGAAGCAAACGTCGGTCGAAGTGCGGAAGCTTGTGATTCAGCAATACAAGAAGGAAAAATCTGTTCGTGATATCGGGCAAAATGTAAACAGAGCGCGCTCAACGGTCTACAACAGCATTAAACGCTACAGAAACACAAAGATTTATGAGAATATTCGCAGAAGATCGTCAAGAAACATTTTTAATGACTCGGATGAACGTTGGATAGTCCGTCAAGTGAATAAAAATCCACATATTTGTGCACCAAAACTAGCCACCGAAGTGTACGAAGTTCTTAGGAAAAAAGCTCACCCAGAAACAATACGGATTGTGCTAAGGAAACACAATTTGAATAGACGAGTAGCTAAAGGGTGATTTTTTAAAAGCTATAGGAAAGTTTTTCAAAAAGAAAAACACATTCGATAGTACGGTCCATATAATTTAATGTTTGAAGATTATTTCATGCAAATGTTGACCTTGACTGCTCCTCAAATGGTCCATCCGCTTAGCCCAGTTTTGGCATACTCTTTCCAACATTTCGGCCGGTATCTCACGAATAAATGCTTCAATGTTGTCTTCCAATGCCTCAATTGAAGCTGGCTTGTCTGTATAGACATGAGCTTTAACATGATGCCCCACAAAAAATAGTGTAAAGGCGTTAAATCGCACGATCTAGGCGGCCAATTGACCGGTCCCGAACGTGAAATAAAATGTTCACCGAACTCGCCTCTCAATAAGTCCATGTGTGGCATGTGGCACCGTCTTGTTGAAACCACATGTCATGCAAGTCAAGCTCTTGCATTTTGGGCAAAAAAAAGTTGAGCATCATCTCACGGTAGCGCTCACCATTCACAGTTACGTTACGATTCGCATCATATTTGAAGAAGTACGGTCCAATGAAGCCACCAGCCCATAAACCGCACCAAACTGTGACTTTTTCTGGATGCATTGGTAGCTCTTGCTACCATGCTTCTGGCTGATATTCACTCCAAAATCGACAATGCTACTTATTTACGTACCCATTGAGCCAAAAAGGAGCCTCGTCTAAACAGACCATTAAATGGAAGAAGCGCGCGATGAACTTTCTTAACAGAGCACGCACATTGATAATAAAATTCAATAATTTGCAAGCGTTGTTCGTTTGTAAGACATGGTTAAATTATAGACCAAACTGAAGATGTTTGACACGAAACGTGCGTCAGCTGTTTCAACCAGTGTTGCCAAAAAGATAATAGCTAAAAAATCACCCTTTAGAAAGGAGCCGTTCATAAGCAAAGACAACAAGTCGAAAAGGAAGCAGTTCGCGAAAAGCACGCTAACAAAGATTTTTCATTCTGGGAAAAGGTAATTTGTACAGATGAAAGTAAGTTCAATGTGTTTCGCTCCGATGGTCGAAGTTATGCAAGGAGAAAGCCCAATGAAGAGCTCCGAGACAAAAATGTGCGTCCCACTGTTAAGCACGGTGGTGGTTCAGTAATGGTGGGGGGGTGACATTGGTCAGCTGCTGGTGTTGGGAACCTTAATTTTATTGAAGGCATAATGGACCAATACATGGACTTGGACATTCTGCGAAATAATCTTGCACCAAGTGCACGGAAGTTTGGGTTGGACAATGGGTTATACTTCTATCAAGATAATGATCCCAAGCACAAAGCTTACAATGTAAGGTCCTGGCTTCTTTACAACTGTAAGCACGTTACGAACACCTGTGGGGTCATCTCGAAGAAAAATTGAACAAGTATTCGATTAAAAATAGGAACGACTTAAGGAAGACATTAATAGATTAATGGAACCTTATAAAGCCTTCTTTCTGCAGAGAATTGGTTGAATCCATGCCAAGACGATTAGCAAACAAAAAGACTTGCCAAGTTTTTTCTCTTTTATTCCCCTTTTTTTATATTGAGTTTTGTAGAAGTGTGCCATTTTAACTTTGACTTAGTTTTCCAATTGAATTAAATTAATATGCTAAGTTTTTTTTATAGCACAGAAACCAGACATTGAAAATACATATTTATTATTTCGGAAATCTTTGTTGCAGACTGTCCCATTTTGACTTTGATCCACTGTACGTACTATGTTTTGCCTTTTTTTTCTTGCCGTTTTTGCACTTTTCTGCCTTTTTTTGCCTATATTGAAAGCTTCTCAAAGCTTGTTCGCTAAAAAAAATTGTACAATATCATGAAATGAAAATAGGGCTAGCCAACGACTGTGTACAGATGTGGCGGCGTTGAGGAAAAAGACTACACTCCCTACAGCACAGGGAAAACGCTTCTTCCAAGACCTTCAGGATCGAACAAACATCAGTATTTCAATACTTTTAATTCACACGGGAAAGCTTTGGGAACATGGATACATAGTTTTCTGCATTGTTACGCAGTTCTTAGTCGGCATTACACTGCTGGCACCTTTCCACTGGTGAGAGAACCATTGCTGAAGAAGCTAGGCCGTGGCCCTCAACGGGCTGTAGAGGCCACCAACATTATTGTACTACATAGTTACATGGTTGACAACAAGCTTGAGGGAAATTGAATACATGCCTTGCGAAGTCTTGACACTCTGATGATTGTTGACTGCGAATGGAACTGACTTTCCAATCAATTTTAGACTCATCGGTTTTCATTTCTTTCCTTTATTGCTTCTGTTATCCCAAGAGTCGTTATCACACACGTCTGAACTCTCACTTGGTTTTCGGGACGATGTTCTAAAGAGCCCGCAGCAGATCATAAGCAAGCAACATTTTGACTTGTGATTGTCGCTGTGATGCTCGCTTTAATATCTCAGACATAGAGTAGCCGACGGGACGTATGTCGCGGTGAGTCTTACATCTCGAATTTCTACCTCAGAGCGAAGAGGCATGATTGACAATGAAAATGAGAAGAACATGATCTTGGCCATTCGGGAGCAAAGTTCATCCTTGGGCCCATGCAACACCATTCTCCCAGTTCAGTCTCTTCTGGCGAGTGGAAGCATAGACCGAACGGGGAACGATGCTGTGTAAATTGTCGGATACAAGAGATATTTGAACATTGTTGCTGTGCTGTGGTGCCTCAACTGCGGGGCCAAAAAAACGAAGACCAGATCCAGATCGGCACATCCAAACACCCAGCGACTCAGTGTGGCAAACCGAAGCCACAAAGTCACCAGATAGCACATGCTTCCACGTATCACCTCGCAACAATGTCAAGCACGCAGCATCTCAATTGAAACGCTGAGCTGCCGCACCTCAAGCACCCATCGTCGTGGCCTTCTGAAGTGCACAGCTTGGAGCGCGTTCATCCTTGCATTGAACAATCCCACCCAACCCCGACACCGAAGAAGACAGCACTTCAGCGAAACTCCAAATCAAACAATTCCCTGTTACCTACATAAATCTTTACTGAGACACAAACGAAGAAATGAAAACATTTAATACCGCTCGCAGTTAGCTCCGCAAACTCTTCTTGAGGACGCGCATCTTTGAGTAGATGATGTCCCAGTCGATGAAGCCACCTATGATGTGCCTGACATTCTGCTCGGTGTCATCGTAGCCCGTCCTGCCGTGCAGCAGTCGCAGGTTGTTGAACGTCAGCACATCGCCGGGTACATTCTTAAAAGTCACCGCCTCCTCGTGGGCAACTCTGACAAAGAGCGCGTTCGCCTCGTACCAGGGTATTACCTTGTCAATGTCAACACTGAAGTGATTGTCACGCTGTGGCACGCTGTGATTGATGCGCGTGTAGTTTCCGTCGGCATCCAGGCTGGCAAACGACATGGTTACACGGTGTGGATTGTAGGGAGGAGGAAACTCACTTGATAACTGGAGCACGCCAAATGTTGTGAAATGGAACACCATCGTCGACGGCGATGTCATTCCAATCGACCGAAGTCTGGGTGAGTGTACGAAAGTGCTGGGGATGATTCTGTCGCAGGAAGTCTGCGATGTTGAAGCCATCGGTGAGGGTATTCCATCCGCCTTTCGATTTCGACTGGACAAGACAGTGCAGGAGACTGACGCTCGGCGTGTACTCGTAGTACGGGAGGTCGCTGTGCAGGGGCAGTGGTTCCGAAAGGTATGAGTAGTTCTTTGCACCCGGACGGGATTTCACCACGAAATCATCGCTGCAATGAGAGGAAGAGAGAGGCGAGAGTGAGTGCAGGAAGTCAAAGGGGTTCTTAAAGTCAGCCGTGGTTTCTTAAAGGCTTCTTCAAGTCAGCTCCATCTTTGTCCCAAGGAACAATCCACTCCTCTGTCCGCCACACAACGAGGTCCTTCACCACTTGTGAGCACCAACAGCCGGGGCTTCCTCCGTTGCGTTGTCCACATGCTCGAAGTCGATCACAAATCGACAACAGCATTTCACAAACAACGTCGCAGAGCCAATGCTGATAACCACCCTCACGAGCTGATATCAGCCACCTCCCTGATTGAACCCTGCACTCTTCGATCACTGGCGCAAACATTGACTCAGGCTTCGTGCGACCCGCTTGACCTACACCCCTGATAACCAATCAGCGGGCTCTAGAGACTTCCTTATGACTGATTCTGCTGAGCCCCACCCACGTTATCACTGGGCTCGAACTCACCCGTATGTCGTCCGTCGGATGAACCCCACCCGGTTGGCCAGTCGGCGCACGACATCGGTCTCCAGAGGTGCATTCACCAGCTTCGCCACTCCCTTCACGGCCAGCGCCTCCAGCCATTCCTGGATAACTGCAAAGACAGACACTCAGAGAGGCTCATCTCAAATCACTCGCCCAGCACATACCTCTATCGTCGACCAAGACCTCTCTGTAGTCGAACGTCTGCAGGATTTTCTCGAAGTCCCCCTTGCCCCAGTGGATCCTCTTCGGCCGGTACCACGCCTGGAGGTACCGCTCCCTGCTCTTCGGACTAAAGTCCCGCTCCTTCAGCCACTCGAACTCGAACACCGACGAGTGCTCGTCGGTCCACTCTATCTTCACGCTCCGACTGGCGCTGTCCGACTAAAGAAACACAAGACACATGAAACAGGCACATTAGCCGCATTCGCACACCTTACCGTGATGCTCTTCACTTTCACTTTCGTATTGAAGTTGGCCCAGTTGATCCTCCGGCTCAGGGAATCTCGGTGAAAGCACTTCGCGCACTGGCAGTTGTCCCGCAGCCAAATCCCCGGGAACCGCAACGCACCACCGTCGCCCACGGCAGCGTCATCGTCCCGAACAACCACGAAGAGGTCATCCTCCACGGTGGCACTAATCGCCCTCTGGCTGGGCACAAGTGCCCTCTGCACCACTCTCGCGAACAGGCTCGACTTCGACAACATGTCACCGGCAAGCAAGAAACTCGAAACTCAACTTGACGCACCCTCAGCCGCTGACTAGTGTCCACCCCGAGGAGGAATCTGTTTTTAAATTCGGCTCCGACGGCCGCCCGCTGGTCGTGTATGCCACCGCCAGTGTATGGGCTGACAGATATGCAGAACCGATAACCGGGTCGTGGCGGAGAATTCGCGAACGGACGATCGGGTGGAACGCTCCCGGCAAGAGTTGCGGTGTGTGTGAGCGCATAATGCTGAGGCGATAAGCATCACATCATCCCAGCTGACCAGTCCATGTGAACCACGTAGCTGTGAATATCCCCGGGGGCAGATTAGAGCTTTGCAAGCAGTCAGTCACTCGATCGTGCCATCGGCCTATGCGTGCGAAAGTGTTGAAAGCCAACGCGTTGCCAGTTGAAAGTTTGGCCCTCGACCTTGTGAGTGAAGATGTGAAGTAGGTGCTTATCGCGCGGGCCGGGGAACCGAACAATGGGATGATGTTTTGCTGGCCGATGATGCGGCGCAATTGGCAGCGTGTGTTATCAGGTGGACGCGGTGGAGTGCCAAATTTAATCTTGAATGGGGCCAGCTAACCCCGGCGCGAAGGCGATAAGCGCAAGCAAATGCACGCAAGGTGGCGTCCATTGATCATCGCCGCGGTACACTGCCCGTGGCGTTTGAATGTCAAAACAAAGGCGCTTGCAAGTTGCGAGTGGTAGTGCGCCGGCTGCTGAAACCATTGATCGAATTGAATCGACAAGAAAAAACAACAATTTCGAGATTGCTTCCTTATCAGGAGTAAATAAGGCTGACGTGCGTTCGGAAAGTCAACATATTTGATGAGCGCGAGTCGCGTGGTGATTGTGAGCATCAGTCGAATGTCAAGTGACTGCAGCAAGGAAGCAAGGAGGCTCTGACCCGACTAAAAACAATGTAAAATCAGGTGCAAGTGGCTGTTCTGGCAATCAGGCAGTGATCGAATCTGAAGAAGCTGTAACTATTAAAATGACGCGTGCTCTTATGATTTGTCTGAGTTTGGCGGGCAAATCCTGAGGATGCAATCCAAGTATCCAAAGATGGGTGCATACAACCAGAGCCCCAACATCAGGGAAACAAACTGAGGGGAATAAGGAGGAACTGTCGGTAATCTACTAACGAACACTGACCGTGCACCCGTCTGCAAATTCCATCAGAACTTGATTCCTGAGTGGAGAGACTCTCTGACATTTTGAATCATGCTTTGGGCATATCCTGCACCACCGCCAAAGCAGCCCCATTGTGGCGATCAGATCTTCCTAAGGGATGCAGCTGAAGCTTTTGAATAAAGCCAACCAGGCACAAACTTTACTGGGGCTCATATAAAAGAGTGGGGCTCATACATAAGACTTGGACTCATACAAAATATCTGATATTGAAGACTTTTTTGTGGGAAAATCGAGGAAGTATCGGAGACCTCTAGGCTTAGAAAGGTGCTGGCATCGCCTCCAAAAATGCCTTGCATGTACCGGCCGGTCGTCTCATTACCACTCAATTTCGGGGAAGTCATAAGGCGAATCTCACTGACATTACAATCAGTCCACACCACGCTTCTCGCAGCTCTCTCAGGCTGACGTTAGGCAGCCAGGCAGATGGCATTTTTCTTGCAGTTCTTCAACAGGTTCCAGAGCTCATCTCTCCCTGGTTAGTTAATATCCTTCAAGAGTCCTTCGATTTCGGCCATCTACCCAGGCTCTGGATGATACATGCGGACGCACAGCAATAAATAAAATCTAAATAATAAGCTGGCTTTTCCAATCCCCTCCACTCTGCCCAAATCAATTCCACTTCCTTTTGAACAGAGACAATGGATGATAGAGATATCCAACTTCTACTTCTCTTGCCCCTTGACTTCACCTGACAGATTTTTTTATACGATTTTTGTCCCCTGTCTATGAATACGTGTGAGATCTTCAGAACAGCCGGCGAACAGCTGATACCATTCCCCAACCTAGTAGAACGGTGATGTAGAGTTCTTGTTTGAAAATTCGTCATGAAGTCGATTTATTAAGCTCCCATTTGAGCAAGAGATTAGATTATTATTATAATTTTTTTCACAATTGGGTATATACTTTAATTTGTGTTCCTTTTTTTTTCAAATTTTGATCGATTATTTAAGAAAAACTTGTACAATAGTATTATTCAAAGTATCGGCCATCTGAAGCTATGACTTTTTCCCCATCTTTCTGGCCATTTGTGGATCCCTTCCCAAAAGAACTGCGCCGGCTTGGCAGCCAAGAATGAACCAAGCCAATTTTTGATATTCTGCTCTGATGTGGACCGTATTTCAGTGAGGGCGTTCTGCGTCGACCGGAACAAATGACAGTCTGATGGGGCTAGGTCTGGGCTAAAAGGCGGGTGGGGTAAAGCTTCCCATCCACTGTTTTCAAATAGGGGCCGAGCGTTGTCAAGAAAAAAAAATTATTGCCTCTTGTCTGGTCGCATATTCCGGCGGCATTGCTCTTCAAATGGATTTATTGTGTTCGGTAGCGTTGTCCATTGATGGTTTCACCTGGTTTCAGCAGCTCTTAATACAACAAACCCTTCTGATCCCACCAAATACAGAACATTACCTTCGCGCCATGGATATTCGGCTTTGTCGTTGATTTGGCTGGTTGGCCAAGCTAAAATCACCTTTTTCTTTCAAATCATACAAACCACTTATGGCACGTTTGCTTAGCTAGCGCATGTTCACTATAAACTTCCACCAAAATACGATGACTTTCGGCAGCAGTTTTTTTCATATTAAAGTGGAATGAAGAAGAACTCCCCGCAAAAACACTTTTTCAGGAACAAAGTTCGACATATTTGAGCGAAAAAGAAAAATTGTTGTTTACGCTTCAAATGGATGACATATAGTGAAATGACGTACAATGACAGTAGCTTTTCAACGCATGTCCCAATGGAATAATACAAGTTACGCCATCTCTTAGCAAACTGCACGAATTAAGTTACAGACCCATAAAGTTAGAGATAGAGTACTATGCCCATCAACCGTTGTAAATTAGATATATATTCTATACGACGGGTGAGGTAACCCTTAAATTTTTTTTATTTATATCTTATATAAATCAATATTACAAAAGCTGGTACACAATACAAAGATAAATAAATAAGAAAAGTAAATAATGAGCATACAAAATAAAATAAATAAACTTAACCAGATAATAAGAATAACTATGTATTTAACATTTGCCTACTGGACCCGAAGTACATACACCAAATTTGTTTTGTCTAGGCTAAAGAGATATTTTTTAAGATTTCTTGTCAACGCAGCAGGGAGTCTTAGTGATCGGATGAAAGAGGAAGGAGGAAGCTTGTTAAATAATCGGCACGCTGTTACTGTTGGGGACAGAAACAAGATGCAACGAAGAGACACGTAAATTATAATTGTCAAGTATTCTGAAGTTAAGACTACCGGATCTTATGAAACAAATCTTTAACGCCTTATAGCAGTATAAATGCCGCACCGGAAGAATTTTCAAATGTTTAAATAAAGGAAAACTTTGGTGCAGGCGATGTTTTTTGCATATAATTCTAATAACATGTTTTTGGAGGAACAATAAAGGCTTGATTCTGCTGAAATACGTGCCTCCCCAACAACTAATGCAATGTTGCATTTTTGAGTCAATACCATAGTAAATTGTTCTTAGAAGGCTACGAGAACAAACATTCCGCAGATTGTAAAATTTTCTGAGTGTAGAGTAAGTCACAAGCAAGTGGTAATCTCAGATACCTTTCTCTTGTATCTGAGATTACATTATATATCAATGAATACACTATATAGTGTTTAAATTTATATATTATTTTATAATTCATATAAAATGCATTCACAAGAATACAGATTACTAAAAATAACAATATTATTGAAACGTTTACTCATTAAAATAATTATAGAAATTAACTTCAAATTTTTATAACCATATTTATGAATTAGTTACAATTGCAATATCTTGTCATTGTTCCTGTCAAATTGTGTTATTTGAATTTATGAGTTTTCAGAATTCATTAATTAAGGGTGCCAGAGTGGAATTAATTTTTTGAGACAATTTGTCAGATTTGTTTTATGATATACCTCAGAATTAAATTGAGTAAGTAAAGTTCCAGTTCAGTGGGCATTGAATTACATGTTTATTCACGAAAGTCCATGTAAGTAAATGCTCATAAAAATACGAGTCAACATTTGAACACCCCTCCGCACAGCAATACATGAATCGTGGGTAAATTCGGCAATCTGTTGCCTTTTTTTCGAACTAAAATCCACGAATCTGTCGACCATTGCCTGGTGGATCCATGGTTTGTGTAAAAGTCTGTGTGAAATACAAGGAAACAGCACTACATCTCCGGTGTGGACTAGGGGCAAAAATGATCGAAGATGGATCTCTCTATCCTCCATTATCTCTGATTTTGAAACACTCGTTCGATTTTACTCACCTACCATCACCTTCTCTGGTCAGCTGGTCAGGAAGAATAAAGTGGATCGCAGGGACTATCGGATGTAACAAGGACACCTACAGCAAGGCAAATCATAGGAAACAGATCTTCACGGTACGAAGAAAGCGTAGCTGCTGCAGCGGCCAATATCGATGAAGACATAGAAGTGTGTCAACACCCAAACCCATAGAACCCGTAAACAATGCTGCCTTGGGGCGTCGCCTCACCTTTTTCAACCTACACAATACAATGGTTCCATGCCACTCACTGCGTCGTGGAACGTTTTGACTTGTATAAGAAAAATGAGAGCGGTGAGAGCAACATAATCTCACATAATGTTTTCAACGTGCTGACACATGTTGGTGCTTTTTGACATTTCCCTGCGCGACTCCACATTTTCATTGGGCGGGAAAGTTTAACAGAAATTAACAATGTTTGAAATGAAAAAAAAAAAAAAACGGATGATTGTGACATATTTATTGTCATTATTTCTCCATTTTGTTTTATGTGACGTAAACCGGAACAGCGTGATTTGACAGCTGGCTGGACTTGATATTCATTTACATACAAATTGCGGAAAGGAAGATTCAAGTGAAATGTGAGACTGGACGTATATCCATGTGATACTATTGATTACTATTGTTGGGTTCGTGAAGGGAAACAAAATACGATCTCCTTTTTTGCTGGTTACTTCATGGGTTAATCGACTTCACTTTTTAAGTTTTTAAAATACATTCGTACAGTACAAACAGTCTCTTAACTCTCTCCTCGCATTCCACATTTTCTGCTACCTCTAAGTGCGTTCTTATAAAGTTAGTGGAGATAAGCAGGTCATCTCCATGAACTTCATTGAAGATGTCTTCCAAATCAGACATTTTGCTCATCAGCTCCGATGTTGGCTTGGATAAACCCCCTCATTTAACTGATTCATCCATGTAAAAGCATCGTCGCTTCCTTGTCCCACCCGGATCTCTGGGATTTGATCACGCAATCTGCAAGGTTTTACAGCCCGTACTGAGATATAGACTCCATTTCCGCATCTCCCTTGTGTGGAAATGCGGCCAGGATTTGCCGATATACTTTTTAGAATTGTACCTAATAGGTGAAGAAAGATTAATATTTAGTGGAATATTATCAAATGCAAGAACGAATTACCTGTGAGTGTGCAGGAGGTGTGTCATCCTCAGTAAAATTTGCATTATTGTAAATAACTACTCCGTTGTACCCGAGAATATACGACTTCAGTGTGTACTTAAATTCTTGCTGGTAAGGGTGATCGCAAAGGCCGCCTTTTTCTCCAAATTACACCAACGAAATTCTCCAGGACATCTGTCGAAAACAAAACGTTTATTTATTTGACCCAGGAGCAGACAACATCTGATGCCAATGTCTCTTACCTTTTTGGAAATGTAACATGTTGTTTTTTCCTGTGATCCTCATTTCCTGCATGAGCTCAGTCATGTCGATTAAAATTGTATCTTCGATATCCAAAGCTAAACCGTATCCATGAGTTCGATTTCTGGAATCTCAATATGGGGCTCGGATGTTCATAGCATCGATAAGTTGCTAAATGATTAGTGATAAGTGGTTGGTGCAATATGGCCCAGGCAATCGGATTTCCGGTAATTCTATGATCTAGTCCCATCATCAAGCATGACATCGAATTCTGGGCGACATTCTGCGAACTTTCACTCAAAGTGCAAGAACGAAAAGTAAAAAAACTCATATGCACTAAAACGACATGAGAACTTCCTATTGCCGCAGAAGTGTCTTTAAGTTTGATTGGCGAGAGAGGTGTACAAAATCTTGTAAAGGATCTTGCATATAGTGCATTTGTTGGGACTACGAATCTGAAAAAATCGTGATTAAATCAAGAAAAGCGTAATAAAGTGATCACTCCGGAGGCAGCTCTTCCGCTGAGGGTTAAAATAAAATGAATTACTTCTCAGTCCAAAGGCACGCACTAGAAGCTTAGAAATATAAATTCGAATATGTAGGGATGTGTTGTGTTACAGAATTTCAGCAGATCCATATTTTTCTAGTCGTAGCAAAGCGCTTCATAGAATAGGGAACCCCCTCAACAAGGTATTGGTCAGGCTCCCGAGGAATTTCCATCATGCTGCCCCGATGAAGATGACTAAATTAAAAATAAAAAAAGTCTTAAATTAAGTTAACAAATAGATAATTTTAAAAATTGCTAATGTTTCATTTACTTTTTAATTCCAAATGATGGACATGGAATGTGTTAGTTTTATCAAAATATCTTGGGACGTATTTACGTCTTTTCTGAACACATTGGTGAGGATTTGAACAAATTCAGTCCAGTGGTCTCTCAGTTAGAGACGCTTATATCCATGGGGTTTATGGAGGATGGATGGGGTAGCCTATACGCCCCCTATTGTTGGCCACATATGGGCATAGGTTTTAAAAACTTGATAGAGTTGCTTTTATTCTGTCAGCGTATAAAAAAATGCATAGTTTAGCAAGAAGAATATTGTTAGGCTAGATTGGCAAAATAACACACTGTAGCGGTGTGGCGCCACATGCCATACAAGCGAACGGTGGTCACATCATGGCACCATAGACTTGGTCACATCATGGCGAGCGTTCATCAATTGACTATGCGACTTGACACTACTCCATTCTATTTTCTCTGGGCCAACGTCAAGTCCAACAAGCCAACCAATTTAGACGAGCACGAGGCAATAGTCGAGACTCGCGCTGATAACGCCGCACATTAAATCCACGTCTTCAAGCACTGCCAGCCGGCCATTTAAATCATGTCTTATTCCATTCATAATGGCATGAGGGTAACTCTAAAATAAAGCCGGAATCTACTTCTGTTCATCACACCATTGTTTTTGTATTCAAATTGCTTTTAAGACCTATAGTTGCGACTATCTGTTCTTATCTGGTCACCCTGTAAGAGCCATGTTCTGTGATGTGTTGCTGCTCTTAGTCTCCTTGTCAGTGTTTTTTATTTCAAAACCTTTTCGTTCGCATTATTTCAGTGATCGTTCAGCTTTCCCTGATTGAAGATGGTCCTTCGAATGGATCGCAATACGTTCCAGATTCGAACGATGTCCATAACTTGGCCGCAAGAACCTAGAGCTGCAAATGGTTTCCAGTCTTGTGACCGTCTGAGTCAGTGTTTGAAGATCTCCTTCTCTCCACAAGCAGCAAGATCGGAATGGTTTGCATTCTTAGGGACCACAGCGTTGGTCAGATTCAAAGCCAACCCAGGTTCTGAATTTTGGGTCAGAAGTTGACTGAACCCCATTCATCCTTCCGTCCCTCAGAACAAGCTCCTGACTCGTATAAAGTTCGCTGGCAAGCTGACTTCATGGCCCTCTCGCAGCACATTTTACTACACTCTGAAATGAGCAAACGCCCTCTGTCATCATCCACTCGTCCACTCAGAAGCACCACAAATGATCACTTCCAAGCAGTGTTCCAGTTAAAACCACTTCAGCTTCAGTTGCAACCACCGGCGAGCGGAAAGTTTTCGTTTGCAAACAAAACAGATTAAGACCGCTGTTCTCCATGTTGTCCAAGACAAAGAATCATTTCTCGGACATTTCCCCATGAAATGTAACCGGGTCCAGTGAGCACAATGTTCCAAAGCCATCCTTGACCGCTTTTCGTCACAAGCAGACCCCGATTCGCACACGAAAGCGAAAGAGTGGTGGCTGCGAGAGGGGGAGCTGGATTTTAGAGGGTTTCGAAACTTTATTAATTGCACACGAAGCAAGGAGGACGAAGACGAATGTCTGTGAGCTCGCCGCCGACAAGTGAAAAGGACGAAAACTTTGGGTTTTTTTTTCTCGGGTGGGTGTTCGTTGTTCGGTTGAAGTTTAGTTTGGATTCAAAGATGAACAAAAGTACCAAAAATGAAAGGACAATGGCGACTTGAATATCCTTGTTGTTTCGGAAAACGCATGAATTACAGTCCAGCAAGGTCCTTCCACCGTGAATTTTTGCTCTCCACTAAACATGCACACACAGGATGGGAGGGGGATGATGAGTGCTCCAGCGACGTCGTGTGGCGCGGGGTGGGGTGGCGTGGTAGGCCTCTCCATGTGCAACACCATCCGATGGTGGCGCTGGATGTGAGCCGAGGCCCCACAATTATCTGAGCCGGGGATTCTCGTCCTTTTTTTGATTTTGTGTGGCGCTCGTCTTTTTTTTTTCGTGTTATTCATCTTCTCACTGCCGCCCGTTGTTGTTTGCCGCGGTCGAGGGGTGGGGCTGATTGTGGTTGTGTGGCGGGTAATCCTTGGTGTGCATGGCGGTGTATCCTTTTGCATTTAATGCACCTGAGGCCAATAATTACCCACGTTTTTCGTTTTTAATTTTCCTGTTCGGGCGGCGCGGCGGTGGTGTATCCTCAACTCTCTCACTTCGCAGCTCACCGAGAGTTTCATTCGAGCGTTCCGTGGTGTGTCGTGTGCTTGTGTGTGTGAGACAAGGATGTGTTGGATTTTTTTTAATTTAAGGAATATTATGTCAGCTTCCACACATACACCCACACACGAACAGCCTTTTTGCCCGTTGATTATTGTGATCCAGTATTTTTTTCATTTTTGCTTTGTTGTTGTTGCAGAGCAAAGAGGGGGCTGGATGGTGGGCACAGGGCGCGGGAATGAGGATCCTAGGTACGTCCAAGGTTGTGACTCAAATGAATGTTGAGGCGCACAAAATGCAAGCAGGATGTGCTTTGGTGGCACTGACTGCTCTGACGTTGTGGCAGTTCGGGCGCCCGCTGGTGCAGATCGTTATGGGCTCTGTCAGCGCCGCGCCGTGGCCGTATTAAAGGTGCGACGCACAACAATGAAACTCCATGTTTTATTACAAGGATATGTTTATTAGTATTCATTTGCCAGTTGAATGGAAGCGTTCGTATTAATTTTCCGTTCGTCGTCAGCGTAGTAGTCGTCCCAGTGGATGCACTCCACCTTCTGCAGACACACACAGGTGCACACTTTCTGAGCGACAAGGACTGTTGCTGGTCCTTAATTGGAATATCAAATGCGACTACCTATCGGGTGGGAGGTAGGCATGCAAAGGGGCAGTTGTGAGTGGTGATTTTTGGTACGAAACTCCACACCAATTAGTGAGCTGCGTACAGTTACCTCTGCTTTGAGGGATGCTGTGTGTGCCGTCTTCCGGGTGAGGCCAGTTGTTTGTCACTGTGTGTGAGAGCGAGAGAGAGGGGAGCGAGGTTAAGGCCAGTTTATGGCACAGTTTATGCGGTGAATGCAGTTCAGCTGGGGCAAGCAGGTTAAAGTGTAATTCGGTCTTGATGGAAATGACAGCTTTTAATTGTGTGCGAACGACTTGATTGGATTTATCAATTCGATGCCAAGTTGAAGACATTAAATGCGGGAAATACAGCAAAACTGCCTGACTTAGTAACAAACGTCATGAAAGTAGAAGAAAGCTTTGACCATTCTTCCGATCACTCAGGTAAGTGGAAGCAAAGTGGAAGATGCGCCGAGCCTGGCTCAACTGGGAAAATCTTCGACATGTCTGTTGAAGAAGGCATCAGTCTGAATGGGTCACGTTTAGAGTTAGAACTAGAACTTGGGAAGTTTATTGGTAACATCCAGAAAGCCGCTGGGATGCAATGAAACAAATCCTACGCCATAAATATTGTCCAAGTTTAATAACGTGGGCTTTTTTTTCAAAATTTGAACGTTTATTTACGAAAAACGTGTACAATCGTGGTGGCTAACCGTATTGACCAAGTCTGTTCATGAAATCAGATCCCTCTCCATGTCCTCCACCTCCTTCGGCTCCGTGATGGAGGCGATGTAGCTGTCCAAGGTTGAGAAGCGTCGTTATCCAACCCTCACCTTTACTTAGTCTTGACACAAACCTGGTTGGCGGACACTATACGTTAATATAAAAGTGCCCACTGGACAATTTGGGGGTCTTCCTTGCCTCTGGTAGGAGCCCTAGACAGAGGTGACGAATCAGACGGATTCCTACTTCTTCTGAACTCTCCGCAGAACGCCCTCTACTGTCTAAAGAAGTTGCCATTGACAGATGGTGTTCTCCGTTTCATCTTTGTTCGGACTCAGGTCGTTGTGCATATGGACAAGAACATGGACGACTTCAATTCCAACCGAAAATTTGAAGATCATATCCATTGTGATGCTTTGGCCAAATCATTGGTTCTTCTGGTTTCATTCATTGTGACGCTTTGGCCAGATCATTGGTTCTTATGGTTTCGTCCTCATTTACGCCCACATTTAATCTCCAACAGCAGTGTCTTCGCCGCATGTACATCTTCAAACTTCTGAGAGGAGGTCTCTATTGTAGATTATTGCATCAGGTACTCACGGTGAATGGATGATTTGACGCGACTTACGTTAGCAGATAAGCTCTACGGAAAAAAGGGGTTAACATTCTGTTAGCGACCGAAGCGAGCCACCCACGCTTTACTTGTTTTTTCCTACATTTCAAATTTGCCCTCCTTCGATTTGCCCTTTTGTTCATTCAATGTTATGTCCATTCAAATGTAAAATTTGGTCTTATTTCATTGGGCCTGATTTCACGCTACCCTAGGCAATATTTATTCGGGCTACCCACCCCTGCTAGGGTCACTCGAGGCTTCGGGGTATGAACAAGATTCTGAGCATTAAATGTTTCCATACTTTTGCTAAATTTCCATTCGCAGAAACTAGCAAATACACAAAATTGGTCTTGATTCGAAGAACGAAATAAGGTCCAATTTGAAGAGGTGTTAAATTATATATCCAGACTTTTGAGTACATTCTTAGTTCGCATGGGAAAAGTAGTGTGCTCCCACCTTGTACGGGAACTACGTAAACATTCCTAAAGTGAACGTAGACCCTCAGTGCACTTAGTTCCCGAAGACTTAATTCCCTGACTTTCTGACTTAAGAAAGACGTGTGCAACACAAATTGTTTTCAAACAAATTATTTATTTATCACAGTCAATTTGTTTAAGAACCAAAATCAGATAAACAGCGCAACTTTGAGCACACACATCTTGAGAACTGCGCCGGCTTGACAGCTTAGAATGAATCAAGCCAATTTTTGATATTCTGCTCTGATGTGAACCGTATTTCAGTGAGGGCGTTATGCATCGACCGGGACAAATGGCAGTCAGAAGGGGCAAGGGCTGGGCTAAGAGGCGGGTGGGGTAAAACTTCCCATCCACTGTTTTCCAAATAAGGGCCGAGCGTTGTCATGATGTGCTTCTTGCCTGGCCGCATATTCCGGGCGTTTTTCGGCTACTGCTCTCTTCAAATGGATTAATTGTGTTCGGTAGCGTTGTCCATTGATGGTTTCACCCGGCTCACAATACAGCACACCCTTCTGATCCCACCAAATACAGAACATTACCTTCGCGCCATGGATATTCGGCTTTGCCGTTGATTTGGCTGGTTGGCCAAGCTAAAATCAGCTTTTTCTTGTGCTCTCTTTCAAATCGTACAAACCACTTTTGGCACGTTTGCTTAGCTAGCGCATGTTCACTATAAACTTCCACCAAAATAGTAAAGTAATGCAGAAGAACTCCCCGCAAAAACACTTTTTCAGGCACAAAGTTCGACATATTTGAGTGAACAAAATTATTGCTGCCTACGCTTCAAATGAAGTTTGAGTTAAACGCGGAACTGAATACTCCGATTTTAAGGAGATCTGAGCTCGAGTTCCGCAAGACCGTGTCCTTGGTCCTGCATTATTTTTGTTGTACACCAGAGACATATCTCAATCTGAGGGTGCACTTGTGGCTACAATGGCAGCTGATACAGCTATCCTGGCAACGGGTAGATCAGTTGAGTCCGCAACTAAAAAAAAGTTGAAGGAGCTTTAGACAAGACATACGAGTGGACGAAACGTTGGCGTCCAATGAGACCAAATCAACGCATATCAATTTTAGTTACAGGCATGTAGAAAATCGACCAGTCCTCATTATTCTTTACAAATATTATCTTGGTATGACACTGGACACGAAACTCAAGTGGAAGGCCCACGTGAAACGTTCTAGTTGCTTGGAAGGCGCTCCAAGGGAGGCATGTACAACAAACTGCTTGTTTACAAGCAAGTTCAGAAGCCTATATGGACTTACGGGATACAACTCTGGGCTTGCACGGAAGCAAGTAACAGAGGATTTAAACAGTTCCTTCGAAATAAAGTTATACGAGCTATCAACCAAAACTGGAATATGGGTTAGATGACATTTTACTTGAGAATTTCTGCGTTTCTTATGGACAGGCATCGCATAAACTGAAATGGGCCGTTAGTAGTTTTGATCCCTGGACCAGCAGGACCTGGTGGTAACCGACCAGGAGAACTGCAACACGGCTTTAACGCAATAAAACCATGGCTGACTGTTGTATTCAGTAAAGCAAAATATATGAGAAACCTTACACAGCCATCCGCGATATTTTCTTTCGTGGGTAAGATATGCCATGTCGTTTCACTTCAATGTTGGCTGATTGTCAACATCAAGAAACGGGCAACCAACCACTAATCAACGGAGTAGATCTCACTAACAGGAAAGGCCAATGGACCGCAATGACTTTCTGGACACCCACGTGTTGGAACGAATATGAAAAGCTGAGGGTGCTGTCATCAGCGAAGGAATGGATTGGATTGGAAGTAGCAGACAAGAAATCATTTATAAAAATGAGAAAGAGTGTCGGAGACGGAACAGAACCTTCGGAAACACCAGCGTTTATTTGGTGGATATCAGACTTGAACCCATCCAAGACAACTTGAATTGAAATCTAGTCCATAGCGAAAAAGATTCATCGAAACCGTAGACACGCAATTTTGACAAGAGAGCTCTTTAGAAATGTCAAGCGCAACGATCTTGCTTTCGCCTGCAGTTTTACGAAATGCTTGGTCCTTCAAATTAGTTCCCAGAAATGCGCACAAATTACCGCCATAAATCCATCTCTCGGTAAACTCATGACTATACTGCTGAATCTTCGGCAAAAAATATTAAGCTAAGGACTTCAAGGATACTTAACAGAGGAACCCCGTAAAGTGGTGTACTCTCTCCTTTTCTCTGGAACGTAGCGGTTAATGAGCTGCTACTAATACTGGAAGAGGGTGGATGTAAGGTTATTGCCTATGCGAACGATGTCGCCACAACTACAACTGACAATTTCGTCCCTACCTTAAGAGACATAATGCAGAATGCCCTCAATAAGCTGGAAGCATGGATACAAACATGCGGCCTCAGTGTTAACCCCCAGAAAACGGATCTCGTACTATTCACCAGAAGCTACAAAATTCCTCAATATGACCCCCCACTTTACGACTAACCGCCAGTGCGAAATTTTTGGGTCTCATCATCGACAATAAGCTAAGCTGGAAACTCAATATCCAGGAGAGGGCCAAGAAGCAGTCTTCTGCTCTGTTCGGCTGTAAAAAAGCCATGGGTTGCAAATGGGGATTACAACCACGCATTACCCATTGGATCTTCATCTCAATTGTCAGACCGACACTTCTGTAAGGGGTCTCAGTTTGGTGGACAGCACTAAACACAGCTGTCAACTGCACGCTACTCAATTGGGTGTGTGTGTATCACCAGTGCACTAAAGAGCACTCCGGCGGATGCACTCAATATACTCCTCCATCCAGTAAACAGGTGCACAGCCAAGACAGCACTGAGACTCAAAACGCTCCGACTGTGGTCCGAACTCTCCTTCGGCCACTCAACCATTCTTAACGAGTTCAACTTTTTCCCCAATGACACCGACCGCCTACTACCCCTTCGAGAAGAAATTCTCTACCAGCATCCCCTCCAGCCTGGATTGGATATCTGATAATCAGACGCTGGCTGAGAGGGGATGCGCAAGGGATCTTCACTGATGGGTCGAAGACAGACGTATCTATTCTCAAGACCTTAACAAAGCTATCTCCCTGAAGCTCCCTGATCACTGTAGCGTATCACAGGCAGGAACCAATGCGGTAAAGGAGGCGCAAAGTCGTAACACAAAGAAAATATGGCCGCCGCTTAATATCAAACGATCACGCAATCAGCTTAGACTCAGCATATCTTCACTCAGGACGCTCACCGGAGTCATAACAGGGCACTGCACAATTCGCACTCATGCCCGTAGGTTCGGGGTCCCCTAGAATGACTTCTGTAGAAGCTGCATAGATGAAGAGGAGGTTGAAACTACAGATCACCTACTCTGCTCGGCCTACTTCAACAACCTCAATAGCCAGCCCCTCAGCCAGCTAAACCGCCTTGTCACAAGCACCAACTGTTTTTAATTGTTAGGGGGAATCAATTCGCGTGGTATCACAACGGGCCTACTTTGGTGAACCTAACCAAACTGTGAACCTAACCAAACTATGGACTTTAAAGGTTCGGGAGTGGATTCAGTATAGGCAATTTCACTTTCCCTTTTTCACAACACATTCCCGGTGCGTCTGCCGAGAATTTCAATGAATTGCAATATTCACAGACTTTGTGCATTTTACCAATTGAAACTGATCGATGCAAACTCAAGATTTCCAATAAAACGCATTTACCGGGATCGATTTTGGCTACTTTTACTTTATGCAGAAAACGTGATCTTGCTATACGTTCGCGTTCACCATTGAGTCGAATGGCAAGCTCCTCTTTACTTATAGACAAATTTTTAAATGCAGAACTAAAAACAATTGAAAACCAATTATTCTGTGTAAAAAAGGAGCAAGCAGTGGACGTACTCGTGGTCTAGGTGTAAACATCTTATCACCGCAGTGTCCACCCAATCGATGATATTCCAACGGACAAGGGACCTTCACGGGATAAAAAATATTTTATTTAAAAAATGGGTAGTGAATGATTTGGTGACGAATATTTAGTCAGGTTCAATTTATGGCAACGTTTATACAATGGGCATTTGGAGAATGCATTCAGCTGCACATAGTTTGATGTCAATTCCGGTTACGACTTCCGTCCCATTCCGTTTCAAATACCTTCGTGCGTCAGGGGAGAACGATAAACAAAAATTCACAAATTTGGTGCTTTCCGTGAAAATATCGTTACTTACCAAGCAAATCGCTAATTGATCATTTGAGAAAGTCTTTACGATTGGCCAGATGATGATTTAATTGCATACGAACCTGCCACGAAAGAATACCGTTCCAACAAAAAAAGAATCATACAATTCAGTGTTGCCAAACTCGAGATATGAGCGGACAAACATATTCCAAACCCATTTTTATATACACAGAAGATAAATAAGAAGATACGATTATCCATGAAATTGAAATAGAAATACTCTTCGCCGTACATCAGGTTCTATTTTGACAATAACTCGTCGAATGTTAGTTTCCAAGTCCAAGTTAGACATCATGTCTCTGTTTTCAATGATTCCACCCGCACTGGATGTAACGGTGTTTCGGCTTTAGTTTGAGTTCCTCGAAATTTGCTTTTGCTCCCAAATGTTTCGATAAACCCAAATTAACTGAGAACTGTCAAATCAACTGCCGCAGAAAAAAGTGCTGCCAATTTAAAGTTATCTAGCTCCAAAAAAACAAAAACACCCTTCTTGTGGACGAATAAGAAGAGGATACAATTTAATCAGCAGCGTCCCAGAAGAAACGTGGAAAACCATTAAACCGATCTAACTTCACAGCCCATTGACTCTCAGTCCCTGAATGCAACAGGGACACACGTGGAGTCGCTTTCCAGGCTGCATCTTAATGACAAGACCCACTCACAACACACCGTTCTGCGCCTTAGCGCCTCTCAGCGCTCCCAAGACGGCTCAAACCCCAGCAATTTCACGAGCAAACGATGGCCGAATCCCCTTCTGTTCAAGGATTATCGACAAATCCCGCTCATAACCACAATTACTCCACCCACCCGTCAGCGGGTGATGCCTGTGCAATCACCACCCTCCGCCGCCCGTCGATGATTGCACATGGCAGCCGCAGCCATCTAGGTAAAATCAAATTAAATCCCTGCCACACTGATTAACTGACGACTGAGCCATCATCCCCGCGTCAACCAACCCTTTGCCCGTCACAATGCAACACGCGGCAAAACGAAGCCTGACAAAACTAAAAAAAAAGTAGGAAAACGAAAAAAAACGACGTGTATTGATTTTCATTTCTTCAGCACAAAACGCTCGGCGTTATCCTCGATTTTCGTCTCCCTCTCTCGCCCGCGCTTGTTCCAATGCGCGAGCTTTAACCGCTCGTCAAGGATAAAGTGCTGGCTTAGGATATCCCTGCTTTCCAGCTGCAGCAGCCACCAGGCAGCAGGAGGCATTTAATGAATTCTTCATTCACATAGATTCGCGTATTGTTATGTGTGTGCAATTAATATTTTCACAATCCACTGTGCCTCTGGGTGATGGTGGCGGTGACGCTGACGGTGGTCGTGGCGGTGGCAGTGGTGGTGATGGAGTCAGTTTATTACCGGTTGCATCGCTGCCGTCTCCCGTATTTTTTGCCGAGATTCGCACGCCATTCGATTGAAAACAAATGAAGGATCCGCTCCCGTTGCCGTGCCTCGATGGATAGTGCATCCATTGTTTGGGGGTGCTAAAACCGCCACCACCGCCACCCTTCGCCAGCCCAGCCAGATTCAATTCAGTCACCACCCGCAATTGTCCGGGCCACCGAGATGATACCGTCGACGGCTGAGAGGACGACTCTGTCAGTGTTGATATCGATGATGAAGGCTACAACGATGAATGTTGCCCTTCGCGATTTCGAATCGATGAAGGATGCAAAAACGACGCGCGGCAGTGGGGTATCCTGGTGATTGGTTGCAAGATGAAATTGTTGCATTAATGGCAACATTCTGATTTGCGAAAGTCCTTATTGTTCTCATATTCAGCAAAAACATAGAAATCAGAGCCCGGGTGCACAACAAGGACGCGGAGGCAAAAAACGAGATGCGAAACAGGGCTCGTATCCTGGTCTGGTCTGGATGTCGCTGCTCTTGTGACGCAAAACGGCGCCGTCACTCGCTACAACGGCGTGGGTGTCTATTTGTTGTTGCTGGCGGTGGGTGTTTGCACACAATGGGCGCTCCTTGCTGTAGGACAAAACATACACAACAAAAAAAAATAAGAGGAACCGAGAGAATGCAATCAGGATCGCAAAACAATAATGATTGACAGGATATATCGATGTTTGTGTCATTCAGGGTGCGCGGGGCGTTGGAAATATTTGCAACTGGGCACAAGTGGAGATATAATTACGCAAAATCGATTACACTGACATTAGGGGGATGAACGAGAATCAATGGCTGCGAGGGCTTTGAATGAAGCTGAATAAGAAATTGCATGCCTTGCGCGATGAGCTGCTGCGGGGGCAAAGAAGACTAATTAAGGATATCAACGAGACTGTCATTTTCAAGGTGCAGGCACATGGAGTCCCGGATGACTTGGCAGAGGAGCGATGGTGAATTTGCATTCAACTTGGCTGCGATCAGTGATGCCACTTTAATGCAAATTTTATTTTTTTATCCTCTTCGGGAGCGACCTGATTTGAGATGCAAAGGTAAAAAAAAAGGTTCGGATCTCTGCTTGTGCACACAATTCGCTGTAATGCTGTGGATTAAGCATCACATTGCAACAGTGATGACACTTTAATTGAATTTGTTGTCTGTTTCATTCCCCCTTATTCGCTAAGTCGTGTCACATGTCACTTGTGACAGATTTGTACTGTCTTAGCCACTTTATGTGACGAAGTTGGCACAGTAACATGTGACACGAGTAAGTGGATAAGAGTGATTATATTCTTCGGGAGGTTAAAATGATGTTGAGGTCAGTAAACCAAAAAGGCGACGAGACACTTCGGATGTGGGTTCAATGACTTTCGAAGAGCTTGACAATGCCAAGACCGATTTTGTGTCCGGACGAAGTTTTGAAAGTCTGATGGAATGATAGACCGATGCTATGGCGGAGTCATGGACTGAGCGTCTGAGAACTGGCGGACTTGGATTGATGAACTGATCGACTGGTGAAGTGATGGACTGACGGAATGATTGACTTATGGACTGATGGGCTAATGAAATGATAGACTAATGGACTGATGAATCGGTAGACTGATGGACTCATGGACTGATGGACTTATGCACTGATGGACTTATGGACTGATGGATGGTGGACTACTGGACTGACAGACTGATGGTCTGATGAAGTGGTAGATGGCCAATGAAGTGGTAGGCTGATGGACTGACGGACTGATGGACTGATAAAGTGATCGACTGGTGGATTGGCGGACAGATTAAGTGATGGACTGATGGAATGATTGACTTATGGATTGAGGGAATGATTGACTTATGGATTGAGGGACTGATGGACTGATGGATGGTGGACTAAGGGACTGTTGGAGTGAAGGAATGATGAAGTGGTAGTCTGATGGACTCATGGACTGATGGACTTATGCACTGATGGACTTATGGACTGATGGATAGTGGACTACTGGACTGATGGTCTGATGAAGTGGTAGATGGCTAATGAAGTGGTAGGCTGATGGACTGACGGACTGATGGACTGATGAAGTGATCGACTGGTGGACTGGTGGACTGATTAAGTGATGGACTGATGTAATGATTGACCTATGGATTGAGGGACTGATGGATTGATGGACTGATGAACTGTTGATCTGATGGACTGATGGACTCATGCACTGATAGACTTATGGACTTGTGGACTGGTAGACTATGGTATGGTTGGCTGATGTACTGATGGACTGATGGAGTGGGGATGGACTGATGGACTGGTGGACTGATGGATTGCCGGACTCATGGATTGATGGACTATATGATTCAATACTCTCCCGCACCGATGTAAATGAAGAGATGCATAACCAGGACGTACGACTAAATCTCTGAGTGCAGTCACAATTATCTCCACGCCGTCTCTTAAATGCCGCCTATCTCTTAGCGAGATGACCAAGTATTTCAGCATCCAACTTATGTGGGTGCAGAGACATAGTGACATCCCAGAGAATTGCAAGGCAGACAAACTCTCTAGAAAGGGCACCACCTCAACACACTTTCCTCTACTACAAAACATCTACTTAAGCTTGAAACGCTTTTTCACGCCAAACGTGGATGTTCTTCTAGCACAGCTCTTTTAAAAGCCGTGGATGGATAGCGGATTATGATCTATTAGATATTTGTGGCAACACAACGGGCCTACTTTTGTGGCTACCGTTAAGGTAGTCAGTCAATCAAACAATCACTTGTCCGATGAACTGTTGACCTGAATGAATTGCCTGAGGAGCAGAATGATCTTTCCCATAAGAGACTACTTAATCAGAGACTGCATCAGTGATTATCTCATCGGTGAACCACAATCGACAACGGCCTTCAATTTATTTATTCTTCGTCTGTCATTTGAATTGCATTCCCATGTGTGATCAGGAACCAAGACAATCTCATCTATTTATCATCGGCCAACGACGACCGCACCAACTGCGGTCATGTCCTCGTCCACGATGTAAACAGTATGCTTGGCCACCACCAAGCAAACTTCCTCAACCTCATTACGAATGCAAATAGGAACAACAGCAGTCAACCGCCCGAACAAACAGCGCACAGCCTTATGCGCAACCACCGCCACCTTCGCCCTCACTATGCCACCACCTCCACCACACCATCCACACTCGCCGTCGCAAAGTCAGCGTCAATCGAGGGTAGAGTCCTGCCAGGAGTTCATGGAAAAACCATTACTGATCGACGACTTCCCCAAATTCCAAGTGTTATTCGATAGCAATGAATATATCCCCGTAATTCCTTGCCGGCGATTACCATCGCCCACGCCCCCGTACCCACAGAGTCCTTCGGTTTGCCCTCGGCCGCCGAAGACGACGGCCCCTCTAATGGACCGAGCTGCCGGCACAAACACCAGCAAATAAATAAAATTGATGATGCTGATCCATCATTAAGTGAACGATGGAATTCATAAATGTGATATCCTGCCGATGACACCCGCACACCAGCGCACCCGCACACCACACGCAACGCACACAGTGTGCGCGGCTGGGGGCGGGGGGAGCGCCACCATTTAATCTGACAACTACCACTCTCAGCAACCACCAGCAGGCCACGACCGCCCCGAAGATGGAGAGATTGCTATTGTTTGGATTTCCTGAAGGAAAATTTACATTTTCCTCCCCTGGACTCGTCGGCGAGGACTCGACGCAGTTGTTTGCTCGACTCAAACACCCCCCACTCTGTGGCTTTCTGGGTTGACCCCGGGAGAGGATGCGATCGTTTCAATGGTGGCTAATGGCTTTCCGCAGCTTGTGCACACAATAGGCTGAGAGCTGTGAGCTAAGAGCTGGAGTAATTATTCAGGACCTCGTCCAACGCCGGGGATGCGGGGAGGCAGGGCCACGAGAGCAAATCATATTTTGTGAGGAACCACAAGCTGGCCGCAATTAAAAGGATTCCAGCACCCCGGGGAGCACCGAACTGAAGGAGAGCAGTTATTAGTCCGCAAACTGTTGATTCCACTCGACGGAGACGAGGGAGCGCAGAGCACTGCACCCATTCACCAGCCAGCCAATCAGGGTCCAATCGAATAGATCCAGAAGCGATTTATCTAATCATCGATTCCATTTGCAACCAACCAACGTCGGTGCATGTAATCGCATCAAAAGCTGCCCCCATCCACCGGTGGCAGGACTCCGACTGAACCATCCAGCACCAGTGCAGTGGATTTTGTAATTTCGAAAGCCTTCAGGACCAGAGAAATTCAATCGTTCGCACTAAAACCGAGGAGTCACTGCCGAAAATCGGTTGAAATTCAATAACCGACCCGGTACCCGGTCATATGGTCACATTGACTGCAAGTAACTATCGTCTCGGAGTCCTTCCGCCACGGCCGGCATGCCGGGCAAATCGAACTCGATTCGAATTGATTGCTCACAGGAGTATCGAGTTGAGTGCGACCGCACCACGGCGACTTGGTTGCTTTCACAGGCCATCGGCAAGGCGGTGGGTGGTTGGCGATTGGTGGTTGGTGGGTTTCAAGGTTGTCGTGTAACGACATCATCGACCGATGTCGTTGTCGCAGCAGCAGCGGCAGAGGCTGTCCTGGTGTAATTTTGAGGTTCACAGAGCACCCCATCGGTGGTGCTGCGGTCCCCAATTCATCAATCATCTGACCACACGCTAAATGTAGCTGAAAATTGCTCCCCCATAACGTGCACTCACGAGTCTGCGGCCCAGTCGGCTCGCCCACCTCACCAAGGAAAGGATACGTTAAGAGAGTGTCCAAAAAGGAAGTTTATTTGTTCGCTAAATGTAACTGAAGCCCAGGGGCATGTCGGGATCCCTGAGTGAGTTCTGCAGCCGCAGCAGCTCAGCGGTCTTCGTGAGCTTCGTGTACTCGGGCGAGAGGACGTGGTCTGAGTAGCGCGTCTCGAACGCCGACGAGGCGGTGTGGTTGTCGTTGAGGTGGAGCTCCACGATGTGCCTCTTGCGACGTTTGGATTGCCGCTGCATCTCGCGCAGCTGCTGGACAGCGACGAGAAGGCTTTTCTTGACGCTGGCCACCTGTTGCTGGTCTTCACGCGGCAGCTCTTCGTAGTCTCTGAGGAGTTTCTTGACGATTTTCGACTTCCTCTGGATTTCAGGGTCGGACATGTCGTCGTGGGATTCGTGTTTTCGACGTTTCTGGCGACGGTCGTTCTCCGCCTGGCTCTTAATGATGAGCGTGTAGAAGGCCTCGAGGTCCGAGCGGAGCGGCACACAGGATCTGGAGCGGACTTGCTGGTCGATGATGGCGTTTATGGCCTCCATCGCTTGACGGAACATGATCTCTGCGCGATGCATCTCGGTTTCAGTGGCCTTGAATGAGAGGTGGAAGATGCAGCGAGGTGGATAATAGTGGGTGTGGTGAGTTTGGTGGGTATTGTGGATGTGGTGACTATGACGGGTGTGGTGGGTTTTTCGTCTTTGGTAGGTATGATATATGAGGTGAATTTCGTGGATGTGGTGAATGTGCTGGCTGTGATGGGTGTGGTGAGTCTGGTTTGTCTGGTATGGTCTGGTGGGTTTGTGGGTTTGGTGCGTTTGGTTGGTGTGGTGGGCTTATTGGGTGCGACTGATGTGCTCGGTTGGGGTTTGTAAATTTGGTGGTGGGCTTGACGATGAGAGGAGACACGTGTACCAGTGAGTTAGATTTCAACTTACATGCGTCCTTATGACATCAAAGTTCGGCACGTCTCTCGGCGACGCCAACTTGTTCCGCATTAACCCCGGCCACAGGATCTTCAGTGTTGGGCTTGTCTTCACAAGCTCGAAGACAGCCTTCACCAGCTGCGACGTTAGCTGCCCGCTGATGACTTCGTCCAGCGGAAATTGGTCGGTAGCATCGATGGCAGATTTGCTGAAACAAGAGATGTACACTCAAACTTCAACAAATCACACTCAAGCCTCACCTGATGTCGTCGTTCGGATCCGCGGGCAAGATCGGGAAAACAACACGCCGCCTATCTCTGCTCAGGTCGTCGCCAATCGTTGCTGGATTTCTGGACATCTCCGCCGGGGGCTCGAATGTGATCGTCTTGTTGCGCCGGAATCCTTGTGGCAGCTTGTCCTCGCCCATGACTGTTGCATTGACAGACATGTGCAGGTTGATGTTGACGTCGCGGTCCTTCTCTGCCAGATTCAGGGGAGCTGTTGTCGTCCGCTGGCCACTGGATTGATTGTGATTCTCCTTCAGGTAGTTTTGTAGCTTTACAAAGGCGTCGGTGCGTGTGAGCCCGCCATTGAGGCCGAAGAAGATGTTCTTATTGTCATGCCGCTCGTGACCGACTGCAGCGTTATCGAACATGAGCTCTCCTAGTTGTCGGTCGAGGGGTGTCTTCTGCTTGAGGTTGTCAAACTGGTCCAGGTCCAAGGCTTGGGTTAATGAACTCTCATGGTCGGGATCCTCCACTGACAGAAGTCTGCGGCCCCGCCGCCTCTCGTGGATATTGCGTTTCACTTCAGGGAGAAGTGAGCTTGGCAAGGAGGGTCCATCGCCATTCTTTGGCACCCGCAAGCTGGTATTCAACCTGACGGCGTCCATTGGATCCACGCGCCGCTTGCTGTTGTGATGGACGGGCCATGCCGTATTTGGCAGGCTCCTCTCCGCGGCGGCGTCTTGCTCGGCCTTAGACAGCTTGTAGTTGGCCTCGTGCGACAGGTCGTTGGCTGTCTCCTCCCGTTGGTCCTTAAGATCCGTAGATTTCTTCACATCCACCGCATCGTCGTAGTACTCGTAGTAGTCGTCGGGCTGTGCCGTCTTTAAAGTCCAGCGCAGCGGTTTCTTGCGGCATCCGTGGCCGCCGCCGTGTTGACACTCCATTGCCCGAAAGGACTGGTACCAAGCGTCTCCGCCCTCCAGTCCGTGTCCAGCATCATCGTCGTCTGCGACAAAGCTAGCCAACAGCTCCCCTATCGACGCACTGCGTTTTTTCATGCGTGAACTGTCAACGGTATCCCCCTCGAGCCACTGCAGTTCCGGGCGGGCGTCTGCGACCGCTTTCAGGAACTCGTCCAGCTGAACGGTCCCCGAGGTCCCCCAAAAGTTGAGAGCGAGCAGGAGAATGTAGAAAACTCGTGAGTTCTTCATTGCGTTTGCGAAAAGTGAAAGTTTGGCCGAGGGGCTCTTCGATTTCTCCCAGAGCGTCGAGCGTCGGGCGACAAACAACTTGTCGACGACAAAGTTGCCGCTGTGTTTGTGTTTTCTATTAACCCGCACACGTGCCTGGATGTTGGCTATAGTCGTTACAAAGTTTTTCGGGCTTTTTTCTCCCTCGTCGCGTTCGCGAAGGCACGTATAATGAGACAGTAAGCCCGTGAAGTGACGTGGGAACTGTTGCTGAAGAGTATTAGTGTTGGATTTGTTGTGTTTACCAGCTGGCAAGTCAGTTGTCTGACGAGCGGGTCGTCGGACGCGACGGGGCGGAGCTGTGTAAGGCGGAATCTGGGAAAATGATTTATTGCACACATTACTGTCGCTTTTTCGACTGGCGCATGTGTGTGTGTGTGTGATGCGGACGCAAGAACGGAAGGATGAGCTGGGAATACTCAATTAAATTGGCAGGATATCATATCGGGGACCGCAGATGGTTGGGAAAATATTTATTTTGTATTACAGGACTTTTCCTTTCGCCCCTGGTCCCGAGGGGAGTTCTGGAGGGCTGGAGGGTGAGTGATTTGTCGCGAACTGAAAACGAGTGAGGGTGGTCATCTGATGCACATGAGCTCGTCGATTAGGCCGGGGAGAGAAATCACAGCCCAAAAGATTTGATTTTTTTTTTTTGTCTTCTGATGATTCGCAAAAGGAATGTGGGACAAGGACATGGGGGCGACTGGACTCCAGTCACTGTAGACTGAGGAAGTGGTTCTTGGGGTGCTTCATGGTGAAAGCTGGCTTTCGTTGAACTGCGAGACTAAATATTGCTTGCCATTTGTCTAATCCTGTGCCCTAGAGTAAGGAGGAAATAAATGGAATAAAAAATCTAAGTTCATGGCTTGACATGGCCGACGAGTAATGGGTGGAGGTCTGAGCTCGAACTAGTTGTGTTCAAAGTTGGCGGTCTAGGCTACGCGTGACGAAGCTGTCTTACATCTGCGATGACTTGTTCTTTATTTAAGACATACGGTCTTGATCTCCTTCTCGATCTAGCAGACTCGGATTCGAACACTCTCATAGCTGGAGTTTTGACTGGCGCCCGATGTGGCTGAGCGAATGAAGTCGAGGGATTTCTGCCTCCTGGACTACATTCACCTCTTGATACACCTCCTCCTCCAGTAAGATACAGGGCCATATTCCCGACGCAAGAATTTTTTCGACAATAAGCTCTTCTGTTTTGCTTATCGTCCAGCTTTGGGCTCCACATACCAGGACTGACGAAATCCGAGTCTTAGAGCAGGACTTTGGTCTTTGGGCTTGGGCTATTCTGCGTCGGATCTTCAAAAGGGTGTCATTTGTGGAGTTCCTGTTTGTCCCGAGGTTGAGAATCTCCTTTCATCTTCTGGTGGCGCCACAGTCCGGGATGGACCTGGGCTTCTACCACCAACCCTCTCCACCTGGTACGATAGAATGCATGCTAAGTCGGCTAAGGTCCTTCCCAACATGTGTCCGTCATCGGTTTCGTGGATGTCCTCAAATGTGTTGTCCCGGAGTCGATGATTCTTCTGTCAGTCCCGTCCGAAAGCATGAGACAAGTAGAATACTAGAGGAGTGTCTGATGTCAATCGCACTGCGATCAATCCGGCAGCATAATCGATCTGATGAGGGATGAGTGAACTGTGTACTGGATTCCGAGATGTATCGATCCGTCACGAAATCCAACAGCCTGAGGCCAGACTGCATTAGAAAGATGTCTTCCTTGCCCTGCTTGCCGCTGTTATCTGCTGGAATGGTTTTATTGCCACAGCTGGGAAATGTGGTCCTTTTCAAGAGATCATAGGAATTCTCATTGCCTTTGTCATATTGTTCCTCCGTTTAGTGCATGGGCGAAGATTAAGGAAAATACGATTCACTACCTCGCCACCTGCCCAGAACTTCCAATTATGAGAAAAAGCACGCCAGGAAGCCATTCATTCAAAGCCTAGAAAAAATGCAAGATATAAAAAATTTATAAAAAATACTAATTGGCAGTAACACAGCAAAGGAGTGCCAGGATACGTCAGTTGCATACCAGCAGGTAATTTTTCAGATGTGTAGCTGCCAAATAGTGATATCACAATGGATCCAATCAGCATCTACGTGGGCCAAGATTGCTTAGGTAGCGGCAGTGCAGCAACCTAACCTAAGGCTCACATGATAAATAAATGTCTTAAAAAAGTGTTTAGCACAGCCCCAATTCATACTGGCATGAAAGGGTTATTCAATGGGAAATGATTTTTCACAAGAGGTAACTAGTACACAACACACCTTTTGATCGTTGGCTTTAAACTGGTGCTGTTGCTAAATGTATGCATGAATATTAAAAGTAGGCAGGTAGGTTATTTTATGGATATTTAACTACATTTTGGAAAATGGACTCTTACGCACTTTTTGAAGGCATGTGCGCCGGTGGTGGATGCTCGGTGGTGTCATCTGCGTAATGCTACGATCCCAACAAGCGAATTGCTGCTAGCCCCGGATGAAATTTCATTGAAGCCTCGCTATCCCGCACATTGGTTCAAAAGTGGAAATAAATACTTAAAATGAAATTTGGAATGTGCAGGTGTTGATGTTGTTTGCCCAAAATGTTGGCAAGCTATGTCAAGGAATGTGCGAGATACAGAAGCTCCAAAGTTATCCATTCTTTTAGTTTTGAAATTCATGTATTTTCTCGTAGTAACTCGTTGGTATGAAAAGTGGCATTTTTTTAAAACGAATTTTTTCAATAAATACTATGTTAAATTTAAGCTTTCAAAAATAAACGTATAATGAAGTCTGCGTGTCTTAGTTGGGTTACACGGGGTGCACTTGAATATTGTATTATTTGTTTCCCCCCTGAGCTACAATTTTAGCTCTACAAAGCTCCAACGAGTCGTTAACACTTTTAGAAAGCTATAAACAAGGGTAGCCGCCCCGCAAAAATGTTTACAAAATTTATTTCGTTAAATCGGTTTTTGAAAACATTGTTTTGACTTTATTCATGTTATAGTATTTGTTGGAAAAAAAATTAAACTAGGACTCTATTTTTAGAAGAAATATGAACCTTTAGCTTGAACAAATAAAGTGAATCCATGAACGGAGCCGCAAGGTATGAACGCAGTGCGCGAAGAACTCAAGAATAAGCAGCTGGTTCTTCGAACGGAGAGGGTGTGCTTCGGTGGTTTGGTCAAGTGGCACGAATGTCATCTTCATCACGACTTCCGAGGCAGGCGACCGCTTGGCAGACCCAGGACGAGGTTGTTGGACCGAGTCCAAAAACTCGCCTGGTTACGCTTGTGCATAACTCCTGATGAGTTAGAGTCGATGGCGGAGGATCGAGTTGCCTGACGACCTCACGTGCGTGGTTCATCCACGCGAGTGGAGCATGCAGGTCAGAAGAAGATGATGATGATGAAGACGATGGACTATACAAAAAGCACCAAGAGGCTATAAGGGAAACCTGTGATAGCTGGAAGCGTGGTCTATTCATGTTGAAACAAAAATAATATCCGCCTCCGAACACTTTGGCCGCAAGAACTTTTTAACTGCAGCAATACATTGATCTAAGCTGCAATGGCTCTCATACAGAGCGAACTACTGTGGGCCATTCCCACCGCGTTTAAAGTGGTTTCGCTCTCAATGTCCAAGTCCAGAAATAAAGTATTATAGAGATGCCCAACTTTACAGCTGATTGACCCCTAGTCCATCAACGAATTTGAGAGGTTTTTTGACAGTTATTCACGAACTAACGAGGATGCCTTTCTCTGATTGGTCAAGTTGGTGTTAAAAAAACGATATAAAAAATGGTTGTCGAAAATTTTAAGGGACAAGACAGGTAGAAGTTGGGGATCTCTATTATACTTCATTTCTCTTCACCCGCCCTCAATTTATAACTACCCGCCAAATCAGCTGTCTTATGACAGGAGAACATCCGAAAATAGAGAGAAAATGATCAGCAAAATGACCAAAATAAAGTGCAATTCACGCTGTAGGCTTGTTTGGTTTGACAACCTCTCATTGACGGATGAATTCAAGAGAGCTGCTAGGCTTATCAGAAACCTAAAGGTTTACCAAAAGCCGAAAAGTATGGCGGAACTTTGGTAGGTTCTGAGAAAATTGATGAAACGTAGCGATTTCGTTGGGATTCAACGCAGCATAACCCAACACTTAGATTGATTTGTAGATGAGAGCGTTTTCCTTGTAACGGGAGACATCTTCGTCATGACCTAGAGGTGTGGGGCCTATACCTCCATCTTCAAGCAAGCCAATGCTTACTGAGAAAGTTCTGCCACAGAGGTTAAGGCGTGGGCCATAGCATGCAGTCGATTGTTGTTATTCTTCACATCTCTGGCAACCTACCAAAAACAAGACTTGTGGGCACAGTCTGAACAGCGATGGTAAATGGTGGGATTCTACTCGTGTAACACAGTGCCCATCCAGTTCTATCTAAATTCTTACGACAATTCCATAGTGAGCTGGCATGCATATGTCTTTGGTGCAGCAATCGGTACAATACTGACGTCAGCTTGCACATATTAATGCACACCGCTCACTTCCATTGATTTCAGAAGTGACCGTTTGAACAACACACATGCTGGACGACTCCCCTCAAGCCCACTGTGCAGTGTGCACACACACAGCCGCATTAGCAGGAGTTCATCTACATAACAGCTCTCTGCGTAGTCGTCAATGTGAAGACCTCAGGACCTCTAAGTTCCAGCCAAAACTCAACCTCCTCCTAAATGACTTCCGTTTCCTTTTACACTAGAAGTGAAACTCCATTCCCATCAAACTCAGAGTGCCTCCGCAAAAAAAAGTGTTAATTCAATAATTTGTTCGTGACAAATTTGAACACACTTTCGCACCCCCGAAAACCATCTGAAACCCTTTCAGTAATTAGATTTGATGACAATGCATCCGAGTTGACAGCGTCTGTTCGCAATCCTCCATCGAGCGGCTCCTTAGTGCGGTGCCGCCGTAGCTTGACAGCAGTTAAGACTCGTTAAGACGTCTTCTGTGTGCTGGCAAGTCGTTGACGATTGTTTACTCTCGGAAATAACTTAAGAGCTTCGCCTCCGACCCCATCCCCGAGCAGTTTTCATTAAGAAAATGGGGAGCTGCTCTATAAAACTCATTTTTCTCTCTCACTTCACGTTCCCACTCGCACCCGCCCACCTCTCTTTATCAAGTGAACCCTACCCACGCGCCCATTGCACCCCCCGTTCGACAAGGGAGACACGATTCACACAGAGAACACAAGTCACACAGCAGAGATCAATAAAATTCAAATTTTCTCAAGCCCTACTTAAGCAGTCGTTGCGAGTAAGCAAATTCGGATCAGGGCAGGGGAACCCCCGCTCCGCTTGGCCACGCTCTATTTGCTGTATAAATCATCGGCTGCCTCAACTCATTTATCCTTCTTGTTTTTCCGTGGCCTCCCCCATCCGCAACACCATCCATTTGACTGCCCTAAGTGCGGAACTAAATCGACATCTTCGGGTCCTGTTGACTGGAGATATCTTCATAGGCGTGTATAGGCAGTCAAGTGGATACACAAGTCGAACTGAGTTATATCCATGGCTCCAGAGAACAGATTTATTGCACACACACACATAGGCACACGCGCTCTGGCCCGCACGCAGAGGAGCAAGCATGCATCGCAACGATAGAGGTCATGCCATCAAATTTTCGCCTTCCCAAGGGATGGCATTAGTTGATTTGATGCAATACTCGTACGTTCCCCGGTGAGGACTGCCAGTTGGATGTGGATCTTGGGTGTGAGTGTGGGAGGCCATCAGTTCTGATGGAGGGACTGTTTGTTGATGCTGTTGACGGTCGTCGGTAGTCGGCGTACGAGCCTCCTCCTGACACTGATTGCCGGTTGAGATAATCCAAATGTGATGATCGTTTGATGGATATTTGATTTTTCAATTGTTTGCTTGGCAGCTTGTAGGTTCCCATGTATCCTTGTAGCGACGGTGGCTGGGGCGTTGGAGAGGGCTTGGTGGAGGAGAGGAAATGTAAATGGTCTCGACGCGATGCCAAATCGAAATGGAATATGGCAAGTGGCTGATAGCATCGTTTCGAAGATGAATGGTCGGGCACTGGGCGCTGACAATTGACCCAGGCAGCATCAGCAGACATTTGGGTCTGTGTGTCAGGCCGTCAGGCTGGTGAGTGGATTTGAAATGTGTCAGGACGCGTTTTGATGACGGAAAATGTGCTTCAAATGGCAATTAACTTCGGTGAGAGGATGGTGGGAGGAGACTTAAGGCACAGCCATATTTGACTTCAGCAAACTTAGGCTACGGTCGGAACTTAATGAAAATCAGACACAGCGGGCTGAGGTCAAATTTCAGAGTGCACATAATCGGTTCTGGGAACATGCTCTAAATTCCAATTCTAACTGTGATTTATTGATGGAATCATTCGAGGCTCAACAAAACTTAACGAAATGGTTATAAGGGTAACAGTGAGTTATTTCTGTGTATTCACTCGATTTTTTAAGTTGACCATAGGTCAGAGCCTGAGCAATTCGTTCGATTTAAGCAAACGATACTGAACGAGACTTAACGAAACTTAACGAAACTGGAACAATGTGATTATTATTGTCAGAATGTAACATTTCTATGTATTTTCTCGGTTACTCAGGTTAAAAGTGATAATCTTAGCTCCCACTTAAGCAAACAATACTGAATAAGACTTAACGAAACTGGAACAAAGTGATCATTATGGTCACAGTGTAACATTTCTATGCATTTGCTAGGTAACTCAGGTTTAAGTGATAATTTTAGCTCCCTCTCCCAATAATGAAAGAGACTTAACTGAACGAAGAAATTGTTATGGTCACAGAGTAACATTTCTTCGAATGGCTTAGGTTCAGAGCGACTGATGTCCCTCCCAATTAAATGAGCAATGGTGAACGAAAAATATCGAAACAAATCGATGTGGTTGATTATCGTCACATTGCGTCATTCCTGTGAATTCGATCGATGGGTAAAGTTGGGTGAAGTCTCCTTAATGGTCCTTCGTCTGCGTTACAGGTCACATCCAGAACTGATTTGGACCGGTGCATTGAATCTGAGAAAGCAGTTTCCCGTTGAACCTAAACTACGCGAAGTCTGGGAATGGCAATTTCTTTTTAAAAAAATCAAATTAAATTCCATTGCCCTCCAAAGTCAGGCTTTCACATTCCATGTTCGAAAATTCCCGAACTCCATGCATCTACTTGACGAACACATCCCGGAAAATTGCAATGCGCCTACTCACAGCAAAACAAAGCACACATTCCCGTCCTAAGTCTGAACACTTTGTGTCACCACCTCCGTAACGCTCACATCAATCTGCGGGAATTTTCATTTTTGATGTCGTCTCCGCACATTACCTCGCGAGGCATTTTCAATTTTCCTCCACACAGCGTCACTGGACGTCGCGTCGTTGCCGCGCTGTCGTCCTAAATCATTTTAATGAAATTTCCGCTACCGCTTCCGCCATCAAAGCGAGACATTTGCAACGCCACTGCACTTGCCTTGTCAAGAACGGTACGTAGCCCGACTGATGTTCGAGATGGGGAAGTGATGCCAAAGCACCGACGGGCCAAAGCGCTCACGGTTTAATTAAATTTCGTGTTAAAACCAATTTCTTTGACTTTCAGTCAAACATCACTTATTGATCTGTCACGGCTTATGCGTGCCACCGCCGCGCCGTCACAAGGAGCAGCGCCGCCGCCAAGTTTGCGTGTACTCGTAGTTTTAATTAAATTAACAGTAAACACATTCCAGCGGATCACCAACCCGCCCGTCTGGCAACAAACTTCAAATGTTATTAATATTTTAATTCCGATCATAGTCGGCATTCGATTTGACAAATTGCTCAAGTAACCCGTTCCCCTATCCGTGGGCCGTCTCGGGGACTCTACGCGCTGCGCTCGTCCTCGGTGGACTGTTGTGGGCGGAGAAATTTAGCCGGAAGTTGCCGCCCTGTTCTCGTTCGTTCATTTGTTCAATTACGCAACAATTAACGAGCAAGCAGGAGATTATCCTTGGAGGACATTGGCATTTCACTTCATTAGGAAAAGAGCGGACGCCACGCCACCTCGGCCACGAACTCCGGGGTGTGTTCAGCGAGTCATTAATATAAATCAGTATCTGCTTATGGAGAGCGGGCGGCAGGCAAGGTGCAGTAACCTTGTTCTGTTTATTTATTATTGAGTGCTCAGATGGCGGCGACCGGCGGCGGTGGCGGTGGGAGACGCGTTGGCTGAGGCCTGAAGCGGAGCGAACAACTGGCACACGGCGAAAGTGAAAGTGTTTTTAATGAGTTCGTCCTTTTTAATGGACGCGCTTAAGTTTTGCCGATTTTCATATTTATTGGTTCGACTGTTCGGGTGCCACCCCTTTTCCTGCTTTCAAGGTGATGGTGGTGGCAGGCGTTTAAGGGAAATTCTCTCGTGAAGTTTATGAGCGAAGTTCGTTGCGTTTGATTTGAAATGTTCTCCCGGCACCGGCACGGGTGGGTGGTAATGGGATTCGCCGAGGCAATTGGAATTACAATTTAGCTCTTTTCAGGGAATTATGTCCCAGATGGGATTTCCGCGGAAGCAAGGAGGTCTAACACATAGGCATAGCTTGACGCCCTTTGAGTCTCTGACTCTGGCAAGGACTGAGCCTCACTCAAAGTGGAAGCATCTTCCTTGAAACTGCTCCAGCACCGTGCCACTTCACACTTGTCAGCCATTCGACCCCTCAGTCTATGCAAATCTTTAATTGCATCCTCGGCGGCATCAAGTAGCAGACTTGCATATGACATTGCCATGGACTTGTGCGCAGTTGCACTCCGTTGAGGGCCCAAAAGTGCAATGCCACCTCTCACGCCATGAATGAGAGTCACAAAGTGAATCCATTAAAGCACTCCACATGCATAACCATTTTTTAGGACCACCACCACCGTACACACTCACACACATCAGAGAGCACATCTCAAGGAAGAGCACTTTACATTGAACCCTTTTATATCGGCCCCTCTCTCGACTTCACATAATCATTATTGTTATTATCGTTCGGTGCTGTAAAGCCATCTCGGATGTTTACACAACCTCCAGTGTGGCTCTCTCACTCTGCCACACACTCTCTCTGTGTTGTCACAAAGGACCTCCGGGGCACCTCTGTGGAGGAACTGCAGCCTCAGCCGAAGCACATAATCATCGATTATCGTGAGAGATAGAGATCAGCTCTTGTCTGCCTGTAATTTGCAGCCAACTACAAAGTGGCTCCCGGATGCGATAATGATAAGGACACGTTCTTGTCGGTGAGTGCGGGTGCTGCAGAAGCTGGCAAAGGCAAAAACAAAGCCAAAAAATGTACCGTCGAATGTCGATTAAGGATATGGCGAGCTCATAATTGGAATTAATTATGCATTCCTGTTTGAGTGGCTGTATGTGGCTCGCTGTGGCTTGCCTCCATGTGACTTGGTGTGGTTCGGTGTGGCTTGGAGTGCGCGCCCAGTTGTGAGCTGAGTTCAGTTTTGAGGTTAAGTGCAAATCGTACTATCGTATTTCCTGTTGACTATTGGTGCTGCACAAGTGCCTCGTGGGCAGGGACGAGATGATGCTGGCTCGGATTCCACTTCAATTTTTGCATGAATCGATGCTTTGAAGGATTCACTTCGATAGAAAACGAAAAAAAGTATGCTGAGGTACGCTGCAGCGGTCGACGGGTGCTCGACAGAAGTGCCGATTCGCAGAGGTGATTATTTTCGCAGACCAATTTGTCACGATGCAACTGCGGTTGGGGGTGTTCCCTTGAGGGCTGCCTCCAGAACGAGGCAAGGTTAATGTTGAATTTTGGCGGAAGACGTCAGAGAGTAAGCACGTTGTGTAAGTTTTGGGCTCTGTTTGGGGATGGGTTTGTTGAATTCTTTCTTGGTTTCTCACCAAGTCACCAAGTGTGGAGGGGTGTTTCTAAATGAAAGTCGTTTTCTGGACAGACTTTCAGTCTCATGTCTTCGGACCAGTCGTCAATTAAACAGTGAACGCAGAGCCAGTCCACACTTTCGTCGATCGGTACGATCAGCCTGGTCCGCAACTGGATTACTATTGTCTGCCGACAATAATTATACCAGCCGGAGTTAGTCCGTTGGGGCAGACATTGAGTCAAAGTGAAATCCTCCAGCTTTACCGTTTCGTAGGAATATTTCCTAACGAAGGAGTACGTAAAATTCGAACATCTTGGCAAAGGCGTTTGAGCTTACTCAAGTCAACTGTCATCAGCGCGACTAGCTCCTACCGCACGCCTTGATTTTGTGCACCAGCACTCGCCAATTGGATTGGCGCGCACAAAAATCTTTGTTGGAACTTTGTGCACCCCGCACAATTTCGACTTAAGCATTACCTCGCGTGCCACAGCAAATTTAACTGCTTCCTAGTCTTCACATATACTTACTGGCCTGATATGGAGCCAACGACCCTTGGAGGATCTGAGCATGAGCAATTGCTGCCTTCCATCGTTGACGGTCCTAGGCACGCTGCTTCCAGACCAAGCTGCTTACTTGATCTTTATACCGTAGATTCGGTCTTCTTCCCCTTCTTCTCGAACCAGCAGGCTCGGAATCGAAGACTCTCTTAGCTGGCGCGTTAGTGTCCATTCGCTCGATGTGGCCGAGCCAGTGCAGTCGACGGGTATTTGCATTTACATCCATATCCTCGCAGAGTTCGCGGTTGTGTGACCAAATATCCGAAGCAGACTTTTTCTTTCGAAGGTACCAAGAACCAGCTCTGCAGGTTTGCTTAGCGTCCAGCTTAGGGCTCCATAGAGCAGGACTGGCAAAATGAGAGTTTCGTAGAGCATGATTTTGGTCCTTCGAGTCAGGAGTTTCAAGCCCAGTTGTTTCGACAAACCGAAGTAGCACCGGTTGCCAAGGGAGTTGCTACGTCGGATCTCCAATGTGATGTCGTTTGCGAAGTTCACGTTTGCCTCGAGGTTGTAGCTGTCGGTTTTCACATTCACAGCAACTCAGTCCAAATGTCAGCGGTCTACCCACACTAAGCCGAAGCGCCCATAATCTAGTCTAGTTTAAATAGAGAGAAAATTGACGGACGGAGGTTAACAAGTCGTCACTTGACGGCATTCGGTGGAGGACTGAATCGACTAACGGACCTGCTCATGTCGTGCACAAGTCGAACACAGCATAGTAGAGTTGTGTCGTTTCGGACATGTATAGCTCCCGGACCTACTCGTATGTCCTCTGTCTGAAACATTTCCTATCGTTCCGTAAACTCAACCTAAACCTGTCCATGTCCATACTCCATTTAGTCCCGAATTCACTGGAATGGAACCAACCATGTGCGAACCTGAGTCAAATATACAAAATATACAAAATAATAAAACATACATCCTCGAACTAGGGGTAACGTCAAAAACAAATCACTCTTCTTCAATCGGTCGGAACATGAGCTGCATATATAGTTCCGTGGACTTGTATGATTCATTCAAAAATGTCCGCAGATGATGTTGAACGCCAGCATATCCATGGAACTGCATAGTTCCGCACAAAATGCCTCCGGGAACCTGTTCCGCCTGCGAACAAAATCGTTCCATGTCCGTTCCGTCGTCGGAACTGTTTGTTGAGTTGTGAGAGTTGTGATCCGTGATCACGCCAGCAGCGGCTTAAGAGAGCCAAGAAGAAACGCCTTTTCTCGTCAGCATGGCCCAGGAAAAATACAGTGGACTAAAGTGTGTGCGAAGAACACCTTGTGGAGCACTACAATTTTTTTGTGTAATGGATGGTATTTGTGCTGTTGTGGGTTTTCAGTGTTTTATTTTTAACTACAAAGAATAGAGCCGCGAGGTTTAGTCAAAGTTCTCCAAACTTGCGAGGTTTCACCGTACATTTTCGGAGTATCGAAACTCCGTGCTTTTCATGAAAAACCGTGTCGTAGCCCCTTGAGTTCATTCGTCCGCGAAAGGCTGTCAAGCCGAACAAGCCTTAAGCTCAATATCTATCTAATTTCTGGTGCTGTCACGCTATTATTTCCTGACAACAGACAGCCGTTGAGAAGCAATCGAAAATTGAGAGCGAGTAACATTTGTTTTGGCGGGCATGTACCAATTGAGAAGGAGGTGCTTGAAAATTGAGTGCTAATGACATTTGAAATCACTTGAACTCGGTGGGAGTGTCCTATTCAGGTTTCAGTAAAAGTTCATCCAAACCTCGCTTAACACGAGATTTGTGACATTCTTCTTCTTCTTTATTTGGCGCCACAGTCCTGGGCCTGGGCCAACGAGCCTCTCCAACTAGCACGGTCTTTCGCCAGCAGCCTCCAGGGTCGCACGCCAAGATGGGCGAGGTCCCTCTCCGCCTGGGTGTGCCATCTTAAATGCGGGCGTCCTCTGTTGCGTTGTCTTACACGTTCGGGATCGAAGACTCTTCGGGCCGCAGCTGAGTTGTTCGTACTCTCTAGTCACCTTAGACGTTGACTCTGTAGACGTCTGATTAGGCGCATGTCGCTGTCAACGAAAGATTGCGCCCAGAAGAGATTCTCTCGAGGAGCCCAAGGACTTCCTCATCCGCTTTTAGATTGTCCATGCTTTTGCGCTGTGCAGCAAGACTGGGATGATAACGGTCTTGTATAAAGTCAGCTTGATCGTGAGATGGCTCTATTACTCAATTGCCTCTAGAGCCCATAGGAACAGCAGTTGGCAAGAGCCACTCTGCGTTCGTATTTTTAATCGAGTAGCCGAGGTAGACGAAGTCCTTGACCGTCTCGAAATTATAGCTGTCCAATGTGATACTCTGTCAAAGTCGTCGATGGTGTATGTCCTTTCTGGAGGACAGCATAAACTTCGTTATGCCCTCGTTCAGCGTTGGACCCATTTTAACCGCTTCCATCTAAATGATAGAAAACGCCTCATTGACGATTCGCTGTGTTCTCCCAATCATGTCGCGTTGCCAACCATTGGACGGACTTTTGAAAGATCGTGCCTCTTGTGTTGGCAAGTGAGTTCTGCACGATCTTCTCCAGGATGATGTTGAAGAAGTCAGCGCGTCGACTTGTCTAAAGCCTTTTCTGACACTGAAGGTGTCGGTGAATTCGTTACCGTCCTTGATGGAGCAGCGAGCGGGTTCTCCATCGCCATCCTGCACAACCAGACGAGTTTGGCAGGAATGTCAAAACTAGACGTGGCGCTATATAGCTCGCCTGTATGCACGCTGTCAGGGGTTGAAATCGAGGAATAGATGAAGGTTGTCTTGGGTATTTTCCAGGATCTGCCTTTGTGTGTAGATCTGGTCGATGGTGGGCCTGGACCTGGCCTGAAGCCACACTGATATGTACCACATTGCTTATAAGCGACTTAACACATAACTACAGAAAGGATCTTGTATGCGATGTCAAGGAGACTTATCCCTCTGTAGTTGGGGCAGGCAAAGGGGTCTCATTTCTTGTGGATTCGTGGCATTATCAAAGTGAAAGGTAAGTCGCTCACAGTCCTACTGTGTGACAAAAAAAGTGTTCAACGACGAAGGTCATTCCTTTCAAGAATCAAATCTGCTGTATTTAGTCCGATGAGCAATCACATGCCAATTAAGACCGATGCGTCCTAAAAAATGAACTATTTTATGCAGTTTTCAGCCCGAGATTGTAGTCGGCGTTTATTTTTTTCAAAAATGGCAATGGGAACAACGTTGGCAATGGTGACACCCGCTATCGTTCAATGAGTCTAGGTCTCTTTACCAGATTTTAACGCGGTCGACATGTCGTTCCAGTAAGACGGCGGCTCTACATGCCAAGCGGTGGGTACGCGAATTGATGAATCAACTTAGAAATGAGTTCGGTGATGATGATTGAAAATGTTTTGTACCGCTGAATTGGAGACTGCAAATCACTGGAATATTCCGAAGAGCAGCAGAAAGAAAGCAAAATCACGGGTGGCCCCGTCGACAGCCGAGCGGTGAAGCTTGAGAAGCCTTACCTAGACAGGACTGCCCTTTAAGCGTTGTAAGTGATTCGGAAAAATTATGAGTGCTGGTATTCGAGGAAAGAACAACGCTCCTACAAAAAAGTTCACAAATCGCCGTTCACAATCAAAAAAAAGCTCATGTGAATCACGAATGAAGCTGCACTAGATTTGCTTCAGTGTTTATCAACACCGCTCACGGACTACGATTTAACATGTTGTCTTTGGTCAATGGTCGTCGTTCCGTCGCTCGTCACTGGTCGCTGACCACCCCAACCATAGTCTCAATCGTTCGTGTTCGTGGCTCACTTTCATCTGAGAGCTCACAGTCTTCCATCAGAGCTGGGAATACGAAGTTGGGAATTAATTTTTGTCCAATGTCTGTGCACTCCACTTGACTTGATTGGTATGTGATTCTGGCCTTTAAGTCATTCCCAGGAAAACCTCAGTTATTGTCTTCTCCGCTTCAAGCCGATGGAGATCACCTTATCTCCAACCGCGCAGCATCTTCAGTGCCGCCATAGTTCGAGCTTGAGCTTGAGTATGAGCGCATATCGACGCGATGACATGTTTCAAAGTTTTCCAAGAGGCTACTCGCTAAGCAGTGCACAGTCTCACGCCCATTTCTTCAGTCTGGCGTTCCTTGCACAAATGGTAGACGCGAATGTCACCCTCGCTCAACAAACCCCATTAAATGCAATTCTTCACGAATCATCACTTAAAATCGAGAGAACAGCCTGCGGGCGCGTGAATGGGAAAAAATACAAACCGAAAACTTTTTTACTGGAATCAGCTAAATAAGAGAAAAAAATTAAACTTAAAACAGTGTCCTCGAGTGGAGAAGGCCTTACGCGCACACGGACCCAGCCGGGGGTTCCCCGTCAGCCGGTGGAAACGGATGAAATGGTGGCAAATCAAAAGGAGAAAATGATGTCCGTTTTAACTCCGGCTGAAAATTCAGAACAAAACAACCAAGACGTTGAGCCAGCGCGAGCGCCGAGCGGGAGGGATGAGCGAATGAGTTTTCATATTCGCCCACACTCCCGACGCCCTTAAGCCGTGCAAGGATATGTACTTTCTCCGCCTCCCTTGACAGGTTTCTCTTTCCGTTCTTTCGCAGCCGTCATACATTGAATCAAGACAGCAACAGTTTCCGTGGATGGGGGAAAGCAAAAAATCGCCAAGGATATCCTCGTGAAATTGATCCTTGAAGAAATGTGTGGCAGACGCTGCTGGGGAGTGGGCATGTCCAGAAGGAAACCCGATGCGGGGCATTTATTTCATTCGCGCAATTTCACCACACACAGCCGCGGTCGTCTTGGTCGTTACGTTACACACGCTCGCAAGGACGCCGAGTTGCTGTCCGAAAAAAATCTGACAAAAATCTGAATCTAATGTCAGCATACTTCAGCGCACACTGTCACTTGTGAAACATAATCCCCGGCGAAAGGGCGCGGGCAGCGCCATTATGCGCGCTGCAAGGAGGCCTGACAGCATTCATGACGCCGGCAACAGCGCTGACGACGGCGATGACGGCAAACCCTTCTAAAGTTGCAGTAAATTAAAACACACACGTTTGCATATTACTTTGCCATTAAGTCCTGGAGGCGAAAAAATGCAAACAAAAAACCGCACAAAGAATGTATTTCGCTGGAGATGCAAATGGGACGGATGGAGGCTTAAAAATGAAGAAGAGCCGTGCGACATCAGCGCGCTGAGAGGGCTGCGAGATGAAAGCGATGATTATTATGAATCGGTGGCCGGGGCGGTTGATGGTGGGTGGCAAACTTAGACGTTGGACCGTTAAATTCCCTTTCAAGGTACATAGCATTTAGCGTCAGTTTGAGTTACGAGGGCATGCATGCTGTGCCGACAGCTGGGTGAGAGATGCCGCCATTTGTCACACATGTGCGAGTGAGCACACATTTGCCATTGTTTACACTGGGGACCGATGCCGTAGGTTTAGGCGATTTGTTTTTGGCTTAACCATGTGCGGACAGAGGCTGCGCTGTGTCAGTAACAGGTTCGACTAGTTAAACTTACAACAGTGTCCTCAAGTGGAGAAGGCCGTAACAGTTTAATATAAGAGGTTCGACTAGCCAGCTGGGAGTCAGTATCGAAGGAGGAGCGAGATTGTTGTCTGGTCGTGTTGTTGCGCTGCCATGAGTCGCTGCTATTGCGACAGCACCCAGAAATATCCCCAATAGGCCAAGTATCTTCCTGGATTCTTAAACGACCAGCTGAGAGTGCTTCAGCACACTGCGCCGTGTCCAACTCAAGTTAAACAGGTGACAATCAATTAAACCGTCCACACCGCACACAATGCAGTCCAATTCCGACACTCCGCACCGACCAAGAGCGCACTCAGACGGCGATGCGCAGACGCGTCGGTCGCAGTTGCTGCCGATTGCGACAGAAGCCATAGTGCTGACATCTGTGGTGGTTAACCGTATTAACCAAGTCATGCTCATGAAATCAGATCCATCTCCATGTCCTCTACCTCCTTCGGCTCCCTGATGGAGGCGATGTAGCTGTCCAAGGTTGAGTAGCGTCGTTATCCAACACTCACCTTTACTTAGTCTTGACACAAACCTGGTTGGCGGACACTATACGTTAATATAAAAGTGCCCACTGGACAATTTGGGGGTCTTCCTTGCTTCTGGTAGGAGTCCTAGACAGAGGTGACAAATCAGAGGAATTCCTACTTCTTCTGAACTCTCCGCAGAACGCCCTCTACAGTCTAGAGAAGTTGCGATTGGCAGACGGTGTTCTCCGTTTCATCTTAGTTCGGACTCAGGTCGTGGTGCATATGAACGAGGACATGGATGACTTTAATTTCAACCCAACATCTGAAGATAATATCCATTGTGACGCTCTGGCCAGATCATTGGTTCTTCTGGTTTCGTCCTCATTTACGCCCACATTTAATCTCCAGCAGCAGTGTCTTCGCCGCAAGTACATCTTCAAACTTCTGAGAGGAGGTCTCCATTGTAGATTATTGCCTCAGGTACTCACTGTGGACGGATGATTTGACGCGCCTTACGCTAGCGGATAAGCTCTACGGAAAAAAGGGGTTAACATTCTGTTAGCGACCGAAGCGAGCCACCCACGCTTTACTTGTTTTTTCATACATTTCAAATTTGGCCTCCTTCGATTTGCCCTTTTGTCCATTCAATGTTATGTCCCTTCAAATGTAAAATTTGGTCTTATTTCATTGGGCCTGATTTCACGCTACCCTAGGCAATATTTATTCGGGCTACCCACCCCTAGGGGTCTCGAGGCTTCGGGGTATGAACAAGATTCTGAGCATTAAATGTTTCCATACTTTTCCTAAATTTCCATTCGCAGAAACTAGCAAATACACAAAATTGGTCTTGATTCGAAGAACGAAATAAGGTCCAATTTGAAGAGGTGTTAAATTATATATCCAGACTTTTGAGTACGTTCTTAGTTCCCATGGGAAAAGTAGTGTGTTCCCACCTTGTATGGGAACTAAGTAAACATACTTAAAGTATAATTAGACGCTCAGTGGACACAGTTCCCGGTGACTTAATTGCCTGACTTTCTGACTTTAGGAAAACGTGTGCAATAGAAATTATTTTCAGAAAACAAAGGTTTACTAAGAGATGGCGTAACTTGTATTATTCCATTGGAACATGCGTTGGAAAGCTACTGGCTTTGTGCGTCATTTCAGTATATGTCATTCATTTGAAGCGTTAACTAAAAAATTTTTTTTCACTCAAATAAGTCGAACTTTATGCCCGAGAAAGTGTTTTTGCGGGGAGTTCTTCTTCATTACATTAATATGAAGAAAACTGCTGCCAATGGAAGTTTATGGTGAACATGTGCCAGCTGAGCGAACGTGCCAAAAGTGGTTGCACGCAAATCAACGGCAAAGCCGAATATCCATGGCGAGAAGGTTTTCACACACGGTGGTACCACAAAGAGATCTATCAACGACTTCTGTTGAAGACTCTGACGGTACTATGTGTATGTATGAATGCCTTTGTGTGGAAAGAAGGTGTTCATTATGGACATGCCATTTGCACAGCAAACATCCAATAACTTCTCTCCGTTCGCGTTCTGGTGCGGATCACAGTGCCTCCCATCACACTCCCCCATGTCGGCACATCCACACCCACCTGAGCATTGAATTAGCCCATCAGGATATATGAATCCAATTCCGGGCAGTTGATGCTGCCAGGAATCCATTAAAGTCGCGTACTTGGACTCTAGATTTGGTGCATACACCTGCACTAGAGCCAAGGTTGACCTTTCATGCTTGAGCCGACTCTCCCTCCTAATGGTATCCACTCCAATACCCTGCCTGCCAGACTGGGACTTGTGCGTATCCCCACTCCCGCCTGTGCAGACATTTGAGGTGCAACTTTCGACAGGAAGAATTTTCACCCGTCAAAAAGGTCCACAGTTGTAGATCCCCTTTGATTCGTCGAGCAGGTACCCACGATATCCAAACGATACCTGGCGGCCTCCTCAGCTAGCTCGAGCTCCTTTTCTAAAAGCGATGAGACGTGATATATCCTTCCTCCCCGGGAGCACTGGTTTGTGCGAGGCGTGACTCCCCCCCTCCCCAAACCATACCGGCTCACGAAGCCACTGCTGGGTTGCTCATAGTTCCCAGCTGCCGAGCGGGACAAACCGGCACCCAAACACTGCCAACATTCAGGACTGGTTCCAAATGGGGCCTTTCGAGCAGAGTTTCAAATCAAAGGATGGGAAATATCACAGGCTGCTTGAAACTGTTTGGAATGGCTCCTGTATCAAAAAAGCAATGAGCCTGAAAGATTTTCTGACCCCTTACCACTGTTGGGGGGAAGTCAACTTACTAGGCAGGGTATTTGTATTGACCTCATTTTTATTGCCAGACCAGAAGCCGCACTGGTACATACCTGACAATTCCCTTCTGAGCGCCACCTCAGTCTGTTGCGCTGTCTTCGCAGTTGATCCACTGATTAGCTGATTTTTTTCAGAATTTGTGAGACAATGCTGTCCACCGAGAGTATGCCAGTCAAGAGCCGCAGTCAATGCCGGAGACTCTGTCATATTCAATCTCACCAGTCTTATGTGTTTTCTAGAAGATTGCAAAAACGTTGTCATCTCCGGCCACAGCTGAACAGCGTGACCTCTATCCGGTCGGACGTTCGTTAACTTGTTTAAAGACTTCTTTCCAAAGTATGCATCAGACAAAAATTCATAGTCAACATCCTCCTTCCACCAAAAAACAAATTACTGGACTGTTGCCAAGTCGGGACACCCTTAGAACGTCAACCCAGAAAAGGACAGAGGCAGCAGCGCAAACTGGTGTCTCGGTAAATGCATTTCCGTAACAGCCTCAAGCGGCAGCTTGGGACTTGGCTGCAGTTTGCGTCTTGGTCTAGTTAGCATTGTCAGCAGTGACAATAGACTGATATTTGAATCAGGATTCGGTTCATCAAGAGCTTAAGCCAGCCATCCTTTATGTTAATAGCTGCAGACACACGTGACTCTCCGGTCTTTCATAGCCTGACGTTCTTAACCCCAGCCATTGGCATCAAATCCCATACTCCCTGAAGGCAGTCAATTAAAAACACCACACAACACCAAAACCCTCTAGTGTGTCAGTGAAATGCAATCTCGACTGTAACACGAATGCAACGCAGTGACATAAACCCTCGAAACTGGATTCCATTTTGACACTAATGTCGTGCTCCTTGTAAGCTGTTGTTGCTGGCAACAACAAATCGGTTCAACAACAGCCCGCCCTGTCACATCGGCCAGCCATAACGTGGTATTGGTTCAGTGGTATTCCTTCGAACGATTAGTGAAAAGCAGTTCAAGGATCCTCTCCAATTAGTGACACAACTAAATACGACAAATACCCCCAAAGTATTGAGTCGTGAATTTAACCACTAATCGTCGTCGTCGTTGACGTTGGTGGCGGTGGCGGTGGCTGTGGCGGTGGTGTACCCCATTGCCATGGACGGCGACATGGACGACAATGCTTGAGTTGGTGCGTGGGCGGCGTGAATGCGGGGCGGCGGATGGTCGTGCTCAGATGGTGGCACTTCACTTAAAAATCCACAACTTCACCTGGGGAACCGGCAGAAGAGCGCTAACCGAAAAGGAGGGATGAAGACGAAGAATAAAAAAATTGAATAGAAGGCATCTCTGGTTACACCTCCATTGTCGTCCTCGCAAAATGCTCCGGCAGGTGAATGGTGAATGGTGAACAGCGGGCGCCCCAAGAGATCGAGCTGCTGCTGGCACTGTGCGCCCGCCACTGGATTCCATTTATCCAGGTTATTATTTAATGCTCAATTAGGTTGCTGGAGGGTGGCCTTGGTGGTGGTGTCGCTTCGGTTGCTTGTTTTGCTGGTGGTGGCTCGTGCTACAACAGTGTCACCGGCGTCGTCGTCGTCGTCGTCGTCGGCGCTCGGTTGAATGGTGTCCTGAAAGGGAGAACGAAAACATCCTTGCGGGCCACTTAATTATGTTCCCGGTGCCGTGTGCACGCTCTGGCTTATTAGCCATTTACCATTTGGATTCAAAAAATCCGTTATTTCCATTTGAATAGCACGAGGCGGACGTGAATGGGTGGCAAGGCAGTGGCAGGGGCAGGGGGATGCGCCGGGCTAATATTCGGGAGTAGTCGAGAGTCTTGAGTTATGGCCGCGCAGCACCCGTCTGTCTCCCTTTACAAGGGCGATGGGTGTGGGGAGGCAGAGGAGGATGAGGACGAGGCCAGAGCGCCACCTACTCGACATTTATTTAAAGTGATTAAGAGGAATAAAATATTGTCGCCCCTTCGGTGATTTATTGGCCTATTAGCGAAGGAGCCAGAGCGACGGGGGGATGTGGAGTGGAGTGGAGTTCGACCGATTTCAGTCCTCGTCGCTCTCTATTGTTTCCGTGTCGATTTTTGAATGAACTTCAAGGACCAGTGTAACTACGTCGCTGCTGTTGGTGGACGGCGTGATGGCGGTGGCTCGGGGATGGGTCGGTGGGTGATGGCCCGGGCTCGGAAAACGGTCCATGGGGAGGGCGATGAGGCTAGGTATGAATTTTCAGTAAATCATGTTCGTGAATATGGCGCAGACCATTTGCGAACGATGATGATTAATGGATGTGGCATAGTTTTTCGCTTGCTGTTAGCTCTGGCATCGGCGGCTGGGCTACTGAGCGACTGAACACCACTCAGCGGGTCGGGGGGAATGTGGGAGTCACGGCGGGCAAATTGAAAACTGCCGGGGTTATGGCGCGGGCTTTTGTTTGACTTGTGTAGTTGGTGTTTGTTGTGCCTATTTTTTGGGCTTTATTTTGCAATTAGATGAGGGTTTCGGTTTGGAAACTGGGTGGCGGAAATTTGTTTATCGTTATGGTCATAGTCGGGTGGGGGTGGAGGGGAGCTCTTGAAAAAGTTAGCAAAGCACCAAAGTGCGGCGGGTTCAGTTCATCTCGTTGGAAGTGGTGTGCTCGGCGCGATCATTAATCAAATGCGGACTCTATTTCATTAAAATTTCTGTTTCAGGTGATTGAGGGTTAGGCTTTTGTTTGGCGGGGGCGGAGGTGTGTGGAATTCGTATGGTTTGAATGCTAGCAGTCGCTTTTGTTTTGATGGACGAGGTTGAAGAGGGGGTTTGAGGGTTTTTGAACCGTATGTGGTTCAATTATCGATCGATAATTGGCTGCTGGTTGCATAATTTTGGCAAGGATTTGTGAACCGGGTGAGCACGGGGAATTTAGGGCAATTTTTAGCAATTCAGGTCGACGGAATTTGATGGAATCTGGGATTTGGTGGGATCCCTTAAATTAATTTAAACAATGTTCGTTTTGGTGTTGAGTCAAGAGTCTAGGAAAATCTTCTCGAATTTCAGCCTTCGGAGTCTGTATAAAACTGTGCGACTCCAGCGAGCTCAAAACGAGAGCTTTTTGCAGAAGCGATAGCCACGTCCATCTCCATCTCAAGCTTTATCTTTATTAAGCCAGATCATGCTGTGAAACTGGAGACACATAGCCAGAGATCGAAACGACTGGATGGCGCAGTTGGTTAAGTGCCTGGATAGTGGGGTCCCCGGTTCGCTCTGGTCTTCAAATCCGGTCCAGTCACCATTTGCCATTTGGGGATCAAATTAAACGCACTGTCAGGCGACTGGTCGTAGTCTGACCGTGGGTATCACAATGTGCTAACATTGTCTAAGTATGCTGGTGAATTCATTAACAGCCCCCTTCCCTGTCCTACCCTAGCCAGAGATTACGCTAGCTGGAGAGGTTTGTTGCTCGAGGCCCCCGGGAAGACGAAAGCATGCCCAACGACTTCAATATAAGTTCCATATGCCCCACCGACAAAAAAGGCGATCCTAACTCTTGCGACAACTATAGAGCTGTTCAACGTCGCCTAAAAGACTCTGTTCAGAGTACTGTGTCCGTTTCGTACCCCACTGCAAATCGACTATGGACCAAATTGTTACACTAAGGTAGAGCTGCCATGGCTGTCCAAGCTAGACTGGCACACAAAGTCTTAGAATCCCGGACTTTGGAGAACATCATCTACAGGACCCGATGAAAACCTCTCTGTCTCTGAACTCAAACAAAAAAGCAGTTTGAGGGTTTGACAGTTTAGAGGGTTGACTCGTGTTAGCCGAGATGGCAGAAATGTCACTTTTTAAAATAACTACATTTTTTATGTCTGCTACTCATTGTGGAACTCAATGTAATATACGTCAGAAAACGTGGTAGACGTAGAAGAAATGTCAAAATGCAGTTGAGGTGTCAATCTATCGCCAGTTCATTGTGCTTGTGAGCGAAGAATGTGAAAATATTCTAAAAACACTACAAAATCCACTCGCAACAAATGTAGATAATCAATGAAACAAACCGAGTAGATTGCCTCATGTAGTCTGCATGGGAGTCAATATAAGAACTGATTAATTTTATGTTTTCTACCAGATTTGTATACTCGCTCTTTTTCTTCGAAATTCACAGTTTGATGATTATTATTTTATTTTCAAAATTACAATTACTTGTTATGGGAAGAAAGAGGGCAATTTCTTAAAATTTTTAGGACGTTCCGCAAAGCGTTGAAAAAGAGGGAATGTCCTCCAAGAAGAGGACGCATGGCAACCCTACACTAAGGCAAATTCTAGAGAAGACCAGTGAGTTTCAAATCGATACGCACAAGCTTTTCATCGACAATATTCATTGCTCGATAGTATTCCAATTAATGGCCAATTTCGGGGACCAGGAAAAAATGGACCCGGTTATGTCGCACCACGCTTACACAAACCCGATGCACCGTACAGCTCAGCCCAATGACTTCTGAGCCTTTTGCAATCTGTGCCGGACTTCGACAAGGAGATGCACTTAGAGTTGCCAGACGTCCCGGTTTCCACGGGACATCCCGAGTTTTCGACATAAATTCCAGTGTCACATCGGGACAACGTAGTTGCCGGTGTAAACACAGGGAACTAAGGTTTAACGTTAACGTATTTTCTTTGGAATTTAATCGAACAAACCTTATTTCGCTGAACGTGATTATGTCAACCTGACAGCTGTCATAATAAATTAAATGACTTCAAAAAATAAGCAACTTGATCGTTCATACTGCAATCGTATTTCTTGATTATCATTCCCAACACAAGGGAGTGCTGTGCAGACCCAATAACTACGTCAATAACAATCAATAAGCCCCGTCCATTTTTAGAACGCAGGCTCTGAGACTGTTGCCTTCAATGCCTTAAATGAAGAGCTAAGATCTGAAGAAAGCATGCAGAGTACTCCAAGTTTCCCGCGTTGCTGTCCAAAAAGAAGCAAAATGCCCAACAGTCCTGAACGTGGCGAATTTATTACATCCGTTGACAATCAGCCAGCCCTCTAAGCGTTTCAAAGCAAACAGATTTGGAAAATTAATAGTCTCGTGGTCCACGAAACAAGGAAGACCGACTGCCGGTGCAACCGTAACAGATGTGATAGTCGTGATTTTTTAAACTATGTTCATTAAATGATATCATAACTCAGAGCTAAGGCTATTTTTTAACCCAAGCGGGTACAGTGGTAGTGGCTGAAGGCGGTAAGAAAAGACAACGGCCACATTTAGGCTAGCATAAGCTCATTGTGCTACCTTCTTCTTCTTCTTTGTGTGGCGCTGCAGTCCGCGGTGGAACCAGGCCTCAACCAACCAGGAATGACATGGATTGCGGGACTGCGTTATTTGACAGTTGACTGGATTTGATATTTACTTACATACAATTTGCGGAAAGGAAGATTAAAGTTTTCAGTTTTTTGTTAAATATTGGGTCTATAACTTAATTGTACGTGCGGTTTGCTAAGAGATGGCGTAACTTGTATTATTCCATTGGAAAGCTACTGTCATTGTTCGTAATTTCAGTATATGTCATTCATTTGAAGCGTAAACAACAATATTTTTTTTTTTTTGTAAAAAGTGTTTTTGTGGGGACTTCTTCTTCATTACTTTATAACGAGGAAAACTGCTTCACTCTTTATGGTGAACATGCGCTAGCTGAGCGAACGTGCCAAAAGTGGTGATTTTGGCTTGGCGAACCAGCCAAATCAACGACAAAGCCGAATATCCATGGCGCGAAGGTAATGCTCTGTATTTGGTGGGATCAGAAGGGTGTGCTGTATTCTGAGCTGCTTAAGCTTGATTTATCCGTTTGATGGGAGCAGTACCCGAACAACGCCCAGAATATGCGACCAGACAAAAATTCGCACGAATTAAGTTATGGACCCAATAGAAGTGAGTATCCGCTCGTCTCGACCTACGTCACCAAAAACTTGACAGATAGGTGGCAAACAAGGCGGATTTTCGTACGGCCTTATCTCGTATACATGATTTTTGTCAACCAACAAGCCTCTCAAGCCAGCTGCCTCCAGTTGCGCCCACCAAGTTGGTTGAAGTCGACGACGTCCTCTCTCTCATTTTTGTCAACCAACAAGCCTCTCAAGCCAGCTGCCTCCATTTGCGCCCACCAAGTTGGTTAAAGTCGACGACGTCCTCTATCTCATTTTTGTCAACCAACAAGCCTCTCAAGCCAGCTGCCTCCAGTTGCGCACACCAAGTTGCTTGAGGTCCTTCTCCACTTGTGTGCGCCATCTTATTCGAGGACGTTCTCTGTTGGTCCCAATGGCTAGGAAGACTTTTCGTCCCGGAGCTGTGAGTCCATCCATCTAGCCATTTTAAGCGCTGGATCGGAAGATGTTTAACTAGGTGCTTGCCTCTGTAAAGTTCGTTTACTCTTCTCCTCCAGACTCCCTAAAAGCAAGCAGGACCAAAGATCGCACGCAGAACTTCTTCATCCGCCTTCAATAGTGTTCTCCTCGATGGCGCAGGGACATGGATCAGTGTTATATATAAAGTCAGCTTGGTACTGGTGTTATTATCTATGTTTACTGCAGAGCCGACGTAGGCGAAGTCCATGACTACCTCAAAGTGTAGGCTACCGACTATAACGCTCCGTCCGAGACATCAATGTTGTGCGTTCTTCGGCGATGACAGCATGTACTTTGTTTTGCCCCGATTTACTGTCAGACGCATTTTAGCCGCTTCCACTTCAAAGCCAGCAAACGCCTCATTGACGACTCGTTGTGTTCGTCCAATCACGTCAAAATCGTCCGCGTTCGCAAGCGGTTAAATGGAAGATCGAGCCTCTGGTGGTGACTTTGAGCTTCGTACGATCTTCTCAAATATGATTTGGAGAATTGAAGAAATCACACGCCAGCGTGTAGCCTTGTCCAAAACCTTTTTTGACAGGTCTCGGTGAGTTTGTTGCCGATCTTGATGGAGCAGCCAGAGTTCTCCGTCCATTGTCCACGAGGATCTATAAATTCCCATTCCACAAACAAAATTGAGGCGATAAACGAATTAAGCAGGAACCACATGGAAGTTGACGACATTTCTTCCTACTTCCCATGTGTTTTGACACTTTCTGGTGCATTCTTAAGATTCTCGGACAGACCTCATAGACCTAGCCCCCACTTCAATCGATTGTGCCACGTCCACTTTCATCCTAAGTCTCAGCCAAACCGTTGCCGACGTCGTTGCCCTTTGTCTCCGTCAGACCTCATATGCGATCCTGCGACAGACACAGGCATCTTCTTGACAAATTAAGTTCATTCCCTCTGCAAAGCAACCAAAGCAAACCGAAGAAGAAAAAAACAAAGAAAAACACCATGAAGTGCAACCCACGCCAAGGGGAAACCCCCACTCTCCTGGACACCCCAAGGACGACAGCCGAACATTCAAATTCGACACAAAAACAAAAGAAACAGAACGCCCTGCCAAGCAATATTCACCGCTGGCTCACAACCATTTTTCTCATTTCAGCTCATCTCATCAATCTCATTGTTACTGTTAATGAAGAAATGATGTCTGTACTCCTGCGGCCGGACCAGTCGTTGTCCTCTTCCCCATCGTCCGAGAATGCACACCGAATGCCTGCTGGAGCCGGCTACGGTACGGCCCCTGCAACGCTTCAAACCAAAAACGCAATCCAATTCTGTGTTCAAAATGTTTTCGTTTTTTTTCTTCAGTTTTTGGGTGAAAAACGGGAAAAAACTTTTAATTTTCCATCTTTTCTGATCCACAAGAGCGCAAAAACAACAACAACAACGACCGGAACACCCTCACAGCCACCAGCACCAACACAACGGCCAGCATCATCGCCATCATCGGGATAACTGCGAGCGAGGAGAGCTCCATTACTCGCTGCAACCACTCAAACATTCAGAGCCCCAAAGAAGTGCAGAAAACATCAGCAGCAACAACAATGATCCTCGAGTCCTTCTCCTTGGCGAAGTAATTGCTGCTCAGAGCTTAAACACATTTTACCACTTGAGTCCGCCTCCACACAGCCGCCCAAACCCGCTGAATTTTTTTTTTCTGATTTTTGCTGCTCCCTCCCCGCAATCGGCTGTTTTGTGTTTTTTTTTTGTTGTTGCTCGCCACCGTGTTGTGTGAGTTTTCATTCCGAAATGCGATTGAGTCGCAGGAAGAAATATTTGGTTCGCTTTGTTTGACGCACACACACCCACCCACACAGCGTCAGCGGCACTTCAGCTGGCGCTGGTCAAATATTTATTACAGCCATTTCGGGGCGGTGCAGGTTATAGTGTTGCGGTCGGTCAACAAGTCAAACTGCTGGCGCGTTGCTTTGACGTCAAACAAAGGACAAAGGCCCAGCCAACTCGTGCGCTGGCCCTCTAAGTTTAACATAAATAGTTTAAATTATTCACAGGACTCTTTTGCATCGAATCGAATGAACTTAGGGATGCAAGGGAACAAGCGGCAAGCAGCAGCCTTCATGAGCGCCGCACAAATGAAGTGGAATTTTTATTTCACACCAGAATACGGGAGATCCTGGAGATGCATGGCTCGGAGAATCAGACGTACGGTGGGTAGAGTGAAACACATATCCCTTGAATGTTTATTTGAGGACATTCAGAGTGGAAGACAAACCGTATGCACTCTCGATGGATGGATAATGGGTGTTGCCCGGCTATGGAAGGTGGTGGGTCTTGATGTGTACACATGCATGCAGGCAGCATCGCCAAGGACGAGCAATTGAGGTGGAAAAGCACAAAACATGTGTTGAGAGCGTTTAGTGAATATTCGAGTGAAGTGCTCGGTACAGTGAGTCGGAGGATGTTGTGAGACGAGTGAGTGAGTGGTTGTGTCTGAGGTGTCTAGCCGTTGTGAGGCTGGTGTGTCGAGATTATTGTTCTCGTTGCACTTGTGGCAGTGCCACTCGGGGAGGCTTTTAGTGCTTGACGCTTAGTCAGGGTCAGAGTTCACTTTAAGCCTGTGCCTTGCTGGTGCTTCTGTGCTGTGTTTCAATACAACGAAGGGCGGTGAAGGAGCTCCAAGGCAGGCCATGACATTGGTGTAAGTTGACCACATGACATTTCAAGGCTTTCAAGCGATTGGAGAAATAGAGAAATGCAAGCAGGTTGCAGCGTCTTCATGCAGATACCGATCGCCAACGACAGCTGAATGTGTTCCCATAAGAATCCACATGAAATTCGCATATGAACCGTTTGAAAAAATGGTCTACGGTGGACGTTTGTACCTCTATAAACTATCCGCCGCTGCCTATCAAACAACAGCAAGGGCTGCGATGATTTACTAAAGACCCAAGCATAATACTCATATCGCCATGTGGCGATCGCGCTGTCGTGCTGTGACATTTTAAGTAGGATTCAGATAAATCCACTTAACAAGTCACAGTGCAGCGGTCGCGCTTTGATAGTCCACAGAGAGTAGTATCGTAAGCCCGAGCACAAATTGCTAGGTAGAGCTACTTGTACAAACTGGGGCTTTTGACTGCTGCGAAACAATTTTCTTTTATTTACTCGTGATTTTTCATTGTGTTCAGGCTGTAGCAACTATAAATACTATAAAAAGCTAATAAATTTTTTTTGCAATTTTATGTAAAATTAATGCATTTTTTTTTCTGTTAAAATGAATTTTATACCTTTTTACTTGTGAAAAAGTTGAAAAAGTGAGGGAACCGCTCTTTTCATAACATTCTCGCAAGCTCGATAAAACGCGAACCGATGCCTATCAACGCACGACCGCGATAACGCAAAATTTTGATTTTACCATTATTCACTGAAGTAAACTTGATCTTATTTCAGAACCCAACGAAGAGCAGTCACAAGCGTCGTTAACCATAATTGACTGAAGTAGTCTTGATCTTATTTCAGAACCCAACGAAGAGCTGTCATAAGCGTCGTTAACCATAATTGACTGAAGTAGATTTGAACTTATTTCAAAACCCAACGAAAAGCAGTCATAAGCGTCGTTAAATTTCAATCTCACAATTGCTTATGGAAAAATTGCACTACCGACTGTAATTTACGTACGTAGAGAGCGACTGAATTGGATGGCACTTCAAAAAGCAAAAATTAACGAAACTTAACTAAACTGAGTGAAGTGCTTATTTGGATGCGATTTCCGCCCCCATCTAGACGAGGTCAAATGATCAAACTTGAGCCAATGGCAAATCTGTCAATCTCTGTACTCTTCTGGAGCAGACTGTATTCGCTCTCACCCATACGCGTTTGACATTTGGGCGCTCTCATGTTCGCCCATCCCTACGATATGGCCTTTCACACGATTGTTGATGCAAGCAAACAGAAATTCGCCGAAATTGTTAACCCTGGGATGGAAGACTGATCCAAAGGAGCTAAACATTTAGTTTATCCTGGGTCTCGCTAGACCCTCAGTAAATATATGGAAAAGGGGGTCTGGGACTATCACAGGAATGGCCAAGCCACGTGTTTTATTTGCCTTCAAATATTATGCATCAGTAAATTCGGGTGTATACAGGCGGGGGAGTGCCCAGGCACAAAAATGCTTAAAACTAGATGAACGAACAATGCTAGGTGTAACTTACTTGCCCTCGGCGGCGCTCTAAGCTAAACTTAAACTTATGCTATGTCTTTCGACCTAATCTAACAACGCAAATATTTGAACAAAACATGGATATTAAATGGACAAAATTAAATTAAGAACTGACTGCGTGTAAGCAGCCGTGAGTAAATAGTCATGTGAGAGTGAAGAATAGGCAAGAAAAATGGAACCGGACATTTGCGATGTTTTGGAATTCGTCTCGAACAAACCCACAAAAGCTAGTCTGTTTTGCCTCAATGTTTCTGCAAGGAAAATGTCGTGAACAAATTAACACAGCAAATGGTTCGCCCCGAATTTGTGTACATTTGAACGAGGTCTAGTTCGACTTGGTCCACTGCGCGTTGGTCATTTACCAGTTTTCCGGTGTAGATTTGGATAGTTTGCCTTTGAGTCACAGACCATATTCTGCGGGTTTCATTTCAAATGCTAACCATTTCCTTGATCTTTGAATTTGCTTCCCCGGATATTATATCTACCGACGGAGGCGCAATGACTAAGGGGGACTGGTTTAAAAGATGTACGAGTAGGTGGCCCGTAACTGGCCGCAATAGGAAAAAAAAACTCACCACCAGCCAAAAACCACCTCATCTTCCTCATAATCACCATGCTCCTCGATGAACAAATCGACCTCCTCAGCGGACGCTTCTGGGTCTTCGTTAGTAGGCACATTACCGGCATCTTTGTGTTTGGCGAATGCACCTTCTGCTACGTTCCCACTGAACCGAAACCGCGAGGTCCGGATAAACTTTGACTGAAACCTCAATAGGCCGTTCTCACCGAGCTTGAAGTGGTTTTGCCATAAATTTCCAAGTCACTCACTAAAGGTTAGGGTGTTGGTTCAACAATAGGGGTCCAACTGATGTACTTTGTTTAATTTAATTTGTATTATTATTGTCGGTTGGTTGTCTTTTTTTTATGTCCTACAATGGCTGGTCCTTACATCGGGTTGTTCAAGTCCGCGTGTGCATGGTGGTCCTTTTGAGATGGGGTGGTGATGTGGTAGCTATCGCTGCTCTGGTAGAATCCATGCAGCTAGGTATTCGACGTCGTTGGAAAGTTCTGCTCGATTAGCAGATTTAACGCGTTGAGGTAGCATTGTCCCGGGAGTGTGTTTCTCAGGTTCCTGATTTCCTCGTTAGGATGGTTGTTGATGTTTAGTAGCTGCTTTCTGAACAGTGCCACCATGTACTGTTGCAGGGGGATGATGCGTGCTTGGTCGTAAAGCCTGTTCTGTGCCTTTGACTGTACCCTATCGAAGGTGAGTCCGGTACATATTCGCAGTATTTTTCTTTCGAAAATTCCGAGCTTCGTCATGCTGGTCTTAGAGATGGTGGGCCATATTGGGAAGCCGTACGGCCGTATAGGCTGCTTGTAAAGCAGCAGTTTTGTCCCCTGGCTTAATCCATTTTGCTTGGGCATCAGGGGATAGATGCTATGGAAGCCTAGGTTGACCTTCTTAAGGGTCAATTTCGCATGACTGTTGAACTTCAACCCTTCCGTGAAGTAAACGCCAAGATACTTGACCTTTTCGTTTGTTGATATTTCTGTACCGTTAGGGAGAACTATCTTTATGCTTCGACATTTGGCTGCTGATCTACATCTACCTTAAGCACATAAGTACCGATTTCCAAAATAAACTGAAATTTACGCTGTAGGCGTATCCGTGTTCAAAACCGCTCACAGACGGTGGATTTAAGGAGTCTTATCAGAAACCGCGAGGTTTCCAGACCTCGAAAATTTATGGCGGAACCTGGAAGGTTCGGAGAAAATTGATGGAACCTCGCGGTTTCGTTCGGTGGAAAACGTAGCATTCCTCCTAATTTTGAGTTATTGTCAATATTTCCAACAACCTTTCCTGTAGCTTCCTTCATTTGCCATAGGCAATGCATTCCATTGACGCCTTCAACCTTATTTCTCGACATTTTTCTAAAAAATAAACCATTTCGTTGAAGAAGAGTAAGACACAGTCAAAACACTCGCTTACTTCATGGAATATTTTCCTCACAAAATAGTATAGAAATGGTTATGCAATGGCAACTGACCAAATTATTGTCCAATTGAAACGAAAACAAACAACTTCAAATACGTTAACGCACTCACAGACGTTGTACAATGAGACAATGGGCTTTTTGAGGCCCATTCATCTAGTTTAGCGCTTCGGGTAGCAAAGTCAATTTTTAGTTCAACTTACTGGATACAAGAGTCGCCCTCATTCAACGAGGAAGTCACGTAGCAATTTCAAATAGTTCTTGTTATCCACTATTAAAGTCAAAATGGGTCTCAAAATTCTCAGCCGTCCATTCAGGGTTAAAGCGCGGTCGGGCGCACGTAGAGGCTCACATGTAAGACATGGTCGTTGTTAACCACGCCTCACTAGTGGCATCTCAACCCATATCGCGCTCAAAAAGGGCGACCCTTCAAAATGCACCAATAATCGAGCGATGAATTCCTTTAAGACCGTGTACACAATTCATTTTGTGTGCTCACCTGAAGCTGTTTATGAACAATCTGTGATACGAAGTGATACGGAGATGTCCACATATGCCGAACTTCACACTACAGCAAATCTTGGAAAAGTAGAAATGTCAATCGACACCCAACACCTCTTCGTCGCCTTCAAGTTCGCATATTTAAACGATAAATGTAAATGATAAAAATAAAAAGGCCATGTTTCAAAAACGCGCTATCCGTTTATTTAATTTATCAATCGATTGAAACTACACGTGTATTACGCGCTTCGTGAGTGGAATGACTGACACCCTTCCAGATTAAAGCTTTATTTTTCGTCCGTTACTATACACAAATGACTTACAACTAGACTTATAACTAAGATAGGGATGTAGGGAGCTACAGCCCGTAGAAGACCAGAGTCTAGCTTCTCGGCAACCACTCTCGTTGTGTGTGCTATTGTTCTCTCACGAGTGGAAGGGACCGCCAGTTTTGTGCCGACTCCGAATAATGGCTAACTTGAGAAGCTTTTTCTAGAAAGTACTCTGTGGTCAAATAATACTGCGCGTACCGGGAATCGAACTCGACGCACCAACCCACAATGACACTGTCGCCAGATTTCTCTTGGAATGACCGAAAAACACTTCCAAGCAAATCAGAAGTCTCTGCAACCGCCAAAGCGTCTCCTGTAACCCCAATTTGCATCAAGGTAGTATACACGATAGAATCGTTTCGTCGGTAACTGTGAATGCCCCTTTTGGAAGCATCCCCTCGCAATCTCTTTCTCAATCGAATGCCTCCAAGCATTTACCCGTTCAAAAAAACACCAACGCCCAAGTACGAACAACGCTCTGATTCATTGTACCGGTCCGTGTGAAGCACTCTGCCGTGCTTCGTCTTTCGCTCTTGTATTGTCAGAATGAATTAACCAGCAATTCACCGACGCTCAAGTAGCCAAAACTATTCAACCGACAACAACATGTGCCCCGTCGAAGTTCAGATGCGCCAGGAATAGGTCATAAAGGTATCTCTTTCCCAGTCGGCAGGATGGCCAAACCTACTCTCGAAGCGTGGATGGATGCGCCCCGTTCCTCAATTCCCAGCCCTTCCTTTCTGTCCCTCCATCTGCCGCTCTCTCCATCGTCGGTTTCCGTATGCTTTGCTGGTCTGTGGATTTATTAAAAATTAACGAAAGTACGGACCGAACTCGGAATGGAATTGAGCAACGCTCTCTCTCCCGGTCCCCGTTCATGGCAGGTCGACCTTATTTTCTATGTGGTCCTTGCCGGGGTCATTACAGGTATTTCGGCAGAAGCATCCACCGCATACATCCACCAGCCGACGAGGAACTTCGAAACACCACCCCACCACCCGTCAACTGGCCGTATACCATTCCTGTTTTATCTCTGCCAAATGACTTTGTGTTCTCTCGATACACACAGGATACGTGCCTCGACTGATACGTGCCAGCCAGCAGCTGGAGCGCTCGCTTTGGCAGGGGGCGCGTCGCCGGCGGTAGGGTTTGATGCCGGAATCCTTCGACGTTGTCGTCTATTCTTTCGGTTAATTGAAGTCCTCGCATGTTACTTAAGGTTGAATCTTTAATCTCACCCAGCCACACACACAGGTACACAATGCGCCCGCAGCACACTTAGCCGAACTTAGGCAGTCAAGTCGACGAAATTAATTCGATAATTGAGTTGGTTGTTGCGAGAGGATTTCGTGTGTGGCTGTGCCAGTCGAGGACTTGTGACAAAGCGGTGGTGGTGGTGATGACTGTGGCGGGCGGTGCCGTGGATGATTGTTGCAGCAACTAAATGTCTGCAATTACGTTTCGAAATGACTGACTAACTGCTTATTGACGAGGATTTGTTGTGGATTTTCAGCCGGAGCGGATTGTTAACAGATGATTGGGTGGATATCATGTGGAAGTGGGTTCACCCGAATGTGTGGATGGGTGTCATTCGATGGGTTGCTTCGCAAATAGACGTACTCTAAGTGGGCCACTGTGGATGGGGACCCTGATTGGCTACCATTTATGCAAGCGAACTGAAAGAATAAAGGAACTGCGACGTCTTGTGAGTTGATGTTGGATGACATTCGTTATGTTGTGACGTTCAATGCAACTTATTGTCCTGCCATTGTTGCTTTCCAGACATGCACAGCAAATTGAATCTTGGACGAAGTTAGTTTTACCAAAGAAGAAGCTCTTAGCACAATGTTCGAGTGGATGCGTGGAACACGAAGATGAGCACACTGCACATGATAAAAAAAAAAGTATTCCATGTCCTCATTCAATCGTGGTACACCGAGCAACACCAACAAATGGAGCTGTGCAATGTTAATGCAGACGGACAACCCGCTCATGTCGATAAGGCAGTTGAACACTTCAATGTCGGTACATGCGGTTTCAACACGAGAGTGCCACATAACGCACAGTCATGACCAGAAATGGAGTATGATGGAGATGCCCAACTTCTGCTTCACTTGCACCTGCATTTTTTGACAACCAATTTTTATATCGTTTTCTGAAGCCAAATTCAGAGAACTGCATTTACGTTCGTGAATAACTGTCAAAAATTCATGAATAACGAGACGAAAAGACTCGATGGACTAGGCGTCAATCAGCTGTGAAGTTGGGCATCTCTATAATATTTCATTTCTGGTCCTGACAGAGTTCATTCTTGGTGTTCTCGAAAGAAACATTTTGCGTCGGATAATTGGTCCCGTCGCGAGGAATGTGAAGGAACACAGGCGAACTGTGCAAAGATGTGGATGCCAGGAAGCTTTACAGTCACGGCCACATCGAGTGAATGGACTTTAAATCCAAACGATTTGGTTTGACAAGGAAAGGAGGACCGAACGTCGGGTATAGAGTCCATGTGATCACGGACAAAAGATTATTTTTGCCTGCCAGCATACACTAAGGCCATCGTAGGGTCATTGAGATCCTAATCCGCAAACAAGATGGTATTTGCGCAAAAACCGCGCCAGCCATCTGGCACTAACATTGCTTAGTTCGGGCAGGTTATTGAAGAAGTGAACCCGCCAGGTAACTTATCCTTCGGGAGGAGAGGGCGCTGCAATTGCAGAGTATGTGCACACCCTTCGTCCTCCGCATCTCTACAGCTTCTGCAGAAGTCATTGCAGGGAACAGCAAATTTGAAGGCTTGTGTTCAAAGGGTGCTGTGCCCAGTAGTGACGCCGGTAAATGACAGTCGCCCGCTCAGTCTGATCAGGCTGTGTGATCATCTACGATTGAGAGTAGGGGCACCCTGTGCCAACAGACCATCTATGATTGGTGTGATCAATCAAGGGATGTTCTACAGTAGTGACAGGCAATTCTCCATTCAGATAGAGCGCTGATCTTTGCATAAGTCCAGGCAGGCATGTAAGTTGTATGCTAAAATTGTTGGCCATCACATTAAGAGACAAGCGGCTATTCAGGGAAGTCTTCTGTTAAAAGGGTCAGCATCCGGAGCCTTAACCGCCGCTTGGTTCGGCAACTGAAATGATAATTGATGGTTTAGATCCTCAGAGTCGACGCCACGTCCACGACTTCACCCATCTTCGATCCATCCGAGGACCATCTCGTCTGGTAATCAGACTTCCAATAGTTTCAGACGTTCTTCTCAACGACTTGGCAGTAGGTTCACGGGCGATGCAGATCGCCGGCTATCTCTGTATCTACGTCCAAGTCTGCCAGAACAGTGTCCCTTCCACCAAAAATAATTAGAGTTTAATATAAGCAGCTTAATATAAGCTTCACTGTGATTTTTTTTTTTTCAAAATTTGAACGTTTGTTTAAAAAAAAAAGTGTACAATAGTACTATTCAAAGTATTGCCCATCTGAAGCTGTTAATTTTTCCCATTTTCTGGCAATTTGTGGATCCCATCCCAAAAGAACGGCTTGGCAGCCAAGAATGAATCAAGCCAATTTTTGATATTCTGCTCTGATGTGACCCGTATTTCAGTGAGGGCGTTCTGCATCGACCGGGACAAATGGCAGTCAGAAGGGGCAAGGTCTGGGCTATAAGGCGGGTGGGGTAAAACTTCCCATCCACTGTTTTCCAAATAGTTCTTAACCGGAATAGCAACGTGGGGCGGAGCGTGGTCATGATGGAAAATTATTGCCTCGTGTATGGTCGCATATTCGCCTACTGCTCTCTTCAAACAGACTGTGTTTGGTTAGGTAGCGTTGTCCACCCGGTTTTAGCAGCTCATAATACAGCACAATCCTTAGAAATCCCACCAAATACAGAGCATTACCTTCGCATCATGGACATTCGGCTTTGCCGTTGATTTGGCTGGTTGGCCAAACCAAAATCATCACTTTTGGCACGTTCGCTAGCGCATGTTCACCATAAACTTCCACCTAAATACGATGACTTTCGGCAGAAGTTTTCTTCATATTAAATTAATGAAGAAGAACTCCCCGCGAAAACACTTTTTCAGGCACAGGGTTCGACTTATTTGAGTGAAAAAAAGTATTGTTGTTTACACTTCAAATGAATGACGTACAATGACAGTAGCTTTCCAACGCATGTTCCAATGGAATAATACAAGTTACGCCATCTCTTAGCAAACCGAATTCGAATAAGTTATAGACCCAATATAAAAGGACAGTTGATGTCAAGGAAAGGGAAGAGTAATTCTAGTACTCCTTCTCATAAGATGGTTGCGGCCACTCTTAGAACATCTAACCTCGTACGATGAAAAGTACTGTAGCTAAGGTTTAAGTAAAACTTATAAGTTCATTCCTGGCGTTTTATTCTCCGCGTTAGCACTCAACCAACACGAATTAAGTTATAGACCCAGTAGAAAATACATATTCTTATACTAATGTGTGAAGATCAGAAATACTGCTTATTGTGTATCCGAATGGGTCCACGGCTCGATCCAAAACCAGAGGGAATCAGGTCACGTGAAGTCTCAACTGACACTGACTTTGACATAAGTCAGGAGTGTGGTGAATTCTTTCAGCTCCACGGATACGTTCGTGAATGGTGTGGGAAATGTTGTGTTTCACCACAAGTGCATACAAATGTGATGCTACGTTCAATTAACATTACGGTTGGGGAAGGGTATCAGCAGTTCGACAGCTGTTTCTCACGAGCTCACACGGAACAATAAGCCTATAAAAAACGCTGTCGAATGAAATCGAGGGGTAAGAGAGGTAGAAGGGATATCTCTGGATATCTCTGTCCACCATTACCTTTGGACTGTCGAAACAGCGCCGTTGACTGATTGACTGAATGCACCCAATTTGCAGTGGGACCCTCCAACATGCGCTTTCTAATTGCGTCAATTGAAAATTGAAAAATCTTGCCCAAAAATTTCATTCGTAACTATCTTCGTAATTTTAGACGAAGGCTACACTTTGCATTCCTTGCACAGTTTTCCTGCAGAGAGTCAGAATATGTTCACAAATTTTAACACAATGTCCTTGTCAGATTTTGCGGCAGAGAACTTCAGTGGAAACATCTGAAGAATGCCGAAAAAATACCCCACCTTCATTGTTGGTCCTGTTGAAACTGTGCGAAAAGATTCCAAAAAACACCGCCAACCAACGCAGTCTTCGGAGATGACACGCGGAAGAAATGGCAAAGAAAGAAATGAAAAAAAGAGGCTGAATTCTGAAGACAGATCACTGACGTTTTTGAGTGATTAAACAGGAACAGGGATGTGACGGCGCCCACCTACAGTCTACCACTAGCAGTCACAGCCACTGTTTGGCGCTAACATGAAAGGAACCAGCCACACCAGCAAACGTCGCACTCTCTGCAACACTCCGCACTGCAATGCACTGCATCGCATGGTGACGTGTGTCGTCGTAGCGTACACGGTGACTGTTGTCATCGTGTCGCATTCGATTTGTGCGCGTTGCAGAAGAGGCGGCGCGGCGGAACGACACTGTGTGTTGGGCTGTTGGCTGGTAATGGCTTTCGAAGGGCTTTGCCTGAATCGTGAAGGGTCCTTCACATTCCCCATAAACACACACACACACACCCTCCCACACACCCGCACTCACACTGGTGCACCCTTGAGCTCTTCTTCAACTAAATGTACTCGGCGCTCTGGTATTTCACTTTTTCGTTCGTCCTTTGTCTTTTGAAACCTTCTCATTCCGCCCCCCACACTTCCGCCTCACTCCATTCGATGTTATGAAAGTTTCTGTTCAATGACGCTGCTGTTGGTGGAAAAAATAAAACACTGACTACCCGAGTATCCTTCGTCCTGGGTGGGATATGCATCGTGGGCGAGTGAGAAAAGAGACTCCCGCCCAGATCCAGCCCAGCCGTGCACAAAGCGTATCACAGACTCGAGATTGTTCCTTTGTGGATTTTCTATAAATATCATACGGCCAAATGGAGACGCGGCGCTTGGATGACGTCGCTGCGGACGGGACAGGGGACGGAGAGAGAGAGAGAGAGAGAAAGAGAGAGCGGCCTGAATGCCGTTGCATATCTATTCACTAAGTTGCCAGTTTGGTTTTTCATTTGGCTTCACCAGCGCAACGGGTGCGGAGGGCTGAGGCTGAAACCCTCTGAAGCTGTTCAGAGGCTCTGGCGGCTAGTGATTGCGGTGACGGTGGAGACGGCAGCGATAGCCTCGTGGAATGAGCGATTATTGCTGAAGAAGAGCGCTACGGTTGTGGTGATGCCGGTGGTATCGGTAGGATAATGCCACATTGTCGCCATTGTTGTGTGACACTCATGCAAATGCAGGAAACAACAAAAATCGCCCCGCTCCGTGGGAGATGCCAAGAGAAAGGTGCGGGCGGCGAGCGTGCGCTGGTGGAAAGAAATCCTGGGAATCACAATAATAATAATAATAATAATCAGGATAATGTTTTTGTTTTGCCCGCCACTGCTGTTGCTCTGGCTTGTCGCCCACCCGCCGCGTCGTCCCTCCGTCCACGCCATGGCGGCATCACTTCTTCGTACGAGGGTGTTTGTGGGCAGCCATGTCCCTTTCTGTGTGACGTTTTGTTCAGCTTCAATAGGCGCGGCTTTTAGAAAAAAAAAACAAACTCTGCGCAAACAACAAAAAAAAACTTATCTCGGAATGGACTTCAGCCTTTGATTTGTCATTGGGATAGAGATCGCCTGAGAGGACTGCTGCTGCTGCTGTTGATGATGATGATGAGGGGATGTGCTGCTTGTTTCGCCCCCCACCCCACCCTCGTTCGTGGTTTGTCCTTCCTGAGATGGCTTTGTATTTTAATTTTCCACAATGGAGGATAATAATCGCATTCGAATGGAGACACTTTGAATGAGAATGCTTTGAGGTTGTCTTCGATGTTGTTCTCGTATCATAATGCAAATTGTTTCCTAGGTTTTTCCTTTTTTCGTTTTTTTGTTTTGTTCAATAGTTTGAATGTGTATCCTTGGTCCTTGCAGAAGCACTTTACTGAAATATTTTCATTCTCGATATTACTTTCGAGACATTATCCTCGTGCGGGGGTATCGAGTGAGCACTAGTCCAGTCTGTGGGTGGGAAGATGCGGGTTCATTCAATCGGACGATTGAAGAGCGCTGCAATTACTTTCCCCACCCCTACTGACGGATCTCCTGTCCGCTCTTGTCAAAAACAAAGGATTTTTCTTTGCACAGACCTCTGCAGAAGGACATGAGTGTTGCCTTGAAGAGGCCTGCTTGACTGGCACTAGTTGGGATTGTGGAAAACATTAAACGCAAAATGCAACAATCGTTTAAATATTGTTGCTTACTTTAAACGTCGTTGATGAAAACAGTGCTACCAGACTCACGTTTTCAGGAACCATTCATAGGCATTCGCACGATTTAAAAACTTCGGTTAACTCATGAGCGATAGAATCATGCAACGAGTGCTAAAACTGGCTTATGTTTTGAAAATTAGTGCTGCCAAATTTGTCTCACTGTTGCGATAACGTACATTGGTAACAGTGAAGAAGGCGGGCACTAGCCGAATGACAATTCCATGTGAAAACAGCAATCAAATGTTGATTTCATCGTTCGTCATGGTGGAACCTCAAGACAGGGTTATTATGTATGATAATACTAATGGACCCAAATGGGGTCTACAGCCGTGAGTGGTTCACTGGTTAGTCAGACCCAAACTACTGTACGGCGTCGCGATCTGGTGGACTGCGTTAGACAAAGACATCTACTACAAACAGCTTGAAAGGGTGCAGCGGATGGCATGTACTTGCATTAGCAGAGCGATGCGGACTAGCCCCTCCCAAGCTTTAAATACGCTCCTCAACCTCCAGCCGATAGATCTGTTTGGCAGGCAGCTAGCTGCCAGCACGGAGATGAGATTTGGATCGCTGCGTATGTGGAAGTACACTCTACCATCCTTGATAAACAACGACCCTTAGGATACCTAAGCCCATATTCGAGAAAACCGTCTCAACCAGCATACCCCCCAGATCTTAATGGACGTCTCAACACCAGACGCTGTAACTCTACTCTTAGGACCTGAATTTTGAACTGTCATTCCGACTACCCTCTCACTGTAGCATCTTTCACGCAGAGACTCCAGCGATCAAGGAAGCTCTATCATGCCAAAAAAAAAACAACATAATGTTAGGTACAGATATTGTCATCTGTTCAGACAGTCAGGGCGCGTTAAAACCTCTGAGTGCAGTCACATTTAACTCCAAGACGCCCCTTAATGGCCGGCGATCTCTTAACGAGATGGCCAAGTATTGATGTCGAACTTTGTGCCTGAAAAGGTGTTTTTGCGGGCAGTTCTTCTTCATTACTTTAATATGAAGAAAACTGGTGCCGAAAGTCATCGTATTTTGGTGGAAGTTTATGGTGAACATGCGCTAGCTGAGCTAACATGCCAAAAGTTTTATTTTGGCTTGGAAGAAGATGAACGTCCTGGGCAGCCAAAAAAGTTTGAAGATGAAGAACTGGAAGCATTACTCTACGAAGAAGAGCTCGCAGAATATTTGGGTGTCATTCAAGCAGACATTTCAAAACGCAGCTGGATATATTAAAAAGCAAGGAAATTATGTTCCAGATAAACTCAAACCGAGGGACGTCGAAAGGCGGTTCTGCATGTCGGAAATGCTGCTGGAACGGCACAAAAGGAAGTCATTTTTGCATCGGGTTGTTACTGGTGATTAAAAATGGATCCATTACGACAACCCCAAGCGCCAAAAATCATATGAAACCCGGCCAACCAGCCAAATCAACGGCAAAGCCGAATGTCCATGATGCGAAGGTGATGCTCTGTATTTGGTGGGATCAGAAGGGTGTGCTGTATTATGAGCTGCTAAAACCGGGTGAAACCATCAATGAACAACGCTACCGAACACCATTAATCCGTTTGAAGAGAGGAGTAGCCGAAAAACGCCCGGAATATGTGACCAGACAAGAGGCAATAATTTTCCATCATGACAACGCTCGGCCCCTATTTGGAAAACAGTGGATGGGAAGTTTTACCCCACCCGCCTTAGAGCCCAGACCTTGCCCCTTCTGACTACCATTTGTCCCGGTCGATGCAGAACGCCCTCACTGAAATACGGTTCACATCAGAGCAGAATATCAAAATTGGCTTGATTCCCTCTTGGTTGCCAAGCCGGCGCAGGTCTTTTGGGATGGGATCCACAAATTGCCCGAAAGATGGGAAAAAGTCACAGCTTCAGATGGGCAATACTTTGAATAATACTATTGCACGTGTGTCTCTTAAATAATCGCTCAAAAAAAACCGAATTTAGCTATAGACCCAATACAAGTGGGTTAAGTAAAATAATTATTAACAAAGTTTACGTGACAAATCGTACGTAACACGCCCAAGCCTATATTACAATGCACACACATGTAAGTTCATGCTCTTAAAATTACGAGTCGACTTCTGAACACCCTCCGTATAAAAATGCATGGAATTCGTGGGCAAATTCACGGTTCGGCCGCCATTGTCCCACTAAATGCATGAATCTGTCGCCATTTCCCACTAAAATACACGAATTGTGGTAGATTCACGGATTTTGCAAAATCATGCGTGAATCCATTATGTCTGCAACAGTCTACGTACACGTCTAGTTTTGACGTTTGCAGCCAATGTGACCTTGCATCCAGTTGAACAGCCAAGTCAAGTCGCATGAATTCTTGGTGTAGATAATGACATTGGCAGCAAATTCGATTCCTCTTGATTTAAGTTTTCGTTACTTTTCGAGCTTCGTTGATGGTACTTATGTCTGTCTACACAGTTATCGTTTTTGGTCGAATAAACCATAAATCCTTGTTAAGACGACTGTATTTGTGCATTTTTTGTTGTGCCCTGTGAAAACCTTTGTGTAATCGGTTGACTTAGTGTGGTCCATACCGCCACACCAACAACAACATGGCTCCAGCTCTCTCATTCACAATGAAGGTCTCATCCACACGTTAGAGAACGATGGCATGGATAACGATAGTCGTTGGGTAGGAGCGTGTTCATTTGGTTTTTTTTCTAAATGAGGCCCTTAAGACCTGACTCCATTTGTAAAAAGGCCCTTACAACACAAACTCAATAGATAATGTCAATACTAAGCTCATTCCAAAACCTATTGAACCAACTCTGACCTCTTTCAACGGTCCGATATTTGGAACCTTCTACCCCGGCATAGTGTACCATGAGAAAGTGCGTCTTAAGGGGCTTATTCCTTTCAAAGGATCCACAAGGATATCAAACGACAGAAGATGGGGTTTCGTCGATTCAGCTCGCGATTGTGGAGTTTGTGCCAAAGACCGGCTCTTTTAATGTACACCAAAATCGGTTTCCGCCAACACCGCACAGTGAGTTCTTTTGCAGATCTAGCGGAATTTTATTCCTGTTGCAATGCCAATGAATAGAACAAATCACGCACTTTACGTTTTATTTCATTTTAAATTAAAAGTCCACTTAAAGTGGATTACAAGACGACTTTTTAAGTTACGTAGGTGAATAAATTCTCTGAAAGCCGACTTTAAATGGCTATGATCTTGCGCCAGTGTATGTCAGTCAATCTTTTACACACGAGATTTCATAGCAAGCCTTCGGTGTTTCTGGTCTGAACCAAGATTCAGACACACAAATAACATCAACTCTCGAACCAACAAAAATGTTGTCCACATAATTTAATTCTGAGGCATTTGAACTACGGGCATTAAAATAACATAGGGTGATGGCATGTAAGGTGAGACCCCCCCAGTAGTCAGCCGCCTCGTTACAAAGGCCAGCAAAATAGTAAATGCCCAAGTTTATTTTCCATGTGCTATTTTTTTCTAAAAGCCTAAATGTTCTTCTTGCAGAATTCTGTGTGGATGCTGCTGCTGGTTACGTTGTTAAAAATTGCAGCCTGGCGCAAGTTTCGGTTGTGTCGGTTGTGTGACTTTTCAATTAAAAATAAATTAGTGCAAGTGTCTTGGAAAAGGAGCTGTAGTTACAACAATATTGAGGGTAAGTGCATGGTATGATTATTTATAGGTCAAAAAATTAAAATATTGTTAAGTAATTTTTTACAGTGGAGGCTAACCTTAAGAGGCACAATTTTTCCAATTCCCATGCATTGTCGGAGGCTTTAAAGAAATTTCGCGAAGAAAACTGGCCCATAAGAAAGGCAAGCCGGAAATTCAGAGCGGAGGACCAGGCCTTGGTAAAATGTCTTACAAATTTGGCAAAATGTGGTTTTCCACAGAAACCCGCAGACCTCTTAAAAACCATCCAGAAAATAATTCGAGACGACAAACGCAAGGACCCCTTTAAAGATGACCTTCCCGGGAGGGCGTCGGCGAGAACACCAGTCGGACTATCAAAAAGACTGGCCATAGTGACAGAGGAGTCGGTCAGAAAGTGGTTCTGGTATCTGAGGAGATATTTGGAGGAAATCGATACGACAGACGTGTTGGACGATGCTTCAAGGATTTTTAATGGCGGCGAGACTGCCTTCTGCATATCTCCAAAAACAGGGATTGTTTTGGCCCCTAAAGGTTCGAAGAACCTAAACAAGGTTTCCTCTGTGAATGACAAGGAGACACTTACGGTCATATTCGTTACCAGCGCTGAAAGACAAATGTTGCCACCGTTAGCTATTCGAACTTTACTTACTTACTTAAGGTGGCGCTACAGTCCGGGGTGGACCTGGGCCTCAACCAACAAGCGTCTCCAGCCAGCTCGATCTTTAGCTAGCTGTCTCCAGTTTCGCACGCATAGTTGGTTGAGGTCCCTTTCCACTTGCGTGCGCCACCTGAGTCGCGGTCTTCCTCTACTGCGCCGTCCCTCGGGGGTGGATTCGAAGACTTTTCGGGCCGGAGCATTGGTTTCCATCCGCTCTACATGACCTAGCCACCTCAATCGTTGGATCTTCACTCTTCTGGCTAAGTCGATGTCGCTAAACAGCCCGTATAGTTCGTCATTAAATCTCCTCCTCCACTCACCATCTATGCAGACGGGACCGAAAATCACACGAAGAATTTTCCTCTCGAAGCAACCAAGAGCAGCTTCATCCGCTTTTGATAAAGTCCATGCCTCCGCGCCATATAGCAGGACTGGGACGATTAAGGTCTTGTAAAGCGTTAGCTTGGTTGTTCGAGAGAGGGCTTTGTTTACCAATTGCTTTCTTAGTCCAAAGAAGCAGCGATTGGCAAGAGTTATTCTTCGTTTGATTTCAGCGCTGGTGTCGTTGTCTGAATTGATAGCGGTGCCTAGGTAGACAAAGTTTTTGACTACCTCAAAGTTATATCTGTCTGCTGTGACGTTCTGACCGAGACGTCGGTGTTGGGTGTCCTTTCTCGTTGACAGCATATACTTGGTCTTACCCTCGTTTACCGCTAAACCCATCTTCGCGGCCTCCGTTGCAATACCCACAAAAGCGCCATTGACATCACGCTGCGTTCTTCCGATAATGTCAATATCGTCGGCATATGCGAGTAGTTGGACGGACTTCTGAAAGATTGTTCCTCTGGTGTTGGCGTTCGAGTTTTGAACAATTCTTTCAAGAACGATGTTGAAAAAGTCGCATGACAGCGCGTCGCCTTGTCTGAATCCTTTTTTGACATCAAAGGTCTCGGTTAGGTCTTTACCGACCTTGATGGAGCAGCGTGCATTCTCCATCGTCATCCTACACAAACGGACGAGTTTGGTAGGGATGCCAAAACTAGACATTGCTCTGTATAGCTCGTCTCTATAAATGCTATCATACGCGGCCTTAAAATCGATAAAAAGGTGGTGGGTATCGATTTGTTGCTCCTGGGTTTTCTCCAAAATCTGGCGCAGTGTGAATATTTGGTCGATGGTGGATTTTCCTGGCCTAAAGCCACACTGGTATGGACCGACCAGGTTGTTGACGAATGGCTTTAGGCGTTCACACAGTACGGCAGATAAGATTTTATATGCAATACTTAGGAGACTGATGCCTCTGTAGTTGGCGCAGTTCAGAGGGTCTCCTTTTTTATGGATCGGGCAGACTATGCTGAGGTTCCATTCATCGGGCATGTTTTCCTCCGACCATATTTTACAGATGAGTTGGTGCATGCTCCTTACCAAATCATCGCCTGCGGCCTTAAAAAGCTCGGCGGGTAGGCCGTCAGCTCCCGCAGCCTTGTTGGATTTTAGTTTGGATATGGCAATCCTCACTTCATCTGGGTCGGGTGGACGGAATTGTTGATCTTCATCGTCCCTTTCATTGGGGTTGACAGCGGAATTTGGTTCTTCGTCGCCGTTATACAGTCTGCAGAAATGGTTTCTCCATATCCTCAGCATCGACTGTGACTCTACTACGATGTTCCCTTGATCATCCTTACAGGCTTCGGTTCGGACTTTATAACCTTGACTGGTTAACTTTACCCTTTGGTAAAATTTCCTTACCTCATTCCTGCAGTAATATCCCTCTAGTTTGCCGATCGCGCGCTTCTCATGCTCCTTCTTTTTTCTCCTGAGAAGCCGGTGTTCGTCTCTCCTCTTCTGCTCGTAGAGCTCCCGAGCAGCTCTTGTCCTTCTTTGCAGTGCCGCTTTGTATGCTTCTTGCTTGGCTGCATTCGCCTGCCGACACTCGTTGTCAAACCAGGGGTTTCGTTGTGGTGGCGGATTGAAACCCGATTCGAACTTTATTTGGCTTTATTTGGTTTAAGAAGGCCTTATTAGATTTATAGAATTTGTTGTTTACTCAAGAGAATACTTAATTCTTATACTTTTATAATTCAAACCAGCTTTTATTATTTCCCTGGTGCATTTCAATGATCGCTATAACTGGCCGCTAATGGGGGCCAACTACTGGATACTCAATGGCCTGGCAACTGATTCTGAAGGGGCTGACTACTCCATAATCACATTTTTTTTTCAATGTTATTGCAAGTAATTTCTTTTACGTAGGTCCTTGACTAAATAAAGCTTAAATTATATAATCTACACATTTCAACTTTCAAATAATCCAACTTATCCAAATCCATTCTCTATTCAAAAGTAAAAATAAGTTAATGGGCTGACTACTGGTGCCATCATCCTATCTTAAATCCATCACTTGAATTAGTCAAAAAGTTAACGACAGTACGTACCGAAAATTCAGCTACATCACCAGGAGACAACTCATTTAGGGGCATGAAAACGTGTAGACAAGTAAAACAAATCATTGAACAAGTGAAGTACTAGACAGCCATCGGAAGTGTAATGACACTATATTTTATTTATTCCTTTTATTTATTTATAACTTCTTTTTTTTCCTTTATTTTCCACGTCTTTACAATTTTTAATAATTTGTATTTATTCACCACTCTTTTACGTTTGAAGACTGTTTCTTGGCATTGCCAGATTATCAGATATCAAAATGTCATGATACATTTTATGTAACGCAGGCAAAAAATCTTTTGCAGCTCGGGCTATCTGATAATCTATGATTGACCTCAATCAAAGTAAGCATTGTACATTATCTTTTATACACTACTATGAATCTTATACAATTGTAATACATAGTTTTTCGCTTCGGTAATTATTTGAGAAGCTGAGGCGTTTGGACTGCAGACTACGGAGACTGGGGATGGAAGGTTACGGACTGAAGCCTGAAGACTGATGGCTACGGACTGATGACTGAAGACGGAAGTTTGCCGTCAGAAGATGTTAGGCTGTGGACTGAAGACCATAGGGTGAGGACTGATGACTGAAGGCTACGGACTGAAAATGGAAGGCTGCAGACTGAAGGCTGTGGAGACTGGGGACGGAAGGTTGCGGACTGAAGTCTGAAGACTGATGGCTACGGACTGATGACTGAAGACGGACGGCTGCGAACTGAAGAAGGAAGGGTGAAGGCTGCGGACTGAAGACGGAAGGCTGCGAACTGAAGAAGGAAGGATGAAGGCTGCGGACTGAAGACGGAAGGCTGCGGACTGATGACTGACGGCTGCGGACTGAAGACGTAAGACTGCGGACTGAAGACGTATAGATGCGGATTGAAGACTGAAATCTGCGGACTGAAGAAGGAAGGATGAAGGCTGCGAACTGAAGACTGTGGAGATTTTTGACGGAAGGTTACGGACTGAAGTCTGAAGACTGATGGCTACGGACTAATGACTAAAGACGGATGGCTTCGAACTGAAGAAGGAAGGGTGAAGGCTGGGCACAGAAGACTGAAGGCTTCGGAATAAAGACTGAAAGCTGTGGTCTGAAGTCTGCGGACTGATCCCTGGAAGCTGCTGACTAAAGACTGAAGGCTGCGGATTGATGACAGAAGGCCGAAGTCTGAAGAATGAAGCCTAAAGGCTAACGACTGAAAATCGAGGACTGAAGCCTACTGCAGATAGCCTGGAAGTTGCTGAATATACCTTAAAAGAGGAAGCTTCAGAAGTCGGGAGCTATAGTGCGGAAGTTTTTCATTGTCCATTGATGATAATATCAACTAACTCTTGTTCGTCAATAACTGTCTTTGATGCAATAGACCGCATTGCAACTGCATAGCTTAAACTGGACTCATTTGTCTGAAGAGTGCGAGCTCGCAACTGCCGATATATTTCTTGAAGAGTTGCTATATGGCTCAGACGACATATTGGGGAACGGGGACGGTCGCAGCATTCGTTGATCAGGAGAGACTTGTAGTAGAGAGAATTTTCATTTCCACATCGTCTTTGGTCTTTTTTTTACAATAACCGAGCCATTCTTCGTTCTCTATCCCTTCGTAAACGAAGTGCATGTCGCATTAGAGAGCCGTTATCCGATGTTAAGTATTTCCTCAAAAAAATGGACGATATCGACTGGGTACAACTGGGACTGGGTAAACACATCATCTGTTCATCATCAACAAAATTTTGAATCAGAAGTTTCGAATTTGAATACATTCTGGGTTGGACCGAATGATGAAGCAGAAGAAGCTCTCATGGGTCTCCTTCCAATAGTAACAACCGATGTGAGGCTGGGTTTCCGGCTGACAATTACGCAACAAATAGAAACGGACTGGACGCAGCTCCAGACCTTCGCATACAGTTGTCGGACTTTAAACCTAATTTGAATGATATTTTAAGTAAATACGTTAAAAATGCTTTATAAATATTTTAAACCCCTTAAAATAATTATTTTTATTTCTTTTCTTGCCAACATAGGAGCCTTCATACACCACTTCAAGGAACGATGTTTTCTGGTAATATCAATATGGAAGCCAAAAAAGTTTGATCACTTAGGGTTGCGTGGAAGGAACAAATTGCAAACCTCTGGTCTGGGGCATTGCGGGTTCGTCGACTATCAAGAAGCCTCGCATTTCACTGAACAGTGGTTCCTTTTTGGACTCTTAGCCTCTTCATTTCTTCGCGGTTGCAGTTTCCGCTTTATAAGCCCCACCAACTTCCCTTCGATTGTGAGTAAGCCGATGACAATAAAAACTCCCAACGAATCGATTTAAAGTTTGCCAATCACAACTCTGCTTCTACTTCTTACGCTCCTCCTTAAGAATGCCATAACAAAATAAACGCATTTACATAACTCACCCAACTTATCGTTCGGGTTAATTGAATTTTCGAAAGCACATGTGTTTCCCATAAGCACAATCCTCCGCCCCCGCCACCGCCTTCTCCGCATACAACGAGTCCCCGTCCAGGCGAAGGTAAACATAATTAAACGCCTTCACACCTCTCCTCGCCCTCGCCCGTGGGTTCCTTCAGGTTCTTCCTGGTTTTTCAGCAGCATTTTCCTGCCTTTTTTGACGCCACTTCTCGTCATCGGAAGGCGTATAAATGCCATAACACCGTATTGACAACTGAAAACATAAGCAACGTCAACACAAAAAATTAACTCTCACGCTGCTGTGTGTGTGTGGGCGATGATGATGGGGTGGGGGTGGGGTTTGCAAGGAAAAATCTCGTATAATTGATTCGGGGAACGCACTTCGGTCTCTCTCTCTCTCTCTTTAGATCACCATGTCGCTCAACTTTCGCTCAGACTTGGCACCCGCCATAAAATGCCTATCCCATCCCCTCCCCAAGGGTGGGTGCGAATGGGTGGTCCATAAAAAATAATGAAATGTTGATTTTTCCGAAAAATACATTACAAAATCAGACTCCAAGTCCAACTGAACAGTTCTCACACAAAGTTCCACATCCGCCGTTCGAGAGGCGGGGTGCAACCCCTTCCTCGCGCCGGCACTGCCGGCTGCCACCCTTGGTTAACGCATTTATGAGTTACTCCGTCTCGAGAGCTGGGCGAATGGGGTGGCGAAAAGTTTGACATTAAATGAAATAGTCACCTTTTGTTTAGCTCTGCTGACGATGATGATGATGAGGATGGGGATGGGGATGGTGCCGGTGTGGGTGGCGCGGCGGTGTAGGTGCTGGGCGCTTTGTAATTGAAAATCACAACTCATGTAAAATGTTCCTCAGCACCCACCCTCCTTCCTCCACAACCGTTTTGACGTTCATTTTCAATTTTCCAAAGCACTATCGCTAAACGATGAACACTAGCCCGTTGATGGTTGGGGCGGGGGTGGGTTCGTCTCTCGCACGAAAACCAAATCATCATCTTTGGCAGCGGGTTGATGGGCAGTGGGGGCTTTGAATCAATTGTTTCTTCAGGAACAATACGATATTATATGTGTGTTGTGCGCAAAACAAAACATTATTTCTCTCGTACGTACGTAAGCAGATACGTGCCGTGCCTATTGTGTGCTCCCTTTGGGCGGGGTGATGATGGCTTGTGTGCCCGGGACGATGGTGGTTGTAACGATCTGGCAGTCGCCGTCACATCGACATGATACGCTTAAAAGCCACCCGAAAAGGAAACGGCAAAGTTTCAATCAGATTGGAGAGCAGGAGCCTTCCTGCCAGTCGTCCCTTTTTTGCCCCCCCCCACCCCCTGTGCTTCTTCACACACAATTCAAGCACACGTGAGCCCGTGTGAGTGTGTGTGTGTGGAAAGGATGAGCGGATGTGTTCTTGTCTTTTTTTCATTTTTTGCCGCTTCTTCTGTGCTCAACTTTAGTTACAAATGTTCGGAGTTGTATGGATACATCCGTGGATGAATGCTGAATGGTGTAGGCTCGTACGGGGAGCAAGAGATAAAGGTCCCTCGACGTCCCGGCGTTGGGTGCTGCCTCGCAATGAACGGCTGCCGGGTTGAGAGTTGTATCACAGTGTTTTGTGTGTTCAACTTTTGTGGCGATACGTGTTCTCATTCTCGTTTTCGTTTCAGGCCACCCATCCACAGCTCGTTCGTTCGTGTGGTGAATCAACAGGTACCCCGTACTTGTATCATCATTTCACATTTGATATCTTTAAATCGTATCCTCTTGTGGTGGAGTTTTCACATCCTTCTTCACCGGCTCACACACACTGGAGCAAACCACCCCAGAGACAAGCACACTCACGATCAAATCGAGTTGTCCTCCGCTGTGGTGGGTGGTTTTCGAAGGAAGGATGTTTTATTATATTAAATGTCTGTAAATCAGTTTTTCAATTGTTTCTTTGGTTTTGCCAATCCTTGGTTACAATGCGATTTCCTGGTGTACTTCAAAGTTGCCATTTAGCACACCGTTCTCTGGCAATACGACGAACTGTGGTTAGTTGGCTTGCGCGCGATGCGAAGCAAACAATTGACGATTGACTGGGTGGCGGCAGTGGGAGGGCGTGGAGTTTTGCAAGTTTGCTAGTTTTGTTATCGTAGTTGACGGTGTTTTTAACCCTGTTACGAGTTTCTCTGTGGCCAGTGGAATACATCCTTTGTGAAATTATATTAATTAACACAATCATTGCGAGAAGGCTGCTCTTTGAAACGAAAGTTTGGCACCACTGCAGTGGGAGTTTCAGGGACGTTGAAATGTCACTTTTTTTTTATCAGAAATTATAACTTTGTGAAATGGATTTAATATAATTAATTAGGATCACACAATTTTAAAACGTGTGTTCCGTTTCGGCGGTAGAAAGTTAGCATTAATCGCACCATTCCAGCAGATGCCGGTGCTGCCAAATTTACTCGCATATGACAATTATTTTCCACATTAAGACAATCTATTGCAAGTGTTTAACACAAGAAAGACGCCAGAGGTGGTAGTTTTAATGAATTTACTGCCACGTTGATTGCAGTACTTCTCCACTTGGGGGCGCCACCTTAGAATAGGACATCATCTGTTGCGTCGTCCCTCTGACGAGCAGTCCAAAACAAAAGGCAAGCATAAAACACAAGGCTTTCATAAGAAACCGAATATAAAAGAGGGATTATGGGATTATTAGTCTAAGAGTCCACAGTCAATTTTGGGCGGGAAAGTATAACCAAAAGAAAAAGCAAAAAGAAAGGCCTCCAAAAATTAAACTCAAATGGCAAAGTCTGGCAGCGATTAGTTGTAGATGAGGTTGGTAATTGTACGTTGAGAACGTGCTTTTTCCAAAATCTGGATTTTTGTTATTCAGGTAGGCCTCGCTTATTGCGTGTTCGTATAAAGCGGCCTCGTTTTAAAGCGTTTCACTTTTTACAGCCCATTTTCGTTTTGCACGGAAAAGAACTCGTTTTAACCGAAGGTATTGGGTCTTTAACTTAATTCGTGCGGTTTGCTAAGAGATGGCGTAACTTGCATTATTCCATTGGAACATGCGTTGGAAAGCTACTGTCATTGTACGTCACAACAATAATTTTTTTTTCACTCAAATAAGTCGAACCTTTTGCCTGAAAAAGTGTTTTTGCGGGGAGTTCTTCTTCATTACTTTAATATGAAGAAGACTGCTGCCGAAAGTCATCGTAATTTGGTGGAAGTTAATGGTGAACATGCGCTAGCTGAGCGAACGTGCCAAAAGTTTTGATTTTGGCTTGGAAGAAGATGAACGTCCTGGGCAGCCAAAAAAGTTTGAAGATGAAGAACTGGAAGCATTACTCTATGAAGATTGTTGCCAAACACAAGAAGAGCACGCAGAATATTTGGGTGTCATTCAAGCAGACATTTCAAAACGCAGCTCAAGCCGAGGGACGTCGAAAGGCGGTTCTGCATGTCGGAAATGCTGCTGGAACGCCACAAAAGGAAGTCATGTTTGCATCGGGTTGTTACTGGTGATTAAAAATGGATCCATTACGACAACCCCAAGCGCCAAAAATCACATGTGAAACCCGACCAATCAGCCAAATCAAGGGCAAAGCCGAATATCCATGGCGCGAAGGTAATGCTCTGTATTTGGTGGGATCAGAAGGGTGTGCTAAAACCGGGTGAAACCATCAATAGACAACGCTACCGAACACAATTAATCCGTTTAAAGAGAGGAGTACCCGAAAAACGCCTGGAATATGCGACCGGACACGAGGCAATAATTTTCCATCATGACAACGCTCGGCTCCACGTTGCTATTCCGGTTAAGAACCATTTGGAGAACAGTGGATGGGAACTTTTACCCCACCCGCCTTATAGCCCAGACCTTGCCCGTTCTGACTACCATATGTTCCGGTCGATGCAGAACGCCCTCACTGAAATACGGGTCACATCAGAGCAGAATATCAAAAATTGGCTTGATTCACTCTTGGCTGCCAAGCCGGCGCAGTTCTTTTGGCATGGGATCCACAAATTGCCAGAAAGATGGGAAAAAGTCATAGCTTCAGATGGGCAATACTTTGAATAATACTATTGCACAAGTGTCTCTTAAATAAATGCTCAAATTTTTAAGAAAAAAAAAGAATTAAGTTGTAGACAGACTGCCCATCGTAGGCCCCATCGTCTTAAGCGCAGACAACCCTTGCAAGAAAGAAAAGATAGTGATGTGGTATTGAGAACGGTCACCTTTAATGCAACGACCGACCCTAATTTGACCGCAGCAGTCTACAAGGGACCTGTGAATTGGCCGGCTAGATCATGAAGGTAGAGCTGGGTGAGAGATTCTTCTTGAACATAGATTGAGGTAACGGCGGTGAGGACAAAAATACCACTGTCAGGCAGAATGTTCCCGACGAGTAGATTTTCAGTAGCTTTTGTCACAATCAAAAAAAAAATGAGACCCCTTTGAATGCGCCAACAACAGAGGACTAAGTCTCCTTAACATCCCATACAAGATCCCTTCTGCTTCCCATGTGGGAAGTCCATCATCGACCAGATCCTCACACCACCAATGCAAATCGACACCCTCCACCGACACTTTCAACCGCTGACAGCGTGCTATACAGTGCCATGTGAAGTTTTGACATTGCTGCCAAACTCGTCAGGTTGTGCAGGATGGAACTCTCGCTGCTACATCAAGGTCGGGATCGAATTCACCGAGACCTTCAATATCAAAAAAGAGGAGAGAGACAAACAAGAGGTATGATCTTCCAAAAGCCCGTACAATTGCTGGCGCACGAGGACGACATTGACGCGATTCGTCGAACACAGCGAGCCGTCAGAGGGCAAAGCGAAGTATGTGCTGTCCTCAAGAAAGGACATACAATGGGCACAAGGGCACTACGTGTCCATTGTAACGTCAGCATTAGTAACGAGACTCTTACTCTGCGTTTAATCTCGTTACTTTTACTATCAAGATTAGTAACGAGATCAAACGCAGAGTAAATCTTGCCAACCGCGGTTCCTATGGGCTCAAGAGGCAATTGAGTAGTAGAGCCACCTCTAACTCTAACTTTATATAAGACCTTCATCATCCCAGGCCGGCTGTACTACGCGGAGGCATGAATAATCTCAAAAGCGGAGAGGAAGTCCTTTGTCTCTTCGAGAGAAAAGTTCTGCGTTCAATCTTTGGTCATGTTTGCGTTTTGGAGGAGAAGATTTAACCACGAACTTTACGGTCTGTACAGCTACATGAGCCTAGTCAGACGTCTACGGATCCAACACAGAAGGTCAACATGGCCCAGCCCATGTAGAGCGTATTAACAACTCAGCTCCGGCCTGCAGAGTCTTCGACTCCGATCCTGTGGGACAATGCTACAGAGGACGCCCGTGTTTAAGGTGACGCACCCAGGTGGAGAAGGACCTAAACCAACTTGGCGTGCGACACTGGATGCAGCTAGCCAGAGACCGTGATTATTGGAGAGGCTTGTTGGTGGAGGCCAAGGATAAAGAAGAAGAATAACTTAAGCGAATATAGGATATGTCGTTAGTGTACTTTACATGCAAACAAAAACACGTCTGTGGTAATAATAACGGTCGCCCGGATAATAGCGGCAAATGTTTGAACTTCGTACATATGACTGAAGTAGGTCCGTAAATCGGAACGTCGTACAGCGTCGTCGCACTGGCTTGAGTCTGAGAGCAGCGCTGGCGCCAACGTGTCGTGTACGTGTTTTCAGTGCAGTGGATGGAGTACTGTCACCGATTCAACCACGCAAAAGGAATAACTTAGTGTTGAGGGAAATGACACCGAAGTCATCTCTCGTCCTTTGATTCAAAGGTTGACAATGGTTAAGGATCAGATCCTGGAAGGTCTCTACGCATCCGAAAAAATCATACTCCTAGACGATGAAGCTTGAACACACGATTTAGAACCATAATGTTGGTAGCTTTGTCAAATGCTCAACCATACTGTGACACAATTGACCATGAGTGCCATGAGACCCCGAACTGTTCAACAACATGATTCCAGCCAGACTAGACCTAAGCATCCAACGCCTTAAGTACATGGGTCATGTCTTCGATTCCGAGTGGGAGATCCCATCAGAGGACGCCAGCACTTAAAGTGACATTAGCAAGTGGGGAAGAACTCCTATCATCATGGTAGTCGCAACTGCAGGCAGGTAACTGTAGAGGCTTGTTACAGGAGTCAACGTCTGACTGTAGCTCTACATAAAGAAGACGACTCCGAAGAACCCAACTAAACCAACTGCATTCCTGTACAAAATGGACAGCGTGTTGCCGACAATAAGACGTGTTCTGGCACTCAGGCACCTAAAGTAATAAGGGACATGACAATTTTCTTAGATCGTTAAAGAGTTTAGAATTCTCCGGAATTTTCCCCAATGAACGTGTGCCTTGACCCTGCTTGGGGCGCATAGCTTCACATGACAGAAATGCGTTAAAAACGCTTATCCCATCACAAAGCTTCCCTCAATTAAGATGCGCCCTGTAAAGTCCAAGCAAAACAACCAACCATTGTCCAACAAGTCTCAACTCTCTTGGTGTCAAGGCTTCGCAAGGATTTCAATTTCCACAAACTCTCCAACTATTTCCACACTCGCCCCAGCCCAACCCAACCGGCGACGACGACGTAAACCCTACGATTTCGATAAATTGGAAAATATTACAGAGTTCACGAGGAAAAGGACAACCCGACACGACAAGATGCGAAACGCCACACTCACCATGTCCATGAAGATAAATGTCCCCCCGAACGAGGACCTCACCAACCACCACCGCCAGCGCCACCGACTCACAAGGACGCACAAATTTCCCCAACAATCGGATCTGGAAACTTTCTAAATCAGCGAGCAAATTCGAAAACTTAAGACTCGCAATGATTTATAAACACATGTCCGACGAGCTGGAAGCAGAAGGAATGCGCCCCAACTCCGTGCCAACGGCAACCCTCTCGACCAGAACCACCTGTCCACTTGTGACCACTGCAAGCCAAGCCGTGCGAGTGGAACGGCTGGTGGAGGAGAAAAATCATTCGCCAGCACACATTGCTCTGTCGGAGCAGTCGCCAGGGGAATACACTCATCTTGTAATAGTTTTCCAGCCCGCCACCACCGCCGGGGGACGACGATGTCTGTTGCTTCGGTTGGTTTAGTGCCTGCGCCGCACTAAAACTGGAAAAATTATGGCCGAAATGAGAATTTAATCGAAATACGTGTAGAAAATGAAAATTCGGTTCGGCTGTGGCTGAGGTGCACGGGCGAAATGTGAAAACCGTTCATGAATCTTTGAGGAAGTCATCGTCAGAAGATATCACCTCGGCTCCATTTGGCAGAGCGGCCGCGCCGCCGCCGGCACAGACAGAGCGGGCATTCGTATGACTGTGGGGGAGCATCACACGGCCAAGGAGCTGCTAGCTGCACAGCGCACAGGATGCGGCACTGAGACATATTCCCAAATGATGCAGTTAAATTGTTTATTCTCTCAATGTTACGACGGTGCAAGGATGACGTTGGATGTCTTGCCGCTGCTTGCGAGTGGCTCTTGCTGAGACGGAGCATGGCCGCACCTCTTCGCCGTTACCGACATCCACTCGGAAGTGCAACATAAAGACGGAATTATTATTTATCTTATCGTGATGTTATTTACGTGACCTTAAGGATGCAGTTTCTTTCTCGTTTTGTTGGAACTTTTCTTTGCATTTTTTCTTGCTGTTGCATGACTTGGATACGAAGCAGAGTGGATGTACACCCTTTCCCAAACTCTGGATATGGTAGTGTTAATCAGTGTCACTCGAGGTTAGGGGTAACAAATTCTGTTCACAAAAGGGACGACTTCATTTTACAACACTTTCCTGATTTGGGCGAAGAGCCTGTCAAAAAACATCCATGCTTTCGAACAAAGCAATGAAGTGTCGAGAGAAAATACGTTAATCAAAACCTCCAAAATGGAGAAGAGCTGAGTGCAAACAATCACTTAGTGAGTTCACTGTGTTGTGACGAGGAACAGATCCATCGGTTGGCCGAGAAAGTAACAATCCGCTCTTCAGAAGAGTGTGCATCGAAGCGACATCTATGTGAAGAAACGAATGTCATGTTCAACTGACACATTGCATATAAATATGACACTTATTATACAGTGAACGCTCGATACAGTGAACATCGATACTGTGAACAATCCAATGTAGTGAACACACAATATTTTATACAGTCTATTCTAAATAGTCAACAGAACATATCTCGATATAGCGAACCTATGTTTTTTTCTCATTTTCGTTGAACATTTCGGTGATCAAAAACACGTCTATAATCATTTGTGGACAGTCTCCAGTTCGACGAAATAGCTCTCAGTAGACTACGCAACTATTTAGCGTCTAATGCTAACACAGTGGCTGCGGATATAACGGGACTAGCATAAACGGCAGTCGACTTAAATGATTTTAACGAAAATCAGGTATCTTCAGATATTGAAGAAGACGAAAACCAAGGAGAAAATGAAGAAGAACCAGATGTAAAGGGCTGTTGATGTTGTTTTGAATAAAACACAAATTATTTAGGAAATTATTGTCATTTCCTTTTATTTATAAATAATATTGGTATGGTTCAATTATGTATGGTACAAAATATCGGCCGAACGGCCGCCGCGACTTCGGCGGCACCCCTCCATTCGATGGTCCACATTTTCGATGACGCTGAAGCATAATTGAGGTTCTATGCCGTTAATGTGCCGAATTATCTCATCCTTTAGCTCTGGAAAAGGACAACCCGACCAACAAGATGCGAAACGCCACACTCACCATGTCCATGAAGATAAATGTCCCCCCGAACTAGGACCTCACCAACCACTAACCACCGCCACCGACTCACAAGGACGCACAAATTTCCCCAACAATCGGATCTGGAAACTTTCTAAATCAGCGAGCAAATTCGAAAACTTAAGACTCGCAATGATTTATAAACACATGTTGGCTTATCGACGTACACCTTTTATTTCAAATAACCCCAAAGAAAAAAAATCCAACGGTGTCAAATCACATGGCCACACGGCCATTGAATTTGTCACGCAAAAGAGCCATTGTTTCGTTAGCTGACGATATGCATTTTGATTTGAACGCCCATTTTCATAATAAGCCTGAATAACTGTAACGCGTTGCTCGATTGTGTATCCTTCCATGGTTCAAATTGAGTTAGTCTGAAATTGAGAAATGTCAAATGAAATGCAGAAAAAAACTTGACGTTTAGGTGTGGTTCACATTCAACATCGGCCCGTAGATCAGTCGTCTTGAGATGCTGTTCAATTATTACAGAATGTGTCATTTTTTGCGTTATATTTATTTATTTTTTTTTTCTTACGGACAAGTTGTTTTTTTTTAATAAAATATTATTTTTATTTATATTAAATAGAACTCTATTCTATTCTGATGAATTGTACGTAAAAGCAGTGCTCATTTTGATAAAATCTTCTTCAGGGCGTCCACGATCGTTACAATGAACAATCTCGTTACAGTGAACATGACCGGTTCAATATATTGAGCGTCTACTGTATTTTAAGTAAAGGGTGATTTTTTAAAAGCTATAGGAAAGTTTTTTAAGAGAAAACACATAAAATTCAGAAAAATGCGTGAAATCTTTATTTGAATCGATAGTACGGTCCATATAATTGAATGTTTGAAGATTATTTCATGCAAATGTTGACCTTGACTGCGCCTCAAATGGTCCATCCGCTTAGTCCAATTTTGGCATACTCTTTCCAACATTTCGGCCGGTATCTCACGAATAAATGCTTCAATGTTGTCTTCCAATGCGTCAATTGAAGCGGGCTTGTCTGTATAGACATGAGCTTTAACATAGCCCCACAAAAAATAGTCTAAAGGCGTTAAACCGCACGATCTAGGCGGCCAATTGACCGGTCCCGAACGTGAAATAAAATGTTCACCGAACTCGCCTCTCAATAAGTCCACGTGTGGCATGTGGCACCGTCTTGTTGAAACCACATGTCATGCAAGTCAAGCTCTTGCATTTTGGGCAAAAAAAAGTTGGGCATCATCTCACGGTAGCGCTCACCATTCACAGTTACGTTACGATTCGCATCATATTTGAAGAAGTACGGTCCAATGATGCCACCAGCCCATAAACCGCACCAAACTGTGACTTTTTCTGGATGCATTGGTAGCTCTTGCAATGCTTCTGGCTGATATTCACTCCAAAATCGACAATTCTGCTTATTTACGTACCCATTGAGTCTGACCATAACTGACCATAAAATGGAAGAAGCCCGCGATGAACTTTCTTAACAGAGAACGCATTTTGATACTAAAATTCAATAATTTGCAAGCGTTGTTCGTTTGTGAGACGATTCATGGTTAAATTATAGACCAAACTGAAGATGTTTGACAGAGAAACAAAACACGAAACTTGCGTCAGCTGTTTAAACCAGTGTTGCCAAAAAGATAATTGATAAAAAATCGACATTGCAAAAATGTTTTAGTGTCGCCATCTTGGCACTAGACTCCTACATAATCAAATCCAGGCTTTTGTGGATGTACATAAATGCCTACAGAAGCTTAAGGAGTTGAGCAGGAGGAGCAGCTGCATATCTGGCCATACGGGGATAAGAGAAAATAAAATCGCCGACTTCCTTAGGCCCGAAACAGGCCCAGAACCGGACAGAAAGCTGGTTCAAAACTCTTGAGTCCATGCAACGAAACGTGGTTTGATGCACATTTTAATATGAGCAACAACAACCTTCATTTCCTTAAAGGCTTCCTAACAGGGTGCCGTAGACTCAGGGAGCACCTAAGGAAATAAGGGGTATCAGAAGAAGGACCCTCTCAGACTCTGTTTAGAATCTAATGAAATTCCAGAACATATACCGGGATTTTGTGGGGCAATAGACACTACACTACATTTCAAATGCGAAGCCGAGGTAGACACAATCATTGATCACCTCGAGGTTATAGCCGCCCATTGTGACGCTCTGTCCGAGAAGTTGATGTTGTATGTCCTATCTAGAGGGCAGCATATAATTCGCTTTGTTCTCATTCACCGCTGGACCCATTTCCGTCTTATTCCAAGCAAGCGCCTCATTGAGCACTTCCTGTGTTCTGCCAATCGCGTCACTGTCATCGGCTTATGGTAACCGCTGCATGGACTTTTCGAAAATCTTGCCTCTAGTGTTGGCGTGTGTATCTTGCACGATTTTCTCTAGGATTATGTCACACTGCGTATACTTGTCTAAATCATTTGTTGACAATGAAGACCTCTATGAGTTCGTTAGCCACTTTGATGGAACAGCGAGAATTCTCCATCGTCGTCCTGCGTAACCTGCGTAGTCCGAGCGGAATGTCAAAACTAGACATGGCGTATTTATGCACGCTGCAATTAGGAACGATAGTTCAGACCAGCAATGAAGTATGATAGAGATGCCCACCTCTCTTGCAACAACTGTGCTGTTTTCTAAAGCCAACGAAAGAGAACGGCACTCACGTTATTTCGTGAATAACCGTCAAAAATACATGAATAACTGTCAAAAAGTCTCTGCAATTCGTCGATGGACATTTCTGGTTCAGACTGAACCCTAACAAAATTTAAATCCATTCATGACACCATCTTTTGTGTGTTCACTTGTCTCACGTCGAAAGCCGATAAACAGATCTGAGCTATCACTTCTCCGACAGAAACTCAATCAGCTTTCATTCGTGAAAGTCGCTTGAGCGTCAACCGCAACTGATTTGCCATCATTCGTCAAGTGGCGCCAAGTCATAGTCAATAGTGAATTGCTCAAGACTGCGTACATCTGGCGGCATTCTGTGCATTGACTAAAAGCACACCTCCAACTCGTAACGGCCACTATCGATCCGCACACAGTTTGCACAGCTTGTGTGGCAGGGCTGAAGCTGTTGAGAAAGGGTCTCAGATCAATAGATTTCAATGTCAAATTGGCCTTTAAAGTCAAGTCTTACTAAATGGAAATGGGGTTAAGTTCATTCGGGCAAGTGGAGTGTCACCACAGTTTCTCGAAAGAATAGGATGCGTGGGCATCTTTCGTTCATTCACACGGAATAATGTTGTAGCTTACTAATTAATTTTGTGTAGACTGATGTGTGCCACATCTTTCACGGAGGCAATGAATTCTCCACCAACTGATGTGGCCAGTGCGGACCAGTTGCTTGTAGATGCTTACATTACACATGAGATAACTGAGATCACCCTTTTCTCCTTCTTCACATCGAGCTTTGTATGACTTTCAGCGCTGTCTTGTTGAGACCACAGCTCGGATATATCGATTTTGCCGAACTCTGGCCACAGAAGGTTGGTTTAACTAAGACCATTGACGGTAACGTTGTCTCCTTCATATGGCCGATGTCAATTAATGGCAACTGATTGTGGATGCACTGATTCCGTGCTCGCGCCCATAGCTGTTGATATGGCCGCTGGGCCTGACCTCTTCCTTCGAAGATGATTTTTTGGCCAAAATTCAGATTTTCGGCAAATATTTTGTTGTTGTGTTCATCCAGCTTCAATTCTTGAGTCATCTTAACCTTATACGGATGAAGGTGAAATTAACCTGGACGACCGTCTAGCTGTGCCCAGTTCCGCTGATCGACGTCAAAGCTTCATTCACACTGGTTCTCAGTGTTCAACTCAGGCTGGTTGGTCGCTTAAGGTCCAAGGGAGGGTTTTTTTGTCGGAGCCTTTTAACACTGCATTGGAGCACTCAGACTCATAAATTGTTTTATTGTACTGCCATTTAATTTTGATGTAGTTTCGTGGTCTTCCAGCAGGCGCTTCTGTGATGAACAACCTACATCATCAGCTCTCAGCATTCAGCACCAAAGACCTGTCGCTTAGGCCAAGCACAAGTTTGGCGAACTTGTAGTGTCCCCTCTGTATGCCTGTAAATCGTCTGCAGTCTTTTCTGCCAAGGGATAACAAAAATTCCGCGGCTTTCTTTCAGACACTAGGGAACATACGCTTGTTCTGTCTGCTTCCTGGAGAGTCATGCCACCTCCGATTGTGTTCTCGAAAGGCCCAACCATCGATCTAAGCTCTATCCAAGGACGCAGGTAGACCCAGTACAGATCCACCTCCGATTGTGTTCTCGAAAGGCCCAACCATCGATCTAAGCTCTAACCAAGGACGCAGGTAGACCCAGCACAGATCCAGGTCCTGTGCATGTCTCCTCTGATCCTTATCTAGCCTGTTCATCGGTAAAATCATCTCCAGCGATCCCGGGGTGACCCGGTCTCAGCGAATTATGACTGCGACAGCATTTCTTTCCTGGCTCATTTCCAGCGATCCAGTGGTGACCCGGGACCCAGACAAGTCTTAGTGAATTACGCCTGCCGATCCAATTCAAGAGGACTTCCTGAACTGTCCTGGACGTGGTTAAAGGATTGAGCAAGGCCTTAAGTACAGCTTTGCTGTCACTACATACACAGATACTCTTTCCCTTCCACCTGTTCTTCACAACGTAGTTCGTGGCCTTTAGGATCGCATAGGTTTCCGCTTGGAAAACTGACGCAAATTTGAGGTGGTACAGTCTAATGCCGTCCTCCACGAAGGCGCCAGCGCCAGATCCTTCATCTGGCTTCTTTAAGACGGAAGATGCCCTTGACAGTGCACCCAATTATGTAAATATCACGTGGGGGGAGATGAAGTAGTGCATCATGTGAAGAGCCAGGCGTACTAGGGAAGGTCCCTATGCAGCCGGGACAGACAGTTCTCTGAAGCTTAGTGAAAGCAGCAGTTACGTATTTACGTGAAAGCGCATTCCACCAAACGACCGATGCGTAGGAGAAATGGGGTCTTATCATGGCCGTATGGATCCAAAAAGATTCTTTTAAGTGATAGACTCCAAGACTTACCGAGAATCCCTTTACACTGGCAGAAAACTGACAGCGCCGTGGCGATTTTTATAACACCCAGATATTCGGTTTCATCGGAGAAAGGGGTGGTGACGCCTTTTTGTTTCAGTTCAGTCCGACCAGTCAATTTCCTCCTCCTGGTGAAGAGAACGACTGATGTTTTAAGAGTGTTAACTGGAAGTCCATTGCTGATACATAAGCAGTCGATCACGCCTAGCACACACCCTCTAGGCTCGATCAGACAGACAGTACGGCTACGTCATCCACATAGGCCTGGGCGTAGATGTTATTGCCGTTGAAAGTATCAAGCAGAGAGTAGCAGTATCCGGAGAGTAGCAAAGGAGACATGACACCGCCTTGCGGGCAGCCACTTTTTACCACCGCTCTTACACAATGGCCACAGTTCACATCCGTAATTAAAGTGCTATTCAGTGGCATTGCTTGGATAGACAGCACTTATGATTCGTTAACATGTGCTCTCCAAAGGAGTGTACTCACGCTTAAATTTGTCCACTGTGCGACGAAGTCATGATGACGAGGCCATGATGACGACCGACCTCACGACTAAGTTCACGTTGCGTATCTACAACTGAGCCGGAATTTCGATAAAAAAGTTTAATAACTGCCGCTCGAAAGTTTAGGTTATGAAATGGCAAACCTTCACTGCATCCAAGCTCAATCAAAGGCTAGTGAAAAGGGGATCCAGATCGGAAATAGCGTTTCGATTGAGGTGGCGATTGGAAGAGATGTGTGGGATGCGCATGAGCACTCGAATATTCGCAGTTCACCTCTAGACAAGACCTCTAGACTAACGGAAGCCGGCATGAACTCTGGAGTCAAACTCAAGGCATTTGTCGGGGTTTTCCCCGACTCCTGCCTTAAGGTCAGCTTAGAATCCAACTCGCTCCCATTCAAACGTCACCCAGATCTGAGTCGCCGGGCATTTCGAGGGTGGCGAGAAGGGAGCAGACCAGCAGATCTCTACACTACTGTGATCTTGAAGTCTTCATCAGCCCACGCATTCGCCTGATTGACTGTACGACTGAAGCCCATTCAGGAAATCGACACAATAGTGTCGAGGGTCGGTCAAACCGCTGGCATAAGTGTCGGAAGGTGGAGCTGGGTGCTATGCTTCACACGTCCTAGGTCTTTGGACGTCTGACTGGACTCATGTCACTCAACAGCCCCTGCCTCCTTCAGCGCCCAGCCGCACTCCTGATTGTACACATTTAACTGTTTAAGTAGCTCCACTCCAGTTCATTCCATTCCACAGCCAGTGGCACTTCTAAAACAAAATCGAAATTCCGATTCAAACTGTGTTCCTCTGAAGCACAGCGTCCAGTTGCCAATCTCCACCGAAGCACCCTCAACAAATTGGCTCCCATGCAAATGGACGAATGCGAATGCGAAAGCCACTGCAACTGGTCTGAAGTGGAATGCCACTTCCGCATTCGCATCCCCATTCTCCCCGTCCATCGCAAACAATCAACTCGATCCCCATCATCCTTAAACACAAACAGTAATTATCCTTGAATAACGGAAGCAGGAGAACAAAAAAAACGAACACAAATTAATGCCACAGTTGCATCGATAACTTCGTGTAAATATTGAGCAGCAAACAGTATCCTGTCAGTCGGTGTAAACCAGATTAATGGACTATTGTCACATTCCCGAGCATCTCTTCATGCTCCTCCTCTCCCATCACCGTCGGCATCACCATCGTCATCCTCATTATCACATCAACCGCTCGGCCTGTCGGACGCATCAATGCGATTGCGAATATGCGTTAATTATTTATTAATAAAAGATACGCGCCATTCAATTACCATAATGATTCGTTTAATTAAAAAATTCCCCGGGCATATGGGTCGATCGTAGGAAACTGTAAGCCACCACCTGTGGTGGCTGTTTGTCGGTCGAGAGCAGAAGTACCTGTTGTTCCTCGCCGCCAGCAATCGGCCGACACCATCCACACACCGTCCACACCTCCCACTTCCCCGACGTCAGCCATGCATGATTCATTAAAGCAATTTGTTCCCACCCCTCCAGCGGTGAAGCACCGTGCGTCGTAGTTGCCATTGTCGGGCGCACTTAATTGGTGCTGTTGCAGCGTGGAGTTCTGCAGGCGGATTGGGCGCTAATCGCTGTGTCAACTCGGGTCAATGGGCTGCTCGTCGGCGGTGCTCTTTAGAACGCATCAAAGCGTCCAATCTAACCAGCAGCAGACAGTGGCAAACACCGAAGAAGGTCGCCTGTCGGAATTCCAGTTTCACTCCGCGCACATTTTGCGCATTCACGCAACGTACGCGTGAGTGGTGTATTTTCCCCCAGAGCCCGCATGTTTGTTTACATGAACAAAAGCCACGCTGGAGACGTCATCGAGCCACCGACACGTCACACACCCGCTCGAATGTGGTTTTACCCGCGACGACGAGACGCACAATGCGATGCGAGAAACTTCCAGCAACGCCGCGGCGAAACTCAACGCGAAATATATAAGACAAGCACAGAGACAAACCAGCCATCAGAGTGCGATCAGACACGATCAAGCAAAGTCCAAGTGACACACGGTTTCACCACACAACCAGCCAACTTCACCCGAAAAACCGTCATCACCATGAACAGCAGACGTTTAGCGACAGTCATCGCCCTGTGCACCGTGATCTGCGTACTTGAAGTGAGCCAGGCCAAGCCACTGGATCTGTACGACGACATGAGCGACCTGCTCTATGAAATGGATCTGGAGGACGTTGCGCCGAAGCAATCCGCTCGCCTGCAGCCGGAGAACTTCTGCAAGATGCCCGCTCGCAAGGGCGTGTGTCGGGCGCTTATTCCCCGCTGGAGCTACGATCCCGCCACCAAGGAATGCCGGGAGTTCAAGTTCGGCGGTTGCGACGGGAACGCCAACAACTTCCCCACCTTCAAGCTGTGCATGCAGACCTGCCAGGGCTACTGAGCCGCCAGCCCAGTGTTGCCGAGTGAATTGCTGCTCTCTCCCCCTCCCCTTCCCATTGGTGTGCGCGTGCGTGTTTTAGTATTTAAGGTCTGCTTGTGTGACAAGATTTTGTGATGATTATGTATTTATTGTTTAGTTGATTAAGTTACAAATAAATTAATGATTTTAAACAAAACAAAAAGGAGCGTCTGTCCGTGTCGTGTCTTTCAAGGGAGACCACTTTTACGGTGGGATTTCCGGTGGCTTGGATGTTGTCTCTCTCGATCGTGCTTTTCAATCAGTATTCAATTTTTGATGGACTCCTGTTTGTGATGCCTTCAGTGGGAAGCTGGAGTACAGTGCCTGCTGTGGAAGGAGTTCTCGAGTTGTGGAGTGTCCAGTCCGAGGCATCAATAGTTGAACCCAGTGTGAGCAGGTGAAGTAAACTAGGTGTTCAGAGTGAGCTTTTAAGTGAACAGCTGTGTGTAAGGCTATCCCGACTCAATAATGTCACAACCAGAGGAGTATACTTATCTAGTCGCCAGCCCATGGTTTGGCCTTACATCTAAGCTCTACAATGGGCTGCATTCAAACGGAAGTGCCATGCAAATAAATGAAAAAGCAGCATTGACGGTAAACAACCAACGATCATTCTGTAGGCTATTAGTGTCGTCCAAACTAAACGCGAACAAAATCTCGACACCATTTATGCTGTGTTGTACGCGTATCCTGGGACAAACTGTGATTCAAGGAAACTTTAGTGCAAATGCATCATCATCATCTTCTGACTCGCATGCTCAAAGGGGTCGCTGGGGTAAACCACGCACGAGAGATCTCCAGGCAACTCTATCCCCCGCCATCGACTCTAACTGATCAGGAGTTATGCCCAAGAGTAACCAGGCGAGTTTTAGGACATGATCGAACCATCTCATCCTGGGTCTGCCAAGCGGTCGCCTAACTGATGGAATCGCATTCGAGGCCTGCCTCGGAAGTCGTGATGAAGGGGACATTCGTGCCATGACCACTTCTGTTCGATGAGACAGCTCCTCAATGTTGAGGTCCGGCGATTAATTCCCACAACAGCACGGAGAAATCTCATCTCAGCAGCTTGTATTCGCGATCTTATTCTTTCGGTCATTACCCAGATTGCAAGACCGTAGGCGATAGTTGGAACAAATCCTGAGTTGAAAACCGTTTTGACACCAAGCTCAGCCTTCCTGATTACAGATGGACCAAGCTGTTTCAAAATTGACGTCAAAGCTCAGCATCACTCCTTCCATCACTGGTGAAAAGGACCCCGAGATACTTAAACTTCTCCACCTGCTTCAATAAGACTCCACAAACATGTAGTATGTGCTGATGCTGGAATGAAGGTCAAGGTGGACAAATCGGCGGTTATGGTCATCTCCAGAACGCCTGTTCAATGCAAATACATGCTCTACCGAATTCAAAAACGCCGTGAAGGTTTCTAGAAGAAATTAGCGAAGTTGAAACTGCAGTTAAAGCTCGTTCATTCGGAATGTTTGGGGTCAGCCCGAAAACAAACGAGTTTAAAAGCGGTTCTTTTTGATGAAAGCGTATAGGAAGGAAAAATGACTTTTATTAACACAAATTACTTTTAAATGTGCATTGCCGGGAGAAATTTTGATGATTTTATCCGACTTCTACATTTTCAATCATTGCGTTATTTAATTTTCGCCAATTTAATTTAATTTTTAAATAAAAAAATTTAAAAACGACTTTCTCTTTAATTCGGAACATATTTTTTTTTTTTTTCGAATTAGAGAACTGTCACTCTACTTCTTTTTCGAATGTCGCCAGACTTCATCTGAACGGTAACAAGGGTCAGTAACCAGCTGCAATGCTCTTGTGCTAGCTGTCTTGACTTTTAAAGTCGGTATTCAATTTTAAGTGGCGGCCGTGGCGTTGTGGATATGTGCGTCGACCATTACGCAACTGAAACTCGCAGCTTGGGATCGATTCCCGGCCGGGTACGCCCAAAAATAATTTTCACGGCTCCACCTCTTTTGAGTTACTGCCAATTCTCAAAGAGCGATAAATGTCTAAAGAAAAGGCTTCTCAAACTGGCCAGTAGGAGTCGGGCATAAGACTACAAACCAGAAATGAAGTATGATAGAGATGCCCAACTTCACAGCAGATTGACCCCTAGTCTATCGACGAATTTCCGAGGCTTTTTAACAGTTTTTCACGAAATAACGTGAATGCCGTTCTCTGACTGGTCAATTTGGCTTTAGAAAACGACATAAAATATGGTTGTCAAAAATGTTTAGGGGCAAGAGAGGTAGAAGGTGGCTATCTCTAGAATACTTCATTTCTGGTGTAAAGCAAGTATAAGAGACGGGGCCAAGAACACTTCCTTGCGGTACTCCAGAGTATTCGTTACCATGCTTAAAGCGAATGATCCTGTCCGACAGATACATACTGAGCAGAGCTATGGAATAAAAGACACGTTCGTACTTGATCTATGGCTATTCCTGTAACCAATCATCTCAGTTTGTGTGTACTCTGATCGCGTTGCTACACGCCACATCCACTTAATAGTCGTCTTAGGTTCTACAGAGTTGAATGCTTTATGTCTTTGGCGGGCCCCTCAACACTTTTCTTTCAGTGGCCGAATGGGCTTCTAGGAAATGCACAACCTCTCGTTGGTTTCGAGTTCCACACTTATCACTGAAAATGTATGTCATTCTGTCATCACTTGCCGTTATATAAGAAACGGAAAAAGTTCAATGTGCGTCACTACTGCCTGGGCTCGTTGGCGATCCCCCGCGATGCCAACCAGACCTTGTTGTCATCCATTCCTCGTCACTTGAGGTCGGTTTACACCTCTTTTTCGAGGATGTTCGAACGCGACGAAAATTTTTTGCTGAGACATGTGCGAACCTGTTCCAGTAATGGATCGTTGCCTTCTTAGTACTGTTTGCAGTTCTGAATTCTGTTACATTTCCTCGGGGACTTGATTAGGTCCGACACTCAAGAACACTTTCTCCAGTCTTGCCTCATAACTTACCGCCTGACTTCAACCATCAAGACTTGCCGGAGCATAATCTTTGTATTTTGTGGAACAAGACAAAACCCGAGTAGCAGTGGTCTTCTACCTCTTAGTCTAATTTAGGTTTTCGTGTTTTGGTTGGTCTTCTGCCTTCGCATTGGGCACAGGTTACATTTCTTGAACTTTCACAACCCGGTCTGATCTAACGAATACCCATTCAAAGCGAATAGGCTGCAAAACTCATACAACAAACCATATGCGTAAGTCCTTCAACTTCTGCCACAAGACGAAGTAATTAAATCACAAATGATGCAACCAACATGACCACACTTGGACCCACGGAGGTCAGTTGATCTGCTTTCTCTGCTAAGGTCGCGGGTGGACTGAGTTCTTGATGTCATCTCGAACCATTGCATAATCAGCGAAGACATAATAAAACGAAGAATATCTGTTGTAGCAGCTGAAGGAGTGGGAATCAGATTTTTTGAACTTTATTCTTCCCACTCTATCTGCCCTCTAATCTACGAATACATATATTCTACATGATGATGCGCTTCGAAATTGACTCAGGTCATGGCCGACAAGGAAACAAGGGAAGTGCATACATTATGCCAATGGAAGAGGAGTTAATTTTAAGCACCCTTTCCTCTGCAAGGCATTCCTGAGAGCTGTTCAGGACCTAGTTCCCAAACGAATAGCCTCGTTTTTGGCCGCCTCCCATTCCTGTGAAACCGATGTACCAAAATTCGCAAAGATCTCGCCAAATGTGATGTAAAAAAATCGTCTCTTCGTCTAGATTCCCTCTTCAACTTCAACTTGGACCGTTTTCCAAATGACTTTGGCATTCACCTGCTAGGAAACTTCATATTTGCTGGCATATTTGCCAACAGTCTCCCGGAAACAAACTTCACGTCGTCGGCACCAGTGGAAAGCCACCCTCCATTGCGAGAGAAACACTTGACATCCTCACAAGCGCAACGTAGACTGTGCATCAAAGCCATCTTGCCACCTGATGTGCAGATTCCACCAAAGTCATTACAAAACCACACTTCCCATTGTCGGTAATACAGTGCCTAGCCCGGAACACTCCCATCAACTACGGCACGCGTCTCCGATTCTAAATCGCTGTTTCAAACAAAACAGAAAATCCGACACCATTCAGTGGCCCCACTCCAATCTTGTCAAACCCACAAAAACAAAACTCCATCCATTCACTGACACAATTTTCTGTGATCTTTGAGCCGTCAGCGTCATCACTTTCGACGACAGCGGCGGCAAACCGTAGGTAAATCAAAAAGCGCGCGACTTAATAAATAAACGGAAGTCCATTAAAACGCGTCTGCCTTGTCACCGATTGTGTTGTTCCAGCAACATCTTCGCTTATTGCCTTCATTTCATCATCAGCAGCATAGCCCGCATGCCAGAGTGTCATTAGATGCGAGATGATGTCAGTAAACGAGTTTGCGTAACATCGCAGCGGAGTGCGAAAATTCGAAATGACTTCCACGGTAGCCAACAGTGATGGCACAGCGAGGAGCCCTATTTGCCAAAGTTTGTTGACCCTCGGGCCGATGCTCTTAGGTAAGGCAAATGGAATCTGTTACGTCGCCGCAGTCCCAATATCAATCAAAACAAACCGAGATCGTTTCACCACACACTCCAGCAGGCAATGACAGTTATGCGGTCAATCTCTGCTCGCTACTGTGCACGCAATGATTCTGTTTCTTGCACAAGTTCCAGAGCCAGACCCAGCAGGCTCGACAATGCCGTGCCCGTTGCGAGTTCGGGCAAATGGTTTTGTCACGGAACCGCAAATTGCATCTACAGCCTGGATGCACACAGCGCGGAGAAGTGCATTTTACTGTCGCATGCGACGTGACCAGAGTCACAAGAGTGAGGTGAAGTTCGCACGGAAGGCGAAGGCGCGAATAGCGTGGGATTCCCCAACATTTGTCCCTACCAAAAGTGCATGGGATTTCCAAGAAGCGATTTCTGTTTACCGAATTATCGAATGGGCAGGCCGTCTCGCCTGCCTGGGAGGCGTGCACAAATTGGGTATTCCAACAAAACATGGATGTCAAGGCACTGCCGGCAGAAAGAGCGACCGTTGTTTGTTTGCCGGCAGTGCCAAGTGGATTTCACTTTCAATTTGCGTCACACTCCATGAATCATCTGTGGGCAAATGCGCCGTGTCCCGGGGAGACGGCAGTGGCGGTGGCGTTCGTGGTAGCCCCATATTGACAGGTGGTGTCATTAATTATGACTGTAATCCAGCATGGCAGTGACTGCGTTCGCTTCGACTGAAGTGTGCCAACCCCTTTGTGCGGGTGGCTGCTGGAGCTAATTAATTGTAATTAATTTTATTTTTATAGGATATCGTGCTATAAATAGAGCCTGCTTAGAGCGCCGCGCCGAACGTTGCCAGCGTTGCTTAGATCGATTGCCAATAACTGGGTCGTAAGGTCGTTGAACACACTCGGCAACTGAAGTGTAAGAAACTTGTTTTTCGCACAACACTTGTGTAGGTGTGGCAAATGACGGGGGCGAGTATAACGCACAATTGCATGAGTTCTGGGGAATGGACAACTGATGGACTGAAGTCCAGATTAACAAGTAGTTTTCTATTTCCAGACGCGGGTAGGCGTAATTTCTGCTTTCGTGGGATGCAGAGGATAACGACGTCTCATATCACACGGAATGGCAAATGAGGAGTTCGGACAAGGGGTCTAAGGCTCTAATACGGGAACTTTTAATGAGTCACTTAAATATAACCGAATGTTCAAGGAAGCCGTAAAGTACCCACTCATGTGAAACTATATTGAATGAATTAATAAGGCGAAGCGAGCAAAAAGAAATTAATCTTAAAACAATTCCTTTTTTGATAACTACCTACTCACTCCTTTCGACGTTTTCGAGAAAAAAAAGATTCATCGGAAGCTTAGAAGAATTCCGAAAACAGCCTCTGTTCCAGTCGAACCTGAAGTGTCTGACAAGGACTTTTAGCAAAAGACATCGAGGCAGAGGCTTGGATATTTCTTTAGTACAAGTCTTAACGATCGAGTCTAATCAGACAGTCTAGCTGAGGGTCAATCTTGGTAATCCTTGTCACTTCTTCTCCAGTCCACCGGGGCTTCACCCACCATGCCTGCTGTCACGATATTTACCTAGATGCCTGGCTAGACTCATGTCGCTGTACAGTTCGTGGTTCAATCTTCTTCTCGAAATGCCATCAGCACAGGCAGGACCAATTATTGTACGCAGAACATTTCTCCATCAGCTTTGAGATTCCCAATGTAACAACAAAACGAAAAATTAAAACACATAATTAACTGGCATAAGGTGGGAAATCTGCTACTTAACTGGCATAATGGTTTAGAAATCTGCTAGTTTTGTTGACATGACTAAACGGAAACCGTCATAATTTGCTGTAACACACTATTTCGTACGCAGTTTTATTGAAATCGAGTTACCTAATTGAGGCAATTTTGCAAATTTGTTCGTTGTATGGGAAATCGGGCAATTTCGAGGGAAATTGCCAAAATTACTCAATTTCGTCTAGTGGAAACATACTATTAGCCCATTTTGGCCGCCTCAGATTCAGCAAACACCTCTTTAACAGCTCGCTGTACTCGCCCTTCACGTCAATGTGTCCAAGCCATTGCACGGACTTTTGGAAGATCATGGCTACACGACATTCTCAAGTGTAAAAAAGTCACATTACAGAGCCTGGCATATAGACTAAGTTCGTGGCCGATGATTGGAATCTAAGTTTTGTTTACCCGCCTGCTTGCATTTGTGAATACCTGGTGTCCAGGAAACTAATACCTCCTGATGCCGTTTGACAATAAATTACGGAACTAACTGAGTCTACCTTGAACGTTCACTTCGATTGCTTAAATTAGTTATGAACACCCGTTGAAGTCATCTACACGACGAGCTAATCCGCTTCTTAACAAACATCAACTGGTTTCGGGAGTACTTACTTACTTGTCAACCCTTGTACCCATGGCAGGTCTGAGACTGAGCTTGGCGGTCCTGGTCACACCCCTCCCAGTCTCCAAGACTAAGCTATCCATCCAAGAGTAGAATGTAGCGGTATCCGCAACACGATTCAACGCCTAAAGTGGCAACAACATGTAGAGCGCAGGGACAACACTGCTCCAGCACTTCGAACCAGGAGGACAACGGGGTAGTGGACGAACACGAAACCGATGCAAGTGGAGAAGGACCTCATCAAATTTGAGGCAGCTGGCTAAGGATCGTATGAGCTGGAGAGGCCTGTTGGTTGACGCTCAGATCTAACCCGGACTGTAACGCCATTAGAAGCAGAAGTTCCGTATTACAATACGGGCATGTAGTGACATAAGTCTGACTGAAGTAGTCCCCTACTAGAGCCTAGCAATACTGTTTAGACTCTGTTGAGTTTCGGCGCATAGTGTGTAAGTAGTAAAAATGAGGCTGAGGCACAATACACCGTTCTTACAGCCGACTTTGTGTTGCGGAAGTAGTCCGCCAACTCTGCGTTGAAATGATAACCCAATTCATCAGCTGTTTTCATCTCTCGAAAAAAAAAAAGAATTATATTGTGTCCTTACTGAATCGACTGAGTTCAAATGACTTTTTCTGTTAAATTAATTCAAGTCAGCAGTTTTCATTTCATATATCCTTCGTCAAAGCCCGCATACTCCACTAAAGAAGTCGCTGGGGTAAACCACACACGAGAGATCTCCAGGCAAACTCTATCCCCCGCCATCGACTCTAACTGATCAGGAGTTATGCCCAAGAGTAACCAGGCGAGTTTTAGGACATGGTCCAACCACCTCGTCCTGGGTCTGCCAAGCGGTCGCCTAACTGATGGAATCGCACTCAACGCCTGCCTCGGAAGTCGTGATGAAGTGGACATTCGTGCGACGTGGTCAAACCTCCGAGGCATAGCCCTTTCCGTTCGATGAGACAGCTCCTCAATGTTGAGTTCCTCGCGCACTGCCGTGTTTCTCACCCTATCCCGGCGAGTAATTCCCCCAACAGCACGGTCGAATAACGAGCTGCATGGATTCTTCCAGAGCAGCTATAGCAATCACCATCGAGGCTAAGACGGCTAACACATCACCACCCAATCCCAAAAGGACCACCATGGACACTCGGATTTGAACAACCCGATGGCAGCCATTGTATGACATACAAAATAAACAATAAACCGACAATAATAATAAACATTAAATTAAGCAAAGTACATCAGCTCGGCCCCTATTGTTGAGCCCACGACCTAACCTTTAGTTTGTAAGTCTAGTTGTGATCTCAATTGTAAAAAATAATTCTGATAATTCTGAATTTTTTAATCGCTGTAAAATATATTCTTTACCTATTGTCATTGTATACGTTAAAGACACGGTTAAACAAATAGCGTGTAAACTTCCTAGCAGAAATGAAGTTTGACAATGTCGTTTAAAGCCGTAAAGCCGAATTGACCAATCAACGACATTTATGTTGTTTCCTGAATAACTGTCAAAAATTCGTGAATAACTGCCAAAAAGCCTATCAAATTCGTCGATGGACTCGGGGGCAAACAGCTGTGAAGTTGGGCGTCTCAATAATACTTCATTTCTGCTTCCTAGTCACTATGAAAGCAAAGAATAGCCACAGCCAACAGTGATGGACATAAGGAATCTTATGAGACTTCAGTCTATTTAAGTCACCGCAATGATACACCTGGACCATAATAATACCTTCGTTTAGTGTCCGTTGGGTTTCGTTCACTTCTGTTTCATTCAGTGAGAGCGACATGAAGTGACAGCTCGTGGGGAAATTCTGCGTAAGTAAACTGCAGAAATCATGTATAATGATGTAATTACACGATGATCCTGGTTACATTTCGTTTGGTTATAACAAGCGATTAAGTTTACTTATTGGGTCTATAACTTATTCGTGCGCTTTGCTAAGAGATGGCGTAACTTGCATCATTCCATTGGAACATGCGTTGGAAAGCTACTGTCATTGTACGTCACAACAATAATTTTTTTTACTCAAATAAGTCGAACTTTGTGCCTGAAAAAGTGTTTTTGCGGGGAGTTCTTCATCATTACATTAATATGACGAAAACTGCTGCCGAAAGTCATCGTAATTTGGTGGAAGTTAATGGTGAACATGCGCTAGCTGAGCGAACGTGCCAAAAGTTTTGATTTTGGCTTGGAAGAAGATGAACGTCCTGGGCAGCCACAAAAGTTTGAAGATGAAGAACTGGAAGCATTACTCTATGAAGATTGTTGCCAAAGACAAGAAGAGCTCGCAGAATCTTTGGGTGGCATTCAAGCAGACATTTCAAAACGCAGCTGGATATATTAAAAAGCAAGGAAATTATGTTCCAGATAAACTCAAGCCGAGGGACGTCGAAAGGCGGTTCTGCATGTCGGAAATGCTGCTGGAACGCCACAAAAGGAAGTCATTTTTGCATCGGGTTGTTACTGGTGATTAAAAATGGATCCATTACAACAACCCCAAGCGCCAAAAATCATATGTGAAACCCGGCCAATCAGTCAAATCAAGGGCAAAGCCGAATATCAATGGCGCGAAGGTAATGCCCTGTATTTGGTGGGATCAGAAGGGTGTGCTGAATTATGAGCTGCTAAAACCGGGTGAAACCATCAATGGACAACGCTACCGAACACAATTAACCCGTTTGAAGAGAGCAGTAGGCAAATATGCGACCAGACACGAGTCAACAATTTTCATGACAACGCTAGGCCCCACGTTGCTATTCCGGTTAAGAACCATTTGGAAAACAGTGGATGGGAACTTTTACCCCACCCGCCTTATAGCCCAGACCTTGCCCCTTCTGACTACCATTTGTCCCGGTCGATGCAGAACGCCCTCACTGAAATACGGTTCACATCAGAGCAGAATATCAAAAATTGGCTTGATTCATTCTTGGCTGCCAAGCCGGCGCAATTCTTTTGGGATGGGATTCACAAATTGCCAGAAAGATGGGAAAAAGTCACAGCTTCAGATGGCCAATACTTTGAATAATACTATTGTGAGTGTTTTTCTTAAATAAACGTTAAAATTTTGAAGAAAAAAAAAAAGCGCACGAATTAAGTTGTAGATCCAATAATTCAGTCCCGGTTGGTACATGGGACAAATTTACACTGTTTCAAATTAAGTGCCAAAAACAACGGAAAGAGGGTACGCAAAGTTAACCACGTCGTATAGGTTATATGTCCGCATTGCATTTTACCCACTTCATCGATAATAGAACAACTCGTAGCTGCAACAATTTTTGCTCAACATTGCAGTAGATGGTAAACATTCTGAACATCTTCCACGAGGAGAAGGGAATCACACTAAACAAGAAAACATCTTAAATTCAATCTCAAAAATCTCATTCACACCATAAATCGTTAAGTGTTGAATTTATATTTATATGTTCGTCTACTAATTGATTAAACAACTTAATTGATTTGCTTTCAAAATGTGTTCATTTAAACGTTTCTGAGCGCGTGGATTCTGTAACGGAGTCACAAACAAAACCCTGTTAGATGAATCAATTCCATTTCATTCCTTTTCCGATTTCGAAACAACAAATCAGTGGGATCCCAGTTATCCAGCCTGGAGTCGCCGGTTGCTTTGTGGATTTAAATCTGGCACTTATCACGAGCGGAATTTGTTTACAAAACCAACGAATGTCTGCACCGAAGACCATTGAACAGAATTCGATTGTCATTCGATTTTAGAACTAAAACTTAAATAACAGCTCACATCCTTAAATTGACTACGCTGAAGCTTTTCGGGATACATTCGCATCTTTAAATGAGCTTCGTTGAACATGCCCATCGATGATTGTGAATCGGCCGCGGTGTGTGCTGAGTGTGTACACAAACCGGAGTTGTCAGGCACGAAAGCTCTGACAACAGTAGGGGGCACAAAAAGCAAAACCTCATCTCAATCGTATGCAGTTGGTGCAGGAGCAACAGCTGCCTGTCCTGTATTGTTGTATTGTGTGGCGAAACGTTCTCTAGGCCAGTATACCGGTCAAGCATTGCCAGTGTTTCGAAAGAAGTGGGGACGCATGGATTAAAAGCAAGCCATTAAAGAAACTTAGGGCACACTTAAGGAATATTGTGCAGACTCTGCATGTAGGTAGTAAAAGAGTTTGTCATCCTGGGGGCAAACTTGACTTCACAAACAACGTCTTGGTGGCGATCCGACTTAGAATCGACCTCGACAAACGGTTTGTCGAAAAACTTGCTCTACAACATATTTATTTTGCCAGTCCTACTGTATGGAGGCGAAAGCTGGACGATAAGCTACAGAGCTGATCCATTGTGCCTTCGAAAGAAAAATTCTACGTCGGACATATGGGCCCGTCTGTGAGGCAAAAAATTGAGGACAAGACACAACAGCGAACTCTACAAGCTGGCCCAAGAACTCTATGAAGAGTCAAATTCCGTGGACTACACTGTCTGGGCCACATTTAGCGCATGCTCCAGCTAAGTGGCTCTTCGCATCCGAGAGTCCTAGAAAAGGAGAGGAGGACCGAACGTCCGGTATGAAAATCAAGTTATCGTGGACGCAGGAGCGATTGGTCTTGCTGACTTGCAGCAGCGCGCCGTCAGCGGTGGACGGCAGCTATCGCTCAGGCCTGATTTAGGCAAGTGTGAACACTCTGTTCCCACGCATGGAATGGTGCACAAGTAGATTACTAAATTTCGTTGCCCTCTTATGGGTGAAGAGAGTTGTAAGGCTCTCTCTTATCATTAAGGTGGTGATTGGCAGACTGGGCTGATTGAAAACAGATTGCTCCAACTATAGGGGCATATCTGTTTTAAGTCTCAACTGGAAAGCCTATGCTAAGGTGTTGGAAGCGTGTTCTCGAGCTATGCTCGTGTCCAGAGTCTTTGTGCGGCTTCTGTTCTGGCAGAAGTACAGACCAGCACTTCACTCTATGAATGCCAAACCGATCAGCCGTTGTTTTGCAGATTTGGAAAACGGGACCGAGTTGCACTAGGTTAACGCTGGAGTTTTTTGCAAGAGTATGTGACTGATAGTCCTCTTTTGAGGGCCGTTCGGTCTCCGTGCAAAAACTGTAGCAGCTTTGTTTGAGTTCACCGACACAGTGGGCGTTTATATTGTCACCTCTCACTCTCATTATATTTATGGACTGTATGGTGCAACAAAGCCGAGACGAGGAATGTTTCGCATTGAGAGAGTTGATGTTAAGCCCCTTTCTTTTTGCTGATGGTTTACTTATCTAGCCGTATGTGCTGATGCTAGCTTGAACTTGGTTAACGTGGACAAATCAGAGGTTATGGCAATTTCCAGATTACCTGTGCACATGTTCAAGGAGTCCAATTGAAGCAGGTGGAAACGTTTAAGTATCTCGGGCTCTTTGCACGAGTGATGGGAAGAAATAATGCTAAGCATTCGTGTACTATTGGCCAAGCTGAGTCAATTTTGAAACAGCCTGGGAGACCTGCAGTCAGAAAGGCCGAGCTGGTGTCAAAGACAGGATGTGCTCCAAACTCAGTATTTGTACCAACGGTAACCCAGGTTAGGTTAGGTTTAAGTGGCTGACTGTTACATAGAAAGACAGCAGGTACACTTAGGCCAGCAGAGGCCCTTTAAAATATGGTTAGTAGTGGAAGGAATAAAGCCGCGGCCAAGATGCAATTAATTCGGCTGTTGTGGGAGTAAATCGTCGGGATAAGATCATGAAGCGTCTAATAGACTCAACGCAAGTCCGCTTCTTCTAAACTGTGATCAGAAATGTGGCCGCACGCAATGACAGTTAGCATCTCTAGTTTCAAGATGTTTGATCATTCCCCCAAACCCTTGACTCACGACAATTACAAAACTCATTGCGTAAGCTCACGCAGCTCAATAAAAATCTTACATTTTGTGTTTTTTATTTCTAAGCAGGGATTCTTTTTTTATACAATTAAACATATATATGGGAGAAGTTCCAATAATAATTAAAATATTAATAATTCAGAACACAAACAGTTAAAATAAGTATTTCACTTGTTGCTTGTTTTAATAAAGGGATGCGTCTCTGTTTTGCCAATTACACGTCGGTATATTATATATTTTGGTTTTCATCATTATCTACTATGCTTGGGTGATTATTTGTTTGGATCTCTTGAGGCATACACCCGCCGAATGGAATTCTGCAGCTGAACTCTTCCCCTCGTCGGTCGTACTCCATGTACGGATAGATGCTCCTTGCTATCTCGTCTTATCCAAATCAAAAGCTCAACACAGCTGTCGCGAGGACACAGAGGGACATACACAAAACGATTCGACTATTGTTGCGAATAAATAAAAACGAGCAAATTTCAAGAGTTTAAAATGCTGCCGCAGACATTTTTGTGGGCACAGGTGTGTCGTGCTGAAAAGGAGCAGGTGTTGGAGTGAAGTGTGGAGCGGCCGGGGAAGAGGGGCGGGTGGAGAAATTAAAACTTGTATGCCTTGTGGGTGGTGGTGTGTATTTTTTGAATGTAGTAAAACATCAGTCCAATATCACTTGTTCATTCCGTTGGTTTTGAGAACGTTTTCTTTGTTTTTCATTGTTTTCCTTTTGTTTTCTGCTGGTTCGTCGCTGTGTTCCTCGTGCTGTGTCTGGTTAATATTAGCAATTAATGTCCGTCGTCACGCCCTTGATGGTCTCGGAATTGAAGTGCACGCAACCGTATTTGCAGACCAATGTCCAGACGTATGGAATGAAAAACTCTTCAGGTGCATCCTCCTCGACATATTTGAACTTGAGATCGGGAAATTTCTGAGCAAACACGAGGAGAAATGTTTTGAAAATTGAAATGTACATCTGGCATGTGAACTCCTTACCCTTAGACGATCACTGGACCATTGACTGGCACCTTTCGAAATCACTTCGTACACCTCGTTCACTCCCAGTTCGCCACGCTGTTCCTGAACTCTTTGCAGGCGCGATGAGAAGAATCCTACAACCTGTTGAAAGAGATCATTGATCATTCCAGTCTCTCTCACTCTCTCTCTCTCTCTCTCTCTCCGAACTTACCATGTCAATATTTTGAATTATATCCTGGAAGGCGTGATGACTGCGGAAAGCCTCGAACACAGTTCGCTTGTAGAGCAACGTGTAGACCAAGTTCGGGCAGTAGACCAGTTGATTTGACAGGCAGGAGTTCAAAATCTCGAGTACCATTCGGAGGACCTCTTCGAGCACGGTGAGGTCGGCTAACATATCCTCGGGAGTTGTAGACACATTCACCGATACCGAACCATTGACGGGTTCCTTTAGCTGAGCGTCAACACGGGAATGCTTTCGAGCAAGTGTCTCAAACAGGCTGATGAGTCGTTGCGCCACATACGGGTGCAGCGACCGGAACTGGCCGGACATGTTCGCCAGAGCTGCCAAGCAGTTTGTATGCAAGTACTTGTCCCGCATTTTCAGCATGTTGTATTGAATTGTCCGAATCACGACCAGAATCAGGAGGCCTCCAAGTGATATCTCGGATATCGTTCGTTCTGTGTACCACCCAATGTTCTTAAGAATCTGCAAGATCAGAGTTTTAGCCAGAAGCAATAATGACAGTTGTGCTGGTGAACTTACGATCGTGTGAACACTCTTGTTGAACGTATCATCCTCGCTAAGTATGAGCAGCACAATCAATGACATGTAAATGTGATGAGATGTACTATCCGGAGCATTGTATAGAGTCTGAAGAATGGGCACCACCAAGTGCTCCAGGTCATTCTGCAGCATCACATAGCGGCAGAAACGTTCGTTTCGATGTAACAGCAAATAGAGCAAAAGGGTGGCTTGATCAATGGTCACAATGCGACACAGTGTATCGTAGACCGCGGTGAAATCGATTTTAAACGTAGCCCCATCCTTGGGCGAGTCCTTCGAGTCGGAACAACCAAATAAGCTCGCTCTGTATGGATTGTTCTTTGTGGTGCAATGATTTGTCAAAATAAGAACCAGGAGCAGACTCTGATTTGCCAATGGATAGTGTTCGCGAAATTGCTGTGAGAGCTCTGCTCCAGCTGCGTTCGGTTTCAGAGCATCCTGACTCTTGCGAAACGAGAAAATCGATATGAGCGACTCAGCAATGCCGTACACAAATGATCCAGAGTGTCCTGCGCCAAACATTGTTGCGGGCACCTCAACCATGCGTGCGATGAAGTGCAGGAGCGCACTCATCAGCACGTTCGCGTGCTGACATTTGTAGATTGTTCTGCAAGAGAAAAGGGTTTGAATTGATTTTGAAGGAAACATGGAGTGCACTGATGACGGTGAGTTCCTGGAACTTTTCATGGATTCAATCTAACTTGAGAAATAAGTCATGTGTAACGGCTAATGTTGTTGAGGCAACAGGAGGTAAGAAATGACACGTTAGCAAATAGAAAGTAGTCCTAGACGACGTGTGAACAATTACGCTCTGGAGATTGATGTGTTGGAGAGCACAACATGATCTTAAGGCTAATTTAGTTGTTGACCCTTGTTGAACGGGGGAACGGGGTTGATTGGTGGGTAGGTGCGCCTCCTCTCAAAGTTCTATTCCGCTCACGAACAACCGTCATAATTCAAGGATCCATTTCGCCTGAGTTACTGAAAAGGCTTAGAGACTATAGTCGTTTAGGTTTTGTATTTAACGTTGCCATTAGGAGGCGGCGTAAAGCTGTCCATTCCACTTGTGAGAGAACTTTAGTCGGTTGCTTTAATCTGGGACCAGGTGCACCTCGGTTTGTAGCACAACCATCACAAAGTCGATGAAGAAATCTTCTTAGTCCGCCGGTTAGCTGTTCGAAGCCCTTTGCCGGCAGTAAAAATCGATTGAAAGTCTCTGAAGCCAGCACTCATCAAAATTCGCGTTAATGTACGCTTTTCGATTACTTTCCCCCAGTCGAAGAACTTATTATCCCACCCCCTTGCACCTAGTCAACAAGCCAAAATAACCCACTCGCCAATCATGCGTTGCTTCAATAATTGACTAATTATTAGTAGTCTTCCTCACACCCCATCACACAAATTACTTTGAAGCAACGCTGATAACACTGGATGACACATGTTTTCACTTATCAGTTTGCCAGGGATAGGGGCACTCTCTTACCTGAAGATTACCGACTTCTCGACTGGCTGCTGCGTGAACAAATGCACCGACAGCAGGGTGATGATTACATTGACAGCCTCTAGGTGAAGGTGATAGGTGAACTCCCTGCAAAGAGAAAACAATCAATCTCTATCCAAATCCGATCACGCACTGCAAAAAAACCGCCACTCACTTCACTGGGATGACAACAATTAGGTTAACAATGGCATCGAAGAACGTCTCGAACTTGGAGCCATCCACAGCGACGATGGGAATAGCTTTCGGTTTATCTGTAGAGCTGCTCTCTTCCGTGGCCTCAACAGCAATCGCTGTGCTCTCGGGTACGTTTACAAGGGTTTCTTCGCCCTTGAGCACTTCCGGACTGGGCACCGCTTCAAAATGCTGCAGCAACTGAAACTCGGAGCCCGTCTCATTTATGTACTTGACCAAAGAGCGTATAATGAATAATGCATTGAAGGTCTGCCATACGTGCATTGTGCTGTAACAAAAATATATCATCACTTCACCTCCTCAAACTCCACCCACACACCCCGACTTACCTTTCTTGGTCGGATAACGACAGCAATTCGGTGACTTTGTCAAGGAAAACCGAAATCAGTGATCCGAAATTTCCCGTCTTCAGATTGTGATTCAAAAACTCCTGACATAGCGATTCCAAGCGTGAATCCAAACTCAATTGCTCCTCACTGCAGAGATGAAACAAACAAAAATGTCAAACGGATGCGACTACACACGGGATATTGACAACAAACTGCCAACACAACACAAATCACTGCGACGATCGGGAATTATGCATAGAACCCACCTATTTGTTGGCGGCGTTATGTTATAGTTGAGAATTCCATTCCAAAAGTTTGCTTCGTCGTACGGAATGTGAGTTCCACTGACGAACTTCTTCAGATACTCATTTTGACTGAGATCTTCGTGCCGACTTACATTGATGCCCATTTTTCTGTGCCGTAATGTCGTCGTGTCTGCTGAGCCGGGTTCTTCGTCTGTTTTCAGAATTTCATTTGATGTCAGTGCAGAGACTGGATTGCAGGTTGAATTCAAGATTTTCTGCAGATAATGCGTTCGTTGATTAGACACCGACTCGGAGCATTTGTTGATGATTGATTGGAGGAAAATTTAATCTTAGGAAATCTGAGTTTTTTTTTATCTTTTTTGTTCTTCTGAGGGAGAGATATGCGGACGACAATAAAGAAATTTTGACACTTGAAACGTCATTGCACTGTAATGAGTCTTGAGAGTTTTATTTCATGAGAGAGTGAATGATACTTATGTACAGCGGCTGCCAATAGTGGTTGTGTTCCATTCATCAGATTTTGCGGAACGAAGAAGGAAATATTTGAAAATCAAATTTTTATCGGGCAGCAAGTCTGATTTTAAAAACACTCTCATGCATAAATGCTTTGTATTTGGAGCCTCCATTTTAAAAACGAGGATTATAAATAATGCGTGGTAAAACCGTTCGAATGAATCAGGGGCGAGATGCTGGTCTAAATCTGAGCAAAGGCTAGGCTTAAGTTAGTAATGGTATATGTACGTAGGTGGATTAGGGATTCTGTTATACGAAACAACTATTTCTTGTTACATATGTTGGGACGTAGTTAGGACACACAAGAAGGCGACATCAACACTTAACATCATCAAGAAAGCCACAGGTACAAAATAGAAACTAGTCTCAGCTAGTAAGAGCAGGCTCGAAAATGCACGCTTGAATCCTAATCCAGTCTAACCCTGGTCTTGATCATGCATGCTTTCTCAACTCTAAACTAATCTGAGCTAGTAAGAGCAGGCTCGAAAATGCACGCTTGAATCCTAATCCAGTCTAACCCTGGTCTTGATCATGCATGCTTTCTCAACTCTAAACTTGTACCAGCCTGTAGTTCATCTATGGGCGAGATGACTGAACAGCTTAACATTCGCTAGGCCTGACATTCCAGAACTGTTCGGCGGACGATAGAAAAGTGCAATAATAGAGGCAGATGAAGTCCTTCACTAGCTCGATGTTTTAGCTGCCTATGTTGACGTTCTGGCCGAATCGTCGATCAGAGCATATTCTTCGATTTGCCCTCGTTCACCGCTAAACCCATTTTGGCCGCCTCAGTATGAATACCAGTAAACACTTCACTGACGCCTAGTTGTGTTCGACCAATCACGTCAATGTCTTTTGCGTGTGCTTACAGTTCTAAGGACTTGCAGTTTCCTGCCTCTAGTATTGGTGTGAGTCTTGTACCTCTCACGAATGACAGCGCGTCGCCTTGTCTCAAACCTTTTTTGACGTTGAAAGTAACGGTAATTTCGTTACCGACCTCGATGGAGCAGCGAGAATTCTCCATAATCATCCTGCACAACCTGACGAGTTCGGCAGGAATGTGAAAACTAGACATGGCGTTGTAAAGCTCGTCTCTATGCACGCTGTCTTGAAATTGACGTCCAGGTGATATGTGTTGATCTGCATCGCTTGGGTTTTTTCCCAGGATCTGACGTGATGCGAAGATTTGGCGATGATGGACCTCGCCGGCCTACGCTAATTAGAACAGATCAGATCATGTATGAATGGTTTCATCCGCTCGAAGGCGCAGAAGATCTTATGAGCGATGAACGTTGGAGGGGTCTCCTTTTTTGTGGATCATCACAGTATTAGGCAGACCTAAATAATGCAGTCGCAGGAAATGCTCCCTTGTGTGTGATGTTTATGAACCACTCCCGAAGCTCCACGCCGGAGGCACATAACCTGTAGCCACCTCCAGGCTTCACTTCAAACATTCACAGCTTCATGAAAACACAAGTTAGTACACATCTCCAATTCAGGTGCATCTTTATTTTAAACATACTCTATTGTGCAATAAAAAGTATCTACTTTAACAATCTCATTATCTTCTGCCACTTCTTCAATTTAATGTACATCTTTAATATTTATTTTTTTTGTGTATGCTAAGGTTGCCACAAATAAAAAAGAGAGTTCCGTTCCCTTTGCTTCGCTTCTTTAGCTGAATAAGAAATCTTTTGTTTGGAAAAATCAAAACATTTATGCCATGGGTAGTGCCAATTGTGATACAATCATCGTAAGGCGAATTACAATTAAAAACATTTCAAAACGCCCCCTCCCCTGCTCCATTGCATCTCGATCGAGTCGAAAATGCTCAAGCAGCACACCCTGAGGGGGGGATGGATACATGCATGCAAACTAAATTTGAGAAATAGAATCAAAATTAAGAATAAATGCAAATTAAATGAATCTGGATACCAATTTGTGTTATTTTTCTTAAACTATGGAGTGTAAACATTTTGAGATAATCAGGATCACCCTGTCAGGTTTGGAACCTTACGAACAAACTAACTCTTATTAAATACACAGCTTTTGTTGTTATGTTGTTTTTGTTTCTTGTTTTAAATAAATATGAGAAGTAGATGGAATTCAGTTGAACTGCTCTGGCATGACGTACGAGATGTCGTCCCATGGATGGCGGTACAGTCCCTGCTTGAGCCTCTTCTGATCCATGTAATGGCCAATGAAACCTATGCTGCGGCCGAGCACGAACAGAGAATTGATGGCGCCGATGTTGATGTATTCTTGTGCCTCCTCACTGATAAACGCAGACTCATACAGGTTAAACTTCACAGAAAAGAGACAACCAAGGCGATGGCCTTACCTTGTGAATGATCCACAGTTCCTCAGCATATCAACGAAGCAGGTGGCAATCACGCCGTCAACGTTCAAAATCAGATTGGGCTTCTTGCTGGTGGTGATCTTTTCAACCGCCAAAGCGTACTTCAGCAAGGGACATGAGGGGAAGTTCTGCATGACGAATTCCTTGATGATCTTCACACGCACATCTGGATTGTTGATCGATTTCACACGATGTCCAATGCCCATGATCAACTGGCCCTTTTTGCGCATCTGGTTGACAAAGTCCATTGGATGGAGATTCGAGTCGTAGGCCTCTGAGAATTGCCTGGCCGCGCCGTCCAAAGCTCCACCAAATCGATCACCCTAGAAGAGCAAATACATTGCAGCGACCAATTCGATAAACACATTCCTCCGGAGCAACTTACAATTGTCAGCAAACCGCTTACAACGGAAGACACCAAGTCCTTGCCGGCTCTCGCACAGACGATGGTGTTGTGCGCACCGGACACAGCTGGACCATGATCGGCTGTCACCATGAGACACATTTCGAAGAATTTACAAACGTAGGGCGGCAGGCAACGTTGGAACCACAACAGTGAGATAACACCACCGATGCCGACGTCCTTGTTGAGCACTTCACTGATGGGCATACCAGCGTAGAGCAGCTCCTGGCCTCGCTCATCGCAGATGGATGTCATGAAGCTTGCAGGCTTTCGAATGAGACCCAATTCCCTGGCCCATGAGTAGTCCATTGGGACGGTTGGTGGCGGCACTTCCTCCTTGGGCACGATGCGACCCGTCTTCACCAGCTCAGAGTACACATTGGCGATGAGATCGCCCAACGAATCAAAGGAGTCTGGGACGTATGCGCCTGCCTCTCGTAAGGACTTGTTCTTAGCAGTGGCGGTTTCGCGATCAGAATTTGCGCACGAACCAGCGTGGCCAAACTGAACCTCGGCGGTGAACATTCCGGCGCATGTACCAATGCACCAGGCTACCATTGGCTTGCTGATGCGTCCGTCTTTGAGAGCCTTGCACACGTCGTATTCCTCGGTTCCGCCAACCTCACCCAGAAGCACGATCAACTTGACCTCCGGGTCGGCTTGGTAGCGCAAGATGTGATCCATAAATGTGGTTCCAGGATAGCGATCACCACCAATGGCCACTCCCTCCAGCACACCGTCGGTAGCCTTGGAGATGATATTGTTCAATTCGTTCGACATGCCACCAGAACGTGAGACGTAAGCCACACTTCCCGGGCGGTACAGTTTTGAGTGAAGAATATTGTCGAGCATGCCTCCGGTGTTGCCGATCTTGAAGCATCCTGGCTTCACTCCTCCCACTGTCGCTGGACCAATAATGGCCACACCCTTCTGATTGGCAGCCACGATCATCTTCCTGGTCATGTTCTCCGGAATTCCCTCGGCAATAATCGCCACCGTGCGGATCTGTGGAAACTCAAGCACTTCCATGGTCGACTCGTAGGCCGACCGCAATGATGCGAAGTTCACCAGGACGTCCACATTCTTGTGCTTATTAACAGCATCGGACATCTTCTTGTACACAGGCACCAGGATCTCTTTGTGCCCCCAGTAGAACTTCTGCTTGTGATCGCCGGTGAATGGGTACACCATTGCCACCACGGATGGCTCCTCACGTCTGCAATTGAGTGCGTAATAAAAACATTCCCCCACCGGGCATCGACCTCTTTTATCCCATCTCACCTGCATATGAAATCGAAGTCAAGCATCGATTGCACAGCCCTTGTCTGCATTCCCCAAACAATCGCGAATGTGTTGTTGGAGAAAAACTTCTTTGATAGACCGACGGCATTGCCATCCGACTCGTCATGTCTCTGACAATCTGCCGAGATAGGGGGTAGTTTAATCGAATGTTTCGGTGAACCTATATATATACCAAATGCACACAAAATGGTCGCCAATATGTTTATAATTGTTTAGAATTTGCATTTCCCAAAAACACATCCATCATATATCATATGTATTGTAGAATTGTAGAATTGTAGAATTGTTTGTTTTGAAGTGATCACCATCGTCGTCATCATCATCAGTGGTGTTCACAAACAAAGCAATAACACATCAGAGCATCCAAGAGAGGATCAAGAGGAAAGAGCAAGAGCAAGAGAGCAAGTAGTGGGCGAATGGATGCAAAAGATTATTTGTAGTTCATCGTGCGTTTTAACGTGACGAACGTGTGCATTGGGTTTGCGATTTGTGCGTTTCGATCGAAAGTTGCAAATTTTGATTCAAGTGAGAGTAGTTGCCAATGTTTGCATACAGTAGACGCGGACAAGACGAAACGGTAACATGACACAATTTCAACACGGTGATAGAGAGTACACATGCCAAACATGAAATATAGTGAGAGAAAAAATACAAAAAAAAAACGTTGCAAAATTATAATTTTCATTCAAAGTACAAACTAAAATGATTGATAGGTTAGGACTTTGCAGGGAATGGTGGTCGCGGCAGACAACATGCATCGCACCATTCTCCGCAAATATACTAGGTACCTAGATATGCGTGTGTGTGTTCGGAGGAGAATAGGGCAACCAACTGTAAGATGGAATAAAGGTGATGCTTCGAAACGGGAATCCATGTCAAGGGCTATGGGCTATGGATCATTTTCTTCTATTACACGAAAACCCTAGCAAAATTCTATGAAAAATTGCACGCAACGTGACGAGATACTATGTGGAATGGATCTTAGCACATTTTTGGCTATCTCATAATGGCTCAAGGGGAGTTTTCCGGATGTCAAGGCAGTTTATTATGCATAATGGAATGATGCTAGTGACTGGATATAGGTGGCGCAAGCTACTTTTATGATTCGCGATTTCAGAAACTGCCCGAGTAACCTCTTCATTGTGGAATCCAATCTCACCTAGGAACGGAGTGTAACCGAAACCTGGAGGTTTGGATGAACTTGTACTGAGACCTCAATGCGCTGCTCCCACCGAGTTTGAAGTTTCTTCAAATGCCATTAGCTGTCAATTTGAAGGGGTCGCAAAACAGCTGTTTGTTGACAAGAAATGACAGCGCTGAGAACACCAGAAAAGAGAGAAAATTAGCACCAAGATAAACTGAAGTTCACGATGTAGTCTTGAGAACCTTTCACGGATGGATGAACTTAAGGGGGTTTCAACTAGCTTCAGCCGAAAGCACGAGGTTTTGGGCACTCCGAAGATGTATGGCAAAACCACAGAGGTTTGGGGCATCTTTATGAAACCATCACTTACAGATGTTAAGAACAAGGTGGACGATATGAAGGTGGCGCTCTTGAACCACCTATTAGATCTGGACGATTAGTTCTCTGGTTTCTGCAGTGCTAAAACCAACAGGCCAACAATTCAGTCAGTCCGACTAACGAGGCCCAATCATCTGAAGTAACATCATATGGAATGGGAACTTGTCAACTACTTTGTATGCAGTAGCTCTGGCGATGAAGAGGAACAAGAGGATACTACTTCTCCATCACTGTGTCCGTCTTTGTCAGTTGAGAAATAGAACACTGGACAAATTTCAAATTTTTCACTCCAACCTTTCAGTTTTGTCAAAACATCGGTATGGCTGAACACCGCTCAAGATTAAACATGCTGGGCTAGGGTAGCAAGAGGACAGCCTGCCCTGAGAGACGCGGAAACGGACCCACAACTGAACTAAAATGTCTCTTGACGTGTTTGACTTTGGTTGATAAATCATTTCCGGATACACCGGGAATTAGACAATACCTAGAAGTGATGGCTGCAAAATGTTTAGATACCGCATGTGTAACAATTGCAGAGATAGAAGTTCAGTCGCAGTTCAAGTGTGATATGATGAAATCGCTGCGTTACATCAAACTAACAAGTCCTCACAAGCCACCTCTGTATGAATTTAAGCCATTGGAAGACCTTGACACATAAAAAAATGTTGATCATGAAACTCAGTCCTGTTTGAACTCGGAAACTCTGGACGACATTAAACATGCGCTTGGTTGCTTCTGTAAACAACCTTTCACACTGGGGACAATACGAGTACATAAGGTTCGACAGAATCTCACAAATTCAAGCCACATCTGGAGCTCAACTTAGTCGCTCACATGGCTCCCTACACAAAAGACATCACACAATATGATCCAAAACCAGTAAAGCATCCCGGTGGTTCTTTGAAGTCACAAAAAAGCTTTACATGCAGGAAGCAAAAAGAAAACCAATTTATTGGTTGCCACACCCTCCACACAACATATTATACAACGACGAGAAACAAATCATCTCTTACCATTCATTTCCAAGTCCCCAAATTCCGGTCCCTTCACGCCCTTTCCATCGGTGTTCTGTTGCTGTCCACCGGGAAGCAGGAAATTTGCGGTTGAAAACTCAACGCTGCATGATTTGGGAATTGGTCGCTGACCCAGGGCCATGCCGCAAATTGCGGTCATGTGTGTTTCGGGACCGAACACAAACAATGGGATTCCCAAGGTGCTGCCGAGCTCACGCATCTTCCGCAGACCCTCCTGGTAGTTGGGTCCGGCACGGCGCACGAAGATCGACACTTTGTGATCCATCAACTTGGCTTGGAATTCACGAAGTGCAGTTATGATACCTGAAGGAGATGGCACTGTGAGTGGATCACTGGATTAATAAGATGACAGCACACTAACCTCGGAAAGTTGCCGCCACATTTGTGAAATTGGCAATGCCTCCTCCAGTGATCAAGATCTTGCCATCGGGATGCTTTGGCGACGATGTCATTAAATTCAAAATTGTCTTCGCGTACTCGTAGGTCTGCTGTTCAGATGGTGCGCCACTGTATTCACCATAGTTGGCCAATTCTGCGGCGCCACCCAAGTCGCAAATAGTGTCGGAATAGATGACACTAGCACCACCACCCGCTACCATTGTCCAAATCCTGCCATTCCTATTCAAGATGGTTAGCTGCAGACGAAGAAGATGTTCAGAGAAATTTAAAGGGAAAACCATGTTCGTGAGTAACTCACCTTCAAGGAAGCTCCACTCTTAGCGTCCAAATCAGCGATGTACGCCTCCTCTGGGAATGCGTCCCGCCCGAATGGTGGAGGATACTCGATATCACCCCACTTCGGGCGGCAAATGAAGTCGGCTGTGGAGTCTAACTTCGCGGCCAAATCCAGAATATAAATATGCTCGTCCGTTACCACAAGGGGATTGATCTCAAGGTAAGTGAAGTACAAATCCGAGTAGAGTTGATAAAGGGCGTAAACAAATTCAGCGATGCGTTGCTTCTTGTCCGCCACAACATTCGTCAATAATGCATTCTTGATCTCCTCCACCGACACCTTATGGTTGACGGCGATGTCCAATTTCAATGCCTTCGAGTCTACATCGCCAATATCTACACCACCCTGGTGGTGGAATAATATCGTATCTGCTGTACGATGTGAGTAGATGCAGACGTAGGCCTCTTCTTCCTGCAATCAATTCAGTTAGTCTTTCGACTGTGAGTGATACGATGTGAGACTTACATCTTTATGCGGAATAAATGGTTCGATGATGAAATTCTTTATCTTTCCACATGCCGCTCCAATCTGTTGGTCCTTGTTGATTCGCGCTTGAATCCATTCTTTACATTCGTCAAGTGTTTTGTTAACCGCTATAAGGCCCAATTTACCGCGGCGCTTGATAAGCTGATCCGGTTTAACAACCAATTTCTGCAAGAACACAAAGAAAAGGCACCGAAATTAGGTTAGGAAATGTTAACATGTGGTTATCTCGTATATAAGACGATTGTCTACAGAAATAAAGGCGCCTCTTGAAAGAATTGCGACTCTTAACATCATGAACGAATGAACGTGTCCATGTAGATGGCAGAAGTGGTTATTGACGGGTATTCCTAGCCGAGTGAAAGCAGATAGCAATCACACTTGGAACAGACACTTAGGCCGATTGTGATGCTACGGGGACTTTAACTCCTGGAACCAGCTGGTGCTTGTTACGAAGCAATTTAGCTGGAAGCTAACGTTGAAGCGATATGGCCGAAGTAAGGTCTTATTTTTGTTTGGTTCTAACCATGCACATGTTTTCTATCAGAGTCAAGCCAACCCATCCATGCCGTTGTTGTATTCTTCTTTAGCTGGCGCTACAGTCCGGGGGACATGGGGTTCAGCTAACGTGCCTCTCTGTCTAGCACGGTATTGTGCTAGTTGCTTCTAGCTACGCACGTTCAGCTGATTGAGATCCCTTCCCAGTTGTATACGCTTCAGAGGCTAGGAAGCTGTCCACGCTCCAGAAGCGTGGTTGCTCGGGCTTGGAGTTTAAGACTTTCCTGGCCGTGGCATTAGTGTGTACTCGCTTTGCATGACTTGGCTATCTGAGACAAGAGACCCGAAATCGCTGGACCCAATCCATGTCGCTCTACAGCCTGCCCTGTTCATCGTTGGTCTTCTCCTCCGAACACCTAAACAAACTGGATTTAGACGAATGAATGGCGCAGTTATGTGCCTGATCTTGGTTAGTGGGGTCCCCGGTTCGAGTACCAGTGAAGGCAAAGTTAATCTGGTTTTTAAATTTGTTCCAGTTTAGGGACCAAGAGTCTCTCTTTGTATCCAGACTTGTGCATAAAGCAGGACTCAAAATATCAAGGTCTTACCTTGAGCTTTATTCCTCAATTGCTTCCAAAGCCCAAGCACACAGCGATTGGCAAGGGTGATCCTTCTTTTTGTCTCCGTGGTGATGTCATGGCTTTACTGTACCAAGCAGCAATCGAACGATTTATGCAAGTTTTTTGTTTGTCTTTTAGGCTCTAGAGTTTACACCGAGCGGTGTGATCAAATCAACAACATCACCATGCAGTCATTTACCTCCAATTGGCATGCAAATAGTGTTACTCAGAATTTGAGTGTTTTCTCATCAATTTCTTCGAAGCAAGTACCTTCAACACAGCAAGACTCTTGTTCGATGACAGACTTCTATGCCTTCACCTCTTTTAAAAATGCACGTCTAACTCATCATGTCCACGTTCTTCATCAATAGAAACATCCTTCATCGCTGTATGTCCTCTTTTAACCATCCTTCATCAAACATCCTCATCGATGCTCAAAATTCACTGTACGTCCCTTTTTAACTATCCTTCATCTTGCGCAAATTATCATTAAACGCAAATAAACTTACTACCGCAAATTCCCAAGTCAACAGTCCCTAAATTTAAAATCGCTTACTTGTTGATCACACTTCATATGACCGCCATTCTCATCACGGTTCATCAAACAGAAACGAATAGAACGCAGATGGCGAGGCTATAAACATGCGTAATTTGGTTCAAGCAACGTTGGGGTCGAATGGGTTAAGCATGTGCTCATTAAACCAAACAGCGGGCAGACTTTTGATAGTCCTGAGTAGGAATTTGATAAGTCAATTAAATAGCATAGCCGCACACAGTGAATGAATGAATGAAGCGATCACACAACGATCAAACAGCTCAGATGACAAATGACTGCGTCTATGTAAAAACTAAAAGTGGAATCGGTGATGCTTGGGAAAACTGTTTTTATAACTACAGTCCACAGTTCTTATGCTTCTTCGTGTGGCCAGCAGGTTCGTCCCACTAGAGCGATCTCTGGCTGGTTTCAGTTACGGCAACAGTGTTTTCTTGCTGTACTCTGAACATTCACATACCCACACACATTACGAATCGCGTGATTTTATCGGTAGTCTGCATTTCACTTTCACACACTATTGACTACGTGTAAGTTGAAAGTTTATTCTTCGAACTTAGGTTACGACACGTCCCCTCCCCAGCAGGTACTACGTTTGAAAAAAAAAAAAGAACTGAATGTGTTCACAAACGCATTGGAGAAGTATGTTCCCATTAGGAAAACAAATTAGTGTGTGTTCGTAAGACCATTGGAGAACTTTGATACTTCATGCCCTACAAGGTTCAAGGTCTAAAAGTGTGCCTCAATCACAATGCAATGATCAATTAAGCCAACTTAACTGTGTCTGGTTAAGACAAAAAGTTTTACACGTCGTGTTGCATACAAAATAGAGTCGCCGCTCTATCTTACTCGCCCAAGAATTACGTATGCAAACACATGCCATTGATACCCCGTGAAGTACAAGTAATCCGAGATGCGTATTTAGCACTATTTTCCCCGAAATGGTTGTCAATCCCAAATGACATGAATTCGTTTGAGAATTTCAATGTGAATTGGAAAAATTCAAATGCCGCTTAGTCGCAAACGAAAACTATGATAATCACTCAATTTTGTTTCCACTTCAAGGGAACCTGTGGAATTCTCATATTTGGAAGTCAAATGAAGTACATACAACACTTCTCAGCCTCGTTCTCCAACGCATGCACTTCAATGTCATGAATGCACGCAAAAGACAAACCGAACATCAACAAACGAATTCAGCTAATGACTAAAAAGTTGTGGCCACAGCAACATGCACTCAATCAATTCGAACAGGTTCACTTTCATAGCTTGGGTGTGACCTCTTTTGTTTGGCGAGGAGATTTTGGACACCACAATCAATTCGCAATCAAGTTTTACTTGAATTGAAATTATGAAGCGGCGCTTTCAGTTCACGACTTTCAACAAACCAATTCACAGATCAAAAGCTGTCTGCAACTTCGAAACAACTTGGGATAATGTCAAACCAAATTGTATTGTAATGAGTGAGAGGAGACCTAGAATGTATGTAGTACTTTGATCGTGCCATTTTATCACGTCGCCGAAGGTTAAGCTAAGTTATTCTAACGCGAGCACATGCAAATGCCAACAATTTGCTTGCGCCTGTAAGTGGAGAGGTAGGAGGCTAGGTTTTACGTTTAATAAAGTGCTGAAGTCAGAGTTGTAAAAACTCATATACGGACGGGTCAGAAATGTGAACCGAACCGAACTGGTCATGAACATGCATTAATTGCTTCTAAGGTTACTTAGAATTGTAACACAAATTACTGTGTGCGGAAGGGGTGGAGTGTGTGGTGTGCAAAATTTGAGATAAAAAAATGCGCTTTCGTAAGGCAAGTACATGACACATTTTCTGTTGAAAACGCTCTGAGCGACCGGCTGTGTTCCCAACAAAGGCGTCCCCAAATGCGTATCGTGGCAACGATCAGAAATATGGATGATATTGTTTGTGCTGGGACAAAGCATGTTCACACTTGAAAGTCTATTGTCGTAGCTTGACAATCGAAGAGCGGAAGGCCCTAATAGCATTCCATCAGACAGTCGACAATCAACAGCCACTTGAGTATGGGGAGATTGGTGAATGATAAGAATTAGGTTAAAGTTCACAGCAGCATGTCTTCCGTGAATTGTCCAGTAGGCTTTATTTGAAGGTAGTGTCGGGGAGTAAAAATAAACAAATTAAGAGCAAGTGGTGAATGAATGGTTACCTCATCGGTTTTGAGAATGCTGTGGGTCTGTACGTCGTCTCCTGCGCATTTGAGCTGCGATGCACGGGTTCGACTACCGGTACAACCAAAATAATTTTCAAGGCTCCACCCCTTTCAAGTGATCGACAATACTGAAAGACTAACAACTGGCTTCTCAAATTGTCCGTTTCGAGTCGGCATAAAACTGTATGCCCCTTGCACCCGAACAACCCGTATTATTATTAATTGCGAGAAGAAGCTACTGGTAAAGCCACTTAGTCTCTACTCTCATTTTCCCTCTTTGACATCAGAGAGATTATAATTGGAGCAAGTCAATCGTTTTATTAATAGGTATATATTAGTGAATGACCCGGGAAACCTTTACTAATCGATTAAAGTAATCAGGAACTCAGAGTCATTTGCATAGTGAACCAACTTGTCAACACGGTCAAAAAGGTATTCCATCGAAGCTTACACGTGTTGCAACTACGCAGATGAAAAGTGTCGCAACCTTGCAATTAATTGCAGAAAGTCAGTATGTACATTAAACTCGACATTTTCGTCAGATTACGATCGGAATTTTGCTAGCGTTTCTATCAGAGCAATGTTCTTATCAGTGCCGTCACTTCAAATGGAAGAGTCGTGTAGGGAAGAAATATACTTAACCTCTTAAATATGTTCCAGGTTATGTCTGCAACGTTGTTAAATACGTCGCACGTTGCTTACGACAATGCCTCCAACTCACCAACATGAGTGGATATGGCATTCCTTTCTAAATCTGGACTTCAACGGCTGACGGTTGAACCAATATGACTTATTACCCAAAAAAGGTCTACTCCAATCTTGCGGAAAACCTATCCTAACTGCATAGCTTCACAATTGTGTATGATTATCTTCCGATGATATATGTAACTCCGAAGCAGAGTAATCATCACAAAGTTGTGTTAATGGAGCTCAAGGCTAGTCCCAAAAGAAACAAGCGAGAGATGCATACCAAAATATCGACTGACTATGAATATTTAGTGAATGGCAGTCTCGGTAAGCTGAAAGAGATTCGCATGAACAACAATCGCATCCGCGAACAAATTCCAGATTATCTAATCGACTAGAAATATACAAAGGTCCATCAATCGCCCAGCTAAGCCTACTAAGCCCACAATATTCGGATTGAGTGTGGTTTTATTGCGACAACACAGTTTAAAATTACCTATTCAAAGCATCATTATCAACATTTGATACAATTTTGAGGTAGTAAAGGGGTGTGTCTACCAATGGGCTAGCATGATCTCCACAAATGACTACTTAGGGAGCGATTCGATGTAAAATCGCCCTTGGTACTTTTGTTTGTCGAGACAACATCGGTCAAAGCACCTGGCTGGAAGGTTCAGTATTGCTGCCAGTCCGGTCAAGAGATGGTCAAGGAGGAAGCTTGAACGAGGAGACGACACAACCAAGACCAATATGAGACGTGCAAATTGGTATCCGTCGTCTGCACTGGTTCCACTACATTACAACATCGGTCAAAGCACCTGGCTGGAAGGTTCAGTATTGCTGCCAGTCCGGTCAAGAGATGGTCAAGGAGGAAGCTTGAACGAGGAGACGACACAACCAAGACCAATATAAGATGTGCAAATTGGTATCCGTCGTCTGCACTGGTGGTGCTTGGACACCAATACTACTGCTTAAAGGGTCTTCGAATCCGAGTCTTGGTCGATCGAATCTCCGGTATAAAGAGCAAGAGATCGAGGACGGAAGACTGCTAGATTTTGATAGATGGAAGCAGTGTGCTTGGGAACGTCAGCATTGGAAGCAGCTTTTTCGGCCTTTTACTGGTAAGATAGCAATGTTATGCAAAATACGAGTGGCTGCTGCTGAAGTCTGATCCGGGTCCAAGACGGACTGCATACATATGTTGGGAAATTCAGTCGAACCACCATAAGTTGAATAGTCACGAGAACAAATATTGCGCACGATTTATGGACTGTTCGAGTTATGGAGCGTAAAATATGGGAAAATATGAGTCTGGCGACCCTAGTCCTGAAACTTTTGTTCGGCAAAATTCGAGTTACAGAGGTTTGACTGCATTTCTCAAAGTGGCTATCCTGCGGATCCAACCCTGTTAATCAAGACAATTCTCCTTCGACTGGCGCTAAAGTTGCAACATGCCACCGTGCAACTGGGAAATTAATGGAAATCCCCCGTTAAGTTGTCACTTCTGTTGAAGTCATTAAGACGAAAGCTGTAAGACAACTTTAGTCACAACTTGCGTCTTCTTCTGGGAAAGCATCTGCATCAAGTTCAAGTTCGTTGAGTGAAAATAGATCGTTCGATCTGAGCGGAGCCACCACGGGCATAGGATGGTAGTCTGCAGCTGGAACTTAACCTAACCTATCTTCTTGTCTGGTCTTAACGGCGTTACTTTTTGTTGCTTTCAATTGTGAGCACATTCTAATTATAAGAAACGACCTGTTGAATAGATCATTCGATCTGTGCGGTACCACCATGGGCATAGGATGGTAGTCTGCAGCTGGAACTTAACCTAACCTATCTTCTTGTCTGGTCTTAACGGCCCTACTTTTTGTTGTTTTTAATTGTGAGCACATTCTAATTATAAGAAACGGCCTGTTGAATAGATCATTCGATCTGAGCGGTACCACCATGGGCATAGGATGGTAGTCTGCAGCTGGAACTTAACCTAACCTATCTTCTTGTCTGGTCTTAACGGCCCTACTTTTTGTTGTTTTCAATTGTGAGCACATTCTAATTATAAGAAACAGCCTGTTGAAGATAAAAGAGAATATGATAATGTAATTGTAAACACTTTGTACATTCTCCAGCTGAATTCCATTTCACACCGTCCAAGAAAAAACTAATAATGTATCACTACGAGAGAGAAAAAATAAAATGGACAGCTGGTAAACAAATTGCAAAGCGTCTGAGTACGAAATTATTCAATTGACGATAAAGAGAAGACTGTGTTTCACCAGATACGTGTATATCTCAACAAGTCTGTTTACCTCTGTTCCTCCTCAACGGCAGACAGTCCCCACATAATGCCTAATCATGTCTGGGTTATCGGCCTAGCTATAAATTACCGAATAAATCAAGTGACGAAAATTTCTTATCACGTGCAACTGACTCACCAGTCTGCATAAATTATAAAATCGAACCGACAAAAGATTATTTTCCTTAAAGCACCCACTTTGGTTTACTAAACTTTTAATCAACGATGTGGGCCAACGTCGAGAGATTTAGTTCTTTATGGATTCCCAATGGCGTTTCTCTTGAATGTTCATGAACACACCCCCATCCGTTGAATAGCAAACAATAAGGTTCAGATATTGTTTTATTGTCGTCGACACAACTCCAAAGATTAAGAAAAGCGTCTCGAAACACAAGGAACCCCTAGAATGTGCTTAAATTAAGGGCTTATCTATGTGATTCTACCACTTGAACATCTGGCTAGCCGAATTTTCGGCTTATCTACATCGAATATGACGCGTTTATGATGTGGCCGGTGATGCCTAGGTCAAGATCGTGACATCGTTTGGTTAAAGACATTATTAGCAGTGAACTTGACTCGCAATAAATTTAACGGAAGCACGAAAGAAGAAATATTCCGATCCCGTGGTTAGATTATAATTGTAAACAAATTTTCAAGCTGAAACTGAATTCTCGTTGACCCAAAGTTTATGCGTCCGTTTAGTTGAGTCAGCCGCTTTTCATTTTTGTACACATTACACAGGAAAATGCGATCAACAAACGAAGATGGATGAAATACGAACGAGAGCCATGTGGTACTTGTTTCAACTGTAAATCAAGACGTTTGTTGTTGCTGCATCTGCTGTCTGACGACTACGTGCCTTTCATGGGGCGCCTAAATAAAAATGTGAGAAAAAGGATCCAAATGTGGGCGGCTGATGTGTACTGATTATTGCGCGTTATAAACACATCCACTTTGGGAATTTGAGTTCCAATTTCCAACTAATAGCAGCTGGACTCTTATTGAATAGAGATAACAATTCGAGTTGAAATGTAACTTATGTTCATCAGTTGGGAAAAGTAATAAATCAAGCGAAACCGCTGTTTCACATTCACCACACTATCGCCTCACACAAGCTTTCTGATTGGCTTCATTTACTCACGTTATTCGGAACTCAGTCGAGCCACCTCACATAAGCAATGTCATTGAACACGTCATAATTTGTTAGAAAAACAACAGCAAAAAAAAATGTCATCACCTCATCTGCCATACAAACAAGTTTGTATCGAAAGATTCTCTTCGTGTCACAGTACCGCCCTCACGGTAGACCGTAGACGGTTCATGCGATCTATGACGTATGCACCATAATCGCTCGACCAATACCCGCCCGCCGCATCCCTCCTGTTGTGTGCGGTGTGCTGCGTTGTTTCGCTAGTAATAATATTTATCTTCATGGCCTGATACTAGCCTAGTCATACATGTTGGTTATGGTTCAGACAGCACAACAACTACAGTTTTAGCACGTTAAGCGCCCCGACTTAGTAACACAACACAACACATTCGAATGCAATTTTATTACATTTTGATTGAATTCTTATCATAAAGAGTTAATGAATGCAATTCAACTTACTGTTTCATTTAGCCATGGATTATTGTCCACCAACTTTGAGAGGTCGGTATCTAGGTTGACGGTGGCAAACCGGCACGTGCTAGCGATATTTTTACCCAAATGCCGGTTGAGTATATCCTTTCCAGTTGCTTCGTAAATAGCTTTTGCTGACATTTTCTACACCACACACTGTCTGAAAACGAAAAGGGCAAAAAGAAGAAGAGTTCATGAATACATTTTGAATTGTTTCTGTGAAATTTTTGCAGAAATAAAGCACTGAAAGTGGATTAGAGGCCGCATACCACCTTACCCTCTTGCCGAAGTTCGGTAAACTGACCAATTCATCCACACGGAAATAATGCGAGAAAGTTTCTTTCTGTCTGTTGTACGGCTACTTAGTAGTAGTATCTGCTGTGTGAGGTTATAAGACGGCTATGACAACGACTACGACGACTACGACGACGACGACAGCGACCAGCGATGAAATGTATGGGGTACTTGTGAAAATAGGTTCAGAATTCAGAAATATTTTTAAAGCGCGCAGCTGTGCAACGCCAGGAACACACGAAATACAAAATGTACTCGTACTCGCGCGGAAAAGGTTTTTTTTTTTTTCTTCGTCTTTCAATTGTGTAGTCACTTACTAGTTGAACTTGTAAAGAAAAGCTTTCGCACATTATCGCATGATGTTTATTTTTTTAATTCTGTTTTGTGTTATTGTCTCGCTTGCTCTTTGCCAGCGATTGGAGCTTATTCACAGACCTGTACAGGGTTACCATGACAAGATTGTTGAAATGAATCGTTGGGGATAAACAAGTTCTCTTCTCTTTGAAGCATGATTATGTTAATTACTGAAACAGTTCGTGGAGAGAATTGAATCGTACGTTGTCATCTGATAATTGATTGACCATAGTCGAAAGGTTGGTACAATTAGACTCGATTGGACGTTGAACATAAGTAAATAGAGCGGACATACCCAATCGTACTCCAATCGCACTCACAGGAAATAGAACTTACTTCATTAGCCCGATGTTTTACTTTAAGATAATGGCAATGTTTAATCTAAACTGTAATGCTCAATGCTTTGTTCCTACAGTGTAGTGGGTCCGATGTGGATGTGGGTCTAGCTTCTGCAGCACCCAATCGTGTTGTGCGTACAATTGTTCTATCACGATCTACGAGTGAATGGGATCCATTGTTTTATGCCGACTTCGAATTAAAAATTTTGAAAAGCTCTTTCTCGAGTCGTGAATTATGAAAGTTTGCTAAGTCCGGGGATTGGACTGGTTCGCAGGAGACATCGCAAGCTACCTATACGCCAGATCCACCCCAAAAACCAAAGTAGCCACAAGAAATCGTTCATATTATGTACATTTCTAAAAACTTTGGCCGGTCTCCTTCACTTAGAAAACGCTGTGGGTTCATTCACTCACATCCGACTCGATTTGGTTTAGCACACACGTGTTAATGAGATCAATCAGTAATGTCAAGAGATTTCAAGTGAAAGTAGAAGCACAGGCTTAGCTACATCATCACTGGCATCTTCATCGATCCTGCAAATTAATCAATATATCTTAGGGCACTAAAAAAAATACACGTCTGCACTTCAGAAGATTCTAATTGCTACAGGGTTAAGAATTCAATAAATTTGTACTTTCACAGCAAATATTTGGCAACTGTGTACTCATTGATTTCCCATGTCGCCAGCAATGATAGCCAACGATGAAAGTATTTTCATTTGCAAATGGAATCAGACTCCTCAGCAGAACTCTCAACTGCCAACATCGTCTTAATCTAAAAGTGTAATCAAAAGAGAAGCAGCACCACTTCCAAGCCTGCACCATTTCTAAACTCAACAGCGTGGAAGTCATGTTTCAAAGTCTGCATTATGCACCTGAACGCAATGATATTGAATGCAAATGGTTAACAAAACGGGCTCCATCTATGGCTGCGTATGCACTTCTACGACGGAAATCAAATTCAATAATTCATCAGACCAAATTTTATGCGAGAATGCGAGCACTATTGAGGTAATCGATTAAGTGCTCATTTTTTCTTGCGTCATTGAGATGTTTTAAATAGGATGGATCCAGGGTACACTTCTTCCTCGCAAAAAACAACAAAAAATAAGTGAAAACAGTTGGTGTTCGCACGAAGTCTTTATTGCCATTAATCGGAGAAAGAATATCTGTATGTGTCCGGTGTACTTACGCGGTTGCGAATCCAATTGTTTACACTTGCAACTATGTGCCAAATATCACTAAACCACTCTGTTCAAGTTGCTTGGGCTTAACACAATCTGAACTACACCTCTGTCAAGTTGCTTGGGCTTAACACAATCTGAATTGCTTTTCTAACTCTATAGCTTGGGGATTTCCCAATGAATCTCCGGTTTTTCTTATCGTTTCACCAATGCACAGAAGAGATTTCGCTGAATTTGCGTTGCATAACATGACGCAAACAGCTTGCATAAGCAAACATAAACTCTCTGCTCATCATGATTTAAATTAGACAAATCGAAGTCAGTGCAGGCACATGGTAACCCTACACTCGTGAGTATTGAATTTTGCACACCAAAAAATAAGTGTGCAAAATTATTCCCGAAGCAGAAACATCAAACTCATTTCCATGCCAAAAACTGAATAAAGCTGCTGTTTTCTTTGTCCAATTAAGTAACGATGACAAGCCGTGAAGCTTATAATATTGCACCATGCACCGTATATCATAATCAGGGCCCAATTTAACGGCTGGAATGGAGCCGGAATTGTGCAAGAAATCTCACGCAGATACATCACAGTACAAACGATTGAGGAGAAAGTCATAAAACCAGCCGAACTGAGCGAGTATTTATGCCCAGAAATGAGCTAATCGTCACACAATTTGTTAATGAAAAACAAAAAAAGAACAACCACACGAAAAAAGAGAAAGTGATTCGATTTAAATCAATATGCAAAGTGTTGGGCTATGAGAAAACACACACAATTTCTTCTTGCTCCTCTTTCCCCAATATAAACATAATTTAATACGCATAACATCCTCAAGCTCATAGGCAGCACCTTCCTGACATGTGTATACAGTACGCATATATTTGTGCACAAATTATGTTATTCTGAATAAGATTGGTACTTACGTCGTCCTTTTTACGTGAATGCAAGAAAATAAAACAAGGAAGAGAAGTCCGAGCAAGGAAACACTAATTCGATGCGGCGACGATGTCGGCAATGAAGATCCTAATGTGGGAGGGGCAACAGCAGCAATAGCACCGACGGCCTTCCAAATTACAAACACAGATTGTTCCCTTTTTTAATTGCGTGTTGGATTTTGGTGAATGGACACAAATTTTTGTATTCCTGAATGGGTTCTCAGAAAAATGTTCAAGTACTTCCTGACGGGGGAACTTCACACAACATTACAAGAGGAAGCAAAAAGAATGACTGGACTGTCAGTGTTCACTGTCATGGATTGTCAGAGTGCTGTGTTGATGGCGCTGTTTGGACGGGCCAAAGTTTGTTTTCTAAACTTTCGTTAAAGGTGTGTTACATGGGTCGGTTGATGATTGGTTAAATGTTGCAAAAATGTCTGTAAAAAATTTGAGGCTTTCGATGGTACATTTCATGTCAGCTGCTGGCTAGTCAGTTTTGTTTATGTTTACAAAAATATTTCTTTAGGTTAAGTGTTATCTTCAATTGTCGAGATGGATTCAATAACAACAACCACAGCGGATTCCAGCCAGACTTGGAGATAAGTAGGCACCGAAATAATTGTTTGGTTCAGGTTGAATCATTCATTGTTTCTTCTTATCAGTTGATGAATTCATCATGTCTGCGGTACTCTGCGGTAATCAAATGCTGCTATCAAGAACCAAGGCATCAACCTTACTAGGCTTTGGATGTGGCTTATCTAAACTAGTTGTTTGATGAATAAGACCTAAGTTATGGAGCATAATTAATACAGTAGCAAACATGAAACGAAGACTTTCACATTAATTCTACAATTTCTTTTGCGTTTCTTCGATATTATTAATTGCTTGCGAGAAGTACATTTATCAGCATAAGAAGTTCGCGTTGCCAGACTGCTTGTCTCCATCAATTTTTCAAGATCTTGTTAATGGTTGGTTGTTTGGATTTTCCGTGATTCCCAAAGAAAAGCGTATCCTTCTCTGACTCGATCTTGAATACTCGCTAAGATCTACAACTTGCTGATAAATCTGAAAGCTTCTCTCTATAATATGTTTTCACTAATTTTGTATTTTATCCCATAACTAAGTAAAATCGAATTTGATGAATTTTTTCTTCTGAAAGCCTCTTGTTTGCAGCTCCAATCTGTGACTCAAGAAGGTATGGAAAATCAGTGATGGGCTCATTCGTATAACAATCGAATGATTAGATCATTCGAGATGGGCGATTGATTCGAATCATTACACGAGTGATAATCGATTCATACCAGAAATGAAGTATGATAGAGATACCAGCTGATTGACCCCTAGTCCATCGATTCTCATCTCGATTCTCAAAAGCATTCAAATGACCACTGACACAAGCAAAATCTGTCAATATATGAGTTTCCTGTTGTTTGTTCCTGCGGTGATCATTCGAATGATTTTCAGAATGGTGATATTTATCGACCATCACTCGCATAATCATTCGATTCACTCGCCCATCTCGAATAATCTAATCATTCGATTGTTAAAATTCTTCGAGTACTAAAGTCCCAAGTCGATTATGACTGTCACTAAATAAAATGCTATTTTATAACTGAATAGACTTCGATTTGCCATCTGGTACATCATCTTGACATCAGATATGTGTTCGTAGGTCCTCCAAAAAGAAACTATTCCAAGGTTTTTTTAAAAATTGCAGTTTTTGTTGTTACGAACCACCCTCTGATAGTGTATGTCATTCCCTTTCACACACTTTCACATGCCCCTACTAAACAAGTTGTTTAGAAAACAACAACGACAAACAGAAACACACAATCAAAGCATACCTCACGAACAAGCTCACATCTGTCAGAGATAAGGCATTTTGCGTCACCGCGAAAAATCAGCTTTAATTTTGAGTCGAACAGTGCTAATTAGTTGTTGAAGATTTTGCGGAATCGGTTGAAGAGAAAAAAAAAAATCACAAAACGAAAGAAAGAAAAAAATAATAAGAAAAATATAAATAAATCAAGAAATTTTTATTAAAATATCAATTATTTTAGTTTCTTTCTATAAATACACTGAAGGAAAACAATAATAAAGTGAAACAGTCTAACGTGCGCAACAGGATCACAGTCTGCAATGACATTGGAATTTGCAACCAGACAAGCTATCTATGATATTCATTTAATAACACAAGCCCTGAGAACATCTGAATAAAGGAACACTCAAGCCAACCACACACGTCTGAGAAAGAAAAAACACCCACAGACATGCTGCTGCTTGCGTTATTTTGCCTCCTGCATAGTGCACTTATCGATTGTCAGCTGGACAAGGTCGATATTCATCGCCGGAATCAACGACAGCAGGATATCTATGCTGATAATATGTCCATGGGTTCTGTGGATGCTGTGTCGGCAGATCAATCTGTAGATATCGTTTCAGAATTATATCACAGTCTGTCATTTCATCCACCAAGCTTGGACTTTGGAGCTTGGTCCATTGGCACGGCTCAATCGCACGTGGTGACTCTAGTCAATAAGAACGAAAATCGGAGTGTTTATCTGAGCTCTGTATCGGGGAAGACGCCCGATTTCTATAGTTCGTTTTTCCAAGATAAAGTTGTGCCCCCACAGGGGAATACCACATTTAATGTCGTGTTTCTGCCGCGATCGTACGGAACTGTGGAGACGAATCTTCTAATTCACACTTCGTTTGGACAGGCTAGGTTGTTGGTGAAGGGTGAGGGGAGAGAGTGCCCATATCGTCTGAAGCCACTGGTTGGCATACGAGCACCGCTGAATGCAACTCTATCGCCAGAGATACACATGTACAATCCGCACCCGAAGCCACTGCAGATTTTGGAGGTAAGTATTAGTGGCCCGTGATGCTTGGTTGTTGCCAAGAAGACCACCTAAGCGTACTTTAGCATTTCTGATTCACTGTGTTCATTTCTCCAGGTCTACAGTAGTGGAGGACAGTTTCAATTAGAGCTACCGAGCGGTGGACAAGAAGGTCCACAGGATCTTTGGGAGATTCCACCCCATACAACGAAGCCAGTCATACGCATTCGTTTCATAGGCATGAACCCAGGCAACCATACGGCATACATTCGAATGAAAATTGCCGGAGTCGACGACGACAGTCTGGGCGGCGACAACATTCTCGTCATCCCAGTGGAGTTTGAAATCTTCACCACATACGGAGTGTTCTCGCCCACGCCGGTGTTCGACTTCGGCCGCCTCACCACTAAAGACGAGTTGCGGACCTTCAAGGTGGAACTGAAAAACTCGGGGAAGAGTAAAGTGGATATAATTGACTATGAGCTTCGAAACATCGAATTTCCGATTCGAATAGATAAAAACATGTCTGAGCTGTCGTTAGATCCCAGTGGGTTCACACAGAATGCCTTCATCAACGGTGAGTTGGTGGTAAAGACGGTATCACAGGAGAATCCCAAGGAAGTGATGGAACTGGTCCTATATGTGCGAGCGGAGGTGTTCAAAGGTGCCCTTGAATTCAACAAAAACACGACGGAGTTCGTCACAAAGTCACTGAACTTCACTCGTCCTGAAAGAAGTTTTTTCGTGCTCAACTCATTCACATTACCTTTGGCTGTGATGAACGTCACTGCTGACAGAGATGTGTCCTCGGCCTTTAGTTTGACTAACTTTGTCCCGGTCGTCCTTGCGCCCGGACAGTATCGCTCCATTTTCGAAATCAGTCTTCTCAACGAGACAGCGAACGTGGAGACATTTTTAACGATTACAACCAATGTGACAACATACCAGGTGCCAGTGGTGGTGTGCACTGGATTGCTGGACTTTTACACAGTTGACACGGACGACATGAACATGAAGAAAGAAGGCGCGGTGCTAGATCTCGGGGCGATCCCATTTGGGGAGATGTCCCATTCGGGCTACATAATCGTACAGAATCCGAATCCCATTCCGCTGGAGGTGACTTCTTGGGATTTTGCCAGCCCTCAGGGCGTCTACTTTCACTTATTCTTCATGGGCTGTCTGAAGACGAAGAAGGAGGAGAACAAATTGCTGAGCGAGTCGAAATTCGAACTGTGCTTCAAGATTGGCATGAACGACGTGGCGGTGTATGAGATCGCCATACAGTCGTATCGGGCGAAGACGCTTACTGGGACCTTTAAGGTCTGTACGGAACATGAGCAGGTGCTGATTGCAGTGAATTTCGAAACCATCATGGGCCGCTTGGAGATTGATCAGAGCAAGTTGCACTTTGACGACTGCTTCCCGGTGAGTTTCTGCCTTCAAAGTATCTCGGCGCTTTATATCACCATGCGACTGCTCTCTTTTTCAGGGTAAACTATGCGCAGCGGAGATTTCGTTCCATTCGACATTCACCAAGCCGATGAGAGTGAATTCAATTGTTTTCAGCGACTCGGGGCTTCAGTTCGAGGACAACGAGAAGGACGGCACTTGGATCATTCCCAACACTGTGACCAACGTCGGGAAGATCTATTTCGATCCGAGATCCCTGTGCCAAACGCGGTGCTACATACCATTCAATCAGACTCTGTCGCCGATATCCGCTCCGCTGGAGAGTCACCTGAACTTCGATGAGACCGAGTTGCGGCGCCGGACGGAAATATTCCGTCACTTTAAGTACTACCTGAAGACGATCACGTTTACTGTGAACACCAGCGAGGTGCGACTCTTCAAGTTCAACCTAACGGTGGACATTATTTGGCCGAAATTGGTAAGCGGGGTCCAGACCCTTCCCACTGTTGAGATAGGGCAAGTGCACATGGCACAAATCATTCTTAACAACCCATCGGACGCACCCTTGCTGGTCGATTTCTTTATATCGAATCCGAGCGTCTCTAAAAACACGAAGCTGTCACTTCCACTGGAGGTGGTAGAGATCTGCTCGCACTGCTACTTGACAGACAAGCACGTGTTCAGCTTGATCGGCGTTCACAAGCCGCGCATAATCCAGCCGAAGTCGAGCTATTCGGCGACCATTGAGTTTCTGGCAAAGGAACCCGGGGTATTCTCGACAATCATGCACATCAGGAACAACCTGACGCTCTACGAAGCTGTGTGGGTGAGTGCCAAGGCGGTGCGATCACAGTTTAAGTTCGCAAACAAGAAACCTGGATCCCTGACAGCTCTGAATTTTGACCTCACTGAGAACCACATAAGCACGTGCATCAAATCAAAAGGGGACGAGGCGACTGTCATTAGCACAAGGCGGACGTTTAGCGCCCGCAACACTGGAGAGGTTCCCATTTTGGTTGAAACGTTCATGATTGGCGACGAGTACTGCGAGGGATACGGGTTCAACGTCGTGGACTGTCGGGGATTCGAGCTGAAGTCCAACTCCTCGAAGAAGGTCGATATTACATTCACACCGGATTTCACCTTGGGCAGGGTTGTGCGGCCACTCATCATCAAGACGAACCTGTCATACCTTGTGAACTATACGCTGATGGCGTCGTTGACACCCCCATTGCTGGAGCACTGCTCGAAAGCCTTGCAGCGTCCGCCTTGGGAGACATTGCTCAAGCAAATCGCGGTGCTAATGCTTGTGACAGCGTTCTTGATTGTCTTGATTGTGGGACATCTCGACTCGGGCAAAGTTCTCACCGATCACGTGCAGAATATATCCAGAGACAAAGGTCCCCTGCAGCCGACCCTGAACTTGCGGAACATTGCGATGCAGGCGAACAACTACGACGACAGTCAGGTGCATTCTACAGATGCATCCAAAAGCAGCCGTGTTGTGGGTAACAAAGGTGTCGGTGTTGTGAATTTCCGGAAACGTACCAACAAGAAAGCTTGGGGTAACACGCCAGCCACGCCGGTGCTGAACAACAATTCGCATGATCGCTCGTGGGCACAGGAACTTGCCAAGCTTGGGGTGCGTCCAAAAGAGGTAAATGGTGTCCCGGGCACCCCCACACCCCGTGTTACACCGGTAAGTAAGCCACCGCCGGAAAAAGTGAAACTCAAGGGTTCGCCCAAGGATCTCGATAAAACACCACCGCAGCAAAGCACAACAGCCGACTCTAGTACTGAACCAGAGAAGCACTCGCCGCCGAAGGTGAACAATAAAGCTGATTGCAGCATCCAGGTCAACCAGGCCGATATTAAAAAGACACCCAAACAGAGTGCAAAGAAAACCAAAGCCATATCTAGCCAGACGCAGACTGCAGCTGATCCTGCTCCCGTCGAGGCGTCACCAGCCAAAGAATTACCCGAGGTGAAGCCAGCGGAAGACCGTCTGTCGTCTGGAAAGCGAACAAAGAGTCCTAAGACCCTCAACAAGACTGAAAACATTGAGAAGAAGCCTGAGCCTACCATACCCATTGTAAAGCAAGTAACAACTCCTGAACCATTGCCCAACAACCACTCCGATAGCTCGTCCGGCAGCAAGCCTGCAAACGGAAACTCTACCCCTGTTGCCAGCGCCTACACCGGAAAGAAGTACGGCAAAACCCCAGGACGTGAGCGTAAGAAGGAGCAGCCCAATAGCAACAATCATCAACCAAAGCGCTACGACCGAAAGGTGTCCAAATTCAAGCCAAATGCATTCCACTTCTCGTCGCCGGTGGGCAGTAACATTCCGGTGTCGATTTGGGACCCGAATCAACAAGCAAGTTTCTCAGACGTCGTCACAGCCGCACAGCCGTCTTCAAGTTTTTCTGATGTCTCTGCCCTCGACTGTGAAGAGCCGCCAAGCGAATATCTGCCAATGTACAACGGCAGCGACTGGAACGATGCCGACCTCAAGAACGACGAAACCTTCGGTGACAGCATGGTTGTGCCAACTTCAATTGGAAACAATGCCAACGGCTTGCACAAGATGAACTCGAACGAGCTCGGTCCGATTGGAACGAAGCGCTCGCCTTCATCCACTCCCATCTGGGAACCATTCACCAACTTGGACGTCCTCAAGCCGACCGTTTGCAACAACTCCAGTTTCTTCTCCAACACCATGCCTTCGTACATGTTCAGAGACGCCAATCAGTACTTAGGTGACTTTCCCTTTGAACACCCCCATCCCGTCTGCAGAGATTCTGTAACGTTTCCCCTTTCAGGAAATAACCACAACCTCTACGACGAGGAATACTCCCCCGGGCGCTTGCAGAATCAATGGAATTCAGGCAACGAGTACTTCGTTTCTCAGCCACAACTCCCAGAATCTCAGAAGAACACCACAACATGGTCAATGAATAGTGGCAGCAATGCAACCGAAGCCGGCGCTGGTGGTAGCCAAACATGGGATCCCATGGGATACAAGCCGGCTACCACCACCGCCCCGACCTGGAATAACACGGTTATCCGTCCACCACCAGGTCTGGAATACTCCAATCGTGACAGTCCAATCAATGCGTTGCAGGAGCCGATGTCGCCTCCACAATTCGGTCAGCAGCAATCACAGCAGGAATCGGATCCTCCATTCAATCCCATTTTCAGCTCACTCAGTACAATTTGGTCTGACAATTGGAACAAAAACAAGACCAACAACAACAACAATAATAACAACAACAACAGCGGCAAGTAAACCCACTCTGCCCAGCACTAACAACAAAACACAAACACTACACTCTGGAAACACTTGCGCGCGCAATCCCGAACAAGAAACGAGATTACCTACCACATGATGAATTGGATTGTCTAGATGCTCAAATATCATTCGTAGATTTACCTACTCTAACTGTTATCTAATCATTGTGTCATATTAGTGGAAGCAAAATGAAAAAAACAAAAAAAAATGAAATAACAAGCTTTTCAAAAGCAAATGAAAAGAACACGAGGTTTTTCCTTTCGATTGGTATTGTAACGTGGTTTGACTGGGAATGCTGATGGTGGGTTGACAATTGTTTCGCTGTGCTTTTCGTTCGATTATTGGTTATTACCAAGTTTTTTTTCCGTTACATGTGACATTAAGACTCCTCTTAACTTGGTTAGCTGGGGGTGAAACAGTGAAAGTATGGTTTAAATGAAAATGTGTCTATTTAGTAATGTCGGGAAGGGGGTAGGCGAATTTGATACCATTGATGAGTGTTTTCACTTTAAAATTTTCGGTTTCAGGTGAGGAAATAGTGGATGGGTCAGTGACTCTCGGTGGGTGCCTAAGTTCAATTCCCAGCACGAACCACAAGTATACTTTAGGCTTGGACACTCTCGACTTATGGGCAATGCTCAGAGAAAAGCTTCTCAGCTGGTTTAAAGCTTGGTTATCAGCCTGAGAAAACACAGACCAGACCGATGATTCTACCAAGGCATGCAATTTATGTTGACTTGGGCCTTGACCTTAACGGCAATACAGATGATTGTGATACAAAGTGTAGTGTATTGGCAAAACTACGATAGAGCGTGGAAGCAGAGGAGGTACTCTCCGATAAGTCATAATGCTCATGCAATGCATCTTAGCTCTTATCGTTGTTGTTTTGTGTGCATGTCCAATCTTGTCTCAGGGCAGTAGTGGTGACCAAATGAGGTAGTAAAAGTGAGTCAATACTACACACAGCACTCGTTTTTTTTTTTTTGTCGCGAAACTTATTTTCAGTCATGCCTTGAGTCTCCATTCGAGTACTTTTCTGGTAAGGAGGAATATGCACAATTACAAGTTTACTCGGGGACCGCTAGAATTATGCACTTATTCTAGCGTTCCCTGAGTAAACTTGAAATTGCTTTCCCTTTTTAGAGAAAATATGGTCACTGTCTCATATGATTAAAGTCAGAAAAACAAGTTCAGCGAGAACGCAATGCATAGGATAGCATGTATGGCAGCACAACTGCTGAAACGGTACACGTTCAGTGTACGAAACATACAATTCAGGCAACAAAACACCAAGGCCATATGACGTCGTCTTAGCTCATGCTAGTCCAACTGATAATTACTTCCCTCTACTGCAGGTACTTTTCAATCCAACACACTATCGAAACCAATTACTTGAAGGCTTGTAACTACATTTATTTAACTACAAAACAAAAACCAGCTAAGCAAAAGACGTATAAAAGAAGTAAGAAAGCAGCATTATTAGTCGATCACTCTAGGCACTAGGCTTCTCTTTGTATTCAATAATCTTTTTCTCTATTAAATCAGGGATCTCCACTGCCAACCATGGTGCCAGCTGGAACAGCAAATGGGTTAATTCAAATCCAGATTGCATTGTAAACGTCTACATACCCCTAATGCCATTGCGTGTGCAATTCCGAATTTTGGAACATTCCTCGCCCACAGTGGTTTAAAGTGATCCGTCAGACAAATCTTTCCTCCTCGATACATTTTTGCAGTTTTACCATCCAATTCAGGTAGTGCGATTTCAGGAGAAGTGGCCGGATATGTTACTGGAATCTAAATTGATCAGGTATTGAGTAACTTGCGAACAACAGCCGTGTGGTGTGATGACAACTTACATCGAATTCCACGTCAAATTCGTACTTCAACAGGTTGTGCATGTACCAACACTTGCCGAACCATTTTGTGCCTTCTTTGTTCGACTCCAGTCGAAACCAATCGGTTCCAGAGTCTTTGTTGTTTTGAACATACTGTAAAGAGGTCAAACAAATTTCAAATAAGTTTCTCGATTTGTCTTCTTGTCCAATTTGAGCGTGCATACCTTAATGAGAGACTGGTATTCCTCCTTAAGACGTTGTACCCATAAATCCTTATCTCTGGGACCAGCGCGCACTGTCAGCAGTGGTATACCACTTAAGGTTTTCTTTGTACTCGCGTCAACCATGATTTGTTCGATATTTCTTTACAGGATTTTCTTTTTTTCAGAAACTTTTCACTGAAACTAAATGTGATTTGTTTTGAAATTGAATATTAAGAGCTACACCAACAAATTATATTTGACAGTTGACACGTTTGCACAGTGTGCAAACCTGGTGCAAGCTGAATGCAGCACATGAAAATTAACAGAGGTGTTATAAGAGGCAAAAGTTTTGAGGGGTTTATACTTGTGCGTTATTTATTTAATTAAATAAAAAACTATTCCGCTGGTAGTGAAGATTAGGTCATTGTAGACATAATTTTATTTAAGGTCAAAATAGATTATTTAAATTTTATTTTGTATCTCGTGTTATGAGCTCGAAGCGACTGTGCTTCTATTCCGACTAAGTCCGACTACAAAACGAATGCGATAGACTAGAGATACGAGTAGACAGTAGTAGAGACGGGATATAAGTGATTGTGGACTTGAAATATCGAGTCTGTTGGATTTTTTCGTTAATATTGGAATACATTTATTTAAAGATGGACTTAAAGCTTCGACTCTTTGATCGCGAACTTTAGTTTCGCGTTTAGTTAATTTGTACTCTTTCTTCTTCGTATAATCCAGTAACAAACAAATGTCAGGCCATCTTTGGCTAGCTGCTTCGCACACCATTTTGCTTAATGTCCTTCGAGTGAGTCAATTCGACGCGAGCGTCCTCTGTTACGTTGCCGCAAAGACTCGGAATCAACGGTTTGGAATTATCAAGTTGCTTTCCCTGACAAACTGCTTTGCCTTCTGATTTCAATGTCTTGCCGGCAAGGCGCGATTCAAGGCGACAAAGAACACCAGACAAGACCTCGTATACCATTGCGGGCGATGTAATGAAAGATTGGTACACCTTCATATCCTGGGAACCACACTCTATGTAAGCTTTCTCTTGTAATCTTAGTCGAGCACAATAATCCCAAAAACAGTTTGATATCAAAACGTAAATAAAACAAATTGACTTATTTTTACACGTGTTCATTTATCTACTTCAGTATAATATAATATATAGCTAAAACATATGTTTCATTCATTTATTTATTTCATTCAGAAATAGCATTACTAATATATTTATGCATAATTTATAGCTTTATCACTTTACTTATATCAATTTTAACAAAATAATAGCATTAAAAATATCATTTAGCAAATTTATTCGACGCTGCTGCCAGCCCGATGGCGTGGCCTTTTCAATTTCTTAACGGGTCCAAACTCTCCAGAGAAAAGTCGTCAACAATTTTCGACTTCATCGAGCTCTAAAATGGAAAAGGAGATTGGTTATGACAGTTGACAGAGTCTTCGTCTAAAAACTTACATCAAACACATTAGGCGCATTCACACTGAATGGTGTGGAGCCGAATAGATCCTGATGACCATTTGGGGTAACAGGGGTCCTTCGGGGACCGGCTTTTGGTGGTGGAGCCACTAAAAATCACAAAATCATTAAGAGCGTGACAGATGTATTTAACGCATCGAACTTACACAATGGAGGTGGACTTGTGTTCAGAATGCTACCGTTAAATTCTGTTCCTAAGAAGTTATTGTTATTCAGTTTATCGTTGTTGTTCGTAAACAGCTGTTGGCCGTAGCTCTTCGGTGGCTCGAAACCGAACAAGTCGTTGTTGATTTTAGTGCCGCCGTTGCTGCCATTGCTGCCATTGCTGCTGTCGTGCTCCTCGGCACGTGGATCGAAATCGCTATCAGAATCTGAATTCAATAGCAACTCTCCCATTTTATTGTCGGACGTCTTGAAGACGTCAGTGATTTGGTTATGCAGATTACGTGGTGGCACCACTGGTAGCGATGGTTTATTATTATTGGAGGTCTCAATGAGGTTAACGCTCTCTGCAAACGTGCAAAAAAATTAAAATAAAATAATGATTAATATCTGAAAGATATCAGATTGAGTTCTCTCACCACTCTCGTTGGCGTTGGAAGTGGCGTTGGAATTGGAACTGTTAATACTAGCAACTGGATTGCTGCACTCGCTTGGCACCTCGAGAATATCTTTGATTCCTAATCTACTCAGCATTCGATCTAGTTCGCTCTTCGACACAACGCTGGACAGTTCGGTTAGGCGTTGCTTGTAGATACTTATTGTTTTTTCTAGTTCTTTGATCTGCGGTTGATCCTTAATGGTGGTGTTTCCTGTGCTGTTTACATATTTTCTGAAAAGAAGGTAAACGATGATACATTATTTTAACGATTTATAGTTTGGAACCACGATTTTAAGCTAAAGTTAGGGCTGTTTTTCATTCACAGCTCTCTGATTGACAAAAAACGAAGGAATGTAGGAGTTATGGAAGTATGAGGGATACATAGCCCGTAAAGACAATGCTCAGTTTTACGGAAGCTTCAAAGACAAAGGTTGGGGTAGGTTAGAGTGGCTGACTGCCAGCAAGCAGCAGTCACGCTAAGCCAAGTGCAGGGACGTTGGGTTACCACACGGATCTGGTCGAATCTAGTCCACAAGCCAGTTGCTGCTTAAACGAGGATGACGATGGCTGACACTAAGACTGCTTAGTTCGGCCAGGTTGTTGAAGAAATAAGCCCCTCGGTGACTTTTCCTTCGGTAGGCGTGGCTGCTGCAATTGCAGTGAAGGCGGGTAAAAGGGATGGAGATGTTTATGATTTTATTTGACTTGATCAGATCTCTGTATCAAAAGAACAAACTGATATTCGCGCTCGGTAGTTTTTGCCGGCAAGTCTTGCGTCTCGCTTGTTAATTAAAGAATTCCAAGTCTTTGGTGTTGATGCAAGATGGTTTATACATGTGTTAAATCGTCACTGATATTAGGACTAGGGGTCTGCGCCCAGCTCTGGACCACCTGGAAGCTTCTGTGAAAGAGCTGAGACCGGTTCAATTAACTCTTTACAGAAGACAGAACTATCAATTTAGTGAGATAGTTGGTGAGACAGATGGACGATGGAGCTGATTGCTTGTTTGCCATAAATACATGAGATACTTAGATATATACATGAGGAAGGCAATTTTAAGCTGTTTCGCACTCTGACACTCATCTGAAGTTCGAAACAATTAGGTTAGCTATATCTCTTGACTCTCCACGGTCGCCTTATTGAGAGCAGTGGTGGCTCGCAATAGGAAATCATGCAGCAATTCATAAACTTAGTAAACTTTAACAGAAAGCAGTAGGCTTCGCCGAAGAGTGTTGTGGCTCGTATTTCTGCTTAGATTTAGATTCCGATTGTAGGCAAGAGATATGAGACATACTAAGGGTAGACTGTGTCTCCAGGGTACTCCAGGTGCATTCTTATGTCCTAACTAAATGCTGTCTATTGGAAGCATGCTATGCATGTGTGAGGATGTGAAAGGATGGGGAAACAGAGAAACTTGAGAATTATGTTTGTAAAATCGTACGTGCAAAAGTGGCTTGCGGTAGCAAAAAAAAAAAATGTCTCATGTAAAAGCCTACTAGCTTATACAGAAACCACATTTGCGTTTTCCTGATGTTTCTTCACGAGTGGGGGGAATAAACGTTTTGTACCAAGCCCGAAAGCCTTTCCTAATCATACGCTGTGATTATTGTGGAGCCGTGAATTATGATAGTTGTTCGTTGTACTGGCAATTGAACCTGGATCTACTATTAGTCGATGCACATGCATACCCATTAAATCGCGGCGGCCACAACAGTCCAATAATTTTGTGAAGGCGGCTAGTCTGAATCGCTCTGCAAATCCTTGAAAATGCACAACAATTTAGAAAACTGCACCGATACCCACCAATCAATTTGAAATGTTTGGATCGTGCTTGGAAAATATCGAAAATATGAAAGGCATTAAATATTAGTCTATCGCGGTTTTGCAGTGAATAGTACGAGGACAGAGTATACACGTCTTGCCTTGAAGTTTCAATAATAAAGCCCACTGTTGAAGAATCAAGCTAACCGAGCTATAAGACATTGATCATCCCGCTAGGACTGGGCTACGACATCTGGAGGACGGGATTCAACATAGAACTGAACAGTAACATGAGTTAAAAGAATAAGAAAACATGTTTAAAATGCCGCAATGGCAACCCCACTATCCGTGAAGATGCTAACAGGCGAGGACAGTGCCTCTTGAAGCTCTATGATCTCCGCCTGAAACAATACGCTACAGTGTTTTGAGAGTCTTTTGGAGAAACATATACCATCTCTCAAATCAAATATTGATTGGTTTTGAAAAAAACGCTGCTGGCAACTCTTTTTTTACAAACACACACTCACGGGATTCGGCAACGGGTTGTAAACGTTATCCGAGACAGCCCTGTCCGATTTCGGCCATGATAGAGCCCATGGACATATGTGCTCTTGCCCGAGTGGTCTTCTACTGAGGGAGAAGGTGGCGCACAAATAGAGAAGGATCTCAAACAACTTGGGGCAGCTAAACAGCTCGGGCAGCTAGAGAGCAGGAGACTTCTTTGACTGAGGCCCAGGTCCACTCCAGTACCTTACAAGGAAGCCGAAGAAGAAAAGCAATGAAAGCTGAGAGAAACCTGGACGAGTATTATATCATTTTCAATATTCACCCACTTTGGTGATTTGACTGAGGTTCAACGTGCGGTGTGCACTGCCATCGCCGAAGCAGGGGCACGTCTCGGTCACAAGTATAATCTGATTCGCGCCGAGCGTGCCTTCGTTCACTGGTATGAAAGAAGGGGAATTCTCAAAGGCGCGTGTATATTTGGCTACGCTCGAGAAGGATTTTGTAGACGTCAGCATGAACTCTGGCGATGCCAAAGACAAGGCCACTGAAGAGTATTAAATTCATCTAGAACTCACCTAAAAGAAGGTGAGGATGCGCACGAGTTTTTGTTATTTGAATAAGAAGTCAAAAGAAGTCAAAGTCATAATTTGTTTTAGCGGCACACTGCAAAGAGTTCTCATTTTCGTAACTTGAGAATATTCAGCCAATAGATGTGAGGTGGGTATTAATGGAGTCATTCCGCCACCACACGACATATACATTTGATCCCAGCACTCACTATTCAAAGTCACAAATCGCTTTCGAAAGCTGCACTTAAACTTGTTTATGCCCAATGTACTCACTTGTAAGCCAAATCGAACGCCTGTCCAATGGTGAGTGTAATGTCCGACGCCAGTTTACTCGAAATGAACACAAAACACTCGTGCTTCTCGTCCGCTGGATCGTCGCCCTTGTGGAAGCCATTGGCCGAGGGTGTTTTTGTCTGCGCCGAATTGGGGGCGTTTTTCGCGATAAAACTGAAGAATTTCTTCACCCCCTTCTCGTCCGCACAGTACGAGATGTTGTACAGCGGAAACTGATGGAGAATTTTTTGCGTCCGAGGTTCCTGAATGGCCACTCCATCCACACTGATGGTGATCTCCACTTTCTTGAACTTTTCCTGGCTACCATTCTCGGCCTTCTTCATCTCATGGGCGAACTGTAACTTTCGAATGGCATCCTTGACAACTTCAATGCCCTTCGGTTGATCAACGGGGGTGTTTCCAAAAAACTGCGCGAAAAAGAAAAATATAACGAATATGGATTTAGGGGAATGAACACGAGATGGAACTTACTTTGACTAGATAGACGACGTGTCCGTTCATCAGAGCGTCGGGTCCGTGGAGCCAGGTTCGTTTGCCGTTCTTGCCGTCGCTGTTTTGGGCATTGTTGCCATTGCTGTTGTTATTGTTGTTTTGTTTGTTCCAAAACATTAAAGTCGACATGGTGTTGAAGGATGGACAGTGGACGCAAGGCTTCGACGTGCAGCTACTTTAATACTTTTCAAGTCTTGTGTGTATTCTTGTTTAGTCGATTCTTGTCCGATTGTCGTTGGTTCTTTGTGGCGGCAGCAATGTGGTCTGTCGAGTCGGCGGGTCTGCAGATATATGAAACAAAATGGAGAGGCGTTGTGATTAGTCGCCGATCAGGTTCAAAAATGCCAGACAACTGTGAATAATAACGACACTATTTGGTGGGCGTTGCTTGCGATCGGAATTGCCGCCCGTACCGGCACGCAGCAGAGTGACTAATTCATTTATTGCGGCTGGCGTATGAGACGACGAGATTGTTTGTCGAGAAATTTAATGGGCGACTTGTGGCACTGATACGTGGTCAATGTACGCCTCTTAATTCCGAAATTAGAATCTCTGCGGAACAGCAATCAAAACAATGGGGAAACCAAAGCAAAACACTTGTGATAAGAATGTGATCGGACGGTCCTGAGATTCTCCGATAGAGTCCGGAAGTTCGTTTTCTCAGAACAAAGAGATACAAGTTATCACTGAACCGGCCGCAGTACGATCGACTGAGCGTGTAACGTCGACTTATCGCTGAACAAACAGAGAATATCTCATCGCTGGCGTCGCGGTCGTCGTGCCCAGATAACGCCGGAGAATGCTGCGTCTAGAGAAACTTGGGTAGATCTAAAATACAAATGGAAGTATCTGCAGTTGACGTGTGTATTAAGTTCTGTAGATTGTGATGCTTGCTGACAGAGCCCATGCAGTTTTGGCCAACTATCGCAATGAATAGGGCGCTTAGCCGCGGGTACTTGGTTTGTGTTTACGCCGATTATTTGGAAACTCAAAACGTGTTTCTATGCCATGAATTCAATTCGTGGAAGTGTTTTGTTGGGAAACTAAGAGCTTTCGTTTTGTTTCTTTTTATGTTCCGCATGCCACCAGTGCAGGCAGGCGGCATGGGGGAAGTGAAGTGTGATTTGCACTTCAAGCAGAGTGAGAGAGATAGTCAAGGTCGAGTGTGATCGTTATGCGGAAACGTACTGCAAGACCGATCATCTTCGAACTACGGGCGACTACGGTTAGACAACCGTGCAATCGGATTGACACAGCTTAGGCAGACGTGATCTGGGGAGACGTATTTTAAGGAGGGTTTAATGCACATGTGCACGTAGATAAGCAACCGCCGGTGGACTTTGCCTGATTCAATGTCAAATTCAGGTGGTTACACAAGTCTGATTAAGGTGAAATGATCGCTTGTTTGCTCACAAAGAGAGATACGGTGCAGTCGAAATGGGCAGATGATTAGGGAGGCAGACTGGCAATTGACGCTGCTGACTTGAATACGCAACCAGTTTGGCCCACTTATCGGAGGCGCTGAGTGGCTGGAGATTTCCAAGGAATTAAGGCAATCGACTTTGCAACTTCTGTCGTCAAGGTGGTGCTCGGTAGATGTTAAGTAGTGTAGTCGGCGGAGGTGCAATCCAACTCATTTACTTCTTGCTGTGTTTTTTTTTTTTTTTTTTTGGCAAGGCGACTCGCTGTCATGTGACCTCGTTAACGTCATACACGAGGAGGACGTGAAAACTCACGTGCACAGACGCCAAACCTAAAACTACGGTATTTCAAGTGTTTATGCAGCAGACGGGTGGCATTGGTGTGGTTGGACACAAAGGAAAGGATTGCTACGCCAACGATATGAATTGGTCCAAAGTAGGTAAAAGAAGATATGTGCTGTAGCTGTCCTCGAAAGCGCACTGACAACAACGCCATAGTAGGGCTCTTCGTCTACTTCAGCTATGTTGTAGATTCAAATATCGTGGTGCTAGTTTCAGCTTCGAGTTGCCTGCGGAGTAACGACATCGGCACTGAAATTATTCGCAGACTAAGCCCTAGCGTGGCAGACTAGATTAGCCTTGCAGAGGATCCTGACCATCCCAGTCCAGGCCGAATGCACAGTGGTAAGAAAAGTGGCGGAAGTCAACACCCATGCTATATGGAGCTAGACAGCTGAGCAGAATCTTGCCGCCTTTTCATGAAAAATTCTTGGTTAAGACATAACCGCAAACTCTCCGAGCTGTACCAAGATGTTGATACAGTCCGGACGGCAAAATTCGGGGATTTCACTGTCTCGGGCACATCGAGCGCATGGACTCCAATGCTGCAGCTAAGAGGGCCAACGAATCCGAGCCTGGTTCGAGAAGAAGAGGAGACCGAGAGAGAGAAGACCGCAACTCTTGTATAAAATACCAAGTTATCGATGATGTGATTGCAGGCAGAGTGTCCCCGATCGTGAGTGGAAGCAGCTATTGTTCGAGCTCAGACCTTCCATAGGTCTCAAGCTTGATAAACAGTTGTCGCAGGCAGACGTGTACAGCACAAACTTCTCAGCACGCAGCACTCGAGTACTCAAGTACTCTTGGCTGGGTCCCAGTCACAGAGACATAACCGAAACAGCGGATGAACTTGCCCGGAAAGGGGCCGAAACCTACAACTTCCTGGATGTCAAGAGAAAAGTGGATGACACCTCATGGAGTTAGCAAACAGAAGGTGGACCTGCGATACCACACAGATGCTTCCAAGTGGTGGCCCAAGTTTAACAGTAAGCAAACTCCTTTAATGCGACACAAAAATTTGCTATCGATGGACTGACCATGATCACAGAGGACGCTGCTCACTACCTCTGTCACTTGAGACATAGAACACTGGGAGAAGATTTCTTCCATGACCTGCAGGATCTAACAAATATCCCTCTAACATCGCTTTTCAGATTTATAAGGATATAAGCACATCAGCACAAACATGACAGGCGCGAAGTAGGAGCTGGACATCACAATGGGTTCAGCAGAATCTAAGGAAGACCCGGCTTACCCCTGTCTATCCACGTACCTAAGATAACCTAAGAGCCAACTCAATTAACCGATGCTTGGGCTTCCATAGAGCCCCGTGGGATTTAATCTTGGAGCTACGTAGTTTGATGGAGAAGATCCTAGTGTTTTAGAGGCCTGTGCTTAGGGCTTGCCTCCAACTCCAGAGGGACATGATCGTCAACACCAGAAGATACGATCTTCAAGAAGACCGTCTACGCGGATGATGTGTGATTATTGGCCGAACACAGCAAGTCGTCAATGATGCGTTGAGAGGGAAGCGGTGAAAATTTGAAAATTTATCCGCCAGTGAATAAGAGGAAACAAAGTACATGTTGTGCTCAACAAATAAACATTGGAGTCTTGGACAGAGCGTCACAATGCGGAGCTTTAGCTTCGAGGTTGTCAAGGACTTCGTCTGCCTCGTCTCCGCTGTAAGCAAACACGCAATCGCAGAATAACTCTTGCCAAAAGCTGTTTTTATGGGTTCAAGAGACAATTGAGTAATAGAGCCGTCTCTGGAAGGTTCGGAGGAGGACAATCACCATTTCAGAGACTATGGCTATGCCCGTATAGTGAGAGGTTACACCTTCAGGGCTTCGTCCTCTAGGGAGAATTCTCTACATCAACTATGCAGGTCTGCTCCAGGATAATTTGACGAGCCGATCAATTCTCAACCTGCCTCCACAGCAGAGATGTCCCTCAGAGGACTGAGCAGCTTTCATTTCATTATCTCAAATTGCCCTCGCACTTGACACCGAGAGAGCATAACGAGATTTCGGAATTTTGAAACAACTCATCGGCGACGCATCGCACCCCTCTTCAATTATCCAGCATCGTGGCCACCTACGCTTGCAGTACAGATTCAATTGCCTGCAAGAACAACTCTCATAATTCGCGGCTAAACAAGGCTCACAGAGTGCATTTACAGCCTTGCGGTCAGAGTAGGCATGGACCTCCAGGCCCCCTCAACTTGTGACAGGACAAAAGCACCCACAACACGAGTGGTAGCCCCAAGCCCGCGTCAGACTGTGCCACCCATAGTTTATAATAATCAAACATAGTATCAGCAGGGCTTACGTTAACTGCACAGTACAGCGCTCCTTTGTTCAGACCACTCTTGCAAGACCATGTCCAAACATCGATTGTAAGCAAAAACAGCAATTACTCGGAAAGAAGGCGTCAGAATACGATAAACACAAATTATGACAACTCGTGTCTATGCACATATATGCAAGTGACGTCTTGCGTCACCCAAGCGTCACATGCAGCAGACAACTGCTGATGTAAGCTCCACCTAATCGGGCGAGAGAGAGAGAGAGATCTGACATCTGATTCGATGTTAATTAAGAAACCGATTAAAGCAGAAGCTGAAACAGCAACTATTCGCACTGAGGCGTGCGGCGAAAATCACGACAAATGAATATCTGCCTGTCAGAAGATTGAAGTGCAAAGAAAACTATTAATCGTCAAGATAGCACGGTAATTAATCTCCACATCAGCTTATAATAAGACTCCATCGCCATTTATGGGATTTATGCTATAATTCGGTCAATGCTTGAATTGATTATCGGCATTTGATCGCGCTCGCTTCTGAGTTAAGGACAAGGCAGCTCTGGCAACTCTCCGGTGTGGTTCGTTGGTGCTGGCTTGTGTCCGTCGGAGAACTGGGCAGAAGGCTTGCAAGGTCGTTAGAGGGTAACATTTTGTTTCAGTGCTTGAACACTATCATTCGTTAAAGATCGAGTGTGCGATTGCATAGTGCCGATGCTTTGTTTGCCAAGTTCCAGCTGAGCTAGCAATCGCTAGAAGTGCTCATCAAACACAGCATCACCCGTGTGACCTTGTGATTCAAGTTTGAAATCAGCTGTACGCCTTGTCTCGGTTGTCCATTATCTCCGTCTTCAAGCGGTGTCACTTCAAACATATTGGCTTGCTTAGTTCGAGTCTAACGTTATCGCTTTGTGTTCAATAAGCACGAAATCCGACCTCCAATTGGAGGGGGAGGAATAAAAGAATAAGAGGAATAAAATTGTCGCCGTTTAAATATGCTGCCTATCAGCGTTCATCGCACTAATCAGCGGTGTATTTCGCATTAATCGCTCAGTAAGGCGCTAAGGGTGAGTCAATGCCGCTTCTGATGCAGATAAGTCGGGAGAATGTGGGCCATTTGGGGTCGAGGGGATCTCACAACTTCGCAGTTAATGTGTGTTCAAGATTGAACGCAAAATATACATTTGTTGTGGCATTTTGGTTTGGCGAAGCGGATGACATTTGTTTTGCTGCCGAGAGGTGGTTTTTTTAAAGATAAAGAACGATTGTCGCCAGTGCCAGCCTGTCGTTAAGTGTTGCGACAACCTCAAGTGAGGCTGGGCCTAGCTGTACAGCGCCCACTCATGTTGGACGTGGTATTGTGAGTGAGTGGGACTTGCAGTCTTATGCCGACTCCAATGACAAAGCTCGTGACAGTCGAGCTCAACAGCCTGGCAGCACTGGAGGAGTGTTGACATTTTTCAGAAGTGAAACTGCTTTATTTTACTGAGGAACTTTAATTTTTTGTATGTCGCACGTCTCAAAAAAGAGTGTTTTTTGTGAAAAAAGGATTCTCGTATCTGTCAGATGTCAGTAAACGTAATGCCAATTACCCTCAGCAATGCCGCTTGTTATATACAAAATAAGTCGCTGTTCGGGACTTTGAGTTAAAGCTGAGAAAGCCGCTTTAATTTTCAGTCTGCTTTCAAGAAGATTCTGCAATGTTGCACAGATGACTGTTCAAGTAATCGCGCTTCGCGCAGACAGATGCCTCAAGGCATCTAATTTCAACAGAATCATGTGCGATATAAACGCAGCGGTCAGGCTTAAAGCGAACAACACATCGCTAATTCTTAAATTCACTACGAATTCGAATGATTTGATGCGATAAACGCAATGACGCGTTGTTGCTACCGTTTTCTCGTTAAGGCATACTTTGAAATGACAGTTCTTGTTCATCAGCTGTTTTCATTTCTCAAATGTCAGTTGACACACATTCTTAAGAGAAGTGTCAGCTGAACGCATCTCTCGCGCAGATTTAAATTCAAAATGTCGAAAAATGCTTACGTTTTGTAACGTTATCCTCTCATTTCTCTGAGTTTTTAAGAAGCGTAAAAAAACGTAGCGTTATGACACATTATTTTGGGCATAGCCTTCGAAATGCTTGTGCTGGAAGACAAAGGTTGACCCAACGCAGCCTTGCGTTTCAGTCTTCACGGTGTACTTTACATCGAGTCGACGAGGAGCGTTCACTTTGAAGATCGGTCTAGTGGAAGAAGTTATATTTCGTATCTATTTTTCTATTAATTAAATAAATATTCAGCGAACATCCTACATTTATTGTTCGACTATTCTGGCAACACTACGGTACGTACGATGTACGGTTCTCCATTTCATTAATTTGAATACTTGCCACCAGAAATGAAGTATTATAGAGATGACCAACTTCACAGCTGATTGACTCCTATCGTCCATCGACGATGGGAAGGCTTTTTTACAGTTAGTCTCGAAATAAAGTGAATGTCGTTCTCTGTTGCTCAATTTGGCTTAAGAAAACGAAAAAAAAAGGTTTCCAAAAATGTTAAGGGGCGAGAGAGCTAGAAGTTGCCTATCTCTATAATTCTTCATTTCTACTTGCGGCAAGTGACAAGAATGTGTTCATAGACCAACAAGCCGCTGCAACGTTCCACCCTGAATTCTCTTAAGCAGAAGCGTTCTCTCCCATTAGGCATTTCCTTAATAGACGCAGATTCCGAGATTAGCGAAAAACAAATGAATTTGAAGTTTTCGAAGCTCCATAAAGTCGCTGATATATTTGTTCTACGTCAAATCGAACGTCCAATCATAAATCTAAAAATTTCAAATTGCCTTCGGGTTCTAAATTATCTGGGAAACACCGCTTGCAAAATAATATTTCCTAGAAAGATCTCTTACATCACAATAAACCCGACACATGCGACCGCAGTGAAAAAGTGACAGAGTACATCGTCGGTCCCACCTTTCACACATAATCAATTCATTTGCTAATTTTGCACGCGAAGTCAACGCTTTATCCGAAGAGGGCTGAATAAAGGAATATGATGTGTGTTGTGTCATTATTGATCCCAACCGGTTGGCGGCGGTGGAATTAAGTGCTTCACACTTAGTTTGCTTCCGGAGTTATGGCACAGCACTTTACAACAACTGTCAATAGCACTTACTTTGGACAACTAATTTTGTGTAATTTGATACTGGGTGGAAAATGTGTTCATTTCAATGAAGAAATTTATGGCGCTGATTTTGAAGCCACTCGTAGGAACAATCGTATGTCAAATGATGGGACAATGTCAAATCATGTGGGGTCTTAAAAATAGTTCAACTTGACGTGGGACGCAATGGAAATCATGACTCACTCGCTGTTGCAGATTCTTAAATGGCAGACAGAGAACTGAAAAGAGATTAACGTGATGGCCAAGTATTTCAGCATTTCGTGGGTGCCGAGACCTGTGACATTTCAGAATATTGCAAAGCGAACTCGCTGGAACGCTCGCTAGCTTAGTACAATTTTTGGATGGAAATATGCTGTCCATGTACATCGCTACTGCAAAAAATTTGCTGAAGCAGGCTGAGAAAGGCTTGTCCACATAAAGCATTGGTGGTCTATTGGCAAAAGGTGCCTCACGACGAAACAATTATGACCTACTTTCTATCCGACATGATCAAACATGCGGATCAGAATGAGTAGGCCGATTCGTCTTACCGGCGTTATTATTGGGCACTTCACTTGAAACTCATGGTTCAAGATTAAGTCTGCCCTGCAACGACTATTGTCGAAGCTGCAGACAGAACTTGAATGCCGTTCTCCCGAACGAGATGTCCCTTAGGGGCTTACTTCTTTAACAACTTGGCCGAACTAACTAAGGAACGCTTTATTAAAAGCTCTATCTAATTTGCGGAATAGGAGCAACTAGGACCGAGTTCATAAACGTCACATTGCGACAGCCCTGCAAGATTTGGATTCATAACGCAAATAAACTTCAGTGACTATGCAAGAGAGCAGTAGGCAACTGCATCCATAAAGCAATTTGACAGTCAAACTGCTATCAAATTGCCAGTGATCTTTGTTCTGTTGCAGGATTGCAGGGAAACCGAAAAGTGGCCGACTTCATGCGAAAATGGTTCCGAAGAACATCATACGGAAATTCTCTTATTGTTTTAAGGAAATTTCTGTTATTTGGAACACGTTTTGACTTATAATTCTTTTTACTTAAAAGCATGGTCCATTTGCTGCGTATTTTGCTAATGTTTCCTTCTTTAATATTTTTGAAAGTTGACATGTGATGTAGACATTAATTTTAGCCAGAAATGAAGTATGATAGAGGTGCCCAGCTTCTATCCCTCTTGCCCCTTAACGTTTTTGACAGCCATTTTTTTTATCGGATTCTAAAGCCAAATTGACCAAACATAAAACGGCATTAACTTTATTTTGTGAATAACAGTCGAAAATTCATGATAAACTGTCAAAAAGCCTCTTAAAATCGTCGATTGGCTAGAAGTCAATCAGCTGTGAAGTTGGTCATCTCTATAATATTTCATTTCTGCATTTTAGCAATACAAACGTTTACCAAACACTTTTTGTGTCGCCTACTAATGAATTGACTACCTATTTATGAATTGACAGTCCTGACCTGCTGCAAACTTGCGGCAGTATTCCTGCTCATAAATGTATTGAGAGAATATTTTATGCAGTGCAGGGGAAATTATGAACTCGGCCTAGATCTGTGTACTATCACAACGGGCCTACACTGGCTCATGCTTTCTAGCAGTCTGTCACTCTAACCTGACCTAACCTTAGTTATCTAAGAGTCCAAAAGTCTAGAGACGAAGAGACCAAAGGACGCCTGCAACTAAGGTGGTGCACAACTGGAGAAGGTCTTTAAAGAACTTAACGCGGGTAACTGGAGGCAGCTAGCCGGAGATCGAAATAGATTGAGAGGCTTTTTGGTTGGGACACTGATTCACAAGAAGAAGGTGGATCTAAAAGCTGAGCTTGGTGATGGATGTGAGCAACGCATCCATCTTCACCACAAAAGGCTTTGCGAAGAAGCCATGAGAAGCCATAAGAACAACTGTCAAAATAAGTGACAAATGCGCACTAAGTTTTTCTGACCAATGCTCCAAAAACTGTCGGAACGGAATCCATCTCACTAGTTACCCAAATCACGCTAAAATCATCGTCAAATCAACCTTTTTATAAACAGCCATCAGAAAATAAAAACAGTGTCGAGCCCTTGATCTTCAAATCCGAGGGTGTAGAGCAACGCAACAAACTATGCGCACGTCAACGCGCGGCCGCCTATGCAAGTGGAGAAGAACATCATCCGTCTGAGTAACTGAAGTTTGGTCGAAGGAGAGGTTTATTGGACCGTTTCTTAGTTCAATCCCCGACACGAGCGACTTTCACAATTCACAGCTTCACCTCTTTCGACTGGCAATGCCCAAAGAATATTAAAAATACAAGCTTATCGAACTTGGCCATTTGGTGTCGGTATGAAACTGTGGGTCGTATCCACTCGTGGGAGTGGCTGCTGTAGAAGCCACATCGAATTGTTGCCCCAATCATGTTTTTCTTATTATATAATGTATTATTATAATAGAGATAAAACAGATAAATCCATGAAAAATTATCTTCAAACAAACAGAGCTAACCAAACCGCAGGGAGTTGGTTTGTTGTGCAAGCAAAACTTTTAAATTCCAGGACCAGGACGTCTTTAAAATGTATTGGGTATATAACTAAATTCGTGAGGTCTTTTTCGTCTGGTCGCATATTCCGGGCGTTTTTCGGCTACTGCTCTCTTCAAACGGATCCAATGGGTAGCGTTGTCCATTGATGGTTTCACCCGGTTTTACCAGCTCATAATACAGCACACCCTTCTGATCCCACCAAATACAGAGCATTACCTTCGCGCCATTGATATTCGGCTTTGCCGTTGATTTTGCTGGTTGGCCGGGTTTCACATATGGTTTTTTGAGCTTGGGGCTGTAGTATTGGGGTCATTTTTCATCACCAGTAACAATCTGATGCAAAAATGACTTCCTTTTGTTTTACACCTTTTCAGGTACAAAGTTCGACATATTTGAGTGAAAAAAAAATGATTGTTGTTTACGCTTCAAATGAATGACATATACTAAAATGACGTACAATGACAGTAGCTTTCCAACGCATATTCCAGTGGAATAATACAAGTTACGCCATCTCTTAGCAAACCGCACGAATAAGTTATAGACCTCATACATAAGGACAACAAAACTTGTTTATATTTCTGTTAGACTCTCCAGTGCTAACCCCTCAAATAATTTCCATCAACCGAATCTGAAGAAAAATTGCCAGCGTGGAGTGGCCTAGAATCGGTCTCAGTTCTAAGCTCATTTCTGTTCGAAGTTTCACCCCCATAAAGACGTTACATTTTTTTGTTGTTAAACCACAAAATCACAATCTCAGCATTTTGAATTTTTTTTGAAAACACGTAGTGGCATCACTGATTAAAAAAAAATCAAAGCAACACATTAAAGTTGTACTGTGGCAACGTATCATTTATCAAATATTCAATTCTCAACACAACGCGAGCAATTTATTCGAATTTATCATCAGCTGAAATCGTGTTCAGTTCGCCAGACGCTTTGTTCGCTGAGAGAAATTTATGACCGACATAATCGAGCAACAAAACGCTATGCCGGGAAATTTAGATGAATTGACTTTGTTTCAGATGATTCAATTCACTCGTGTGCTATTGAACTCCTCAAGGGGCATTGCAGCAGAATTCGGCCGGCCTTACATTTCGATCCGACTGTGAAAGCTTTTGGAAAAGAATTTAAGCCGAGCAGTTCAAGGCTGTGGAGAGAAAAACGCACATTGGTGCATGTGCCGAGTTACATCAGATGTCTGATTTAAATCAGACGCGAAGTAAATCACCATTGACATCATTTTTTGATGGGCGGGGAGATACATATGTACGAGTTCCCTTAAGTGTTCGCAATCAAGGCCCAGCATGGGCCAAAGGGAGGAAGGCAGATGGTGTACCTGATCTTAAGTGCCGTTGGATTGTCGTGGGTGAGTATGAGCGGGCTGGGGAAATGCACATCGTCCGAAAGTAAATTTAGAGCTGAACGAATCGGGATTCCGGTTCACTCACAGTGTAATTCTTCTTGACTTCGCTGGCTAAAATATGCTCGATTTTGGATTCTTTCTAGCAGGCCTGTCTATACTCAAGCCTAGGGCGGATCTAGGGCTTATAAATTGAGGCCAAAACAGGCAGAGTGCAGTATCTCTGAAAGCTAGACATTTCGAAGCGGTTTTTATGAACAACTGCATGCGCATTCTAATTGCACAATGGTATCTTCCTCATTCTCGTCTCTGCAGGTTCTGCAGAAGTCGTTGCAGCTAAAGCCTTGCAATGTCCAATGAGATCAATCTAAAATTATAACGGCCTGATCAATATAATCAGTCTTAGCGATCGCTTAGGGTGTAGCCGTAGTTTTCAGAGTAAGCCAGAGTTGTTTGATAATGAGGCACCCTGTGCCAATTGACCATCTACGATTCATTTACGCAAGTGTCACCGTCTGGAATGAGTACAGAACGTGTACCCTTTCTAGCGAGTTCAGCGGCTTCGCAATTTTCTAGAATATCACAGTGTCCGGGCACCCACAAAAGTTGGGTGTTCAAATACTTGGTCATCTTCTTAACAGATGATTAAAGCACCCTCAGGTTTTCATAATCGTTCCAAGACTCACGACCCTGCCTTTCGGTCGTAGGATTGGAACGGCAGCGTACGTTGAGCGCAATGAATTCCGATATTGGCAGCATAATTAACTGGGGAAAGAACAACCGAGTGAAATTCAAGAAATACTTCACACCCTCTGATTTGTCTTTAATTTATAAGGCGTATATGCGCCGCAAGCTTGAGTACAAAGCTCATATCTGGTCTGGTGCCCCAAGGACCACCCTGCACTTACTAGATAGAGCGAGCGATAGAGATTATTGGTAGACAGCAATATCGCGAAGCCATTAGACTGGCTCGAACATCAACGCACCGTCTCTTCTTTGTCCGTATGTTATCACTACTTTAACAAACGATGCTCAAGTGAGCTAGACAACTCCATTCCTCCTCTCCATGAATTCACCCCCAATACTGGTCTCGCTAGGAATGCTCATCAGTTTGCCCTTAAGTCTACTTTCGGACGCACAGTTGGATTTAGAGACTCGTCCTTCAGCCGCACCACACGAATATGGAATGCTCTTCCCAACCTAATATTTTCCTTAGACTACAATCCACAGATATGTATGACCAATCTGAACAGAGACCTCCTTTCTCTTTCTCCCCCTATACCTTCGACCTGTGCTGCAACTTGACCCCAGACACTTAAAGGTATTAGTAAACACAAGCTTGAGCTCAGTTTATAAAAAAAGAAGGGAATTAAGAGAAGTCTTGGAGTTAAAACTGACTGAATTCAGAGATTTGATCGCTGCCTGGCTATCGGAACAGACGACGATATAATGTAAAAACTATACCTGTTGAGGATCGTTGAGTGTCCAGACCGAAGATCTTTTCAGATGTACCTCATTGCCGTATTATCTGCTATGTGTCCACCAACTAGTTCTATTGGTGGTAGGTTGAGGAGTATGTTAAGAGCGGAGCAGATTGAGAGGAGGAGGTTGTCCTTAGTGCTCCGGTGATACATGCGCATACCATCCTCTACCTTCCGTCGGGTGGTATGAGGTTGATGTTATTTTCGAGCGCAGTCCACCAAATTGCGACACCATACAGCAGTAGAGGCCTGACTACTGATACAAATAGCCAGTGGACCTTGCCTTGTTGTAATAAAGTATAGAGCCGTGGTGGCCTTTTTGACACGCTTCCAGCTTAGCTTAGTGTCTAATATAAGACCTAGGAATTTTGCGTTCCTACACAACCCTGTTAATTAATTAATTGAATCCATTCATCTTACATGAATTTACAGTTCAATTTGTGCTTTTCATTTTTCACTTTTTCTTATACGAAATTGAATTGTGGTGTAAGCTTAAGAAACTTGTCAAAAACTGATCCTGAATGAGGTTACAGAATAAAATGACGACAGTGTTTGGAAGTTATCCGGCCAAAAATAAAGTGCAAGGAGATACGAGTATCCGGGGGGTAATTCTGGCCGAAGTTGCATATCTCCTCGCTTTCTTATTTCCGTGTCCAGCCAAACTTGTTTCCCTTCATCATGCTCCGAACCTTGTCTCGGCATTCTCTGATTGATCCGTGAAAATGCTTTGAGAAGGGCTGTCAAAAAAACAAGAGGTGTGCTGTGTCTACAATTCTTCATTTCTGGTTTTGACCTAGTACTGACTTGGGAAACTGCTGAGAGGAAACCACCACAATTTTTTTTTCCTTAAGTTGGCAATGTAAGGCTAGGAATGCCGAGCTGGGTGTCAAAGATAAGTTAGCGATTCTCAACTCTAGCTTATGGTCATGGAAAATGGGCAATGACCGAACGAATACGATTGCGAATACAAGATGAGATTTCTCGTGCTGTTGTGGGAAGTACTGTGAGAAGAACTCAACGTTGAGCAGCTGCTTCTTCGAACGGCCTTCCATCAGGAAGGCGACCGCTTGTTAGGCACAGGAGGAGGTGGTTGGACCAAGTTCAAAAACTCACCCGGTCGCACTTGGTCATGAGATAGATTCTAGGGCGGAAGATCGACTAGCCTGAAGATCTCTCGTGCGTGGTTTAACCCTTACCCCTTTAGTGAATCATGCGGGTCTTCTGATGATGACAGTCTCAGCTCAAAAGAATGGAAAACGACTCATGATTCGGTGACTTAATAGCAAGCTGCCACATGTGTCCACATGCCTCCACATGTGTCTAGTCAGAATTTCCCTTCTACAATGAGCGACTACTTTCGTACACGAGTCACTGATAATGCGCCCAGAATAAACTCGTGACAAAATAAACATCTGCCATCATTCCTACCGACTCAGCAAGGTGGCCGGACGCGAATCAAGCTGCAATGTCGACGTCAGCAGAATTTTACGGATCAGGGGTAAGGATTAAAAACATGCGTACGCACATGTGTCAGCAAAAATTAAGTGCTTAGAAAGTGTGTAATCGCCAGAGAAAATACTTGATTGGGTGAAGAACGAGCAGAAAGGAAACTCATTAACGATGTGAATTTCCGTCGAGGTGCAATTAAAACTCACCGGCAGCGAGAGCTAACCTTCCAACAAAGTGTAAGCCAACCAACAAAACACTGTCCAACTAATGTGTACACAAAATTCAAGAAGCGTCATCAGGATGTTGGGGGCGACGCATAACAAGTGAACATGCGTAGACACTTTCATTTGGCCACAAAGCCTGGGGAATCCAAAATGAACGATGGATGTTGAGTGACTTGCAAAAAATAAGCAAATTCTCTCAAATTCAGCGGTTGTCGAATTGTATGTGACGTGGTAAAAGTGTAAAGCTGGACTTGAAGTCTGTCAAAGGTGTCACATAGCACTGCAAGCTGATAGATTTATTTCCTGGTCGCGAACATAATTGTCGAAACCACTGCACAGAAGACGCCTTAATCTCGGCTGGAATTCCAAGTAAAAACGATAAAAAATAGCACACAATCGAATCGTAACCCGGAGCCCTACCAAGTTGCGGGGGCAGTTTCCTATGCAAAAATACAGAAGAAAACAAAATAAAATTAACATTCCAAGAAGCATTTCACGCTCTATAAAGGCCAAGATTTACGAGCCAGAGTGACTGTGGCGGTGGTGCTGCGGTTAAGGAACTTTTGTACTCGGCAACCTATAAACACCGCTCTTATCCCACTATTTGTAGATACACACGAGAAACAAACAAACCAAAAATGTGAAAGGTTTTTATTTTGTGTGCCTCTGTGGCATTAAAAGCCAGAGATTCGTATCTGCAAACCCTGTTTCGTGCCTCATTCCGCACACAAAAAGGAAAAGGTTACCGCACCGCAGCCCAGACCATATTGCAAGCAATCACGTTTCCTCATCCTACTAACTATTTCAGTTCATATTTGGCTTGTTGCAGCCACTCGCAAGGTGGATGGATGTGATCATTTAATAAATTCCAATTAAACATCGCCACCGCCACACCACACCGGCTCCACAATAGATTTTTGCAATAAATCTCCAACCTACCGGAACAACACACAACAGCGAAGAGAAGCAATTTATTTAATTATTATTTTCTTTTCGTTTTTTTTTTTCTTCTCTCTGCAATTCAACTAGCAAATCGACATCTTTCAAGATACATACGAGCGCACTTTCAACACAACACGATCTAACAAGCAGCCAACAGCACATCCCTGCTTGTGTGCGGCGCACAGAAACAAAACAAAGCAACAGAATCAAAACGCAAAACCCGTTCAATGGTTCGAGATACTTATACGCGACTTGTAAGAACATCATCATCAGCATGATGTGCCCATAGCTCGTATGCAAATATCGATTATTATTCCAATGCATCGTGAGATAAATTATAAATAATGAAAATTACAACAAAAAAAAAAAAGTAAAAATAAATGCATAATCATTTAGCGAATAGAAGAGCGCAGTGGAGGAACAGCGAAAATCTTCAATTAAAATTCACGATTTCACGGGAATCAAATGAAAGGCACGTAAACGAGCTCACAACACAAAGCACAACACAACATCCCACCACACCAACCCACCGTGACACAACCAACAAAAGCAGCAACAAAAAAGTGGCAAACTAGCAATTTTTGCTAATTTATTATGCAAACATTGCGCGATAGCCACCCAATAATACAGGCGACCCAGCAAGCCAAGTCTGAGCGCCTAGACGCGCGATCGATCGCGCATTTGCACGAGAGGAGAACTCTCAGAACCCTGGCACTGATAGCCACCGCACAAAGCCCCGCTTTCGCAGAACCGCACAATATGCGAATGGGAATGGGAATGGCGGGGCAGGGGCTAAACAACGAAGAGAACAAACCCAAAAACACACAACACAACAAACCTCCAATGGGTGAGATCTTCGAGACCGCACTGTGTAAGTAAGCTGCGCGCGCCAGGTGGATTCGTCGTTGCCGACGATCTCGAGCCAGGTAATCCCCATGGTCTCTCACGACTTAAAATAGAAAATAGCGACGACGACGACTAACGACAAATGACTAACCTCAAAGCCAGCATACGCAACTCGATCTGAGGTTTCTTTTTTTGCTTTCTGTGAGGGGCGGGAAAATAGGTCAAAAATAATTCCAATTTAAGTTTGAGTTCTTCGAAAACTGACCAGAGTTCTCCCAAAAATGATTTTTCAAATCTTTGCACATGGTGCAGTGGCCTCTAATCACTTTGAGTTTGCATCATGTCCCGTCAGCATGCGATCTAGAGCTCACCGCACGAACCGAAACAAGAAGGAAAAAAAGAAAGACGAGATCATTTCGTACGTATCGTGATTCGTGACGGATTGTGCGGATTTGATGGATAGACAACAACAACGGCCACAAAAGTGAGATGGATGATCAGAGAGCCTACTATTTTTCTTCACTTCCTTATTAACCACTTACGCTGCTGCTGGTCGAGTATATTGCACGAGCAAGTACGACTCAACGACGACGACGACAACGACAACAACGGCGAGTACATACGAACGGACTTACTTACTTACTACTTAGCTCTGAATTTAGATCAACGGCAGTTGCTGTTTTTTGTTGCTGTTGTTGTTGTCATTATTATCATTTGGTGCTGCTGACTGCTGGTAGCCAGCCACTGACAGCAAGCACGAACAACAGCGGGTCTAATGCATGCTTGTGGTGGTGATCGCTGTGGTGGTTGGACGACCTATTAGACGACGATTTAATGACACTTTAGACGTACTAACTTCAAGAAATCACAACCAATGAGCACACTTGAAAACAAGCATAAGACATAAATACCAAGCAAGGAACACAGGAACAAGGAACAACTGAGTTGGCACAGCCGCCCGCCAACCACTGGCCCACCACTGTGCCACCGCAGTGCCACCACAGAGGTGCGTGATGACAAATCCGCCGAGCCGAGCTTCAGTGAAGGAGTCGCACGGGTAAAAGTACGGAGCACTAGCAGAGCCATTTCAAATCAACAAAAATATATGCCTCTTGCATTACTCACGCGATTGTTTCTTTTTAGGCAAAAACAAAAGGCAGAAATTATGAAAGTTATATGGAACACATACATACGTCGACCACGTCTGTTTCTATTATATACGTACACACAAATCACTCCACTGCAGTCGCATACATACGTACAAAGGTTGAAAACACGATTCACGATACGATCGTACACTTAAGTATTTCTAACCTGAGAACACAGATATTTTCGAAACGACAAGAACAAAAATACAAAAATATACCAACCATACAAGATATATTTGCGATAGGTTATTTTTGTTATTTTCGCTTACACACTACCGTATGCGTCAAGTACCTTGTTTTGTTGTTGTGTTTTTTGCGTATTGGCTTTTTTCTATTGTGATTATTTTCCGTGTCGACTATTATTTTATTTCTAATTTTCTACGTTTTTTCTTTTTTTTTTTTTGTTATTGAAGCGAACAAACGAACACGAGCGATAGAAAGAGAGAAGGAATTCGGACTGAGCTCAGACGTTGAATTGGAAACTGCAACCAGATACCAGATTCATAACTCTCGAACTGATCAACTGGATTTGAGCTGTGAAAAGCTGAATCGGCTGGCTTATTATGTTTGTGCGAGTGATTTCGTGCTAGAGATGGGACAGTACGTGTGCGTAATGAAAGGTACTCAATTTTGGTACTATTTTCGTTGTTCGTTGATGGGTAGGCAATGTGTGTCGGTTGAGTTGATATTCTGGTTTGGTGAAAATCTGCGTAGGCTTATTGTTTCGGCCTTTTTTATTTTATGGTTTGCTCTACTGAATGTGGAATGGGCCTGCGCATTCTGGACACGAGAGAGTTGTCGTGACCATTTTCGGATAACCTGGAGTATGTATTTAGTTGCTGCTCGATGTCTCAGGCTTCTATCGCGGGGATCAATTTATGGGTCCATCTGCCTTTTGTTGTGCTGTTCCATCTGGCCACAGTGCCATATGGTTGCCCTTTCTCCTGTAGACATCCTACGTTCGGCTTTTGTAGACACTCTGCATCTCGTTGGCGAGAATGTCGATAGGGATCACGCCCAAATTGACGCAGGCTGAAAACGGAAGGAAACGCTCGTTCGAGCGGTCTCCTTTGACAGGCTGGCACGTGTTCTACCGATTTTACGCGAATGTTGTTTTCAAAATCATCAGTGCGCGTTTCACAAGTCAAATGTTCTTCAAAACCCTCATCAAAATTAATTACTTGCATAGTCGCGTCAGTTCTCCAAAAATTCAAACTCACAAATTTAAGAAAATTGTTTCACAACTGTCAAAAAGCCCAAGTGAGTAGCCCACATGGGCTTACAAAATTACGGTCTGTCAAAATTCTACTTGAAAGGTCCAAAGTCCGAACCAGAAATGAAGTATTATAGAGATGCCCAACTTGACAGAGGCTTTTTGACAGTTATTCATACATTTTTGACAGTTATTCATGCATTTTTGACAGTTATTCATGCATTTTTGACGGTTATTCACAAGATAACGTAAATGCCGTTCTCTGATTGGTAAATTTGGCAAAAAATGGTTGTCAAAGCCATTTTTGGGAAGAAGTTGGGCACCTCTATCTTATTTCTGGTCCGAAAGCGGGAACGAACCTTCCTCGTGAGAGATTTTAGAATATCGGCGACTACACTAAACAAATGTTTGACGTTTGCACCCAAAATAAACTGGTCTGCTTTTGTATGTCAGGCTAAATGATGAATTCAAATTTAAAAAAGGCCTTTACTCCCCTCCCCTTTTTTTTGTATCAAACAGCTAGAGCATCGCAACGTATGTATACTCCTTTGCAGAAAATGAGTAGCGCTACGGCATGACCTAGCCTAAATGCGGCTGTCTTCAAATGTGAATATTGGAAGATCCGCCAGATCAGCGAGTGTGTATATAGCTTGCGTCTGAATTCTTGAAAGGACAAATCATATAAAATTCAACAGTGCTTAAAAATCGTTCGGAAAGTAATCAATCGTTCGAAAATTTATCGAGGTACTAGTAGCTGAGGAACGTGGCTTAGTGGGTGCGTCTGCGACTTCTATGTAATTTAGCCTGCATTGCCTAGAATCGATTCCCGGTACGAGCAAAATAGGTTTCTCGGCATAAGACTGTAGCTCGTTCTACTTATGAAAAGAACAATAACCCGCACAACAAGAGTGGTTGCTAAGAAGCTAGCTGCTGGTCCTCTACGGGTTGTAGCGCCACCCGTATTATTTTTGAGCTACGCTGCTGACGAGGAAAATGCTTGGCCTTATATTGACATGTCGTTGTAAGTCTTTACCTAACAAATGGAACCCTCTCATGACCTATGTTGCATGCACGCCTATCGCGTTTCGGTTATCATTTTGATTTTTTTTCTATTTTTTTAATATTTTTTTAGACAACCAATTCGTGCTTCAAATGGTTAAGCTGTTCAAAGAATTTCGCTAGCATTTTAGTCAATTAGGGGACGCAAAGACTGCGTACGTTAAGCGAGGGTAGATAGAAGCTTACTGAGCTCCCCCTAGTCATTGGAAATACGCTTTCCTTGCCACTGCACAAGTCAAGCATGCAAGGGATTGCTGTATTCCTCTCATGTGTTTATAGATTCCATAAATGCTACTGGCAACAAGATCAGGAACATTGCACTGCCGTCTACTTATACAGTCTCCCATGATCACATCCTTCGATGATCTTTCTACTGTTTCTCTCAATTCGATCACTTCGAAACTGTAAGTTGTAGCGTGAAATTGGCTCGAAATTTGAAACGATAGAAAAGCATAGGTTTTCTCCCTGAATGCAGACTTTCGTCACTGCACCCGGTGCAACTAATTTGAGGTCCAGTCTCAAGGCTGAGGGTCTCATTATGACGCTTTTGAAGACCCCGAGTCGTCTGATGTGTATGGCTACAGGGAGATGTACCTCTAACGCAGTAGACGGTGGGATTGATACAGGCAGGCCTTACTACGCAACTGAGTGAATTTATAAAATCCTGCTCAGAACAAGTTGTCATACAAGAACATTGAAAATCCACGTTTTGACCAAAATAATCATTTCGTTAAGTTTCGGCAATATTTGCTCACTTGAGTGGAATTCGGTTACATCTGTCTACGTTTGTAAATGGCAGGTGCTGAAACTATACGCAAGTTTCTAAAAGCTATTGTGAACACTTTGGAGTTTGATGGTGTTTTTGGCTACTTTTCGTCCGGTCCTGACATAAAATGAAGTTCACTTAAGTCAAATTTTCTTAGGCCTAATGTCTCCAGCGCGTTTTGACCGCACTAGACATTGCCTGACTTGAATTGTTTGGCCTTCTAATAAGAGAACAAGTTCGGAGGGATTTTAGGCGGTTTTACTCCGAAGTCAAATCATAAACTCTCTACGCCACGTTGACAACGAGACACAATCTTAATCATCCCTCATAGATGATTGCTCATGAGTCATTCTTTATCCACATATCAGGAATCTATCCAACAGTACACTTTCGTTACCATTCCACTCCACTTTCAATACGAAACACTCCCAGCTTTGCACATCTCTGTACAAACCAGAGTTTGACAGATCAATTAAAACACCAACAATTCCCCGATTGAAACAGGTTTTCAGTTCTCTCAAGTGTGTGTGTGTGTGTCTGTTTATGTATGATTTTCGCGTATGCACACACACATGCACCTGCACACACACACACACACATGTGCAACATTACCAGGTTTGAGAGTCTATGCACACGAAACGGCCCACAAAGTGTTTGTTTACGGCAAACGATCGCTTGTCAGCGAGTCCAATGGCCGTAGCGGTGAGGCACTTGATTAGAGGGGCCGGGAATGCAGGCAGCCAGCAATCAGCAAGTGGTCGCACTCTCGGAAATACTGTGTGAGTACGACAGGTTTCGAACACTCGTGCAATCTTTTCTCAGTTTCTCGTTCATCTCGCACACAGCCACTCCACTCCACTCACAAGAGCGGAGGTGACAGAGAGAGACACTTGACGGTGGCAGCTGGTGATTCATCGCCATCATCTCTCGAACACCGGAGGAGATTCTCTGCTCGGCGCGGCTCATCTTCTGCGTTATTTTTTCCTTTCTTCTTTTTTGGTGGTGGCTTATGACATGATTTTGACACAATTATTATGTAAATCATTGACGAGGAAAATTAGGCGAAAACAGTTTCGGAAATTCAATTTACTCTAGCACACACACACACACGCGCACTTGATGTGTCAGTGTGACAGCTGACAGGAGGAGCGAACAAAGAGGCCCTGCTTACACCGGCTCTGGATTCGGGGACATTTCCCTTCCCTTGCCACTGTTGCTGTTGTTGTTGTGGAAAGTTTCACATTACAATTGAAATGCTAGATTGCACAAAGTGTAATTGTCCATTATTTTATGTTTTCCTTTTTCGTTTATCAATTTCTTGTTACCTAATTTGTGAACAATAGTTACATTGGCACGGCCTGGTACAGTAACAATAAGCTACTCTCTGTGGCTGTGGCTCTGGCTGGCTGACGGTGGCGAGCGGTTGCGACTTTTTTGTTCGTGCCTGGAGCGAGCGCACAGCTCCAATGGTGCATGATGTGGGGCGACAACGATGAAGACGAAGACGAAGACGAAGACGATGGCAGCGCCGAACGACGTTATCATTCATAATTTTTGTTCGGTTTTCTGCTCTTGTCTTCGCCGCGGCCGGGGGAGTACCGCACGGGCTTTGAAATCATACAGGAAAAAAAAAACGAAAATAGGAATGTGTGATGTAAGATGCTGGGGATGAGAAAATTCGTGTTTCTTTAGCGGGAAAATCCGCCGAGTGGCGACGCTTGGGTATTGGAACCTCCACAAAGGGGTGCCTGATCCGTGCGAAAAATGAAAATCCATCTCTCGCCACCGCCTCTCAAATTTGAGTCGCATATCGTGAATCGGAATTCAGCGATTAGCGATGGGACGTAAATCCAGACCATGCATCCGTGGGTATCGGTTTTTGTATGACTGCCGTTTAATTGCCCAGACTTAATGGGGCATGGATGCAAAGGAATTCGCAATCTGTCGCGCGGTTTAACGGGGAGGTAAGAATCCTGTTTTGATGTATCGGTAGGTCTTACAGAATGTGAACGAATTTTGATGGAGACTTTGAAGGCCGTTTCGATCGGCATCGGCTGTCTGAGTGCACGGGGTCAAGGCTGAGAACAACTGAGACGCAACAAATGCGGGTTTCATTGCACGGGTCGGTTTTCTCTTTTGCGCGTGTAATCGATTCGATAAATAAGTTCGGCACGCCGAACACGCTCAGCACGGACAGCACGCCTTATCGATGCCGATGCCGGATTTGATTAATTTGTGGTGAAATGTTGCGAAAGGGAATGGGTGGCGGTGGTGGTGGGAAAACAATGGAAAGTATTCATAAGCTGAGGAGACACGGTCTCTGGGAGAATTTCATGATTGCTTTGAAAGGCAGCATTGTAGTGGCATTAGAAACTTGCCAAATGCGGCCAAGGTATGACGGAGTGCTGTGTTAGCTCGTGTTCGTGGTCGTTGACGTCATTCTGCTGCGATTGTCGTACGGACATGCACAGCACTTACGAGCTGCTTTAGAATGTAGCTCAGAACGGGAGATTGCGAGCATAGTCAATGCAATGGAATGTTGAAGGAGGAGATTACAAGCGGTCTGTGAAATTTTGCAGACAAAGAAGTCAATGAGGCGACCAAGTTCTAGAAGTTTGTCAGAGGTCTGAATAGACTTCTGTTGGGAGCTAGAAGCACGGAGTAGAGAAATTTGAAATTTGTGCGTGACACATTGAAGAATGGACGAGTGGAAATCGACTTGCAGTACAGTCCACGTGCAACCAAGAGCAAACAAAGACAAAGGCTGGGTTATGTTGAAAGTACTGTATGTGCGTTAGTCAGTCAGTACAGTGGCGTAGCGAGGGGGCGGCAAGGGGGGCACAGGCACCGAAGGGCACATTGCAAGGGGCGGTTAAAATTTTTTGTTTTAAATATAGTTTACCAAGTTTACCAGCATTAACACTGCTTCACAGTAAGTAATAAGACAGAGCATGCCTGACGTTCCGTGTGTTGCTTAACAACAACATCCAATGAACGCTGCTCACTAATATGCAGCTACATTGTAAAGGGTGATTTTTTAGCTATTATCTTTTTGGCAACACTGGTTTAAACAGCTGACGCACGTTTCGTGTTTTGTTTCGCTGTCAAACATCTTCAGTTTGGTCTATAATTTAACCATGAATCGTCTTACAAACGAACAACGCTTGCAAATTACTGAATTTTATAATTAAAATGCGTGCTCTGTTAAGAAAGTTCATCGCGCGCTTTATACCGAAAAATTGTGTTCAGCGACGAAGCTCATTTTTGGCTCAATGGGTACGTAAATAAGCAGAATTGTCGATTTTGGAGTGAATATCAGCCAGAAGCGTTGCAAGAGCTACCAATGCATCCAGAAAAAGTCACAGTTTGGTGCGGTTTATGGCATCATTGGACCGCACTTCTTCAAAGATGATGCGAATCGTAACGTAACTGTGAATGGTGAGCGCTACCGTGAGATGATATCCAACTTTTTTTTGCCCAAAATGCAAGAGCTTGACTTGCATGACATGTGGTTTCAACAAGACTGTGCCACATGCCACACAGCCATACAGCACGCGCAACAATGGACTTATTGAGAGGCGAGTTCGGTGAACATTTTATTTCACGTTCGGGACCGGTCAATTGGCCGCCTAGATCGTGCGATTTAACGCCCTTAGACTATTTTTTGTGGAACTATATTAAAGCAATCATCATTAATACAATCATCATGATCTTCTGACCAGCATGCTTCACTAAAGGGGTCCGCCATCGACTCTTACTCTTCAGGAGTTCAGCCCAAGCGTACCCAGGCGAACTTTTGGACTTTGTCCAACCACCTCCTCCTGGGTCTACCAAGCGGTCGCCTACCTGATGGAATCGCATTCAACACCTGCCTCGGATGTCGTGAAGATACACAAATTCGTACGCAATTTGATTGCAATTGATCTAATTGCGGAAATTTTGAAATTGGTTCGTTGAGAAGGAGATTGCGCAATTTCGATCCTCATTTCGAGGGAAATTGCCGAAATTACTCAATTTCGTCTAGTGGCAACATGCTATAATATTCCAAATATGTCACCTTAAGACCAGGCCTCCCCTACAGCGACTTCTGAAGAAGCTGCAGGGACAAGGATGCGGAAGAAACATTGTACACTGGCTATGCAACTCTCATCCCGCAGATTAAGACTTCTGAGAGCTTATTATTTTGTCAGCCTGGTTGAACTAAGCAGCATAAGAGTGAGCTATCTCCTTCGCTTTAGTAAAACCACTAAAGTGTTCACTAGATTTCATTTCAAGAGTGCCTTAGCAGGGATATCTTGAACATTTAGTTTACGGTTAAATCCTCAACCAACAAGATGGCTGAATTTCACAGGCGTCTAGCTCGGACACTGGGTACACAATATTGAAGCGAAACCACGAGGTTCGGATGAACTTTTACTGAAACCTCAATAGCCCGTTCCGAGTTTGAGTGGCTTAGCTCTCAGTTTTCAAGTCACTCGCTCTGCATTTATAAGTGCACGACCAGAAATGAAGTATGATGGAGATACCCAACTTCACAGCTGATTGACCCCTAGTCCATCGACGAATTTGTCGGATAATCATGAAAATTTTGACTGTTATTCATGAATTTTTGACAGTTTTTCACGAAATAACCTAAATGCCGTTCTCTTATTGCTCAATTTGGCTTTAGAAAACAGTATAAAAAATGGTTGTCAAAAATTTTGACATGGGGCAAGAGAGGTAGAAGTTAGGCATCTCTATCATACTTCATTTCTGTGCACGACAAAACAAATGTCACTCGCTCTCATTTTTTAAATGGCCGCCAGAACAGCTGTCTGTCGACAGGAAATAGGGAGAACACCAGAGAATAAAAGCGAGAAAATGAGAAAATTAACTTCAAAATGATCACCCTGTCGGCTTGTTTGACAAAACTCTCACAGGGCTCTTGTAGCCCCAGGTTTCGTGGCGTTTCACCGCGAGGTTGCTGTATCCCGAAAATGTATGGTAGGTAGATATTTGATGGAACTTCCCGGTTTCGTTCGGTGCAAACATGGTACTATATGGGCTTATGGGGGGTGCCATCCGTGGCGGCTCTAGTGTTGTGCGTGAGTGGAAGGGACCCTACAGCTTTATGGCGATTCCTAAAGGCAAAGTTTGTGAAGTATTTTCTTGACAGGAATACTCTTATACCAGTCGAGAGTCTATTGGATACCTAATTTGGCTCTGGCACCGAGTGAATTTACCAGCTCACTTAAATCATGTTGGTTCATTGTGATACCCACTGTCAGGCTACTCTCACTATTCGGCCACTAGAGTGATAGTGGCGTTAATTTGATCCTAACGGCAGATGGTGACTAGACCAGATTAAAGATCATCAGATAAAAGCGTATTAGCTTTGCTTTTACTGGGACTCGAACCCACTAATCAAGGGCAAGCACCAACTGCGCCATCCAGTCTCTGGGAGTTTATTATTGAGGTTGCTAAATTCGAGGATTGAATCAGGTTAGTTTAGTGGCTGCAAGCATACTGTGGCTTGTACATGCGTATTGGTATCCATCATGCGGATTAGCATTTTTATTTTCGAAGCGAATTTTCTTCAACTGATGTGACATTCGCTCAAATCATTTAAGAGCTAAGGCCCTAAATGCAAGGTCCTTTCAGTAGCTAGCACGAGCAGATCAGATGATGCATAGTCTCATATAGTCATGCTTACTCATCCTGGTCTGTGCAGCTTTCGCAGCATGTCACCCGTCCAATGGGCATGCGAAGTGCTGTCGATTGTTGCCCAACCTGTGGTGGTTATTCTGTTATCCTGCATATTTTCACTAAACAAATATCTTGCCAGAAAAGGCATTCCTTTGTCAATTCCCCGTGCTTGTCATGACACCCAGCTGACTATTAGAATGCGATGACTTGCAAGCAACAACGCACTTTGATTCGCAGAATCAGTTTCAGCAGATACAGCATGACATCATTTGGCACCATAACAATCTCCAACAAAACAAATGGAGGAACTAACTAGTCACTGAGGCTGTACTGTTGAAACCGACTTACATGCGAGAACCTCCCTCACTTTAGAAGTTAACCTTCAGTGGTATTCTGAGTTGAGTGTCTGTCTAAATTAAATGTCATCCTTCAGCAAAGACCATAAAAAATATTCCATGAGAATGTATTTATTGTTACGTCAACAAGTAGCAGTTTCCAGGAGATGAGGCATATAGACAACGTTATTGAAATAAGAAGCTTTGGGCATTATATGCAAAGACGACTTTATCCTCATTGGTTTTGGACACGCAAAGGGTCAATGAGCGTAGTGCTACGTTACCGGCGAACAAACACTCGAAACTTGTTGTAGTAGAACAGTCGAACATAAAATTTAAAGGGACGTGGTTTTAGCGAACGAAAATGGGCGAACGTTGGCCATAGAGTCTTGTTGAAGAGATCCACCATCAAATCCAATTTCAAAATTCACAGATTTGAACATACATCATGTGCTAAGCTTCTACTTGCTGGCACTCCTCGGTCAAAGCGAATCGAAAATACCGGCCCTGGTGTTTCGCTTCCGAGTCGGTGGGACAAAGCAGCAGAGGTCAAGTGACACACACAAGTCGTCAAAATTCTCCAAATCCATCAGATTTCACCGTACAGTTTCGGGGCATAGAAACCTCGCGCTTCTAGCGAAACCGAGTCACAGCCCTCTTGAGTTCATCCGACCGTGAGAGGTTGTCAAACCGAACTACCCTACAGCGTGAACTTCAGTTTATTTTCTATTTCCTGGTGTTCTCACACGGATTTTTTCCTGTCAACAGACAGCTGTTTTGGTGGCCATTTATAAATTGAGGGCAAGTGACTTTGAAGTCTATTGACGTTTCAGTCAAAAAGAGACCTCGCGGTTTCGGTTCTGTGGGCACCTAGCACAACCGCAAGTGTAGGTCGAAATCGAAAGCAGTCAGAAGCATCATCTGATTACAATGTGTCAACAATTGCTCCTGGGACCTTAAGCGAAATTTCAAAACCAATTATTATTTACGTACGTAGAGTGCGATTAATTTCAATTAAGTGAGAAACTGAGGTGGCCATGGGCCACAGTGCATCATTTCTGAGCACATTTTGACTCAAGACTCCTTACGTTCTTGACTCACGATTGGAGTGCTTCACCAGGAATGACTCTTTTTGACATTTCGACGTAATATCTCTTTAAGTGATGGGAAATCGTATGACCTTCTTTCAAAATCTGCCCACACGGTGATGTAAGTAAGCGACTTCGATCTCTCGTTTTCATTTTAATGGCGGCTATGATTTCTTGGAAATTCACCATTAAATGCTCCTTGGTTTCAACCACTCATGTATGTGTACTCAATCTTGTTCTGTTTCTACAAGGCAGAGAGTGGGTGAATACTTTTGATGGAATAAAGTCAGATTGTGTCTCGTCTCAGAGGTAGGAGTGGACCCGGAAAAAATACTTGAGAACCACTGCACGACATAGTCTTCAAAAACCGCAAACAACTTGTCGCGCACAGTGTGATAGAGACCGGAAAGCGATTCCGGAAACTGATAATATATCGCTCAAGCTGGTCATGTTTGTTTGGGGTCTGGTCCCACCTCGAACTATAGCGTCACTTAAGGAAATGTCGAAAATGTGTGCTCACAACCCAAGAAGAGCTCAGGAATTTTACACAGACGTGTCCGGGTCCGGGACATTGGGAGTGCTTTCAAATTCACCCAAGATCTCTCTGACCCAACCTATCCACTGCAGTGTCAGTGGATCTGATAGACGGATCTGTCTATAGACAATCAGGCGGCTATAGATTCACTGACTTCACCAACAATAAAATCAATGGTGGCAAGTCGAAGAGATCAAATAAAGGACATCCAGACCAACTGAATGGTATTAAAAGTGCATCCTTTCGTGGGAAAGCTCATTCTGTCACAACGTATGGGACTGTAACCTTAAGTTTGTTTTTTTAGATCCTTAATATTTCGAGCATAAACACCGACGGACACCTTACACCTCATACCACTCTAGTGCATAGCCTTGTCACGTCATTATCCTTGACAAATGCACTATTTGTCAGTATTTCCCATTTTGCCTATTCTATTTCCGGTGCGTCGAATGTGTACAATTTTATCTCAAACGTATATCAATTTCGGTCACAATTCCAATCGAACGACATTGTTTAATGTTTCCGGAATGTGAAGAAAACACAGGGCATTCCTAGGCGTTATTCTAAAAACTTTATCACATTAAACGAGCAAAACTTGGCACACAACACAAAACTGCAACTGCTGTGGGACGACACTGAACATTTTAATTTGATTTGTTCCATCAACACAATCGTTGCCAAGGCACAAGTTCACCCGACGCAACCCTCAAATATGAATATTAACGATACACAAATTGAAAGCAGGTCACTTGTCGCACAGTTTACACTCCACTTCAAATCCAATTATTCACTGAAACCATGTACCCGTCTTTATTTAACTCAAATCAATAAACAAACAAAAAGGGAGCAAAACGTTTAGAAACAAATAATTGCCTATTTTACTCCAACGGACCCCTTACCCTTATCGTTTCAAGTTAACAACTAATTTGTTCAACTTTGAAATACACACTCAATCAACCGCCAATGAAGAAAACAAACAGAGCCCACGAACGAATTGAATTCACCACAGCTGGCAGCAGCACACCGCACAACTGACAACTCGACAACCATCATCAACCTAACGAACACACCCAATTACATTTGTGAATCTCTGCTGTGTGCCAAAACAACAAACCATACAAAAAAAATAGTTATTCCGAGCAACATATGTATTTAACAGTTTATCACGTCGGCTCATCTCTTGTTAGTGCTTTTGATTTTTGCAAATTTCGGACTGCATTGAATTGAATTGATCACCGTTAATCTGTGAGCAGGGTCCTTGAATAGATGAAACAAAAGTCAACCAAGAATTCTGTCAAACGTTTTTTGCGAGTTTCGCCAGAAGTAATCAGCGAGGAAAAAGGAATTGCAATTCGGTCACGATGGGAGCTGTGCTGGCAAAGTTTAGAGTAAGTTCATATGGAACAGTTTTTATTTCGTTGCTGCTGTGTTTTTGCTTTGAGGCATTGTGTTCTATTTTATCGCCTACGTACTTCTGAATTTTGTTTTTCGGTTTATCGGGTTCGTGTGGGGGTCGGGAGATCGTGGACTTATGGCGGATTTATGCAACATCCAGCCAGACGGACGTTAATCATAAGTGTGTGCGTCATATTGTGCGGAATCGCGTAATCATTCGCCACTGGACCACGGGCCTGGTTCCATTGTTTACCGCACCGCTTTGCAGTTGTGTGGCTATTTTTAAGCGATTCTATAAATAGATCAAACACAGCGTCCACCGTCTCTAACCTTGCGCATTGCGAGCCGGTGACAGCGGTGGCAGTGTGTAAATATTATGGATTCGCAAAGGGCATGTCGGCTGCATTGACCCTAATTCGAAATTCATCTGAATGCAAATTTTAGAATGGCCCGTATAGGTGGACTTTTCTGATACGTAAATGTGCGGCCTATACATATGTATGTGCCTTACTCAATCGACGGAACGAGCAGCGGCGAACAGTAAAAAAAAAAAAATTAAAATGTGTGTGAGATATCGTCTAATTTTTTGTGTGTTTTTATCTGCTTCTCGGGGCAAATAAAAGTTCACTGTATCGAACTGGGTTTCAGAGTCCATTCGAATCGAACAAGTGTACCTTGTAATGCAATTCATTGGCCCATTCGGAGAGCGGATTCGTTACAGTTGTGCATTTTGAACATGGTTTGGGAGTACGCGAGCTCGTTGCCTCGATGCCTATTGCTCATCGCACGTACACGTCATTTTGAAAGCAGTTGGCCATCAACATAAGAAGTCGGTGTCTGAGCACTGCATCGCACTCAGGTGAAACCGAATTCCGCCGTTCTTCTTTCTAATTGAAATAAACACATTTAAAAGATCTCAATCTCACCGGTACGTGACGATGCATGCAATTCGTGTGGGGGTTTGAGTAAATTGTTTTTGATGAATAGACTTGCTCTCTGTTAGCATATTGGATTTAGTAAGAAAAAACCGTATTCACGACGTAGTTAGATAAGAATGTCCATGATCTCATGTGGAAAGTCGTCGCTTTACCAATTGAGCACACAGTTTCCAATTGAATTCCAGCCGCAGTACGTATTGATTCATTTGAACGTCGACTGCGATGGTGGTCATTAATATGCATGTTCTTTAATAATGGGATTTCGTCGGTCAAGTTTCAAGCAGATGTGTCGCTAAGACTTCGCGTTTTTCCCTGTCTTCGATGTCAACAAAAGAAACTCACTTGAACTTCAGCGTCAATGGATTAGATCATTCCACGATATTCTGAACAAATTTTCGGCCAAAGGCAATTAGATAAGACTTCAAAGTGAATCGGCATTTCTGGAATGTGACGTATACATTTGATATTTTAAATAATTTCTTGTTGAGTTGGGAAAGTGTTGGGGTCATTATATGATGCTGAAATTCTTCGGGCAGTTCTGTCATCCGTGCATTGTAGCAGAGTTTTTAGAGTAATTCTTGTCTAGGTTGTCTGGAGGAGGGTTAGAGCCACTTTGAGGCAAAGAATTGATCGAATCGGAGTTGCTGCGGACCCAGAGATGTTATTTTCTGGACAAGAGAGGAGGCTGAACTGAGGGTCGGTAGACAATTGTCTGGGAGTCCCATTAAGTATGATTTTTTTACACGGCAGTATCGTCTTTGTCAACCTGTTGTTAAGCCCCTATAGACAAATCAAATTAAAAATGATTTCAACTTTTGCACACCACTGTGTATATTACATTATTACCACATAAGCTACCAATGAATAACATTGTCTATGTGCTTTGTCATACTGTCGGGTGATTAAACTGCGCTCGAACTGAAAGCTGTCATCGTGCATTTTTTTTGTGAGTAGATCGCTCACAAATTTACTGGCATTTTTCAGAGATATGGGTTCATGCAACAATGCTTATTTCGTCTAAGCAAAACATAATGAAATCGTAGTTAGTTCTTGATCACCTTCTTCCTGTTTGTCCCGGTTGGAGCTTGTCTGCTGTCAAAAAGGCGCACCTTCAGTTATCGCAATTTGGCCTAGCTTTTTCCATTTGCGCACACCAATTTGGTCAAGGTATTTCTTCACTTGTATAAACCACCTTAATGTCGGCACCCTTTGTTGCATTGTCCCAGATACTTGATTTCGAAGGCTTTACGGACCGGAGAGGAGTGCCCTGTGTGCTCTGTATGGGTCGGTCACGGTGAGTTCGTAGAGGTCTGGCTAGGCTCATGTTGTACAGTTGGTGTTTGAATATTCCCCTCCGAATATTTTCAATTCATTCGAAGACGGGAAAGGAGACTTTTAATCTCACAAACTTAATACACCTATTTAACTTGACAACCTTAGGTCTCCAAAACTTGTTCATCAGTTTGATCGAATCCTGCTTGTCAAACCGGGAGTCCGTCGTTACGTTCATGTCGTCTGCCTCCAAACCCATCAATGCCACATCGGGCGCACCTCAAGGCAGCCACATCGATCCTTTGATTTTCGTACTAATTATCAACGAAGTCGATAATTTCATATCTCTGTCTTCGCCGATGAAATGAAAATCTATTCGATACTCTCCTCTCTCTCCCCACTACTGCTCCCTTCAAACGACCTAAATAGATTTTCTGTTTGTTGTCAAGAATTTTCGAATCCCTGTCACCTCACTACGGGGTCGACATTCTTCTTATCGAAGCAGTTTAGCGTAGGTTTCCTCTTTTCGTCTTGTCAGTTTGCCTTCCTACTCCGAGCGTCTCAAACTTCCGAACCTGCTCTATCTTCACCAAGCAATTACTGGATATACCGACTGACCCAGTCTTCTCGAGTTGATATCCCTTCGCATTAAATCACACAATTGTAAGTCTTCAGCTAAATTTCTAATACGACCTCAACTCACTAATGCCAAGGTACACTGATGAACCCATCTTTTGACTCCCGTCGCAGCAAAGCCTCTCTGTGAAAGCACTTTCAGTCACGTTCTTTCCTACCCTAGCCCTGCCCATTTCTCTCTAGCTTCTAGGTTAAGCGTTAGTCTTTAAGTTTAGATTGTTTAAGTGCATTGCTTGTATTAAGAATAAATTGGGAGTGTTGTCTCATTGTTATTATTCTTGAGGACATTTAATTGTTTTCCTTCGCTCATCGCCCGACCCATGTTAGCCCCTTCTGTCTTAAAACGAACACACACATAATTGCGGACTCGCTGCATTCTGCCAATTATTTCTGCAAATCATTATCTAACAGCTGAACTGAATTCGGGAAGATTTTGGCCCCAGTGTTGGCTATGTATTGGGCCTATAACTTAATTCGTGCGGTTTGCTAAGAGATGGCGTAACTTGTATTATTCCATTGGAACATGCGTTGGAAAGCTACTGTCATTGTCAGTATATGTCATTCATTTGAAGCGTAAACAACAATCTTTTTTTTTTCGTTCAAATATGTCGAACTTGTGCCAGGCTCGAGGCAAAAATGTTTCATCATGACCACGCTCCGCCCCACGTTGCTATTCCGGTTAAGAACGATTTGGAGAACAGTGGACCCGCCTTGTAGCCCAGACCTTGCCCCTTCTGACTAGCATTTGTCCCGGTCGATGCAATACGGTTCACATCAGAGCAGAATATCAAAAATTGGCTTGATTCAATCTTGGCTGCCAAGCCGGCGCAGTTCTCTTGTGATGGGATCCACAAATTCCAAGAAAGATGGGAACAAGACAGAAATTTCTGCTCTTCATAACGACATTGTTACAGAGTTTCTGAAGGAATTGTGTTTGCTGACTTAGGAATACTGATTCTAACTGATTCTTTAGACTAGACAGGACACTGAACTGATGGCCGGTAGATCCACAGGTGGCAGTAGCTCTAAATACGAAATGACTTCGCGTCTATGAATACGTCACGGGATGAATATCGTGGTTGAATGAAGCCTTCAATACTGCGTCTTAGGGATCATTTACTGCGTCATCTGTCACCGATTGTTGGTTCACATTTTCGTTAGTTCTTACGATCGTCCCATTTACTGATGAGGATACTCTGACCATTAATTTGGTTTTTCTAACACAATCTGGACCTCCGTCCGGTTTATAATTTTCACTGTTTCTTAAAACCTATCCAAGACAGGCTTATTTCATTCGGCTCCCGTTCTTTTTTTTACAGAAAGAGAAAAGCTCTGCAGACATTCTAGAAAAGATCGAGACCGACATCACAAGGATTGAGAAATTTTCCCTGAACACGCAACAGAGACAGAAGAGACTGATTGGCAATTTTCTAGTCATCTCCATTGGCCTATACGCCATCGGATTTTTAATATTTTACTTCGTCTTCTTTCCACCAACATGGCCGGAGCGGATAATGTACTCAATTCCAATGCTCATCTTTCCATTGTTGTAAGTAAATTCGCAGATAACGACGACCGGATAAACTTCACAAATGCCTCGGCTCTTATTGTTTTGCAGAATATTCTTACTGAGGCGGCTATTGTCGTGGTATTTCCAGCGAAAAATCAATAAAAACTCCACGAAATTGGTAACGCTGCGAGCTGAAAAGAAGAAAATTCTCGAAGAAGTCATGGAAAAGGAGACGTACAATGTAAGTTCGGCGGGCATGCACACACTCTGTGCCTCTGATCTAATTGCAATGGGTCTTCACATTTCAGGTTGCATCGAAACTTCTCAGCAAATATGGAGACAAGTCCTACGCATTGAAGCCCCTTGCAGTCACTGGTAATGATGATATCTTTGAAAATGTGTAGCATTCGTGTTTGCTTGTTTTATCACGCAGATTTGTTGAGTTAGTCTTTTTTGTTTTTGTTAGTCGCTGAAGAGTTGAGTATTTTTTATTCAGTGCCATGAGTGCAGTTGTGCACCCCTTTTTGTATCACCGCCAGCCATTTGCTAAGAAACCGAAGCACTGATGCCACATCAGCTGCATTTCCTTCCGTTACGCTTGCATGTATTCAGCCTCCGCTGAGAACAAATAAAATATTTGTTACGAAACGTAATATGTTTTTTGATTTGTTTTTGGTGCATCCCGTAGCATGTCCTCAGCCCTTTTGCCGCTCATTCATCCTCGACTTCGACATTTCAATCATTGTTTGGATTGCTCTTGACATAAGCGGAGTATTTTCCCACAGAAATGTGCGCCGTATTTATCGCAGCTTTGTGCTCTGCTGTGGTGACACGCAGTTGTTTAACATTTTCAAGAACGCGTCTTATCACTTTCACTGGCAAAGCGCGAAGGAAGTTGTAATGTGTTGCTTTTTTTGTATTTTTGTGATCCACAACGTCATTCTTATCGGTTTTTATTCTATCGCATTATATTCCTGGCGCCTGGTTAAGAGTTTTTGCTTTTTAGTTTCCTCCATTCTAAGATAAAGTATACGATTCCCGACCACAAACGGGATGTGCCTTAAAGATATATTCTTGCAAGTAGGTCAGGTTCAAGTGCTCGTCCGGACCAGGATGTGGTAATTGTTGAGCAGAGTGATTGAGAAACAATTTGGAAACAAGAGGTAGTTGCTTTTCGAGTCGGACTCATTTAAAAGAAGGCATTCGGAATCATTCCCTTTTTCAAACCTATACCGCTTAGAGATGAAGCAAATTACAGCAAGAAGTTTCATTAAGAGCTCCAGTGAACGATGAGTTTCCTTCAACCTGGATTGAAAATAATTTATCTCTAAGACGGAGGTTGTCTTCTTCGACTGGCAAAGATCTACGTTAGTGATCAACCCTAGTGGATGTGGGTACACTGAAGCTTAGTCAAACCAGAATAAAATGCAGACAGAGGCATCATCAAGGTGACCACAAGTGGTTCTCATGTGATCTGAAGACGAACTGATAATATTTACATGTTTACAGAGCGATTCATTTTGCTCCCACTTAACTAAGCAAAATGGAAAGAATCTGGGCGAAGCGGTTGTTTATTATTTTTCAAGTCCATCACGTCTGTGTATTCACTAAGTTTATGTGCCTCCATCATAGTTGGCCATTTTCTCGTGTTCATAAACTCAAACGGTTCGAAGGACTTACACCAGAAATGAAGTATGCTAGAAATGCCCAACTTATTCTTCTCTTCTTCTCTCTTGCCCCTTAAAATGTTTGACAACCATTTTTTATATCGTTTGCTAACCTATCAGAGAACGGCATTCAAAAATTCATGAACAACCGTCAAAATGTTCATGATTATCTGTCAAATTCGTCGATGGACTAGGGGTCAATCAGCTGTGAAGTTGGCTATCTCTATCATACTTCATTTCTGACGCGGCTGTCATTTGGCATTTATTTTGTTCGTAAACTTCGGAAATATGCAGTAAACAGTTCCCATCGAGCAACTTGCGTAGACTGCCTAAAGTAGCTTCAGGCAACTAGCCAGATTTAATTTAATGCGAAATATGAGTATTTTTTTGATCATTCTATGGTAGTGTCTTAATTTTAGTGCTTGCAACAACGAGTAAAATTTCATCAAAATGACAGCTGTCTGGTTGATATGTCTGCAAGGAGGAAACAGGCATTTGACACCAGTAGCCAGCAAGAGTAGTAGATTGTTGTGCAAATGACTGCAAGATGTTCTTCACAAATTGTCTCAAGAATCCGCGCGTGGATTTTGCGTTCCCGGATGACTTCCGATATTTCTTCACCTCAGGAAAATCCTCAAAAATTCGGCCAGTGTGCAAAAATGTTCCGGTATTCATTGTCTTGAGGACTTTGATTAAAGAAGAAAACCTTTGCATCATCATTGCTCAACTTTTCAGCTTCGCAAAGACAGGAAACATTTTATGTCACTCGCAAAAACACCCCATCTTCTGTCTCAAAATTCATTTGCAACCACGTCACAGCTTTCATCTCTTTAGACGAGACCAATCTGCTTGCAGTTTCACTCGTGATCTGATACCATATCTCACCAACTAGTGGAACCATGCGTTTTGCATCTTCTTGGTGAAAGCAAAATATTTCTCTTGGTACAAGGTTCTTTCGTTAAAAATGTGTGATATTGGCAACGATGAATTTCTTATCCAACAGATTCAATAAGAAGCTAGGTTATTACCCATCAGCTCTGGCAGTAATTTATAAACGCTGGTGTGCCTCAGGGCTCAGTTCTATCTCCGACATTCGTTTTGATATTCAGCAATGATCTTCTGGCTGCCACAACTAATCAAATAAAATCCTTGGCTGATAGTGTCGCCACTCTATGTTTGTTAATTTGTCCTAGTCATCAAACAGTCCTAGTCCTAGTCCTAGTCCTGTGGGACGGATGTTGACATGGATAGGTTGATGTACTCTGAATAGATCTAAAATTTAACGCTTCAACATCAGAATTCCCTCTGCCGGCCTTCAAGCGAATTACAAACCAGTACTCATTGTTCATGAATCGCACTTGCATTACTGAAACCACAAAGCTTGCTCTTCTCGGTACGTCTGTAAATGATAGTCTACGTTGGAATAATCACATATTCGACGTCGCCAAAAATGCGGCGAATTGCTTAGGATTCTTAAAGCAATGCAAGAAATATGTCACGCTGAAGTATAACTGTCATGTCTGGGCAGGTGCAGCAAAGACCAACTTGCATCTAGTCTATAGAATCTAAACTCGAGCGTTAAAACTCATAGAACTGTGACATAAACACAGTGAAGCCTTTGGTTCATGAAGCAGCTAGGCCGCTTTCACACATGAAGGAATGCTAACCCATTAGCCCTTGAGCCGAGTTCCTTACGTTGAGATCTGTATTAGAGTTCTTTCCTTAGGAAATTAGTTTACAAATGTCAAACAGCCAACAAAAAAGAAGGGTTGATTTTCTGAGTATCCTCGTAAGTCTCAGATTTTCGCTCGAATTAAATGGACAGACCTCAGTGTTCATCTTTTGTTGTTTGTTGGACTTCAAGAATCCGTTTAAACACAAAACGTGGCCTTTCCTTAACCACACTCCTTCCGCTTGGACCTCATACATCGGCCATTATGTGCGAGTCGGAAACCCAAACCATTTTTAGCCAGTTCTTCTTGGACAAATCTTTGAGTTGTTGTATAAAATTGTCACTCCACCTTGGCGAAGTTGCTTTATTCTGCTTTCGATTTTGACCATTTCAAAATATTTAACCACATGGTTTGGACAAAATCGGACTTCCCTAATATTTCCTTGTTTCTTTTTTGCCAGAGCGTTTGCGAACTAGTTACCTTTTATTTGCATTACGTCCTCTCAAATCAAACATTGCTTAATTTAAACTAATTTTCGAATATTTCCAGGTCCATCGGCAACACCTCAAGCCAGAAAAATGCCGCAAGAGAGTAGAATACAAAATCTGAACACGAGCCTTGTTAGCCAAGCGCCTGCGATGCACCAATCAATGAATCAGATGAAACTTAATCGTTCCATAGCCAACGTGAACAACCTTCAGTCTTCGATAAGCCCCCGATCGCCGGTCACCACAGACTCCGGCAGTGTGCTACGTCAGCGCAACGTTCCCGCTCCGTACAACAACATGGTGTCGCTGCAAACGCCCCGACCATATCCAATAATAAATCAGAATACGCAGGGCATTTTCGAGAAGGTGGTGGACTACTTAATTGGCGACGGACCGCAAAATCGTTACGCTTTAATATGCAAAGAATGTTTCTCACACAATGGTGAGTAGGCGATAATCGCATGTGCAACTTTATCAACTCCTTCTTGTATTCTCATTCAGGGATGGCACGTCAAGAGGAATTTGATTACGCGACATTCCGTTGCGTGTTCTGCAACGCACTCAATCCATCTCGAAAGTCAAGACCAGTGGCGCCCAAGTTGCCAACTGCAAGCCCATCGCCGATAAACCATCGAATCGCCACGGTGGGAGCGGGGGACACTTCTGAAAGTTCTGATTCCGATGATGAATCAAGTGAAGAATCAGGTGCGTGGAAGAGAGCGTCCAACTAAGCGAAGAACCGTTTGAGAACTTCTTTCATTTTCAGTTGTACCCAAGTCGAGTGATGTCACTGCGGTACCACCAACCCAACAGCAGCAGCCTAAAATCGTACTGGATACTGAATTTAGTGCTGAAAGTAAAGACAGCGCTGAGGAACCGGGTGAAGAAAGTGAAGCCAAGCAGTCAGGTGAAACCGCGTCGGAAGAGCCCAGTAACGATGTTGCGGATGCCGCCGATGAAGAGAGCGAAGTCAAATAATAACTTATTTGCTTTTTTTCCTTTAATTTTCGTTATTATTAATTAACTGGTAAATAAATTCACTTAATTTATTAGATTTACAGTAAATAGCTAAGGTTTCCGGCCACAAATTCTAAGTGGAAAGAGGTTAGGTTAGGATGTTGGAGGAAGATAGCTAAAGTAGAGAGGTTCTAATTTGATGGGAAATTCTATGCACTTAGTGTCCTTCTCCTTCGTAATTCGGTACGGTTCGAGGCGAAGATGGTCCTTAACAGGAATTAGGTTTCCTTACAACACGATCGCCATAAAATATGAGTTGCTTGAGAGGCAGAAGTCAATTTAATTGTTCGGAGCCACAGCGCCGACTGGTCGATGGTGTGTACGTGGATCGTTGTTAGTTAAATGTTCAAGTTGCGGACTGAGACACAATTTGTGAGTGTACTACAGAAACCCTATTTTGATGTTTGTAGCGATTTGACCTTTGTTAGTTCCCAGTTGTTAAGAACGTCTATTTGGTAGCTCTGTCCACACTGTGCTCACACTCTAGATTTGCTCCAGCTGTGGAGGGGATTTGTTTTCTCCCCTTAATGCTGTTGCTTCACTTTTCGACAGAATTGGGATCCTACTGGTTCCGAACCGCTACAACTTGTCCGATCTGTGGCTAGCTCCTTCCAATTCACACGTACACCAAATTGCCGGTGGGCTCCTCTCACAGCCTCGGAGTCGACAGTTTATTTTACTTCTAAAGTTGCACTATACGTGTTGCAAGACTCCTGTCTTTCTCCGGAAAAGTTCAGCAGTCTTCACGGTTTCACATGTAGTCAAGTGGAGTTAGAGCTAGTTGGGGGCAGGCTGCCTGTCTTTCCCCGGAGAAGTTTAGCAGTCTTCACGGTTTCACACCTAGTCAAGCTTTAGTAAAGTTAGGATGCCCACAAGGGCTAAGAAGACGTACATTTGCTTTAATGGGCATTCAGACAGATTTTGATGTCATTCCTTTAAGTTCACTGATCTCTGAGAACAGCATAATTTTATACTCAATGTTAATTCGTAATTTCCACATAGATAGACAACTGTAAGATGAGGTGATATATTCAGCGCCAGATTACCAGTACACTAAGTTTTAGAAGTAGGTTAGTTATACAGCACTGGAGCCTCGAAGGATGACATTATTGCTTGGTTTTCACCGTGTCTACCTTAAATGCATCTCTCACTCTGTTATTTAGTCTTTTCTTTGCTGCTTTATACATTTACTTAAACGGGTCCTCCTCTTATCTCTTTTTTAGCATCTCCTTAACGGTCTTCAAATAAGTTTTATGAATTTTATTTCTGTACAAACTGCAAAACTTCTCTCTTTAGCGCGAAGAGAGTCGCACTTAATTGCTGCATGTTGTGTTGGAAATGCTTAACGTAATGAATACAAAACAAAAGGGAACCAGTTGACACACGCGGGATACACTACGACTGTTGTGGATGGCTGCACACTTCAAGCGAAGTACTTGACTTATACTCACAGAAGTTGATCTTTGTGTAGAGCAGGAACCGTAATTAGAATAAGTAAATCTAGAGTCCCTTGGAAAATGGCGATTTTCTCGGATAAATATGCATTTTTTTACCACTTTATTTACCATTTTTATATTGTTTTAATCTTAACTTATTTCTCGTTCCTTAGGCGTAGTCTTTTAGTTCTTATTTTTCTACAGACTAATCAATTGCTCTTAGAGTGCATGCTCACGCACCCACACCTGCATACATTCTCTTGTAAATTTAAATGTAAGTTAGCTTGTGTTTGCGATTGTAAAACGAATCTACTAAAAGTGGAAAATATGATACGGAAGCGTGATTATGGAAACCCCGCAGCATGTCTCTGCATTAAAAAGGAAAACAAAATCAATTTGTGTATGTGAATGATTTTTAGAATAAATTTGTTGAATTTAAAAGAAATGTACAGATTTTGTTTCCTTTCAAAGTTTGCAGTTTCATTCAGAGGGGAGTTCCAACAAGGTTACTGAACGAACACTTTGGCATTACCAGCAACGGAGCGGAGCGGACATAACAAGTTATTTGAGAATATTAACTGGTCACTGTCTCCTTGATGGTGATTCGGGTGCCGCTGGTGATATTCCCTGAAGAGCGAAGAGTATGAAGCTCAAAGTTAGCTGTGAAGAGCCTATAAGGAGGAGGGAGTTGAATTTTCCGTATCCACAATGCCAACCCTACTGGTCACTGTCTCCTTGCTGGTGATGCGGCTGCCGCTGGTGATATCCTTCTGCTGGGTATGACAGTCTTCATTCCTTTAAGAGCGAAGAGTATGAAGCCCAAAGTTAGCTATGAGGAGCCTACGTATCCACAATGCCAACTCTACTGAGGAAAATCAAAATTAGTTTAAACAAGTCAGAGATTATAGCAACACATTATTTAAATATAATAATAATGAGGGTGACGCTACACCCCGTAGAGGGCCAATGGATAGCTTCTCAGTAACCACTCGTATTGTGCTTGCTATTATTCTCCCACGTGTGGAAGGAACTACTGCGTTATGCCGTCTCCGAACTGCCAATTTGCGTAGCTTTGGTACTCTCCTAAAGCAAAGGTCAAGCTTAAAAGTTTCACTTTTGGTCGTTTGCTGAAATGAAGAATCGTCTCAAATTTCCTGGTTGTCAGCAATGACATCGTGGTTTAAACAAAACCAGTCTCATTTCTCAAATTCATTTTCGCAGCAAATTTAACTCTGCCAGATTTCACCTTGTCTCCGTCTGCACGCTTTTTTTTGTCGAAGGTTTTTATCTGTAGACTGGAGCACTCAGACTCAAAAAACTGGTCCATTGTCCTGCCAAGCAGCAACCTATTTTTGCTGTATTTTTTGGCCTTGGCAGGCGCTTCTGTGCCTACATCATCAGCTCTCATTACTTCAGCACCTAAGACCTGCCACCTGCTCCGAGCAAAGGCGGGGAAGTGACAGAGGAAATGCTCTCCAGTGTCGTCATCTTCTCCACAGGCGTCGCAGAGGGCTTCGTCGCATAGGCCAAGCACGCTTAGATGTTTGGCGATGGAGTAGAGTCCCGTTTGTATGCCTGTAAATCATCTGCAGTCGTTTCTGCCAAGGGATAACAAGAATGTCGCTGATTAGTTCTTTCAGACATTTGGGAGCATGCGCTTGGCCTGTCTGCATCCTGGAGAGTCATGCCAACTCCGATTGTCAGGTCCAACCATCTTGGAACACCAAGGACGCAGGTAGACCCAGCACAGGTGCAGGTCCTGACAATGTTTCCCCTGATCCTTGTCTAGCGAGTACATCGGCGATCTCATTTCCAGCGATGCAGTGACGACCCGGGAGCCAGACAAGTCTTAGTGAATTATGGCTGCCGATCTAATTCAGAGAGGACTTGCTGATTCCCTGCACTATCCTTGAAGTGGTTCAAAGTACAGCTTGGCTGTCACACAGATAATTTTTCCCTCCCACCTGTTCTTCAATAGTTCGTGGCCATTAGGATCGCATAGGTTTCCTCTTGGAAAACCGTCGCAAATTTACCTAATGAGGTGTGCAGTCTAATGTTGTCGCCCTCCACGAAGGCACCAGCGCCAGATGCTTCATTGGTTTTGGAGAAATGCGTAAAGATTCGACTACATTCCTTTCCTGGCTGAGATTCTGGCCAATGAAAGTCCCAAAGTATGGGGAAAGTCAACTTTGTATATGCGCCCGTGTACTGATGCCCGTGCTTCAGACGGCTTATCCATAAGACGGGTCAAATGAAATGGCAAGGTCTTCGAAACTCCAGTGCGTGTGTACAGCCGAGACAGAGCGTTCTTTGAAGCGTAGTGGAAGCAGCAGTTACGTACTTACGTGAAAGCTTATTGCACCAAACGACCGATGCGTAGGAGAGAAGGGGTCTTATCATGGGCGTGTAGATCCCAATGGATCTTTTTGGTTATAGACCTTAAGACTTACCAAGAATCCCCTTACACTGCGGGATCCTCTTGTGTGCCAGAGATGTTTTCTATCTAGAGTGCCACCCAGATATTTGGCTTCATCGGAGAAAGGGATGGTGACGCCTTTTTAGTTTCAGTTGAGTCAGACAATTTCCTCCTCCTCGTGAAGAGAACAACTACTGTTTTATGGGGATTAACTGAAAGCCCATTCCTGATACACCAGTCGTCGATCACGTCTAGAGGTGCATGCCCTTTTGAGCACACATCCGCTAGGCACGAACCGACAGACAGTACGGATACGTCTTCCGCATATGACTTGGCGTAGATGTTTGAGCCAATCGGAGAGTCAACCAGCATACACCATAGCAGAGGAGACAGGACACAGCCTTGCGGGCAGCCCCTATTTACCCGCGTCCTTACATATTGGACACAGTCCGCGTCCACAACACTAATGATTCATCAACACCGTGTTCTCTGGCTGAGTTTTCAGAAGATGAAAATGCCCACTTCTTGTGCGTATGAAAGAGTCAATTTTACTCTGGGACAAATCAGGAGTACTTACACACCTCTTTGTGCACAAACCGCTAGTCCGTATGGTGTTCCCTTAACACATCGAAAGAGGTGCTCTTCCCTGTTTTCCATTTACCTTACTCCTTCCTGTGCGCTCGTCTCGAGTAGACGGAAAACGGCATTTGTCCAAATACGAAGTCATTGACACAACGTCCCTTCTTCCTAAGTTCATGGAGATGCTACTATATCGTCATCCGATGAAGTACGACTTCCGCAGCAAGCCATTGACCTTTGAATGACTATGTCCATCCTCGCGTTGAGTTGGCTGGTTATTCTAGCTAAACTCTCAGTTATTTCATGCCGCAATGATAATTTTTCGTAATTTAATATGTACTCGATAATCGCAACCCTTCAGGGAGTCAGGGTGTTTGCTGCAAACTTCGCTTTGGATATACATTTACTAAGAAACAATTCATATCCTCTTTCAGGGAACGTCACACTCAGTGTAACACTCAGATGAACGCATGAAAAAATACTCCTTTGCAAAAATAAAAACTTAATGACTTCTTCGCTTTCTAACACTGTTTCAGTTGCCACTTGCAGCAGTCTACAAGATTTTAATGTGCTGCATTGCAAAATGCAGATAGGTCACGGAAATCAAATGGATCAAGGCTGTTGAACTTAGAGTGAAATCTGTCCGTAATATGTGGCACGCTGTAAAGAAACCCGGCGTGTCGTAGAAATCATTTTCGCGGATAGAGGGGGATAGGTGAATATACGAGCGTAAATTGTTTTTATTTTTCAATATAATCTCCCCTAACATCAATGGATTTGTTACATCTTGAGATAAGCTTTTTCAAACCCTCAAATGAATAAATTTCCTCTTTCTCTGCAAAACGCCTATTTATTGCCGACTCTTTTTCCACGAAGACATTTTTTCAAATCGGGAAACAGGAAATAATCACTAGGGGCAAGGACTGGACTATAGGGTGGGTGTTGGATTTCTTCGAAACCACAATCTCGCGCAGCAGCCTTGGAAACTCGCGCCGTGTGAACAGGAGCGTTGTCATGAAGCAACACACCCGCTGTGGGTTTACCCCGTCTTTTCTTTTTAATTTCCTCCCGCAAATTATGCAAAGTGGAAGCGTAGGATGTGGCGTTGATGGTTTCACCTTTTTTTGTACTCAATGAGCATGATTCCCTTTGAGTCCCAAAAAACTGTGGCCATGAGCTTCCCGGCAGACGGAGTGACTTTGAACTTCTTCGGGGGGTCTCTTCCTTTTTCATGTCACTGCATGGACTCTTGTTTGCTTTCAGGGTCATAGTGGTGGACCCATGTTTCGTCACGATCCATAACACCGTCCGCGTTCTCACTACACATCTCCAAAAGCTCTCTACAGCATGCGATTCTCACTTTTTTCTGAGGCGCTGTGAGCATTCGTGGCACCCACCTTGCACTGACCTTTGAAAGGTTAAGATGGTCATGAAGAATGGTGTGAATGGTACCAATTGAAAGATTGGTGATCTCTGCCATCATTTTCACCTTTACTCGGGCATCCTCAAGAACAAGTTTTTCGACTTCTTTGATGCTTACTCCCGTACGTACCGCCGGAGCGGGGGTCGTCTTCAATGCTCTCTCTGCCTCTCTTGAACTCACTTGACCACTTTTGCACAGTTGATAATGAAGGTGCGGAACCCCGGTAAACAGCCACCATCTCGTCATGAATAGTTCTTTGACTTTCTGCTTGCTTAGTGAGAAATTTAATTACAGCGCGATGCTCAATTTTCACCATCATCGTCTCAGTTGCCATTATGACTTCACCCCTGATTGGTCGACAAATGAGAGGCGGCCTTCTGTATCCTTTCGTCCAAAATAAAACTTTAATCGTCGCTCACTCTATTGTCAGCCAGCAAACCAAACGGATCTTAAACCAAACCAAAGCAAAATCAAAACCAGACAAACGAAGTTAATTTTACAATAAAGTCGTTCAATTGTTTTTTACACGGTTTTTTTTTTTACGGTTTTCCAATCCAAACATCTTAAGATCGAAGAGGGTAGAAGGTCCCAAAGAGCCACGAGGAACGTTTCTACGGATGTGCTAGCCTAGTGCCAAAACCTGTCTGGCTCTGTCTGTCAAAAGCGAACCTTGTGTGTTTAAAAATCCAGAAAGGAGCAATGGTCATTTGGCATCATTTTGGAATTACGTTAATTCAAAAAGAAATTCCTTGGTAACGTAACTTCAACAAACTTGGATAAAACCTGTGACCTATTTGCTAACTTTTTTGAGTCGGTCTATAATGGGTCTCCGGTCCAGACAACGATGAACCATTACTCTAGTATACCCGAGGTTCTGGATATGGGTGTATTGGAATTTACGGATCAGGAGGTAATAAGTGCCTTAACAAATCTTAAAGAAAATTACAGCCCAGGCCCCGATGGGGTTCCGGCTGGAATTAAAAAAAAAAACGTCGGATTTCTTAGATTTATCGTCCATTTAAAATTATCTTTAATCAAGCCCCAAAAATTTGTGAATTTTCAAATGAATGGAAGTATTCTTTTCTGACGCCTTTGTATAAAAGCGGTTTAAGGCAAAAAGTAGAAAACTTTCGACCAAAATCAAAGTTTTCATCGATACCAAAGTTACATATTTCATGATAAAAGAAATTATTTCTAATAACCAGCATGGCCTTATGCAGGGCAGGTCATGTACAACTAATTTACCATTATTTTCAAATTACAGTTACAAGTTGATGTACTTTACACCGATTTCTCGAAAGCCTTCGATAAAGTACATCACACCATGCTTTTAAACAAGCTAAAGTCTTTGGGATTCCATTCGTCAATATTAGAGTGGTTCTCCAATTACTTAAAGGACAGGAAAAAACTGGTAAAAGATCGACAGTTTCAGATCTCGAGTAATAAAAGTTATATCGGGCGTTCCACAAGGTAGCCATGTGCGGCCATTACTCTTTCGTTCGTTCATAAACGATGTTCACGAAATTTACAAATATTGTACAATTTTAACATTCGCAGACGACTTTAAATTGTGTGTTTGTTTAACTGATTGTAATAATTTCCAATTGGACTAGTGGAATGGTGCAAGCACGACGGACTTGAGCTGAATATTCAAAAATGTAATATTTTTACGGCACATGAAATTACATTCCCGTTTGCCTGTGATTATTTCGTAAATGATCATAGACTTAGTCGCCTAGAAGAGGTCAAAGATCTGGGTGAAATTGTTGATACTAAATTAAATTTCTCATTACATTGTGATTTATAATTTCACAAATTTTTAGGGATTGATTAAAGATAATTTTAAATGGACGATAACGCGAAATCCATTTTTTTTTTAAATTCCAGCCGGAACCCCATCGGTGCCTGGGGTGTATTTTATTTGCGAACTTTTTCTTGAAAGGAAATAGTAAAGATTTTCGGAATGTAACTAGTCTTAAGTCCATCTATTGTTCGATAGTCAGACAGTATTTAGAATACTCTTCCATCATTTAGGATTCCCCAAATGATACTCAAGAACTCAGATTCGAAAGAGTACAAAAAAATGTCACGATATATGCTGTCCGTAAATTATAATTCTTCGAAGAACTCCCTAAATATGATGGTGGATGTAAAATAATGGGCTTGCAAACCTTAAGTTTCAGGCGTAAGGCAGCGTCAGCCATGTTCATCCGCGATATTATTAATTGCCGTGTAAATTCACCAGATTTACTTTGTCTCATGAATATGAAGGGTGGTTAAATGTTGAATGTGAACCACACCTACACGTCAAGATTTTTTCTGCATTTCATTTGACATTTCTCAATTTCAGACTAACTCAATTTGAAAGATACACAATTGAGCAACGCGTTAAAGTTATTCAGGCTTATTATGAAAATGGACGTTCAAATCAAAATGCATATTGTCATTTAATCGTCCAAATGTGCGTACAATCGGAAAAATCGTGCATAAATTTGAGCAAACCGGGTCTGTATGAGATGTGAAAACACCAGTGCATGCTCGTACAGCTCGTACTGCAGAAAATATTGCTGCTGTTCGCGATAGTTTGGCTGAAGAGCCGTCCACCTCAACTCGTCGTCGTGCCCAACAATTGCACCTCTCACGCTCGTCGTTGATGAACATTATGCATAAAGACTTGCATTTACACGCTTACAAGGTGCAATTGACTCAAGAACTAAAGCCTCTTGACCATTTCAAGCGTCGTCAATGGTCAGAATGGTGGCAAGAAATGGCAACAGTGGATGATCAATTTTCGAAGAAAATCGTCTTCAGTGATGAGGCACGTTTTCACCTCAGTGGATTCGTCAATAAGCAGAATTGCCGCATTTGGGCGAATGATAATCCAAGAGTGATTGTCGAAAAACCAATGCACCCACAAAGAGTGACTGCTTGGTGCGGTTTATGAGCTGGCGGCATCATCGGGCCGTATTTTTTCCAAAATGAGGCCGGTCAGGCACTTACTGTGAATGGTGTTGCAAAATCAGTAGATGGTCCTTAGTCGCCCAGCTATCTTTGCTTCAGAAACTCAATTGGTACCCAGAAGCGGTTGAATAAGGGATCGGCAGCGTTGTGCACTTTTCTTCATAACCTAACCAAACAAAAGCAAATGGAACGTCGCCTATTTTTTGCGATTGGATCGCTTTCTCTCAGGGAGCATCTTACGCTTACCTGCCTTCTGCTCTCTGACCAATTAATTTGAAAATACACCTGCCGCAGTCCTCCTCGACGGAGCACCATGCCTTGCCTGAAATCAAAGCCGCCCAATACAGCAGCTGTTCGTTTCGTTTCCGAACTAACGGTATATCCTCACAGACTGATCCCATCTGTTCATGCCAACACGCCATCTGCCGTCCAGCCCACAAGCCATATGGAATGTAGGCGGCCATGTTGGTCAAGGCAATTGATCTCTAATTGACATCTCAGAACAGCCTCAGCCTCAGCTGCGACTGGGACACGACTGCGCTTCCTGAAGCAATGAATCGGACCACCTTGACCGCAATCAACAGCAACTCACCTCGATCGACATGAAGGAAATTCAAATTCCACTGCAGCAGCGCTTGCTTCCCTTCATCTGATCATAATTTCTGCGATAGTCGTTGCCCATGCCAACCCGTTTGTTGTGGCAGAACCGCAGTCCGCAGTCGTAAGCCGACGTGTAATTGTTACACTTTTGACCCGCTAACCTTGGCTGGCCGTACCGAGGCAGAGTGAGTCTGCGGAATGCTGTTGTCGGACCATGAATTCCGTGCGATCTTATCGATCGCTCCAGCTCAGGCTGCGCAGTGACAGATGGTCAGGCGCAGCATCGGATGACAACAATGAGACAAGAGGTTTCACAATAAGTTCTTTTATTTACGTTTCTCACTTAAATTGTTCGCTGGAAGCTTAGGAAGACAAGAAACTAGAAACAGGAGACAGACAGAGGCAGCGATGAGGTCGCCAAAAGATTCGTCAACAAAGAAGGCAGGAGAATGCGGAGGCAAGTGAATTTCGGAATTTCGGGATAAGCACACTCCGGAGAGGTGGAAGATGAGACGTTCGGAAGCTTGGCAGTGCGTCGGCTGAGGGGTGTGTGTGTGGGTGCGTGGATCCTTAATGGCAGTATGGGAAGTTTGGACAGCTGTGTGGGGACACTCCGGCGGGGTATTGCCTCTCGCTCCAGCCTGGCAGTGGTGGGGCAGCGACTGAACCGTGTCCAGCGGTGCCGTCACAGAATGGGTAGTTGGGACAGCTCTGTGGGTTCACTCCAGCTGGGTACTTGTCACCGCCGGCGTTCGATGGAGCTGGGTTCCATGATGGCTGTGGGGCGTTCCATGATGGCTGTGGGGCGTTCCATGAGGGCTGTGGCTGGGCATTCCACTGGGGCTGAGGAGCGTTCCATTGTGGCTGGGGTTGGTTCCAGGATGGAGCTGGTGCGCCCCAGGAGGGCTGTGGGTTGTGCAAGAGTGCGTTGTCACAGATCGGGAAACCAGGGCACTTCGAAGGATCAACGCCAGCTGGGAACTGGGCGGCTGGTGGATGCTGGGGTGCTGCCACAGCAACGGCGATGAGGGCTACAAAGGTCTGCAAGGACGACGCTATTAGTCGAGGATATCCGTGCCGAGTACGGCGGCTGCAGCTGCGACTGCGCACTTACCAATTTTGAGAACATTTTGTAAATCCTTTTCTTCGTATTTAAATTGGACTATAGAATTCTAAACTTCCAATTGGGCTTTCAGTCTGAACCGAACTGTACGGGTATCCGTTTATGCTAACAACTTATATACCCGGAATAATTTAGTCTCTCCTCCGAGAACTGTAACACACACGAGTCGGCCGTGTGGCTACACCACGCCTTTGGCCGCCTCTCTTGCCCAAGAGATTAAAAATGTGGTTGCTGCAATTTACATTGGATCAACACCAACACCAGTGCACCAGTGGTGGCGGCCGGTCGCTGGTTGCTGGTGGTTGTCGGCGGTTGGTTGCTAGCTGGCGGTGGGGAGAGCCTTTCATCCATCCACTCGGTGCCCGGAGAGTTGTGCGCTCTAATTGCCTATCGCCGCCCCCCTCGCCATGTGCGGTCCGTTAACAAAGGTGGTCCCGCGCCTGCTCTCTGCCGGAAGACAAAAAGCCCCGACTCGAATCTGTCGATGGTGCGAGGCTGCATGACGGTCTATGACGCGCGTTCGCGGCTGGAAGGGAATCGATACGATTTGAATCCATTTTACATGTCCGCAGGCATCAGCCCATGCATATGCAGACCAGACGTGGGGCTTACCATTGACCCATAAGTTCGGAGGAGAGTGTCTCTCTCGCTCTCTCTCTCTGTCTCTCGTGCAAACTTTGTGCCTGTTAGTCGCAGTTTTGTGTCATAACGTGCTTTTGGTTTGACTGGGAGAAAAGTTGTTTGCTTTTGTCTTATGCGCCTGCGCCTGCGCCTGCAACAACTTTTCGCCATTGTTGGCTGGGTTGTGTCAGTTGTGTCAGTTGTTGTCAATCGGGTCAATAAAAATGTAGAACAATCACTCAAGGTCAGCGAACGGCGTTTGGGTGCGGGCGGACGATGACGGTCGCACTGTCGCTTTTTCTATTGCTTCCTCGAGTTGACCTGTGGTCAAGTGTCGCGGAGCAAAAGCAAAAGTAAAAGTCGTCCAGCGCGGCGACGGTGCTGACCGGTTGATTGGCTATCTTTTTGTGTGAATGCATAATCGAGCGAACAGGTCAGACGGCATTCTGTGCCGGAGTTCATCGGTTGCATTGTGTGCGCGCATAGAATATAGATTTTCGCAGAATGTGCTAATTGCCTGCAGAGACGTGCTGGCAAACGTCGATGCTGCTGTGGCGAAACATCGTTTTGTGCAAACAGATGTGACATGCAAATGCGATGGGAGGAGGTGTTTCATATCGCCTCTTCAGTGCAGCCACTGCGTGCGGGTATATAAGCTGAGCAACGCGTGGCAATTTGCCAGTTTTGGGACGAACTTCGTTCTGCGAATCGAAATTGAACAGTGGAGGGACTCGGATATACCCTCAGCTGTAGTCGAGTTGGATCAGATCTGAGGAACTTTGCGTGGAACAAGGCCTTCAGGAGAACGCATGCCTTGAAGAGAGGATACGTACAACATCAAGAGGATCTCATGCTGTAGTCTGTGAAGTCAAGCATCATTTAAACCTTAAAATTAAAAATGGCTTCAATATGGTGGCCAAATGGATTGAATGGAGCTAACCACCCATTTTCCACTGCAGTTCAAGACAAATCGGAGAAAAGCGTCAGGCAACTGAAGTCGATGGGTCTTTGTTTTGCGGACTATGTTCGCACCTGACTCAACTTGAGCCGAGAGTTATGTCTTCCCTTTCATTCTTCTTCGTAAGAAGGACTAAATACTCGTATGCGATGTAGGCCAGGTTTTTTTTTAACAATGCATCGCTCACCTTTCGGGTATGTCCAGTAAGACGATTTTGTAACCTCCAGTGCCTCCAGTGCGCGCCCAGGCACAGGATGTAGGTCCAGGAGGGCGCGAAAAATGACCAGGACCAACTTCAAGTACACGCGACATAGAACCTCGCACCGAGCGCATAGAAGCCTAGTTACGGCACTGTTTGAACCGTGAATACGATTCTTCCAGATTAGACAGGGCCGTAGCCAGAGTTAAACTTAAGGTAGGGCAGCGGCCATTTAAAGCAGGGGCGCAAGTTAAAATTAAAAATCGAATTCTTCGATTGGTCATATCATTAATAAATACGCAGTACATCATTTAGGATAAATCAACTGACTTCGTCCTTCCATTCAGTCACCACAAGGTCAAATAGCAGGGAACGAGAGAGCGGGCGAATTGGCCAGACAAGGGTCTGAAATGGACATCAGCGAAGGGAACTACCGGATTATTAAAATAAGGCAACCCCTCTTGGCTCGCAAGATACGACTGTCAGACGATAAGATCAACGTGGCCAGAGCTTAGTATCTTCAAACAAGAAAGCTTGTGGCTTTGGATCGTAAGTCGATCCGTGTGCTCGTCGGAGTGCCCATACGATCAATGCTCCGCAAATGGAATGCGGAATCCAGCAATCTCTTGGAGAGTTGTGGCAACCAAAACGAGACCGAGACGATCCAACATCTGTTTAGATCTCCAGAATCGGCGTCTAGCTTCGCTGGGCCAAAGATTCTTCGCAGAGACTGCGGACTGAGCAAATGCAGATGTATCGGATCTTCTAAGATTCGTAAAGTGCACGGGGCCATCACGTGACATGATAGGTTAACAGAATGTGTACAATGGGCCCTAGGGCATCAGTTCAATCATCACACTCAACCCAAGCTTCCTCTCAAAGGCTAAAAACATCATGTCTGCCATTCCTTTGTGTCCCATTGACAGCCTTTGAGGTCTATTGACTGAAGTAAAAGTTGAAAAGGTAGATTCGTGCTTACGGTCGCCACAGATGCAAAAACTTCATACGTATCTCTAAACGCCTCCCGCTGTTTGCACGAAACTTGTAAAGTGCCGTCCGCTTTATCCTCGCGATGGCTGAGGTAAGCTTTGACTACAGCAGCCTCTTCTCTTGATGGTATTGTTGGACCTGAAAAATTTGTTGAAATTGTCAATTGCAGGTGAATAACTTACATATAAGCAGCAGGAGTTTTGTTTAATTTGTTCAAACTTAGCTCAATTTGCCAGAGGTACCACTTTGTCCACATCCAACCCATCGAGACTCGCTATAGAATCCAGAACATCGTCGTTGTCCCAAAACCTTCTTTGTAACCCAGAAATACTAATATTTAAAGGAGTGAGAGTTCTGGTCTTCCATATTTTGTCTTGCTGGCGAACACGAAGGGCCGTACAACACGTAGTCACCAACCCATTCAATTTTTTGACTCCCTTTGGCACCTAGGTTCAGGGCCGGACCGAGCCAAATAAGCGCATGTGAAAACCCTATGTTTGGCGCCCATTCTTAATTTTTTATAGCATAAGCCGTTTCCAAATGACTCAAGAGATAGACTATCAATGCGTTTTATCTTATTGAAACGTACGAAAGACCCTACCAAGACCCTACCGCTCAAAAATTTCCCTAAGAATAGATCCACTCTCACGTTTCGTTTAAATTATTCCATACGTTTAGAGAACTGAGTTCATTATGTCATGATGACTTCCCGTGGACATTTTTGATTGACACGCGATTTTCTTTGGAATATGGAAACTATGTAAATGATTTGTTGTAGAACCAATGAAATGATGATAGCGCATAAAAATTCATAATTAGCTGGTTAGACGAACTCAAATTTGAAGAATGCGATTCTTTATTGCAGACTTCAGAGTGCGCCCCTAAAAAATTGGCGCCCTGTGCATTTGCGCACATATCGTCGGTCCGACCCTGAATTCCTCTAAGTTGATTTATTTCATATTGGACACACTTTATTATTCGAATGGCGTCTTTCAATTGTGAGCGGCTTGCAAAGGTTAATTTCATCAAAGTCGAAGCGTATTTGTCATTTACAACGTTTGTAACAGCATTCAGGTGACATATGGTTGACATGGCGGTCTAAGCTAGCCTAGGGCACACAATTTTAGATTCGTGGACTTTGGAGGACATCATGTACCTCAAAATTGTCGAATTGAGGACAAAATGAAAACAAAAACTAGGTCTATGATCTTAAGCAAAAAGTAGTTTGACATTTAGGGGGTTGACAGCAGAAGTGAAGTATTATAGAGATGCCCAATTTCACAGCTCTAGTCCATCGACGAATTTCAGGAGCTTTTCGACGTTATTCTTGAATTTTTGACAGTTATTCACGAAATGACGTAAATGCCGTTCTCTGATTGGTCAATTTGGCTTTGGAAAACGATATGAAAAATGGTTGTCAAAAATGTGACGTGGCAAGAGAGGTAGAAGATGGGCATCTCTGTCATACTTCATTTCTGGTTGACACATAAAAGCAGAGATGGCAAAATTCTTTTGGAAAAACTATATTTTTTTACGCCCGCTACCCATTGTGGTAGTTAATGTAGTATATGTAAAAACACGAACAAAAACTGCAAAATGTAGTTTAGAAGTCGGTTTAATTGTGCTTGTATGTGAAGAATGTGACACTGCACGTAACAAATGTAGATAATCAATGAAACAAATCGGGCGTGTTTGTTTATTCGAATAATTACGCGTAATTAATCGAGTAGATTACCTCATGTAGTCTACTCTGCCAGGGGAAACGTTGTGGAACGGGGGTTAGAAAGAGGACATGTCCTCCAAAAAGATGACGCAACTATAATGCATTGACCTGTGGCAGGGGCAACAGTAATGCATTGGCCAACAAAAAAATAATCGAGGTCAAAAAATCACTTATTTCAATAGCAGCTATGTCTCCGAAGTTCTCTGATCAGTACAGCGTCTTCCAGGCAGACACCCTTGCGATAAAAGAGGCACTGTCCTGGCTCAAGAATAATGTAATATCCAAACGGGATATCACCATCTGTTCGGACTGTCAGGCCGCAGTTAAGTCCTTGGACGATGTCCTGTTCAACTCAAAAACATCCATTAACTAGTGGGATGTCTCTTATTGCACTGAGCATTTAAACATACTCCTCATGTGGGTGCCGGGACAAAGTGACATACCGAGGGAACTCACTAGGTGTGGGGAAATCCTCCTCTCTAAGATTATGAGGAGATGTGTAGCATCTACTTAAGCTACACACTGCCAATCAGAAAGGGCTAGAAGGCACCACCTGCCTTAAAACAAAGGAAATATGGCCATCACTTCATCTCGAACGATTTCACTTCACTCAGGACGCTCGTTGGTGCCATAACCGGACACTGCCGAATTGGCATTCTTGCCCGAAGGCTTGGTGTCCCTTAAAATGACCTTTGCAGAAGCTGCATGGATGAAGAGGAGGTGGGAATGGAAACCCCAAGTCACCCACTCTGCTAGTATAAGGCTGTGCCAAGTTGTAAGTACTCACCCCTGGGGGCCTACTACTGGATTGATCTTAAATACGTTACAAGCACCAACCGGTTCTAGAGCAAAATTATTTGACTAAGCCGTAGAATCAGTAACAATTTAACTGCTCTTTAAAACCTGAACGGGATACGGAACAGAACATTTTTGCTCATTTTATTTTTGAATCCATTTTTATTGTTTAATTCCTAACAGCAAATAAGATAAAAAAAAAACAACAACGTTTAATTCAACACACAAAACTTCTTTATTTTTATATTCAACAATAAAAACTACGTTCTCTTGAAAGATGCCTATCCACTACTGACGATGTACGAGTATATCATCTTCTCGAACTTCCTTCAGTTGTTCGGTGCTACCAATTCAGAGGATCCTTCTCGTCTTCTTCGTCGCACATAGATGGCGTGGCTGGATGCTTATAATACTAGATAAAAATGCTTCAAACTAGTTGAACGAACATTGTTAATTCTAACTTACTGGCCCTCGTCGGGCACTCTAAGCTAAACTTAATCTTATTCTATGTCTTTCGACCTAACCTAACATGAAACGTTTTTGCTCATTGATCACATGCACATTTCCTTGTTCTGTTCAGCTAATCTTTCATGAAGGGACAGTATCAACGTCGTCAACGGCTTAATGACATCCATGACTTTACTACCGCACACACACTATTTTGTTGAAATGTTGCGTAACAGTTTTGGCCGTGAACTCGTACAAACAAAGACTTTCTTAAGTTGCCAAGAAACAAACCAACGTCACCGAGGGATATATGCTTTTGAGGCTCCCAAGACAACACTACGAATGCTGAATGAGTAGATGACGAGATTAAATGCAGAATAACCGTTGTCGATCACTGTTTCTCTGGGCTCCTGACGCAAATGACTACTAGAGCCCTCTTTATACTTTTATAACCCTTAACCATCACTGTCCTGCTCTATGCTTCGAAAACATGGACAAACCTACGAGCAGATGAAGAAGCCCTTAGTCTTTTCGAGAGAGAAAAGGTCTGCTCTTTTTGCCTCTCTATTGTTTGCTTGGCCCTAGATACCTCCTTTGGTGGCATTCGGAGAACGGCACGGTATCGTCTATAAAGCGACTTTCAACGCCTAAGACATCTAGGCTCTGTGGAGTGCATGTTTGGTCAGAGCCAGTGGGACACCATGACAGAGGGCGCACAAATGTGTCGAAACGGTGTTGTTGGAGACAGCTCGCCAGAAAGAAGAGTCTTGTTGGTTGAGGTCCACCTCCATTCCAGATCGTAGCGTATTTTGTAGCCTCTTTTCCACATTTGTAAAAGTTCGGGTTTCAGTGCAGAATATTCTCGTGCCAATTCACCTTGCCGCCTTTTGAGATTCTCTAGACATTGCCTTGAGACGCTTTGTCTGTATAAATAAACACGTCCTGCATCTTTCAATAGGATGCAGCAGTGAGCAAAAGCGAGGACTACCACCGCCACAGAAATGGAGATCATCTTGGTTCACCGTGACTATCCATAAATCGATAGAACCAATGAGAAGACTAGTCAGAAAAGCTGAATTCGGTAGCTTACCAAATTTATACAGGCCTTTTAGTCGAAAACCACGAGAAGGTTTGGTCTGCGTCTAGGGCATGTCTGACTATAGACATCTTCTATTTTGAGATATGCAGTTAAAGACTTACTCTACCTGCTGTGGAAGCTACAGAACAAAGCCAAACCCAGTCTTAATTAAACACAGGGTCACTCCTGCCTATCTTTGTGTCTTCAACCTCATTGGGGCCTCGGTTTGAAACCTATAAGACAAGGAATCAGAAGCTTTTTAAGCACAGCGAGCGAAATGATGCCCTGATCCACTTGAGTCTGTAATTCAATTCGGAACGAATGATATTTTGGTTTCAAATCCAATTAATTGCAGACAGCAGTCCTTGGTGCTCGCATATGTGGCGAAAACTGTTTCATAAAGATGGCAGATATTCGTGACCACAGTAGCGTCGTCGTGCTTAGCCTGCTCCAAAGACGTGAAAGAAGACGTAAATTACAACATTGCCCAACATCACCATTGCCTGTGTTCACTAATGGCAATCATTCAATACCTCGCCAGAGGGCCTAACAGTTGCCCCCAACTCCACCAACGCCACTTGGATTTCCCAATCCCCATCGACTGCTGATCTATGTCACATCAAGATATCTTGTCAAAATATACATCACACCGTCCAATTAACTCCTTGAAATCTCGCAACGCCCTCATGCCCTCAAGTCAAGCGGACCCACCTCACCGATAGCCATCGCGTAGTGATAGTGAACAAAAAAAAACCGCCTGTTCCCTCCTAACTACCGAATCGGTATTTTGTAACTGACCTCTAACCCGCCAATTACCACATCCGTTCTGTCGTCGAAATTTAATTTCCTCAGTCCACCCGCCAACGTACGAGGGACCGAGGGAGGGGCATGACATGTACACCAGCCCCACACAGCGATTCTATCGATCAAAATGTCATAATTCACCGCGAATTCACTCCGCATACGGCCGGCATTCACGTGGACAACTTAACCAGGAAAGGTGTCCACAGCCCCACAGCCTCACAGCCGCACAGCGCAGCGCACATGGGAGCGCCCTCCTCAAGTCGACACGGCGATCAGAGGAAAATTCCATTCTAACCGAAGAGGTGGCCGCGGACCGCGATAATTGCAGGCCTCAAATTCCGACTGAGATTAGCCAGTTCGATTACCGCTAACCAAAGTGGACGATGTGTTGAAGTGGCCGTTTTTCCGAATGAAAACGCACAGCGAATTCGGAAGCCGCGGCGAAAGAGAGCGAGTGTCGGCGCGACCAGCGCGGCGGTTACACCGGTTCACCGATGGTCTCATAGTTGTTCACCTCACACTCTCGGTTGACACTAAATCGATGGGAAATGCGAAAAGAAAAACACCGACTCTCCGACTTGACACCAGAAATGCAGCAGAAACAGAAAAGCAGCACCAGCAGCAGCCATTGAAAAAAATCTTTTGAAACTTTTCCGGACCAGTGATCAAGGGCAACGTGTTTCGCTGCGGTTGGCGGTGGATGTTGGTGTGGTGGGTTGCTGCAAATAGTTGCACCTTAGCTGGAAATTGCCGCCGTCACCGCACCGACCGCAAGCTTGGGCCACTTCGCTCTCACATATTCCGGCCGTTTCACAAACGAGGATACGACAGTCAGTCAGTCGGTGAGGCCACAAGCTAACCAGCAGCGGCCCACATGAATTCGAAAAATGTGCACTGAAAGAAAATGCGATGGTGAAATACTAAGGTTTCCACAGAGGACCGCGATGCGTCACGTGCCACGGGCTGGATCTGACGCATTTCTGAGCCGACGACGCGACGTGGAACTGGTTCACTTCGCAAATTCCACTCGACCAAGTGGATTTTTTATTGACTCTTTGCTGCATTAGAAGTCACTTTATTAGCCATTTACGGGTAGCCGTTCCGATAGTGGAATGTTTTCAAGTTTACGATCGCAATTAGCCCGACAGCTGGACGCAGTGATTACCCATTTGGTTGCGGCTCAGAAGGCTCAAGCGGCCGCCACGAAGTACATCAATTAAAGACGGAATTGGGCAGCAAAGCGTTTGCAGTTAACTTTGCAGTCAACGCAACAGCGATCAACGCAGAAGCGTAAGCGTGTTTGCACAGTCAAGTGGAGGGAGCGGTTATTTTTAGTCGGTTTGCGTCGAAGGCCACGCGGGTTTATCGATTAACTGGTCGATAAACAGTATTTGGCACTTATTTGTTGCCTACTTGTGCTTCTGGTGTTACGCAAACCGAGATGCTGAACGAAATGAGAAGGTGGAGTCAGTGGAGGGCGATTGATTGAATTGGCTGAATTACTTACCGTCGACGTCTGACATGCTGGTTGTTGCAAGTGAAGTTGAAGTCGAGAAGGCTTGGGAGTCAATAGCGCGTGTAAACGGAAACCCATTGATTTTTGATGCAGTTTGATTGGAGTCATTTTCAGTAAAGCATGCGCTTGAATGGTGCTTGAAAAGTGAAAGGCTTCACTGTAATATAAGCTGCTAAAGTGTGCTTCTATATTCGGTCCAGAGTCAGTCGAATAATTCAACTTCGAATTTTCAATTTAACACGCAGCACGACACTCAAATGAACAAAGCTGACAGATCAACCATCCATCGAATAATTTGACAGATAATGACGCACTCTTTTGACAGTTAATGGGGAAGTTGCGCGCATTGTCGCATTTGTGCGCTCGCCTGTTGGAAGTCATCATTGTACCATGAAATCGGGTTATTTTTTATCAGGCCGTGAATATGTCATAAAAAAGGCTGTCAAAAGTAGAAGTTGGATATCGTTTCTGGTACAGCCTGTGTCTGTCCACTCCACTTGGGGGTACGTTCGCAAACAACTCTGATTTGCTCTGGTTAAAACGTTCGGTGTCATTCATAGTATATTTGAACACCCCATTGTCAGATCACAATGGCTAGCCACGACTCCACCCAGCACTGCGGCGACACCCAAAAAAAGTAAATCCCGATTTAAGTGATGTCAAAACGATAAAACTAACGAGGAAACACATTGGAAATCGTTAAATGAACCATAAAACGTATTTTAATGCGCAATTACTTTCTCAATCTCACCTTTTCCTTACAATTGAATCGATGCATTTGATAAGGCAAGTGAGTGGAAATAAATGAGTGGTTTACAAGTTATTAAGATTGTGCATGGCAACAGTTTGACACCTGTCAAAGAAGCGCTGTTTGTGTTTAGAAAACATAGCAAAACCGGTGTCCAACCGCGAATTCGTAACAGGAATTGATTACAGAAGAGGCCGCGTGGTTTTGTGAAGGGAAATTATGTCTGATTTATTTAGTATTTTCGGAAAATCCGAAATCAAACTGAAATCCCCAAGTCAATATCCCCAAAACGCAAAAGTTTGAGTCTATCAAAGAAATTAAACATCGCATTGGCTTTACATTCAACCCTCTATAAGTCGAACATCAAAACTCGAATTTTCGAACAAATGTGTCACAACTTAGGCACCAGATTTAAAAATGACTATATTCTACACTCCATAAGACGACTCTATGTAAGTCGAATTCCTTCTTAAATCGAGCCTTAGGTCGAGTTTACTCGTGTTACACTTCGTAGAAAATTCCCCCATATCACAAACTCCAACACCCATTCCAAGCATGCATAGACCAAAAACAAAAGTATCGAATAAGAGCAAGTTGGCTGTAATCTTGTGTTTGTAAATAAATATAAAATATAAGAGAGTCGCAGAATCATTAATTTGATACAAGTCATTTTTGGACACCATGTCAATTAACGACGAAATCGAACAAGTCTGTCACGACGTTGGAGCAATTTTCTACGAAGAATAACACGAGTAATTTGGTAGAAATGTAATTCGTTGAAGAACATTATGTGCACTGAGTAAGTGTAGTCTGTTTCTGTTTGGATGCTCCATGACTCGAAAACTTCATAAGTCGAACAAAATATTACTTCCCGTGGCTATTCGACTTATAGAGGTTCCACTGTATTTCCATTTCCTAATCGAAATGAGGCCAAATTTGATCTGGAAACAAGGGCAAAAAGACATTGCATTTGACGCCCGCCTCGAAAATAGTGATGAAGGGGACATTCAGACAGACCCAGGACAAGATGGTTGGACCAAAAACTCGCCTGGTCATGCTTGGGCATAACTCCTCATGAGTTAGAGTCGATGGCGGAGGAACGAGTTGCCTGGAGATCTCTCGTGCGTGCTTTACCCCATGATGATGATGATGATGAAAAGACAGTCGGGTGTGTTTAAAGGATAAGGTGAGTGGCTTGCTTGGCTCGCTAACAAGATCTAAACCCTTTTTTCCGCAGGGTTCAATCACTCACGCGACTTCGTCGCCCCTCTTAGAGTATGCCAACAACTGTCAGGCAGGCGCCTGAAGCTAAAGTTTAATTATATTTACTCTGATTTACTTTACTATTGAATTATGGACACACAGAAGGGGGTCATAAGTCCATTGTGGGTTTATGGTCTAAGGACCTATGATTCTGCACTGAAAATTACGTGTTTGGGGATTTTTTACTTTGGAATAGTCAATTCGGGTATTTTTCAAAAGGTGGGGACTTGGGGTTTGGGTCTATATACGGACAATTATGCGTATCATGTTCACGTGCAGTCAAGCTATTAATTCTGTTACTCTATACCACAACTCCGGTGAAAACAATAGTTTAGGAAAGAGCCCTACGATAATTTAAGTAAAAACATAGCATTAGAAAAAAAAGAAGATATAAAATAAATATAGGAAATAACCGACTGTAAAACCAGTGACTTCATTCTTATGTTGATGTGATCTGCCTGGGGAAGCAGGCTTCACTAGCAGCGTCAGCTAGTAAAGTATACAAGAGTTGTGAAGGCGGGATTCCAGACTACAACCGCATATTCAGGGAAGGGCCTTACCAAGGAAATGGAAAGTAATAACAAGGCGAATGGATTAAGGCGACGAATCCGATGGTGTTTCGCTTTATGAAACCTACTGCTAAGTTGGCTTTTGATGAAATATGGGAAATATGTCAGGGATATGGAAGTGATGAGCTGAGCATGATTCTCAAATCTTTAACATAATTTGCCTTATCTCTATTTTGGCATCACAATGAGAGGCAGCATATCCGTTTGCCAATTTATAGTCACAGTGAAGTATTTACCGGAAAAAATAGGAGTATTTTGCTGAAAACTCAAGTATTAGAGATTTTTATGTTAAACGACTAGTTATACGAAAATAAAATGTTTGATCTTATGTATTAGTGTACATTTTATTTAATTAAGTTTTTGAAATAACTTAAATTCAGAATTGCGACTTATCGCCATTTTAGTCTAAGCTTTTGGGTATTTTAATACTCTTTCTTTTCTTTTGGCGATACCGAGTTCCTGAAGCCGTTTATAGAAACAACTCCTTTCGCAAGCACCAGTGAAATGACAGTGCTAACTTTAACTTGTTGCGTCCTACGAGGGTTCAATATATTCTTGGTATCGGGGTGAAGCTGTGGTTGTATATATAAATTGACTTATTTATCAAGTAATAAAGGGTGATTTTTTAAAAGCTATGGGAAAGTTTAAAAAAAAAAACACATAAAATTCAGAAAAATGCATGAAAATCTTTATTTGAATCGATAGTACGTCCATATAATTTAATGTCTGAAGATTATTTCATGCAAATGTTGACCTTGACTGCGCCTCAAATGGTCCATCCGCTTAGTCCAATTTTGGCACACTCTTTCCAACATTTCGGCCGGTATCTCGCGAATAAATGCTTCAATGTTGTCTTCCAATGCGTCAATTGAAGCGGGCTTGTCTGTATAGACATGAGCTTTAACATAGCCCCACAAAAAAATGTCTAATGGCGTTAAATCGCACGATCTGGGCGGCCAATTGACCGGTCCCGAACGTGAAATAAAATGTTCACCGAACTCGCCTCTCAATAAGTCCATGTGTGGCATGTGGCACCGTCTTGTTGAAACCACATGTCATGCAAGTCAAGCTCTTGCATTTTGGGCAAAAAATAGTTGGATATCATCTAACGGTAGCGCTCACCATTTACAGTTACGTTACGATTCGCATCATCTTTGAAGAAGTACGGTCCAATGATGCCACCAGCCCATCAACCGCACCAAACTGTGACTTTTTCTGGATGCATTGGTAGCTCTTGCAATGCTTCTGGCTGATATTCACTCCAAAATCGACAATTCTGCTTATTTACGTGCCCATTGAGTCTGACCATAACTGACCATAAAATGGAAGAAGCGCGCGATGAACTTTCTTAAAAGAGCACGCATTTTGCAAGCGTTGTTCGTTTGTAAGACGATTCATGGTTAAATTATAGACCAAACTGAAGATGTTTGACAGTGAAACAGAACACGAAACGTGCGTCAGCTGTTTAAACCAGTGTTGCCAAAAGACAATAGCTAAAAAATCACCCTTTACATTCTCCCTGATGATGATTTGGAAACAAGAAATGTGGTCTACGAACATGTTATTATCGAAAATATTAGAAAGTTTAATTTTCTTGGCATTCTACTATTTTAGACACATTTCTCCCGTATATATGGAAAAACTAAATTGTTCAATGCAGTTATCGGGCGAAGGAACAAACCCGGGCGAAGCCGGGTATAACATCTAGTCCTTTATAAATCGAAATATCAGAAAAATCTATTTGATTAAATGCCTCTGAACGTAAAAGCGTGGTGACTCGGACTGAAATTCTAAATTTAATTTTGAACAGATTATTAATATATAAACATATCTAAGCGGGAAAAGTGGACCACGTATGTATATCATTTGTAGACTTGTAGTTATCGAAAGGATGTGCTGGCGTACCTATACGATTTTTGGCCACTTGATGGGAGAGTTCATTGAAATATAAAGTCTACAAAAAGTGAAGCATTTTTGGGAAAGAGGAAGTGTCGAAGTATTGTCTATGAAAACGAAGTCAAAAAAAAAAAAAAACTTCAAAGGTGTGGAAAACCCCGAATACCTGGTCAACCAATTTCGCAGGGTACCGGATCGGTACTAACATTTCGGACAAGTACCGCGATGCGACCTTTACACATCGTCTCCACTGGACATATTCCTGCCCAACATCACAACCACAATCTGAACAGCCATCCGCGATCTTTTTATTCGTGGGCAAGATATGCCAAGTCGCTTCACCTCAACGTTGGCAACGAGAGCGTCAAGACATCAAGCGGCAACCAACCAACAATCAACGAAGTTGTTAGTGATATTCACTAACACTTGTACTCTCACTCTCAATATTAACCGCATCACGATGTGAAGGTCTGGCATTAAACGCTTTGGGCTATTAAGCAATCTGTATCCAGTTTTGCTCGCCATTCTTTGGCTATCAGTAGTAAATACAGAACGTCATCGGTAAGAGAAGCACTCGATGAAAGCCCACAAATTTTATTAAAAATTACTCAGTTAATTATTTTGTATCTACCAAAAATTGTGAATCAGTAAAAGCAACTTTCTATCCATGAACACACACCTCGTTTGGAACAAGGTTACGTCTTCAAGTACAATGGTGGAGGAGTTGAGTAGAAACAGCAGTCCCTGAGGATCATAAGGAATCAAATCTTTAGTGAACGTGAAATGGTTGAATTGCCTTGAGAGTAGTATGCCAACAGGATTGTCGAAAACGGTGTTGGCCAGCAGCGAGATTGCAAAAAATATCTCTGCTGAGTAACGCCCACACTGCAATAGCATAAGATTGCCAGCCTACACACGTGGTCGACATTGAAAATGTTTTTATTTTTGTCAACTATCTTGCTAAGCATACAATTTCCATGGTTCTCAAGTTCGTTTAATTGTTTTTTGTTTATAATTTGCGTGCGCACAAGTGATTGTTAATACCCTTAAGTGTCCGGGTTCAAGACACAGCACGGGCCGAAGGTGTAAAGGGGGAAAGGGAGACGAGGTACCAGTGCACATTGGTTTTAGATATCTGCGGACTGTATTCTGGGGGAAATATTGGGCTGGGAAGAGCATTCCATATTCGTGTCGTGCGGCTGATGAAAGAGTTTCAAAATTCAACTGTGAGTCCCAAAGTAGGCTTAAGGGTATACTGATGAGCACTGGCGAGACGGGTATTGCGGGTGAATGCATGGAGAGGAGGAATGCAGTTGGCAAGCTCACTTGAGCATCGTTTGTTAAATAAAATACGGTTGTTCGAGCGAGTCAAGTGACTCTGCATTATTGTTGTCTCCTATAAGTTTCCTCCTAAGGATTCTATCTAGTAGGTGCAGGGTGGTTTTGGGGGCACCAGACCAGATATGAGCGTTGTACTCAAGTTTGGGGCGTATATACGCCTTATAAACTAAAGCCAAATCAGAAGAAACATTCGCATTTTCGCATCATTTTTTTGGCGACCTCAAACATGTGATCGTTCCGACTAAGTGTTGTGTTGATACACATGCCAAGGATGGAAAGCTTTCCGGTTTCGTCGACACAGGTGCCATTCATGGGTAATGGTTGATTAATAAGTGTTCGCTTGTGTGACAGCAGGCAGCATTGAGTTTTTGACGCATTGAATTCCACTCGGTTGTTCTTTCCCCAATTGATTATGCTGTCAAGATCGGAATTCATTGTGCTTAGCATACGCTGTCGTTCCAATTCTACGGCCGAAGGGCGGGGTCGTGAGTCTTGGAACGAATATGAAAAGCCGAGGGTGCTGTCATCAGCGAAGGAATGGATTGGATTAGAAGTAGCAGACAAGAGATCATTTATTAAAATGTGAAAGAGTGTCGGAGACAGAAGAGAACATTGGGGAACACCAGCATTTATTTGGTGGATATTTTGTGTAAATAAACTTGTATGCTCTGGTTTAAGCTATGTTTTATGCATAAACATCGCCTGATAACCATTGACAACCAATAAAGACGTTTGTTATTCCCACTTGCAATGCATCTGACTTGATGTTCTGGATTGTACTGTTACTACCAGAAATAAAGTATTATAGAGATTGCCAGGGTTGGCAACAAAATTGACCAATCAGAGACCGGCATTCACGTTATCTGTCAAACTGTCAAAGAGTCACACAAATTCGTCACAGTCAGCTGTGAAGTTGGCCATCTCTATAGTGCTTCATTTCTACTTGCGTTACTCCCATCCATAGTCAGGCTACAAAACCGTTGTCTTTTAAACGTCAAATATGAAATTAAATGCGTTGAGAGGTTCGGTCGTCGATAACAAGGTAAATCAAAACGATCATTTTGCAATGTTTTCAACTAAATTAAACAAAAATGTGTATGGATTCCATTTAATTGGGACACCTCGGGTTACATTTTTGTGTCCTAATTAGGCGGCTGTCCGAATAGTACGAAGTGAGGAAAGAACGAAGCGGAAGCCGTTCTTTTCATTTGTCCCAGTTAAGTCCCAGCTGTCTCGATAAAGCGGAATCCACTCTATTTATTCATTTTTTTAAATTAATAGACAACTGCTGGAATTTGCTTCCGCTTGCGTTTATCGAAGGCATACTGTAGTCATGCGCACCGTCTGTCATTTGGCACAAACTGTAATTTTAAGCGCTGTCATCTGTCTTCTCAGACATCCCTTTTCGCAAACAATTGTTCTACTTCACATACATTGACTCCCGTCCACTCGTTCCTGCTCGAGCCTTGGTTTCAATCTTAGATTATGTCACACCGCCACAAGCAGTTACAACCTGTCACCGCACTAAACACACACGACCAATTGGAAATGATTGATCTCTTAAACGAATCATTATTCAATTATCCCCGGCGCACATAATCCATACCCTTTCAAAAATAAAAAGGTGATAAATGACGCAACTCCGTAAAGACAGTAGAACTCCATTTGACACTCGCCACAAAGAGCTGTCAATTTGTACAACCTCAGTACACCTGTCAATCCGCACAAAACATCTCACTCACAAAAGATTTATGATAAATGAATGTCTCGCGGGACAAGCTCATGTCAAACATCATTTAAATAAATCCACCTCACATGACATTCGGCCGCGTGGTGCAATCCACGACAGATAACCCTCGCATAACCCAAAATCGCTTCACACAATCAACGGCGTAAGTCACGTTTACGTTCCCAGCTCGTCACATTCTAAATAAAAGTGTCAAAATAGTCGTGCGCCACACCGTTGCCGGACTGGTTCTGTTCGACTGCAGTTCTCCATCCCACCATCGACGTCTTCCCCAACATCAGCGACGCGGAGGCGGTGGTGAGTGCTCGTACAAGTGCTCGTACATAGCAGCAAATAGCAATCCAATGACACGACCGACGAATTCGCAATAATCCACCCTATTTATCAGCCATGGACTCGTTACAGTTAAGCTGTCCATAATTAATATCTTAACGGTCTTAACTATGAATCAACGTTGCAATTAACATGGAATTTATCGCGAAACATTTGCATTTCATGGTTATGTTTCGGTTTTGCATTCGTGATTATGACAGCGCGCCAATTACGGCTAATAAATTCGACACTTAACCGTGCTTTCAATTCGCGTTCAGGTTTTTTTGTCATTTATTTCAGCTTCCATTTGCATGTGAATTCAATCATCCCACGCAACGGTGGCAACTCTCCACTCGCAGCTCGTTGTCGTGGTCGGCGACAAGAGCGCTTGCGTCAGGATCCGATGACAGTGACAGCAGAGAATGCGAACTTCTGTCACATTGTCACATTAGTGGACCGTGCGAAAAGAATTTATTTACTTCCTCATCGATTCGGTGCGGTTCTGTGCTTCTGACTTCATCGGTTCGACAGCGTCTGCGACTGGAGGCGGTGGTGGACCATGGTCGACCAGTATGTGCAATATGTGCTGCATTCTGAGGCGAAACTGACCGCACACGTTCAAGAAATGTCGGTGCAGCAGCACACCCTGTCACTCACCGACTAATTGTTTCGTTTCTCACACACAGACTGCGGCCCGTGGAGCCATGGCTGGTGGGACTGAGTGAATTCCTAAGCCCGGCAGCGCTCATCGACTGTGTGATTCCTGTTCTGGGAGCGCTCGACATGCGACTCATGGGCGAGATGACGTTCGTCGTTGGGCTGCTGAATGTTATGTCATCTGTCGTCAAGTGGTAGGAATGCCGTAAAAAACTGTTCCGCATTGCTGATCTCACTCTCTTGCAGGACGTGTCCCCAGGACCGCCCATACTGGTGGATTCGTGAGCCGCAAAGAATGTCCATCAATCTCCGCCAGAGCCCTCAGACCTGCGAGACGTCGGCTGGCTTTCCATCAGCCCATTCGGCGGCACTCACCGGACTCGTGTACGTCCTGCTCCTCCGCGCCAAACTGACCACCCGGACGCGTTACTTGGCGACGGGCTTGCTGTCCATCCCCATGTGGACAGCTCGCGTCTATTTTGGCAGTCAATTCCCGCATCAGTGCATAAGTGGGTCACTCGTGGCGGTCGCAGTCATTGATACAGTGCTCGGCGCACATCGGAGTGCGGGACCCGCTGGCGTCATTCTCATGCAGTCATGGCGAAAGACAATCGCGGTTGCAGCCGTCGCTGGGACCGGACTATTTGTCATAGGAATGTATTTCGCAATGCTGTACGTTGGATTGGATCCGCATTGGTCGGTTAGAATGGTAAATTGCTGTCAAGCGTCACTTTGACATCGAGCCGGTCCCGGTGGTGATTGTTTCCTTTCTCTCTCTCCCTGTGGCAGGCGTTCAAATGGTGCACGGATCCACAGTATTTGCGGCATGAAACGAGTCCAATTTTCATTTTGTGTCGTGATCTGGGATTCATGATGGGCGTTGCACTGTCCACCCCGCTTGGGAGCAGGTATGCTGCAATGTGCTCTTGTGTTACATGGCGCAGGCTATTTCCTCTCGATCAGTGACATCTGGTGGGAATGTCTGGCTGCTGATGACTGTTATATTGTGTGTCTTTGCAGACTGCAGCGTAGACTGGAACCGACCAAGGGAATTCCAGCAGTGGTTGTTGTCATCGCTGCCAACCACTATGCACGGGGACTGACTCCGAAAAATTACGGCAGATTTGCCTTTGTCGCGTATGAGTTCGTGAGGAATGCTCTGCATTCGTTGCTTCTGTTAACAGTAGTTCCCAAGTTCTGTTCGAGCAATAAATAGACGGGGTAATGTGGGCATTTAGCGGTGTTTTCATTTATTTTGTTGGCTGTCATTTCGAAGACGATTGATGACAGATATACCGACGAGGCAAATTGGAGTAAGGGATACGAAGAGAGGCACTTGTTGGAGTTTGGGACGTGACAGCAAGACTGTGCTTCACTCGGCCCTGAGTCGCTGAATTGAAGTTCGGAAAGGCCGTTTATTCTCGAAGGCAACTGTCTGATCTGACTTAAAGAAGTGTCTCCCCAGACGTCAACTGTCAGTTTTAAGTGCTGCCAAATCAGTTGTGAGGATGTGCTTTTTTTTTTAACTTCGACCAAGAGCCTCGGGGCACCAAAGCATTGCGTCCTTCTTAGCATAGTTAGCTTAGCTCCGTGGAAATAATTCCGGTATCCGATCAAGGCATAGGCCGTTCCAATTTCCCTTTCTGTCCTTATTTCTCTTCTCTTTTGACTTCCGAGGCCCGTTAGTGTGTTAGGCTTTCATTTTTTTAATGGCTAACACGAAAATGTACAAATTTGTGGTAACTGTCTCGTTCGAAGAGCTGGGCCATGTAGACCTTGAGGTAGGCCTGCCGTTCTCCACTTCTTCCACTTTTCTGGATTTTGTCTAAGTCACCCCTAATGTTCCCTTTAGATTTGTCAATCCTCGCAAATTTTGAAAGCGTTGGCCTTTCCTTGGTGGCAGTCTCGCTGTTCCCTTCTTAGAGGCCCCCAATACGATCATGCTCTGTTCGATCTTCTTGATATTTTGTTTAGATCCACTGCTCTAATAAGCAGGTGGGTCCTTACACCTTCTCTAGCACCGCATGATTTTCCTCTTGTGAAAAATCGACACCAATTGGATGAAGTGCCACAGGGCTGTGCGTTTACAACTGATTCTTTTCAGCGAGCGATGAAATGCGTAGCTTGTAGTCACGTGCCTTCGGAATCACCAAACTCGACTAGACAAATCCGAAACCCGGCGCCCAGTCCAGCTATGTCCACTCTCATCACAATTCAGTGCAATAAAAAAAAAAAAACGAAAACTTAACTAATCGTCTCGCCAATCCATAATCGGCGCCCTTTCGCTGGCGTTCCGCCTCCACAATCGAACCGACCATCCACTTAGCCGCAATTTGCTTGGACTAGCTGCTGCGTCGCTCGTCGACAGTGCTCCGCTTAACAACTTGCACTCAATTATGATTATTGTGTGTGCACACTGCTCCGTCCGAGTTAAGAGGCAAAAATAGAAAGAAGACAAAAAACCAAAAAAAAAAAACGTCGAATTCTTCCGGTTGATCGTAACACGCCAGACCGCCCGGGGAAGCCACTTATGAACACACCATTCATTCAGAAGCAGCCGCCTCGCCTTGGGAACCAGAGCCACATGCAAACGACTGGTTCGCAAATTAGCTCGTACTTAAAGTCCTCTAATGGATCGTCAAGTGGATCTCTGGCCTAGTGTGCCGACCGCCACACAAATAGCGCTGCCGCCCAGACGAAACCGAACACCAGAAGTGTACTTCCTCCGGACGGACATCAAAGTCGGATCGGCAGATCACCACAGATGCGTTGCATTAATGAGATCTGCGGCATCCTATCCAGCCATCCATCCGTTGACAAATCACATCGCGAAAAGTCACAGTAAACAATTGTAAACACAGGCAAACGTCAAACTGACACCATCATGCAGTCAATCGCTGGCCTGGCATTGGAATCCTTTCATCCTCCAGAGAGGCAATCCTTTTTCCCGGACTTGATCTATCCGCACTCGGATACCCCGATGATCAGAGGCAATTGTGAAGCAGTTTATTGCCGCTGTTAGTGCAATGATTCCTGGCAATTGACCGTGGGCAATCCTTTCCCAAAAGGCATGTTCATTTGCAGTTTTATTGGTTTTTGTGGAAAAAAGGATTGAACCCGCCCGTCGCACGGACAATGCCACCAAAACCAAACTGAAACCGAGCCGCTCTGGCTTCGGAAGCTGATGCGTCGGTCTACCTCCATTGAGCATGCTGCCTTTGCACAAGAGTACCGAGTAGCCACTGGCGAATTAGCAAGCATATCATCCTTTTACAATCCTTTCCCCATTGTTTCTCATTTTCGCAATGCCCTGCCGGTGGCACCCCTTTTTGCGAATTGTTAGTTCTCGTGAGTGACTGAGTCGGAGTGCCTTTGTGCCTGAGTGCCTGAGTGCTGCTTGTGCGCGCACATTGTCTTTGGCCGAGTTGTTCACGCATAAAAGGATTATCGAGCGGTTTCGCACAAGCGTGAACCTCTGAAGGCCATTTTTCGCACGTCCTGCCGCCGGAGACACTGCCACTGTGCGTGCTGCGCTCTGCGAAAGGATTAACTCTCGTGTGCTCACTCTGCACTGACCTGCCCATTCCCTGGCCGGGCAAGTGCAGGAGGTGTTGCCCGACGATCGAGGTGACCTCTTTTCCCAATGGCCCTCAATTGGATTAACTGCGATTAGGGGACGTAACTCCGCGTCTGTTAGCCGGTAAATATGCACAAATATTTGGCATCACAGCCATCCTTGTTTGTTTACGTTGCGATCGAGTCGAGTTGGGTTTTAAATTACTCTCGTCCAGCCTCCGGTTGCGAGTGTGCGAGGGCCGATTAGTGTCGGATTAAAATTTACCGCTCTGCAGATTAAATTCCAAATAAGACAGTAATTTGTTTATAATTTAGAGAAAGACAAAACAAAAGGAAATCTGCAGAATTTCCCCCCGTTTACACGTGAAAACGACGCGTTCGGTGCAATGTGTGAGATTTCGTGAGCGGTCTTGTACCGTGAACCGGTGAACTGGCGAGCGGGTAAATGGTAAATGACAGCGATTGTTTGCCTCGCGACGAAGGGGGTGTTGCTCGCTGGATGGAAGTGATTTAACGCTTTCTATTGATTTTCGTCGGGCGTCGCTGCCGGAGGCTGGATTCCGCTGTCAATGAGGCTTCCCATGATCGCTCGGATGATGTGAAAATAATGTCGAGCTTTTAACGTGCTCACAATGTCGCCGGTAATGGACGGTGAATGGCGGGGATTGTTGGTTAATTTGCTTTTTTTTTTAACCTTTTTCGAAGTTCGAACATTGCATTGTTTCGTTTATTGCGGTGTACAGAGTACAGCAGGCATCGCCGGAGGAGCCGCCAAGGCATGGGAAGCAATTTTGACAGTGGGCTTTATTGCACATGACACATCAGTTATGTCAGTGTGCTGGTCATCTCTGCGATATGTCATGTGAACTGCTTTGCCGACGGCAGAAGCAGCCAGTTTCGGAGAACCATTCACTGAAGTAGATGAGTCGATAAAAGTCGATTCCAAGGGATTGCCTTCACTCGCCAAATCTATAGCCAACATTTATTGCACCCTTTTGTCGCAGCAGTCTGCGCAAAAAGGACACATTTAATTGCTGAAGGACCTCCGATTTCATCAAACAGATGGCTAACTGGCAATTTTCAATCGATTAATCACCGCTAAACAATTCAATTAAATGCTCACCCATTAATCCTCGACCCTGATTGACAATCACAACCCGAAGTGAGCAAACAATTTTGAAAACCACACGACTCCCGCACACACACTCGCTGCGGGGGTGGACACACAGCGCACCCTTCCGTTGCATTTTGGACGACTCGGGGCAACAACGAATTCCTCCACACCCCTCGGCAAACGGTCGAAGTCAATCAGACAATTAGCGACAAGCTATTATCGCATTTTATGAGCGGGGGAGACACCAGTGTCCTGTCACCCTAGTCGCTTGAACACCTTTTGCACCCCTTGCACCAACTGGCCGAGGTCGCGCCGCCGACGACTGACCACCCGATGTCGTGTCTCTGATCCATTTTGCAGTTGGATGCGCATAGCTCGTGGCACGGACGCGACGATGCGAAGTGACTGTTGCAACCACCGACAAGGGTAACAACTGGTAATCGTTCGATTAATTGTATAGACGAACAATTGCGGTGTCGAGCGTTTAATTCGGGTCTGGTCAGCGTGACGAATAATTGATTTGTAGCTGGGTGTCCGGACCGCTTTGGCGTGTGAATGAATTGTTGATGCTGGGGAGTGGAAGGTCATGTTTAGGGAAGTCGTGGTCTGGGAGAAGTAAGGAAACGAATGTGATCGCTTAAGAGTCAGTTCTATTGGATGGCCTTCGTTGAATTTTTGTGAACATGTCGTATTTTTTATCAGCAACTGTTTGAATTTACTACCGAGGGTGCATACAAGATGACACTTGGGGTGTGACACTTTGTGTCTTAGACCTGTTTCATTGAAAATTCTGGCATTACGTCTTTGTACAGCCAATGGCTATACGAGACGTCAAACGACAACGTGGCACCAATACCAGTCGTGAGTGCAATTTCGAGCGTTTAATTCCGTCGCTGGAATCGGGTGATTTGTCCTAGAAATGTATTTACGTTTGAATCCGCATTGCTCGAGCAATGTGGTAGACTGCTGTCAAACGTCACTTTTGACATTTAGGCGGTCCCAATGGTGATTGCATCCTCTTCTCTCCCATTGTCAGGCCTTCAAATGCCCGCAACTATTTGAAGTTTGTAGTAACCACGGACACTAGCAAGGTTCGCCGTCACTTGTGCGTCACGTCGAACTTTTGGTTTTCTTCTGATTTTCTGACAGACTGGATCTGATGGAAGCAATGTTAATTCCTTTTAACAGGGAAATTTGGATAAATTTCACGGACTTGCAGATCCTTCCTCGGGCTCAGTAAGACATTTCATTGTAAAGCGAATTTCGACCCAACAAATTCCATTGTGACATCTGTCAACTTTTACTTTTCCTGTGACATAATAGTTGACGTTTAAATGTAGTCTACGTGTTTCTGTACAGCTACAGCTCCCTGACATTTCGCTCGTTGACAAGTGTGACGAATTAAGGCGAAGAACTGGATGAGCTTTTGCCTGAACTCTTTCGGAGTGGGAATTCTGGTACGCATGTATGTCACATGCTATGTGTCGTACAGACAGCTACGCCGCCGGCTTTTGGGGACTGTCTGTTATGGATGCAGTAGGTCTGAAGCTAGAAGTGGGTGTACTCGTAGCTTGCTTTAAATCTATCAAATTGCCGGCGGTGTTCACTATTGAATGGTATTAGTGGCTTTTTGCTGCTCAAGTTTCTGCCCGGACTTTGTTTTGACGCATATATAGTAATAGATTTCGATTTGCTCCAGATTTAACCTGCGCCCTGTTATATTTGACAGATCTTCATTCATTCTTAGAGCCTGAAGTACCACCACACCAGTGCGAAGCTGGCACATCATCAGCATACGAATCGTGGAGTATTAAGATGGAATATTAAAAGAACGGGCCCATGCATAGAGCCCTGCGGTACACCAGTTGTCAGCAATAACACCTGAAAAACGACTACAGATTGTTGCTTACCAGGTTGCCAGAATTTCGTCGTTGCTTACTTTTCAGGCCAACGACCCATTGAGGGTCTGAGCCTGAGCTATAGTCGCTGTTCATCGCTGATGGTCTTGGGAACGCTGCTACCCGTCATCAAGACTCAGCTGTCTTGCGTTCGCGATGTCAGTTCGGTATTCCTGTCCTTCTTCAAACAGGAGGTGTGGGTTAAAATACCCTTGCACTCAATGTGTCATGCCAGTTCAGTAGACGGAAATATCAGTTCGAAACTGCGTTTTTGAGCCAGTTCGTTGCCTGAGAGAGAGAGAGTGAGAGAGAGAGATTGTGTGAGAGAGAGAGAGTGAGTGAGTGAGAGAGAGAGTGTGAGTGAGTGAGAGAGATAGAGAGAGAGTGAGTGAGTGAGAGAGAGAGAGAGAGCATTGTTGACTGTTTGAAGTTTTTTTTACAGGGCTTTCCAACAAACTCCACCTTCAGTCCACCGCAACTCTTAGATAAATCTGTATGAGCTTATTATAGAGGCTTTTAAGGTTATTGCCTGAGATTCAGGAAATTAACTGATTTCTTCGAGATATGCTTACTCTAGTGTCTGCAGCCTCTTTAGCAAGATCTGCCAGGCATGTTGAATGTCAAAATGTTCAAAGTGTGGTAGGTCTAGAAGAAAATGATTTCGAAAATGGACTCACGGTATTCTTTAACGGTTTAAATTTAAATAAATTTCACATTCAAAGCTAAAATTGTAAAGAATGAGAAAAAAATCGAAAACCTTGAAGAGACGACGAAGGATGAAATAAGCAACAATTCAAAAACATGGTCTATTTTACACTGCGGTTAGTAGATGCGATAGATTTGAAAATTTCACAAAAGAGTAGCCGTCATAGCGATAGAGTAAAAACACTGCCAAGCACAAGAGATGTGTGAAATGGGGTCACTTATGTTGCACAGTCTGTAATCGTATCGGTTGGCGGAGTGGGTTGGTGCGCAGCTCACATTTTCTGCACAGTCTGTAGCTGAGGCAATGAATTTTATGAGGAATAGTGATATTTTCTGATTCTTTTACCTTTGTATCTTAAAAGTATTGTAATTTTTTTTTTAAATAAGGCAAAAGAAAATTAATCTTGAGGTGTCTCACCGGGTCATCGGTTGGCCTATCTTTTGGTAGGTTAGGGATCTTTAGGAATCGTGCTGCAGCCATTGACCAGCCAAACGGAATATTCACCTTCGAGTCATAAAGAGTAGATTCAGATTGTTCAGATTTTTCCTTACCGTCTACGTTGCTATGTTCTGTAAAAAAATTATGTAAAATGTGACGCTGGAATGTGTGTAGTTGGAATTTTTGTAGCTTGGAATGAAGACTGCGACTGAAATGATGGTGAGTGTGATGAAGGATTGACCATTTTTGTGGAATTCGCTGGTATCAAGGAAAATGGTGCATAAGGACTGCTAACGTGTGCAAATGATTGAGAAATTGTAATGATGGCAAGTAGCCTGGACGAAATTGACAAGAAATGACCTTCTAGACATATTATTAGAACTCTGATAGCGTGTAGTCTTCCTAAGGCCACACTGTGTCATTTATTGAATAAATTTATGCCTATGGCAACCGAATTAACGAACGTACTGCTTTCGTACAGCTTTCATCCCGAAATCATGCAAATGGCAGCCTTTGATTGGTCTGTACAGTCCGACAAGATGTTAAAAAAAAATGATAATGGGGAAGAGAGGTGGAAACCGAGTACCTCTTTCAACAAGAATAACTGTGTTCTGTCTCGGCTTTGTGCTTGGATCATATTTTATTCGTCCGGTTCCGGAGAACACATGCGTACTTCGCGAAAGAACAAGGTTTGAAATGTGTGTTTATATAGGCACCCGTTCTCTCCTTCCGCAATAAAAACCGCGTTATCGCAAAACTGATTTCCGGTCGGCTTGGCGAAATGTCGATACGAGCAGGGAATCTGTTTGTAATTGTGAACAGACTGCATTTCTTGGAAATATAATTACTTCTTTCGTAAGCCATTGCATGGAGAGGTCTTACGATATTTTGTGACGTGCAGTGTTCGAGGAGGCAGCGTTTCAGTTCAGTGTAAAGTTCAACATTCGAGTGCAGAGCAATTTTTGTTAACAACGTTCAATCGAGAGCTGATTTTCTTTATTGTGGTATGTGCTAATTTAATTTTTATTTAATTTAAATTAAAAATGTGAGTCCTCTGGTAATTGTTATTTTCCGTTGGTTGCTCTTCCTCTGACAACTGTATCAACATTCTTGCCAATGCCAGCACTTGTTCAACAGTTCAAGCACGTGTGAACAACGAAAAGTGAATTTAGTGATTTGTGCAACGTCTAAAGTTGTAGAGGGCCTTCGTTGACCTAGCTGTGTTACAAAATTAAATGTTCATACATGATAGACAGAAGAACGCTGAAGACAAAAATCGCCCTGGACGGACACCAACATTAACTGATGAACAAAATAAGGCTCTGTTACGTCTTGTGTTTAAAGAATAGTATATAGCTATGTCGATGGGGGGTGGCACAGTCGAGAGATCTCCATGGCACTCGATCCTCCGCCATCGTCTCAGGAGTTATGTCCAAGGGGCACAGGCGATTTTTGGACCGAACCACGTCCTGGGTTTCACTTTCCTACCACATGACCAAACCGTCGAAGCACAGTCATTTCCTTTCGAAGAAGCAGATGCTCAATATTGAGGTAAAGGAAAGGATGGGTTGTTCGTGCTCACTTTGATGCACGCTTCAAATCTTTTTCGTCTACATAGACCGATGAGTTTCTTGACTTGCTACATGCCATGAGCGTTGCTCCCATATACCGATGCGGCATGTTTTGAAAGACGTAACGAAGGCAGTCGTGTTGCAGCTGTTTCACATTACCGCTAGTGACGGAATAAGTAGAAGCTTGAAGTTGTATTCTTTTCCAGTGATTTACTAACCGACTGCCATGACCAAAAGTAGTCAGAGGAACTCGAAGACTCATCTTTGGCTATGATTCGAACATTTCTGCCAACGCGTACGATTTGTCCAGTAAAACTAAGCATTTGAGTTCAACAGACTCAAGAGGGTCTGTGTCTGAGCAAAAGCTGCCTTCCATCGCTGATGGTCTTGGGCACGCTGCTTCCAGTCATCAAGACGAAACTGTCTTGCGTCCGGGATAACTAACTCGTTATACCGGAGGTTCCTCTCCAGCTCAAACCGGGTGATTGTCTTAGCTACAGTTCATAGAATTCGCGATTGTGTCTTCTCCTTCATCCACCGTCCTCGCAGATGGGACCTCCGTGTCGTCCAAAGACCCAACAATAAGAAGTCCCTTTCTCCCCACGGGGCAAACTTTTCAACGACAAGATAAGCATTTTAAGGCTCAACTTGATGAGATTCCCGATCAGTGACGTAAGCGAAAGATGCCGTCGGTAAAGGTGTTCGACAAGACCTGCCGTAGTTCAACTCGACCGGCTTTCCTCAAAGCAAACAATTCGACTGCATTCGAAATCGGTGTCGATTGTGCTCTTTTTGATGACTGCTGGAAGCTGTATGCAGCTTGTGATTGTGTTTTGTCTAAATTACCGTTGATAATTGCACAAGAAAAACTGTTCGATTCTGGCAACCGTTTTCGGGAATGTGTGATAAACTCTTTCCGTCGATTTAAAGGTCATCCCAGTGGAGTATAAAATCTTCAAGGATTCGTGAGCAGAAGCATTCACCGTCATTAGCATGCTCCCAGGATACTTCACACACAAACGAAACCGAAATCGAAATCGAGTTCACTTTCAACTTTCACTCACTTCGCTTTCGACGAGTGCAGCGTTTGTCCATTTTGAGAAATTATCCACGGATTTGTGTCAAAAACCACCGCCACTGGTGCCCCGTGGTGGGCAGACAGACCGATCGACCGTTCAACCCTCTCGCACCGTCTGCGTGACCTTGTTAACGTCTTCATCGATAATCTAACAACTCGATTAGATTTTTATGAATTTACAGTCCAATTTTCTCTCGTTCGTGAAAAACATTCCACTCCATCTTCCCTGGCCACGTGATTTATTGAAAGCGACCCGCGGCCCAACGGCCGGCATTCAAATGCTGATACTCTGCAGAAACACAGCCCACAGCGACGACGGAGAGGAACAAGCGAACAAGAATAGAATCACCATGCCCTGTTCCAGGGAATTGTACGCGATCCTCGGGATTTTGTGCTCTTTTTTTATTGTTTAACAGAACTGCACTGCACCGGGTACCTAGAAATGATTTCTTTACGATCCGATCCTGACACCTCCATAAAGTACTAAACGATTATAGAGGACTCCTAAATGCGTGTTCGCCTCTTCGTCGGCTGGTGGATCTCGTCGTTTTTTGTTGCTTTTCGTTTTTCTTTTTTTCGTTCGCCCTTCATCTGCGATGCGAAGATACTAAAGTTTACACCTCTGCATGCTAAACGTCGATTATGAACACCGAGGACCATTAATTGCGTGCGAGGACGAGAAGAATCCCTCGGGCCCAGTCCGGGAGTCGTGCAGGAGGAAGGTTCCGGACCCGAAATCAAATCACAAGAACTGCCAAACGAATAATTTCCCCTGGGCCAGGCGGGCGACTGAGTGTGGGTGGGTGGAGGACTGGGTGGAGAGCTGGGGGGTGCCTCTCCTTCTGACTAGTGGCTAAATGCAACGAAGGACACAGAGAGTACGGTTCACCACAGTCAATAATTGAACGACATCGGATTAAAATTTAAATATTTCAGCAGTCTCATGCAGGCAGCGAGCAGCTCCCAAACTGGGAAAGTTCATGCTCACAGTCGTGTCCTGTGACACAATAGAGATGACAATCTGCTGTTCCTCGAGGCGAATGCAAATTTTATTGAACCACACCGATGCACCAAGGCAAAAGGGATACTCTACGGTCCACGACAACTACAACGACGACGACGATGTCGACGAGGAGGAGAATGAATGAGAGAAAAGGATCCGAGATCATAAATTGCAAAAGGGAACATTTTTCAGCGAACTCTTCCTCCGGGCTTCAGCGCTCATCCACTGCTAGCAGCTAAGCGCAGAGATGTTAGTTTAACCTTTCTTTTCACTTTCGCTGTCGTAAATAGTCGAGGCATTTGCCCTATTCGCAGTCGACGAACCGAAGAAAGGAGTTTATGACTGAAATCATTCCAATACCAAACAGAGTTAAATATGAAGAGTTGTAAACCCTTGGGCTGAGCTGTAAAACCTATAGGATTGCAGGAGAGTGCTAGAGGCGACCAGGTAAACTCATCCCGCGACGGCAACGATGGACGGGGTTTTTGTGCAGTCGCTGCCATCCTTCGGATGGAGTTCATTGTTTAGTCCTTTCGTTTTTAAACGGGTGATTTTCGCTCGTAAAGGTGTTGGTTTTTGAAGGGATTTCGCTGCTGTCAGCCGAGCCAGCGATGTGTGCGAACAATGGCAAGTGACAACGAGTTGTTAGTAAAAAACCGAACAGAACTGAGGAGACCTGCGATCTATTGGTGTGGTTACTGGCTGGAGTTTTGTGTCTTTTTTTGTGCTTCTTCCTCTGTTTGCGGTTTTTTTCTTGTGTGACAATTCGCCTTTTTTGTCGTAATGAGACTCTTGAGCAGTTAGGTGAAAGGAAGTCGTTCTTTTTTATTGACCTCATTTAGTGGTGGTTATTTTTTTGTTCTTATTTTTTGCTCTCCGTTGAGGTTGCAAAGTGATCTGTCACATTTGTTGGACTGATTGCGGCTGGGATGGGATGCGTTTGTCCGTAAAGGGGTTAAAAAACCTTTCGCTGGAATGGACTCATTGACATCGATTAGTGTGAGGGACTGATTGAGGATGACGATGCATTTTTTTCTTTATTTTAGTGTCACATTCTGTGAATGACTTTGGAGTGGAGTGGGGACTGTCATTTGATGCTGGCACTTCAAGAGAATGAGAAAGAGCAGAAGGACTTCAGCTAACTTGGTGTCCTTAAGATCGAGCTAGAAAGGCTTGTTGTTTGAGGCCGGGGCCAAACCCGGACTGTAGCGCTAGTAGAAGAAGCTGTCAATAAGTGTTGCATCAGAGGAAAAAGTCTTGCATACGATTCCAAAGAACCACCAAAACACAAAAGTATGAAACACAACACACGCCTCCCTTATTCGGAGTCGCATCCCTTCAGAAACCTATTTATTTTGGTCTGGCTTGTGGCACCTCTCACTTGTCCGAAGCCCTTCTTCACTTGTACGCGCCACCTTAATCCTTTCCTGACATCCTCTGTTGTGTTGTCTCACAGACGGAATATAGGCAAGAATCACTGTCGCGACAACCGACGCTGTTTCATGTGATGTCACCAAACCAGCTACTCGACTGTGTGACACCTGTCTTCAGATAAACAGCACCAAATTTCAGGTATTTCTAAACGAATTTTAAGCAATGTGCCGATGAGGTCCACCGCTGTTCAACTTCCTAACTTGTCTTCACATCAGTGTAGAGTTCCAGGCCAGGATGGTTTGTAACTACATGAGCTGTCTGGGAGGTCTGGACATTGAGAGGCTGGGGTTGATTTCGAAGCCTTCGATCAATAAACATTCGTCTCTAGATTATGCCAGATTTAGCCAACTACTGTCGACAGTCATTGCCGTCTTCACTCAATTAGCCACATTCCTTAGAACGAGAAGTGATCATCTTCCGTCTTGTCTGACAGTCAGTTTGGGTCGCAGTTTAGTGAAATTGATACTCCAGAGGGCTTAACCAACTTGGGCACTGGATCCGTAGACTCAACTGAACTGAACCAGCTCCAGTCTGCTCTTAAACACCTACAGCCATTGAGGATGAGTGGGGGCATGTGGTGAGTCTCCTTCTATTGCGCGAAACCAGGTTTAAGATCTACCACACATGTAAACTCTTGCTTTTTGTTGCTTACGACCACAAATTTGATGGCCTAGGGGTCAATCAGCTGTGAAGTTGGGCATCTCTATCATACTTCATTTCTGATGCTGGCCATGCTTCTGTTATTTTTAAGTCATATGTCATTTCTGTTTGACATAATCAACATGGAATCGGAAACGAAAGAAAATATATTATCAAGTATCACTTAGTACTCCCAGGGTGAGGGTAGGGTAGGGAAGGGGGCTGTTAGGGAATTTACCAGCACACTTATACCATGCTTGGTCCAATGTGATACCCACAGTCAAACAGACTACTACCACCGATCGACCACTCGATCGTTAATTTGATCCCAACGGCAAATGGTGACTGAACAAGATTTGAAAACCAGATAAAAGAACCGGGGACCCCACTAACCATGAGCAGGCACTTAACCAACTGCACCATCCAGTCGTCTTCACCCAGGGTGACGGTACATAAAAATCGCAAAGGAACGCAAAGAATCGCAAAGAATCGCAAAAAGTTAATAGGGAAACAGTTAGCAGCAGCTGTTGAGAATTATAAAGAGAAACTGTCATTTGAAAGAAAAGAAAGGGGTCTGTTCGGAAAACCGGTCTTATGAATTCAAAACGGTAACTTAAGGCCCAACTATAATGCGCAGGAGGCGAAACATTTCGTTAAAGTTTGACACTAGCTCATGTACACTCCCAAGCGCAACTATAATAGTCGAGCCTTAAGATTTTGAGCCTTCTTGAAAAAATCCAAAAATTTCTGAACCTCATTTTTCAGACAAAGTCGAATGTTAACATTTTTAAGTTCATTAAGTGGAGATAACTGCGGTCTTGAAAACACATAAATTAAAAAATGTTCTAAATCGCAACGCAAAAAAGAAAATTAGACGCGAAAAAACGGCCGAACCTTTTGCCGTCAAATTTCGGTGGGTACATTTTTTCGATGGCACTGTTTACACGTGTTCAAATATTAGGTTGCCCCGGATTTGTGATGGACATGTAGTTTATAAATGATTTCTCACAAGTTCGTCGACAGTTGAAATAATAAATGCAAATAAATTAACAAACAAAACATGGTTTTTGGATATCTAGCTCACGGTAAAGATAAAACCATGGTATGAAAACATTTGAAATATATTTTGAGTTCCTTTACATCTTAAGGCTTTTTCTGCTAATCGGACGAACTTGGGAAACTGTTGTAAATGCCATCATATGCATACAGTAAAATTTAAATATTATTTTGAATTTTACTGCTAATTCGTGCGGTTTGCTAAGAGATGGCGTAACTTGTATTATTCCATTGGAACATGCGTTGGAAAGCTACTGTCATTGTACGTCACTTCAGTATATGTCATTCATTTGAAGCGTAAACAACAATAATTGTTTTTGTCCAAATATGCCGTGAAGTTAACGCCAATATATACTACCACTTCCGTTAGGGAGCACTACCTTTATGCTTCGACATTTGGCTGCTGATCTGCATCCACCTCTGGATGGGCTCCTTCAGCACATAAGTACCGATTTCCCTGCATTGATACGAATACCCCATTTGGCAGAGTATTGAAATTTGTTCGCTGTTTGGATTTCGACCCTTTGCGCGGCTATCTGTGGTGACGTCCAGCTGGCATAAGTCAGCGAGTCATCTGCAAATAGACAGCATTTTACTGTGTCAGTTGGATATTAAGGGTGGTTTTTTAAAAGCTATAGGAACGTTTTCCAAAAAAAAAAAAAAAACACATAAAATTCAGAAAAATGCATGACATCTTTATTTGAATCGATAGTACGGTCCATATAATTTGTTGTTTGAAGATTATTTCGTGCTAATGTTGACCTTGAATGCGCCTCAAATGGTCCATCCGCTTAGTCCAATTTCGGCATACTCTTTCCAACATTTCGGCCGGTATCTCACGAATAAATGCTTCAATGTTGTCTTCCAATGCGTCAATTGAAGCGGGCTTGTCTGTATAGACATGAGCTTTAACATAGCCCCACAAAAAATAGTTTAAAGGCGTTAAATCGCACGACCTAAGCGGCCAATTTACCGAACGTGAAATAAAATGTTCACCGAACTCGCCTCTCAATAAGTCCATGTGTGGCATGTGGCACCGTCTTGTTGAAACCACATGTCATGCAAGTCAAGCTCTTGCATTTTGGGCAAAAAAAAGTTGGACATCATCTCACGGTAGCGCTCACCATTCACAGTTCCGTTACGATCCGCATCATCTTTGAAGAAGTGCGGTCCAATGATGCCACCAGCCCATGAACCGCACCAAACTGTGACTTTTTCTGGATGCATTGGTAGCTCTTGCAATGCTTCTGGCTGATATTCACTCCAAAATTGACAATTCTGCTTATTTACGTGCCCATTGAGTCTGACCATAACTGACCATAAAATGGAAGAAGCGCGCGATGAACTTTCTTAACAGAGCACGCATTTTGCAAGCGTTGTTCGTTTGTAAGACGATTCATGGTTAAATTATAGACCAAACTGAAGATGTTTGACAGTGAAACAAAACACGAAACGTGCGTCAGCTGTTTAAACCGGTGTTGCCAAAAGACAATAGCTAAAAAATCACCCTTTAGTTGATCTGTCGTGTAGATGTTGAAATGCCACGGTCTCAGCTTCGATCCTTGTGCAACTCCAGCCTTGGTGCTCCGCTCTGATGACTTGCTGCCTTCAACTGAGACGTCAGACCAACTGCATTCCACTCAATCCGCATGGTAGTCGCTTTTAGTTGAATATTCAAGTGAATTTGTCCATTAACATTGTAGCTTCCGTCTGCTGGCTTTCCTAGGTAAATGGAGGGCAGGGGCTCTCTGGTAACGCCGTCCCAACGCACCTTTTCTGGTGTACTCGCGGGGGAATTTTCTATCTGATGTTAGTACAAGTCCTTGCGAATACTTACCTACCCCTGTGATCCATTGATGGCCCGTGTTAATGCTGCATTTCATCCTAAATGGTGCTTCGATTGTCATGAAAAAGCTCTTACTGTCAAAAAGCAGTCCGCACTCATTGGAAGAGAAGCAGACAGAGCCTCTGCATCCTTATGTCGTTGATGCGAGGATCGGATTTGAAGACTCTCCTAACCGTAGTTTTGGTTCAGAAGGAAGGTCAGTTTAGTCGACAAGTTATCTGAAGCCTCGTCATCTGAAGCCCCTTGCAGCCATTTGTGGTCAGCTGTTGCACCCAATTGCAGCCGTTTTTTCTTCTGAAGCTTGTTGCACTTGCCACTGGACTTTCTCATCTGCAGGCGATACACACTTAATGATGACAATTCATCGAGCGGGGATGAGAGAAGGTACCACAACCAACGCCAGTTGGATTTCGAAAAAGACGTATCATGAGTGTCCACAGGGCTGTTTGCCTTCAGAGTGTAAAGGCACAAGAGACCCCATTCAATGTTCGTCTCTGGATAGTCTCAAATTCAGCTTAACACTCCACCCCCGACAGTCTTTGACATCTTCACTCAATCTGCCACCTCCCGCAGAAGTGACTAACTTCCATTTCGTCGTCGCTCCTTCCCACGTTCGTTCAAGAGAATCAATATCGTATTAAATTCGCAGACATTCGGGGCATCATTGCCCGCCGCTGCTAAAATCTTCATCATCGCCCTGAAAAGCGCTCACATAACCATCTGGTTATCGATTTTTATCCCTCTGCTTAAATCACTCGTTTAGTGTTTATGATGAAACAGGAGCCACTTGGACCGCGTCCAAGGAGGGGACCTCCTTGCGGTGAGTTATCGTACAAAGAAGCAGAACGACAGATAAGTTCCGTCGGAGAATACTTTTTCGAATAATCTTCTTTGCATCAGTTGACTTCTGGCCAATGGAAAAAATCGATATTTTCCATGTCAACATGGTTGTTCAGATGCCCACCAGCAGAGGAGGAGCTGCGGGGAAGGTTTGTCGTTGTGGATTGTGAATGTGGACGGTGACTCTTGTTGAAGCGAGTTCAAGTCTCGATCTAATCTGCCTTGCGGTTCTGGTTTTTCCAACTGAGCCATTCGTTCCAACCCATTGGGACGACGCCGCCGTGAGATCGTCTCTCAATTTACCATGACATGACGCAAACGTGACATCTCTTAATGTAGATATCACTCAGTCTCGGCCACTTGGTCCAGTGTACGGTCTGACTAATCAGAATTGAAGCTGCCCTTCAACTCTTAATGCGATCGCTTGCGCCGTGATCGATGCGCTTTCTGGAACAAGCCACAAATTGAGTTGACAAGGCTTAAAAATTGACCCCGATCCAAATTGTCCATAACAACCGGATCACGACCATCCGATCAAAGACATCAGCTGAAGTCATCACGATCGTGTCCAATCGATGAACAACTCGCTCTGCGAAAGGGAAGAGTGTCTCGCCCGCCTCCCCGCGTCATCCCGCGATCGGCGAATCTGTGAACACAGCCATATCACGACGACAAGGGGCTTCGTTCCCTAGACGCGGTGACATTGTGACAAAGCCCATTGTGCTCGAACATGTGTTCGGTCAACTCGCGTTACTTGACATTTCGCATGCTGAATTCCTGTGAACAGTCGTGCCGGTGCATTTTTGACACAAATCCGTCACAGCAATGATCGCCGCTCAAAATTCCGCCATTACGATTATTAGCGAGCCGACTTTAATTATGACTTTATAGCCTCTATTTATTGTAATTCCCGTCACCGGGCCTCTGTGATCGTCGTCAAGGCACCACATCAAAGAGCCACGACAAATCCGCGCACCGAATCGTCGGTCACGATCGCGATCGCTCTGAGCACAGAACTGGCTGCTAGCCAGACGCTAACGTCCGTGTCACGATTAATGATCGTCCAATAATTACAAAAATAAGCAGCGTATCGACTTGGCTTTTGTGGTTTTCTTTTCCTTTTTCGTTTAATTTTGATTAATTGACGTGGACGGCGTTGAGAAGTCGCGTCGGCCGACTGGCCGGCTGGACACAGCCATCGGCTGGAAGTCACGAACTGTGGCTGTCATTTGAAAGCAGGTCGCTTGAGGTGTTCGATTGGTCGACTGAGTTAACTGGCTGCCCTGTCAAAGTGAAATATGGCCGATTTTCATTGGCACGCCTCTTGGTGTGTCGGCCGAGTGTGCGTGAGTGTGGGGAGAAGCGCTCGGACGGAAGCAGAACGCCCACAGATGGAGACCGTGGATGAATGTCAAGACCTTTAGTTTGGCACACTATCAAGCGTTTAACGATAATTAGTGATTATCATAATGGACCGCTCAATTGATGGTGATGGCGTGGTGAATGTGAAGACGGAAAAAGCGGCTTTGTTTTATTTTTTGATGTGGTATGATTTACGGTCGGAAACTGCCAAGCTATCGAATGGATTTCCACTCGACGGCTGGCTTTTTCAGTGAGGAGTGCTTATTTAGAACAATTCGACTGCTTTCTCTTTATGTGGAGTTAATTGAATTTGGGAAAAAAATTCCGCCCGAGGCTTGCTACGAGCATCTCAGAATCGGACTAATTTCGACAGATTGACTTAAGACGATTGAAAAGTATTGGTTTCGGGTTCTTGGACTGAAGTCGAGGCTATGTGAATTTAGGACGGTCCAACAGCTTCTACAGCAACCGTGGTGTTGTGGGTGGGTGCGTCTAACTCTACTCTCTTGAACCAACGCAGCCCAGGCTCGATCCTCGGTACGAACAAGATACTTTCGAGTGTTCTTCTGTCTGAACACCGTCTAGAAAAAAGCTTCTCAATTCGTTCGAAGTCGGTATAAAACTGTAGGTCCCTTCCACTCGTGAAAGAACAAGAGCACGTGTTGTGCGTGCGTTTGGTTGATGAGAAACTATGCTAATCTACGGGCTGTCGGGCACCTCATATTATTATTATGTTCTACAGCAACACTCATATTACTCCGAAAGGCGAAGTTTGAAAGTCGCCTTCTAGACAGTTATACTCTTTGAGCATTGTCAGTGACTCTAGACAGGGAATACTTATTTTCTTACTTCTCGGGTTTCCGATCCATGAAGGGTTAGAGTCCATGGAAGGTCTTAGCCCATGGAGGGTCTGAAGACAGGAACACTCGCGAGCAATGCCACTGACTCGAAAGAGGTTGCATCTCAGAATTGGACTAATTTCTACAGATTGACTTAAGACGATTGAAAAGTATTGGTTTCGGGTTCTTGGACTGAAGTCGAGGCTATGTGAATTTAGGACGGTCCAACAGCTTCTACAGCAACCGCGGTGTTGTGGGTGGGTGCGTCGACCTCTACTCTCTTGAGCCAACGCAGCCCAGGCTCGATCCTCGGTACGAACAAGATACTTTCGAGTGTTCTTCTGTCTGAACACCGTCTAGAAAAAAGCTTCTCAATTCGTTCGAAGTCGGTATAAAACTGTAGGTCCCTTCCACTCGTGAAAGAACAAGAGCACGTGTTGTGCGTGCGTTTGGTTGATGAGAAACTATGCTAATCTACGGGCTGTCGGGCACCTCATATTATTATTATGTTCTACAGCAACACTCATATTACTCCGAAAGGCGAAGTTTGAAAGTCGCCTTCTAGACAGTTATACTCTTTGAGCATTGTCAGTGACTCTAGACAGGGAATACTTATTTTCTTACTTCTCGGGTTTGCGATCCATGAAGGGTTAGAGTCCATGGAAGGTCTTAGCCCATGGAGGGTCTGAAGACAGGAACACTCGCGAGCAATGCCACTGACTCGAAAGAGGTTGAGCAGTGATTTATGGAATTTTGTAAGTTCGGAGTTTGAACTTGGAACCTCCACCGGCGTAAAAATCGACATACCAGGTCACTCTCTCCGAGGAAGGTTAATAGAGGAGAAGACCCAACGAGAAGGACGTCTCTGTAGTCTGTAGGCCGTCGACTATACTCGTACTGACTCATCTACAGCGGGCGAATCAACACCAACACTCCATCTAAGAGGGTTTTTGAGAAGGAGAAGAAGACCGAATCTCCGGTATACAGACCAAGAGCTCGGAAATGCAAAACAATTTGATTCAGATTTCTGCTTGATTGGATGCAGTTATAGCTTAGGCTGAGACTCCCCGTGGGTCGGTGGGTAAAGAACTTGAATTACGACTTGTCAGGCTTGTTCCCTTTGACTCCTTGGCATTCTTTGATACCTGGTCTTGGACTAAATTAGGTTCGGTTACTGCGGTACCCTGCTTTATGGGGTAGCGCCAAGACCCTTGCACTCCCTCGTAAGTCCTGGATAAGAAATGATCAATTTGGGGTTCCGGTATCCTTCGCTACCCGTATATCTTCGCTCGGTATCCTTTAGTTAGGTTATGCTCAAGTGTCAGAGATTTTGAATATCATCTACTTGTAGAAACAAATTAAAGGGTGACCAGATAGCAATCATAGTTTTTCACAATTGTTATCTTTCAGCAGCTGTCAAAGTTACCACCGACAGCTGTCAGAATATTTAGTAAGGTTTTGTTTCACGCTTGCTGAAGGAACAGAAATATAAAAAAGCAGCTTTTCATTTTAAATACCAAAGCAGCGTGAATTTCGTCATGAGGACGATGGTCATCATGGCTTCATGGTGAAGCCAATTGGAAAAGTTTGAGCGGGAGTACACTAATTTGGACCTTAAGTCACCGACCAGACAGAGATCGGTGTGAAATGAAGAAAACATAGCCGCCCAGGCGACAAACTTCAAAGAAGATTTCAATTCGTACCCAATCAGCTGAATAGAGCATCGCCAGACTGTCAACCTGGGTTATTTTGCGGTTGACCTTCCTTCTAAGATATTGCTGACGCAAGATTCCCCAAACGAGCATAGACAACGCAGTGAATACGCTAAATTGGCGCCGGAGATCCGGATTTTCTCAAAAATCATCTTCTCGGAGGAGAGCAATTTTTGGGTCAATGGCTATGACAACAACCAAAACTGGAGTTCTTAGAGGGAACATAAGCCCCAAGTGTTCAACCAAGCCATCAATCAACGCATCTACAAGAATTGACTGTTTAGTGCGGTTTATGGGCGCCACCATCGGTCCTTATTTCTTTCGAAATGTCAATGGTCACAGGACCGACTTTCTGTGGCCAGAGCCCGACAACATCGAACAAGCGAAGCAGGTCTGAAAAAGTTTGTCATCTGGGCCATCGCGACAATAGGCCGACGCGATCATGCGACTTGACAGTGACAACAATCGCTCACTTTCGCTGGGTCTAAGTCAAGTCGAAAAACCACCCACTTTGGCATTCAACATCAAAAATTGGATCGACCACCGCTTGAAGAACTGCCAGTAAACCCGAGCCGCCCATTTTACTGATGTCCTATTCCAAACATAATCACATCAATGTAGCTTCAGCAAAATGTCAGAATCAAGTTTATATCTCAATAAGTTGCTCAGGCCTCAGTAATAGTCGCAATAAGCTACACAATCCGATCATAATTGAAGCTTCTCTTGCAGCCGCCATCACCTTAAATGACCATCAACCTCTCAAAAGGACCAAAGGACTGGCATTCAATCGTGTGGATAATCAATTGGACTGGATAAGAGAACGACTAGTGTTGCAGTTCGAAGTGTAGGGTAGGGACCACTCTCATAAATTTCAACCCATTTGAGAGATCCCCCAGCTATGGGGCTATCTGGGTTCTTTATGAAAATCTGAAAAATATGTAATCGCAGAAGAATAATATTGTCTCAACTGCGAAAAGTCCTAGTGGCCCATCCTACTCCAATAAGAGGGCAAGATGGGCCAGGAGCTGACAAGTGAAAAAATCAGGAAAGGAGAAAAAGGCTGAACTTATAACAGAATTTTGTTCGAAACATAAGAATTGCGAGAAGTAAGAATAATAAATTACGAGTCGTAGTCGCTATTGCCACCGACCCCAAGACACTTTACCCACTCCTCGCCCGGTAAACTTTCACAAAATGATTCCATGCACATTAGACGACAACTGGCCGGATCTTCTTCTTTCACGGAACTTGATGTTTGCAACACGTTTTTCTTGATCTGTCCACCTGACCTAACTTACCCCACATCTAGATTGCTGAACATATTGCGTCATAATTAAAAAAAAAAATACTCAAAAAGGAGGTGACAAGACGCACGCCTTGCGAAGTCCAACCCCCACTGTGAAAGATGATGTTTTTGCACCGTGAACCCGAACACAGTTGCTACAGTTAGTGTATAGAGACAGAATGTACTCCTGCAGAACACTTCAGACTTTACCTCCAGGAACTGGGTCGTATGCCTTTTCGAAATGGTCAAAACAGCTGTAGACCGGTTTGGCATACTCCCAAGCTTAAAATGAAAAGCTGGTCGGTTGTACTTCTGCAAAGACGAAAGCCGCACTGGTCATTAGCCAGAACGCGCTTCCAACACATTAGCGCAGACTTTTCCGGGGGGACTTAAAAGAGATATATCCCTGTTGGAGCAAACTCTTTAGGCCCCCTGAGTGGGACAATCACCCCAGTTTTGTGTCTCCCCAAGTTCCCAGTCCACTTTAATGTCACGACAGAGCTATAAAACTCCCTCTTTACCCAATCGCCAAAAAATACTTCCTCCACCGTTGGACTATTCTCCGCCCCACTCATGACTACGCGTCTGCCATCCTCAGTGCCCCGTTCGGGATTGTGCAGCTCCGGAAAGTGCTCTCTTCATCTGCGTAAGATGTCCACCCCATGTTATCAAAGCAACACCCCATCTCTGGATTTGACTCCGTTGCTGATCTTGAATACCCTTCCGTTGAGTCGAAGAGGAATGGTTTGCTAGAACGCCTTTTTCGTCGCTTTCCAACTTCTCGCCGAACTCCTTCCAAGACTGCTCTTTCGCTGCTCGCACAGCCAATTTGGAAGTTCTTCGCGTCTCAGCTCAGCGTGTGACCGGTACTCAGAGTCCCTTAAGACAATCCAGTCTTCTTGATCTCCGGGTGTTTTAAACCACGCAGTTATTTTCTCATCATCCAAAGCGTGCTACTTCAGAACCGTGTAAAAACAGAATTGGGTGTATTTCATCTCGTCTTATCCAAGGGAGCTATCGTTTAACGGACTCGAGACGTTGCCCTGCAAACCATAAAGTAGAGGGTCATTGAGTGACATTGTCAACGAATGGAGTCATTAGCTCCCATTTAGTCAGATCATTGAGTTGATTCGTGTCCCATTACACTAAAAGCTCTCTTATGTCCGTTTCACAAAGCAGCCTCGACTCGACAGAAATATGTCACAATCTCCTGTTTTTGTCACAATGTTTGACCTTGTTGATTCCCGTTAAAATTTCCGCCCAATGAAAATGTGGAGCAACGCAGGGAAACGCCAAAAAGCACCAAAATGTTTCAGCGTGTTGTAACGATTTTGGTGAGAGAGTACTTCGCTTACGTGAGATAACGTTGCTCTCACAGCTCTGAATTTTCTTACAAAAGTCAAAACGTAGCACAACGCAGTGAATGGCATGGAACCATTGTATTGTGTCGGTTGAAAGACGAGGCGACACACCAACGCAGTATTGTGAATTGGGTGTTAGGCGTACAATCCCCTTGAGCGGACAAATTCTCTCGACCGTGTGGATCTTGACGTGAAGTTCGATGCATTTTATATTCCCTTAACCGGACACTCCTTAACCCGGACGCAGACAGGGTCGCAATTTGGGGAATTTAATTCTCTCAACCGACCAACATTTGATTCAGTAAAACTTTTCAGCTGCCTCTTTTGCATGTTATGCGATCGATGAAGACAGGAGAAGTGCCTTTGCATGGCGACCAACAAGGATAAATTCATACTGACACATCAATAGGACGCTCCTAGCGGGTTGAAGTGCTTTCAAATGTCATTGCTGAAGTTCACCCTGTAGTCTTGTTCGGACCTCTCACGGACGGATGGAGACGAGTGGGGTTTCAAATAGGTGTCAATGCGAGCCAGCAGTTTCGAAATGTATATGCGAAACCTGCTAGATTTGGGGAAATGTGATGGAATATCGCAATTTCGTTCGGGTTTACGGCCGGCAGATGAAATATTTTATCCCATGGACTGATAATTTGGGAGCTTTCACCTTATATCGGTAGACTCAGCTGGATGAGTCGCCCGATGGCGAAACCTACTAGATTCGGATGAAATATTTTGCTCGGATTAAATTAAGTTAAGACTCATTTTTCTCCCATGGTCGGACAACTCCCTTAACCGGGCAAAAGTGCTGCGAACTTCGCTGATGATGGCGAAACCTACTAGATTTGGGGAAATTTGATGAAATGTCGCGACTTCGTTCGGGTATATGGCCGGCAGATGAAATATTTTATCCCATGGAAGGACAACTCCCGCCTTTGGGAGCTTCCACCTTATATCGGTAGACCCAGCTGGATGAGTCGCCCGATGGCGAAACCTACTAGATTCGGATGAAATATTTTGCTCGGATTAAATTAAGTTAAGACTCATTTTTCTCCCATGGTCGGACAACTCCCTCAACCGGGCAAAAGTGCTGCGAACTTCGCTGATGATGGCGAAACCTACTAGATTTGGGGAAATTTGATGAAATCTCGTAATTTCGCTCGGGTTTATGGCCGGCAGATGAAATATTTTGCTCGGATTAAATTAAGTTAAGACTCATTTTTCTTCCATGATCGGACAACTCCCTTAGCCGGGCAAAAGTGCGGCGAACTTCGCAACTTTGTCCACCTTTGGGAGCTTTCACCGTATATCGGTAGACTCGGCTGGATCCAAGCAACTCAGAGACTCATGGAATTACCGAAGAATTGTTCTTCGTCCAAAACATTGCCGTTCGAGACTCCCTGCCCAGGGAAAGACAGTGTCAACATGGTCAACAAGTGCTAAAAATCAACTTGAAAAGTGCTCGAAAAGTTCATACAGCGACGAAGTGTTTGAATCATTGTATTGATAAATCAAAGTCATTCATTTCCATTGATGTGACACATCACTGCTCGTGAACCCAGTCATAACGCTTAGCTACTCTTTAAATTGCCTGCACTCTTCATAATGTTGACCGATGTCGATAATGTGAAACCGATGTCAGCGAGGAAATCAGATTTAAATGACTTCAGTTCGAAACGTACGTCTACCAGGAAACAGATACAAGCAACTTTTCTCTCAATAACATCTCCAACCACATCACCTACTATGTACACCATGAATCAACAGCTTCACGGAGTTGTTTGAGGCCTAATTTGTACCGACAATCTCCTCCCAGACTCCTCCACACAACAATAGCCTCCGCAAGCACATGTCCTCTTTCAAATTTTCAACCATCTTCCACTCACTCTCCGTCTGCTGTCGCGTCACTCCCTTTTACGAGCGCCTATCAATCGGAGCATTTGTTCTCTCCTCTCCCACCCCCCGGTCAACGTCAAGTCATAACCACTTAACTGCCAAATGATAAGCCATAATCCAGTCCGAGTTGTCCTTCGTCTTCCCATGAAATCCGAGCAATCTTCCGCAAGAACTCTCACAATTTCATAGCCTCATCAATTTTTACGCCCATGTCCACTCTGTGCATGCGAAATTATCCTAATTCGCCAATTAATAGACTTCCACCCCGACCAGACCCCGCATCGATTTAAACCGTTCCACCAGTGCGAGGCCAGCAGGACAACCAGCAGTCGCTCGAAAGTGCTCAGCTGCTGCTCTGCACTCGCCCATTAGTCACATAATTTCCATAAATACGCAATCACGATGAATCCCATAACACAACATGTTAACATCGTCGTCGTTGTCCTCCTGCGCCAGGACTCTGACTCTGCCTCTGCCTCTGCCTCAGCCTCTGACTCTGACTGTGAAAAGTTGGTGGCTCTATCGGCCAGCATCAGCGCCGTCGCCGCGCCACTCACATGACCTCCATCCACCAGTGCCACCCTTCCACGTACGGTTGGCAAATCTGCCGAGCGTATCCGTTCCGCCCCGGATATTTGCTACCCACACACAAGCACACGCACACACCCAACCCAACCAGTCGCGTCTGCAAAAAGGGATGAACGCGAATAATGTGCGTATGAAGAGGCAGGAGCGAGTACCAGGCAAGGGATCCATTGTGTTTATGTTTCAGTTTACTCTTGCTCGTGTCCTGCCTCGTAAGGACGAGGCAATCGATGCAAATGTCAAACGATTACGAATTTGATAATAATATTGTGACAGGGATGGTTATTAACGCAAATCGGTCGAGCAGTGTCTGTGCCACGACAGAGGGGTGGCCGGGTATTGTTCCGCAAATTTGTTATCTCGTCCTGCGATGGGATGTGTGGCGAATGCGAAGCACGCTGCTGAAATGGCCTGTCGATTGTAAACTGCCGCGCAGAATGCTAACTATCAGTTTATTGCTGTTGCAGGAATTGTTTTTCGCTTCGAATGCGAAACTTGCAAGTTCTTATCCGGAGCTGATATCTTGGATCTGAGAGTGGATCTGGAATAATGGAGACGGTGATAAATTGGCGAGGAGATATGGAAGAGTGACGTGGCGGGGAACGATGACGGGGAATGGGACCTGGTGCAGCCCATTAATTGACATCGTTTAACAAACTTTTGCTTGACGAATCCGATCAGGATGGGAGCAAAAGCAGGCAACTTGGTGGGCGGCCAACTGAAGTAGACGTCTTGGACAGCTGACTGATTTCCTGCTGGGTGTGGACATTTTGTCCTGGAAATGTGTGGAAATTTGACAGCTGTGGAGAAACATGAGATTGCCGAAGAAATGTGTGCACTAGTGATGTGCAGTTGTAAACCGGTTTGATGAAGAACCGAAAGATTATGAGATGAGCAAAATCGAGTTGTACTGCCCAAATCAATTTTGTCTCGGGTTGGTTTCGGTCCGGCACCATATGCTCACACCGAGTTGTGAGCCGAGTAGTGAGTCTTATGTTTTCGTTTCCTTTCATCGGTTTGATATAAATATAATCCGGTTCCACTCGGCTTAGGTGTAACTCGGGTTAACTCGGTTTGCTAACCCGAGTTGACACACCACTTCACCTCGTTCGCGTCGAACTGCGAACGCGAGCATTCAGAAATAATGCCTAGTCTAGGAAATATAAACAGAAAGCTATACCAAGAAGGTGGATCAAATTATCGAATTATTTTTATCGACAAAAGTTAGTTTAAGTAGCCTAATTGAAGATTTGTCTTATTATTTCTTATTTGCGAACTGTCAAGTTGAGAACGCAGTACACAAAGACGCAAACGCGATCCACACATTCGCGACGGTGAAGTGTCAGTGTCAGTTTTCAGATACTCGATATCAGAAATAAAGTACTAGAGATAGAGATGGACAACTTCACAGCTGACTAAGTTTTTGGACAGTTATTCACGAAATAATGTGAAAGCCGTTCTCTGATTGGTAAACTTGGCTTGAGAATGCGATATATGTAAAAAAAAAAGCAGTTGTCAAAAATGTTAAGGGGCAAGAGAGCTAGCTAACTGTCAGTATTTGCGAAGTTAGATATTCATAGAGTACTCATATCAAGAGGCACGTAACGGTTAAAGAGCCAACTATTATGCGCATGAGCGAGCATGAACAACTGTCAAACGCGCTTGGGTGATTGAGACTGAATTTATTGGAGCCCATGACACTTCGTTAAATGCTGCAGACCATAGAATTCGTTGCGTTCTGTCAAAAAATTGACAGCTCATAAGACCTAGTGAGAGGGAGTCTGACAGCAAATGTGGCCCAGAAGTGGAATGTCGGATAAAATTGTTCAACTTTTAACTTTTTGTGCTGCTGACAGATCGATCCATGGAAATTCATTCGGGTGCTCTTAATGCGTTTGAATTGGTTTTCTGTGGGCTTCACACGCAACGGACTCTATGAACTGCAGCCTTAAGCAAGAAAATATGAAAAATTAACAAATCGCAAGCATATATAATCGGACTGAAAAAATGAGGAATTCTTTCTTTTGCATAATAAAACTGCGAAATATTAAGCAAACACGGGAAGAATTTCCCGGCAGATGGCCAGAAATGAAGTATGAAAGAGATGTCCAACGTCTACCTCTCTTGCCCCTTAAAATTTTTGACAACAATTTTTTATATCTTTTTCTAAAGCCAAATTGACCAATAAGAGAACGGCATTTACGTTATTTCGTGAATAACTGTCAAAAATTCATGATTATCCGTCAAATTTGTCGATGGATTGGGGGTCAATCAGCTGTGAAGTTGGGTATCTCTATCATACTTCATTTCCGCTGATGGCTATGCGCGCATATGTTCACTATGGCTATTCCTGTGTTTCGTGAATTTGACACTAACTCATGCACTTTCATGTTTATTATAGTTGCCCCCTAAGATTTGAAACGTTGCAAGAATTGTGACCTCAATTGCATGTCAATTTGACAGCTGTCAAAAAACAAATAAGCACATTTGATAGAGTTGTCATATTTATTAAATGTATTTCCTGTAGGCTGGTTCGAAAAATGGCCTCGATTTTTTTGGTTTGACCACGTGTAGGTCGAATATTCGCTGAGTTTCTGCTGAATCGCAAAAAATTAAACTCAGACTAGTGATGAAGAGTGAAACACTGGCGAAACTTCAAGCGAAAATCGCCGTTGCGAACCGCGGTGAGCCGGTGCAAGCCATTATTGACATTAAGGAATACATGTGGGGTCCACGACCACGCTGCTGATAAGAGGAGCTTCGAATCCGAGCCTCCTGGTTCCAGAAGGAGAGGAAGGCGGAATCTCCGGTAAAAATAGAGAAGTCATCGCGAACGCAAGATGAATAACCATCGACGATGTGAGGTAGTTATAGCACAGGCTCTGACCCTCCATGGTCAGGACCCTTTGAATCAGTTCCTAAAGGACTGAGATCCATTGATTCCAACTCATCAGCATGTCTTGAAATTTGAACAAGGCCTTAACTGCACACTCCAAAGATGTTTGAGGTCATTGTCCCTCTGCACCGTCCTCTGTTATGTCGTCCCATGCCTTGGCGAAACAGCGAGAATTCTCCGTCGGTAGCCTGTACAACTGGGTGAGTTTGTCAGGAATCTCAAAACTGGACATGGCGGTGTACAGCTCCGTCCACGTTGTCATACCCGGAGCGCAGCGAGTGGACTACATTTCTTGGCCAACTTCTCTGAACAGAAGCCACTCGACAAGGACCTCTCATGCGCCAGAGAATATCATTGACCTTGGATGGATTTACCACGAAGTGTACTCGTTGTAGAGCTACATCGGCTTGACCAAGGGTCTACAACTGAAAAGTCTCGACTCGAAGACTCCATCGGAGAGTCGCTGAGTTCCAGCAGTAGCATTGCAAGGACGGATTTCAGTATAAAGGAAAGGTATTACGAAAGGCAGTTGCAGTCCTCAGAGACATAGTCTACAGAACTGCGGCGCCTTGAAGTAAGAAGCTAACTAACTCCAGTCTCGTAACCACTTCATGTCGGACTATTTTGGGCAACAACCATTTAAATACGTCGCACTGTTTTGGTCACACGAGAGACATGTTGCAATTATTTTAAACCTTCGTTAGATATGCAAGGGGATGAAGGCATGGATTGCATTGCCCTTTCTAGCCCATTGCTCGGTAAGCTGCCATCTTCAGAGTTGCTGACATTTCCCATATCCCAATTCAGCACACAGCCGTCCAAATGAAGTCCTTTCAAATCGAAGTCACCGATTGTGGGAATTTCCTTGGCGCACAATCAAGACAATCCGCCTCTTGCCCTAATCCTGTCACTCTTCATCACCCCGCACGTTTCCCCATCCCCCGCAGTTTAGTGCTCACCAGGTCATTGCCTCCATGTGCTGGCCACATTTCTCAGCCATCAAAGCGAGTCCATAAACATCAACAAGAACTTCACAGCCGCCCACAAACTCCACAGCCACCATCGCTTTCAACGATTTTGTCATTTATCTTCATTCCGAATCTGAGAAAATTCTTAAAACCCGCGCTGCGACTTACCCCCCGGATCAATGATGCTCGTCAAACATGGCGCAGCGCACTCCGGAAATATCCTCCCTCGGCGCCCGCCACCCCCAAATCAGTTCCGAAAATAATTCCCAATAATAAATCCATCCTTATTAACATCCACCTGAGCACCACCACAGAAGCAGCAGCACCAGCAGCGGACCATAAAATTGCCCCTGCTGACAGGACTCCGCCTCCGACACCCCAAATAATGTGTCGAACTAGAGAGCCACCCCCACAAGCAGGCCCCCCGCTCCTGGCTTGACTGGATAATAGATTGCCGATTAATCATGTTCAACCATTGAATTATAACGAAAATAATTGAAGCTCCCTGCACAGGGTGCTGCCGTGGTTGTGCCCGGAGCCAAGATGCCAGGCGAAGCTAAGGCGCTCACTCGCCTCGCAACATCGTTCTTCTTCGATCCCTAAATCACCAAACTGCGGCAATTTATCGGGGCCACAAGGATAATAAAAAGCCATGTGAAGGAAGCTCAGATCCTCTCCGTAAGTTGACTAATTCATCACCTCCGGCTACGTTCCGGATTCCGGACGAAGTAGAACACAGGCTACTGCGGGGATAAGGTGACCTTACCGCCGTGATGGGTGGGGTGAGGTGGCGGCCATAAATAAGGACTCCATTCAAAACTCACTTTATTGCCATTTTATTGACACATCATGCCAGAGCACGCCAGAGGGTGATGGTGGTTCGGGTGGATGCGCGTCTGCGCCAGCATCGCGCACACACCCTTCTTCTGTGTGGAACTGCACGAAGCCCATCCATTACCCACCGAACTTCATTATGTGGATTTATTTGTCTATTTATCTTGCTCCTGCAGTCCCCTTCTGGGTATGCCACACACACATACACTCGCTCCTCCGTCTCCAGCTGGAGTCAGCAGGAAGGAAGCGAGAAAGGAACCGATGAAGAAACTCCTTCAGGAGGGCACTAAATAACCACGTCGGTCGGCGGTTGCGGTGCGGTTCCACTTGCACGTGACATCGACTAGGAAATGATTAAATGATTGGACAGGCGAGCACTGCGAAGAACATGGCGGACACCGGTGCTGTGGTGCGGCGCGGTCGTTGAGTGAGAATATTCGATGTGTGCACATCGTTAGCTCTTTGTTTGCATCCGTTGATTGCCCCTTTTTACCGCAGAATGATTGAGATGACTTCGGCCGGCGCGGCTGCGGCGGCGCGGCATTCCGAACCGTGCCCGGGTGTCGCATAAAAAAATCATCCGCACTGCTCACGCGGCAATTGTCAGCGGGCATGTCATCGTGACGTACCCATCATGCGTCAATAAAAAACTAAAACTATAAGGACGATATTTACGACGGTTCGTGGTTCCTATTGTTTTCAGTTTTTCGCAGCCTTTTGTTTTTTAAGGCAAAACTACGCATTTTCGCTGAGGCGACGGATCGCAGCTCGCATTTTTATTGCGGTTTGACGTTTTTTCATCGTTTTTTTTTTTTTTTCTTTTTTGTCATTTGTCATTTTTCGCCTGTTCGTGTACCTTTCCCGTTCGCGCTGACGGTGGTTGCTGGTGATTTTTTGCGTATTCTCACTTCTTTTTCGTAAAAAATGAAACATTTTTTCTCCTGGGTTTATTATCGACGAGTTCCGTGGTAAAAATGCTGCATCCGTCGTAAATGTGTAATGGCCTTGTAGGCGTGAATTAACTTTTTGACTGGTCCTGATGAAGGTGGGTATACAGCGGCCGGCAGACCGTGAGCGAAACTGGGTAATCGTATTTGGTAAAAAACGAGAACACTTTTTGCAGACTGCCGAGTGTCCTTTCATTGATTCCCGGTAAAGAGGCACTGCCATGGATGAGATTTACAATCGCAAAAAAAAATGAGAAGAATAAAAAAAACGAAGGAAACTCACTGGGTAACCGGAGTTTGCAATTGTTCACCTCGTTTAACCTTGTTAACCTAAAAAACTACTTGCATAAAATGAAGAACAGGACAGCGCACAGGCGTGGGCATTCGCATTCCTCGGGATGCGGGTGTGTTTCGCCGGAAAACTGCTGAGTGAAATGGATTTCGGTTTTTTGTTCGGCAGGATTTTTCTCCTTATGCGAAAATTGTAAAAAATGATCTGAGTGTTTAGCGAGACAAAAGGGATATGGACCTAGGATCGGTGGAAATGGGAATAATGATATTTGTTAAAAAACTGAAAGTAGACCTCTTAAAAAACACGACCGGTTCGGGGAAGTGGCTTGCGAAATGGGCCCGCGCTGACTTGCTGTGTATCGTCTTTTGTTGCTGAAAAATCAACCACAAAAAGATGGATATCGCGAGGTTTTTCTTCGGTTTTTTATGCGATTGTCAACCCTTTGGTTTCCGGACTTCTCGGTATGCCAGAAGGTTGCACTTGAAGGCGGGTGATTTATGGAGACCTTGGCTTGGAAGTCTTGAACTCTTGCAAATCAAACAAAGATTTGAATTCGAAGACTAATCAGAGAGCAGTCTGCTGACATCCAGATCAGCGATTGTCGGGAGACTGGCTGAGCCCCAATTGGTGTTGCCTCTGGTTTCTGCCAGGATTCAGTATGAATTGTCTTGCAGTTGCTAGCACTCCAGGCATATTTCCAAAGGAGCTTAGGCTTCTTTCGCGAACCAGGAGACTTGGACTCAAAGGTGGGCGACTATGTCGCTCGAGTGAGCCGGACCACTAACTTTGGTGTGGCATGCAATATTCAACTGTGTACTGCACGGGTTGTGCATGTTCAACGACAATGCGTCCACAGGTCCAACTCCCAAGGTTGCTATGCCTTGTAGAGCGCATGGACCAGAGATAATGGAGGGTAGAGATATCCAACCTCGGCCATTTTCACCCCTTGTCCATGTCGGCATTGAGCATTGAGTCCTTTTGCATGTCACACATACTCTTAGAAAATTCCCGGCTTCTCCACATCAGATGAAATCAAGGCGAAAGGGAGGTAGAAGTTGGATATCTCTATCATCCATTATCTCTGGCATCGACACCATGGCTTCGGCTCGAAGACTCGTGTACTCCGAGTCAGTGGGACGACGCTACAGAGAACACCTGCTTTTAAGATGGCAGCCGACTTGGTGATCGAAATTTGGGACATCTGGCAAGTGATCGTACTAGTCGAAGAGGCAAGTTGATTGGGGTCGGTCTCGACCACGAACTGTTGAGAAGAAGTGTACTGCCTAGAAAGGCAACAGTTCGGAAAGGACAAAGCCCGCCGTACAAACATCCCCTCTTCGGGATGCTGCTTCTAACCAAAAATCCTCTGATTCGTATAAAATCGGGAAAATGAACGTTTCGAATGGAACGATAGGGCAGTTAGTCCCTGTTGAGGTTGCCTGTTGGCAGCATCTCGGAACCTCGAATCGAAATTGTGGCCATCAGTCTTTTCAGGCTGAGAAAGCTCAGTGCAACAATTGTGTCCTGTCTGTCAGTGAGTCTAGCTATTTATCGACTATGTCCACAGTTGGACGATTTGATGTAGGTTGTGGCAATATCGTCAATCGCCTTGGTCACAGGATCATAAATACGACGCGGATTTATCTGAAGCTGAACGACTGGATGGCGCAGTTGGTTAAGTGGTTAGTGGAGTCCTCGGTTCGAATCCCAGTGAAAACAAATCTTTTCAAAATCTCTTTTCAAATCTGGTCCAGTCACCATTTGTCGTTGGGATCAAATTAACGGCACTGTCACTGAAGTGGTCAGTAGTCAGTGGTAGTAGTCTGACTGCAGGTATTCCAATGGACCAACGTGGTCTAAGTGAATTCACTAGCAGCCCCTTCCCTGCCCTACCCTATTTGAAGCTTCAAGAATTAGCTTTTGATCCAACATTGTGCTCAATGCATCTACTCGGGCAGAGCGGGAGCCTTGTACGCATGCATCCCTATTCCGCTTGTTGTTGTTTAACGACATGTCACTAAACGACTGCTTGGGATCGGTATTCTGGTTGTCGTTTAAGTAGTCGATTTACGTCCAACCAACGTCCAACCCATGGCCCAGATTGCGAGTGTCGATTATCAATCGATAGTCGATACACACCGATTGTCGATTGTCGATTATAATCGATATTATTCGATTTTCCCTTCAATGTTTGCCGTTCACAAATTTCTAATCGCCGGTTTTCGTGCGGCAAAGAATCATGAAGTAAACTTTGTTTTCGTGTTGCATTTGTAATTTAACAGAATAAAGTTGTGTCCTTAAAACATTTATATTGTAACACCAATTTCAACCCGACAGAGTTGCACATAAAAAATCGAACAAATCAACGAATAAAAAATGTCCAGAAATGTATTATTTCATTCAAGTATTTGCACACACGATTTGTTTTGATACGCACCCGAGTGCCTGTTTACACTGACCGGCGAAGCCCACATCCCTCTCTCTAACTCATGGGATCTCACACACCCTCTCTATCTAATATTCCTGTGATTCCCACGTCCATGTGAACATGACTTAAGAAATTTGACACCCCAACTGTCAGACGTATACAAATTTGTCATATGCACGTTTTTAATTCACAATAATACAATTCTCAGTTGACTGAGTTACACAATACCAAAATAGATTTCAAGCGATAGATTTGAATCGATCGACTATCGATTCAGTCGACAATCGACACTCGCAATCGGGGCCCATGTCATGATCAGAAATGAAATATTATAGAGAGGGCTTCTACCTCTTTACCTCTCTTGCACCCTTTGACAACCATATTGACCAATCAGTGAACGGCATTCGCGTTATTTCGTGAATAACTGTCAAAAAGGCTTTGAAATTCGTCGATGGGCTAGGGGCCAATCAGCTGTGAAGTTGTTCATCTCTATAATACTTCATTTCTGGTATCGGCATTCTGACAGTCGGTTTACTTTCCGAAACGACAAAAGAATGCGATTTGAATTTTATTTTATTTTTTTTTATATTTAAGGGCAGTGTCTTATTTTATTTTAGATTTAAATACATATTTTACCTGAAAAGCCGGAAGGGCTTGTCTACAGAAGACTAATCACACAAAATTATTTGTTAAAAAATTGTTGAAATTCAAGTATTCACAATTCATAGAAAATGGTTTCTAGCAGTATACAATTTCGAAGTTAACTTATATGGTCTGTAAGAAGTTTAAAATTGCAATTACAATTAGTTACGATTTTATTTTGACGATAGATACATTTCTTTGACTTTTTTTTTGTGCATTTCCTTTCTTGGTAAGCTGCGGAGCTCCGTTGGGAGTTCATTGACCACCATCGGAACTGCTACCTTAAGCGTTCTTCGGCCATACTCGCTCCAGTACCTTGGAACTTGATATAGATGTTTCCGTCGTCTTCTGGTGTTTCTCGTCTGCTGCGTCTGCATTCTGTACATGTTTTCGTTGCCAAAATTTGCCAGGATTTCCAAGGGATGCTTAATAAACGTATCGTCTGATTTGCTCCTCGCTGATCATCGCTGCTGCGTCCAGTTCGTTGTACCAGCTTTTGAAGCCTTGCATGCGCTTGATATAGCGTTTGCATTTGAGACGCTCTTCCCCGTATCCTAGGTGTGATTCCACAAGTCCGAAATAGCATTGTTTGATTACTGCTGATGTGCTGAGGTTGTTTAGGTGAAAGAGTGCGTAGGCAGATTGACGCAGTTTCTTTCTTCAAGTTGTAGATATGGTAGCTCCATTTGCAGTTGTGGTCGTTCTCATCTCCTTTTATTCCGTCACTTCGTGCATCTTAATCTTACGTTTTGTTCTGGGAATATGCGTCGGACGAATGTGCTTTGCCTCTGTCTTAAGTGCGTTGATAATTAATCCATTGTCGTGACACCAAGCAGTGACTCTATTGAAATCAAATTGCATATCATTTGCCTAACTCCGATCCCGCAAGGTCCCGCAAGGATCAAAGCTGGGTCCACTGCTTTTTATCATACACGTCAACGATCTAACTCCGATCGCTGTGTCGTTTGCATACGCACAACCATATACGGGTACTGTAACACTGACAGTAGATCGTTGACGTGTATGATAAAAAGCAGTGGACCCAGCTTTGACCCTTGCGGGACACCATACTCGATCTTTTCTTCGCCACTGACATCCTCGACAATTTTTACCCGCAATACCCTGTTTCTTAGGTAGCATTCAAACCATGCTAATATTTGACCCCGTATTCCAATATTATTCAGATGTCTAAGGATTCGCTTGTGACTCAAAGGCTTTTTCGAAATCAATGAATACCACTTCTGAACTGTGGTGTGTGTTTGCAAAGTCCCCCATCAGTCTGTTTATATTTTTGCCTTTTGCGGAAACGGAAGGTTGTATTTTTCAATGAATTCGTGAAGTTCTTGTCAGCACTTCTTCCAAAACTTTGTCGACGGCCGGTAAGATTGAAATAGGCTTGTAACCGCTCTTGTGAATTGGATTGAAATTTAAGAGTGTTTGGAATAGATGCCCGATTCAAGCTCATATTGATGATCATATTGATCGTGTTATCACTGGAGATAGTATCTGTGCGTTGTTTTTAAGGTCTACAGGTCTTACTCCGTCTATGCCCGCCGATTTGGGAGCGCCTCAAATGGAAAAGCACGCCTCAAAAATTGTAATTCCTACATAATTGATGAGAACTACCCTATTTCACAATTTGAGCTTCCAAGGCCGATAACGATCATAAACGTCTCACTGCGGCAGCCCTGCAGGATTTGCGTTCATAAATGTAAATAAACTACAGTGCCTATGCATGAGAGCAGTCGGCAACTGCGTTCATAAAAGCAATGTGACAGTCAAACTGCGATCAAATTGGCAGTGATCTTCGTTTTGTTGCAGGATTCCAGAGAAGCCGAAAAGTGGCCGACTTCATGGTGCCTAAGAACATTGTTCGGAAATTCCCTTATTTTTTAAAGAAACTTCTGTTATTTGGAACATGTTTTGACTCCCAATTCTTTTTAGATAAAAGCATGGCCCTTTTGCAGCGTATTTTGCTACGGTTTCATTATTTAATATTTTTGAAAGTTGGTCAGTTTATTGTATTTATCAAACCTTAAACCTAGTAAAGGGTGATTTTTTAAAAGCTATAGGAAGGTTTTTCCATAAAATCCAGAAAAATGCACTAAATCTTTATTTGAATCGATAGTATAATTTAATGTTTGAAGATTATTTCATGCAAATGTTGACCTTGACTGCGCCTCAAATGGTCCATCCGCTTAGTCCAATTTTGGCATTCTTCCAACATTTCGGCCGGTATCTCACGAATAAATGCTTCAATGTTGTCTTATGATGCTTCAATTGAAGCGGGCTTGTCTGTATAGACATGAGCTTTAACATAGCCACACAAAAATAGTCTAAAGGCGTTAAATCGCACGATCTAGGCGGCCAATTGACCGGTCCCGAACGTGAAATAAAATGTTCACCGAACTCGCCTCTCAATAAGTCCATGTGTGGCATGTGGCACCGTCTTGTTGAAACCACATGTCATGCAAGTCAAGCTCTTGCATTTTGGGCAAGAAAAAGTTGGACATCATCTCACGGTAGCGCTCACCATTCACAGTTCCGTTACGATCCGCATCATCTTTGAAGAAGTGCGGTCCAATGATGCCACTAGCCCATGAACCGCACCAAACTGTGACTTTTTCTGGATGCATTGGTAGCTCTTGCAATGCTTCTGGCTGATATTCACTCCAGAATCGACAATTCTGCTTATTTACGTACCCATTGAGTCTGGCCATAACTGACCATAAAATGGAAGAAGCGCGGGATGAACTTTCTTAACAGAGCACGCGTTTTGCAAGCGTTGTTCGTTTGTAAGACGATTCATGGTTAAATTATAGACCAAACTGAAGATGTTTGACAGTGAAACAAAACACGAAACGTGCGTCAGCTGTTTAAACCAGTGCTGCCAAAAAGACAATAGCTAAAAAATCACCCTTTATTTTACTCGTCTTAGACATGATTTAGACTTTCATTTTATCAACCAAACACGTTTTGTGTCGTCCACTGATGCTGCATTTATGAATACTTGTTTGACAATGCTGACCAGCTGCAAACTTGCGGCAGTATTCGTGCTGATAAATGTATTGAGAGAATATTTTGTGCAGTGCAGGGGCAACAATGTTGCAACAATGAACTCAACCATAAGCTCGAGTCGGTTAAGGTTCGTAATGCCGATACTTAAACGCCTACAAAGTGACTCGAGTCTCTCGCCTTGTGCGAAATTAATAATCCTAGTCTATACCCGAGCCAAACATGTACTCTTTCTAAGACCGTTGGAATTTTTGCTTTCAGATGTTCCGAAAATCACATGCGCCTCCGAAAAGAAGGACTTTTGTTGGATCACAAAAAACAACAAAAAAATAATGTAAAATGTCGTTCTTCTTTTTTAAGTCTTTAAATAAATGTGTGCAAAGTTAGAAGCCTTAAAAATAATTTATGTTCATTTACCAGCCAATTGAAAATCTTAAAAATTTTGAAACGCGATTTTTAAGTAATAGAACCTTAAGATCACTGACGAGCAGCACACAGCAATGACATTTCGAACAAGACCTCCTCTTGCACTGAACGTGAGCAGTAACCAATGATCTCATGAATGACGTTGTCTACAAGGCGAAAAAAGGGCAAATGGACAATCACTTCGGATTCGAGATCCCGATAAGTCACTCATACGAAATCTCATCGGAGACGTGGCTAGTTTGTCTACGATAAACTTCCAAGAATGTTGGTCCAACCTTATGAAATGTTGGCACTGTGCTAGGGTCGATGCGGACTCGGTATAGGCTTAGCCTTACTGTTGTAAGTCATCTAGCGACAGTCTGAACATTAGTGATAAGATTGCAGGTCTGAACCCTCTTTAATCGTAAATGTGTAAAAAAGAACTCGGACCAAAGCTGTTCGTGATTAAATCCTCCAGTTGCCATCAATGCCGACAAGTCAAGCGACTTCAAGCTGAATTTTCTCTTGAACCAAGTGTGGCTTCATTCGTCTTCGACGTTCCGTAGAGCTGTGTCGTTTCAAGAGCGACCTTGTGTGGCTGGCGTTTGAAGTCGACAAAGTCTTCGATTCCAATAGCTTCTAGCAGATCAAAACCACGTGAAGGCAAAGTCAGCTAAATGCTGAATAACAAGAGACTTTCCCGGAAAAGCGGGCTCGCTGAACCCGTCAATCATCACAAATTCGGTCATCGTCGAACCCGTGATCATCACAAATTTCCCGTACTTAGCTCCATCGCTCAACAGGGTGTCATCGCCGAACCCGTGATTAACACAAATTCCCATACTTAGCTCCATTGCTCAACAGGGTGTCATTTCCCCAGCCACAGCCACAGCCACAAAAGAGCGACTCATAAGCTCGATAATTGACGCATTTGTTGCCGTTCAAAGTGAGCGGACAAACCTCCTCACGTAAGCACAATCAATTGGTCGCAGCAATTTCAATTATTACACAATTTACAACGTCGCATTAAAGCGCATCGCCAGACAACGCTCCAACCGAACCCCAATCTCAGGCAGAGCCAGTGAGAAAGAGTGAAAAACCAGAAGCGGCAAGCTTCCACGTCCCATCTTCGGCCGATGCAAAGCCACAGAATCGTCTTAATCGCATAATGAGCCACCATTTAACCCCGCATTCGGGCGGCATTAGTCCCAGCTTTCCACCATAAAACTCCCAATAAAGCGTGTAAATCTGTATTACAGCACTCATTGCCGTGGCCGGCCGGCCGATCTGTCCGCCCGCCGAAAGGATGCACCTCACCCACTCCACCTCGGGCCGGACAAAGTCAAGCCGAACAACAATGGAGCCGCCTTCAACGACTGAACTATAACCATGATAGCCATAACAATGGGAAGGGGCAATTGTATGCAGTTGCTAATTGCATTTTATAGCGTTTTATAGATTTATACAGGCCGGCGAGATGAGCTCTTTGCTCTGTGATCTGCGTGCACACACAGGCCGAGCCCGAACACCTCGAGCTCGAGCGCTAAACCAGCTAAACCATCTAAACCATCAAAAGGCCGGCTCTCGCACCTCGATCAATCGAGCGCAGAGCGCAGTGTCAGTTCCCATGGCGAAGCCCGGTTGCTGTTGGTGCATGGGAAGTGCGCGCGGCAATAATGAAAGAGCCCCGCTCCGGCATTCCTGTTTTGTTTGACTTATTTTGTCCTTTTTAATCGTAAATTAGCACCTCCTGTTATTTACTGAAAATTACTAACCGAATTTTACGGTTGCGAGTCTGCGGCTGACCCGACAAACATCGAGAGGATACGGCGAGTGACCAGCGATGACGACGGCGGCAGCGGCGGCGGCTGGGGATGCTGCAAAGCTGGGGCCCTCTTATAGTCGCGGTCCATCGCGATTCACAGGGTAGTGTATAATGATTATCAGGCCATAAACGAGCACACACACACCCGGGAGGAGATGACGACGGCGGTGGCACTTGAAGTTCTCGTCCACGGAATGGCATGCCCTGGGATTCGGACTTTCAGCGGCGGCTGAGGCTGGGAGCGCTGATGCTCAGCTCATTTCACAAATCAATGGCGACTTTCTGTGATTTCCTTTTACGATTTGAAAAGTTTTTAACACCTGCACCGGGCCATCATCCAACGGCCAACGACCATCATCTGTGTGGGATCTGTTCGGCTCACAATTGAATTTCACAACTGACGCGATGATTGCAACGATTTTCGGCGGATTTTCACTGGCAGCAGCGCTGACTGGTGGCTGGTGCTAATGGCTGGTGTTGCCGACCGACCGAACGAGGCAATGGGCTTCTGGAAGTCGCCTGGACCACTTGGGATTAACGGTCGATTGGTTAGTGCTTATTACGTGATTCTAAATGGGAAGTCTCGTCGGACGGTCGGTCGGAAGCATGCTCATGCTTGATCGCGGGCAATCTGAAGCTTGGGTAGGATGCTGCGGCGTTTCCGGCTTTGATTAAAGCGCAGAACGAGACTGGCGTCAGGGGAAGCAGATTTGTGGCGTCTTTTGGGGACGCGGTTCTTTTATTCAATGACACGCTAGCTAGGAGGTCCCTCCTCCTCTATTTCATTCGATTGATCGTCCGACTGGTCCGATTCTCTTTGTCCGTTGTTTCGTTACTCTAAATTCAAAGACAGGGCGTATTCGAAGTAATGGCAGTCAGATGATCGTGTTCACGGCTCTTTCCCTAAGGAAGCCAGCCAACGCGCACTGTGTGGGATTTTCGACTCAGACGCCTTAACCACTCGGCCAGGACTGCTGGTGTGGCCAACCGACACAGTGAACTGTTGTCTATTTGCAGATGACTCGCTGACTTATGCCAGTTCGAGTTTACCACAAATAGCCGCGCGAAGGGCCGAAATCCAGACACCCCAAAAAATTGCCTACCAAATGGGGTATTCGGGTCAATGCTGGGAAATGGGTTCTTTTGTGCTTAAGGAGACCATCCCGAGGTGGATGCAGATCAGCAGCCAAATGTCGGAGCATAACGACAGTGCTCCTTAACGGTACTGAAATAATAACGGACAAATCATCTTGGCGTTAACTTTACGGCTTTAAGCTTGTCAAGATGTGCAGGATGACGATGGAGAATTCTCGCTGCTCCGGTTGAAGTTCAACTGCCATTCGAAACTGACCCTTCAGAGAAGTCCAAAGAAGGCTTAGGCTTCCACCGATTCAAGCCAGAGGACTAAGCTGCTGCTCAACGTACGGCTTCCCAATATGACACACCGTCTCTAAGAGCGAATATGTACCGGGCTGGCCTTCGACAGGGACCGTCAAAGGCATCACAGCAACAAGACGCCTTACGCCCAAGCACGCATTATCCGCCTACGACAGTACATGGTGACATTGGTCAGAAAGCATAAACAACAATCCCAACTAGGAACAAGGTTCTAGATCTGCAAAACGAGCAAAACTTTCCAACGACGTCGAACAACGAGATGCATGGCCTCCACCTGAGCAGGCAAGCTAAATGGGCCACCTTCCTATACCAAAAGGAGGGATTTAAACAACCCGATGTAAGCACTAGACATCGTTCAAAAGTAAACAATAAACCGACATAATGCCAAATGTTAAATTAAGCACTGTACTTCAGTTGGGACCCTATTGTGCAGCCAACAGACTAACCTTTAGTTGGTAACTCTCAATCGTAGACATAATTATTCTGTTCAGTTTAATCGCCGGTTTCGCACTGTATGGTCAGGAGCAAATGCCGTCTCTCCTAAGCAAAGGAAAATGGTAATTCTAAGTGCCTTGCTGTTCTCCTTCGGACGGACGAGAGAATCAACCATAGACTAGTTGACCGATCTCTTCCCAGCCGTCTCCTGATTTTTCACCAAGTTAGTTGAGGTCCTCCACCAATTTTGTGGGCTACCTTAGACGTGGAGGGTCCTCTGCGGCATCTTTCACTCTCCCGGTGTAAAGTGCGAGGGCAAAAAGAAAAAGGGGTGGTGCTGGTGCTGTTATGGCCAAAGGTACCGTCGTTCGTTTATCTTCCAAGTTGGTCTGGCTTCGTGCGTTGGCACCCGACTACTTGTCATGACAGCAGATCCTGATTGAATTCAATTGACATCAAATCAACGACAAGACCAAAGTTGCCACGCATTTCATTCTCCGTCTTCATCCGTATCCGACATTGTCCATGGATCTGATCCGTAGAGCAAAGCTGGAATGTTCAATGAGTTGTAGAAAGTCAGCTTCGTCCTTCGAGAAAGGCCTTTATTACTCAACAAGGTCTGCAACTAAACATCGACTGACAAAGGTCGTGACCCAACCAATAACAAGCCTTTCTAGCCCGGGCGCCTCCAATTACGCTTGCCAAGTTGGCTGAGGTCCTCTCTACTTGTGCCGTGGGCGCCGTCTCACTGCCGCGTAGTCCAATAACAAGCCTTTCCAGCTCGGCTGCCCCAATTACCAATCCACTGAATTGGACACAATTTGACACCCGAGTCTGATGAGGTTACAGTAGTCACACTCTCCTTCTCAAAGCTGATCGACGCTTGTTTTACGAACTGCAAAGTCGATAAGGACGATTTGTCCGCAGTCTGATCAATGCATGGCCAAAATGTGATGGGGACTCTCGCTGAAACTGTTGCCGAGGCCAAGGATGCTCAGAATGTAGTGTGTACTGGCAACGTTTAACAGGCAAGAGATCAGAGCAAGATTGCTCTGCCAGTCAATGTGTAAACCAGCAGCCATAGGCGCCCACAGACGGGAAGGGGAGACAAAATTGGTTTTCTCTGCCAACAGACATAGGCGCCGTCAGTCATTTTTCCAAGGGGGGGCAGACAAAATTAGTTTTCTGTTTTGTTTTTTTTTTTTTAATCCAACGGATAGTAAGAAATTGATAAAAAATATTGGTGGGACCTCAGAGCCAGCGGAGGGCATGGGAGCAAGTGCCCCCTCCTGGGGGCACCTATCCCAACATCACAACCAACCGAACAGCTTAGGTTGCACACAATAGCTTGTGACACAGATCTTGGTTTCAAAATTGCCATGCTGTTCCCATAAAAAGGGATGGAAGGAAGCAGAAGAATGGTAAACCCGTCGGTGATGTAATATGGAAGCCTTCACAGCCCAAGAACGGCATGTGCTTAGTTTCTGTAGCAACCTACATGCCTGCCTAGAAATGTAGTTCGAAAGACAGAATTTGATAAGCCAGGTGAACTTTGTGAGCATAGTCAGTGACTCGACAGAGGTTCATTCGTGAATTGAACATACTCGTACGCCACGGAGACTTACACAAATATTATCAGACCCTGAAGGAGAAAGGAGACCCCTTCCGAGCGGTAAGTCCCCTTAACATCGCTTATAAGATCATCTCCACCGTTTTGTATGAGCGCCTGAAACCATCCGCCAATAACCTGATATGTAGTTCGAAAGACAGGATACTACCGGAGATCCTGGAGAAAAAACCCAAAAGATGCAGATCGACACACACCACCTATTCACCGATTTCAAGGTCGCATATGACAGGCTTCATAGAGACTAGCGTCTAGCTTTGACATTCCTGCCAAGCTTGTCAAGATGTGCAGGATGACGATGGAGAATTTTCGCTGCTCCATCGAGGTCGGAAACGAACTCACCGAGACCTTCAATGCCAAAAAAGCTTTTAGATAGGGCGACACGCTGTCATGTGGCTTTTTTAACATCATTCTTGAGAAGATCGTGCAGAAGTCACTCGCCAACAAAAGAGACAAGATCTTCCAAAAGTCCGTACAATTGCTAGCATACGCGGGGGAACATTGACGTGTTGGTAGACCACAGCTAGCCGTGTATATACGCTGACGACATTGACGTGCCTGTCGAACACAGTGAGCCGTCAATGAAGCGATTGCTGGCATTGAATTGGAGGCGGCCAAAATGGGTTCAGCGGTGAACTAGGGCAAAACGAAGAGTATGCTGTCTATGCGGACGCACAACATTGACGACTCGGCCAGAACGTCACCATAGGTAGCTACAACTGCGAGGTAGTGAAGGACTTCATCTACATCGGCTCCGAAGTAAACAGTGCCAACAACACCATTAGCGAGGTTGAGCGCAGAAAGGCTCTTGTCAATCGCTGTTTCTGTGGACTGAAGGGGCAATTGAGTGGTAGAGCCCTCTCTCTTAAGACTAAGTTGACTCTGTATAAGACCTTGACCATCCTGGACTTGCTCTACGGCGCGGAGGCATGAAGCATAACCAAAGCGGATGAAGTCTCGCCTTGGTCTTTTCGAGAGAAAAGTTCTGCGCGCGTTTGGAGAAGAAGGTCGACATGAGTCTACCCCGGCGTCTATGAATCCACTGCCTAAGATGGTTAGGCCATGGAGAGCGAATGGAAAACACCGCGCCAGCCGGGAAGAGTCTTCGACTCAGAACCAGTGGGTTAACGTAACAGTCGACGTACAAGCCCAAGTACAAGATGGCGCACACAAGTCGAGGGGGACCTCAGCCGGTTTGGCGTGCGAAACTGGAGAAAGCTGGTGAGCGGTCGGGCCGGTTGGAGAGGCATGTTGAGTGAGGCCCAGGTCTACCCCGGACTGTAGCGCCCTAAAAGGAAGAAGAAGAAGATGGAGAACTTCAACTAAAGGTAGTCGAATGGTTCATAAACGACTGTCCCGATTTGGGTGGAACTTGGTTTATAGACTGATTATGATCTGCATTAGGTCGTGGGGTTGTCAGCTGTTGCTGTGAAAGCACAGGTTTAGGTGGCTGAAAGCAATTAGCAGTCACACTTAGACTTGCCTGTCGGGGATCCTGCTCCATAAACCAGTTGGTGGTTGCCACAAGCCGGTAAAGACGTCTGCGTTGCTTGGTAATGCTAAGCTAAGGCTAGGTAAGGTTCTAAGAAAAAGCTAGCACAGCTTACTCGAGATGCTGTGCGAGCCGAGATGGTCTATAAGGGGTTGCTCCTCTCCGTCAGCAGAAGTCATTGGATGGAGGGCAGGCCGAATCTGAAGGCACTGACGCATGACTCAATGACAACACCGATGGGAGTTCTATGAGTGCTTAAGCTTGAGAACAGGACGTAATGGCTTCGTGTTTTCCCGTTTCTATTTCAAGAGTTAAGCGATGTTTTGCTGCAGCCAGGAGTTTAGGTGGCAGGTTTCCACCAGGAAGAAAGAGGCGAGCTTGACGAGTTGTGAAATTTAATTCTGCGGCGAACAAACGATGGCACGTTGCAGCTGTCAAGAACGTCGAGAATCAAAATGCCATAAAGTCCACCCAAAACTGGGTTAGAAACAAGCGGTAGTTCAGCAAGAGATTCAAATTAAAAGTGACTGCGTCCAGAGACTTGGCCGCTTCGTGGCTGTCAGAGCAAGACTCTCTTCGGAAGGCCCTTCTATCTGATAAAGCTGCCTTAATCCATGTTCTTTTCTGTTCGTGTCAGACGTGTTCGTGTTATGTGCGTGGCATGAGAATCTGTAAATCTAGCGTCAAAGTGCTCTCAACCTTAAAGTGAACGAAGCTTCGTTAAGTTTTACAAGAACTTTTCTTTCGTATGGACAACCTGATGGGGTCTTGTACTTCGAGTCAACGAAGAGCGTTCACTTTGGAGGCTCGGTCAGGTTGAAGAAGTTGCATTTCTTTCCATTTTTCCATTAATTTGATAAATACTCACTATCCCACCAAAAGCTTGCCTTCTTCTCAACCTCTAACCACCACCGCTTCCAGTCAATTAACTCTAAATGACAAACTCACGAAGAAAGCAACACTTGCCTTGCCTCGGGAAATTTCACGCTCACTTATCTCGCAGTAGCTTGAAGTGAAAACTGACAACCATCCACGATCCACTTGATTCGAGCGGAACGCATAAAATGAGCAACGCACCCTCGCCACCGGGCCATAACACCGAGCGCCAGGAGACAGAGCACCAGCACCACCCCTTTTCAAATTGCCCTCGCACTTGACACCGAGAGAGCATTACGAGATTTCGTAATTTTTAAACAACTCATCGGCGACGCATCGCACCCCTCTTCAATTATCCAGCATGTCGCGCGGAGAAGGGCTGAGCGGATAAAAGATGACTAATTGAGTGTTCACGGCCGGAGAAATCTGTGTTCGGGCATAGCACGGGGGAACAATAAAAGAGCGATGACATGCGTATACCTCGTTCGTCCTGATAGTCCTTGTTTACATCGTTGTTTATTTATTATGCGCCCAACCCCCTTGGGAGGGGGACTACCGGAGGGCGACTAGCGACGAGTGAATCGTATCGCTATTAAAAAATGATGTTATGACGTCGGGCGAGAGTGAAGGTGCGTGCTCGTCGCTGTGTGTCAGATGGTCAATGCGAGGCGAGAGATTATGGGCTGAGAGTGTTTGATTTATGGACGCACCCTTTCGCACTCGCAACACTCGGGGGCCGCTTCTGTTTGACGAGGATCGGCGTAATTGAATAATCATCTGGATGGAATTGCGAGCGAGAATTGGGAACATATTTTCATTGAATTTCAGCGGGCTCCCACCCCTGCTTAGACGTCATAATTGATTGTGTGCGCCCGGTGGGTGGTGGCAGGACCTGTTCCGTTCTTTCCTTATGATCGCAGATAAATGACAAAATTACTTGTCGGCGCGGCGGGGCGAAAACGAAAACAAACAAACAACTGTTCGCTCTCGTATTTTTAGGATGTATCTCGGCAATTACTCAAGCGCGCTATCTTCTCTCCAGAGCATGCGATGGATGGTGTGTGGGGGGAGTTGGAACTCGATCCATGTGCAAAGAAGACACCACGAAGAGCCTCTTGTGGAGAATACATTTTGTTTACTTTGTAGGAGAGAGAGAGAGAGTGAGATACAAAGTTGGTGTCTGTGTGGGTGGGTGGGAGGCGGCGGCAGTCAAGACAACTGGCTCCGATGGTCGGTCGGTGGGATGAAAAATTGAAAAGTATTTATTCGCAAAACGATGAGCAGCTTTGAGTGCGCAAAATGAATATAATTTTCGGGTAAGAGCCACATGATTCTTCAAGGCGAGCGATAAGACGCCGGGCACCGTGGTGAGGGGATCTTTTTGTGGGACTGTGTGCTTCGGTTAATAATGTGCTGTTGTTTGCATTCGCCGAGGGACATTATTTATGGGTTCTTGTTGTGGCACAGCAGACCGGGGGACGAGCGTGGGTGGGGAGCGGTGTCAAGTGGATGATTCGTGGGGCGGGTCGAGTGCATTCACAGGAGTTAACTGAATTTGGACGGGTTGAAGATTAGTGACTTCTGCGAAGACGTTTAACGTTTAAGGGGACAGATAGTCAGTTAGAGGTGGAGTGAGTGAAAAGCGAGATGTCTTAGTGCTCAAGGACAATAAACCGGCAGCTCATCGACTGAGGCGGGCTTCGAGGCAATCTTAGCTGTGCCTTTATCCAATTTGCCATAGCCTTAGACTTGGGATCTAACCAGAAAATATGTTTCAGCTTTTGAAGATTACTCATAAAAGGTGTATACTAAGCACTTGCCTTTACTTGAAGTTGAAATCACGTCTCTGAAATGATGAGAAAATACGACGCAACCAGAGCTAGAGTAAGCTAATGTACGGAGTCTCAGTTTGGTGGGCAGGACTAAACAAAGTTGTCAACTGCAACGCACTCAACTGCGTGCAAAGACTGGCTTCCATGGGTATCAGCGGGTCCACCTTCCTCTGCTGGACCCATTCGGCTGGTTCGAAGTCGCCATCGGTCTCTCAACCATTCACTTTAAATTCGCCTACTACCCCATCTACCCCTAGCCGTCTTCGAGAAGAAATCCCCTCCAGATCGGGTGTTTGACTTACAGACGACTCGACGATCCCCTAGGAACATATACAGACGGATCGAAGGGGTCTACTCTAGAGACTTCAATCTTGCCTTCTCCTTGAAGCTCCTCCAACCACTCATTCACTGTCCTGGCTCAAGAAGAATGTGATATCCAACTATTCCGACAGCCATGCCACAATTAAGTCCGTGGACAGAGCCATTTTCAACTCAAAAATCTTCCTTAATTGAAGGCTGTCTGAGAAAGCTGAGCATTTTAATACACACCTCGTGTGGGTGACGGGACTCCTTCACATACCGGGCAATTGCAGAGCCAATTAACTCGCTTCGCTAGGTGTGGTACGGGGTCTACCCTCTTACCAGGAGCAAGTCTAAGTCTATAGCCACAAATCACATTGCCGATCACTAGGTAACCGCACATCGAGGCCTTCCATGTCAACAACCTCAGCGGACTGAATGGCATCACTATTAGCCAGCTAAGCCGCTCTGTCACAAACTGTTGAATAATGACAGTTAACAGCGGGCACTGCACAAGTTTAGAAACACAAAATTGGTGCATTCATGCAGCCCAAGGATCCTGAAACTTAAAAAAAGTGTCCCAAGTCCCCGTCAAAGCCTTCTTTTTTGACGTAATTATCCATCAAATTGTCGATTCCCAGCCACTGTCACTGTCAACAAATACGAAACAGGAGCGCGCAAAAAAAAAACATCACACCAAAGAGAGATTAAAAAAAAAACACATCACCCCATAACCATCTGACCGACCATAAAATTTCAATTAATAAACTATGATCAATCATTTCCCGTCGAAATACACGCACGATCGATCGACAGCAGCGCGAACAAATGGATGTCAAATTCTGTCGAATGAAATTAGCACCATCCTCATTGGATTTCGCCGAAGTAGCGATTTGATCGTATTAACAAAGCCCTCTAATTAGACCGAACCACACTATTATCTGTCAAATGATCGAGTCCGAAAACGACAGCAGATCTATGCACGGAACTGCATGCTAATTGAGTTGTTCGTTTGCGAAAACGTCTCTCACTTGACTGGAGGCTGGAGTATTCGATTTTCGAATTTTCGAATTTAACCTTGAATTCAATGAATCACCATGACAGCTGTCACCGTTTCGAACAGGCGACAATTATCATTTTCAATTAATGTTTGTTTTCATCTCGGACAAAGAGAAAGCAAAGAACAAGCAGACAAAAACAAGCAAATCGAAGGACATCTCATGCGTCCTCCACTGACTGGCCGCTGGGACTCCAACAGAGTTGTCCGATCGACAGAGTTGACAGTTGACACACAAGGACAAGGACGCAGCCGAAGAAGAAGTGTGCAGTGGATGTGTCGCGTGGCAGGAGCTCACTTGCCATTAATGCAGTTTATGACCTTCATTCACCTCATGCGTTCGATCGCACTCGCACTTAAGGGTTCGCACGCACTTTGTGTGTGTGTCTGCATTCTGCTTTTTTGCCGGCATCCTATGTGTCCTATGGCTCGATCGTTTTTGGATGTGGACACATAATTTTTGTGTAATTGTCACTTCATGGGTGGCACCGGTTGCTTTGTCCGTGTCACACTGGAACTGTGCGATGACTTTGGATGACATTCGTCGAGGTCATCGTGACAGAAGTGAGGCGATTGGCCCCCGGCTGTCGTCCTAATGTCGTCGCGCTTAAATAATGTCGTTTTAATGCTGTAAAGCGTACGCGTGTCACTTTAATGGCTAATGTCTGTCATTATGGATGTGATCATGCGAAAGAAGAAAGGATTTGTAGTTTGCTTTGTTTCTTGTCGAAGACAAACCACTTACCACCCAGTTTGCGCAATCAATTGGCAGTCAATTCAGTGTGGGAAGTAACTGAGCGGGAAAAAGAAAGCGAACGAGAAGGAGAGACCGAGGCTGAGACAACAAACTGGCAAATGTTGTGATAATGAGTTGATGGGTGACAGAGTGACTTGCTAATTGAGATTAATTTAGGCGTTGGATGAGACGTTATTCACTAGAGTCGATTGTTCTGACTGCTTGCTGTTTGCCTCTTGCGAGTGATCTCAACCATGTTGTTAAATTCCGCTATGTGGGGTCTTTGAGATGAGGGTGGAAAAGACCAAGGCGATCACATCATTTTCAGACCAGCTTCATCTGCTTTTGGCCTTTCGCACGTCTGCTTACCACAGTGAATGTCTGATATCACTAGTCGGCATGGCTATAATCACTCTCTGGTTGTGGCATGTACGCATTCCATCTCTCCTTCATCCATGCCTGTTCTGCAGAAGTCGTTAGTAACGAAAGCCCAACTCTCTAACAAAGGAGGGCTCTGAAATAGAGGAACTGCAAGCCCTATGATCTACTACCCCAAACTGCTTACGGAAGAGACTAGATGATGAAGCAAACACGCCTGGATTCGGCCTACAAGTTGGTACAGGGCAGAGAGTCATCCTCACGTCCACCTTCACTAGGACTGGGAGTCTTGCCGACTGCCACGCACGTGCGCCACAGCGTCGTGTCGTAAACCGTACTGCAGGTACGCGTCCGCGATTCAAAATATTTCATAAGCTGGAGATTTATCGGCTTTTTCATGACCTTAGGAGTGCTATGGTTCAGAACGAGGTGGGTGACGAAGATTTGCCCTTTTTAGGGAAGAGCTGGACAAATGCTGTTTTCCATCTGCTCGGGAAGCGATCAAGAGTCGGATTGACGGAAAAGGGGACGCACTGGTTTTGCTGTTCTTGTGGCTGTACGAGTGCGAAAGTGGATGTGTCCCATGGTGATATCGACGCTCTCAAGTACACGTGGAAACCTTTTAGAATCTGTCAGTGTTGAGCTGGCTGCAAACTGTGCCGCAAGCCGATTGGCTTTGTCTAACGAGATGGGGAGAGAGTGGAATGCCATTGGAAAACGAGGTGGAATTCTTTCAACGATGGTCTCTAACAGGGTGCCGTAAATTCGCCGATCCTGTTCAACATTTACTTGAGGGATCTGATAAGTTCCCTTGCTCACGTAATTGTGTACGCCGTCGACATGATCGTGTACAGATCAAGCAAAAAGATCGAGGACATCACTACTCTCGTGAAGGGTGACTTCGATTCATTCATGAGAGATTTGCGATGAACTAACTTTCAGAAGTCGGAAACGATACGGTTCTGGGCGCCGTTGTATAAGGCCTCGGCGGATACGATAAAATAATTTGCGAAAGTTCTCAATTGTTACACGACACGGGCAACCACTGCCGCAAAGGACTGTAGTCTCTGGCTAGACCAGTATCTATATTTTAACAAACATGTAGATGCTGCTCTGGCCAGGGCCCGACTCGCTTTCGCCTTTACAAAGAGACTGTCTAACAACAGCCAACTCGATGCGAGGGTGAAGATGATTTGCTACATGGCCCTCATCCGGCCAATGCTCACCTATGGCTGTCCCGTGTGGTTCAAAGTGAGTACAAGCTTGATGGAAAGGATTCGGTTGTTCGAGAGCGTTTGTCTTAGGGCATGCCTTCGCCTTTATCGAACTCCAGTCCCAGTACAGAAAATTCTATTCCAATGGAATACAACAGGGCGAACCTGATACGAGTGGACAATTTCCCAGTGAAGTAGATTGGAGGTCATACTGCCAGAACTCGGTCAATAACTTGATCTCGGGGGTATACTACCCCAATCCTCAATACCACGAGAGGGTGGTACGTCACAACGGTTTCGTCCCCCCAGAATCTAGATAAGCACGGTCTGATAGAAGACGTAAATGCGGTGCCAGATCAACAATGTATGGGTGACTCAACCAGGACTGTTCCGTCGCACAACGAGCTGAGGAGGGTCTCCCACGGTTCAGTATGGCGATATCCAGGCGGTATATTCGGGATGTTGGTATACAGTACCAAAAGTTCTGGTGGTTGGGAAGCGAGGAAACTCCATCGTCGAATTCCTTAGACCTCGATTAAAAAGGGTAGTTCAGAACCCCGGAAGGGGAGCAGTCGGTTGTCGCGTTGCAGTGGAATGAATGTACATCTATCTATCAGCTGTAACCTATGGCCGACGTACTTAGCGTATCTTGGTGTCTAAGGTAGAATAAGTTGTAAATACAAAAAAAAATTCAAAAATATAAATATATATATAAATAAATTTAAAAAAAATTTATATATGGACACATGACGATACATATATACATTATGTATATTAAGGGTCCATGCATATACACATGCGTACACCCATGTATGCATAGCTTAGTGTCAGTTAGTTCAGAGTTGGGCGTAATCTGATTACTTTTTGTAATGATTACAATTGTAATGAGATTATAAAATGAACGCAATGAAAGAGAAATATTATAAAAATGTGTTTTGTTGTTTATTGTACTGTTGTTGTTAGTTATAGCAAACGACGTCCTACACGCACAATCTTATTCACGCGCTCGCCCAGCGGATGTAATGTGAAGATCATCGAATGCTGGGTAGACGCATCGCTTGTATTTTTGGCAGGGCATGCACAAACCTGAACGAACCAGCGTGGAAATAAAGCAACCTTGATCCACCAGAGCGAGCTTGGATTTTAAGTGAATAAATATTGTGCAGTCAGTTGTCAACGGGAGCGTGATAAAACCTTTTTTTATTTTTAATCAAAACCAACCCAGTGGGCACAGAGGTTCTGTACGGTTGGATATTTTTGACGACGATTGTTAACTTTGTTCATGTTTATTTTTACAGTTTAGTTATACAGTTCTAATAATAATAATAAAAAAGTTTGGCTTACGATGTGCTGCTTCTCAAACACTTCATCCGAGAGACTACGCGACTTTGGGGAATTGGTCATAGTAGCATATGAAGAAAGTCTTTCAACTGAGACTTACTGGCAATAGGCGGGCACCCTAGGCAGGTCGACTGAATTTTCCAGAGGCCGTGATGGCAGCCTCATGGGCATAGGCAATGCTCTTGCCCCGTTCGGGTCCCCGGTTAGAATCCCAGTGAAAACTAGCTTTCAAATCGGGTCCAGTCACCATTTGTCATTGCGATCAAATTAACGGTACTATCACCGACCAGTGGTAGTGGTGGTGTCTGTGGGTATCACAATGAACCGACATGGTCGATGAGTGCGCCTGAATTCACAAGCAGCCCCTTCTCTAGCCCACCTACCTTCCATTGAGATCTCCACTGGACACGCAGGCGTACGCATGTTCTTGCATGTGGTTACGTCGATCTCAAGGTTCTTGATGCAAAGCAATCGATAGTGTTCCCGGCCGCAGGGATATAAGCTGCCCCCTTCCCTATCCCGCCGCTTGTCCTTTCCAGTGTCAGTAGAAATTCATTCACCACCGTCCTCTAAATACTGCCAGCCATTCTATGTGAATCAGAAATCTGAACGAAAAGATACCAGAATCTTCAGCTCACTCCGACTGCGTCGAGTTCTGACGGTTTGGAGCCGGAATGGAAATGCGATCTTCTGATCCGACTGTACTGGCCCGGCAAACAACAATCATTTAGGGATACTAGCCAATCTATCCCATTCCAGCCGTATGACCCAAGAAAATGAAGCAGCTGTGAACCACCACAACGAGGCCAATTCTGAGTCACCATTCAAACAAGACCCGAAGCATCTCCAACACGACAACAAATTAACTACACACACTCCGCCCACGCAGATGCATTTTAGGCTCAATATTTCCAATAAACACATTTATCAATTCCCATTGTTCCCGAAGCGGCATGGAAGGCAAGTCGAACAAGCACGTAAACTCGCTTAATTAGTCAGATTGAAAATTCGTTAGCGTAAAAATCAAATCGCTGTCGGATTATCAGTGGAAACGAGTGGTCCCATTGTAAAAATAAAAATTATTTTTTATTGCATTATGAAAATGCGTACAAACAGTCGACCCCTTATAAACGAAAAGGAAAAGGGTCAACACCGTTTTCCCCGGAATCAATCTCAACGCGAATGAAATAATTATTTTATTACTCATCGTTTATTGTTTATTCGAATCGGATACAACAACAAATTGGGAAATTTGTGTACACTCTCTGATCGACTCGTACGGTTGCGCGGAGGCGGACTTCCAAAGGACAGATGGATGATATATAACATGTAGCTATATGGTCAAAATTGAATTTAAAAAAGGATTAAGTTATTATTATTTTTTATTACAAAGGCGGCTTGTAATATGCCTAAATTTAAGTGTAAAGCGTGTTCAGAGGGTCAGATTGCCCTAATTTAAAATTGAAAGTGCTTACAGCGATGGACCTGCATGGACCTAGACAAGGCGACTCATGTGACGTTTTGAATATTATTCTCGAGAAGATCCTGCAAAGCTCATTCGCCAACACAAAAAGCACGTTTTTTCAAAAGTCCGTACAATTGCTGACATCGACCTGACTGATCGAACGCAGCGAGCTATTTGCTGGCATAAAAACGGAGGTGGACAAAATGAGTTTAGCGGTAAACGAGGGCAAAAACGAAGTATATGCTGTCATCGAGGAAGGGCGCACAACAACAGCGACTCGGCCAGAAGGTCACCATATGCAGCTGTAACTTCGAGATAGTGAAGGACTTGGCTTTGAAAGACTTCGAATCACTCTGATTTTTGGGCTCAAAAGAAAATTGAGTAATAGAGCCTTCTCTCTGAAGGCGTAGCTGTCTCTGTATAAGACCTTCATCATCCCCATCCTCCTCTGCGGCGCAGAGGCATGGACTATACCCAAAGCGGATCAAGCTTTCGAGAAGAAGGTTCAAACAGGAACTGCATGGACTATACCTGTGTCTACCCAGGTGTCTATGGATGCAACGTCTAAGATCGCTAGGCCAAGTAGAGCGTAAGGACAACTAGGCCTCGGCCTGGTAGTAGGGTGTCTACAAATGCATATATTGCGCATCATAGCGCAAAGAGTGTTTGTTGACACTCTAGTTTTCCATATCGCGCCCCATAGCGCAAAGATTTTCTGGTGCAACACAAAAAGCGCAAGATGGAGGTTTCATCAGTCCAAAGACGTACCGATAATGGACACGAGCAAACGATTGTGGACAACTTAGGCAATGGAGCAACGGAATGACACACTGTGACCAAAATAACCACTTCGTTTAGTTTCGTTAAGTTGCGTTGAGTTTCGTTCACTTTTGTTTACATAAGGTTATAATGTTTGTAGGTTCAGAAGCAATCATGAACAGTTTATTTTTTTAGGATTCTGGCTACTTTTCGGTCACTCCTGGCATAAGCGTACCTATCCACGTCCATTATTGGTTGGCCGTTCACCTCTTAATGAAGCAACATCAGCAATTCGTATGCTTTTCGTTTCAATTCTCTCCGATTTGAAGTGAGAGTCAGAATTTCACTTTCCATTTCCCGGATGTCTAGTTTCGCCAGGCATACGAATAAGTCTAAAGACGCACCGCTAATGGACACGAGGGAAATGATAATGGACAACTTAGGCAATGGAGCAATGGAATGACACACTGTGACCAAAATAACCACTTCGTTTAGTTTCGTTAAGTTTCGTTGAGTTTCGTTAACTTTTGTTTACATAAGATTATAATGTTTGAAGGTTCAGAAGCAATCATGAGCAGTTTTCTTTTAGGATTCTGGCTACTTTTCAGTCACTACTGGCATAAGCGTACCTATCCACGTCCATTATTGGTTGGCCGCTCACCTCTTAATGAAGCAACATCAGCAATTCAATCTTCCCAACTCGAAATGAGACTTTGGTTCCCCTTGACTCTGACTTTCCATTTCCCGGACGTCTAGTTTCGGTAGTCGGTTTTCTACCGTTCTTGTCGAAAACTAGCTAAACTCCGTTCTAATATTTTTTCCGAAAAGCACAAGTCTCACCTAAATGCACAAAGTAATGAAAAATATGCCTTATGCAGCGCATATCACACGACGGAAAAAAGCAATCAGACACACACTTTCGTTCGTTTTGTCAGCAATAAAAGGGAGGACACAAAGGAAACGCCCCCAAAAATGCCGCAGGTATCCACTAACACCTAGTGAATTTCCAAATAATCTATTATCGATGCTCGAAAGTAAAACGCTCGTTAGATTCTCGTTGAAACGCCCAAGGTTGTGTCAGACGTTATTTTAACAACACAACATGCTTCATTCATTACGACTGACATTGTAAAAACCATCAGATCTATGATGGATTTCGTTTTATAACACTTTCCACTGCAGACTGCACTTGAAGTCAGGTAACTCGGATTCCAAATCCAACTTCCCGCGAATACGCGAGAAAACTCACATTTTCAAGTCAGCTTTGAGTTAATAACGCACAGGATTTCAAGGATTATGTACAGACTCTCGGCGTTTGCATGTTTGTCGGAATGTAAATCACCAACGGCCAGCCTCTGTCGTAAACCGATGAATAGCCGTGCATGATGACATTTAAAACACATCCACACTGCTCACAGGTACGCAGCGGCGGATGTGCACTCGGTTGCGAAAAGATCAATCATTTAGTCAACGCATAATTCATAAACGAAACGAAATTGAAGTTTATGCTCGTGACGGAGCAGGGGTTTTTTTTTTGCTCAAATCGCTTAATTGCCAGTTGTACGGTTGCAATAAAGTCGATTCCAGGTAAGCGCAAGCATCGTAAAACGAATATTCGGAGATGGACAGGATTAAACGATTAAAGCCGCGTTCGCCGGGTGTGCGTGTGAAGTTTGGAAGTGTAACTCCAAGTCAAATCGAAACGAACCTGGCCACCACGAGTGGAAGAGAGAGAGAAAGCAGTTTGTTTATGATTTTTGACACTTTTATTAAATTTTCTCCTTTGCATTGCTTTGTTTCTTAAATAACTCACATAAAGTAGTCTTAAACTTAAATAAATATTTATGTACAATCGATATTCAAAAGCTATGTACAATCATGTAGTTTTTGTTTCGAGTATTAATTAATCCTAAGGAGCTGCCCCTGGCCGCCGGGACTTTTAGCACCATTATTGCACTTCAAACATTTTCAAACCAAACTAAGTACGAGCGAATATTTACAAATAAATTAGAGACGAAAAGAACGGATTAAGAACTAGAACACTAAAATGAACTAATAGAGAGAGAGAGAGTGATTGCGTCGAGCTTAGGCTTCGGTCTTGTAGGGCTTGAAGAGCTTCGGTTTCGCGGACTCGGCGACGAGGGTTTGCGGCGGCGATACTGGAGGCTGGAGAGCGGGCATCAGGAGTCCCTGGGGCGGCGAGCAGGTGAGAGTCTCTTGCGGCAGGCGGATGGGTGTGATTGGGGGCATCTGGCTGATGTATTGCTGACGGATGGGCGATAGGCTGCGGTCGAAGACCTTGGTGTGATCGGATCCGGTGGGGCTCAGCGAGAGTGTGGAGTGCGGCGACGATGAGGACTGCATCTCGTGCGGTGGTGTGTGCTGCTTGGGGATGGACAGCGGAGAGTATCCCTGGGGCAGCATGGTTTGGTAGGCGAGTGCTGGGACTGATGGCGGCATTTGCATGGTTGGCACTCGCTGGGTCATGTGATACGGGTGGTAGCGGTAGTTCGGGTACGAGGATGAGGCTGCTAGTTGAGGTGGCATTCCTGGGGCTAGCATCGGTGCTGGTGGGTAGGCGGCGTATGGCATGGAAACACTGTTGGCGGCTGCTTGCAGGATACTGGCGGCGAATGCTGGATCGGAGTAAACTGCTGCGTAGGGCCATGCGACGGCGATGCGCTGACGCTTGTCCTTCATGCGACGGTTCTGGAACCACACTTTGATCGTCGACTCGGGGAGATTAAGCTGAGCGGCGAGCTCGCAACGGCGCGGACGGGACACGTAGTTTTCCTTGTAGAACTCCTTCTCCAAACGGGCCAGCTGATCCCTGGTGAATGCAGTTCGGTAGCGACGAACTGACGGATCCGCCGGAATCTGATTGTTGCTTGACAGCGTTGGTTCGGGACTTGAGCAATCTGCAAAATATAAATAAGAGGGAATTGATTAGGAAAATCCTTTCAAATCTGTGCAAGCGATGCCACATGAAGTGTGGATGTGAAGGTGTGTGATTGCCGATTGACGGACTTCACGTTTTGACACTTACCGTTGGGAGATGGCGGAGGTGTTTGAGGTTTGGTGTACTGCGCAAGGAGATCGACTACTCCCGGCTTCTGCTCGACGGCGTGATGATGTTGCTCCATGGTGTAGTTTCTGTATCCTTGCATATTTGCGATGTGATGTGGCTTTCAGCGACGGGGTAGTAACACTTTAATCCGGTGTGAAACGGTTTCGAAAACGAAGTGGAAAAACCGACGGCGATGATGAAAATCAATTTCTGCTTTCTATTTTCAACGTGCTACGCTCAGCGTTCAACGACAAACTGCGGCGAAGAAGAATTGAGAGAGAGATTTGAAGACGATGTTACTCGTTTCGATGCTTGAGTTCGAATGTGATTATCACTTCAACCCCCGCACCCTTATATACGGGAATCCAGCACCGAGGGTGTGGCATACACCAGCCGGCAATGGCTGCCTTTCCTTAGCGACCAATGGAAGCCCTCTTCGAATGCCGTGCACAATGTGCGGCTGAGAGTGTGTGCGTTGGGAACAATAGCTGAGAGAGGCACACCACACGAATACATCCACGCTGCGGTCTTTGCAGACACCAGCTGCCGGTGGTGCGAGCGAGCTGGCAACAGCATCGGCCATCCTCTTCCGACTCATTGACGGATGCTGGGACTCGTCTCGGAGCGATTATTGAGATATTTCGGCATTTTATGTGCCAGAAAATTTCGTATTCATTGCAATGAACGAGTGCCCTGTTTCGCTTGCCCACAAGCGGTCCGCCGCCCGGGTGCGAGCGAGACGGGCGATGCGATTTAATAATTGGATTTTATCTGTTCCATCAAGCTGCTTCTTTGTTGTTATTATATAGCGGCTTCCAGCTCTCATCCCTTGGGCTCGCCGCTGGCTTCTTTATTCGGTTTCATCGAGTTTTTCTGTGCGTTTTTCGTTTTGCCCTGTTTTTCGTATGTATCCTCGGCTAATAATTCGGGTGGAGGCATCGCTGTTGGGGACGGAGTACGGCGCAGGGTGGCTTTCATTTTGCGTTTATTAGCGGGCGCTGGTGATGCGCTCCCCCGGGGGAGCGAACGAGAGACAGAGCGCGCGCTAGCGAGCGAGCGAGTGGGGTACAGCGGAGGAGCCATCCCTGTCGGATCGGTGTCTTTTATTGCTGGTGGTGTTGATGCTCGGTGATGGTGGTGCCAATTACGCTCGTTATTATACGTTCACTATAATATGGAGAGAATTTATAAACGCTCTGCTTTGCTTCGCTCTGTGTGGGTGTATGAGGTCGGCTTAGGTTTCCCCGGAGGGGGGCAGGGGCTGGGGGAGCATTAATGGTTGTTCGGGTTGAATTGGGGCGAGGGTGGTGCAAAACCCAGTGTGCTTATGGATCAAAGCGTACTTTTCGTGTACTCCACTAATTTTCCGACTCGCTAAATGGTCGTTTTCGTGTTTTATTAAAAATGTTTCTCTCTCTCCGGAACCACTCCGGCGCTGGGCTTCCATTCCCTGTCGGTGGGTAGGTATTAACGTGTTCCTCATTGCATGGTGATTAAAACTGGGAATTCGAGTTCTGCTGGTGTTCATTATTGGACATAAATGCCTTGAACTCGGCAGTAAGGGTTGAACTCAACGTTTCCGTTTTTTTTTTACTTTTGCTTCTCTGTGTACACTGCTGGATGGAATTGGGAGGTGGGCTGGTTCAGGTATTAATTAAATTAATTTAGCTGCCTTGGGTGGTTTACGGGGTAGTTCTGCAAGTTCATTGCTTTGATATTCATACCTAGAGGCGAAGTGTAGGTAATCATTGGAGCCGGTGTATGCCTGGCAATGTGTCTGTGTGTGGATGTGCCGGAATGGAAAATCGATTCGACGATAAATGGCGAATTCAGCAGAATTTTGGTTGTTTATTACGTATTTTGAATGGATTCAAGTGATGTTCGAGTTGGATAAATACGATTCATTGAAGCTGAATTTATGCTGAATGTCCAAATTTTTCTTTCATGAATCTTATGTTCACTGAAGGCAGTTGATGGTGGGGAGCTTAGATCGGGTATTTTCATAGTTGTATGAATGGGACAGTTATATGAAAAGGAACGTATTTTTCGATTGCTGAGAGATGAGTTGATACGCCAAACATTTGTATTCAAATAGCTGTGACACGATGTTAAACAAAATCGTTGTGATTTGCAATTCAGCAGAAAGACCAGTGTTTCCATGACACAATCACTTGATTTTACCGCTGATCATGGATGAGAAATATCATTTCCTCGAGCTGAATTTGTGCTGAATGGTTAGCATTGTCGAAATTCAATCAAAATCCTAATTACTTATTCAAGGCAACTCGTTAGGGGACTCCGAATTACGTTTATTGTTATTGCTTCATAAAAAACACATTATCAGCTATTACCTGATCTGTAATTAGGGTTGACAAATGCTGGAATACTCCAAAACTCCGTCGCAGTAAACTGCATTATCGGTATCGTACATATGACTAGCGGTTTCATGAGAAGCGAGGTTTAGAGGATTGGGCTTTCCAAATAGAAACAAAATTAATTTTAAACTGCGGCAATGCAGTAAGGAAGGAACTAGATTGCATGCAAAATCACGTATTTGTTCGTGTTAACAGAGAACTTGTGGAGTCTTTGAAATGTTTCAGAGAGCACTGTTGCAATTATGTGGCTGATCATTTTACTGGAGAAACGCTGTCATTGGTGAACTTGGTTTCATTTTGATCACAGTTGAGTCTTAAGGTCCATAATGAACGCAAGGTGACAATGCCAACAATTGGGCGATTACACAGTAGTTCTCAAGCGGCATTTATAGACACCTTGAAGCTTGAAGCTTTGCCTTCGGTCCTCAATTATGGTCAGCCCTTCAGCCAGCTCGTGATAAGCACTTGTGCCCAATTTGTCCAAGGTTTATTTTTAGAAAAATATGAAATAGACGATGTTTTGCAAATGCTTGAATCAAGTAGACGTCTTGCACTGAGTCCAACGATGTAGGTCAGAGCATGGATAAAGTTTGGTTTGAAGGTGGAAAGTTAATGCCGTTGTCGTACGCACTAGTTTGTGCATGGTGTGACTCTACCGCAGCTCACGAGGTCACGGCTGGGTTGCTCGTAGTTCCTTGGGCTGCCGAGCGGGACAGACGGGCCACCAGACGCTCGCATACTGCCACCATTCAGACCTAGCTCCAAATGGGGCCCTGGCACACCAGGGTAGGCAATATCCGAGGACAATCATGCCCCCACCAGAACAAGGCAACGTTTATAAAAGTAATCTCTTGACTCTAGGCAGCGGTTGTGACACATCCAGGGGTCAGATGGAAGCATGAATTTGTTGAAACTTTGGCCAAGGCCTGAGAGTAGTCTCGCAATGCAAATAAAGAGCAGCGACTTCTGTGTGTCGACTGTAGGATCCCCCGGTCCATCTTTTTCTTAAAATCTGACCCGAGTGTCTTTTCCTATTTGATTGCCCTTAACGTATCAGCGTCGGGTCCCTTTTCAAGTGAACCGAGAACTTCGAGTTCGTCGCGAAAGCATGTGACTAGATCGAACCTGATTTCTATTCGCGACATTTCTTGATCGTCACAGCTACGGTCGCAGCACTGTTGTTCGGCTAGAGGAGTTGTCCGTACAAGGAGCCTCCACTGTATCAGCTCGTGGTACAGCTACAGTCGCAGCACTTTTGCTCGGCTAGGGGAGTTGTCCGCAAAAGGAGCCTCCACTGTATCAGCTCGTTTTACAGCTAGACTCGCAGCACTTTTGCTCGGCTAGGGGAGTTGTCCGCAAAAGGAGCCTCCACTGTATCAGCTCGTGGTACAGCTACACTCGCAGCACTTTTGCTCGGCTAGGGGAGTTGTCCGTACAAGGAGCCTCCACTGTATCAGCTCGTGGTACAGCTACACTCGCAGCACTTTTGCTCGGCTAGGGGAGTTGTCCGCAAAAGGAGCCTCCACTGTATCAGCTCGTGGTACAGCTACACTCGCAGCACTTTTGCTCGGCTAGGGGAGTTGTCCGTACAAGGAGCTTGAGTTCGTGGTATTGCCAACATTGATATCATTCTGACATCTTTTTCGACCTCCGCGTATGAGGAAGAGGCATGGAGAGACCAGGAGGTCTGACTGAGGAGACAAAAGCATTCGACGGTCATATTTATTCGAGAGTTAATTTGTAAACCAACTCAGTCACTCAGCCCTGACAGCGAAGTACCAATTAAAGTGCCCTTGATTGGTCTTTGATTCATCGATAGTTTGCACGATAGTTTGTACACACTTGCATGGCCAGAGTTGCTGGAGATTGGATGAGACTGTCAGGGTTCACATGGCGTGCTGCGGTCTATTGGTACCAGGAGTCTCAGTGGGCAGGTGCAGCGTCTACGGTGTTGAGGTTGGACTTACATTTTGAATGATTTTTAGTTGACACGTAAGATGCCTTCTACAATCTTTGATCTTTCTTCTTTGTGTTACATTTATAGAGACTGACGTTGTGTTCATTTAACGCGGGATTTCAAGGGAATCGGCCCTGATTTGGACCGAGGACAGTAGGTTGGCCAATTTTCGTGTCTTATCACTTTTGTGTTCAACATGCGATGAAGTTCGCCGATTGAAGTTAGCAAATAAAGCAAAAACTGGGACAAGGGCAAATACAGCGCCAGTGGTTACTATCAAACCTAGGCCCAGGTCCAAGTTTACCGGCAACTTTAATCTGTTGTTGGTAGAATGAGAAATATTACCTCTGGAGTAGTGCTCATTGCACCGGTGAGTCGATGCGTAGCAAGTCTTTGTATTCTCATCGGTTTCAGCACCGCATTTTGCTGAAGATCCACATCCGTTCGAGAATTAGACGCAAAGACTGACATAGACGATACAAGGTCTTCACTGGAAATGAGGGAAAGAGGAGCTTTTCAGAAGGGAAATCATTCACGTGGAACGACTTCATTTCAAAGGTAGACTGCAATCATATGTCGTCTGTGTAGGGACGTCTATTTTGAGCTTCAGCATGAAACCCGAGGAGTTGAGCCCCTCATCCGCGTGGAAAGACTTCATTTCAAAGGAAGACTGCAAGCATATGCCGTCTGTGTAGGGACGTCTATTTTGAGCTTCAGCATGAAACTCCGAGGACTTGAGAACCTTGTCCCTAGTGAGAACCAATTGCAACTTTTTGCCTTGATTGTTCGACAATATCATCGTGAAATGGAGGACAATTTCGCACCACCACACACCACGCACCACGTGCAAGTATGACGTTCCACTTCAGACTTTTTGCGAGACGATGAGCCTACCGAGCTTCAAGACATTTATTATGTCTCGCCACACTATGGTAAGTCTGTTCGTCTTTCAACATTGAACTCGGAGTGCCTCAAAAATGGCAGTAATCTCGGTTTGAGCGACCATTGTTGCAGTGACACATGGTCTGTAGGGAACGCTTCAACTTCTCCTGATTGAATGCCCTTGAAGTGGAAGAGCTCTGTTCTACAACTAGACGGCTACGATACTTGTCAGAGCTCTAGTTTACAACAATGCGCGGTAGAATCTATTTATTGAAAAGATAGACTGGCTCATCGAATCAAGAAGAAGGAAGTGACTTAAATGCTTGCTTGAACTAAGGAATAGGAGACCACTTTTTACACACTTGTGAAGAATCTTCAATGACGTCTATTTTCTGCGGAGATACGTGAAGTTGGTAGTCTGTGATGATACACAAGAGACCTTAGAACAGCAGGAAGCGAGTGTTGGGTTGATCTCTGGCCGAAGGCAGTGGCTGGCGAGATGACGAGGTTGAATTTATTCAGATTGTGATTCGCCGCAGCTGCTGACGGATCCCAGAAGCCATGAATACAGTGGTTATGCGCCATGTTTTTTCTTTCATTTCGAAGTCCTACACGAACGGTAGAGTTTAACTCTCTCCCTTCGAACGCTCTGAGATCCAACGACTTGACTGAAGTTGAGACTAAAAAATTTACAAGTCAAGCACAATGCAATTGCATTTGCTGGTCGAGAGACATAGTTCAAGACTAAGGCTAACTTAGAGCGCCTGAGTAGGAGCACTGAGCCGGAAATGAATCAAATTGACTAGGCTGACCAAATACAATGACAAGACCGTGGCTTTTCGAAGAACACCTTACGTCGACAGCATCGGTTTGAAGGCGACCAACTCACCCCAGCTAGGTCCATTGTGCCCAACCCTCTGACTCTCATCTCTCTGGCAGACTGTGGATCACGGCGAATACCAAAAATCATTTGCATTTGCTCCACACACTGAGAGATGCACAAATCCTGTCTTTAATGAGACGTCCATTCTCTTCGGTGCAATTCACCGAAATCGCTGGGATTCTCAGCAAACGGCCATTCACTTCCAACTCCCTCTCGGTTCACTTGTGTGAAATTGTCATCTCATGGTCAGTGCGAAGGAATGCCATTGAGCGTCACAGACGGACGGTTACATCCTTTTGCCGAATGTCACCACTATTGCACTATTTATTACGTTCATTCTTGCAACAATGCCAAAAGCAAACATTCGTAACTCGGTTCAGTAATTCGCCAATATGCTGCAATAAACCGGACCGTCCACAACGATGTACAGCTCACATTGTGGACTAATTATTGAGGCCATTTGGTAAGGGGAAAGACCTCGCCATAACTGGCCGCTAATCCGTTTGGTCCTAGTGTCACAGCACCGACCCTTCCCCCGCCGGAACAATGCACACAAAATGTTTGTTTGTCCCATTGTGCGACACTAGAGAGTGAATGGCATTTTGTTTGCTTAAGGTTACCGAAAACCAGGTCACTCCGCTCAATCGATTTGCCAGAGACCGAGTTACCAGAGCGAAGGTATGCAGTACTGTATGCAAAGAGTTCGATCCAGTTAAGGAGAAAACCGTGCACGACGATCGTAAATTATCCTCTTTCCCGTTCATTTAAATTAGACTACACTTTGCATAAAGCAACAAATGCCAATGGGACCGAGCAAGCAGTCGGAAAGAGCTAGCGACACCGAGGATTGAAGGCGAAAGTAAAGGAGTCCGAATTGAAATAAGCAGTTCGTGAGAAAAATTATCCTTCCGGGTATGCGATGGAGCGACAGCGAGACAGCGAGACAGTGAGAGTGATGGTATATTGCTTTATGGCCCACGGTGATGACTTATTAGTGAAGATAATGTTCCAAGATGTGAACCCCTACAACAAAGGGGTGTGCAATATTAAAATGAAATGTCCTTGGGCCACTCAGGCAAGGCAACGCGGAGCAGGAGTCCACGTGAAAGCAAGAGTTCACATGCAAAGTGACGTCAATTAGTGAGTTAGTCCTCAAGAAACCCTATGCAACAATACGCAGTCGAGCCTTATCCTGAAATCGCTGTGAAAACAAAAGCCACACAAACTGGAACATCCAGGTCACATCCATCACACAGTGGCTTCTATCTCTCTCTCGTCTGTCATCGCCACCGCCATCGTCATCGCCACCATCACTTGACGTGTCCTTCTGTCTGTCCTGCGACACAATGAGACACCCAATTATTTTTTGTGGATTTTTTTGGTAATGACTTGTTTGCTTTTTTTAAGGTGTCCCTGTCCACTGACCTAGTTTAAAAAACTCCAATAAAAAGATAATTAGAGCATAAAAAAAAGACTCAGGCTCAGACACTAGGCCGTGTTTCACCTCGGTGTTCGGAGGACAATGTCGACGGATGCCTGTGCACTGATCGTGTGTTTTACGATCCCGGCCGCCACCTTCTGGGAAGACGGTGAAGACAGAAGACAGTTGCTCTAGAAAGAAAATCGACGAGAATACGTCGCCTCTAAAAATCCCTGTAAAAACGTTACAATTAAAAAAATTATTAGAGACCCTAATAAAACGCGCGCACAACAATGCCACCGAAAAACTGAAGATGTCCTCGGTCCAAGGACCTCTTGTGTCTCTTGTGCTGTTGTGCTCTTGTTTGTTAAAAAATGCTCTAGTTGCATAATTTCGCTCATTGTGCGCCGTGTCACGGTGAATGCCGAGGATCAGGATGTTTTTCGATATTTATGACACCCCGGATTGGGTATGATTTTTGCGGAAATCGATGAGGACAAGGAAAAAAATGAGAGCAATTTTTCGGTGACCAAAAACGAGGACCCAGCACTGACGGATGGTTTTTTTTTTGTTTTATTTTTGCTTGCTGGCACAGCAGTTGGTCGTGTCCAGGAAGAGGTCATAAAGCGATTCGCAAAACGCTGCGCAACAAAAACCAGAGAGAAAAAAATACATATATGAAAAACAAAAGCGGAAAATATAGCTGCGCATTGTGTCGTCGACGAGAAATTTCCCTACTCCTCCAAGGACACTGCAATGGCTTCCATCCCGCTCGACTCATAATTTGATTACGCAAGTTCTCGGCACTCGGTGACTCAACATCCTCGACTGCAATTATCGCTGATAATCCTTTAGAATTGACTCCCGTAAATCAGCGAACATAGCTGGTGGTGGTTGGCTGTAAAACCGTCTTGGCTGCTTCCCGGAAAGTCGATCCCTTAACTGATTTCCCAGCGAAATTGCATAATGGGTTAACGGCAAGAGTTATAAAAAACCGATTGCAAAATTCACGTAACATCCTTGCCAAGCAAAACGCAGACAAAACTCCGTCCCGGTACCGGCCGTTGTTCGGTCTTGGGCTCTTAGCTAGAATCCAACAATGGACCGATCCTCTGCACCCTTCCATTGTTTCCAAAGAGTTACGTCTTTGCAGAACCACTCGGCATTACGTAAGCCTTTCTAGCCTGCTGCATTGCAAAAAGGATGCGCAGGAAAATTCGCAAACTCACTCAGGTAGGCACCCTTTCCCTTTTCTCTAGCTTCCTGCTTGCCTTGCAAAACTCTGCCGCTTACAACTCGTTTATTGCAATCCTTTATTGCCGTCGTAAAGAGTTGCCAATGAGTTCCTTAATTTTCCGCCAGCGCGACCTTGCGAATAAGGCATTCTGTCTGCCGCGCTGCTGATGCGATTGATCAACGCTCATAATCGGTTGACTAAACCAAGGGTTCACTCCTTTCGCCCGTCATTCACGACTGTTCCACACTGCTGATGACATCGATTATGACCTAATGTGTCATCATGTGTCTCTCTCTCTGTCTCACAGATCGATCAAGAGCAATTCTTGCCTTGGCCATCGCTTGATGTTGGCCGTAAGCAAATGAAATATTTGCAATTAACAGCGTTGACTTAATGGGCGTGGAAGGAGTGCGATTCGCGTTATTTTCAAGGGCTGAGTGTGCGTTTGATTGTGCTGCGTGTGGTGCGGAATTGCTAGATGTCTTAAGTTTCTGATGACAAATGTGTCAACTGGCATCAGATTATCGGCCAAATTCATCGTCGTTGCTGAAGTTTGGCTTGATTGAGGGCCCCATTAACTGATTTTGAGGCGGTGTAGTTCGGCAATGAACTTCTTTTTGTGGCTTCAAAGGTTACTTTGTTGAATGGGCTGATAAATCGTCATCCATTTCGGGGTCAGGAAATGACATCCACGTCAACCTGATCTGTCATCTGAGGCTGCATATTTTTAGCTTAAAACATGACGCCTTGCAATACAGATCGTTGAAAAATCATGTGAGAACTGACTGCAAAGAATGTTGTTCTGTTGTAGCTACGATTCGCGGATGTCTAGCAGATTATAGTCGTCGTTATCATTCAACTGCAACAAGTTCGAAGAAAATGGCTCTGTTACAGGTGACTTAAGGCCCACCCACAGTCTACAGAAACTACAGCTGTCGTCAGTGAAAGTGTTAGGTCGACAGGTAGGGAGTCTGCTAGTGGACTTAGACCATGTTGGCCCATTGGACCCAGGCAGTCCCAGTTGACCCACTGGTCAACCACTCCAGTGATAGTGCCGGTCCCAACGGCAAATGGTGACTGGACCAGATTTGAAACCCAGTTAAAAACGTACTCACTTGTCATTCACTGGGATTCGAACCGGGGACGCCACTAATCACACTTCACCAACTGCGTCATCGTCCAGTGAAAGTGTTAAACGAGATCTAAATCAATCTTCCAATTTCCATCTACACTCTTGTAAAGTAGAACTCACTTAAGATTCAACGCCAGCATACGACGCAAAGCGAAGAGCATACGTCGATTGGGCTGCTTTTGGGTGACCCGTTTGAACGCAACGTTTTCTTCAGCCATGAAGCGGCTCTAGCTGGTACTAGATGGATACGTTAACAAACAAAAGAGTCACATACGAGGATGTGGGAATCCCGATGTGAATGTGGACAGTCCACATTCAGTAATTTGGTTTGGTCGTGTCATTGGTGTACACTTCTTTCCGTCACCGTGAATTCCCATCTTTGACTGAATTGATTACGCCACAAATCATGCATATTGACAAGGAAGACCGGCTTGTGGTCTCAACAAGAGGATGCCATATTTTACACAACACAAGCCATTCCTGGACGAGTCATTTTAAGTTTTAGTGATTAAACTGGCAGCCAATGTTGTGTGATTTGTCGCCGTTATCATTTTGCGAGGCTACGCAAAAGATCGTGTTTATGAACACACTCCCCAAGTTAGGGCCGAGTGTGTCGAAAAGTCTTCGGAAACTACCTTGTTCCTAAATCAGGACCTGCAGGACTGCAGGAGGGGCTGGCAGGGTTGGTTGAGGTCATATGAGTGGCGATGATGTCAGCAAGAAGCCAATGGATCCAAGAGAAATGTGTGTAGCTACCACTTAGGGTTACTTCTTGACGCTTTTGACTCAATTTTTAATGAATGAGCTAAGTAGAAACTTCGAAAATTGTTCTCTAATTGAGTCCTAAGAATGAACCAATCTACGACTGACTATGTTTCATAATCCAATCCATCCTCAAATGGACACTTTTATTTGGCCAGTCTTGCGAGATGTAGAAAAACGAAGTTAAGATAAGGAAATGCAGTAGGATGAGCAGAACACAACGAAAATTCTGTTCTATTTTCAAGAACTTTGTGGAGAAGCGGTTGAGAGAGAGCCTCACCGTCTGATTTTGTGAATGTACTGAGTTTGTAAAACGAAACGGGGAACCTTTATTTTTTCAAAAAATTCCCATAAAGGCGTGAGTTGCCTGACAACTCACAAGAGGAGAGAGACACAAAATGCGGCCAGAATACATCACGACGGATGAAGTTGGTCAACTTTCAACTTTTTGTGCTTTTGACAGGTGTTTGCATGGAAACTCATTCGGGTGCTCTTTGTGTGTTTGTCTGAATGCAAACTTGTGTTCAGAATTATTTTTGAATGGCTTCTAACAATTTTAAAGACTCGAATTTCTATAAAAGTGGACTGCACACGGAACATACTCAGAGGGTCGGCTATTTGCGAAGAAATTTCTGTCGGTTCTAAACGAACGCACGCAATGGATTCTATGGGCTGGAACTTTTATAGCTACAGCCGATTTCACAGCTGACTGACACCTTGTCTACCGATTTAAGGGACTTTTTGAAAGTTATTCACGGAATGATGTAAATGTTTCTGAATTCTGCGATTGGTCTGTCTAGTCCAAGAAAAGGATAGAATAAGCGCTGTCTCAAAACATTTTAAGAGCCAACGGGGGTAAACTTTCCACGGAGTCTGTACAAGATGTGCTTGATTTCTGTGTGTTTGAAGCGTAAACTTAACATAAACGGCACTTCAAAGAAAATAATCGCAATTGGACAGACTTTTCAAATCCTTCCAAAATTCAGTAAAGCATGACAAACCCAACCTCTCTCAATCTTTAAATCGAATTCGCGATATCGTTTCGGTAAACAGTCTCCACGCTTGAATCATGCATTTTTCGTAGGATTTCGCAACGAACGGGTCTAATGTATTAACTCATGAAGTGACAAGCCACTGATGGAGACACACCTTCCTTGATGCTTGAGCTCGACTGATGATGAGCATTAGAAGCCACCAACAATCATGACCCACAAGGCATCGATGTTCTTATTTAAATTAATTACAGGATAAGATCACCGAAAACAACGGTCCGAGATGCCATAACTTTCGCCCAGAAGCTGTCTGACTTGTTATCAAAATGACACGAGACCACAGACCCGAATCGAGGCTATGGACATACCGAAGGAATTCCAATTGGTCAATGAACTGACTTCTACCAAGACAACGTCAGACGAGCGCTATAAACCCTTAACTGACAAGTTTAAGAGAAATATTGAAAATTTGAAAAATCTTCACAAAACTCACTTCGACTTGGCGAATCATCCGAATCCATGTTCACCAAATCTGGCCTTCGGGCGGATAAAATATTCTTGGGATTCCTCGAAATAATACGTTATGCCGCAAAACGACTCTCATTTTTCAAACTTTTTTTTGCATAGACAGTGTGTATATTTTAGACCGTGTCTCTTACACGATAGCAGCGTGTTTTTGTGGACAAAATGTCAAAATATGAAACCCTATTCATTGATGATCGATTCATTAAGCTTTGTTTACACTCGTTCATCCATGAGTGGATCCTTTTTGCCGTGTTTCGAGGCGTCGATAAGCCTAGTTTTGCAGACTATTCGAATATTTTAACTTTGACTGTTGAAATTCACAAGGCTGCCAAACAAACTTGTAGTAAACACAGTTTCACGCGTCTCTGTGAGTTAATAGTCATCACATCAAAAAAGAGTCGATTACTCTCAGTGACTCTTAAAATGTATAGACGAGCTTCATCATTACACCTTTCAAACTTCGCAAGCCCTGACATTTCATTCACACTGAATATTGTCGAGTTAACACTTTGACAGCGTTCGGCTTGAAAAAAGCTCCTGGATGTGTCTGCGCTAAATGACAACCACAACCTTACCTTACTACCAAATTCTTATAGATTCTGAAAGCTAGACATCGATAGGGCCGTACTCTTTTCAAAACTGCACACATTTTGCAGGCTTAACGTCAGCGAGATGAAAGAATGTCATTTACATGACCTCGTGATTGACTGTCGAAAACTGTTTTACCTTAGGTGCGATTTGCTGAGTTTCATTGAGAGATTAGGGGCTCGTTAAGGCAACAGTTTTCTTCATATTAAAGTAACGAAGAAGAACTCCCCGCAAAAACACTTTTTCAGCCACAAAGTTCGACAAATTTGAGTCGAACAAAAATTATTGTTGTTTACGCTTCAAATGAATGACATACACTGAAAAGACGCGCAAGCTTCCAACGCATGTCCCAACGGAATAAAACAAATTACGCAATCTCTTTTCTAAAATAAATTTTCTAAATAAATACCACCAATTTTATTGACAACTGGTCATTTCGGACAGCGGTCGCAGGTTGCGACTCATGTGTACAGCACTTAAGGTCAACTGATGGATGCAAGGAATGACTTCACGGCGTTGATGCTGCATCCCAGCCTAGCGTTGTGCGGCGTAGACTACACCGTGTCGACTGCAGAGTTGACGACGCGTCGTTAATTTCAAACTCACGACGCACTGGCGACACAGCAGTTCAATCAGTAATTATAACAATACCTATAAAGTTACTCGAAAATGTATCCGATTGAAATTTAAAATATACATATTCTTGTACGTTTTTAGGTGCCTGCTTTTATTGCATAAGTTACAAAATTAAAAATAAATTTAGCTTCAAACCAATGCATACCACCTGTTTCTGAGACGAACTTCTATGTTTCATCGTTTTTTTTTTTTGCAAATATCGCAACACGCCGCGTTTTTGTTGTAAATTTTTACCAGCTCATACCGCATACGAACTAAGAATCCCTTATTATTCTGATGTTGTTCCACGACGTGTCGTTTTCAATTCAGTAACAGCCTTTCTAAACGTGTTTGATATTGACAGCCCATTTGACGGCATTACCGACATCACAATGTCGCCAATAAAACACGTTGCGTCATGGGACAACACTGCCCCAGCCTCAGCATGCTCTAGGGTCAGGAGGTTTGCAAACTTACTGTCGATGGGAAGCTTAACTGACTGACATTATGGCTTTAAAACTTTCTGAGTTTGTGACATGCTTCCCTTTTCTTCTTCAGAGACTAGTTAATCTCGACAAATGTCTGTGGACTATAGTCAAACTGGAGCTCACAATTTGACTGATTTGACATGGCAGCAGGGGCACATTTTTTAACCCTGGAATGCAATTCGGGGCACCGTCGTACCCCCAGCCTTTTTTTTTAAATGCCTGCCAACCAGTATCAGCACCAAAACAAAATATGTTTAACTTGTGCAGAATAATTTAATTTGTTTGAAAAAAAAACAATTATTGTTTTTTGCTGCAATTGGCGTTTCTTTGGGATTTTTCCAAACACATTTGTTTTCTAAACAAATTGTTTTCTTCGGTGTACGCTTAAAACGACTGGGTTAAGTGCCTGCCTTTGGTTAGCGGGGTCCCCGGTTCGAATCCCAGTGAATGCAAACTTAATACGCTTTTATCTGGTTTTCAAATCTGGTCCATCATTTGCCGTTGGGATAAAATTAACGGCTCTATCACTGGAGTGGTCGATCGGTGGTAGTACTGTACTAGACTGTGGGTATCACAATGGACCAACATGGCCATGGTGTACGCTTGTACCCCAATGAAGCGCCGTAAGTTTTGCAAAAAAGGGTAGTATTAGTTAAAGTGAAATGTAAATACACAGTCTTCTAACGAAATTTCAGACAGTTTTTTTGTAGACGTTGCGAATATTCTAAGACACGGTGTTCCTTCAAGACGCGCGTCGACTTTGCTTTGTTGGATTGCGGCTTAAAGCCTAGCATGTTCTTAAGATCAAATCGAATTCTTCCTTTGGCCGTAGCATTGTCTTCTTCAGCAGACAATTGCCAAGTTTTGTTCTTTAAGACTTTTTCCATACGATTTCCGGACAGAATGTACTCACATCGAGAGAGAGAGTAGCAGACGTGGGGGAAGTCGCTCTAATCCCCGATGCCTTACAACTCTTGCGCGGTTACATGTGCAGGAGATCACTTTGAAGTGACCCGTCCACCAAGAGACGATTGCAACGTTTTCTGGTCGCTGTGGCAGTGTTTAATGAAGCAGCACGGCAACACACATAAATTGCTGAAGATTTCAATAGACACTCTGTGACGTCTTCAACTTACTTGTCAACTTATGCAAATCAAACCTCAGCGAAAGTCCTTGGTAAATACGACAACCCTCTGGTGAGCTCCTAGGCATACTCTCCTCCAAAGAAATGGAAACTGGACAGTCTTGTGAAGGGGGACTCTGATTTTTGGGAACCTCTAGCAATCCCTTGTACACACAGCGATAGGCGCTATATAAGGAGAAAAATGCCTCGTGGAGCCTTGTATACAACCACTTTGCTGTCCAAATGACGTGCGTCTTCGCTCACCGTTCAGATCTGTTTTCATTCTCTCTGCTGCACTCTATAACTCGCGGTCTTCCATCAAATATCGAATGTAGGCAGTTCCACTCTGTGAGCATTTTCTTATAAAATCCAGCTATGTACAGTGAAAGGTCCTATATGCGACAGCGAAGATGGACGTAGCACTTTTGTCCGTCTAAGGGAGTTGCCCGCCAATGGGAATGCATGGAATTTCAGTTCAAGATCCACAGTCGTGTGAAATTAGGGGACTAGATTGTTAATAGATTGTTCGCCTTCACTGTAATTAGCTCTCAACGCGAGCCACAAAAATTGATTCTCAAATTCATTACCTCCTCCTTAGTTCCTAACTTGAAAACCGGACACATTCACTTTTTGCTCTCACATATCGCCAAAGTTTCACTTTGAAGGTGGTCTCTGGCGCCTCTCACCGTCCATGGAGTCCTCCAAGTGGAACTACAACCAAAGAAACAATTCGATAGCGCTTTCATCTGTTCCATCGAACACTTTTCACAGCGAAAGAAGCGCGCTCCTCTCAGAGACTGTACTCTGTCAGTGACCGTCCGACAAAGCCCACGACGACTCCATTATTAAGAGAAACCCGACCGTGATCGCCCGTCCGATCCACTGTCTCGCCATTGGTCGCCGCGTTCGGAAACAGGTTTCATTCGTGGCGCCATTGATGTATCCCCACTCGAGCGCTAATTGGACCGGCAAGCGCATCTTGGGGCAAGTTTAACAAGTACGACGACTTGGTCTCTTGAGGAGGCACCTCCTTAGAATCATTTAAACAAAACTCTGCACCTCCCCTCCCGGCCATCAGCGTGTCACGTCAGGTGCGTCGCATTGTATTCCCAACAATGGCCAAGTCACACTCCCGCCTTAGTCGAACGTGAGTAAATTAAGTTAAAGCATCGCCAAATCGAGTCCACCTCCCAGCCAGCCCTAATCCCGGGTAATTGTCAAAATGCACCTCCTCGGGAAATTCACGATCCAGCGACGGCCATTCTTGTTGATGGATTTGTGAGCGTATCTGGAGTGTATACAGACACCACCTAAACTATGTTAAACGGGGCTGTAACCGGAACGACTTAATTTTCTGCTGAACCGTCAACGTCAACGTCGTCGAATCATTAGGAAAGATCCCCGATGAGCGAACCGAATCGGTTTCTTCGTCGGCATCGCTGGTCGGGAGATGACTTCTTCTCAAAGAGCGTAACCGATGTCTGTGTACCAGCACACCAGCGTGCACTATACACACAGGGGCACAGGGGCACTCTTCACAGCAATAAACCAAAATATTTTCGCACCACCCGCTGGCTTTCTTGTTTTCCTGCGGCCGGAGTGCCTCTAGGATGTCTCATTGGCACTCGGCATGTGCACTCCTTCGTCTGTGCGAAGGAGAGTGGTTGTCTCGGTTTCGGTTCTGCACTGTTGCCGCTCCGTTTGGCTGTGGTGACTACTGCTACTTTATTGTGGATTTCCAACTGTGACAGGACTCCGACAGGCAGCGACGACAACGACAACGACGATGGCGATGATGCATCCCGGGACGGTGTGGGTTTTGTCTGACACCACAGCGCACACATGATAATTGTGTGGCGATGGACTGCCAAAAGGTCCAAGGAGCTGATTGAGATCTTTCACTGGATTTGTAGGACACAGATGCGCATGACTGGGGGTGGGTAATGTCTTCATTTGCGCCCCTCTTTGAGTAAAACCACCCTCAACGGTGACGTAAATAATTGACACATAAGCAGAGACACAGCGCGCTGAAGCGGATTTCGGATTGGTTTGGGAAATTGTTGCAGAAAATATCATCACTTGCTGAGCGGTTTAGTACCGCCAAGGGGGATGTTTGATTTTGTTCTCTTTTCACTTTCAAATTGGTTCGTTCTATGGGCACGTTTGTGTGTGCTGGTGTGTGTTTGTCGCCGGGAAGATGTGATGATGAAGGGTAGCTTTTGTGCAAGAAATTGAGTGGTCTACGGGAGTAGGGCGCAATCACACATTTCCTTTCGGAATTGTCATCTGGATTGCGCTCATTCATTGACGGGGTATGGATTGAAATCGAAGCAATTGGACGATTGGTGATTAGATGTCGGCTCTTGCATTTTTGGCACTTTTCCACTGTTGATGGGTGCGTAGATGGTTTCGTAGAATATATTAAGTACGCCCTGAATGTGCTGCTGAACGATGAATGAAAGCTATGAAGCCTTCTTGAATTCACTGTCTGTTCTAAGGCACTCCCGCCAGCACTGCTGGCTTGCTTACTTCCAACGATGGTTTAAAACACGAACTTGTGCTTGTGTACATCCACACTTTCGACACGAGCATGAAGTAGTGGCGGCCAGAGGGGAATGTACGGATGTCTTGCAAGGTCTGTCCTTCAAATCAAGACGTGGCATCAGTCCAGTCAGGGGTCTGATTATCAGGAATTCCATGACTTGCGACAATAAAATCGGTTTTCTCTTTCATACCCTCGAACATAGAGTTACGGACAAAACAAGAAGACGATCTTCCGTGGTCCTGTTGTTTGTATGGCCACCATCCTGTTAATTAGCACACTTCCGAACCCATATCTGCGTTGATCCGATGTCGCTGTCGCAGACTGTTCTTCTTCTTCCAAAGGGGACACAGTCCGTGGTGGACCTGGGCCTCAACCAACAAGCCTCTCCAGCTGCGGCACGATCTTTAGACAGCTGCATGCAATTCGTTCGTTGAGGTCCTTCTTCACTGTTCGCCATCGACTCCCGGGGCGTCCTCTATTTCGAAGACTCTTCGGGCTGGAGCTTGTTGTCCATGCGCTGTACACAGCCTAGCCATCTTAGGCGTTGAATCCGTAGCCGCCTGGCTAGGCTCATGTAGAGTACATGGTTGAATCTTCTTATCCAATAACACTCAAGGCAAGCACGACCAAAGATTGAATGCAGAACTTCTCTCTCGAAAAGACCAAGGACTTCTTCATCTGCTTTTGAGACTGTCCGGGCTTCCGCGCCATAGAGCAGAACATCGAGGTCTTCGAGAGAGGGCCCTATTACTCAATTACTTTCTGCTTCTCTGCCATAAACTCAAAGAAACAGCGATTGACAAGAGTTTTTCTGCGTTTAATCTCGGTTCTGGTGTTGTCCGTTTACTTCGAAGCCGATGTAGACAAAGTCCTTGACTATGTGTTAGATGTTATAGCTGCCTACGGCCGAGTCATCGATGTTGTGCGTCCTTTTTTCGATGACAGCATATACTTCCTTTTGCCCCAGTTCACCGCTAAACCCATTTTGGCCGTCTCTTAATCAGTACCAGCAAGCGTCTCTTTTACGGCTCTCTGTGCTCGACCAATCAAGTCCAGTTCGCCTGCGTATGCTATCGTGCCTCTTGTGTTGGCGTCAGAAGTCACTCTGCACGACCTTCTCAAGAATAACTTCAAAAAGTCGCATGACAGCACGTCGCCTTGTCTAAAACCTTTTTTGACATCGAAGGTCTCTGCGAGTTCGTTGCGACCTTGATGGAGCCTCGAGAATTCTCCATCGTCATCGTGCACAACTTGACGAGTTTGACAGGAATGTCAACGCCATGTCTAGGCGTTGTAAGCTCGTCTCTATGCACGCTGTCATATGGGCCCTTGAAATCGATGAAAAGGTGGTGGGGGTCGATCTGCATACCTCTGGTTTTTTCCAGGCTCTGCCGTAGTGTGGACGTTTGGTCCACCACCAGTCCACCACCGGACCTCCCCGGCCTGAAACTGCACTGACTAGGACCTGTCAGGTTATTGACGCTCACACAAATCGGCAGAGAAGATGTTATAATCGAGGAGACTTGGAGCGGTTGAAGGGGTCTTCTGGTACTGAGGTTCTACACGTCGGGCATGGTTTCAGTTTTATGTCTCAATCTTCAGGACTTCAAATGCATACATGGTCAACATCAGGGCTATGTAGGCTGTATGTAGAGACTATGTAGAGACAATTGGAAACTAATTTGATTGCATTGAGATGGTGATTGAGATGGTGGCTGTTTACCAGGGTTCCGCACCTTCATTATCAACTGTGCAAAAGTGGTCAAGTGAGTTCAAGAGAGGCAGAGAGAGCATTCAAGACGACCCCCGCTCCGGCGCCCCGGCTACTGCTTGTACGGGAGAAAGCATCAAAGAAGTCGAAAAACTTGTTCTTGAGGATGCCCGAATAAAGGTGAAAATGATGGCAGAGATCACCAAGCTTTCAATTGGTACCATTCACACCATTCTTCATGACCATCTTAACCTTTCAAAGGTCAGTGCAAGGTGGGTGCCACGAATGCTCACAGCGCCTCAGAAAAAAGTGAGAATCGCATGCTGTAGAGAGCTTTTGGAGATGTGTAGTGAGAACGCGGACGGTGTTATGGATCGTGACGAAACATGGGTCCACCACTATGACCCTGAAAGCAAACAAGAGTCCATGCAGTGGCATAAAAAAGGAACAGACCCCCCGAAGAAGTTCAAAGTCACTCCGTCTGCCGGGAAGCTCATGGCCACAGTTCTTTGGGACTCAAAGGGAATCTTGCTCATTGAGTACCATCAACGCCACATCCTACGCTTCCACTTTGCATAATTTGCGGGAGGAAATTAAAAAGAAAAAACGGGGTAAACTCGCAGCGGGTGTGTTGCTTCTTCATGACAACGCGCCTGCTCACACGGCGCGAGTTTCCAAGGCTGCTGCGCGACATTGTGGTTTCGAAGAAATCCAACACCCACCTTATAGTCCAGACCTTGCCCCTAGTGATTATTTCCTGTTTCCGGAGAACTCGGATTAATTGTGTTCGGTAGCGTTGTCCATTGATGGTTTCACCCGGTTTTAGCAGCTCATAATACAGCACACCCTTCTGATCCCACCAAATATGGAGCATTACCTTCGCGCCACTCCGCTGATTTGGCTGGTTGGCCAGGTTTGGGGTTGTCGTAATGGATTCATTTTTCACCACCAGTAACAATCCGATGCAAAAATGACTTCCTTTTATGGCGTTCCAGCAGCATTTCGGACATGCAAAACCGCCTTTCGACTTCTCTCGGCTTGAGGTCCTGTGGAAACCAATTTCCTTGCTTTTGAATATATCCCGCTGCAGTTAAACGCTTTGAAATGGCTGCTTGCGTGACACCCAAAGATTCTGCGAGCTCTTCTTATGTTTGGCAACAATCTTCACAGAGTAACGCTTCCAGTTCTTCATCTTCAAACTTTTTTGGCTGCCCAGGACGATCGTCGATTTCCAAGCCAAAATCACCATTTTTAAATCGTCCAAACCACTTTTGGCGCGTTCGCTCAGCTAGCGGATGTTCACCATAAACTTCCACCAAAATACGATGACCTTCGGCAGCAGTTTTCTTCATATTAGAAGAACTCCCCGCAAAGTTCGGCATATTTGAGTGAAAAAGAATTATTGTTGTTTACGCTTCAAATGAATGACATACAATAAAATGACGTACAATGACAGTAGCTTTCCAACGCATGTTCCAATGGAATAATACAAGTTACGCCATCTCTTTGCCAACCGCACGTATTAAGTTATAGACCCAATACGTTCTGAATCTGAGGCAGTAGTCCAATGTTCAATGACAGCTGAAAGGAGTTATAGAAGACACTCCTCTGTTCTGTTTCTAAAATCAAGAGGCGAAGTAACACAGGACTTCCTTGCTGAAAATTGAATTTGGGAGATTATGAATCTAATGCCACTTCTACCGAGTAACAGCGGAGAGGGTTTGTTTTGGAAGGAAGGAAAGCTGTTGCCGTCTATCTAATCGCAGAGACTCGCAATGTACATCATTTTATTCGAAGCCCAATGACGGGTGTATGCAGCCGCTTCTGTTTGGATATTCGATGCGGCTGCCGGGGCTGTCGCTTACCATGTATCGCACAACAAAGAGTGGTTGCTGTTGAAAGTAACGCGGAATCCGAAATGTGGCGACACCAATTATATGACTATTAAGACAGCTTTAGACTACTCAAGATCTGATTAACTCTTCTTATTCTTCCCTCTGTGGCGCAACCAGAACCTCACCCAACTCAGTTGTATCCAGCTAGCACGGGCACTTCCTAGCTGTCTTCTATTTTTCATTCTAAGTTGGATGATGTCCACCTTCACTATGATCCGAAAAACGTGTCCGCTGTTGCCTTGTGTCACTTGCTCGGTGTAGAAGCCTCGAGCATCCAACCGCAAACGTGCTATAATATCGCCTTATTTGGGAAGCGAAGACGGAAAGACATGAATTCAGGAAGACTACAAGCTAAAGAATAATTTTCTAACTGAGCTCCTTAAAGTGAAGCTTCACGTGATTCTCCATCCATCTATTTTAAGAACAATTGTGCGGGTGGCGTGACAGTCTGAGGTGGATTCTACGGCACCCACTCGTGATGTGCGTGGTTTTGTTCACAGGCGCATCGGACCTATAATCTTATGTTGATTCCGTCGTTTGGGAAGCATTTTGGTAGTCGTTGAGCATGTAGACATGCCCACTCTATACGACACCGGACACCTATTTTGCCGGCAACAAAGCGTTTAAGGTTTGTTTCAGGCCGGGAGTTGTATCAAAGCCTGTGAAATGCCGGAGGGGACTTGTGTAGCTTTGCCGATCAGTCGCATTATCGGATCGACTAGGAATTGGTGTCCTCTATCAATTCCATTTCTGCAAACATTTCCGTCGGTGACATCATGATGTTTCCGGGACAGTCGTATGCTCTGATGTCTGCAGACGCTTCTTACCATGTAATGTGATGTTCTAAGGCGACTGTTTGAGGAGGCAGACCACGACGAGAGAGGGGCAGTGGAGCTCTCGTATCGATTGTGAGTGTGTCCAACTGGTGAACGTTGTGAAGCTGCACACTCTCTAAAGTGGCTTACTTCTGGTCATTGAAGAGGGTGTCCACTAAGAATGGTAGAAAGTCCTAAGAGCGGTCAAAAGGTTGATCGGTAAATTCTTTCAGACACTCCAAGTTCTCATCTAATTGAGATCATAGGACCAATGGAAACAAGTCCAAGACTGACCTTCGAATTGAGGCAGAGGAATGGGTGATGATGCCCATAGGTCCAGAAATATTTTAATTTTCTGTTGAGCAGTGACTGCAGTCAACTGTGACTGCTGTGACGCATTGATTCTTACGATCAACTTCTTCTACTGATGACGCTACAATCCGAGATGGACCTGGGCCTCAGCTAAAAAGCCTCTCCAGGTGGAACCATCTTCACGCGGCTGCCTTCACTTAGGTTGGCTGTGGTCCTTCTGCTCTTGTGTAGTTAATCTGTTTAGTGGGCGTCCTCTATTGTCTTGTCGACTCTCTGGGCACAGCAAACAAACAACTAACAAGTTATTGGATCTCCAGAGTCACTCATAGTCAATCGCGCAGAAAGTACACCTGTGAAGAAATCCTTCTCAAACTTCGCCGTCTGGGCGCAACGCGTGCACGAAGTCATCTTTATTCGTGAGAGGCCATTGCCACAAAGTTCGGCTGGTTCTTGTAGAAACGAGGCCCACGTCCAGTCCAGAGTGTAGAGTTATCCAATGACAGCTCTGACAGTTTCTAACAAGCCCCTTACAGCTTTTTGACGACTCTCTGGTAATCAATTTGACAGCAGTCCTTGGGCAGACCACCTGACCACAGTGCGATGGCCGAACCCAAGTCCACGAGTAATCATTTTGACAGCAGTCCTTGGACACACCGCCTGACAACAGTGCGATGGCCGAACCTAAGTCCACGAGTAAACATTTTGACAGCAGTCTTGGACAGACCGTCTGACTACAGTGCGATGGCCGAACCTAAGTCCACGAGTAAACATTTTGACAGCAGTCCTTGGACACACCGCCTGACTACACTGCGATGGCCGAACCTAAGTCCACGAGTAATCAATTTGACAGCAGTCCTTGGACAGCACTGTAGCCACTCTTTCAAAACAACAATGGACACATGAAGAATGGCCTGCATAATGAAGGCAATGCTTTAAAGCGTCGTTGATGACAGGAGATCTCAGGGGAGGATAAATACGAACTTAATCAATACCTACAGTCAATCACAAAAGTAAGTACACGCCTGGGTTGTCAATAAAAATGAATTTCAAACGGGACTCCAAGCTAAAATCTTAAATGCAGTTTTATACGGTTTCTAAGTAAAATTCACATCACAAAATTGAGAAAACAAAAAAGCATCTAAATCACGTAGAGGGATCTGCCGTAAGACGTGGACTTATGACAGCATCTAGCGCGGTCAACTTAGTGTCCAGATATCAAAAAATGGTTGTGTTTGGTCATTTGAAGAGGTCTTAGAGGTCTAAAGAGCAACCAGCTTCAAAAGCCTATGCAAGCAGAGCTTAGACAACCCATTTATTGGTGATCTAAATTTTGTTACGTTTTTGGCTTATGACCCGCTTTTTCAAGACATCCTATGAGACCCGATCATGTTTCAAGTACGCAACTAAGTGGCTAAGAAACCCGCATTTAGGTTTGGTTGGAGTCCCGTTTAAAATACATTTTTATTGACCACCCAGTCACCTTTATGCTGTGCACATACTTTTGTGTTTGACAGTAATCGTTGTTGTAACTTTCTAAACATTGTGGCCGGTAGCCCGATATCCAATTTATACGTCTCTCTCTAATATGTGTATTACGTGCAGAGATGTAGAGGGCCAGGACAGAGCCTTCCTTCTCAGCAACCACTAGTGTTGTGCGTGCTATTGTTCTCCAACTAGTCGAAGGGACCAACAGTTGTATGCCGACTCCGAACGGCCAATTTGAGAAGCTTTTTCTAGACAGTTATACTCTCTGAACATTGTCAGTGACTCGAAAGAGGTGGGGTCGTGAAAAATATTTTTCTCTTGCCGGGAATCGAACTTGGAACCCAAGTGCGTGGCGGTCGACGCACCAGCCCACAATGTCGCGGCCGCCACTACTTCTCTTGCCTCCCGAGGGCTGTTCATGGCGCTTTAACAACACTTTTAAAAATTTTGGATAATACCACTATTTCATGGTGATTCACGAGTTCGGCATTAACTGTCAAAATCGTGTCATCTGACAAATTCGTCGATGAACGCGAGGCATTACGAACTCGGGTGTTGAGCACCTCGTTGTAGTCGATTTCTGGTGGTGACAGATGTCTTTCAATCAAGTCTCTCCGACTCTGATTCATATAGTTATGCAAAGCAGTGTTGTCATTGCAGAACCCTGCGGTTGTCTGCGGTTGTGCTGCTTTCAACCAAAAACCAACCGAAACATCTCTCGACCGAATCAAACCGATTTGCCTTTTGATTCATTCCCCCGCATTCGTTGTCAGGCCTAAAAAAGACTACAAAAAAGAAATCAACCGAAACGAAGAGCAAAAACAAAACCGAAGAAAGACAGAAGAAATATCGTACAAGACAAAAACATCGTCGCATCAACAAAATGCGATCCATAACGAATTGCGTTTCCAAAATATTTGTTGCGGCATTGTTCGCTCAGGCCTCTTCCATGTAAAACATCCAAAAACAAGCCACCACCGTACCACATCGGCTATCAAACGGACGGTGGTGGTGGTGTTGCAGCAACCGACGACGGCGGAAAAGATGGTGCAGCTCAGTTCCAGGGACCCAGTAGCCAGTGAATGTGGTTTTATTGAGGTAGTGAACCTCCGTGAAGGAATCCTTTCCACCGTCCTGCGATATTTGTCTCGCTTCGACCAACGCCGTCGACTGACTACCACCCGCTGAACCGAGGGAGTTCGTGTTTATGACAACACATCAAACCGTGACGCGTACCAAATTACGTTCGCCTTTCTCACTCATTCTCCTCCTCTCCGCCTCTGTCTCTGTCTCACTCTCCAGTGGGCAGGGAGAGGTATGTGTGCCAGCCAGCCTGTGTAGCATGGGTAGCATGCGGTGGTGTGTTTGGATAGGTGTCCCGCCAGGCAAGTAGATCCTATTGAGAGGAGGACCAATTTGCAGTAATTTCGAACAAATTTTGACATCTATGTCAATGTTTCTTTTTTTCTTCGTTTTGCTTTGACGTTTTGTCTTCGATTTGCGGTAGGTACTCTCTGTGGACTGTTTGTGTCGAAACATCCAACAAGGCCAATTGAAATGCTCCTTTGTGGTTTGATTTCATGCTCTGTCGCTTTGGGGCTTCTCATGGCGAGCCTCTCGCTGGCTGTGCTGCCGATTGCGGCTTCTGGCCGTACAAATTGAGACCTCAAAATGTACACACAAACAGAAACCAAGGAAGAAAAAAACACGGAAAATGTGCTGCTGACGGAAAATATGCTCGTTCATTTTGCAATCATAAAACTTAGGTAACATAACGGGTTGTCCGTTTTTTATGATTCGCAAAGAATCCTTTTACAGTTTCTGCAGTCAATAGGCGAAGGATTCGCAATGCGAAAATCCTTTGCCAATTGACAGTGCGAAATTCTGGGAAAGCTGATATAACCGAGAACGGGGTTTCTCTTGAAGAGTTGACAGTTGACAGTTGACAGTTGCAAAAATATAGAAACACCGTGGAATCGGTTGCTGTTGCGTCGGTGGTTCGTGGAAGAGACGGATTTATTGTCTATTAGCAGCGTAATTAAGACATTATTGCCTGGATGGATTTACAGTTCTTTAAAAAAAAAAGCATTATGTTGCTTTTTTGTTGTTGCGAAAGTTGAAGGTGAATGACAGGTATTGACACGAATCGTATGCGCGGGAAGTCATCTAGCAAAAGGAAAGCTAATGCTTGCGATTAGAAATCGATTGCACAAGAAATGATGATATTTGAGGAAACCAAACGAAAAGGCTTGTCCCGGAGGGCCGGCGGCGGAGCAATAGCTGCCTTCCATCGTTGACGCGGCCTGGAGACACGTCATTCAGTCATCAAGACCATGTTGTTCTGCGTTCGCGAGAACTGATCGCTTAAACCGGAGGCTCACTCTTCCTCTCCTTCGCGAAGCAGAAGACTCGGATTCGAAGACTCTGGAGCACTGGTGTTCATGTGGTCGTTGTGGCCGAGGTGATGTAATTGATACCACCTCTCGGTACAGTTGTGCAGCATTCCATATCCTTGCAGACATGATCCTTGCACATATCCGACACGGAATTATTCTTTCGAAGGCACCTACAATCAGCTCTGCTGTTCTGCTAATTATCCAGCTTTCGAGGCCATATAGCAAGGCTATCAATAGAGTTTAGTAGCGCCTGATATTGGTCCTCCGAGTGAAGAGTTTCGCCGCCAATTGCTTCCACAAACCGAAGTATAATAGTTGACAGAGGCAATTCTACGTAGGAAGTGATTTGTGGAGTTCTCGTCTGCCCCGAGGCCGGCGTGGGACTCTCTAGTCTTGAGCAGGATTTGCCTTTGTGTGGCTGTGTGGTACGGTACGCACTGGTACGTACGATCCAAAGCTGCATTAGACGTCTCATACGAACTGGGCAGGGTCTTGTGTTGACCCTGTTGTTATGGCGATATTGACCCGTGACGACTTCCACAGTTCTTCCTGAGGTAGGCCGCTTCACTGGATGTCAAATGCAGTTGATATTCCGACCGTCGGGCACACTTTCGACTTCCAATTCTTCAGCAGAGGATCTGGCTTGAAGATCTCTATTGCGAAGTCGTCTTAAATGGGTCGGAAAATCGGGGAATGAATGGACAAATCGATCCGGTGGAATATAAGCCATAGAGTCAGACATTCTCACATAGAAGCAGCATCACTGTGACTCTCTGCAGGGTATGGGGCATTTGGGAATCCATGGAAACGAAAAGGCGGACAGCCTTTCTACTAATCACGCAAAAACTAGAAAACGAAACCCGGAACGAGCCAGAACTCGGTGACTTGGTCTGATAATTAAAGCATCAACTCTATGGCTGCCGCTGAGCAAATTGAGATCAACATCATTAAGCGAGATTAATCGCGAGGATGCACGCATGATTAAAGGAGCACTTACCGGGCACTGTCTAAACATACCGCATGACATCCTTGGCAAAAACTACAAAACAGAGGAAGAAATTGAATCTATCCAACATCTGCTGAGCGATGTCTTCTTCAAAACTGAAAAACCGACTACTACACCTTTTCACAGAGCTGGAGAACTTAAGCGGTGTTTAACTCTTGAAGTGTTGAACTCTTAAGATTCATATGCCGATCTGCTTGGTTTAAGTACTAAAGTCTCACATTCCTTACCATGTGCAGAATGGACCTAATGCGTTGGTCTAAATGAGCCACGGTCATAAGGCCCCCAGAGCCCCCCCAATTCTCCACCAAATAGCACTTTAACCAAATTCAAGATGTTCTGATCGGGTGCTAGATATGGTGGAGCCCTGGAGACTTTGTGTTTTTTCGATTTAATCAAAGCCAAACGAAAACAATCAAACACTATACACGGGCAGAAAGTTTAAAGAACTCCCGCAGGAAGTTTGGAAGAATAGGCCAACGCCAAACAATTTTCATCTACAATATTTGACATCTTCTCCTGTCAAAGTGACGTAAGGAATTGACAGAGTTGCCTGCAATTGACATCTTAGACCTACTAAATCCCATCGACAGAGTGCCATGTGACTGCAGACTTTTCCAGAAACTCTGTTTTCACTCATTTTCATTTGCCATCTTCACCTGTCAAAGTGACATAAGGAATTGACAGTTAACATCTTAGACCTACTAAATCCCATCGACACTAAATGAGTGCCATGTGACCGCAGACTTTTCCAGAAACTCTCTTTTCTTGCCTATTCTTCTGTATCATCCCACCTGTCATCTAAACTGTCACAGTAACATAGCGGTCGGATTGACTGTCATAAGGGACAGACCCCCTGACTTTTACGCACTTCACCTAGGATTAAACGTAACTACAACACAATCCATCACTTGTCAACAAAAAGAGTAATTTTCTTTCACACAGACCTGTCAAACTGACACCAATCGAATAAATCACGGTGCCCATTTCTGCATTTTATATATCCTTTCCTAGCTAAAGGACTCCTCTAGATTCCGAAGAGAGTCAGACTAAGTAAGAGATCTACTACATTTGATGAAGTTGGTGGAATTTCATGTCAAACTTTGACAGTGACATATTTCAACTGCCCTGTTTCACTGCTCATATGTGTGTTTCTTTGTGTTTAACATCACTAATTATGCTTGGGATGGCTTACAAGTCGGTAAAAAAATTGATTAGTGCTGTTCAACAGGGCAATATAACACTTTTTTGACAGCTGTCATTACCAATGTCTATCTTATTCCTCATGCCAATCCAACACCCACTCTTGTTGGAGTTCTTTAAAGAGCACTCCGAAAGTGCACTAAAGTTGTTCAAAACCACATTGTGAGAGTTTTTTGACAGCTGTCACTGTCACACTCCTTCCTTTTCCTATTACCTAACGAAGCTTGTGTTGGTTCTGGTTGAGGCTCCCAAAGAACAGTCCAGAAGATTGCTAAAGTTGTTCAAAAGTACACTACCACACCATTTTGACAGCTGTCATTGTTTAGTGTCACTATTCTTATACGTCAAGTGACGGAAGTTGTTTGTTGCAAAACACTGGAAATGCCCAAAAAGGTTCATGTGTGTTCATGTGTAATTCACGCAACAACTTGAACAACTCAAAATCAGTTCCCATGCCTTCGGCGCATTCGACATTTTGTCGGTCACACCACCATCACCAGCACTCTCAAAATGGACTCCACTAAGTGAAGATCCCATCCCACAACTATTAATATCACATCAGTGATGGGATTCCCAACAAACCCAGAACAGAACAGCAACCAGCAGCACTTCCCTCATCTGACACCCGGATTTTAATTGCCCCTCTCAAAAATTATCGCCGACCGGCCCGGCACTCGTGGATGCGGAATCGCTCCAGAATTCACAGATTTTCGAATGCATCCGATATGATGCGCCCTAATGGCATGAGACAAAACGAAGAGTCACCCGAATTAGCATCCACAGCCACTTGCTTGGTCTCGGTTTTGTGGTATCGTATTGGTTGTGGCATGCTCCGCCGCTGTCATTGGCGGAACAGGGATGAAATAAATACAGAGCCAGAACCAAAATTAAAATCATTTTAAGTGGATTCAAACGAGCGACTATAATTCTTTCTAATTCCGTTGCCTCGGATGCAATTAGCTGATGCATCACCGCGCCGCATCTGTGGCGGAACTACTGAACCGCCACTCTCTCTCTCTCACACTTCTCAAGAGGAAATCACTTCCTTATGTGCTGCTTATTTACTGCCATCGACTTGAAAGCGACGGGGACATGCCCAAAGGAGCGTAGACAACAGGAAAAAAATAAATATGGAATGACTATGAGGAGCCTCGCCTCGGATGACGAAATGTGCGACAATAAAAGTAAATGTGTGTTTGTTGGTTTTTTATTTGAATAATATTTCATTGGTGGCCATAAAGTGTTATGGGCTATTGTACAATAATGTCGCTTCGAAATCGGCTTGTTATGCCTTTAATGGGCCTGGAAACATGGCATCAGCGAATTTTGATCTACGCCGGGGAGGGGGGCAGGTTACCTGCAATTGGCAGACTGGCGCTAGCGGGAGACACATTCATCGAGTCAACAAGACGACTTTATGGGCTGGGAGCACATGATTATTGATTTTACTCGCTTTGCCCGAACTGCGCTGTGTGATAGGGAGCCGATTGGAAGCACTGTTGAGTGGACGTGGATCAAATGAAGGTTTGACAGCTGTCAGGTGTGGGACAAGTGATGGAACGGGTCTGTTACACGAGGCTAGAGCATACAGACTGCACTCGCAAATCATGAGAGTCTTGTACGGGAAATTTGAAGAACAAGACGCGTCCTACGGGGCGTTTACGTCGAGGAATGAAATCCCAGAAATTCAATGCTTCGACTGTGCGGCTTCATTAAGTCGACTTTGATTTGAGATTGGAACGAAGGCAATGCCAACATATTCTCTTTCAGCAGGAACAGTCTTCTGAGGGAATAATGTGTCAAAAGGGGTTCAACATAGCTTGGGTCTTCTCTATTCTTGTATATATAAGTTAAGGTGTATGGTTGGGGTGACTTGATCCTCGCCAGGAAGCACCTAGACCATCTCTGGCCAGTTCCCTCCCGTAGTTCACTGCTGTCCTTCTCCACTTATGTCCACCGCACCACACTAGAGGCGGTTGTGGTTTGTTGAATTATCTCACAAACTCAAACTCCGGTCAGGCCAGAGGCAATAAAGAATGCCCAGATAGTTATGATAAATGTCAATTTGGCAGTCAAACCGGCCTATTTTGCGGTTGGATATGACCCCACGTCCGTGTAAGCTTCGACGACCACCGACAACGCGATGAGTTGCTAATTGGACGCTGGAGATCAATCATCTTCTCCGACGAGGACCATTTTTGGCTCAACTGATATGCGAAGAAACACAATTTTTGGACCAAACACAACCCACAAGTGAGTTTATGACTTGGTGGCATCATCGGACTTTCATCATCGAAATGAGAAGGGAGACCATAGCCGTGAATGGTTTTTCTGTTGTCAGAGCACGACATGTCGGAGCTGTGGTTCCAAAAAGACGGCGCTACATGCCATACAAGCAACGCAACGCTCGATCGGCGAGATTTCTTGAATTGGCCGCGCGATGATACTTGGACTACGACAAGTCCTCCGGCGAGGTCGGGGCCCGAGAGTTTTTCTCTCGATCATCCCCGCTGTCGTACCTATTTTATTACTAATTTATTTAGTCAATGCGTGTGACTAGGGGCTTACACATTGCTCTTAAAAAATGTTCCTTCCAAAACCTCTGCGTCGACCATCTCCTCAATGTGGCAATACTTGAAGATTTTGACTGTAGCGTGGCAAGTGACAGTGCACAGAAGTAAAGAAGGTGCCGAACCAATTTGAGATAAGTAACTGGAAACATCTTGGCAAAGTTTGAGCTAACTGAGGAGGTTTGTTGCTTGAGCTCATGGCCCACTCACGAGTGCGAAGAAAGTGAGAAGCACTCATACTCTAGATAATAGACTAGTTGAACGACAGACTAGATGTTTATTAATATGGTATGTAGACCTAACCTGGCAACGGTTTGATAATTATATAATCCCCGGGGCAATTGCATTCAGTTCTACTCAACTATCCCTTATGAATGTCCCCCAAGAGGCACTCAGTTCTTTTCCTCCTTCTCCTCGAAAGCCATAGTATTCCAGGACAAATTTCCTCGATAATTCCGACGAGTAAAAATATACGTCGATTGCTGAAAATGAAACATTTTTGCAGTCGGGTTTCGAAGAAGAAACCCAAATTTCCAACGTCTTGACAAAACCTTTAATTAATTAATTCGAAAATCAGAAACATTTCGTTCGTATTTGCCTTGAACTTTAATCGTTGAGATTACTCTCTCATTCTTGACAGAGTAAGTTCCTTACTCAGGCATCACGAGAATGTTAACAAAATGAGTCAGTTTCCTGAAAACTCGTATTTGCTCCACGTGAACTCCGAAATAAAGTTATTCCAGTAGCACATGCATGAGTTGGATCTGGGGTCTATGTATGCCAGTTACGCATTGGATAGGTTCGGATATTTGCTAATGGATGTTTCTGCGTAAGGGAAAACCGCTAGAGGCGCTGCATACGATTGCGAGAGACTCTGAGATTCAGATGATAGTAATGAAATACTCAATTAAAGGGTGATTCTTTATGCCACACAGCACGCGCAGCAATGGACTTATTGAGAGGCGAGTTCGGTGCACATTTCATTTCACGTTCCGGACAGGTCAATTGGCCGCCCAGATCGTGCGATTTAACGCCTTTAGACTATTTTTTGTGGGGCTATGTTAAAGCTCATGTCTATACAGACAAGCCGCTTCAATTGACGCATTGGAAGACAACATTGAAGCATTTATTCGTGAGATACCGGCCGAAATGCTGGAAAGAGTATGCCAAAATTGGACTAAGCGGATGGACCATTTGAGGCGCAGTCAAGGTCAACATTTGCATGAAATAATCTTCAAACATCAAATTATATGAACCGTACTATCGATTCAAATAAAGATTTAGTGCATTTTTCTGAATTTTGTTTTTCTTTTTTTAAAAACTTTCCTATAGCTTTTAAAAAATCCACTTTTTGGTTTTTGGATGCTACATTTTTGATAGTTGACGCATGATTAATGACATGTGTCACAGGCAAACATGCTCCATTTCATCATGAATAGACAGCACTTACACATCATTACTTGTTGCTATCAAAATTCATGTTTATCGCTACGGAACAAACAACTGAAGGCATAGTGACCAAATTTTTCACCAATGTCATTCTATTTGACACCAAGCCACCTATTTGTATGTAGTTGGATTCTCAGAATGATCGTCCATTTAAAATTGTCTTTAACCAATCCCTAAAAAAATGGGTGAATTTTTAAATGAATGGAAGCATTCCTTTCTGACGCCTATACATAAAAGCGGTTTAAGGCAAAAAGTAGACCACTTTCGACCAATATCAAAGATTTCATCGATACCAGAGTTATTTGAAGAACATATTTCATTGTAAAAGAAATTATTTCTAATAACCAGCATGGCCTTACTATTTTCAAATTACATTTATGCAAATTTAGAAAATCATTTACAAGTCGATCGGTGTAAAGTACACAGCGATTTCTCGAAAGCCTTCGATAAAGGACATCCCACCTTGCTTTTAAACAAGCTAAAGTCTATGGGATTCCATTCGTCAAAGTTAGAGTCGCTTTCCAATTACTTAAAGGACAGGAAACAACTGATAAAAGATCGATGTTTTCAGATCTCGAGTAATAAAAGTTACATCGGGCATTCCACAAGGTAACCATGTGGGGCCACTCTTTCGTTTGTTCACGATGTTCACTAAATTTTCAAATATTGTAAAATTTTAACATTCGAAGACGACTTTAGATTGTGTTTGTCTACAAATAGTTTAACTGATTGTAATAATTTCCAATTGGACTAGTGGAATGGTGCAAGCACAATGGACTAGAGCTGAATATTCAAAAATGTAATATTTTTACGGCACATCGAATTACATCCCCGATTGTCTATGATTATTTCGTAAATGATCACAGACTTAGTCGCCTAGAAGAGGTGTAAGATCTGGGTGTAATTTTTGATACTAAATTAAATTTTTCATTACATTATGATTTAAAAATCCACCCATTTTTAGGGATTGATTAAAGATAATTTTAAAAGGCGATAAAGCGAAATCCGACTTTTTTTTAAATTCCAGCCGGAACCCCATCGGTGCCTGGGCTGTAATTTACTTGCGAAATAGTAAAGATTTTCGGGATGTAACTAGTCTCAAGTCCATCTATTGTTCGATAGTCAGATCGTGTTTAGAATACTCTTCCATCATTTAGGATTCCCCATATGATACACAAGAACTCCGATTCGAAAGAGTACAAAAAAATGTCACGAGATATGCTGTCCGTAAATTATATTCCTTCGAAGAACTCCCTAAATATGATGGTAAATGTAAAATAATGGGCTTAAGTTTCAGGCGTAAGGCAGCGTCAGCCATGTTCATCCGCGATATCATCAATTGCCGTGTAAATTCACCAGATTTACTTTGTCTCACGAATATATATGCTCTTCAAAGATCTCTTCGGGTGAGAAATTGAGAGGCATAGAACCAACTATGGTTGTAATAAACAAGGTGTATAAACACTTCTAATGAACTTTGCAACGAAATTGACTTTAGCTTGTCTCGATTGGAGTTTAAAAATTGATACTGTTTATTTGATGTAGATGCAAAATCGGTGCCGTGTAAAGCGATACTGAGAGTTAACACTCAGAGAACGTAGTGTTTTGTGTGCTTTGTGATGGAAAATATAATAAAAAAAAATATTCAACTCATTCGGAAGGTAGATCTAAGCGATGCAGCGACTGTAGTGTAATTTTTAAAATTTTTACCAGAGTGCCATATTCAATCTCAAAGTACCACAGTGCCATTTCTATGAAAAAGTGGCACAATAGCACGATCGTGCCACATCGGCAACGCTGCCCAAGTAACGTAAGGAGTTCGTAACTTCTGTGGCGACGTAACTTCTACCACGGTCTTTGACATTAAAAATGGTCTGCAACAGGGGGCTGTTGGTTCGCCGATCTTGTTCTCAATATTCACTGCAGAACTTATAGGTTCCATGCCGCACTTAATTGCGTACGCCGACGACCTAGTAGCGTACAGATCAGGTCCGAAGGTCGAGGTAATAAATAGCCTGTTGCAGCGTGACTTCGAAAAAATTCAGCTATTTTGCGACGACTGGAAGTTGTTTATCAACTTCTTGAAGTGTGAAACTATCCTTTTCAGGACCCCGCTGTACACGGCTTCGCGGGATACTCGCCTAACTGACCCGCAAGGACAGCCGTTAGCTGTGAAAAGTGTAGTAAGATATCTTGGCATTTGGCTGGATCAATATCTGTATTTTGACAAACATATAGATATTGCTCTGGCGAAAGCCAGAAAGGCCTTTGCTGCGGCAAGGAGGTTATTTTTCAGTAGCCAACTTGATACCAGGGTGAAGGTAATCTGCTACATGGCTCTTATCAGGCCAATCATGGCGTACGGTTGTCCATTGTGGTTCAACGTGAGTCCTTCCCAGATGGAAAAGATGAGGCTGTTCGAGAGACAGTGTCTTCGGACCTGTCTCCGATTGTATCGTACTATCCTAACGAAGTCCTGTACAACGAGGCAAACGTGAACAGGATAGATAATTTTATTATTAAGCTGATCAGAAGGCACATTGCACGAGCTATGACTTCTTCCAACAGTCTGATCTTCGGGGCTTACTACCCCAATATTATGTACCATGAAAGGGTGCGCCTTAACGGCTTTATTCCTCCCGAAGCATTCCTCTATTTAGACACGATTGGCCTAATACAGGATACAGACGGATGCCCTGTAATCTTTCATGTCGTACGCCGAACAGTGGACAGGCGACTCCACGAACCGGATGTCGCTCGCACCCACGAGGATCTTATTCGGTTCAGTCGAGCGATTCCCGCTCGAGATAGAAAGCAGTCTGCCAAAGATCGGCAATTTTACTGGTGGTTACACCAAAACCAGTCTCCGCCACCGCTGGCCTTTTTAAACGACCCGGGAGTTGACCATGGTGGCCAGCTTACATAGGTTTTAAGGTAGTTAATAAGAAAAAAAAAAAAAAGGTGCACCACGGCGTATAAATTATATATGTTAAGCATATACATAACATATACGCCCTGGTGTACGCGTCCGTACTGTTACGGACATAATTAAGATAGTCCTAAGTTTTATGTTAGGGTAAGTTAGTATAAGGTAGGTTAAGTAGTTAAGTTAAGTTTAGCCAAGTTTTTTTATAAGTTTTCTTGGCACATAATAAATGAATCAAGTTTGTCAGGAAAGACTAAAAAAAAAACAAGTAGATTAAGCCGAAAGGCACATTTATGATTTTAGATTAGATTAGCTTAGAGTACCCGCATAGGGTCAGCAGGTTAGTATTAAGAACAATTCATGAATTGTTAAGTTAGTTAAGCTAGTTTTAAGTTCTTTTGTCTAGCATGTAAGTTACATTTAATACAATAAAAACAAAATTACACAAAAAAAAAAACGCAAGGAGTTCTCCCAGTTTATAGACAGTCAATTTAACCGCAATCGCCTTGCAAGAACAAAGCAGGGCTATCTCCTTCGTGTAAACAAGATAGTCTGCGACTTTTGCTTATTCAATTTGATATTCGATTTGCTGAGATATATTTCCACAATTTTTATCGTACTCGTTTTTTTTTTTAATAAACAACTCTGATATTTACGCTTCTTCTGAGATTGATTGGTCTCCTCTATGAAAATAAAAACGTTTGGAAATTGGGAAATTTTGAAAATTGTAATTTGCCAAAACATTGTTTTTTTCTAATTTTCGAGAGCCTACTGTATTTAGTATTTATTTATTTATTTATTTACAAAGCTAACATATAATTATTAAAATTAGAACTTAGCTGTTAAGCCTTAAACTGTATTTAATAAGTTTACTACATTTTACATGTGTGAAACTATTGTAGTAGAACAATACCAAAAGCAAGGCCAAACGAGAATCGAAGAGAGAATAGGATCGTTATTATCAAAGAGAGGATTGCCGGTTAGGTCACAGTAACATAAGTTAATTTTAAGCACAGTTTGTAACAGAGATGATGGAGGAAGAGATGGGCCACTTCTACGTTTCTTGCCCCTCAGATTCATCTGACAGCGTTTTTTATAACCTTTTCACAGACAGACGTCTAAGCGAAGCCTAACACCACTGCGTTGCTCTATACTCCTAACAAGTGTGCGTGAAAATAAAGTAGTATGCGTGACTTGAGAGCACAATTGCGATGGACTAGGGGTTTTCGACTGGAAAGAGGAATATCTCTTCCTCCATCATCTCTGGTTTGTAAGCAGCAGCCTAAGCGATCAGTTGTCCTGTAATAAAAAGTGAACTTAACGAAAAGGAGTGCTTTATTTGTTTGCGCCGCTTACACTATGAAGGTATTTGCCACAGTTTCCACATTAAAATTTTGCCGCACGAAGTTTCGAATCGATTTGCAGTCCCTTTTGTTAATCAACTCAAAATAATTTCCACTCAGCCATTTTCATATCATCACCCATTTGAAAATTCCCCGAAAACAATGCATAAAACATTTCATTTTTGTTTTCCTTATCGTCTCAACTTTCAACAAACTGTTGTCACATATCCATCACAAAACCCTGTGCGACGTATTTTCTAAGAATTCTAGTCAATTAATTTTTTCTCACAATTTGCTTGTCATCCTATCACGAGCTTACTTATTTGCAATTGGCGAAACCGAAAACCAGGTTACAAATTTGTGCTTGTATGAATCGCAAGCACAAATTTGTGGTCTCTAATTTGAAGTTTGGGGAAATAGGCCACAGATGTCAATTCACATGTTTCCTCATGTCATGCAACAAACATTTATTTATCTTAAAGGACATGCGTAGTATAGGTACATGCATGCTGAGAACTTGTTTCACATTAGACACATATGTTGATTACTTAGACTAAAATAGAACGTCTTGCGGATTTGCAGACTTTAAATGGTATGAATTTAATCAGCCTTACTATGAATCTCGCCCGAACAAAATTCCACTTCGAATCAGCTGTGACATTTCGAAGAATTGTCATTTTGACAAGTTGGCGGGAATAGAAGTTAAAAAAATAATTGAACAAAGGTTGTGTCTTTAAGTTGAATTTATTACCCTTCGAAGACATTTGAGAGACTATTCTAACCCTTTTGAGTTGCGTGCACACTTGTATGTATACAAAAATGTTTTTTTTTTTTTATTATTTTACCCGATTTCAACAATGGGTACTTGTGATATTTTCGGTCTCATAAAAAGGAGACAAAAATGCGGTCCCAACACTAGTGAAACTCGCCGCTTGCTCGGTAAACACCAGAATGGAGGAAGGAAAGAATCACGGCCTTGGTCTGGCACAATTCTCCTTCAGTGTGATACTTGATACGAAGTATTGGACAATTTGGAAGAACAACTTCATCCACAATAGACATCTCGGCCAGCGCCAGACGAACAATGACATTTGGGTGCGATTTAATCATTGGGTCTTTTTTATTTTGTGTTTGACAGGTTTGACATTTATATTCGCCCGGAATTACTGTTCGAAAGCGGTGAATTTTACCGAATGTGGCGCTTTTTTCACGCGACATTCATAATAGATAAGATATTTCGTGTGAAATGGTGTTCGGGCGAGATTCATAATAAGGCTAAATATGTTTAGTAAATATGACATAATTTTCCTGTGTCAGTTTAAACAAAAATACAAATTCCTTCATGAATAGCAATTTACATTGCAACTGGAGCGTCTTGAAGGAATGTTGACAAAATCAGCGGAGCTGCTAGAACCACGACAGACACGACACTCACGATGTAATTATCGGCCATTGGCAACGCAGAGAACACCCACAGGCCAACAAGAGCGCCCAAGATTGAGGAGCAAAAACACAAACCCGAGACGGCGAACCTGTAAGAATATCAAAACCGGTTATGTCAGCGACGAGTCTGGTGACAGTTCGACTCACCGTTGGAATGTGTTGTACATTTTAAAAGCTTGAGCGGTTAAAGCGACCAGCACAGTCATGATAAGACCCTGCAGAATGCCCACAATCCAGGAGATGGCGCCTCCTAAGAACACACTCACCAGGAAGCACATTGTCGTGGCCAGGCTCAGTGCGATGGCTGGAAGAAGTGGAAGGAGTACGGTTCACTCACCGAAATGATTTACAAATACTTACTGCTTATGAGAACAGGTCTGCATTGGTCCGCAGCATAGTAGACCACAATGGGGATGATGAATACTGGATACACCAAACCAAGGTGGACGTGGTAGAAGAGACTAATGTCGAACTCTCGGTCACAGCCAGTGTTCAGGCTATCGAATTCCGTATTGTCGCTGGTGCAGTCGATGAAGTCTTTTCCAGTAATGTCCGTGTCGATGAATCTGCAAGAAGACAGCGCTTGTTGCTGCGTCCGACTCGAGGAAACAACAAACTCACTTGACATTCGTGAGGAATGAATGCACAAACTTAATGTTGGCGGTCTTCACGCCGTGGAATTTGGTGTCACGGAAGGTGCAGTTCTTGAATTGCACATATCTCATGAAGGTCTGGTCGAAGGTGCAGTTCATGAAGCGGGTGAACGAGAAATCCTGGTTGATGATCGTCTTCTCGAAGCTGATGTTCTCGTAAGTGTAGTTTGACGTCAAAAACTGAAAGAGGAGTCTAGCAAGTGAATATTTCACCCATGCTACTCGAACGTACCTTCTTCGAATGAAAGTCCCGCTCGTAACTGATGCGGTCACACGTCAAGACGTAATGTATGTGTCCGAAGGTGACGAACATCGTCCCAAACCAGATTGTCATCAGAATGACTGTCTTCTTCATGTACGGTGAGTGGAACAGGGATCCAAAATCATCCCCAAACTGAAAAGAGTTAGATTGACATTTGAGGACACCACAAGCCGAGGCACAAACCTGAAGGACTTTGTGGATTATAATGTTCACCACGCGGCCCTGTGAAGTGCAGACTGATCGGCAGTTGGAGCTCGGGTATGACTTGCTTTTCCCCCCCCCCCCCCCCCCCCCCCCCCCGCAATTGACATCGTGGATTCTTAAATATGTTGCCACTTAAGCTCAGCAGCCTTCTAGAGCTCAGCAGCCGCAATGGGGACTCAGGCAGCACGAATATGGCCTGTTCATGAGCTGCGGGTAGTCGCGCCAGGATCGGAAGTGATCGTTCTGCTCCGACAGCACGTCCTCCCCGGTCTAGGGCAGTAAGTCGTTCAGCCCAGCGGTGGCAAAAGAACCCCCGAACATGGCCATCGTAATAAAGATCGCAAGGATCCGAGAGCGGTAACTAGTCGGAACCATTTCGGTCATGGGGAATATGGCACCGCTCCAACTCCAAGACCTGATCATGACGAAAGATCCGAAGGTCGGTATAAACGCTGAGACAAGCGAAAAGAGTGTCATGCAACTTCTGGAACGGAGCAGAGGAAGCTTGCGGTCGTTGATCTCGACCGAGGCACCCATGATCAGCGGGCCAAACGCCGCTCCCACAAAGCTTGTGGCAAATAAAAAAGGGATCATTTGATTTGGCGTCACGCAAAACTCCATCTGAGCTGACTTAATTAGAGCACATGTCTGCAATATGAGTAGCCACAGCCAGTCCGCAAGCGGAGATCAACGTTGTGTGAAAATGCCCATAGCCCATGTGCACGTAGGGGTGTGTCAGTAGACGATTCGATGGAATGGAATTAATTCAGGGATAGCTTTTCGAGGGTGTCGTCATGCAGCAAACTTTCTTCGCAGATGACCTCCGGGTTACAGACAGTCTGAGCTGCCACTTTGAGCGGACTACTGCAGTCCTTCAGTGGAGTATGGGAACACTGTTTAATGAGTAAGCAAAGTGAATCGTTCGGTCTGTTAAATGGCGTGTGTAGAAGTGATAAGGCCTCTGCGACTGTGCGTTGAGCGGGCTCATGGGAATTATTGCACTTTCCATCTACAGCTCTTGCTCTTGCTCTCGCCAACATCGAAGCAAAAGCCCTTCGCTCTCAGTTCTACTGTTACTGGGTTTTTGAAGAGCCACCCGATTTATTGGAGAGTAAATAAAAGTACATTTTTAAGCTACTCAAATGCAGTCCGAGAGTCTCCCGAGCGAATCACGAGAGAAGCTTTGGAATCCGAAACAAAAACAAACAAAGACAGGACAGTGCAACAGGAACGCTAATCTAGGGGGCTCAGTCTATTTTTGGAAACAAGCACGATGTTAAGGGAAGTGTGTATATAAAAATTGCGCAGTTCAATTGCATACGTCATTCCCGAGAAGAGCATCCATTGCATCCACCCACACAGAGCATCAAGTTCACCACTCACAACAATTCAACAGATACAGTGCTTACCCCGCTCCCAGCATTCTCAAAAGTGCAGCCGCGTTCACCCTCCTCCTCTTCCGTGGCTGGCTTCTCGTTGCCCGGGATGAACGGAAGTTTTTCATCGTGAATCAATGGACCGTCAGTGGATGCCATTGTGTTAGAATTACTTTTACGGCTAATCAACCGGGATTCCTGGGATTCCTGGGATCCCTCTGTCATGCTGCAATCTAAAAGTTCACTCCGTCTAGACCCCTGTCCACCTGAAAAGAAATGCACCAAGTCAGAATGCACATTCCCACAGAGGAGTCACAATAATCCACGATTCGTTTTAATTTACCTCTAAACTGTGTAGATGGATGCAAGTGCAAGTTTCTCTTGTCCCGAATCCAGACGAATCTTCAGTAGGCACGATTCCTGCAAAATGCACTTAAATTCAACAAGCAACTTGGTAGAGATGGTCTGGAGGAAAATCGCGGCACGAACCGATGAGTTGAGTGAGTTAAGGACGAATGGTGGAAAGGACTCGTCTCCGTCGGAGTGAACCATGCGCGAACCAAAAGGCATTTGAGGCTGGGTGTGTATAGTGGGGAGCTTTTCCTTCTCACCTCAACCGGATGAAAACAAAATCACACACGGCTAGTGTGGTGGTTTTGGCACACTTCATGGTGGGTCCTTGCCACCACCTGTTTGATGTACCCGCTTGTACCGCCTCGTTGAACGCGAATGAGTCCACGAATGAGTGAAACCTTGTTGCATGCTCAAATAGAATGTATTCTTTAATAACGCCGAAAAGTTTAATCTCTGCATTGCAACGAAATAAAACACAACACATCGAAACTCTCCACACTCCACTGTACCCAAATTTGCTTCGAAATACATACTTGTTCCAAAACTTCACTGGAAGTGCACCGGCTTTATTTTGAATGCACTTTCAAGTGATTATGTGTGGAATAGCACATCATTCAAATGCCCACCTCGGAGTGGTAGTTCTAGCAGTAGTCGCTTCAATTTTCAACTCGGTGCAACATTTCTGGAAAATGGCACCTCGAATGTTGGCCTAGAGCCGCTCCGAGGACTTGACGTAGCTCCCGTGAAAATATTCGAGTGGAGTCGAGGTGCAGCACCGACGACATTGATGACATTCGGGGCTGTCAGCGGTGGAATCCTTTTAGGTGATGGTGGATCGTTAATCGTCACAATCTTTGGTTTGCGATTGTGTGCGTGACCATCACTTTTAATGCAAAAATACCTCATTACTAAATTAATTGAACACATTTTTCATCGAATGAAAAAAAAACAATGAAAAAAATCGAATACGATCAAAACAAGCAAAAACATTTCGAAATTATCTGATGCATCAACCACATCTACAAGTGCTTGATATAGCAAACCACATACACAAACCTAATGAATGAATTCAGGAGTGAACGCACAGAAAATAATGGTTGCAAGCATTGTTTTTATCCGCGCTTATTTCACAGCGATTTAAAAATTTATGTGAACAGAATTATTTTTTACAATTAAATTTACAAGTAGACTTACAAACTAAAGGTTACGGTGTTGGCTCAAAAATAGGGGCCCAACTGATGTACTTTGTTTAGTTTAATGTTCATTATTACTGTTGGTTTATTGCTTACAATAGCTGGTGCCTACAATGACTGGCCTGGAATGGCTTGTGCTTACATCGGGTTGTTCAATACCGTGTGTCTATGGTGGTCCTTTTGGGATGGGGTGGTGATGTGTTAGCCTGATGATTTCTATCGCTGCTGTGGTAGAATCCATGCAGCTCGATGTTCGACGTCGTTGGCAAGTCCTGCTCGTTTAGCAGATTTGAGCTTTGTCCGGAGATTGTGTTTCTCAAGTTCCTGATTTCCTCGTTCGGATGGTTGTTGATGTTTAGTAGCTGCTTTCTGAACAGTGTCCACATGTACTGTTGCAGGGGGATGATGCGTGCTTGGTCCTAAAGCCTATTCTTGCTGTGGTGCCTTTGACGGTCCCTGTCGAAGGTGAGTCCGGTACATATTCGCAGTATTTTTCTTTTGAAAATTGCGAGCTTGGTCAAGCTGTTCTTAGAGATGGTGTGCCAGATTGGGAAGCCGGGCGTTAAGATGGGCCGTATAAGCTGCTTGTACAGCAGCAGAAGTGTCCTCTGGCTTAGTCCATTTTGCTCATTTTGGTCTTCTTAAGGGTCAGTTTCGAATGACAGCTGAACTTCAACCTTTCCGTGAAGTTAATGCCAAGACACTTGACCTTTTCGTTTGTTGATATTCTCTACCGTTAGGGAGCACCACCTTTTTGCTTCGACATTTGGCTGCTGATCTGCATCCACCTCTGGATGCTTTCCTTAAGCACAAATGTACCGATTTCCCAGCATTTCGCGACTACCCCATTTGGCAGAGCAGTCAAATTAGTTAGCTGTTTGGATTTCGACCCTTTGCGCGGTTATTTCTAGTCAGCGAGTCATCTGAAAATAGACAGCATTTCACTGTGTCAGTTGGATTTGGTTGATCTGCCGTGTAGATGTTAAAAGCCACGGTCCGAGTTGTGTTCCTTGTGCAAGTCCTGCCTTGGTGCTCCGCTCTGTTGACTTGCTGCCTTCTACTGAGACGTAGAATCTTCTGGAATGCAGGAAGCCCATCTGGAATCCCATCTGGTTTAGCTCATAGATGAGTCCCTCAGTCCAGACTGTATCGAAGGCCTTTTCTACGTCCAGGAAGCAGGCGACGGTGACCTCGTTGTTGTTCAGCGCAGCTACAACATCGTGGTGGAACTTCATTAGAGGATGTAGCGTTGAATGTTTTCCCGAAATCCGTACTGAATATCCGGAATGATGTTTAGGTCTGTAGACCATTGCTTTAGTTGTCGCACTGCCAGGTTCTCCAGGATCTTGCCTATATTCGAACTTCGACCCTTAAGAAGGCCCAAACTAGGCTTCCATCGCATCTATTCCTTGATGCTCAAGCAAAATGGACTAAGCCAGAGGACAAATCTGCTGCTATACAAGCAGCGTATACGGCCGATCTTAACGTACGGCAATATAAGCATCCTGAAACACTGGCAGCGTTCCCCATTTTTGGTATTGCGACAATTTTTGCTATTTTCACTTGCTGGGAAAGTGGCAATTGTTGATGCAATTGTTCATGATGATTGTGAAAAGTATCATTACCGTGCGTGGCATTCGCTTCAGGGCGAAATTCAAAATATTGTCAGGCCCGGCTGCTTTCCTCGTTGGGCTACGTTGAATAATTCCCGCAATTTCCTCGGCCGTTGTGAGGTCATCGCTGGGTTGGTTTCGCTGAAGATGATGTCTGGTGCGGATGAAGTCTCAAGTGAATTGACGTAACTGTTGACTTCTGTGACTAATTCCGGGTCATCGGGCGGCGATGGTTGAAAGCTGCCTTGACTATTTCACAGAAAAGTATAGCCTCTGAGTAACGAGCTTTTCGAACAACCTTGGTATTGCAGAAAGTTTGAAAATCGGCCTGTCGTTTTTTACTTGGTGCTTAAGACCACTTTCCAATCATCGATAAAATGTTCACTTAAAATAGATTCATTCAAAATTATTTTTAATTTAAAATTTGAACAATAAAAGTGGTGGAATATAATCCACACCCGATTTCTTGGTAACTTCGAGTTCAGTTAACGCGTTAAGAATGTCTGCAACAGAGAAACAGTGTAACTTGAAATCCGTAACAGGTGTTGTGTGAGAATACAACTCGTTAAGATTGGAGATAGTATCAGTGGTGTAATTCAACTGAAAATGTTTTGCGAATTGGTTGCACATAGATTGTATTGGGTCTATAACTTCATTCATGCGGTTGGCTGAGAGATGGCGTAACTTGTATTATTCCATTGGAACATGCGTTGGAAAGCTACTGTCATTGTACGTCAATTCTGTATATGTCATTCATTTGAAGCGTAAACAACAGTCATTTTTTTTCACTCAAATATGTCAAACTTTGTGCCTGAAAAAGTGTTTTTGCGAGCACACGACACACGATGCAACAAAAGGAAGTCATTTTTGCATCGGATTGTTACGCGATGGTAATGCTCTGTGAATGTAATGCCGGGTGAAGCCATCAATGGACAACGCTACCGAATACAATTAATCGTTTGAAGAGGGCAGTAGCCGAAAACGCCCGGAATATGCGACTAGACACGAGACGATAATTTTCCATTATGACAACGCTCGGCCCCACATTCCGGTTGAGAACTATTTGGAAAACAGTGAAATGGAAGTTTTACCCCACCCGCCTTATAGCCCAGACCTTGCCCCTTCTGAAATACGGTTCACATCAGAGCAGAATATCAAAAATTGACTCGATTCATTCTTGGCTGCCAAGCCGGCGCAGTTCTTTTGGGATGGGATCCACAAATTGCCAGAAAGAAAAAAACCGCACGAATTAAGTTATAGACCCATTATATCATTGAACTTTTCATGACCGAGTTCCAATGCTGTTGGAAAAAGCTTTTTTTTTATAATTTTTTTTTTTTTATAATTTGCGCGCAAGGGATTGTTAGTACCCTTAAGTGTCCGGGAGAAAGGGAGAGGAGGTACATGTGCACATTGGTTTTAAATATCTGCGGATTGTATTCTGGGGGAAATATTAGGCTGGGAAGAGCGTTCCATATTCGTGTCGTGCGGCTAATGAACGAGTCTCTAAATGTAACTGTGCGTCCGAAAGTAGGCTTAAGGGTAAACTGATGAGCATTCCTGGCGAGACGGGTATTGCGGGTGAATTCATGGAGAGGAGGAATGCAGTTGGCAAGCTCACTTGAGCATCGTTTGTTAAAATAGCGATAAAATACGGATAGAGACGAGACGGTACGTCGATGTTCGAGCGAGTCAAGTGACTCTGCAATATTGTTGTCTCCTATAAGTTTTATCGCTCGCTTTTGTATTCTATCTAATAGGTGCAGGGTGGTTTTGGGGGCACCAGACCAGATATGAGCGTTGTAGTCAAGTTTGGGGCGTATATACGAATTATAAATAAGTATTTCTTGCATCGATTGAGGAAACCTAAACATTTCGCAGCATTTTTGGCGACCTCAAATATGTGATCGTTCCAACTAAGTGTTGTGTTGATACAAATACCAAGGATGGAAAGCTTTCAGGTTTCGTCGACACAGGTGCCATTCATGGATAATGGCTGATTAAAAAGTGTTCGCTTGAGTGACAGCAGGCAGCATTGAGTTTTTGAAGCATTGAACTCCACACGGTTGTTCTTTCCCCAATTGATTATGCTGTCAGGATCGGAATTCAATGTGCTTATCATACGCTGCCGTTCCAATTCTACGGCCGAAGGGCGGGGTCGTGAGTCTTGGAACGAATATGAAAAGCTGAGGGTGCTGTCATCAGCGAAGGAATGGATTGGATTAGAAGTAGCAGACAAGAGGTCATTTATAAAAATGAGAAAGAGTGTCGGAGACATAACAGAGCCTTGGGGAACTCCAGCATTTATTTGGTGGATATCAGACTTGAACCCATCCAAAACAACTTGAATTGAACTGTTCGAAAGGTAATTTCTAATCCATTGAAGAAGACATTCATCGACACCATAGGCACGCATTTTCGACAAGAGAGCTTGATGCCAAACTCTGTCAAATGCCTTGGAAAGATCAAGCGCAACGATCTTGTTTTCGCCTGCATTGTGCAAAGATTGGGTCCACTTTTCGGTGAGATAAGCAGATCACCAGTGGACCTGTTGCTGCGAGATATTTCATAAGCTGACGATTTATCAGCGTTTCCATGACCTTAGAAAGAAGGGGCGTAAGTGCTATGGGTCGGTACGAGGTGGGTGACGCAGATTCGCCCTTTTTAGGGACGGGCTGGACAAATGATGTTTTCCATCTGCTCGGAAAGAATCCTAAGGAGTAGGATAGATGAAAAAGCTTACGCAGTTTTTTGCGAGCGCAAAAGAACACCTCTTCAGAAGAATAGGGGCCAGCGGATTTGTGCACGTCGAGATCTTTAAGTACTCTTGCAACTGTAAGAGTGCGGAAGTGGATTTGTCCCATAGTGAAATCAACGCCCTCAAGTACAGGTGGCGACATATTGGAATCCTGCAGTGTTGAGCTGGCTGCAAAATGCGCCGCAAGCAGATTCGCTTTGTCTAAAGAGCTGACAGCTGGGATGTCATTGTAAATGAGCGTGGGAATTAAAGACGAGGCGGAATTCTTTACGTTTTTTACAAATGACCAAAATTTTTTGCTACCCTTGGGACATTGTAGCACTTTTTGCCTCAACTTCTGTTCATACGAGAAGTTCACACTCTTAAAATTGCATACAGTCATTTCTGGCCCGTTTAAACTTATTCCGGTTTTCCTCAGTAGGGTTTGCTTTGTATATCCGGAGATTCAACTCTCTCAACCTGATAGCCTGATAGTCGTACCATGCGTTTGCTTTGGGCTTGATACACTTCACTCTGTGAGGAATGAAGGATCTCATGCCCAGCAGTAGAATGTTTGTGATCATAGATTTAAGAATATCCAAAAGGATTTGCTGTTTTTCTTGATGTTTCTTTCAGCTGAACTAACATATTGATCATATAGGAATCTATTAAAAAGTAGAATTCTCTCCCAAGTTGAAGAAAATAAGAACGGTCCTCAGGATTGCCTGATTTTCTTGAACGCTTGAATGCAATCATGCTTTTATAGGATAGGGGACAAGAACCACTCAGTCCGACATACTGAGCCGTGAAACCGAAGCTGAAGCTACCCACTTACCCGGCTGCAGCAGATCTACTGGATCCGCGTGGTAAAACAACGGGCCTTCAGTTCTATCTAAATCAGTTTTGGTCAGTTCATTGCAGAAGACAGGCAATTGACTCTTATGAATTTAAACGCACACAATTTGCAAACAACAGGGAGCCCCAAAGTTAATATGATCACTAGATGATCGATGCTTCCAGAGAAGGTCACAATTAGCCTATCCCACCGCTGTTCACATTTCTCAGACATTCTCAATCCGAGCCAAAGCGCAGTCTCCCATATCGACACGCAATCCAAGACCCTAGATCCATGGCAACAACTTCCGTCACTTAAGCTTCGTATTATCCTTCCCTACGAACTTTTTAGAAAAAACAATTTTCCACTGAGTGCACCTTGAGCCACATCATCACGGTCAACAAGCGTTCACAAAGAACCCCCCTCATTACCAGACCAGTTGTGTGACACACGAACAGCCCGCACGACAGCATAGCCACCTCCACCGGACAATCAGCATGTGGGCGCGCTAAAAATCTGCAAGCGCACTCCGCAAATACGAGTACATTGCTCAAAACATCTCGTGAATATTTCATGAAGCCACCACCGCCCCCAATTCACTTACAACATGACATCGAACAGGGAACCGAACAAATGCGTTGTTTACCGCAGATCCGCAGATAAGATTCTCACGTTTCCCAGCAAGGGGCGGCCGTCTTCAGTCCTTTTTCGTCCGAAGACAGCCGAAGACGGAATCCGTAGCGCCGCGCCGCTCAGGGGTCCGCCCGAAACCTGCGTGCATCAACTGTGAGATAATTTCGGATAATCGACCGCCCGTCTGTGGGGTCATTTAGACCGAAATACTAGAAATTGCTCGACTGGTAATTGCCCGATTAATTTCGGTTCGAATTACCGCCGAGAGAATAGAAAACAACAAGCTTCGTCTGCCGCTGAACTCGTCGTTCAGTTGTACTCGCGACTTCAACTAGTTCCGACGGCGGTCGTCGGTCGAATTGAATAGAGTTTCCAGATTTTAGCTTCGATGACAACCAAGGCGAATGTGACCGCCTCCCAGGCCACCGCCCTGAAGGGGGTCTTCCGCAACGGCAGCTATGTGATCCCTGGCGTCTACGACCTGAGTGTGGAGGACACCAACTGGGTGCTGACTTCGTCCTTCATCATTTTCACCATGCAAACTGGTAAGTGACAAGGATGCACTAGCGGGGATACACTTTCGACGGGTTCTAAGGATATTTTCTGTCTCTGTGTTGAAAGACCTTCAGACGACGTGTGGGTTTGTTTGTTCGCTTCTACTAGCAATGTGTCACTGCAATTAGGGCTAAGGCCTTTGTCGGCACGCACATGACTCTCCGGAAACGATCACGTTTCAGAAAATCGATTTGTAGTGCTGTTGCTGTTGTGTACATGTTTTCGCTTTGTTCCGTAAGCCTCACGAAGCGATGCATCGTCAGACATCAGCTTTATCTGCGGCACTATGTACAGCGACGTGACTGTTGTCGATTTGTTATCTTTCCGAGACTCTTAGGTGTAGCCAGGAAACGGGAACACCTTGTGCTGTGAATTGTGACAATTGCCTGTCTCTTAAGTCCTTTGGTTCTGGTGTTTACAGTGCTAAGCCTCTCTCGATGAATCACTTTAAATGTGTCCTTTATGGACACATAAATTATACACTGGACCAGTTTCGTCCCGTTCACTTTTTGGGAGCAAAGTAAAATTGCTCTCAACTTTCATAAACGACAGCTGGTGATGACATTATGTGGGTGCTTCCCGAGGCAATTTCTTCTTCTTGGAGAAGACCTGGGACCTGGGCTGCAACCAACAAGTCTATCCAGCCCGCACGATCTTTCGCCAGCTGCCTCCAGTTGCGCACACCAAATTGGTTGAGGTCCGTATCCACTTGTGTGTGCCATTTCGTTCGAGGATGCCCTCTGTTGCGTTGTCTCAATGGCTAGGAATCGAGGTCGGGTGTGGATCCGAAGACGCTAATGCATGCCACTGCACAGTCCGTACAGTTCGTGGATGAATCTTCTCCTCCAGACGCCATCAACGCAAACAGGACCAAAGATCGCACGCAGAGCTTTGCCCCTCAAAACGACCACAAGCTTCTTCATCTGCTTTCAATAGCGTCCTTGTATCCATAGAGCACGACAGGGATGATCAGAGTGCTATATCTCTGTTAGTCAAATGTCTGTTAAGCTCAAAGAAACAGCGATTGGCAAGAGTAATTCGAGGCAATTACGAGGGTTTAAATTGAAATTTGGCAATACTTCGGGCTACTTTTCGTTCAGTTCAAGCTGCCTTAAGGAGCCTTAAGCAATGTTTTATCAAATTCAATGAACCTTTAAACAATGACAACAATATTAGTCAAAACGAGAGGTTGCTTTTAAAAGTTTCGCGATGATGCACTCAACCGACAGCATTTAGTCCTCGACAACTGACAGGCTGTGTAATTTGGTTGAAATCGAATTGTTTCTCTTCTTCGTCTACTCAGTCTGTAATGAAAATTCGAAATCAGCAAGCTGAATCTTTAGCCTAACACGATAGGTACATATATCCATTGTAGTTCGCCAAAATGTGCTGATGTCCGTGGAGACAGTTCGTTATTGAGTTTGTGGTGCTCTCTGAAGCTTCATCACAATCAATTCAGGGGCATTCTCCTCGGATTCCGATATTGCCTCTGGCCTATGTCTAAAAACACGAAGTAATGCCTTAGGTAGGTAGGAAGGGCTGCTAGTGGATTCACCAGCACACATGGACCATCTTGGTGATACCCACAGACGACTAACACCGATCCACAACTTCAGTGATAGTGCCGCTAATTTAATCCCAACGGCAAATGGCGTCTAGACCAGATTTGGAAACCAGATAAAAGCATACTAACTTTGCTTTCACTGGGATTCGAACCGAGGACCCCCTTAACCAAGGACAGACACTTAACCAACCAAGCCATGCCGTCGTTTAACGCCTTGATCTGGCCTTGCCTGGCTCTTCAACCGAAATTAACGATAACCCTTCCTGCACTACTCGAGCTTGTTCCTGAAAGACAAATTAGAAGACGATCATATGCCCGAGCCTAAGTTGCGCACTGTACCACCAACTGTCCTTAAGTGTTCGGAAGACGTTAACAGAGTTAGTTGCTGGGGAGAGCATCCCATATTTGTCTGTCACGGATAAAACAAGTGTTTCTAAAACTGGTTCAAGGCTGAGCTGTTGACTATTCTATGCGATACGAGTACTGTGAGTTAATTCTTGTACATATGGCAGGTGTAACCAACTTTATTTAACAAATCAAATTCCTTTCCTTTCTCTCTTCATCTTTCCTTCTTGTCTTCTCGCTTAAACACCATTTTCCAGTTACCACTGCTGATGTGTCAGTAATCGGTGCTGCAAAATCTGTCGTGACAGAAAGAATGTCATGCGATAACGGACTTAAGCATCGCTTGTTTGAGTACCTACCGATAAAATAGAGGCAAACAAGAAATTTAAAGAAATTTAAATGTGACAGTGATGAACACAGACACTTCTCTGTAAATTTATTTTTAATTGTTTTGTTCAAATTTTGAAAACTTTCTAACCAATAAAGTTAGACATCTAAGCAACTGAGAGCTGCACTCACTTTGCCTTGTTCAGGAATTCTTCCATTTTTTCGTAAAGTTTTGTTATTTATTTTTTGAGAAATGAAGGTTGTCCCTCTCGGTGACAATAGGTTCCACAAAAATGGTGGTTAAAATTTAAGGGCCGATGTTGATTTTGAATAAAACACAAAATATTTAGGAAATTATTGTCATTTCTTTTTATTATGATAATATTGGTATGGTTCAATTATATATGGAACAAAATATCGTCCAAATGGCCACCGCGAGGTTCCACGCCGTTAATGTGCCGAATTATCTCGTCCTTTAGCTCTTGAATTGTTTCTGGCTTAAAAAAAAAATCCAACGGTGTCAAATCACATGATCTTGGCGGCCAATTGACATCGCCACCACGTGAGATACGGCCATTGAATTTGTCGCGCAAAAAAACCATTGTTTCGTTAGCTGTGTGGCAAGTGGCACCGTCCTGTTGAAACCACATATCGTCCACATTCATATCTTCCAATTCGGGCCATAAAAAGTTCATTACCATTTCACGATAGCGAGCACCATTCACAGTAACTGCCTGACCGGCCTCATTTTCGAAAAAAATACGGCCCGATGATGCCGCCAGCCCATAAACCGCACCAAACAGTCACTTTTTGTGGGTGCATTGGTTTTTCGACAATCACTCTTGGATTATCATTTGCCCAAATGCGGCAATTCTGCTGAGGTGAAAATGTGCCTCATCACTGAAGACGATTTTCTTCGAAAATTGATCATTTGCATTTTGATTTGAACGCCCATTTTCATAATAAGCCTGGACAACTTTAACGCGTTGTTCGATTGTGTATCTTTCCATGGTTCAAATTGAGTTAGTCTGAAATTGAGAAATGTCAAATGAAATGCAGAAAAAAAACTTGACGTTTAGGTGTGGTTCACATTCAACATCGGCCCTTCAACACCACCCTTTACAACCCCTACACTCAATTTCAACACACCACAGACCAGATCGTTTATATCACCCATCGGCGTCATTGCGACTGGCATTGATTGTACCATTGCGTCAATGATCTCTAAGTAGGACAGTCCAGGATACGTACAGCGTTCTCTCGATTTAAAGAAACAGCCGATTGACATAATTTTCGAAGAGCCCGCCTTATCAAAAGCCTTCTTCTAGTCATGGCGTTGCTACAATTCGGAGAGGACCTGGACAAGCGTCTTCGGCTAGCTGCCTCCAGTGGCACAGACCTAGTTGGCCTCCTTCTGCTGCGCAGACTTATAGTCAGAGACTCGTTCCATCTCCCTATCCCTATCTCTCTCAATCTATATGCTTGAGCTAACTTAGGCATTGTATCGGTAGACGTCTGGCTAGATTTATGATTCTGTACACTTGGTAGTTGAATTTTCACATCTAATGCCCTCAACGGGCATGGGATCACAGATCGCTCAAAAGACCTCTCCACCCGCCTTTCACATCTCCTTTCCATTCCTCTGCGCTGGAGGGCAGAATTGGTTCTTCGGGACAGGGCCCAATAGCCTAATTGCCTCCTAAGCCCAAAAACAAAAACACAAGATCTTCTGAGATTGACGTCGGTACTGATTGACGATTTTCGGTCACTTTTCCAAGAAGTAGGTGTTGGACGACAGCATAGACTTTGTGTAGACGTTCTTCGCTGACAAACCCATTTTAGTCGCTGCCGTCACAAACTCAAAATTGGTGTCTATTGGCTTATAATTGATAATTGGTGGACCAGCCCTTCGTTGGACTAAATGCGACTGAACTCTGCAATCAACAAAAATCCAAATCGTCTGACCAAACCTTATTAACGTGATGTAACGTAACGCAATGCTACGAACCGAAATCTCGAGATTAGGATGAACTTTTACTGAAACCACAATAGCCCGAGTCGCACCGAGTTTGAAGTGTTTTCAAATGTCATTAGCTGTCAATTGAATTTAAAGTGGCCGCCACAACAACTGCTTGTTGAATAATGGAGTTGATAACGAAACAGAGAGAGAAAATGAGAAAATGAACACCAAAATGAACTGAAGTTCAGGCTGTAGACTTGCTCGGTTTTGCGAACTTGTCACGGACGGATGATGAACTAGTTTTCACCGAAAACGCTAGGTTTCGAAGTTCCGAAAATGTTTGACGAAACCTTGGAGGTTTGGAGAAATTTAACGAAACCTCGCGATTTCCTTTGGTTTGGGTATATAGTAGTGCCCACTATTAGTCGGCGTTTGTTGTATTAAAAAGATTGCGACTTACACGAGAAGTCTTTCACAATTTCCTTAAGAATGACAGGACAGCGAGAACTCCTTGTCTTCATTCTCCACAATCCGACGATTCAAAAACCGGAAATGGCATCGTTATAGTGTGTATTTAGGCTCGCTGTCCTTTCCCACCTTGTAATGATCAAATGTCTCGAGTTCTGCAGATCTGCCGCTATGTCAGATGCTCTACTTCGTCCTAAAATATGACTCCTATCAAACAGTTGTTAGAAATGTGAAGTGAGATGGCGTAGTTAAAGATGGCGTCCCCTATAACATTGACTGACAAGACAGGCATAACTCAAGAGATTGCCAGTCCTCGCTCCCATGTGTGGCGACTTGCTTCACATCAAAAACTCCCCCCTCCTTCGATTCACTGCAAATCCGTCACGACATTTATCACTTGTTTCATTTCAGGTTTCGGCATGTTGGAGTCTGGTTGCGTGTCCATCAAGAACGAGGTGAACATCATGATGAAGAACGTGATCGACATAGTCCTGGGTGGATTCACCTACTGGCTCTTCGGCTACGGGATGTCCTTCGGGCGAGGACCACTCTCCAATCCGTTCATAGCCATCGGAGACTTCCTCTTGGATCCACCGGTGGGGGACCCGTTGATGGGTCAAATCTTCGCAGCGTTTCTGTTCCAACTGTCATTTGCCACCACAGCCACGACGATTGTAAGCGGCGCCATGGCGGAGAGGTCAGTCTTGGTGCAAGCTCGTTCACGATAAATTAACGCAATCGCTTATGTCACACTTACAGGTGTAACTTCAAGGCCTACTGCCTGTTCTCCTTGCTCAACACGGTGGTGTACTGCATTCCGGCCGGATGGGTGTGGGGCGAGCACGGGTTCTTGAATAATTTGGGAGCGGTCGATATCGCGGGAAGTGGGCCAGTCCATCTAATTGGTTTGTCAACAGAATTTCCCTCAAGTGGGTCAAGAGACTAAATTTAGCTTCATTCCTCAGGTGGTGCATCGGCCTTTGCGTCAGCGGCAATGTTGGGACCGAGATTGGGTCGATACGCTGATGGGTACGACCCCCTTCCGCTGGGGAATCCTGTAAATGCTTGTATGGGCCTCTTCGTGCTCTGGTGGGGCTGGTTAGCCTTCAACTCGGGCAGCACGTACGGAGTCAGCGGCGCCAAGTGGCAGTATGCTGCTCGCGCCGCTGTCATGACCATGATGGGATCCTTTGGAGGCGGCGTCACCAGCACTTGCTACTCTTTGTGGCGCCATGATGGCCGGTTGGACATAATCGATCTGATCAATGGCATCCTGGGCTCCTTGGTTTCCATCACAGCTGGGTGCTTCTTATATCGCGCCTGGGAGGCATTCGTGATCGGCGCACTTGGGGCTATGCTATGCTGTCTTGCGATGCCGGTCTTTGACAGGCTAGGAGTCGATGATCCCGTTGGAGCGAGCGCAGTGCATGGGGTTTGTGGGATTTGGGGAGTCCTGGCTGTGGGACTTTTTGCCGATAATCCCGTACCCCTAGGCACGACCAAGGATCGATCTGGTCTCTTTAAGGGAGGTGGTTGGTACTTGATCGGGATCCAGTCGCTGTCTGCATTTTGCCTAGCCTGTTGGGGCATCTGCTCGACGTTCCTCTTGCTCTACATTGTGAACAAAATCGTCCCAATTCGGATGGATCCAAATGAAGAGCTCCTGGGCGCTGATTTGATGGAGCACAGGATACGGCATTCGCAAATTGGACTTTCCCGTGCTATATCCGCATTGGCACCGCTGAAGATTGATCTGCAAGAGGTCACTGGTGTTAAGCCGATCGGTGTGAACCCAGGCCACGAGAGAAGCTTAGATGAACTGAGAGCAGCTGAGGATAAACTCACTCAATGGCGGACCTACATTGACCAAATGGGCCCAACCAAACCGAAAGGAGTCCTAACAAACATTGAAGAGTCCCAGAAGGTCCATGCTAAGAAGAACACCGTGGGAAATACGCTGACAAAAAAGTTTCGCGGTCTGAATAGCAAAAACCCTGACAGGTCCGAGCATGTTGTTAACAACTCTGTTGGAGGCATGTTCAAGTCACACAACAGCGAAGTCCCATCCCTGTCAAAGGGGAAGGACAATAGCTCATTCGCATGGATTGATTAAATTGTATCGTTGGGATTAAATTTTTAATAATATAATGTTACATATAGTGACTGCTTTTTTAATTGTGAAAACACATTCAATGTGTCTGTTCCTACTGTACACTTGTGATGTGCAATGTGTGTTTGTAAAATCAAACATACCCGCCGCTTATGTCACAGATGTGAACCTGTCAAGATTCAATTTGGCCGGAGCCAGGTTTCTGGAGGATTTCACCAGTTTCTAAAGCAATTTCCAGACCTGAGTCAAGCTACAAACCCCTTAATTACTTCCCCATTGAACCTTCATAGTCTGAGCTATGTCAAAAATAGTTGTTGATCAGCTGACACATCCGCAAAAGGTTAGAATTTTGTACAAAACCGTTCTGCGACTGCATCGAGGTGAGTTCTACGCACACGTTTCCAGTCATATAACAGAAAACCTTGTGTCCAGGACTACCAAATGAATTGCAAGAACTCGGCAACAATTATGCGAGGGATGAATTCCGAAGACATTTGAACTGCAAACCCGCCGAGGCACAAGTTTTCATCACAGAGTGGGCAGTAAGAATACCTTTCAAAGCTGGAACCACTTTACTATACACACAAAAACCCCTCGTTTTCAGAAATACGCTGTGACCATCACAAAGCAGTTGGGTATAAAGGGAAAACCCCAGGGCACGCTAGGTGATACCCTCGATACAGATGCCGTGGAGAAGCTCAGCGACGAACAAGCAGTACAACTTTACGAATTAATGTTAGCTGCTAAAGGAATCGATGAGGAAACACTGAAGAGCCAGGCGGATGACAAAGAGACCTTAAAGAAATCATAAAACAATTCTAAGATAATTGAGATGTATGTGTTTTTGTTTCAATCATCTTTTATTTTCTCATAAATCTTGAAGACATACTTGATGCCATCCTCTTCCTGAACTCCTTCTGGGATCTCCTCGTCCAAGGGCACCTCGGCAAGATCACTGGGAATTTCTGGGAAAAACGTATCACACTCGAATTTGGCCCGGACCTCCGTCAAATACAGACGATCAAAGCGAGGCGAAGACAGTGCTTCTTTGAACGACTCGTTACCACCAATAATCCAAACGCTTTCGACATTTTCCAATTCGGTTTCCACGCGTTTCATGGCATCCTCCAAGCTGGTGTCAAGAAACACTTTCTCTGGATAATCGCAGCGATTTGGATCTCGCGTCAACACAATATTTATTCTGCCTGGCAGTGGTCTGAACTTGATCGGTATGCCCATGTATGTTTTACGACCCATTATCACAACGTTTTGCTTGGACGGGTCGCGAACTGTTTTCGTCATCCGGTTGAAATAGTTCAGATCTCCTCTGCAAAAAGAGAGATGGATCGTTAAAAGTTCAAGTGGAAACTTATCCGACTTACCTCAACTTCCAGGGGATTTCACCCTTGAAACCGATCCCCAGATTCTCACAAACAGCCACTATTAGCTTGTACTTCATCATGGTTATTTTTGTTTTTAACTGAATCTGTTAACAACGACTGTATGTTATTATTGACGCCACATGCACTTTGTTTTCGAGCTACCGGCGTAAACAAAATAAATTCAACTGCGATAGAACACTCTTCTTTTGGCGGCGTTTTTGTTTGTTTTGGTTGACATTTGGAATTATAGCTCGCTGATCGAGGAATATGATGTATTGATACAAAATACGCATTTTCACGCACATTGTCACAAACTGTGTGCTTGCTGCACAACGGACTGTGTTCGCAAGGTCTTGTCTTGGCATGGGGGTGTAAGTAATTATTCCATGCGATTTATTTCTGATTTGCAAGGCGAAATGAGTTTACTGGGTGATGGCTTGATGTGGAAAAATATTGAAGAAATTTTGAAGTCTTTTTTTAAGATGTTTGTTTTCATATTTGAATAGATATGGAAAATGAGAATGGAATTATTTATTTTGTATGTTGAGGAAAGATCATATGCAAACTGTTTTCAATAGAAATTCATGGAATAGATTTTGTTCAGCTCTAGAGCGGGCTAAAATTTGAAGATCTATGTTCACCTCATAAGTGTCAAAAATGTTGGCCTGATTTGGATACGATTTATGACCCTATTCTGACAGACATCTATGATGTGTCACAAGTCACAACTGCCTCAGAAGGCCAAGCATCACAACTTGTAAGCACCACAAGAACTGAGACAATTGTGATGTGTGATTGAGCACATAAGATGGGACAAAAGGAGAAAATAAAGAGAAATGTAATAGTTTCAATATTCTAAGGAATTTACGACAAAGGAATTCTCCCGAATTTTGATTATTATTTATCTTGCTCTATATACTTTTCTTCTCCCATATTGAGAGGACAATGCAGAAAGAGAGCCAAAAAATAAATGTTTGACATGAAAACAAATTCAGCACTCCATGGTGTTTGTTTTCTTGTGAGCTTTTTGCCAGAATACCAAATTGCTCAAGCTTGTGAGGTTTCATGGATCACAATTTTCTCATCACAGACATTTGTGAGTTGTGACCTGCTTGTAGTGCGGACACAACTCACAAATGTCTGTGATGCCTCTCTTGTGAGTTGTGAGGTTTGAGAAATTTGCAAAAGCTCACAAGAATTCGTACAAGAATAGTGGCCAAGGTGTGGTGAATTCGTCTTCATATCTTTAAAAATTTGTTTCGCTCTCTTTTCTCATTCTGCTCTCAATGTGGGAGAAGATAAATAATATAATGCTTCTACATCGCAGTCTAAAACAAATTATTACATTTAAATTATTACATTTGTGCTCAATTACACATCACAACTTTGACAGTTCTTGTGATGTTCACAAGTTGTGAGGCTGTACTCACATACGGAAAACTCACAACTTGTGACGCCCCATACTCTTGCGAGGTGGTCCGCAAACAAGTTTTTGGTACTTTCCGCCAATATGACTCGACTATGCAGCTATCTACAATTTTTAAAAAAAGGCTTCGTTATTTCTTTCACATCACTGGGTAATGTTGATATGATGTATATGTTATGTAACGGAATTTAAGAAACTGATGTCCAGAAATGAGGTATGATAGAGATGCCCAACTTCTACCTCTCTTGACCCTTCAAATTTTTGACAACCATTTTTTATGTCGTTTTCTCTTTTCAAGCCGAATTGACCAATCAGAGAACGGCATTTACGTTATTTTGAGAATAACTGTCACAAATTCATGAATAACTGTCAAATCAGACATTCAATCAGCTGTGAAGTTGGGCATCTCTATATACTTGATTTCTGCTGATGTCAAATGACAGTTCAATCAAAATCCACATCTTTGTCGAAACATTGAATCATAATTTGTTTGTTTTTGGGCACTTTTCATTTCTAACGACAGCCATTGTACATATGCAGAACGCGCGATTAGATGATGGATGCGCCTGATAGCATCTGTAAAAGAGCCAGACTCTTCAAATTTGCTTACAGTTGTGACAATAGTACGCTTGGATGGACGATTATGAAGGTCATAATCTGCTGGTAATGCAGGAATATATATATAAGATATATAAGAGTCAGCATTTTTGTACCAAGCTTTCAATAACTCCACACGTTCAGCTATTGCAAAACGAACTGATTTTTAAAATGACAAACCAAAAGAATAGAGATGTCCAACTTCGACCTCTCTTTCCCCTTAAAATGTTTGGCAACCCTTTTTTTATATATATCGTTTTCTAAAGCCAAATTGACCAATCACAGAACGGCATTTATGTTATTTCGTGAATAACCGTCAAAAATGAATAAATAACTGCCACGTTATATTCGTAACAAGTTTCTACAGTGCGCGTGCGATCCCTTTTGTCTCACCTCCTTTGTCTACAACATTAAGAAATTTTGTGACGAATTTGGCACGTTAGTGGCGCTGTGAGTGGTGCGTCGTTCGATTCCTGGTACGAGCTCTGATAATGCTCAAAGAGTATAACCATTAACTGTCTAGGAAAGGCTTCTCAAATTGGCCGCTTCCTGCCGACGGTTCTACCACTTGTGGATACTCCACTAACTCCACAGCATGAGTGGTTGTTGAGAAGCCTCTGGGCCCTCTACGCGCTGTAGCGCACCCATATTATTATATTTTTATTAAAATTCGCATATGGCGATGATGCTACATTTAGCCCGACTTTTAACGCAGTTGACACACGCCCCAACGTTTGGGCAAGAATGTATCCGGGATTTTATTTCCTCCCAACAATGACTCACTTATTTCGCTCTATTCTGCCCAGCAGCTTAGCACATTCGTTTCATTTTTCACATTTTTATCGAAAGTAAAAGTGTGGTTTGATTGACATGTCTAATGCCTGATACGTGGGCACTGGGCGTTGCATTGAAAGTAATTACTAGCTGCCCCCGAAATTGTTCCGCTGCCAAAGACGTAGCGTCCATGTCCAAACTTTCTCCGTTCGCTTGACATTGAATTCTAAAAATAATCTCTTCATTTCTGACGTAAGGACGTATCGCCCATAGACAACCATATGACCATTTTTTTTTATGTGTGTTGAAGACTCTTACGTATTTCTTTTGTATGCGCGTGCTGTGAATAAGGTGTATCATCAAGGATTTCTTGTGAGGTTTTATCTAAGCATTTTAATTATTCGTCTGAAGGGAAGATGCGCGTGTTGGGAGGAGTTTAAAAAAAATGTGACAAGATAAAAAAGATGTGAAAGATGTGAAAATCCAGTGAATAAGTAAGTTTGAGAAAATGAGTGCAAGATCTTTTGTTTTGTGCTTGTGCATGGTGCTGGAAAAATCTCAGAGAGGAGCCTTAAGTCCATCAGAATAGGCCCAACATTGCTTATTTTTAGAAGTCCCATTCCATGCTGGTCTGTAACGCTATACAAATCTGTAGTTTTGCTCTACATACATAGACTCCATTTCCTAAGTCGTTTTCTTACAGCTTGCACTCAGAGACTATACGGGTACCCTAGCCAGCTAACAGCCGCAACCTACTCAACAACACAACTAGTTGAGTCCATTGACACACTTGATGGCCAACATATTTGTTCTATAACCAACTCAATCCCTGGTTTTTCCCAGCTCTGCAAAGAAGTGTTTTTTCTAGAAACTGTATCTTCTTTCTGGCTAAATAACAAAGTCACTGGATGACAAGACGCATGTTTGCCAATGTCATAGGACCCGATATGAACCGATGAGATCTGTCAGGGTCTCCACTATCCAGCCACAGGGTCCTCACTATCTATAAGACTCCACGACGCAGCCCATGAAACATTACTCTTAGCAGTGTGATCGACCTGTGAAGGTTGCCCTCGAAAAGTTTGTCGTTAAAAAAAGATTCGGTCAACAAGTTTAAAATATCCTAAAAAATCCTGGCACTTACATTTTATGTACACGCCTGACGTACGTCCCTCACTGGTTTAATTGCTGACGCATGAAATGTGTATTTTCGCGGTAAAAGATAATATAAATAATCTAAGCAGACTTTTCTGCGCTTTTTCGCACCTCAACTGCGGGCCTCCCCGCATTTTCCGCTCCCACACGTCAAAGACGCAAGTTTGACCACACATCTGCGGCAATCAAAACTTAATCGTAGCGTAGAATATTTAGAATATTTTCGTCGCAAAACACATGGCGCACTGCTGCAAGTGCACTCGTTTATCACTCGCCCTAGACATTCGAATCGCAGGATTGGGATTAATTTTTGATTTCTTTGCAAATTTGCTTTGCAATAATCTCAAGGATTTCATCATTCCAACGATCACGAGAAGATTCGCCCACCTCAGCACACAGTGATCGCCTTTCTTTTTGGAAGCCACAGAGACAAAGGCGATTTATGTTCATTGAAAAAAAAAATACACTTCATGTGACGAGCCTCTCCTTCAATTCACTTTTTTAAAGCACATCATTGTTTCTGCTGTTGTTGTTGTTTTCAAAATGAAACGGATATAAAAAGAATGTCTCCATTTCCAAGTCCAAAGGGCAACGCCATCAACACACCCCCTGAACATTCTCGTTCTACAAATCAGACAGATTTCCATTGGCCCCAACAACGTGCTGACGTCTTGTGGTGCTGGTTGTGTTGCTCTTTTTCTGTAGAGCTTCGCACACACCGAACAGAGCAAAGGGAAACGTCAAATCGCACAGAGTGACAGTTCACTTTTGGAATTCGTTGAAGTCTGGTGGTGTCTCGGTTGGCAATTTCCTGACGGAGAATCAATTGTCTCTGTTAAGTGCTCCGAGAAACAAGGTTCGACCTAGATCAACCCACTTGTAGCAAGAAAAAAGAATTGTTCTTACTTTGTTGTTGTTACTGTTGCCTATCAGTGTCATAGTCCGGCCTCCATACGTTCGACGAGACAAGTGCATGCCGGTGCACTGTTACTACGTCAGTGTTTATTCGTGGTGTTTTGTAAAAGTTCCATTATCTGACTTTTGAAAAAAGGGAACAAATCATAGAGCCAATTTGTTTGTTTTTGTGTGATTATGTCAAGAAATAATAGCGCGGCTTTCTAATGTCACTGCCCCCTAGATGGTGCATTTGAGTTACACCAGATAAGCATAAGTCCTCTTCAAGACCTCCTTGTGCGGGCAGTGAGAATTGTGTGAGTTTCATTAAATCCAGGTTCCAGTTGTCCAGAGGAAAAAGTCCATCAAATCTCTGCCAAGATGAGAATCTTTCCGTGGCGGTTGCAGAGCATCCACAAAATGCTGGATTTCTACTCGCAATTCAATCCGTCGCCATTGTCCATCAAGCAGTTTCTAGATTTCGGTAAGTCTTTTCCCAATCCAAATTCAAATGTGTTTGCTTGTTTCGGTGTGTACATTTCGCTTCGGATTTTCTCTAACAGCTGGAATTGGGACAAACGAATGGTTACCCTCCATCCAAGGACATTTCAATGACACTGCAGTGTAGTCACGGGCGTATGTTTGCCAGTACGAATTTCAATCTGTTGACCGAGGTTTACGAAGTTCTTTTGGCTTATGTAACGACGTCACACTTCCACCCCCATTCATAGATAGGCGAACAAATGAAAGTAAAATCAAGAACAGTCATCACCCTCGCGCACGTAGAACTGCGTTGAGTGCTTTTATCACACACTCACGTACACATCCCCATTGTATTCGATTGAACATCGCTAGAGGATTCCAGAATTAGTGGACTACAGAAATTTGAAATTACTTATTTGGGACTTTATTTTCAAGCCGTGCGGTGATTTATTAGAGGCTCCTGTGACAAGATTAGCGTCTGTTTAAAAATTGCCAGACTGGCATAAGGTGCCGAAAATATATCTAATCGACAAAGAAACCTCCCGCCCTCTTGCCCCTTGGCCAATCTTCACGCTACCGCCATTCTTCACAGTAGTTAAGAGAAGAGAAGCAAAAAATGATTTTTTCCGTTTTCGGCTCTGGTGCTTTGTTTTGAAGTCGATTTCCGTCATCGTCACCGTCATCTGTTCACACACGAGTTGTATATTCGTATATTTTTGTTTTCAACTTTTTTGTTTGCTCTTCGTCTGGTCTTTTCGTTCTGTACGTTGCGTCGTGTCTTTTTACTCTGCTTTGAATCAAGTTGAAGAAGCTTTTGTGAGCAAATGAGAATGAGGGGAGGTGATGCGGAACAACGATGTTTGAGGTAAGGAACTGCCAGCTGTATGAAATATCCGAAAACGTTGTTTATCGGATGTGCACAACTGACAAGTTTTCCCAAAATGGTGATGAGACGAAGTTGAGTTGTCCCAGAGCATTGGTTATACTGCAAGTATCGAGTTTTAGTTTTAGTTGAGATTACTGCGTCGATAATGATTAATATTAGCTGTTGTGTGGATCGAAAGTTGCGTTGATCCAGAACGTACTGTAAATGCATGCACTGTAGCACAATGGGGATGTGTAAATTTGAAGAACAGGAAAAGCTATGGGTGCACTTTAATCCTGCAACATTTGTAATGCCAGGGAACAAAGTCGACACGACCAAGAGGGATGGTTCAACCAAACGTTTACAATTACTTGTCGACACCATTTGCTTACCATTTGACGTTATTGCAGCTCGAACGAAGTCTACTTAGCAAAGTGAATGCCCTGTGGCGAAATAATAGACGCAAAAATGCTGCTGAATATGGAGTAGGTATTGCCTCTGTAATGTTCTGAGCGGTTCGCTCAACTAGTTCAAAATATGCCTGTATTTTGAATTGCAAGTTCTCGCTGTCTACATTTTACAGTAAACATTATTCATCGACTTCGTATAGGCAATCACTCTTGTCCCTCAATTTTTTGAGCTCCATAATGGATTTATCCAAACTGCTGCTCACTTCCTTTTATTTCAGGCTTTTGAAGTAACTTAACCAGAAATGGTAGAGTGCTTGCTATTGCAGGAGACCCTTCGAAAAGAAGCGGATCCGAAGCTCTTGGAATGTCCTCACTACGCGGAGAAAGTGAATAAGAATGAAGACTTGCAGGCGTAAATACGTGAATTAACTCTTTACTGAAGGTGGTCTACACACAGCTAATTTGCGTTGATATTAGGGTATTCAGCAGAGCATCGCACAGTTGGAGGCTCATTCAGTCCACTCAAACACTCTGGCTAACATCGAGAATACCCATTACCTGCATGCCAACGCCACAGAGACACCTCCTCCCTCATCCTGCTCTGCCTCCTTTCTGTCTGCTTCGTTATTGCAATTCGTCTGAAGAACAATTAATTGGACGTTTTCTTATTCAATGTAGAATGACATTGTATTGCGTGCGGCGACTTGTATTGTATTTATCTTATTTTATTTCGGTTGAAAATCAAGGTTATCACTTCGTTATCTATTCCATTTGGTTGTGAGTAGATACGCGTTATCTATTTGAATTGAAGTCAACGTCTAGACCCAACCCGAGACTCATTACTCTTTCTGTTGTCCAATTCAGATTGCTTGAGATTGATTACCAGACAGTTTGGCTGGTTTGTTGTTTGGTTGAAGCAATAAGAGTAAATGCTAGCCATCCTTAAAAGTAGCCAGCTTAAGTTAGGATTTTAAATTGTTTCTTCGTAAATCAATCATTCTGTTTGCGAACTGTCAAGCTGAGAATGCACACAAAGTGACAGAAGCGATCCACAAACCAGAAATGAAGTATGATAGAGATACCCAACTTCACAACTGACTGACCCCTAGTCCATCGACGAATTTGACGGATAATGATGATAATTTTGACGGTTATTCATGCATTTTTGACAGTTATTCACGAAATAATGTAAATGCCGTTTTCTTGGTTGTCATGGATGGTTGTGAAAAATTTTAAAGGGCAAGAGAGGTAGAAGTTCGGCATCTCTATCATACTTCATTTCTGCCACAAATTCACGATGAAGTGTCAATTTTCTCAAATTCAGAAGTGTCAGAGTTTGCGAAGTTCACGATTCGAACAGAAACGAGTTCTCGAAGTTTCCTTTCCACGGACCAATCAGAGAATTGCATTTACATGGTGCACTGATGTTTTGACACAAATGTGCGAACAGTATCGAGAATAACCGTCAAAAGGTTGTGATTATCTGTCAAATTCATCAGTAGATAATCAGTCGGCCCCCTTTGTTATTTAGCTGCTTGTTTATGAATTCCTAGATATGACTGCGCAAACATCGAAAATCATTAGGCACAACACGGAAGGACGATACGGGCTTGGAGGATGCGACCTCAATGTAAGAGGAAACAATCGTTTGCCTTATAAAATACATAGCTTTGAACGTTCTCTAAGTGCTTGCAATTGTATTTCTCTGCAAAATCCTTTTGGCGGTGATGATCAAGCAAAAAATTGCGTTGTGCAATTTGATGGAGGAAATACCTCTTAGATAACATCAGATGCGATCGTGATCATAGTCAGGTCGACCATGAAAATGTGGTGACTTGGTAAACTGACTTTAGTAGAGCCCGCAAAAAAATATTCTTGTGGTTTTTTTTTTAAATTTCGTGCGATAGAACGTTAAACAAATTCTGACGAGGTTTTATTTCCGATTTTTATTGTTAGTCATAAAATTGCATTTCGTTTGATGTTCTTTGCGACAAGGAAGTGTGAATACATTTTGAAGAAAGCAGAGTGCTATAAATGCTGTGATAAATGTGGTCAAAATAAAGGCTGTTTAATCTTTCGAATTGCATCTGTTCGTGTATAATAATCTGTCTTAAAATATATTCACACTCTTCAACCACATAATGAGGGTTCTTCAAGTTGTGAAGTCCGGGAAGGTACAGTGTTTGGGAAAAATATAGATTTTCAAACAAATATTACATCTGTAAGAACCTTGGCCTCTACCAGCAAGTCTCTCTAGCTGGCACGATCTTTAGACAGGTGGCTTCAATTACGCTCCTCAAGTTGGCCGAGGACCTTCTCTACTTGTGTGCACCATCGGTTTCTTGCTTGGCCTCTCCAGCTGGCACGATCTTTAGCCAGGTGGCTTCAATTACGCTCCTCAAGTTGGCTGACGTCCTTTTCTACTTGTGTGCACCATCGGATTCTTGCTTGGCCTCTACCAGCAAGCCCTAAGGCTGCACCTCAAGTTGGCCGAGGACTTTCTCTACTTGCGTGCACCATCGGTTTCTTGCTTGGCCTCTCCAGCTGGCACGATCTTTGGCCACGTGGCTTGAATTACGCTCCTCAAGTTGGCTGAGGACCTTCTCTACTTGTGTGCAGCATCAGTTTCTTGCTTGGCCTCTCCAGCTGTCACGATCTTCAGCCAGGTGGCTTCAATTAAGCTCCTCAAGTTGGCCGAGGACCTTCTCTACTTGTGTGCAGCATCGGTTTCTTGCTTGGCCTCTCCACCTGGCACCATCTTTAGCCAGGTGGCTTGAATTACGCTCCTCAAGTTGGCTGAGGACCTTCTCTACTTGTGTGCAGCATCAGTTTCTTGCTTGGCCTCTCCAGCTGGCACGATCTTCAGCCAGGTGGCTTCAATTACGCTCCTGGTGTGTTGTCCATGCACTCTACATGACCTAGCCATCTTAGGTGTTTAATCCGCGGACGCCTGGCTGGGCTCGTGTCTCTGTTCAAAACGTACAAGTCGTGGTTGAATCTCCTTCTCAAAATTCCATCAACGGAAACCAAACCAAAAATTGAACTCAGAACTTTTCTCTCCAAAAGATGTTCGGTTTCGTTATCTGCTCTTGAGATTGTCCAATGCCAGCCATTGATGGCTCGCTGGCTGCTGGATTCGACTAACCACGTCAATGTCGCATATGACAGCAAATTGCACGGACTTTTGGAAGATCGTGGCTTTTGCTTGCCAAGAGAGTGCGTTGTTTTAATCCTTTTTGACATTGAGTTACCGACCGACTTACCAGATGGAGAGTTCTCATCGTCATCCTGCGCAATTTGACGAGTTTGGCAGGAATGTCAGAAATAGACATGACAGTGGATAGCTCGTCTCTATGGACCAGAAATGAAGTATGATAGAGAAACCCAACTTCACAGCTGATTGTCCCCTAGTCCATCGACGAATTTGACGGATAATCACGATAATTTTGACGGTTATTCATGAATTTTTGACAGTTATTCACGAAATAACGTAAATGCCGTTTTTTTATTGGTCAATTTGGCTTGAGAAAACAATATAAAAAATGGTTGTCAACAATTTTAAGGGGCAAGAGAGGTAGAAGTTGGGCCCCTATCATACGCTCTCATATGCGGCCTTGAAATCGACCAAGAGTCGATCTGCATTTCATGCGTATTTTTTCTAAGACCTGGGAAAAATCTTTTCTAAGATCTGGTCTACCGTGGATTCCCGCATTGATAAGGAAATGTTTGCTGAAACGCTGCGGTCCCAGCGTTTACTACGCTCCTGGGCGCGTGCACCAAATAAATGCACGTGTCTTCAACAAGACGACTCTCTCTATATTTGTCGTCCTCGAGTTGCCGAATCCTGCTGACAATGCGCGGTCATAGGCCATTGATCCGGCCAATGACATTTCATGGTACTTGTCTGCTGTTGGATGTGGTAAAAGCAGCCCGAAGTACGCTGTCAGAAGTGCTATGTTTCTCTTCAGCAACATTTGCGTCTGTCGGGATTGACCTTCGAATGCCGGAACCCAATTGAATACCTGGGTGCAAATAGTGAATGTATTTTCGTCACAAAAACATAATGAACGCCTAGGAAATGTACACATTTGGGATTGCATTTTGAGGTACGCGCGACTATGATTTCATCTCCTAATCTCAGAGAATTAAAGCTCCACATATATGCAACAACAGTAATGACTGGAATACCAGTTTGCGGCAGAACTTTGTTGACAACAGATGACAGATGAGTGTGTTGATGGGTTCGACTTTCGGCGAACTTGTTTATCTCAACGATTTCTTGTGTCAAATGTCTCTCTGATTATTAAATGATCTCTGCGCCCCTTCTGTTTGTTTTGTAGAATCTCTGCCTTTTCAGAACTCTTGGAGCAGCAGTTTCTGCGCCATTCTTAGGTTTTCATACAGTAGGTATCTCGGGCGAATATCTCACAATCAGCTGATAGCTTTACTTTTCAAATTTCATAAACAAGCGCTGTGATTGGAATCATGTCTCGACGTTGGCTGCCATGATTAGATTAGCTGTGCGGTGAAGCAATTTGGGCACGTTTTCAGATACTAATGTTTATGGCTCGACGTCTGACGAACGTTCATGCGGTTTATGCAAATCCACAAACTTTGACACGCCAGCAAACAGCAAACATTGTGAAAAGCGTCGATATGGCAACACCGTCTGCAGAAAGCTTTTTTTTATCCATCTATGTGTTTCTTTTGACAGTGAGCCAAGTACCGAGCAATGCTAAAAGCGTAAGTTCAGTCGTAAGACTCCGTGCCGCTGTCGCTTTGAATTGCTGGCAATAAACGACTTTGTGGCGTTTATCACACCAATCAAAGGTGAAACATCCGAGGAAGCAATTAGCCGCAAACGTTTACAAAGTATTCTGTAAACAGTAAACAAAGCACTTGCTCTTTGAATCATGCGAACGGCTGGCAAAGGAAACAAATTCAAGTGCCAGCTAGAAGTCGCTGGAAGCTGCTTTGTTTTGCTTCCATCGGGTGCGGACGTTTCGAAAACAAGCCCAAGCTCAGAGTCCACCGAGAAACAAAAAAGGCGACCAACAACCGGCGGGGGCAAAGCAAAATCCCGGTGGAGGCCTGTCAGACGATGATAACAGCGAATTGCGGTCAGTCTGGGTGCAAGTTCTGGGCGTTGCTGTGTGGACAGATAAGAGTCGTGCCGATGAGCTGAAGAATGAAGAAACATAAGTAGAACTCACACGAACGACGCGTTATGGCGCTGCTCGTGGTGTGGTGTGATAGAGGCGAGAATGTGTTGAATTTGGGGCTAATTCAAGAGATGACGCCTTCGCCTGCGACGGACTCGTAAAGAATATGCAAAGCGCCTTATCCGTGGAGTGGCAGTGGAGAGAATGTCACTTGATTTGGGAATGTGCGTTGTTGATCGGGGAACGGGAGTGTGTTGCTGGTATACGTGACGTGACACGTGTGCCGAGCGCACTTACACAACACATCGAATTTTAGACGCTCTCCTTCGGGGATGGTCAAGGTCATGGAATGGTGTAGAATTCGATTGATTTTGCTTGGGTCGTGAGCGTGACTTACTAATCGCTCGTTATCTGTGGGAGGCGTGTGTGCGGCGAACTTTCCCACCCCTGCCCCAGTCGAATTTCGCCAATTACTGTGAAATGTCAAAGTCATGCCCTGCGATTGTGTTAATTGGAGGAACATGCTTAAAAAAAACAGACGCGTTATCAGACATGGCTTTTGGACTAATGCCGACCAACGTATAAACATGCGGAGGGAGGGGCGTGTTGCGGCTTTTGCTCTTTTGTTTTGACTATTCGGCAGCGATAACAGCCCGAAGGCCATGAACTGGTTCTGCGGGGATGTGTAGATCCTGTCTTCACGTGAAGTCAGTCTTGGCTCTTGTTCAGCTGGGAGATCGATCCGTTGTAGGTATGCCTCTCTAATGACTCGCTTCGTGGCAGTTACCACTGCGAAACCGGATTTTCATAGACATACTCTCTTTATTCGTAAATTCCGGGGAGCCGACAGTGAACCCGTCCATAACAGGGCATGTGCAGGCAATAAATCAAGAGTTTGACAGTTGTTGTGGTCACACTCGGTTGGCGTTTTGCAGGAAACATCGGATAAGAGGAATTTCTTCAACCAGTCGTTAACCTTAGTGCCTACGGATGTGTTAGATGAGCCGCTTCACTCAGTACTCCAAGTAGGGACGACAGTGCAAAGCGCACGATATGAAAAGTGAGGAAGGTGCGTAAGTTATGGCGGGAGTTTGATGGCTTGGGTGTGTTTATGTTGCGATGAAGCTCCTATGAACCTGCTGGCGATTCATTTGTAATGACTTTAGGAGACAAGAAGCTCAAAAAGTGAGGTTAACTTGTTGGAAATAAAATGAGTGGTTATGTTTAGGACATCATTGATATTTCGGTCACTTATTCCTGCACCCTTCTTATTCAGGTGATGTTACATTTCCTATGGATACGGGCTTCGATCAGTTGTCCTCATGTTTTCTGTTGAATGCAGCGAGTTAGTTGACGGTTGACGCTTACCTTAAGTTCTCAGTTGGGAACATTAAACCACGTCTGATATACTGGCTGTACACTAAGACAGAAAGACCCAGTCGAACATACGTGTTCTCTACCAGCATTCTGTCTTGGAAGACTGATAATCAGACGCTGGACGAACCACAAACGGATGACGGGGTGTCCATTCCAAAGGTCTCGACGTTGAACTTTCCTCGCTACTAATAGCTACTGTAGCGTCTGACAGGCAGAAACCATTGCAATCAAAAGGCTAATGTTCAAGAACCCTGTGCTATCCAGAAGGGGCATGACTGTTTGTTCGCACAGCCAGGACGAAAGCAAGCCATTTTTTCTCTCAAAAAAAAAACTCTCAACTATCGGTCGTCACTTAACGAGATGACTGCGCATTTTGATAAAAATCTTGAGTGCCTGACAGTGCCACATACCGCGATACTGCAAGGCCGATGAAGTCACTAGGTGTGATACAACATCTCCTCTTGCACAAGGAGGCGACCCACCTTCTGTGCCCACAATCTTCTCAAGATTCGTACGATTAAAACAAACCGAACGCAAATGGCTATGCACCTAACGTGACCAACACTCAATCTCAAACGGTCATTCTGTCTCCGGCTGAGCAGACCGGCACTCAAGACTCCGATCGGCGCCATAAAAGCCCTCAGAATGGGTGCCTTGTGCAATGATTCCAGCAGAATCGGCATGGATGAAGAGGAGGAGGAAACACATAACCTCCTCTGCTTGCTCAGTGTGGCCATTTTAACCATGATCGAATGGGCTGAATGAAATCAGCCAGAAGAAAGCCAAACGCCTTTGTGACAACCGCCCATTAGTTCCAGGTATAGGATTATGTTAATCCGTGGTACCACAGTGTGATACTGGCCTAACTGTGACTACCACCTAACCTAACCCTGACCCTAGAAAGGACTTTTTTTACGATTCCCGGATATTGACATGCCAGATTGACTGGTAGAAGACGGCTTAGAAACGAGCGTGGGGCATCTCCGAAAGGTTCCTGGCACAAAGGGGCGACTGTGTTGTTTTTAGGACGGGGTGAGAAATAAACGAGCACCATCCTAGAAAGGTTACAACGCAGCCGACTATTCGGCTGCCACATGCTCCGCACTCCGTACAGGCGGCAATCTAAGCTATTGCGTCGGATGCTTATACAAACTTCGAAACTTGTGTGCTTATAGTTAAATATATTGAACCTCCTCTGCTGGTTACCGAGACGTACAGGTGCTCAAGGAAGAGAAAAACTGAGCGAATCTCTTAAAATCCCTTCACGAAGCACTAATTTTTTTTAAGAAGGGAACTAGCTGTGCCTAGGCCCAGAAATCGATGGCTGAATCAGGACATCGGAGGAACTGCTATGTTCTAATAATGTCCAGGTTATGCCATGTTCCCACCAAACGTTTCGTCATGTTTTTCCTCATGCCGAAATCTCGCGCTTTCGGCGAAATCTACGTAGTTGAAACCCCATTGAGTTCATCTGGTCATCTGGTAGTCAAACCGCAGAAACCTACAGAGTGAACATAGTAATCAATTAATTTTGTCAATTTTAACTCTTCTGGTGTTCTCAACATTATTTCCTGTCAACAAGCATCTGCATTGCCGACCACTTCAAATTTGATAGCAAATTACGTTTGAAAACACTTTTAACTCTTTTCGGGTGCTCTCAACACTATTTCCTGTCAACAAGCATCTGCTTTGACGGCCACTTTAAATTTGACAGCTAATGACGTTTGAAAACACTTTTAACACTTTTTTCCACTTTAAATTTGACAGCTAATGACGTTTGAAAACACTTCAAACTCGGTGGGATCGGCCTACAAGGTCCTTACAGCATGGGCACCCTGACAGTGACTTTTGTAAAAGTTCTGTTCGACAAATGCGCAGCGTGTGCCCAGTCATGGTGCATGTTTTATGGTAGTCATCGATTGCTGAATCGCATTTTGAAAATTAGCCGGTTTCGAGCAGTGGTGCTAGTTTCAGATACGAGTTATGCCATTCGCGTGATTCTCATCGAACATAAATATACATCATCGTTGCGGTTTCCATTAAGCTCTCTTAATTGGCGTATACTCGAACATGGAGTGCCACCTGTGACAGACGACAACCACTGGCACACTTAGCATACTACTACATCAACTCCAACGACCACATACCCCGTCAACATTGGATCCTATTTGCATCTCATTATTAACGAGCATTTCCTGGTGTTCATGCAGTGCAACTGCACAGCCACCAATCTGTTCGGATCGATTGGTGTCATCTTCCCTGAAGCACTCGCTGCATTCGTTCGGTCCCTCTTCAGTTGCACAGCGGACAATCTCATTTATACGCAGAAGTCGAGCACATCCCACTCAGTCGAAGCCGTTCCATCACTCCACAAAACGTGAACGAATATGAGACGCTCCAACGACTGATCAATTGTGTGCTTTTGCTGGCTGAGCATACAGACACACCGAAGCATATCGATGTCCAGGGTTATTTATTCAATTTAAACAACTTCCGCTAATCTTTTGTGTGTTTTTGTTGAGTCTGAGACTGTTCGTCGAGTTTAAAGTTATGACACAAGAGCGCACTTTGCTTGTTTCAATGAAAAGAGAGTAAATGGCATTTGAGGTCAGAACAAGGGCTTAATTTCGTTGAGTTAATGTATATCGTTTCATATTTATTGATAAATATTTGCATTTTGACGGAAGAAATCCCACTAAAGTGACATTTCATCCAAATGTCATTTTTGCCGACTGTGTCAGCTGTCATAGCTGAAGCGTTGTCAGCGGTGCATTTCCTGCACCAGATGAGTGATAACTTCTTGCAGACACATCCTGAGTGAACTGTCAGAAAGCTGGTCGCGATGTATTTTGACATCAAAGTGACAGCTGACAGCATTTTTTCCATGGACTATAATTCAACTCAAATAGTCAGTCATTCAATCAAACGTCTGAGTTTTCCACGCTCGATCTGATCATACGCCAAACACACAATTAACGGCTTATCGCCTTAGATCATCGCATTCGCTTCAGATGATGACAGTTCAAAGTGATAATAATCCGCTGCAGTAAAACATAGTAACGCTAAGAGTCATTGACGGGCTCCCATTGCCTGGTTAATTGGTATTGTTTTCCGATTCATTATCGCCCAAAGCCTAGTTCACATTGTAAATATAAATATAAATCTGTCAAGAGATAGATCTGCGGTGTGCCCTTGAAATCCATACAAAATGGAAACAAACAAGCATTACGTAAGTGTGACTGGAACAGACAATGTTAGCAGTCGACGTTCTGGTTCATGCCACTCACCGCTGTTATTATGCGATCGTAAACTCGTCTAAACTTGCATGTGCATGTGTGCCCAATTGAGCAATCAACGAACGGTCAGAGACAAATTCTACATGAGATAATCGCCTGCTGTATGTTGGATGTCTCACGACACGTAACGGCTTCGTTTGGGCTTATCACAGCGGCCAGCCGTTCCAATTTGGGTCTAATCGACTCCTTTACAAGCTGAAAGACGATAATTGACATTCGGCGATTGCGCCGAGTAAATGTCAAATTAATATTTCACAAATGGGTTCGTTCGGCGCGGCGATAAGACAGCGTTTGTGCGGCTGTTCAGGGGTTGTGTTCTGACAAATAGGGTCACAATAAACTCACTTATTGCGCAATTAATTTGAAATGACGCATAAACGAGTTGTTTTGCTTCCCACTCAGGCACCATTCGCAATTCATTCAAAACATCCCACTTCCAAGGGATTCTAATCAACTTGGCGCATCGTAAACAATGTGTTTGCCAGCCTGTAGGTGCGGATATTATTTGTTTTGCTTTCAACCGGGTCTCGAGAGTTTTCCATGCGATTAACGTACAGGTGCACGTGTCTTGCTGGGAGTTTATTTTTGAATTTGAGCGATGGGGAAGTGAACTCACTTTCGTTTTGGATTATGTCACTGCGGGTGAACGGGATGGGACTCCCTTGGTCGTGACATTGAAAATCAATTTCCCGTTTCACGAAGAAAGTTTCCCTTGAACAAGTTCATGACTTTCAGCATTTTTGTTTTTTTGAGAAGGTTACGCACAGCGGCACAGACAATGTCGTAAAGTTTGCCTTTGGAGAGAGAGAGAGAGAGACCGTTAAATTTTGTGTGTATTTTGATTTTGTTTTTCTTTCTTTTTTTCTGTGTGTGTGTGTGTTTATCGTGTGAGCAACTTGCTTCTGTATTAAAAATATACATAATTCACGTTGTCTCGGGGTTTATGGAAACGGAAAGAAGTGTGTTTTGTCATTAGAAACACAAGAGAAACAAGTTGCGTGGACATGTCCTGCAATTGTTCGAGCAAATAATTGACAAATTACGAAGCAAACATCCGCTTGTGTCCTGGTGTTCATCCAGTTCAGACTAGTTGGGGTCTGTAGCACGCAACTGGTCTAGAGTAGGTTGTTCTTACTCAAACAAGACATGTCCTGATCTCGTTAAATTAACTATGGGTGCAGCGATAGTCCGAAGCGGGCCTTGCTTCTCCAACAACTACTCGTGTTGTGGGTGTTGTTGTTATCTCAGGATTGGAAGGAGCCTACATTTTTATGTCGACTCCGAGCAGCGAAGTTTAAGGAGTCTAGGCATTTTCAATGAGTGCTTGAATTCTGAAGGTTGGTCGTGTCGGAACCTAGACAGTCAGCGTTGGAGTCAATGAACATGCTGACGACAACCACTGTTTTTGTTAAACTTGCTTTATTTTAAGCTTGAGTGGTAGACTCCAGAATGCTGTCACTCTTTCTTGAGCTTGTAATACAGAGCGGTTTTATTGATCTCCTTCTAAAGAACCGCACTGAATGGGGATCAAGCAATTAGTGTACGTGTTCTTCACGTTGTACAAATTGGTGTCCGATAACCTGGCGTCTGAGTTCTTCGTTATCGCTCTAGCGAAGATCGTGCAAAACTCACAAGCTGATAGCACAGGATGAGTTCATAGACGTCACACTGCGGCAGCCCTGCAAGATTTGTGAATAAACTGCAGTGACTATGCATGAGAGCAGTCGGCAACTGCAATGTGACAGTCAAACTACGTTCAAGACAGTGATTTTTGTTTTCTTGCAGGATTGCGGCGGTATTCGTGTTCATAAATGTATTCAGAGAGTATTTTATGCAGTGCGGGGCCAACAATGTTGCAATTATGAACTCGGCCAGATTCAAATTGTTTCGCCGACAGCAGCTAGTGAGTCGAGCCGTATTTGAGGCGTTTGCAGGAAATGAGACGGCAGTGGCCCTCAAAGTCTCGGGCAGACCTTCTCAATGGCCGAACTTCGAAAGACACCAGTCAAACTTAGGCTAGCATGGGCCTATTGTATAATCCTATTTCGGCAAAGCAGTTAGTGCTTTAAGTATAGTGCAGGAGATGACTGACTGTTGGTACTTAGTTCAGCGAGGTTATTGAAGTAGTAGGCTTAAAGATGACTTTTGTTGCGGGAGGAGAACAAGGAAAGCATAGTTTCTTTCGTCGTTGTAAAGAAGAAGGCCTAGTCTAGAGGCCTGAGAGAAGAGGAGAACAAGCAAAGCATAGTTTCTTTCTCCTCCTCGTCCCTGCCGCTTCTGCAGAAGTCGTTGTAAGGAAGAAGGCCTAGTCTAGAGACATGAGAGAAGAACTTCGGGTGTGTCATTGTGAATTTAAGTGGAGCCTTCGAAAATCTGACAATTCCTAGATGGGTTTTCTCGAAAGGCTCTCCATGACTCTTTCTCGGGTAAGGCTTGAGCAGTCGATCACCAGGTGTTCCAGGGCATCTCTATCATTCTTCATTTCTGAGGATACACGTAAATAATTTGTGTAAGTCGGAGTGCGGTGAAATTTCACAGACCGAGCACAAATTTCTAGGTAAAACTACTTCCCAGTCACTCGGGCTTTTGACAATTGGGAGACAATTTTTTGAATGCATTTCTCAGTTTGAATTTTTGGCAAACTGGGACGCTTTTTAGAGCAAGTAATTAATTTTTCCTAGGGGTTTTATTTGCAGTAAGTTCATATTTTTCCGTGAAATTTGTATTTCAGAACCTTTGAGTAGGTCCGACGGGCGCGTTAATTTCGAGATGGAAAACTGAGCCAGCCGCTTTGTCGCAACATTCTCGTGAGCTCGATGAAACGCGTAGCAACGCCTGTCAAAGGCCGATTGAGCGAACGCGTCGTTGCGATTCAGCCATCATAACTTTTATTGTTGGTGGGGGTATATATGAAGTGTCCTGCTGTAAAGCATGTTAGGATACGGAGGTTGTTCTTGCATCATCTTCATACACGCCTCAAGCCAACGGAATGCCCGATTTCACGGTGCCAGCTTATTTGCTGGGGTAGCTAAGGGAGAATCGAACATGAACATCACTCAAGAAGATTCATTCAGACCAAAATTTAAGCGTGACTTAGATAAGCCACTGAGTGGCACTGTGAACCATTATATATAAATAGTGATTGTGAAAATGGGCTCACCCATTGAGCAGCAATACGGTATGTGGACTCGCCCATTTTCACAGTGCGAGCTTAAGTTTCGATCCACGAATAAACTCAGAATCAATACGTCACGTTTTCTATCACAAGCACTTTTCAATCAATCACTAATACGAGTTTCTACCATGAGCTTCGTTTTAAAATTCTATCCAGTTCTTTCATTTCATTTCTGCATGGTTCGGGGCCCGTGAAGGGTTCCGATGCTCCTTTCCATATCTTTCAGCTTCTGTAGGTGTTCCCACACTATATTGGATTTGATGATGTAGGAGTTTTGTGCCATCACAGCAACTCGACTGTCTGATATGTCGCAGTTGGTACAGTTCCAGTAGCATAGACTTCTGCTTGAAAGAGATGTTGGCGCGTTCGACCGTGCGTTTGAAGTACGGTGTTCTGTATCCAAAAACCCCTGCCCCAGTTCCTTCATCAGTTCTTGATCCGCCAGTATACAGCAATCAGTCCTATCTTTATGACATGCTGTTCTGTCAGCTATTTGGAGCTCGATTTTAAGTTTCCCGACACTTCGTTCAACCAGTTCATTGTCAATTTCTGTCCAGAATGGCCTTTTTTTACAATCGACTTGAAGAATGGACTGAAGAATAATGATTGGATTGTTTTTTATTTTTTAGTCGGGCTACAATATCTTGGACTCGTATCATAAAATCCGACAACTCGTTATTCCAGCAACGGAAATTCAAGCAGTCGCTGTTATTCTGTCGAATTTAATGTCGTCTTGTCATTATTTTGCATCCAATCCCATCTGACTGCATCGAATTTCATATACTAATCCTCGACCTTCGGTTTTTGAATAAAACGCCTTTAATTTCGTTTTTCCATGACAATCAGTATGGGGCATGCAATTTGTCTGTGTCCACAATTACCACGATTTCGACAGTCGTTTGAGTTGTGAGACGTTTAATTGTCGCTGCTGTCGTTTTTTTATCGGCAGTGGAGTCTTTTTTTTATCGACATTGTACAATCCAATCGACATGAGTTTCATTTTATTTTCACCTTTATGCAATGATTTGGAAAACGAAAGCAATTGAAATGAAAAGCGTGACGATGGAGAATCGTCTTGTCTCATTGAACGTCAGTCTCTGTGGGCCATGGTCTGTGTCATTTAAACTCCAGTCATTCAGTACAATCGAAACAAATAAATTCAATCTCGATGAACATTTATCCTGGTTACCATGGGAGGAAAGTAAGGAGGTGGTCAATGCGTACAGGGAGTCTCTCGTGTCATTTCAGGGGGTTGTGTACGTCTGGCGATTGAAAAAACAAAGTAGCTCCGTCGTTGCCAGAATGACCATGCAAGAACGAAATGGAATTTAAATAAAACAACAATCATTCTGGCTTTATTCTGCAGCTACATTCATGCCATTAGGTGTGGAATAGGACATCATTCAAATGAGCAAGTTGTCTTCGCTGAGGCGTTACGTTGACTCGATTGCTGAACTCGATCTCGTCCAAGGTGGTTGGCTGGTTAGCTTGACCTCGCCGGTGGACTGTGCGCACTCATCGCCAGCACAAGCAGCGGAGGGCTCTGAAAAACTCCATAGGATTCCTCGGAGCTCCTCTTCACGTTGTCGGTGTTGCAGCCAGACCCTGAGAAGATCTTGCAGCTCTTGGCGTTGCTTGGATCACACGTGAGTTCCGAACCACACCCCCGGGTTGTGACGCCCTTCTTGTACGTCGACACGCACGTGTCGTCCTTCGAGTAGAGCGGACACAGGCTCTCGGCGGATGGGATTGTGTGGCAGCTGCTGTCGTCGTTTGAGTTGCAGCGTTGGCATTGAATGCGGTCCGATGGGACGACCTAGAAAGGCGGAATGTAATCAAATGGGGACCACCGACGCAACGTGGCCCTGCACTGAGCTCCGCTGCAGGACTGGCAGTTCGTTCTTGTTGTCGTTCATCAGGCACTCGTAGAACTCTTCTCCCGGCAGTTCGTTGAGGCACCCTCGAATCGTCACTCCAGCTAGGGGGAAACCGAGTCAGTCACCATACTCCGCGGTGCATTTTTCGAGAAACTTACCATTCGAGTCGGACAAATTTGTTTAGCATTGGGGATAGGGGAAATTGCTTACTGTGTCCTTTTCCAATCTGGCGGGTTTGGCAAGGCAGTCGGGGTCGGTTTTCGAATCGCAGCGGTTGCACTTTGTCGACAGAGGGACGTTCTCGAAGTTATTGCAGTCAGCACCGTCGCAGAGGACCAGCTTCTGGTCGGAAATTTGCGCGACAACGGCTGCTGCTTCGAACTCACTGGGGCATCTCATGCCAACGATGTCCTTGTTGTCGTCATACAGAAAGTAACACTGGTCCGTGGGTGTGTAGCCGGGCATTTTCTTTAGGATGTCACGGGGTATTGTCCGAAAGCAGCAGTGCCTTCTTCTCTAGTCCCTTTGATTCGAGAAAATGTCTTACCTTTAAAGAAGAACTCATTAACGCAAACACTATAATTTGTATTCTTTTTCGTACATCGGGAACAAACACGTTGTGGAGCCGTTGTTCGAATAAAAGGAATGTCATCCATGCATTTTTATTTGCTTTAAAAGTAACAGGCTTGTCCTCAAAATGTTTAAATGCTCTTGGATTGGCTGCTTTACCAATGACAAACAGGTTCACCTTGCATTTGTACACGCAAGGAGTGTTACTCTTTCCTCGCTTACTTTTCGACCTGGCGCTGACGGTTCATTACAAGTAACAAGTGTTTCGTTTGGCAACACAAGTCAGATTCGTCTGCGTTGTAGATGTGATCAGCGGTTAATTTAAGATCCTTTATTTTTTGGTGAAATTGCATTACGAACGGTTCAACAAGTTCACATTTATTGGACAAGTATTCGCTACAAATTTTTAAAATTCGAATACCATGTCGTTTTTTAACTTTCGCAATCCATCCGTTGCTAGCGTTAAATGATGGTTTTTCTCTTATTTCGCAATTGAATTGCCTTTGATTTTATAATTTCATGAGAAAGCGGAATATGTTTAGCTCTTTGCTTTTGAAACTATCCAAATAACGCCTTTTCCATCTGTGGATATTGAGAAGTCTTAAGTGTAACGCGTTTTCCTGGTCCAGATTCAGCTCTCGCCACAAATTGTCTAAGCCTGCTTCCCTTTGCTTTTATCCGGCTTATTGTTGACTTGTGCACATTGTATTTTTCACAAAGTAGCTTTACTGAAACACCCTTATAACTTCGTAATATTTCTTGTAACACCCATCCTGGACGAATCTCGCGTAGGCGCTTATGAAAGTGGAACCCATCTAAGGAAACACGCTTGGATGTGTAAATGTATATACAAAGAATTCTGTCTACACCCACACGAAACTAAATTACTGTAAAATAACGACAGACTTAACCAACCAAAAGGAAAACATGCAAATAAAAAACAGATGAACAAGTTCCACTGATCGAGGTAACCTTTTTGAAAAGTTGCACTTATAGAGTCAATACGTGCTACGACTTTAGTGTTGCGAAAATCGAGGAGTTGCGCGAATCGAGTGACGTAGCGCCAAACGAAATAATTGGTTGCTTACTTTATTTCGCAGCAATCTCCTTCTGTGGTTGGTGGTTTAAGGCTCCAGATAGTGCCTCCCGCGCTCAAACGTTTCGACAGTGCGACGAATTGCCTGCACACTGAAGCACTTGCGTATTTACATCTAACCCGGGATTTAGGCAATTTGTTTTTTAATAATTTGCGCACGTTCGGGCTGCAGGATGAAATGTGAAATCTGACTGAATATATTGGCAGGTAGATGTCTGACTGGTGGTGAATCGAAACCATTGGAAAGTGAATCATTGCTATCTGGTCGCACATTAAACCCACTATTTGTCTAGGTTCAATTTCCAAGACGAGAAACCTTCATAATTCACAGCAGAAATGGCGTGTTATTGACTTAGACAACTTCTACCTCTCCTGCCCCTTGAACTTTTCGACAACCGTTTTTTAAATCGTTTTCTCAAACCAAATTGACCAGTCAGAGAACAGCATTCACATTATTTAGTGAATAAGCGTCCGTTCATGTAAAACCGTTGCGATCGTGGCGTTGTGGGTTGATGCGTCGACCCCCTATGCCCCTGAGCCTACGCAGCCCAAGTTCGATTCCCGGTTTCACGACTCCACCTCTTTCGAGGCACTGACAATACTCAAAGAATATAACTGTATAGAAATAGCCCCTCCAATTGGCCGTTTGGAGTCGGCATAAAACTGTAGGTCCCTTCCACTCTCCAGAGAACAATAGCGCGCACAACACGAGTAGTGTCTCCTAAAATGTGTGTGCCATGTTCCCAAAACGAAATCACGAGGTTTCATCAAATGTCTCCAAAGCCCCAGAGGTTTCAACAAACATTTTCGGGGTTTCGAAACCCGACGAGTTATAAATATGTCACCGCCGGAAATCATAGATATGCCAGGCCCAGAGATCAGAATGACCGACTGACGATAGTGAGAGATTGGGATGGGATGCAGATTGAGAAAACAATCGTGGCAGTCTCCAGGACTACGAGAACGAGAAAGGTTCTCCGCAGCTAGTGCTTACGATTATCCTTAAATAAATGTTTGAAAAGTGAAATTGTGCATTTTTATTTTCTTCATCACCTTTCTTCTTTGGACAAGTCGTCTAAAGTAAAATGCATAATTCGCGTTTTCGGCGAAAGCTTGTTGAAACCCCCTTGGGTTCACAGAGGTTGTCAAACCAAACATGCCTAGGTACAGCGTGAATTTCAGTTCATTTTGGTGAATTTGGTGTTCATTTTCTCTTTTCTGATGTTCTCAACTCTATTATTTCCTATCAACAATCAGTTGTTTTGCCGGCCACTTCAAATTCAATTGACAGCTAATGACACTTGAAACCACTTCAAACACGATGGGGAAGGTCTATGGAAAACCTTTAAAAAGTAAAAGTTCACCCAACATCCGTAAAGCGGAATCGACCATTTGAAACGTCTTCACAGAGCACATAGGCAGATTTAAAGATTTAGAGAACTTTTACAACAGATTCCCTTGAGCTCTGACCTGCGAGTGGAGGGTCTGAGGCTGAGAAATAGGTACCTTTGATAGCTGTCAGTCCTGGGCACTCAGCTTCCGGGATGACTTGGTCCATATCCCGGATCTTGGGTCTTCCCTTGAGCTCCGAAGTAATCCACAATTTAAGTTTAGCAGCTATCTGCGGTATCATTGGTTTAAAGCAACGCTATTACTATCAATTAGGGACTTCGTAAGAGAGCGTTTTGATTCTCAGGGTTTTGGACGCTTGAGGATGAATCATTTTCTTGCTGTAAATTATTTAGTTATCCTCGCAGCTCCCCAAACATATCCTCGTCGCGCTCGGGAAATATTTGTTGGCCTGCACACAAATCAGGAATTTCCGTCGACCATTCCATGTTCCACAAGTGTTCCCATTGTCGATTGATTTATCCTGCATACCGGCCCATGTGTAGAAACAACTTGCCCATTTGTCGATGTGCCGCTCCCCTTAAGCAAACGCATGCAATTTGTGCACAACAACTGTAGCTGTCAATGCTCTGTCTGATCACAGATATGATTGCATTGTGCTTTAGTCAAATCAATCATAACGGTAGAAAGGGCATTGGGCGCAATGTGAATGTGGAACGAGATTGATGCACAGTCACAGTGACAGCTAAATGCACTGTAATCAAACAGTTCTAAATCGGTTGCCCAGCAAATGACAGTTCGATGAGGTTCAGACATAATTAAATTATCTTTAAAAAATGTGTCCAACAGTGCAACTGGCTGTCTGAGCGGTTTCCATTTGAATTCCCCAAGCGGAGCAGCAAAAAAGAAAAACGATCATGCTGGTTCAGTCAGAAATCGTTTTGTATTGTTTTTTAAATGCTATGCGTTTCTCGTTTCTCGTTTCTCGTGTAACGTCAAAGGACAACGGCAGCAAGCGAGTTTATAAATGTCCCTTGACAATGGCGGTTCGCACAAATGAAGAGAAAAGGGTGGAATGAAATGAACGAAAACGTGACGCAATTAAATGTGGATTGACATTAAAATCGCTCCCATTGTCTCAGAAGTTTTGATTTAAAATCCTTTGTCCTCTGTGGAAATTTCGCATCCGGGGGCTGGACACGTGATCCTGTGTAAAGCTGTACACTGTTCGTGAGGGGAACCTTTTCGATAAGTGTCCTTAGGAATCTCGAGTGACGAAGTCCATTGTTCTGGTCTGCTTCACTTTATTTATCTTTCTCTACGGGGTTACAGCTTGTACAACTTGTCCGGGTTTCAGTGAGCAAGTGAATGCCCTAACAATGGCCTTTTTGGTTCATTGTGGAATACTCTTGGTTGAGTTTTAACAACGAACATATTCTTGCTGAATCATTCAGAGGAAGTAACAAGAATTCCCTTCAAAATGCTTCACCCGCTTCACCTCGTTCGCCGACATGGACATCTGACGGTTATCTTGCCGACGAAGTCATCATGTATTCATTAGTGTGACCGCAGTTGTTCAAGCAGTCAACACATTTGATTGAAGAAGAGCGACCATAGACCTTTGTTGTGCTCGTCGGTGTGTGTCAGTTCGATGACGATTTTTCCCTCCGTTAGAGAGATTTTAGAGATCTTCACGAGTGCCAGGCACAAAGAATTGACTTCATCATCATCTCCTGACCCGCATGGTCCATTAAACGTAAAACACGCATGAGTGATCTCCAGGCAAGTCGATCCTCCTGCATCGACTCTAACTCATCAGGAGTACCAGCCCAGACTTGGGCAAACCATCTCGTCCTGGGTCTACCAAGCGTTCGCCGACCAGAAGAGATCGCACCTAACACTCTAACACATTCGTGTCACTGATCAATCCATCGAAGCATAACCCAGCCCTTCGAAGAAGCTCTGTTTTATGTTTCAAAACTGACCCAGCTTGGCCAATACTACAGTCCACGCTGAAATGTGTTGAATAGCGCTCAAGGGGACCATACTACTTCTGCCTAAACACGCCAGAGTTTACCTCGAGGAACTCGGCCGTATGCCTCTTCCAAATCTTCAAAACAGCTGTAGATGGGTTTGGAATACTCCCTTACAGTGAAAAGCTAAAAGACTAAAGAATTGACAAAAAGGAAGAGACTGCTGCGACTGCGATTCATTTAAACCGACTTGGCTGAGCCCATTCTGTGGTCCTGCTAAGTCTAAGCCGAATATTCAGCTCATAGTCTAGTTTTGGCATCCCTGCAAAACTCATCCGTCTTTGCAAGACACCGGTGGTGAGCTCCCGTTGCTCTGTCAAGGTCGGAAAGAATCGAGCTTTCAGATGTCAGAAAGGCTTGACTTTTTTTTAACAAAGTTCTCGAGAAGATCTTGCGTAACTTAGACGTCAACTCTCGAGGCACGATCTTCCACAATTCAGTGCAATCGCCCGCATTTGTCGATGACATTGACATCATTGGAAGCACTCAACGAGCGGCTTTCGGTGAATGAGGGTAAGATAGAGCACATACTGTCTTCAACAAAGGTCCATCAGCACCGACATCTTGGACAAAGTGCTACAATGGACAGATACAGTCTATAACGTAGTTAACGGCTTCGTCTATCCGCAGTAAACTCCGGAAATGACATCACCGCTGAGATAAGACGAAGAATAACGCTGTCCAATCGTTGCGTCTTTTGGCTTGGACGGCAATTGAAAAGTAAAGCTCTGTCTCGAAGAATCAGAGCTGGGACTCGTATAGTCCCAGTCCTGCGTCGGCTCGGAAAGTCTTCGAGTCCAAGGAAGACCACGCCTCCATTGGCGTGACAAGCTGCAAAGGGACCTTAATCAGCTGGGGGTGTACGAAACTTGATGCGCCTAGCCCAACACCGTGCTAGTTGGAGAGGCATCTGGACTGAGGCCCAGTACAACACCGGACTGTAGTGCCAGCCTAGGGCGATCCACATGACTAGGAATTCTTTCATAAGTGCAGGACGAGTGTGCTTGTGCGCAATTGGAGAGATCTAGCCAGAGATCCGCTTTTGGGGTCTTGTTGCTCGAGACCTATTTATGTCCGCCCATGACTGCAACTGCAGGCAGTCGGTAGGTCTCGAGACAGTACGTCAATTTGCTGGTGAATGACGTCAAACCATTAAGTCGGCCTTATCACTTAAAATCACTTTCGCACTGTTTTCCCCAAATAATAAATGAATATTCATGGAGATTAAATATTCATCCGCGACTAAGTAAAACAACACATATTTATTCAGATAAGCTTGCGTATGTGACATGTAACATGACACTGTAAACCTTGAGCCACTCAGTTCATAAACTAACCCTGAAACCAATCAACCAGCCTTTCACCCCCGAAAAGGAGGGCCTGCTATCGAATTGACATGAAATCGATAAGTGCTTGGCACTCAGATTGTTATTCACGTTCACCGACCGAGGACACCGCCGCGAACGTTTAATAAGCATTAAATCCTTCTCAATCCCAGATTGCCGCACCACTGGGCCCTGAGTGAAACGCAATTACATTGCCCTCGAGAGATAATCCCTTGTCGAGCGTCTGTTTTTTATCGCGTATCCATTGTTTATCTGCCCCTGTTTGGACTAGATGAATTCAATTATGGGCACTTGACAGCTTATCTTGAACACGTTCTCTTTTTCTCATTTTAGGTCAGAATGCCTGCGAACAGAAATCGTTTATATTCCTTCGTAAAGAACTACCAGTGCGCCTTGCGAACATCATGAAGGAGATCGCGCTCCTGCCGGAGAACCTTCTCGGAACACGGTCAGTTGCCGAAGTGAGCCAGTGGTACGCGAAAAGCTTCGAGGAAGTACTGGAATTCGAGCGTGCCGATCCGTCTAGCAATAATTTGGAAAAGTGAGTATTTATCGTGTTCCCATGCAACCATGAGATCCTAACTGGCTCGTGCAGATTCTGCAGTGCACTGGTGCAGATCCGAAACCGGCACTCGGACGTTGTGCAGACAATGGCACAGGGCGTTATTGAGCTCAAAGAAAGCCAAGGCGGTGTGGTGGAACCATCGATGGAGACCTCTATCCAGTATTTCTTGGACCGCCTGTACATGTCACGCATTAGCATTCGGATGTTAATCAACCAACACAGTACGAATCTTTCACCCACTTCTCGCAGACTCAATCAGAGACTAACGTTTTGCTCTTTCCTTTTTGTTTCTCTAGCGATACTGTTCGGAGAGTTCCCCAACGGCAGAGGCCGTCACATTGGCTGCCTGGATCCAGCCTGCGAACTGAGCTCCGTTGTGCAGGATGCCTATGAAAATGCTCGCTTCCTCTGTGATCAATACTACATGGCCAGTCCTGAGCTGGTGATACGAGAACACAACGAACTTGAGAAGAGTTTACCCATTCGGACGGTGTACGTACCATCGCACCTGTATCACATGCTGTTCGAGTTGTTCAAGAACTCCATGCGAGCTGTGCTCGAGTATCATGACCAAGACAAGCAGCTGCCACCGATTCAGGTGTTAATCGTTCGCGGGAAAGAAGATATCTGTGTTAAGGTAACGAGTCAAAGGGGAGACCACCACTGACTGACTGACTGTTGTGAATAATTGCAGATTTCCGACCAAGGAGGCGGCATTGCCCGCTCGCAGACTGATCAGCTCTTCAAGTACATGTACAGCACCGCACCACAGCCATCCCAATCTGATTTGCACACAGTGCCCTTAGCTGGATATGGATATGGACTGCCCATTTCAAGACTCTACGCGCGGTATTTCCACGGTGATATTGTGCTCCTATCCTGCGAAGGTTATGGTACCGATGCCATTATCTACCTCAAGGTAACTTGCGAATGCATTTGCTTCAACCAATTCTGTTTCATTGGTCTCCCTCTTCCGTTAGGCACTCTCTGACGAGGCAAATGAACTGTTGCCGATCTTCAACAAGACCAGTTCGAAATTCTATCGAGCCACAACACCAACTGGCGACTGGTCAAACCAGGTAAAGCACAGCAAGAAAAATAACAAAGACATTGGCATTAGTTTATAAGACACCAGAATCAGTCATTGCCTGTTCGTGTGCAGTAATTCCACGATAGGCTAAGGGAACTTCCAACTCGCCTACCACTCTCATATCGTTTTAAGCAAAATAATAAATGAAAAAAATCACTAAAACGTTAAATGTTTAGCGTAGTACCTGTTAAGTTTGTAAACGTCTTTAAGTATATGTTCATGCATGCGCTTACCAAAATCGATTTGCCAAAATTTGTTGAATGTCCCGTACGATAGTTGGTCTTGTACCGGTTTTGTGCGTATAACTAAACTTAGATTAAGTCAAGAATGAGTTGTGCTAGCCAGAAGTTGTTCCGTTTCCCCTAATAGGCTGTAGGTGTGAACCCAGAGCAACCAGCTTATTTCTTGTCTGAGTTTTGCATGGCTTTTCAATCGTGGATCATCCGGCATTACTCATCTCAGTCACCAGCGATTTCATACCAAATGGATGAGGACAACTCTAAGAAATGTGTTTCTTTCAATTTGCAATTTCAGACATTCGCCAATCGCTGGCGATACTTGTTAAGTCTCTTTCAAGGGAAGAATATGTAAGATGATCAACCCCTCGGCTTGGTAGCTGCGATTTGAGAGAATCGAACGAAAATTCTGATAAAGTGCTACGATATGATGTGACGCTTCGAGAAATGAATTCACATGAACTTTTGATCGGAAGCATTAATATAAGTTTTCACAATTGTGTGCACTCCTGTAGAGTGGGTGAAATGCCATCGATGTTCATCTCAGTCGAAAGTCATGAACTGCCATCGACAATCATGCGGATAAGGTCAACGAAACATGTCATGAAAAGTGTTTTCATATCAGTTCTTCTTTTATCTAGGTTAAGTTTGAACAGAATCATTTCCTGCAACGCGTGGCGTCCTGTGGGCACGTACCTTGATTCACTTGATTCATTGTCATTGGTGTAACAGTTGGCTCCCCTTGTTGTTGTGTACGTTTCGAGTCCCCACTGAACCCCTCCTTCGCACTGTTTTGTGACGCAAGACTATTAAGACGCATGAAAATCCAAAATCGAAGTTTCTGAAAACATCGGTCCCGGTGTGTTGCCAACCCTCGCCGACCCAGTACTTGTTTGACTCCGTAAGAGCTTGTTTCATCTGGTTCTAAGGTATTTGAGAGAGAAAGTGATCAAGTTATAGGGGAAGATTCTAAGCGTGTTTTTGAGAAGTCAGCCGGGAGCGCAGTCTGCTTTCGTTGCGCAGACGACTCTTCAGATACTCCGAATAGAGTCTAAAATTTTGATCATTCGCGTGAACTGTGTCTGTGTCACCCCAAAAAGTATAATTCAACAGCTATCCAGGACTTTTAGCTTCTATTTCCTCGAGTCTCCTTGGCAGACTGCAAACTTATCTCAATTTTGTACTTGAATCGCCGCCATATTCGGGTACATAATCGCTGTCTGGTCCTGGTCCTGATTAAGGTATTCAGACAGATGCCGCACGCTTGGCTTTGATGTTTACGCGCAGCCTTCTGTTGGAATAGTCAGACGCAAAATTAATCGCCGACGGATTGACAATTTCTTCTTCATTCGGATAAAATGCCAACATCCTTCATTATTCACGAGAAAAGGTTTGATTTCTGCTCCTAATGAACGACTACCTCGATGACTAGCCCTTCGACGACTTTCCTTCGAAATCAATACACCATTCTACGGCGGTTTAACCGAACCTATTTGCGTTAGATTTGCGTTCTATGTCCAATCCGGATGCGAATGGTACAATCGATAGTCCTTCATGCATTAAATATTCAATAGCAGTCCGCTCAGACTGTTAACCCTAGATTTTGCTTCTAGTTACCATGTTGTCTGGCAATCAATACTTGAATTAAGTGTAACACACCGCTAAAGGTCATTCTTCCTTGAAGTAGTCGTTGTATGGCCTTGTTTCGGGGAAATAAGTACTCAACCCTTAGATGGGTCGGACAGCTATTACGAAGGTCCTTCCAATGAGTTGTGTTCTGCTGATTGATGCAACATTTGTTTCCTTCGGTTTTAAGGTATTGTTATAATTTATGATTCGATTAGTTCTTCCAACTTCTCACACGACACGTGCATATACGAAGGTTGTCAGGCTGACTTAAGGTGTCTGACTTCTAGAAACTTGTCTCATTGTCAAATGTCCGGTGTGTACGTTTAGTTTGGGCAGCTTCTACCACTTGTCATTCAGTCATACCGCTTGGGTTACTAGATCATAGATGTAAGTTAAGATATTGCAAACGCCCCTTTCTCTGTTTCACTTCAAATCAGATCACTTTGCCGACCGGTCCATTTGAGATCCAGTAAAACATGATTTTTGAATACATTCTATTTCACTATGCCTTGAACAGAGGGGTTGGGTAACGCAAAAGAAAACGTGGGCTAGTTTTTCTATCAAATCCTGCAGCTATTTAAATGAGCGTGTTGCTGATGCGTAGCCAAAAAACCTCTTATCCTTTGCGTGGCGAAAAAGACCGCAGCTAATCCAGGTCTAAAACCATCCCAGCTTGTGCGTTGTCTACATATCTGCTTCGAGTTGCGCACTTTACTTGTCCTTCTCTCGGTTTCGCTGTCCCACAATACTCTTCGAGTCGGAATAAAGTTATTCATGCGCTCCACCTTTTTGGGGCAGAACCAGTAGGCGCCATGTCGCTGTTCAGCCTGCCTACATTTTGTGGGTGAATCTTCTCCTCCAGAAGACCCCAGATCACACACAGGCTATTCCCTCGAAGATACCAAGGTGTTCTTCATCTGCTTACGAAATCATCCATGCCTCCTCACCGTGGAGCAGGACTGAGATAATAATTGTTGTGTAGAAAGTGAGCTTGTGGCCTCAAGATTGGCTCTAGAGTCCAAACAACGGTTGAGAACAGCATTCTTGTTCTGTTCATTGCCCATCTGCCCCAGTCACATCACAATACACTCGATTAATTACCAAGTGGGTGAGGGATGCAGCGACAGACACTCTGTCCAAGTCTTCGATGCTGTATGTCCTTCTTTGAAAACCTTGTTTTTCTCTTGTTCTTCCGAATTCGCCTGAATGTCCCCAAAATGACTTAATCACCCTGGCGTTGAACGCGTTGTCGAAAAACGACTGTGCGCAATCAGCATTATGCCTGAAACACAATAGTGCGTTGCTGCGTTCGACTTCATTGCGTGCGATGACGCACTGCGATAATCAGCTGTTCACTCTCTCTCTCTCTCAAATACCAGATGAAAAATATTGTGTCAGCTGTCTTCGTTTGTGAAATGTCAAATCAAAAAATATTCTGCTCAAGCAATTGTACTTTTTTCCTCCCTGGTCCGAATTCAAATTGATTTTGTCGTTAAAATGTAGGCAGCTGTTTATCATCGCAACAATCTGTCAAAAATTGTCCAACATGTTCGATAATGACATGCGATGGTCTTACGTCTTACGATCCTCTCATCTCTCTCATGTTGTACTTACGTAGGTCGCCGCAGTATTCTGTGCATGGCCATTGAATTGTGTGCGTTGAAAGACGACGCAACGCAGCAACGCACTATTCTGTTTCAGTCATTATAGTTGGCGTTGCGCCAGTCGTTTTACGAAAAAAGGCGTTTATGTTTGTGGAACCTAATTATTGTTTGACAGTTTGCATTCTCCCGGTATTCTGGTTGTCGGTATAGTGTGGCAAAACGGTTACTTAAACGCCTATTTTTGTCGTGGAGACATTTGCTAACGCCAGAAGTTAAAAATCTATCTAAAATGTAAGATTTATTAAATTTACCGATACATGTGGTGTAATTTATATGTTTTAACGGTAAAAGTAACAAATAATCGACAAATGAAACGGTTGGTAGGGCTGATGGAAAACAAATGTACATAAGCTTGGCCACCAATTTCAAAAGGGGTGTTCCACAAATGGCTTCATTGATGAGTGGGAAGAGGTACATAGCTGCTATATTAAATAGATTAGGACCACCAATACGGGTCGGTAAAGAGTGTCAAGAAGTACGAGGGAACACTAAAACGGGGGGAATTAATATAGAGGCATAATATACAGTGCTCCACAAAAGTTTGCGTACAATGATGCAATTTGGGGAAAAAATGGCTGTCATTCACCTGATATAAGCTAAAAATATTTTTGAAAGGTAAATTCCAATAAAACAACGTCTCAGGTTTCAAAGTTTTAAATTAAACATTTTTATTCATTTAAAAAAAACATAACAAAAACCTAAAGAAGTTCCGAAATTCTCTCCACAAAAGTTTGCGAACATCTGGTAATACTGTTTCTTTAAACACTGTATATGCAACGGTAATTGTTTCTTGACACAGCGTGCTTGTTGATTTGGGCATTGACCTTGTTGACGCGAGAAAAAGTTATTGTTTTTTTTAGATTTTTCAAAAAGGAAATGGCTAAAATAGAGTTAATTGTTAGTGAGCGGCAGTTTATTATAAATTTGTACGTGGAAAAAAGAATGTCCCATACGGAAATAACAAAGGAAACATCAAGAAGCCGGCCAACAATTCAGAGAACAAGGGTGAGACGGACGGGTCGAATCAAAGCTAAGATCAGGCCGCCCATCGAAGCTCACCGAAAGAGATAAACGTGTTATAGAGCGGATGGTGGACCATGAACCATTCATAACTGCAAATAAAGTGAGCTAACCTTGAGAGAAGCAGTAACATCAAAGTCCATCCAGAAAGTGTGAGGAGAACAATAGTTTAAAAGGGGTTCAAGTCATGCACACCCAGGAAAAAACAATTGGTGAACAAAATCAACCGACTAAAACGGATAGCATTCGCTAAGGAGTACGTGAATAAGTCTCCAGACTTCTGGCGTTCTGTTTTATTCTCAGACGAAACCAAACATAACATTTTTGGGTCTGACGGCCGTTTGAGGGTATGGAGGCGACAAAACGATGCCCTTAATCCAAGGAACACAATAAAGCACGGAGGTGGAAGTGTAATGTTATGGGGCTGTATGGCGTCATCAGCGGTCGGAAAGTTGGAAACAATAGAAGGTATAATGAACCAGTATGTGTACATTGATATTCTCAAACGGAATTTAAGAGCAAGATCTGAAATGCACCGCACCCACGATATCAGAAATAAAGACAAGAGTGGACTAATATAAACAGTTCTTACATAGAAAAATTGGTAGCATCCATGCAAAACCGGTTGAAGGAGGTAATAAGGATGAAAGGACATCCTACTAAGTGTTAACACCAAAAGTAATAAGATGAAATGATTATTTGTCCATTTGAATTCCATTCGAGTTACAGGTGTACGCAAACTTTTGTGGAGTGAATTTCGGAACTTCTTTCGGTTTTTGTTATGGTTTTTTTTTAAATGAATAATAATTTTGAATGTATTTTGTTGAAAACTGAAACCTGAGACGTTGTTTTTTTTTCAAAAATATTTTTAGCTTATATTAGGTGAATGACAGCCATTTTTTCCCAAATTGCATCATTGTACGCAAACTTTTGTGGAGCACTGTATAATTAAGTATGATCATACATCCGAATAACATCTTTTGTTATGCTTTAGTGTTTGCCCAACGAGAGACTATGCCGTAATGCGTGCCGTAAAAACGACCATTTTCGAGAAATTAGTGCGAAACTAAAATAGAGGCAATTGTTCTGATGGTTTTTGTTAATTTTATTTTTAAATTTGTTTTACAAATGTTGTGTGTTAATAATGGGTACTTCCCCCCTTGTCGCTGATGACCTCAACAATTCTGCTAGGCATCGAATTTATAAGAGAATGAAGGTATTCAGCATCCAAGTGCCTCCAAACATCTTGAATGGATTGTTTTAGTTCGTGGACTGTGTTGTACTGCCTCCCATTCATATAAACTCTTTTTGCCATTATTTTCATTCAAATCGGGGGATCGCGATGGCCACTCTAAAACAGGTGTATTTGTCTTAAGAAAATACTCCTTTACCACTTTGGCCAGCATTATCTTGTTGAAAGATGAAATTCTCGCTTCCAATTTCATTCGCAAATTCATCGAAGACATATTCCAACATTTCTAAATATTTCATAGAGTTAATTTTTTGAGGAACGTAGAGGATAGGCATTTTCCGTTGTAGCTGAAAGCTCCCCATATCATCACACTGCCTCCTGAAAAGTTGCGGGCCATTCCCACTTCCCGTTTATCCCCCAAATCACCGTCTGGTCCATCCAAATTGAACTTCTTTTTGTCACTAAAAATCACTTGTCTCCATTCTGTGGTCCATAACAAGAGTCGACTTTCCTTGTGCCCGGGAGTAAGTGAAGGTTTTTTTCAGTTTTTTGGTGAAAACCAATGTTGCTTTTGGATACGTCGTGCACCAATTTTAAGGTCTAATTTCGCCTTTATTTGGGAAGCATAGAGTTTTGTTCTTGTGTGCTTCTTGAATAATTTGGTTTTTTGGGCGGTTTGTCACCTTTTTTTGAGCTCCTTTTGCCTTTTTTGTTCCATAGACCTCACCCAAATTTATAAAATGGTCTACAACGTCAGGGGATCTTCCTATTTTGCCGGTTGGAATAGCCATTTTCTTTTAGGAGTCGGATTTCAATTTTTTCCTCTTGGCTGAGCATTTTTCCACGTTGCATTATTTTAAAATAGTTATTGAGCTCTCTAAATAACTCTGAATACATATTCTGCTAAACTGCAACCGAAACACTTACTCAAAAACACGGGTGATGCTTGAGCACGACAACTGATATGGAAGTGAACATGGTACGCACGATCTCATTAGCACAAAAGCAAATGTAAAAAAATACCGTTTTGTTAACGGTCATTGCATTCAATGGGAAGCCATGCCATATGTCCCATTTATTGTGTTGCCTCTATACCAATTTCGCGCAAGAAAAAACTAGATGCAAAGGCTAAGATTTATTTCATATATACCTAGGTTTGGTCCGATTCTAAATTTAAAGCAAAAAAAAAATATCGTTTTCAACAAAAAAGAAGCAGGGGCCACAGGGAGAGGACCGTACAGGCAAAAGTACTCGAATGAAACAGATGAAGCTGTAGTAGAACCTCTTGCCCTGAACGAACTAGTCGACCCTGTGGGAAGAGTGTTTGGCAAACTGCACAGAGTGCACAAAGTTCATCCACTTTGGCATGATTTTGTTCCTCTTCCGTGGTTTGGAATTGTATCCACTTCATTCAAAATCTTGCTTGCGGTAGGTTGTGCTAAACCTACACCCTTTTGGTGGCTACCTTCAGCAAAGACCCTCAGGGTTGCGGCAAGTTTTAGTATTGCTGGCATTCTTCTTTCGGGCAGCTTTTCCTGCACTGCATTAAGAATGTAAACAAATGCCTCTTTGTTTAATTAAAAATGGTTTACTTAAAATTTTTAAATTTAGGCCCCGATTGCGCGTGTCGACTGTCGACCAACAATCGACTTTTGTCGACAGTCGATTGAATTTCCAACAACGATCTATTGGTGCGCTTCTCACGTCTAAGTGAACTCGAATTAAGAGATTCGCCATCCTCAACTGTCAGACGTATACAAATTTGTCATATGCGCGTTTTTAATGCACAATAATACGACTCTCAGTCGATTGAGTTACACAATACCAAATTAGATTTCAATCGAGAGATTTGTCGACTATCGATTCAGTCGACAATCGACAATCGCAATCGGGCCCTTACTCTTCTTCAGGTATACGCCCTTAGCATCTGGTAAATCCAATGCGTTGGATTTCGACCTAATAGTTCTGCGTATTCGCATTAGATGCCTTTTTCTTATTTGCTCTTCATCGTCATTACTCCACGGCATAAACATCAATAGGCCCTTCTGTCAGTTGTACATTTTTTTCTGTGGAATGTATGTAGAACGTAAGAAAAACGACATTCAAGGCGTTTCGCTACCGTAATACCGACACTAAACCGGCACCTAACCGCCAGGACTCAAAAAACGACTAGAGTCGATCAACGATCAACGATCAACTTGAACGCCAGCCGTAATGCGGGTGCATATGAAACCAAATTGGGCCTGAAAAAACGAGTATTCGCCACAGGGGCCGGGGGAAAAAGTGAATGTTTTATTGCTTTATTCATTGGTTACTCGTTGGGTGCAAGTTTGCAGCTCGTTGCACAACACTGTCTTATGTCGTCAGCCTTGTGAATTCCTCCCACACCCGTTACACGCTTTATCACCTCATCATGCGCCTCCACACACTCATGCATCAGCAACATCACGAACAATTGGCATACAGTGTTATTTATTCAAATCTCTTATCAACACAATTATTCTTATTCTCTTTCAGAAATACATATCAGCAATCAATCGGTAATCATGTTTTTTTTCCTCAAAATTCAATCATTTTTTCACTTTTACTCGAAATCAACAAAATCAGGTCAATATTGTACAATCATGTGATTTATGTTATTCCATAAACTTTATTATTTATTCAACTATTAGCGTGTAGAGAAATTGAAACAAGAAAACATAACCAAACACAGCACCCATGTGAATTTATATTTTCTATTTTTTATCTACATTTAATCTAAGACGAGTTTTGTGCATTTGGTCTTGCAAAGATATATTCGATAAAACAAAACGAACAAGCATACACTCACGCATACTTCTGCATATTATGGTATATTGTTTAAAAGGATTTCTGTTTTTAATTGTAACACTTTAGTTGTCTAAGCAAATTATGTTCTTTTTATGTTATTTTTTTTTCGTTCGGTTGAAGCCTCTTTAAATATACACACATATTTACGCAAGAGAAATGTTTAATTTACTCTCTTTTTCTTTTAGTAGAACTTGATTGGCCTTTGATTATTTGGTTGTGGGGAACATTTAGCAAAGTATTTGATTTTGCGTATTCCGTACTTTTGCTTAGTTTCGTAATGGGGTTGCCTGCCATCGTTCAGTTCACACTAACGTCTATGTAATTATATTCTAGAGCTCCCACATGAATGCCCGGCAAATGAATGCATCAACGCCGAAAAAACTTTCAGATATCTACGCAAAGGACGGTGAGGAGGAACAAAGCATTTTGAAGAAACCGATCATCTAAACGCAAGCAGAAATAGAAAAAGAAAAACCAGCCACAAGCCAAGTTAATATATGAATGCACTGTGAATGTGGTAGCTCTTAAGGGAACGATCAATAGCTTTTAGGTTAGTATTTAAGAGGAACACAGGAACACAACTGAAACTGAAACTCAACAGGAGGAGGAGCAAATGATAAAGCGACACTCGGTTGGTACAAAACGTCTGCATTTTCTTTTTTCTAGCATTTATTCAGTTCTTTCACACGCTGTTTGATTAGGATAACTGAAGTGTTTTATAGAAACGTGTATGTCGTAGAATATTGATTAAAAAAAGATGAGAACATGCGATCGTATGAATAAATGTTTGTTTTATTTCCTTTGAGTCTCCGATGATGACGGTCATGTCTGTTTGATGGTGAGGTGGGTGCAGTTTCGTTTTTCCGGAGAGCGCGCTAGACGCCGTCGCACCTAACCCGAACATAGCTGGGGAAAGAAAGACTGCACTAACAAGCTGGCAGTCGCCACGTGTAGCTAGGGCATGCTCTGACCAACAATGCACGAAAAGCACTCATGCACATTGGCACACTAGTAGTCTCCTCAATCAGCTGGGGGAAAGCAAGATCGCACTGAATTTTGGAATGAGCATAGGAATGAGCAAAGTGCGTTGAATACATCTTAAGTGTATCTAAGCATGCTTGAGTTGAAGTCGACTGTCATCAGATTTGCGAGTTTTTTGAGGGTTAGTCGCAGAAACCTAGACACCAGACGCGATAAGTGAGCGTGCGCCAATTTATTATTATTTTCTAACAGACATACAACGATGTGTGCAACGATGAGTGCAGAATATTAATACGTGTGGCGATGCAGTAGACAATTTCTATTTCAAAGCAAGCTGCCTCTTCATCCATTGCGTTGGTTTTTAAGCTGGTATCTCTACTTGGCGTCGTCTCGGATGAGGAAATAAATTGGCAGAGAACACTTACAACCAATGGCGCGTTAAATATTTCAAGAAGATGCCAATCGACTTAATACAGACCATTTCGGTGGAGAGCCTTTTCTGCATTCCGGACTGCATCACCACAAACTACAAGAAGAACAGTAGAGCAGTCCAGACGGCCATCTCCGAATAAAATGCAACGACCTCTGTATCGGCGGCTTACCCAAACTACCCATTCCCTTCCCTTACTCCACGTGACCTTGGCTTCACTCCTCACAGTGGACCATTTTAAGGGCACAATGCTCACTCAATCATCGTTTGCTATAAACAATAATTTTGGAACCCTGATAGAGGACAGGGAATCCTGCAACTAACGAGCTACAACGTAGAACAAGAACATAGCAAAAGGAGTGTCGGGCAAGAAGACAGTCCAAAAAGAAGTTTCTCCCGTAAAATACGAGCCAAGAGCCTAGCTACAGGCTATAGGAAGGGCACCCATACTCTTCGAAATTGATGTCGGGCCAACTATAAGTTTTGTAAGAACAAGACCCAAGGTTCCAGCTATTCACCAGCTATTCAAAGACGAAGGCGATGTTCTGGTCGGGAGCATGCAGTAGATCAGAATTTGCGATGAAGCAGAACACGTCCCGATGTCCGGAATGTTAGCTCCATCTGCCCCCGTACTAACTGACTACGCCTGCCTGAACTAAGCAACATAAGAGTCAGCCATCCCGTCCGCTTTATCAAAAGCTCTAATTGGTTTGCGGAATAGGTATTCACAGATCCGCATGATAACATAATGGTCCTGCCGAAGTGTGGCTGCTGTCTCTCCGCACAGCAGTCAGAAACTTCAACCTACTTCGCTACTAACTAAATTCTGACCGCACTAAACAACTGCTCTCTCGATCTCAATACTTTACAATAGTATTACAGAATATTTAAGTCCCTTGAACCAAGGCTTTCCGTCCCACGTTACAATAAACACGTTTGGCCGAATCCCTACAATACCTCAAAATTGCCGTAGATTGTGATGCTTCTTTAACCAAGTTTTGGCTGCTCTTCAACCTCCGCTCAGGCTCCAAAATAATGCCATTTGCTTGCAATTGTTAGCTTTGTACAGCTTTTCGTGGCCATTTCAACAAAGCCTGTGGCATTCTGATTTCTGGATCGTTTCAACAAAAAGGATATGATGGGGCGATGTTCGGAAAGTAGATAAAGACGAGTGTTTCCTCTTGACAATGCTGAAGTTATTCGCCATGTGTTGCTAGCACCCTTAGAGAATTCTGCTCGCAGTGCTCTGACATCCGTCACAGAACGTCCCACGAATTTGCCTCTCAAACGTTTTTCACTTACTCTGAAACAAAACACATCGGCAACACTGTTCGCCGTTTATTTTCCAGTAGTTTCTCTCACACACCAATCCAATATCAGCACCAACGACCTTGCGGTTGCCATCCACTCTGACAGTTGAACTGTCAAAATATCTCCTCTCTCTCAGAACACCAAATGCAACCAACTTCACATCACAAATTTTGTTGCCAATGTACATTCATTTATTGTGTTCTCTAATGAAAATTCAATATATATATTTTCGTTAAAAAATAAAGTGAATTTGCGTAGCCTAGTACAAAACAACCAAAACCCAGAAATGTAGACAACCATTCAATCTGCCGAATTAATAAAATCCCGACACACAGCAGTGCTCGAAAGCAACGCAATTCCAAGTTTCTTATGTCACTCGCTCGCGAAATGTAAAATAATTTGTTTACATTGATGTTCGCTGCTCCTGGTTCTGCTGGTGACCTACATGCGAATTAATTATGAATTTTGGCTGAGAATTAATTTCGTTTCTTTTTGCAACTCTCCGTCGATCGGGTTTGGTTGATTTCGCGCGGTGTGTGGTCACAGCGCGCCAAGTAAACAAAAATATAGAAAATTGTTTATTCAGTTCGGTGGATATATTGTTATTTTTTCATTCTTTCGTTTTTATCGCCTTGATTTTTGGTTTTCTGTTGGGGGATTTTTGTGTTGCGGAATATCGAGTTGGACTCTGCGCTACCCGCTGCGTTGGTTTTTAATTAGATTTGTCGTTGTCGGGAGTGAGGGTGAGTAGTGTTGTTCATCACGCGTAATCCATCGTCGCCGATGACAGCTGCACATTGAATGGAAATGATGGTGATGATGATGGAGCAACCTCGGATGTAGGGATCGAAAGGAACACGGAGACGGTTGGCAGAGGCTTGAGTGACCTCGAAGCGGTGGAATCAGGGATAGAGGTAGGTTCAGCACTGTTTAATAGTCATGTCAACTGAATTTGTTTTCTGTTTTTTTTTCTCTCATACACTCTGCAAAGGGTGTCAGGTTGAAAGGTAGCACTGGTGGAGGTGTGGAGCAAATTAACCCAAAATGTTTTGGCAAGACTCTTGCGGTCTTTCGGTTTTTTTTTCAAAATCGATAGGTCCTTAGGGAGTTTATTCGAGTGGAACTTGGAGTTACGAGGGTTTATTGACAGAGACAGAGCTTGGTTGGTGTTATGGTGTTTTTGAAAACAGAAGCACGTTGCATGACTGATGGGCCGGTGGCTTGAAGCCGATCGATAGGTCGGTACCTTTACGTGTTTGCAGTTGAAAAGGGAGCACCGCTTTTACGACTTTTTTATGCGTTAAATGCTTACAAGAATCCTATGACATTGACGTCTATAACAAATGAATTCAACAAACGTGTTCTTTTAACTGCGTGCCCCTGGGTCTTGTTTACGTCAGCAAATGGAGATAATTAGGAGTTCTTTAAGCTGGAACAGAGGAAAATTATTAACAGCGATTATTAATCCACCTGAATCCAAGAATAGAAGTGACTGTGGGTAGTACTTCTTATCAAGACGTTGACGGGAACAAATGTTTACGACGGTGACAGCTGGTCTCGCACCAAAATAACTAAAGACGTCGACATTATTTGACTTAGAGGAGGAAGAATTCATATCTGTGTTTACACGTTTGGAGGAAAGTTTCCAGTGAACCAGTGTCTTCTTCACTGAAGTTCGAAGGTTAATGTTCCTTCTTGATTCTTATTTTCTTCACATTTAGGTTAGGTGCATCTTGGGCTCACACATCGATCACTCACTAGCTTCAAAACCTCGCCTCTGATCAGACATAAAGAAGGACATGATTGTACTTAAGTTCTGCTTCTGATATTTCATCTGTCTTCATGTATTTTTGTGACTGTAACCCTGTATTAAACTATCCACGCCCGATCCCATCATTCACGTGACACGCAATATTCAGGTTCTAAGATCAACAAACTCTGCTGAGCAACCTCCTTAAAGCAATATTAACTGCACCGACTCGTTCGTAACCACAACTGGAATAATTGGTATTTCCGATACGGACTTTTTCCAGTTTTATCTCCAGATGCGTGCTTCTAATCTTCTTTAAAGTGCTTCCAACCGAAAAGCGTGAATGCGATAACACCAGATAAGCTCCCCCAGATTGGATTTCATGCTTACTCTTCACTTATGTTCTCAAACAAAAACTGATTTAGGAAACTTTTCGGGGTTTAAATCAATCTTCCGAGATTGTCACGATAATTAATCCGCCAAGGATTGTGCACTGTTCTGTTCAGTTCTGTTCCCTTAAACATTTGCGTTATCATTTAAACAAACTTTACATGGGCCCTAATTAATCCATCACTCGTTTTGGTCTTTCAGGAAAAATGCTGGCTCGTGTATAATGTCTTCACAAGCTGTGTACTGTTTGAATCTTCAAATACGTAAGTAAATAAATGTAATCCTAAGATCACCTTCCTGGACATGTGTATGATGGCAGGGATTTTCGATCTGGCTTTGAAGAGACACTTTAAAGCACAGAGTGTGAAAAATGAGTACCTACTAAAATCCAAGCGCTTTCAAACACGAAATGACACCAAGGATGTTACAGGAAGGGAATGGGAGTACAAATAAAAAGAGTAATAGTACCAGGCACAGGGTTAAGGATTCGGATATAGACATCGATAAAGATAAAAATTTAATGTTCGAATAAATGGTTCCCCTTGGTCAGCTGGCAGGCGCTTAAAGTTTAGAAATTACGGCGTTTGCTTTGTGGCCAATAAAGATCTTGGGATAAACAGATGTATATGTATCGGAAAAACATTATTACACGCAAGTAGACGGGTTGATTCTGACCACACTTTCTGTAGCAATGAGCCAACGAGAGGAGGGATCTAGTGTTGAGGAAGTGTTGCCTATATGGTCAAGCATCTGAATGGAAACGGAGTTCTAAGGAACATCTGAAAGGGATGTTCGATTGCTCTACTCGGGAGATCTGGCAAAGAAATATTTCGGACGCCTCCCGCTTAATGCTATTGCCTCTCAATTGGCTTTCGCATTTGCTGCATTGTATTGCAGTGAAAAGAAAGATATTGAAGGCCGGTCTTCATTCGTTTTAATTGTAAAAGGAGTTCGGTTTTTTATTTGCCGTTGACGACAAACACTTTAATTGCTCGGCTTTAAAACTCAGCTGACTCTGTTTCTAGCTCATACAGTGGTAGGCTCAGTCATCATCATCATCAACATCATCAATGAAGATCCTCCATTATCTCTCGGGTGACTTCTGATGAGAATATAGCCCTCATTGCTAGTGGATAGACCGCAGTGCACAGATCTGTGAAACAATAAAATTATTGCCCGCTTTTCTGCCTTGGGTCCGCGATGTCTTGGTCCTTACACCTTCGACTCAGTCTCATTCTTCTTTAACCAGTAGGCTCGGATTTTAAGACCATCTTAGCTGGAGCATTGGTGTCATTTCCTTGTGAACGAGCCAGTGCAGTCGACGCCTTTCTGACACCCATATTTTGGAGCACACTGATTAGTTCTCATCTCTCCTCGCATTCAGTGACTAAAAGAGTCTGGGGGTAAAGCAAGCATAAATCTTCAGCCCTATCGATCCTCCGTCATCGACTCTAACTCACAAGGAGCTATGCTTAAACGGAGCATGACGGGACCAGTTTTTCAACTTGTTCGTGACCAAACCATTCGAAGCATAACCCTTTCCGTTCGAAGAAGCAGCTGCTCAACATTGAGTTCCTGCCTTGTTTCTCACCATTTTACCCAGTGAGTATGTTACTCAGTTGTCAGTTTGGATTTGCAATGTTTAAGCGTGGCAGCAGATTTTTTTTTTGTATTCCAACGCATATCAAAAACATATCCGAATTGGATCTGGTTCTAGCTTTCATAACAATTCCAGAACGGATGTGGTCTTCTTCAAAACGAAGCTTCATTTGTGAAGAAGTCATAACGGCTTGTAGGCACGCTTTGAAATCAACCATAATATAGAAGCCGACTTCTACCCCATTTCTGCCCAGTCGCTGTGATCTAAAAACAATTGTCCCATCCCTTCTCTGGACACAAGCACAAAAATAAATCCAAGAAATCACTCCAAGCATCTGTCACCTGTGACTAAACGATGGCAAAGGGAAAACAAATGAAGAAGGCAATAAATGAAGGAATTACTTACTTGGTCGATGTGGCTTTTGCTTCGGGGAATACGTTCCCATCAATGCGTTATTGCCTATTCACTCATACTCCCCGTGCGATAAGGATTAAGTGGATTAATCAATATTGATTGATGGTATGGCAAATGTTGTGCAAAGAAACGAAAGAGGGACGTGTGCAGAGGAGAGAGAAAGAGGGCATAAGCAATGTCGTGGAATTTTAGCGATTATCGGTGTCGGTAACACGATATGACACGCTGTGGATGCTTTTGAAGCGTGGACATCAAGGACGTTGTCCGAGAGTCTGTGACAAAATGAAAATCAGTGTAAAAAGAAATGCAAACAAACAAGCTTTCTTGCTGCAAGTAGATACCATATAGGAAATGGTTTGCATTCAGAATGACCTTCATTTCTAATTGGGACCAGTAGGATGGGACCGCAGAAATCGAATGCTTACTGCCGTCAAATCCTTCAATGAGACTGATGTTCATTGATGGCTTAATCCATAATACACGTGGAAGACGTAATTGAGGTGTAACAAGATGTTTCATTTGCGTGTTGCGTTGAAATGATTACCCAGGTGTTTTCTCTTTCAAATACCAGATGGAAAATATTGCCTCCTTTCTGTATACACACATTCCAACAGAAATGAAGTATCACCGAGAGAGTCGACTTCACAGCTGATTGACCGCTTGCCCATCGACGAATTTGAGAAGCATTTTGACGGTTGTTCACGAAAGCTGCCGTGACATTGTGCCAAACGACATTATGCCAAGCATTTTGACGGTTATTCACGAAAGGTGCCGTGACATTGTGCCAAACGACATTATGCCAAGCATTTTGACGGTTATTCACGAAAGGTGCCGTGACATTATGCCAATTTGGTATAATGACGCTTTTGAAAGTGTCATTAGGCCAAATATTAACATTTGGCATAATGTCGCTGTCAAAAGTGTCATAGGGCCAAACTTGTTTGCGACATTGTGACAAATTTGGTGCAAGGTCTGTAGGCCATCAGTCCGCCATCATTACAATCGGTTTACAAGTTTAAAATTTATAACTAATTTAGCTTCAGGCGTTTTCCTGACAGTTGTTGCAAGTCGCGTTAAAGACGACTTAGAGCGCGAAGCGAGCCAATCATCCCAAACTTGCTTGCGACATTGTGACAAATTTGGTGCAAGGTCCGCAGGCCATCAGTCCACAATCATTACAATCGGTCTACAAGTCTGTAATTTATAACTAATTTAGCTTCAGGCGCCTGTCTGACAGTTGTTGACACAGCCGTAACGGAGCGAAGTCGTCGCGCGAGCGTTTAAACCCTGCGGAAAAGGGGTTATTTAGCCTGTAAGAAAGTCTGGTAGATTTAAATTACGGGATGGTTGGTTCGCTTCGCTCGCTAGTGGGACTTTAACGCGACTCCGTCGCTCCGCTAAGGTAAGTCAACAAAGTGACATAGTGCCAAATTGGCCCTAAGATGCTTTACATAAGCGACTTTATGCCAAATTTTAATATTCGGCCTAATGACACTTTCAAACGCGTCATTGTACCACTTTGGCATAATGTCGTTTGGCACAATGTCACGGCACCTTAACGAACTGATGTGAATGCCGTTCTCTGATTGGTCTATTTGGTTTGAGAAAACGATGTAATGAACAGTTGTCAACAATTTGTAGGGTAGTACTCCATTCCAAATGACGTTTGTTGTTAAATTAATTTTAGTTAGCTGCATTCATTTCTCAAATGACAGTTGGCACAGGCAACTTTTCAACTGTGAAGAAAAGCTCTTAGTTTTGAAGAAAATCTCCCAATTCCAATCGCACAACTCACTTTTATCTCAAAAATATCCGATGTGCTCGATAATGACTTCAACGACTACTAATGCATTTCAGACATAACCACATCTGTCAGTTTCGTTAAGTTTCGTTAGCTTTGACAGCGAAATCAGTCAATCTCGGCGTACGCAAATGACAATTGATCTTGGAATTTTGTGTTAGTTCTCAGGGGCAAGTGTAGGCACAAAAATGAAGTATGATAGAGACGACCAACTTCTACCTCTCCTGTCCCTTAAAATTTTTTCCAACCATTTTGTATATCGTTTTCTAAGGCCAAATTGACCAATCAAAGAACGGCATTTATATTATTTCGTGAATAACCGTCAAAAATTCATGAATATCTGTCAAAAAGTCTCTGATATTCATCGATGGACTAGGGGCCAATCAGCTGTGAAGTTGGGCATCTCTATAATACTTCATTTCAGGTGTAGGCACTTTGAAATTTCATGACAAATATGAAAAAAATCTGACATACGCTTAGGTTTGTTTGTGTGAAGTTCTTTCTAAACTAAGCGGGTTTGAGTTTGTGCAGAGTCTGCGTTGCTGGGTTCACTTGTTCCTCTCCTCTTTGCTTGAGTGAAACTGGAACGGGAATTTGATGATTTATATAATTGCCCCATATCACATCCAGTTTACAGTGCTAAAGTGCAGTCGCATCTCTGAACGAAGCTCCATTTGCAAATGAGCTTTGCCCTTCAGACCGCCCTAGCTCATACTTAACGAAACTAACCGAACCGTTCAAAAGCTTTTTTGGACATGTGGCTTTGACAGTAGTTTATGGCCGCGTATGTTTACGATAGTCGGCAGTTATCAGCGTCTAACAGTGCTGTAAGTGTTTTGACATTTACAACGCAACATAAGAGGCTTTATGCTATTGCTAAAAATGCACCACTTTCACAAAAAAGTCCTTGTGATCAGAATTATGACCACGGACATGTCGGCAGAAAGAATTCACTTTTCTTGTACCGCTTGACCACATCGATAACAAATAGCACCACGAACTGGCAGCATTCGCGTGCCGGTAGACGAGGGAAGGATAATGCATTACAGTCGCGCATTTTGTTGGATGTGTCTGTAGTCGTGCATGTATCCCATGGCCAGCCATCCCGAACTCTTCACTCGATCATCCCCTAACAAATCGACGATAAGAATCTTCAAAATTGCAATGCAAACCTCCAACACCACCTGACAGCGGTCAGCCGGATCCAAAAATATGAGGTCCTTTGTCATACTCTTAATTTTCACATCGCCACCGTAAATCACGCTTACAATGGTCGCGGTGCCTGCCATCAGCTGCACTGAAAACCCTGCCATCGTCGCCGCAGTCGTCGAGAGTCTTTCGCATAAAACACGACCACGAAGAGATCCTCGACCACTATCTCCGGACTCTTCCGCCGGTCTATTAATTATTTCCAGGACGATGTAAGCCTTTTTCGTGGCGTGCGTCAGTGTGCACGAGTGTGGTGCGGTTATCTTCGTAACCCCGCGTAGGCACACGACCGGGTGATGCCACGGCGATGCCACATATTAACAATTCACCATGGGCTGGCATTTCAAGTATGCGATGGTCGTGCTTGTGCCTGCCGCTAGACTGGCGCCCAACCCGGGCCCCCTTCTAAGAATAAGTCGACCAAAATAAAAAGCCCACAACTGCCACCAAGTATTTATTTGGTACCGCGAAATTAAATTTCGTATACCTCCCGGCCTGTCAGGACGAAAGGAGGAATAAATACTGTTTTCGAATGTCAGCGGGTCAGAGGTGGCGGGCCATCTCTGGAGCAGCTATTAAGAGATTTTTCACTCCTTGCTGAAAGTTTTATGCGATACGATGACCCTGACAGCGGCAGCGGTAGCAGCCACCCGGCCTTCGGTTCACGGGAGTCGAATTCACTGCATTTACATGCGCGGTTGTGCGGACGGCGCGGCGGCAGCAGACCCCGATACGGACTCGTGAAGGTGAAGACGGATGCGCACTTTCCGATTGTCCACGTGTAATGGCTGGCGAGGCTACCACCTCCAGGGATATTGGTCACTCGTGTTCTGTGGTGGGAATTTGTCGCGTTTAACACACACCGAGAGTCCTTTTACGACCTGCTGCCTGCTGGTTGCTGCTTGCTCTTTGCTTTCTCGTCACCGCCAACCCCCGTCGTCGTCCTCGCCGTCGTTGTTGTCATCGGTGTCGTTCCGTTTTGGGGGCTGTTGGCACATTTCGTCTTCAGCCCGCACGCGGATGGAGGAGAAGAACAAACAAACGGAGCACGACGTACGCAGCAGTTGCACTCACAAGTGGAGGAGGCACCACACCACATTATCATGAAGGATGGCTCCTTTTGTGTACGGCTCCAGCTCCAGAGTGGAGCAGGCGAACAAAAACTCATCCGACAGCTAATTATGACCTCGCAGTTTTATATTAAAGCAACTTACACTATTTTAAGCGCCCCGCTACGCGTCCCCTCTGTGTGCGCTCTGTGCACTTAAGGATACCCACGTCCAGGCGGATGCATGTGTGTGTCGTTACATCGATTCGGATTCGGATTCGGGCTTCGGACGGGTAGGTGTTTGCCAGCACCAACCCTCGGCTGAATATTTTACTGTGAAGTGAACATTTATTGCGTTAGTAAGAAATAGTGCTATAAATATGTCCTGTTGTCCTGTGTACTTGATTTAGCGATATGCCTCCGTTCCGCTGGTTGAAAGGATCATAAAAACACAGCCAGATAGATATAATATTTGTTTGGATGCAATAAAAAGGACAAGAACTTTCCGGTGGTGGCTGCCGCTTGGGCAAGACGACGGACGGGTTGCCGAAGGGTGCCGCTGCTGAGACGACTGGTGACGGCCTATATTGTTATTATTGGACACATCGAAACATTGGAACATGTTTTGTATATGGGCTTTGGGCTCTTCATAACGCTTGTGGTTCACAATCACGGAGGGGTCAGACCGGTGCTGGTGGCGGGCGGTGGTTTCATAATGGATTTGAATTGACACGGGCCACGGGGGCAACTTCCAATGTCAGCAAGTTCTTCGCCCGCCCAAGGATGGGTGCGGAAAGCCATTAAGATCACCTTGCGATGGGCGGACGTGGGCCACTGGCGGGTGGACCAGTCAAGGGAGGCGCCACTCAACGAACAGTGGCCCACTTCACGTGCTGGGCATTTTATTAAATTAAAAAAAATAATAAAAAAAATTACAAAAACCTCGAGAGGATGATTTGCTGACTGCTTGCCTTGTTCCACTGGTCATATTTAATTTAATTCAGTTTTTTCTGTTAATAAAGTGGACTCCACACAAGGTGATATGGCATTCCCCGGCCGCTGGCGAAGGGTTGCAAAAAAATTGTTTTTATACACAAAAAAAACTGCGCTCTCGCGGATGAAGCCACACATTAGGGTTATGAAAAATGTTAATACCATTTGGACACTGTGGAGGGGGCGAGTTCCATTGGTTATGGGATGGTGGTAACTGTGATGATTTAAACCTACACCAAATGCTGGCGAGGCTCTCTTTAAAGTCATGTGAAAAGGGCGCTTGTCAGTCGATGCCGGTTCTGTACAGGATTGCCTTCACGCGGAGTTTGTTTGCCGAATGGGCCGCTCAACAGTATTTGTAATAATTTTATCCAAAAATCTAAAATTCGTCGACATTGCATGCGCTGCAGTTGGAGACACTATTGTGGGTGCCTGTATTGTGGTTCTGTTATAATCACGACTGTTTATAGTCCTTTTCCTTTCAGAGGGCTCTAGATGTGTCTAGACTTACAAGATCTGAAACCTGCGGGTGTAAAGGTCCAGTTTTCTGCTCGATTCGATAAGTTTCGATTCGTAAACCAGCCCTGCATGCAACAAACTGAAATATGCTATCCTCTGCTGTCTAGATTGGCAGAGACACAGGCAGATTCGCAGATGCGACCATTTGTATTCTTTATTGAGCGTTGTACTTTATTTTCCTCGCTGCTCAAGTGCTCGGTTCCATTCCCGGTACGAGCGAAACAGTTTTCACGGCGCCAACTCTTTCGAATCACCGACAATGCTCAAAGATAGTATTGGGTCTATAACTTAATTCGTGCGGTTTGCTAAGAGATGGCGCAACTTGTATTATTCCATTGGAACATGCGTTGGAAAGCTACTGTCATTGAACGTCATTTCAGTATAAGTCATTCATTTGAAGCGTAAACTACAATAATTTTTTTTTTCTTTCAAATATGTCGAACTTTGTGCCTGAAAATGTGTTTTTGCGGGGAGTTCTTCTGCATTAAATTAATATGAAGAAAACTGCTGCCGAAAGTCATCGTATTTTATGGTCAACATGCGCTAGCTGAGCGAACGTATCAAAAGTGGCTTGGCCAACCAGCCAAATCAACGGCAAAGCCGAATATCCATGGCGCGAAGGTAATCCTCTGTATTTGGTGGGATCGGAAGGGTGTGCTGTATTATGAGCTGGTGAAACCGGTTGAAACCATCAATGGACAAAGCTACCTAACACAATTAATCCGGTTGAAGATAGAAGTAGCCGAAAAACGCCCGGATTATGCGACCAGACAAAAAAAAAAGACCCAATAACTGTCTAGAAAAAGCTTCTGAAATTGGACGGTGGGAGCAGGCAACAAACTGCAGGCCCCTTGCACTCTTGGAAGAACCATAGCAGGCACAACTCTAGTGGTTTGCTGAGAAGATAGGCTCTGGACCTCTACGGGTTATAGCGACATTTAGTCCAAGACGTCGGTGTTTATGGATATTTTTCGTAGACTGCATGTACTTGGACTTGCCCTTATTCACCGCAGATCAATTTAAACCAATTCCCTCCCGATAGTTACAAATGCCCCACTTGATAGATTGTTGTGTTGACTTGTGAAACATCCTTCCTTTTGACATCAGATGCATCGGTGATCTTTTTAACGACCTTGACGATACGATACCAGGTCGTTATCGACACACAGGACCATTTCCAAGATCTAGGATAATAAAACTACCACAATTATAAAATAAAAAACAAAGCTGTTAAAAACTGCCGATCTACGACTAAATAACCTCCAGCCACTGTGGCGTATACGCGACAAAATTTTATTTTCACGTTGTTCGATGTCTTAGGACTTCTCAGTGAGAAAGGCAGCAAGACAGAAGGATGAGCGAAACAATTTTCGCGGCCCCACCTCTTTCGAATCACCGACAACGCTCAAAGAGTGTAACTCTCTGGAAAAAGCTTCTGAAATTGGACGGTCGGAGTAGGGACAAAACTGTAGGTCTCTTCCACTCTTGAAGAAGTGGAAGATAGGCTCTGGCCCTCTACGGTGCCAGGATAGACAAAGAACCTTGCTCGTCCGGATGTGGTGCTAATTTGTTCTTAATTCTGGATACTATTGAAGTTTTACAGTACTTTTTCACAGGAGCCACGTCTGTCTTAAGACTCACCAGGTCTTCTGACCAAGTAGGGTACAAATTAAGCAGAAGAAGGAGCTACAAGAGCTAAGTAGATAGATGCAGTGGTGCCTTAGCAGACGAACCGCAGCCTGCTTAGACCAACGAGTCGCGTCAATTGTGTCCTTGATGGGTGCTACTATTTTTCCCATGAGATTATCCTATATCCAAAACCAATCAGCTTCGTATATGTACCTTCTTCTTCTTCGTAAAGGACAAGCTCTCGTGCACCTCGTCTCCTCGAATACCACCAATACCGAGATTAAATAAAGAATAACTCTTTCTTATCGCTGTTTCATTGGGATCAAGAGGCAAATGGGTAGTAAAGCCCTCTCTCGAGGACAAGCTAACAGCAGTCTTCGGACGTAGCTGGTAGCGAAGCGGCAGAAGTCTGCATGGATCGCCTCATCATTGTGGATGATGACACCTGCTCCGTTGGCAGTTCATCTGAACACTCATTATCGTCTGTGGTCTGCCTACGTAGTAGAGCACCAGAACGTACGTAGGCTTCAAGGCAAAAAAGAGCTTAAGAAAGATGAGATGTTATGGCGTCAAAAATCGCGTGACTTCCGAAAGGAGACATTGGAGGGAAAGGAACAGCCATTAGCTAACGTCCGAGGGAAATGACCAGCCACAGGTTATCTGCTCAAAGACCCTCCGGAGCGTAAACGGAGGTAGAGGCATTTTTAGCAATTTTTTACTTGAAATGGAAAACAAAAGTATATTGGGTATATAACTTAATTCGTGCGTTTTTTTGTCTGGTCGCATATTCCGGGCTTTTTTCGAGTACAACTCTCTTCAAACGGATTAATTGTGTTCGGTAGCTTTGTCCATTGATGGTTTCACCCGGTTTTGGCAGCTCATAATGGGGCACAACCTTCAGATCCCACCGAATACAGAGCATTACCTTCGTGCCATGGATATTCGGCTTTGCCGTTGATTGGGCTGGTTGGCCGGGTTTCCCTTGGGGTTGTCTCTGTGTGTCGTGCTTGTCGTGTCCCCGCAAAAACACTTTTTCAGGCAAAAAGTTCGACATATTTGAGTGAAAAAAAAAATTATTATTGTAGCTTACGCTTCAAATGAATGACATATACAATGACAGTAGCTTTCCAACGCATGTTCCAATGGAATAGTACAAGTTACGCCATCTCTTAGCAAACCACACGAATTAAGTTATATACGCAATAATAAAAAAAAAGCAATGACAGCTCTTAAGGCGAGCTACTGTAACTTGGAAGCCAGAAGCATGTGCTTTAATCCAGAACTTAAATCAAATTTTTTATGTCAATTGTTTTTGAAATATTCGCATGCAAACTCAAATTTTTGTTTAAAAAATAAGAAAGGTTGGACTATTTTTTTTTCTTTTCAAAATTTTGAAATTATGTGCTATATTGGCTTTTTGTGGTCAAAACTCATCAATTCTGAATCGAACACAAAAACCGTGGTTTAATGTCTGCCGTTATCAATATTTTATGTCCTCTAGTTTTTGAGAAAAAATACCGTTGTCAATGCTTTAATTTTCGTACACTCTTCCAGAAGGTTATACCTGAGGTATGACCTGTCGTTTGTTGCCAATCTTTTGTCATTCGGATGACTTTGATTTTTCAATTAATCTCTAACACACTGTGCGTCGGCACAGTCGCCTTACTTTCACTCACTTCAGAGTCGTCTGTCGCAATACTCCCTGCATTTTAATTTCCTTGGATTCCGGGATGTTCCAGTTCCGAGCAGGAGCTGGAAATGTTCCCAGCCGTAAATGTGTAACTTGAAAAATATTTGATAACAAAAAATAAAGGGAACTCCGCCAAGGGATACTTTTTGTGTTTGCTCGTGTAATTGACCAGCATCCACACAATCTGCGAACGAAAACACAAGTAACCCCAAAACGTCATCAAAGGACGTCCCTGCGTCAATCTCACTTTCAAGTCAAACACTTATCCCTTGCTCAAAAAAATAACGACATTATTTTTTAATGTTTTTCTTTATTTTTTTTTTCAGAATCAAATTGTGATGAAAATGGAAAAACTGTATCGACGCTCACTCACAGTTCAACTGAAATGCCCAAATCCACAAGTATCTCCATGGACAGTCAGAACGACGACGGTCCGTCTCTCCAAAAAGCGATCGTTCAACACAACAACAACGCCACGCAATCGATCTACGACACTGGCCAGTCGCACCAGCCACAGCAGGCGACCAGTGGCACCAACAACATCATTCTCTTGCGAGGATCGCGCAACGAGAATGGCCAAATAATCATTCAAAACAAGCACGATGTGATAAGTTTCATCAACGAAGAGGACAAGCCCCTTATCCTGCACACACCGCGAAAGGCGAACGCCAGCTCTGGGTCGAACACCGGCGGCAACACAATCCTCCTGCAGACTCCAATCAATGCGAATCAACTCGAGTCAGTGCTGCTGCAGTCGGCGTCGCTGAAGAAGGCCAACATCGGTGAGCGTTCGTACCTCATTCAGAAGCAGCCGAATCGGACGTACACCGCCGCCGATGGCAATCGACTTACAACGGCCACCCTTTCGGGGTCAAACGCCAAAGGGCCCTTCATCCTGCAAACACTGAAGCGTTTAGAGAAGTCCCAGTCAATCCTGGTGATCAGGAACTCGAGTGCTAACAGCAACAACAACAACAGCTCGACCACAACCTCCAGCAACGGCAACAGTGGCGATGTGACAACCGCTGGCAATGTGAACACTGCCACATCCACGCCACCATTAGCCACATCATCGTCCTCGTCGTCGCTGTCGCTGTCGTCGTCGCTGCCGTCGTCTTTGGCCTTTTCCAGAGTCACCACCACTCCGCAGTCGACGCAAACCGGTCTGGTGAAGCAGAGTTCATCAGTATCAGCCGCCGTAGCAGCTATTCCCACTAGGACCAAGTCCACGAATGCCCGCTTAGGCTTCATCCAGCATCTTGCCAACAACAACGGCCATAACAAAGCCAATAACACCGGCAATAACTACGCCCGGAACCCTCGAAATGCACTCCACGTTGGGGGAGCATCGGCAGCAGCAGCAGCCGGCGGTGGGGGCAATGGCAGTGGTTCTGGGAACGGAGCTGGATCAGGCGCCTCTGCTGGGAGCCTGGATGATGTCCAGAATAAACTTGAAGCAGCGGCACAGCAAAAAAAGACGAATGTACCTCTTGGGAGTGGTAAGTGCTTTGTTTGCCCGAGTGTGTGTGTGTGTTTATGTCATTCTGTCCTCATAATTACAAAGCAATGCAACCCCATGCATCATCGTCGTCGCCGGGTGGAGGGTCAGCGCGGCCGTGCATCCTGCAGGTGCATGGATTCCGATCCAATGCACCGGAGGGGGGCAAACAGGCGAGTGCCCGTGGTACATGACTGGCGATACCCATCACAACTGGGTTCTCGTGTATTTGTTGCGTTCGATAACGAGCGCTCAATACTTGTCTGGTGTTAGTTATTCTGCCCAAGAGATGGCCATTCGCCTAGAGTAATCCACTATATTGGCGATTTTTCCTTTTGTACAGACTCTTCTTCGCTTTTTTTCCACTCCTTTGGAAGACACAAAGGGGTTGACGATGTCGTTTGTGTTTTGCTTTGTTTCGTTTTGCATTAGATTGGGGTTGAGGTGACTGCTGGACTTCGGCTGCTGATTTAGCGGCAGTCGAGCGTGAGAAGCACCACATATCCCCTCGACTAATTGAGCGGGTAAATGTTTGGGGTCAAGACTCGTTAACATTTTCTATTTCAACCGTGGCAGTTGACAATGTTGGGAAATGGAGACGTTTGTTATTCCTGTCAAGGTTGCTTTTCTTTTTTTTGATGTGAACTTTTCCTTCACGTATTCGACGCATTTCGTATTCCAACAGAAGGGGCAGTGTAGCATATGGCTATCAAAATGGTGACGTGTCCAGAGTCCAGAGTCTGGACGAACCTTCAGATCCAAGATTCTAGATTCCATACTCGCGGGAGGGGACGCTCTCATTTAACATGGTGCACGCGAATAGAGAAGGATCTCGAGCAGCTTTTCGTTCTCAGCAGATGATAAAGGAAGATATAGGTGCGGGTAAAGGTCTCATGTGCTTAGCATGTTCTTGTTGGCTTTACAAGCCAAGTCTTTTTTTCGGTACATTTACGTCCAGTTTTGGCGTCTGCTTCTTCGTGTTCTTAGTGTGACTCCAACTAGACTCAATCCTCCAGCTTCTCCAGTTTGCACAATCTGTTGAAAGCTGCATCTAGTTGTGCTCGCCCAGCTCGTTGAGGTCGTTCCAGAGCCATGGTGACGGCGGGGCTGCGATTGGAGGAGAAGATTCAGGCATAATCTGCAACAAGTCGTTGCAGTCATTAAGACTTGTCGTTCAACAGCCCAGATTTCGGTACGAGGTGGGTGACGAAGATTCGCCCTTTATAGGGCTGGACAAATGCTGTTTTCCATCTGCTAGGAAAGAGATCTGAAGAGAAGGATGGATGAAAAAGTTTACACAGTTTGGTTGAAGAAGAACAGCTCACCAGAAGCATAGGGGGAATACCATCTGAGCCTGTTCACGTCGAGTTCTTTAAGTACTCTTGGAACTGCACCAGTTTCAGAGTGGATTTGTCCCATGGTGGAATCAACGCTCTCAATTTGGAATCTGGCAGTGTTGAGCTGGCTGCAAAAAGCGCAGCTAGCAGATTGTCTTTGTCTAAAGAGCTGACACCTGGAATGTCATTGGAAGACGAGGTGGAATTCTTCAAGTTTTTTACGAGTGACCAAAAGTTTTGTTACCGTGGGACATTGTGGCAGTGTTTGCTTCAACTTCTGCTCATAAGAGAATTTGACACGTCGGCCCGTTTAAACTTCTAGCCACATTACCGTGTCGAGTCGAACGAAAAATCACGCGCAGTTAAATCGACAGGAGCTCCATATGACGGTTGGCGAAGGTTCGCGGAGATTCGTGTTTCTTGGGAGAATATTTAGTGACCGATGGACAAAGTGTGCAAAAATCAACAATTAAAGAACACGAATATTGTAACACCGCCGAAACAGAATCTGGTTCGGAAATAAAATCATAAAAATCCACGTTCCGAGTGCAATAAACGAAAATACAAATGCGAGTGAAGAATACAAATTTTGAACAAATGTTAATTTAAGAACATGCATCCCCAACAACTTGTAGTCCACGATAATGTACGGCGACTGCAACTGCGAATATATTCCACAAAATGGTGGCTATCTGAGAAATATAAGACAAAAAAAACCAACCCGTCCGATGACGTGATTAAAAAAAGTGTCACGAACCGTGGTGGAAAACGAGATTGAAGGGATAAAGAAAAGAGACAAAGCTGCTATGTTGACCGATGAAAGAAGAGCAGAAGTAGTCGACGCACACCAAGGGTAAGGTTACAATCCGTGTTTCACAACTTCGGGTTCTTCTAACTTATCGGCTCGATGGCAAACAAATAAGCAAAATTTTATTTAATGATGTGACAGGAAATTAAATTTAGGAAACGAAATGAAATGAATTTCTTCTGAATTTGAGAAATTGGTGAAATAAATGGCGGCATATCAGACATTGCAAATCCCGTCGAAAAAAAAAATCGAAAGAGAACACTTTCCGCTCGAACTTCATATGAAGCATGGAAGCACCTTCACGGGATGGAAAGGAATGGCATAAGGTGAGATTTTTAACAAATAATTTGCACCACTTCGTCCTTTTTCTGGCCTGGTTGGATTATAAAAACAGACTCAAAAGGAAGGAATAACCTCAAATAAAGGCGAACTTGCAGCTACAAACGGAAAAACAATCCCAAATTACAGCAGTCACGAAGCAAACAGAGTTAAACCTGGATACATTAGTACGAGGGGCGTTCAATATATTCTCGGTATCGATATGAAGGAAAATGCGAATTCAATTTAAACTGTTTTTATTTTTCAATATAATCTCCCCTAACGTCAATGCATTTGTTACATCTTGAGATAAGCTTTTTCAAACCCTCAAAAGAATAAATTTCCTCTTTCTCTGCAAAATACCCATTTATTGCCGACGCGAGTTCTTCATCATCCGAAAATCTTTTTCCACGAAGACATTTTTTCAAATCCGGAAACAGGAAATAATCACTAGGGGCAGGGTCTGGACTATAGGGTGGATGTTGGATTTCTTCGAAACCACAATCTCGCGCAGCAGCCTTGGAAACTCGCGGCGTGTGAGCAGGAGCGTTGTCATGAAGAAGCAACACACCCGCTGCGTGTTTACCCCGTCTTTTCTTTTTAATTTCCTCCCGCAAATTATGCAAAGTGGAAGCGTAGGATGTGGCGTTGATGGTACTCAATGAGAAACCACACGAATTAAGTTATAGACCCAATAGTTAACAAAAGAAGTTGAAGTATAAGTTGAAGAAAAATACAAATAGAGAGAAAAAAGAGTTAAAAGTAACACTATAATTCAGGAATCAAGTTAATAGTGAAAAGTAATCAAAAATTGCATTTATTAATTGTTATTGGAAGAGAGTTCCACAATTTTTTGGCAAAGACAAAAAATAGACGTGACGAATTCAAATAGTGATGACATGGTGGAATCAAACACAGGGTTCTATGGGACCAAGCTAAATTAAGCCTTTCATATGAATGGAGTCTTTCACATTATTATTCTATGTAAGAAAATACAAATTCTGGCATCAATAAAATGTTTCAGAGTGGTGTTCAGTACTCCATATGGAAGCTGAGATATATGGTCATAGCTTCGTAATGCGTATAAAACCGTGTCATTGAATGCTACTTGAAGTTTACGAAGCTATAGAGAGTCAGTATTGCAGTAAACAACCTCAGAATATGTTAATAAGGGTAAAATGAGAGTAGGAACGAACTTCCGTCAGGTATCCACGGGAGTCAAGTTTGCCATAATTTGCGAAGACACCCATATATCCTTCGGATGACGTAGTTTAAGTGGTCAAATCCTGATAGGCTCGAATTAATGACAAAGCCTCAACTAGTCACCGTTTGTACCACATTATGTTTGTTTTCGGACATAACGACTTCAGGTAAGTTGAATAAATGTCTTAGACATTTATTGAAGACGTTAGACATAGCCCAGGAATAAATGCTACTAAGGTCCTCATTTAGAGTATAGACTAGCTAATCAGTACAGACTTTCCCAAAAACATCTGTGCATCGTCAGCATAGAGATGAATCGATGTATGTTTACAGACGGAAGGTAGGTCGTTAATAAACATATCGAATAAAATCGGCTCAAGGATCGATCCTTACGGCACACCCCGCTGCATCGATAGAAAGGCCGACGATGAGTCCATGGTTACCACATTTTAAAACCTATCAGAAAGAAAGCTTTCAAGAAGATGCATGGCAAAGTCACCGAAACCAAAAAGATGTTTTAGTTTCCAACAGACAATTTTGTGATTCACTTTTTCCAAGGCCTTTGAAAAGTCTAGCAAACAAAATAGCTGTCTTATGTCTTACAAACATTTTTACCAAAGCAGTAAAGCAGCTGCTGTGAGATCTGAAATCAGATGGTGTTGGAGAATCTCCTTAGCGATATCTATAGCTTCTCCTTGAAACGTTCACTTTTCATTGCAAGAGTATTTTCCTCCTCCGTCTCTCACTATCATCATCTTCGAATTTGCCAGATTGACAGTTAGGTGCCAGGTTTTACAATATCTGTCAACTTGATTAAGCATGAGCTGCATAGCACTCACAGAGTCCGCGAGAAAGACAATGTCGTTTGCATACATTAGTCCTGGATTTTTCTTTCCACCTATTTCGCTTGAATACTGTTTGAATACAATTTGAACACACTCCTTTTCAACTGAGTCTGCTCCTCCTTCACAGCACTTTTAAATAAGTCATTGAAAATAGCTTAGCTTAGGCTTAGGAAGGGGATTGTAATGATTGAACATCACTTCCTTCAAGTGTGTGGTACACTTTCTGTTAACCTATCCTCTCGCGTAATGACTTAAACCATCACGTGCTCATTACGAATCCGATACATCTGCATTCGCTAAGTCCACGGTCTCCGTGAAGAATCTTTGGCGCCGATTCTGAAGAGCATTGGAATCACTGGAAATATGTTCCACTGCCACATCAAATGTCCTTTTCGTATCCCGATTACGATAATATCGACAAATCGCTGAAATTTTCTTCTTCGAAATTAAAAAAATTAAGATGCACATTGTATCTGCGACCATAGCGGAAATCTGTTACTAAATCTTGACTGACTGACAGTGGACGGACCAACCACCTCGCCGCCTATCCGCCTTTCCATCAGTTTCTGATCACACAAAACTAACAGATTTTTCATAACTTCTCAGACGCCAATGGCTGCTAGCCACAATAAATCTGTTCTCGACTTTTTACTGCTGTCAGTCCCGAGGCGTGACAAATTCGAACGAAACGACCTCGAGATGACCCACTCGAATGGCCAGTAATCTGATGTCCGTCGTCATAAAGCTGACACAACTTCGGTTTTTCGAAAAACAAAATGCCACCCCTCCCGGAATCTTTGCTGTTTCAAAAGTTGTTTCGAACAAAAACCAAGGTCCACCGTGCACATCCTCTCGAGTGGAATTCAATTCATGCCTTCGACTGTACGCGGAGGGGGCTAATTAGGGCCGCAGCTATTTTGTGTGTGTGTACCTTTCTGTTTGAGGTTCATTGTGTTACTTTGTGTTCTCCTTTTCCGTCGATTTGGATTCTTGTTGTTGGCACGATAGAATGCCACTAAAAATAAGCACGGGCTTCCGTCATTAAAAATCCTCGACTCCACGACCCTGCACGTTAGCCGCCAGTGGGGAGGAGGTACACACAGTCAGACACTCACAGACACAACAGAACTCATAAACAAATAAACAGCCATTCACTTAGTAGGACATCGCCTGAAAGCTTCTCGTCAGACACATTCACTCAGGGAGAAGAGGATACAAATAAACCGACAAAAAAGGACGAACGAACGCCGAGTTGCTGCCGCGCGCTCAACGAGGAAGAGGACTTCAGAGTGAGCGAGCGAGCAGCGGCGAAATCCTGAAAACGTCGAGAGAAAAAATACTCGCAATTCAGTGAAACGTGTTCGGCATGATAAACAATTATTCAATTAAATTCAAATAAAAAGCCCCAGGACGAATGCGAGCGCCGCGATGGTGATGGTGATGGTGATGGCTTGGCTGGGCGCTAGGAGAGCAGAGGGAATGCAATCCGAAAAGAAAACGAGGAAGACTGCGATGACTACGATTCGTAGCAACCTTCAAAGAACAGCACATCTCCTTGAGGACTTGCTTTGCTCCACACACCGTCTCCACATGCCGCTCAGCGAATATAATCAGAGAGCAGAACACTGAAGAGAGCAGCAACAATGAAAAGGATTTCGAAAAAGTTGCCAGCCGCTGCTGGGCGCCAGAGGAGCGGGGGGGCCGGCAATTTTGGTGTGTGTATGGTCGAGCAGATTTCCATCCATCTCTCCCGTCACCTTTTAACCTGGGGTCGTCCTTATGACTGACCAGATGGAGCGGTGGGAATGGGATTCCTCTCTCATTAAGTTGCACGCCGGCGAATGTTTCATTGGCCACGATGCACACACACACACACACAAACAGAGGGCGATATAAAATATCTTAATTTGCGAATATCCTTCTTTTTCGTCTTCGCTGGTTTTTTTGCGAAGATTTCCTCTGATTCGGATATAAATTAGAAGACACGATCAAAATCGCACAAAAGACTCTTGTGTGCCTACTGGACAGAGCCCTCGGGCTCCCGCTCCACTCGGGCACTCCTTCCACTCGGCTGTTGGGAAATTCAAGACTTGTTTGGTTGTTTTGCCTCGTCGGGCGGTTGGGGCCAAAGTTTGTACACTCGCAGCGTCTGGAGCGAGGAATGAATATTGATGACGAATGACTTTCGGGACACTGAACAGTGGACACCCAAGACGCTCCATCTCCTCATCCATCGCTGCCTACTACTCCACCGTCTCCATCAGATATTGAGTGTCTCTAACACTTTAACACATGTAATCGACTTGTACAGTAATTATCTGGTTCTTGGATCGAAGAATCCTTGGTAAACTCTTTTGTGGTGGGAAGCAGGCACAGCACTGCACTACACACTGCTGCTTCTGGTGCTCGCACAAGTGGTTCTTGAGTGTCACGGTGTAAAAGGCTGCAGAGGATGGGGTCGAGGCGACAAAGCCAACGCTAGACGACTACATTTGGGTTTTTTTTTTTTCTTTTTTTTATTTTGCAACCATCCTCGTGCTCCTTGTCATCTTCTGCTGATGTATCAAATAAATTTTCGCTGACGATACAGAAGGATGCAGGAGCACATCCTTGTGTTAAATCTTTTGGGTTATTGATATTTCGATTGTGATGGCACTTGAGTTCGATTTGTGATGTCGTCTTGGTTGTCGTCGTCCTCGTCGTCCACATCGTCCCCGTAGTCCCCGTCGTCGTCGCCTTTGCCGATGTCAATGGAGCGAGAGGTATTTTTGTGGTTCGTTGGGCATTTACGGTGGCTCTTAGCTTAACGGGAAAAAATGGGTAAAATGCTTGTGTGGAAAATGTTCGTTGTTTATAGTTTTCTGTGCGAATCAAATGTTTATTACTTGATGTACGTGGATGCCTTAAGAAGGACTTTAAGGCAAGGTTTATGTTATGTGCGTCTGCTTTAAAAAAAAACACGTCCAATTATCTCCAAATCCAAAGTAAAACAAAGAGATTAGATTTTAAGGAGAATTGTGTTACAAAATTAAACCTGAAAACCACTTCAATCATACGCTGTCCATTCGACTCCTTGTTCATCAGAAGACGAGGGAATATTTGTCAGGATCGTTGGTTAATTTGTTTGAATGGTCTCCCTCACAGACCTTGCTTCGCCTGTTTGACTGTAGTCTACCTCCAACCGAATATTGTCGTCGACAGAATCGAAGCGATTCAATCTCGTCGCTCCTACAAACTACCGAACTCGAATCATTTGTTCAAGCGCCCTAAATTGACAGTCTAATACTTGTGTTCCACATTGTTAACAACTCGCGCTAGACACTGCCGGGAATCGTGTGATTTTACTTAAAATTGTTCACAATCCTTTGACAAACAACTTTGTTTGCCGTAGTCCCTACCACGGCCTTAATTCGACCGGACTATAGACAGGAGTGCTGAGCTCAGTCTATGTTCCTCCGAAAGAAAAAGATTTATTACGATGTTCGGATGTGAAGTCAAATCAACGACCTCCATTTCCCAAAGGCCTCAAAATTGAGCTTAGTTTGAGTGTTGACTTCTGTACTGGACTCAAATCGCTCACCGCCCAACCATTTCTTCGGTTTTGTAAACAGGAAATAGTCGCAGGGGAGTCTTCGATTCCGAGCCATTGGAACAACGCAACAGAGGACGTCCTCGAACTAGATGGCGCACGCAAGTGGAGAAGGATCTCAACCAACTTGGTGTGCGCAACTGGAGATCGTGCTGGCTTGTTGGTTGAGGTCCAGGTCCATGGTGCGTGTTTCAGATCCCCGGCTAGTAATTCCAGCAGCTTGTATTCGCGATCTTATTCTTTGAGTCATTACGGAATTTTCATGAACATAGGTCGACCCTTACGACCCCTACGCAACTAAAACTGGAACATAATTTTCACGGCTACACCCCTTTCGGGACACTGACGATGCTCAAAGAGGAATAACTGTCTAGGAAAAGCTGCCGTTAGGAGTCAGGATAAAAATGTAGCTCCCTTCCACTCGTGAGAAAACAATAGCACGCGCAACTCGAGTGATTGCTGAGAAGCTAGGCTCTGATCCACTACGGTCTGTAGCGCCACCCATATTATTATTATTAGGTGAGAGTTGGAACAAAAACCGCTAACTTGGCTTTGACACCAAGCCCGGCCATCCGAATTACCGATCTTCCAAGGTGCTCCAAAGCTCAGCATTACTCCTTCCATCACTCGTGAAAAAGGCCCCGAGATACTTAAACTTCTCCACCTGCGTCAATGGGACTCTACTTACCTGTAGAGTGCTGGAGATGGCCATAACCTCCGATTTGTCCACGTTGACCTTCATACCAGCCATAGGAGCGTGCTGGAGTTCCGTCTGGGAAGATGTGACGGTCACTAAGTCATCTGCAAAAAGAAGATGACGTACCCTCAACTCTCTCAGTGTGAAACATTCCTCACCTTGGCTGAGCCGCAACATCCAGTCCATATATACAATGAAAGGGAGAGGTGACAAGACGCACCCTTGGCGAAGTCCAACGCACATGGTTAAAGGTGTTTGAATAATCACCGGTTTGTGTATAGAGACTGAATGGCCATCAAAAGCGGACCACGAATCCCAGTTCACAGAGTTTACCTCTAGGAACTCGGTCGTATGCCTTTTCCAAATCTACAGAACAGCTGGAGATCGGTTTGGTACACGCCCAAGCCCACTCAAGTACCATTCTTAGAGTGAAAAGCTGCCGGGACGAAAGCCGCACTGTTCATCACTCATCCTGGGGTCGAACATTAGCGTAGAGATACGACGCTGTGGTTGGAGCAATCCCTTTTTTTTCCTTCTTGAAGGGCAATCACCCCTATTTGCCAATCTCCAGGTGTCTCACCACGTTCCCAGGTCACTTTAATGACATGAGAGAGCCATAAAACTCCCTCTTTGCCAATTCCCCTTACTCCCTCTTGACACACTTTGACACAACTTTTAGCGATTCAATCGACAAAATGACTGCCTCCACCCTTGGACTCAAGGACTCACTCAAGACTACGGGTCACTGTCAGGATTGAGCAGCTCCAAAAAGTGCTCGCTCCATCTGCGTTACATGGAAAGCAAAACACCATCTTTAAATTTGACTCCTTCGATGATGTTGAATTTCCTTCCTCCGATTCGGCGAATGGTTTGCCAGAACATCTTTTTCGCAGATCTATGGTCGCTTTCTAATTTCCTGCCGAACTCCCTCCAAGACTGATCTTTAGTTGCTCGCACAGTCAGCAAGTTTCTCGCGCCTCAGCTTACCGCTCACGAGAAGCAGAGTCCGCCAAGAGAATCCAGTCTCTGTAGGTCTTCTTCTTCTCTCTGATGGCTTCTTGAACTCCGGTCGTTTATTTTCCACCACGCAGTTATTTTCTTATCACCAGCCGTGTTAATTCCAATGAAAGAGCGTGAAAACAAAGTTTCATCAAATCGTTGTTTTTTCAAAACCGTGTAAAGACAGAATTGGGAGTGACAGAATCTTCAGGAGTTCCTCAGGGCAGTCATCTTGGGCCAATATTATTTATCAAGGTGTTGATAAGCGGGAATAAATTATATAACTTAAATAAAAATATTTGTAAACTAGGAAATTAAACATAAGATCGTGCTCTCAACGCACACTTTATATTGCAATGCGTGTTCCAAATTGAACGCAAGATTTTAATTTGCCCGCCATTTGTGCAGTCAATTTAAGACATATAAAAAACAAATTGAACGCACCTTTATCCGCAGAATCCTAAGCCACTCTATACTTCACTAATTTACGGCACGGTCCTAGATGTTGCACCAGGTTTTGCCGTCATAATTGTGTCAGGATGCCTGAAGTTGGGTGCCCTAGATGCGGGGATATGTTCAACTGGTGGCAATTGTTAATGGGGACCGAAATTTACCGTACGACAAAGTTAAGTACTCGGAATTTGGCAAATCATTGTGCCACAAAGCAGATGTTTGATTGCATTCCAACATGCATTGTTGATTGGTTTTCCATCGCTACATGGGACATGGCAAAATTGAGAAACCTGAGGTTGATGAAATGCTTCTCAGCTCATTACTAATAAGTCCTCATTATAACAAAAAATAAGAAACGACAACATAGATTTTTTGTTAAATAAGTCCAACTACTGCCCCTTAAACCGACGACTGCTCGTTGCCGTAAACGAGTTCACTTGTTTCCTTCAATCTCCTTTATCAGTCTGCAGCCATGCATAGAGCACCCTTCACATGCAATGGGGTACATTACCCATTCAAGGTTCGCAGTCAATGCCTCCTGCCGGTAGTGACAAAGCTAATTTAACATCGGTCGCGAAACAAAACAGTGAAACGTTCTTGTCAAATTTCTGCCCCTGGTCATGTGAATCGCTGCACAATTCGGTTTTATTTTAAGATCGTATGAAATACCTGTTTTGCTCGTGCTCCTTTTGACTTGTTAACGAAATATATTTCTTATACAATTCATGGAAAAAAAATGAAGGTCCTAAAACTCAGCCTTGTGGTTGCCCATTTCGATCTGCCCAGTCAGTGTCACCCTTCTTGTTTCCAAACACCTCCAAATGGCCCAACTTCCGTTCCCACCTTCACTCCATTGCACCGCCATTACATTGTAAAACTTACAAGTATTTCTCCCGAAACGAATTTATCGCCTCAACGGCAAGCAGCACCCGTTCACCGCTCTCAAAATCTTGGCAGCACATGCCTCGCTCCCCCCCACATAGATTGGATAACAATCTGCTTTCCATGGTGAATCCTTCGAAGGACATAATAATTTCCGAATCGCGTTCCCAAGTGTTGATTTCGACGGCACCTCATCCACTGCTCCAGTGAATTTCACACCCCATCTCCGCCGACAGACCGGCAGATATGAATTCAATCGGAACTTATCGACTGTCAATTGTGCGTCGCTTAGACAAGGAAGCCGTGCAAGACTTGGCCGCCCACAAAGTGCCACGACACACAGCTCCATCGAGATGAATACCAAATGTGTGCCGCCCTCCCTCCGTGCACCCAGTCCCCGTCCTGTGACGTGTTACGACAAGGGTTTCGCTTTTATTTATTTTTTTCTCTGTCATTTTTTTCTGTGTGTTCTTTTTTGTTAGTTTGTTTTCACATTTTATTGCGGGGTGTTGTGTAGTTGAGGTTGTAACTTTCGCTTTAGCCACCCCCGTGCGATGTGGCGGCGGCGGTGGTGGGGGTTGCAAAAGTTTTTGGTGTACACTTCCGGCGAAAAATAAAAGCGGATCCTGGTACTAGGTAACACTTGTCTACTAATTAGATATCATTGCTTAATTTTTTTCGCTTCGCCTCTCTGACTCCGGGTGCTCTGGGTGGCGGCGTGGCCCTAGGTCGCCGCTTCGTTCGTTCGTTCCTTTGAACATTTTTTGGTTTTTTTTTTCGCTTGGTGCTGCTGCCACTGTATGGGCACACGATTACGGCGACGAGGACGACGACGGCTATGATGATGAGGACAAAGGAAGTGCATAAAAGGCTCTGAGATCCTGGCAAAAAGGGCGAACACCGAACAGCAGAAGGTTAAAAAAAACGGAAAAATAGAAAAAATGACGAACTACCAGTGGCAGCGGGTACACATCCTGAATGGGTATTTACATGCAAGCGAGGAGATAGCGAACTTCGAGCCTTAATGGGTAATGATGTAGGCTTGTATCCTGGCTGCTTGCCGTGTGCTTTTTTAGGCTGTTCTTTTTCAAACATTTAATTTTAAATTTGACCCATCAGCTGTGCATGTAGGTAGATAGGGGCCGCGGCGGGCGGCTGCAGCGCCGAGGAGCCTCTAAAAACAAGCGGAATGGAAACAGGAAGCGTTTTAATTTTTGTTCGTCCTGTTGTTTTTCATTTCATTCATTTCCGTTGTTTCGTGCTTTGTTTAAGGGACGAGGAAGTGTTAATCAACTTTAAGCCTTTGCCGGAGAAAAGAGTGTTTCACAGCTGAAAGGCAGTGAAGGACATTCGTCGCGAGTGGGGCGAGAGGTGTTTCGCCGGGGAGCTCCGTTGATTGATCGTTACGACGAAGAGTTTTGAGTTAAATGTCGCCGCTTTGGAGTTGATTGTCTTGTGAATGAGTTTGTCGTGATTATTTAACAAGGGTGGCCTTGTAATGAAACGAAACGAACGCCGTGAAGGGGTTGCGTTGGAAGACAGTTGGGTTCTGCTGGTTTGAGGAGGAAATGAGGTCGTTCATTAGGAACTGATTGCATGGTGAGTTTGAAGAACTACGACTGCTTGTGTTGGGCGCCATTGCAGTGAGTGCTTGTGGGGACTCGCAAAGATTTGCGCACGATTAGAGTGAGGATTGATCTTGCAATTCTGTGGAGCACTGAATTATGACTGTTGCTCAATTGAACACAGACGACGACGACACGACACACCAAACAGTGCCAGGGTCGCCACCATACAGCCTATTGATCACGTAAGGCCTAGAGGTTATGTAAGTCTAGGTTTTTTCTAGAGATCTCGCATAAGAGAGTAGCGTGGTAACATCGCCCAAAGATCGACTCTTATAGGCTTTAAATGACGAATTGTGTCTCATTTCTTGTCCATTCCACAGTCCAAGTCCACTCGACCTTTCCTTGTTCGTCTTGCCGTGCAGTCACAATCCCGAGAAGTGCACAGTCTGACCTCTCATGCACCACATTCATGACTGGAGTGCATGCGGGCGAATAAGACCGTCCTTTGACTCTGTTAAAATTTATGGATTTCGTCCTTTATCAGGGATGGCCCAAGCAAGGGGCCCTCTTCAATCAGCACGATCTCTTGCTGAGTCTGTCTAGCTTCATGTACCAAGTTATCCATCCCTTGTGTGCTCGGAGCTCTAGTTTTTGCGGGACGGAGAGATGTTAGGCAACCAGCTCAGAGCTAGGCCGCTTGGTACTACACAATGGGCGAAGAAACACTCCACTAAACATACTTCTGCAGCTTCCGCCGCTGAATACATTTGGAAAGTAAGTTGCGTTCAGCAATGCTTTCTGAATCAAGACAGTACAATGTCACGGTCACTCCTGCCCAATGACACAGACACATTTGTCAGACTTGACCTAATCTAGGTCGAATTCTCGCCTGTCATCGTCCAGATCGTGTGGATTCTTGATTCGCTTTCAGAATCAAGACATCGTTCTCCATGGTCACTTCAGCCCAAGGGCACAAGCAGCTTTGTCACACTTGACGTCATCTAGGTCGGCGAGAGCCTGCCATCGTCCAGATCGTGTGGAACAGTCTGCTTAAAAGCGGTTTTCGGGTTCTCATCGTCATCTGATCTCTCCAAATTCTTGGTATCGACTGTGACTCTACGACCAGTTGTTCATTTTCGTCCAGACAGAGTCGAACCTTACATCCTGTGGATAGTCGGTTCTGCCTTTGGAAAACCTTTTGGACACTTCACCTCCTCATCTCCTTGATGACGCGCTTCTCGTGCTCTTTATGTTGCCTTCTGAGAACCTGGGTATCTTGCCTTTGTTCCTGTTCATTGGCCTTGTACGGTTCCAGCTTCGTTGCATGAGCTTGCTTGCACTCGTTAGTCAGACTGCAATCAAATATCTGGACATTGCCAACCTCTATTCAAAATCCCCCTCAAATGCCAGCTGTCTCCTGACTGGACCGTGACACTGTGACATACCAGGCTGTTGTGTGGTCGATGAAATCGCGAGATGATGCACTGCCTTTTACTTCCCTCTGGTATCCTCCCAGCTATGCTTCTCGGAACTAACACAGCGAGACTAATGAATCTTGATTGGTCAGAGGTCACCACATGCCTTAGAGTGACTGTTCCTCGCTACTTGTCAGCGGCTTGTACCTAACCTAACCTTACCTTTTGAGAGATGCTCGTAAAAGAGAAAAATTAATCTGTTTAAAATCACTTCACCTTAGCACATTTCTAGCATACTCATTTTGGCACTATTGAGTGGGACATATGTTGTGTCCCTACAGATGCGAAAGGGTTAAGGCGCAGTTACAAATTCAACTCGGAGGCTGTCTGGATGAAATATCATGCTTAAGCTGATCTGAGTGTCAGGAAAACCATGAAGGCAATGAAAAGGGTAATAGACATTTCAAAGCAGGCCTAGACACCCTTCATTGAGTCGCCGCCTCTTCCTGTACAGCCTGTGCATGTGTTCACATTTTGAAACACAGTCGTTACCAATAACACTTCTGTGTAATTTTTTGCACTCGCTTTCAGAATCAAAAAACAACAACAAATGGCATAACAAATAAGAATTCAATGTGTGGTGGATTTTGCACTTCGGGTGGTAGATGTGGTAGATTGGAAAATTTCGCAGTTCTACCACAGTTGTGGTAAAGTCCCAACACTGGCCGGCAGTCAGTCTCTTCAACCTAACCTAACTCAAGTAGGCCAGTACTCAAGACTATAAGTACATACGACTCCTTAATGAACACCGTTCGTAGTGAGTCTGCCATATAACTAGGAGGAGGAGACCATTCAAGACATCCTCTGCACGTGCAGTGCCCTCTCGTCTCATAGAAAACTAGATCTGGGCGGCTACTTCTTTGGTAATCTGAGAGACCTGCGCAATATCAGCATCAGCTAGCTAAATGGTTGCTGGAATATTAGTTCAGTCCGCGTGGGATGAAACTTTGTCTTAAATGTGACACAGTCAGGCGCTTGTACCTAACCTTGGGAGAGATGTGTTTAAATATATTCATTAGAAGCATACCGCTATAAAGGCTGTCCGAAAATGAATGGATTAATTGTCCGAAAATTAATGGATTAAATAGAAAACGCAGTTATTAGTCTTAAGATTGTATTTTTTTTTTTTTTGTATTTACAGTCAGCGTCAAAAATAAGTGTACAGCATAAATGTGCTTAAGACTGTGTCAAGCTTTTTTCCCGAGTCCCGCTGACATTATTTTTCGATGAGAACGCAATCACCTTTATGCTTTTTTAACGGTGACTGCACATTTTATTAACATATTGCCTGTTGTCAGAGACATGCGCACTCCTTTGTCGAAGTTTTTCAGACCATTTCGCATAAATGTGACTGCATTTCATTTTATTTTCATCTTGATGGCTTTGTTAATCGTCAAAATTGTCGCATTTGGTGATCAGAAAAGCCACGAGTAATTTTGAGAAACAAGTGCCCGTTTGTTGTGAAACAAGTACCACCACCAGTACCCGTGTGTTGTACGTTGTGCGTTTGTTTTCGTGCCGATTTTGGTCTGGAAGCATTATGGGACCACTGTTTTTCGAAAATGCATGTTCGTTGGCGTGAGTTGTCATTTATCCCTTGGGATATTCCCAAACAAAAATCCATCACAAATATTTAAGGAATTTAACCCCAATCTGCATAATATATGAATCAAAAACAAATTAGGTTTTCTAAGTAAAAAACTGTATTTTCTATCAAAATTTCATATTTCGTAAATTTTGGGACACCCTTTAGTAATTGATGTACCGGGCCTTTCACCAACACTTTCGCGCACTGCTTCAATATTGACATCTAAACGAACTCATCCAGTCTCTCTCTGAATTTTTCAATTAATCTCCAGTTCACAGTCGGCGAAGTTACAACACTATACCAACGCAATTTTGTTTTCGTAAATTTCGAATTCTTTCCGACCAACTTTCATTATTTTTGAGATATTCCGTCTTATTCTGTCATGCACATGTCACTGTGAGCAATTTGTATTCAATTAGTCACTTAAATGTCATACAACGTGACAAAGATAGTACAAATTTGTCACAGCGACATGTGGCATGACTAAGGGAATAAGAGGAATTTTTAGTTTTTTAACTTTCGGCTGTCAAATTTTTTCCAGTGTTACCAACAATTTACTTCACAAATGGCGGCAAATTGAAACATTGCATATTTTTGGGACACCCTTTAGAGACACTCAACTTAACCTCGAAAATGTCTGCAACAGTGGGGATTAGTTTAACATCATCCGCCATACTCCAACTCTCCAATCAATTCGATCGCTAACCACAAACTTCATTTAAGATCCCTCTCCCTGGCAACAGCTTGACACTTTTTCAATCGACGACAAATGCCTATCCTTTCATTCCGTTCCCAATCCAATCGACCACCCCATGTAGTCCTCCCCCCGCCGAATATTCGACCTAATCACCCCAAACCAAATCGTGCAGCAGGCAAAAATACCTTCAAACTACCGCCCGACCATAGATCAGACGGTTTATCAGCCAGTCACTCGATTATAATAAACTGTTTGTCGCCGCTGACCGTTGCACCGTCTGAGCCGACTTACAGGGTAATCCGCAAATGTTTACATCCAAAAATGAATTAATTTAATTGATTGAACCTCGCCTCGAATGGGCACCACCGACCAGCGTGCCGCGCTCCACTGCGGCGCAACAAGGCGGCACGAGGCGATGCAATTTGTTTACATCGCTCCCATCCGCAGGCGGCCAACAGAGGTCCCTATCACTCGATCATAATCCCCGGCATAATGACATTTTCTAATGCCAATTAATAATGAGATAGGAGGTAGGAGCGAGAGCGAAACGGCAGCAGTTAATTATCGGGGGAAAAAAACGCCTCGGCGTTTGATGATGTTCCGGCGATTAGGCGAATGTCGATTTGAGGTTAATTTTTAATGGCCCAACCGCACCGATAGCGGTGTCCAATTATGGACGTGGAATTGGTTACCTGTGCTGTGGGAAGGTTTAGTCATGAGTGCGGTGTGGAGTGGGGTGAACCCCAGGGGGCATGTGAATGGTGAATGGAAGAGCTTGTGTGGGCATTTGTCTTGTTCGTTACTTGGAGGAGTGCTGTGGTTGAAGTAGAAAGGGTGTACAGAGTGTGTCATGTCACACCTCAGCGGGAATGGAGAAGAATGGGTGCGACTGAAAGGAAAAGGGATCCGTGGTCCACTTGGTGGCATTGCAAGAAACACTCGAATCTTTGTTTCGGAGTAAGTCTGTGAACAAATATGTGAGTAAGTAAGAAGGATGGGATAATGAATAAAAATGAAACAGCAAAGGTGCAATATTTTGAAGCTACATTCATGCAAGTTGGTATGAAAGTTGATATGAAGAGAGCAATCGGCTTCACTATTTTTTTTTCTTTTTGAAAATTGGTCCAAAGTGTGCCACTGCGCGGTCTCGAATGTTGGCCTCCAGTTCGTACAAGTGGTTGGCTTCTAAGCGTATATGACGTAGCTACAGAGAAAATAATGGAGACTTGTAATCTGTCAAATCGCATGGTCCCGTCTGCCAATTGATGAACTAAGGGAGTATTTTTTTAATAATTTCCACACGTCGCAAGGCATGCAACGATGCATGGTCAAATGACAAACCGTGGCGGTATATTTTGACAACTGGATGCCATTTGTGGCTTGATAGCTGGTGGAACATCACAACTGTGTTCTAACTGTCATTACTATTAGGTTATATTTTATGGCAGTCCATTTAAAAATAATGATAATTATGGGTGGCGTTACAGGCCGAAGAGGGCAAAGGTTCTCAGCTTCTCAGCAACCACTCGTGTTCTTCCAAGAGTCGAAGGGACCTAAAGTTTTATGCGGACCACGAATAGGAGAAGTTCCGAATTTCTGAAACTTGAGAATTCTGAATTTTAAAGCCAATTTGATAAGCTTTTTCAGTTATACTCTTTCAGCATTGTCAGTGATTCGTAGGCCGTGAAAGTTATTTTACTCGAACCGGGAATCGCTCAAAAAGTGTGTAGAGTTCGACGCACGAACCGATAAGGCCACAGTTGCCACGTTATATCCCATTCAAGTGAAAATCCTTGGGGATTCTTCTTTATTTACTCATCATCATCATCTTCTGATCCGCATGCTTCACGGAGGTAAACCACGCACGAGAGATCTCCAGGCAATTCGACCCTTCGCTCTAACTCATCAGGAGTTACGCCCAAGCGTAACCAGGCGAGTTTTTGGTCTTGGTCCATATTTTCTTAGTCGTGTCATATGTCACAGTGGCAAATTTGTATGAAATTAGTCACTTAAATGTCACATTAAGTGACTAAGACAGTACAAATTTGTCACAGTGACGAGTGACACGTAATTAACTAAGACAGTACACATTTGTCACAGTGGCATGTGACACTTAAGTGACTAAGACGTTACAAATTGATCACAGTGACGTGTGACACTTAAATGACTAAGGCTATACAAATTTGTCACAGTGACGTGTGACACATAAGTGAATAAGACAGTACAAATTTGTCACAGTGACGGGTGACACGTAAGTGACTAAGACAGTACACATTTGTCACAGTGACGTGTGACACTTAAGTGACTAAGACAGTACAAATTTGTCACAGTGACGTGTGACACGTGAGTGACTTAGTATAAATTTGTCACAGTGACGTGTGAGAATAGGGAGGAGTATACAAATTCATTTATGGATGCACAATGCTTTTAACACTCGTCTGTATGAAAATGACATTAAAAGGTAAAAAGTCTAAAGTGTGTACTTTTAAGATTCGATCTATTTTCCCTGTTTTGTTCGTTCGGACAAATCCCGATGTTTTCAAAATTTGATTAAAACTCGATGTGTTAGTGGCTCATTGTTCCCGTGTTCTGTGGTATGCATAGATTTATGTTTGCACTGTGTATGAACATAAATAAAAAAATAGAAATTATTTTTGCCAAATCCGGAGTGACTTAATTGAAGAGGATTCGTGCACATTTTATGCTAAGAAAGCAAGAAACATTACCTCATGAAGCATTGTGTGCCAAACGGTTGGCACATTGGCCTATAGCTCGGGTGTGAATGCCAAAGCATTTTAAAGAAAATAAATTCAGTGTATCGCTTTTGTAGCTTTTCGATAAGCTCAGTAAGAGTTGTGAACGCGGGATGGACTTCAACAAGGAAGGGACTAACCAAGGAACCAGGGAATAGATTGAATTATGCGTGTGGTATGAGGTATAAAACGAGTCAAGCATGACTCACAAGTCTTCGACAATATTTACCATTGAAAGGGCAACAGACCCAGCGGAATAACTGAACTGGAGATGAGTTGCTGATTTCCCAAATGACATGGAGTCACATTTCTTTAAATTTAGAGTTAGGTCGTTATTTATGCCCATTCAAAGATGTTGTTTATATCAGACTGTAATAATAAGCAGTCAATTACGTTTTTGAAGGTTTTTGAAGGGTCCATGTCATCGGCACTTACTGTCGTTCACCGAACGGATTATATCGTCAGTGAAGATTATAAATAGCAATGGTCCTCAATGACTACCTTGCGGTACACCAGAACTAAGTTTTATTTTCTCGGATAACGAGTTCCTGATTTTGACTTTTTGAGTACGGTTTAAGGAAAAGAGGATAGCCATCAAAGGACTGAGAGTGAAAGCCGATGTTTTTGGGTTTTGTTAGAACAAATATCATCGACCTGATTATTGTTTTGCATTTCGTTAATAGGGTATATTGGACGATTGGCGGAGGTCGAGCGATCAGATACGAAACCATGTTGTACACCCGATATGAGCTCTTTATTTATAAAATCTAATTTATTATCTTTTATATTATTAAAATATATTTATATTATTTGTTGCTTGTTCAAAAAAAAAAAACTTCGGAATTGAAGTCAAGTTCTACTCCAAATCAGCTCTAGCTGAATGACTATAGTAGCTTAGGCAGTTACAAGAAACCGACCAGTAGCGACCGCCTTGTTTTTGTTTATATATCTTTGCACTTCCATCGCTCTCCATTCCTTGCCCATTCCGATCACACATTTTGATCCATAGCCAAGCCCAAATTCCTCGTCCATGCCTAGAAAATGTAGGCCCAACGCATACCCTACTGTTTACGTTAAAACATCTTGTGCAATTCTTCACCCAAATTTAGCAGTCTCCATCCGCATGTCCTGCAAAACAGCCTCCAATCGAATGTTGGAACGCAAGAAACTGCAACTTAATCCCAGCTACTCACGACCCATTTCAATTTCCACTCCACTTAGTAGTTGAAACTTGACGTGCCAAGTTGAAGCCACTTCCACTTAGTCCATGCATCGAATAACTCTTAATTGACTCCCAATTTCTCAAAGACACGCAGTCTAGAGTGCAGGCTGCAGAAATCCCCACCACTGCCAAAAGCTGAAAAAAAGGATCCTTCACACATTATTAACTCCCATGAAAGGAGAAGGATATAAATTCATGACCCCAAAGGACGAAGGAGACATCTTCACGTATCCCATTCAATTTCCCTAAGTGAAGTTCATGGAACATCCAAAGATTTACCTTAAGTCAAAATGTTTTATGAACGTGTTTACGTAAATTGTTTATCGTACCCTCCCCGCTCGGTCGCGTAGAGCAAGGAAATCTCCTCCTTCTCGATTTCGGTCCATCCCATCCCCAGGCACGTCCTTGTCGCCCCTCGGAGTCGATTGTCGAGGCACATGTGTGAGGCCAGCAACAGCACAGCAGCTCTCAGTCACATGGCCACGACTGCACTAAGGTTTTGTTGCTGCTTGTTTTGGGGAAGGTACAAAATTTAGGCGCTGAAAAAGCACATGGCACTAGTGGCCAACTGCGCCTGTCAGCGCTGGCGCTCTGCGACTTCCCCTTCGAGGCGAGCGAAAAAAGAACAAAAAGTTTAGGGGATGCCCGTGTCCAATCCAATGGCAGGATGGGACACAGAGTTGTTGTTCCTCTCGGGGAGTCCTCCAACGGATTTGAGTTGTGATTTTGTGGGGGGAATCTCGCTCAGTTTTTGAAAATTCAAAAACTCACCGAAAACACGAGCAGTGAATGAGGAAGTGCCCATCCTGGGAGGGGGCCATATCAACATGTGCTTCTTCTCCTCCACGGTGGTGGTCTGCCTAATTTCCTCGAGTAGGTGGATTCTCGGAGAAGGATTGCCCCAATCCTTGGCAGAGACACTCTATCCATCCTTTTCCGGCAGTCCTTTCGGCTGTGTGTGGGTTTTCTTGCACTGTCGTGCTCTTTTTGCAAAAAAAGGAGGAAATTCCGACGAATGTCGTCGTTGAATAGTTTAGTAACTCAACTTCGTCCTTGCCGAGAGGATGTACGAGCGTTTCCTGCGTCGGTTACGTTGAACTCGCGTAAATGTTTGCCTCTCGTGGCGTAAAAAAGTGCGTGTTTTCGTGACGTTCTCCGTGCGACAACGTGATCTGTTTGTTTTGAAAATAAGTAAATATTTTCCCTCTTAATCCCGGATGCGTTCGGCGAAACCATAAAATAAAGGTTACACTCAAAAGAATGCGAATGCAAATAATAAATTAAATGTTGTGTTTTATTGATGTTTACGTAATTAAATTGTTTCAAGCTTAAAACCAAAATAACACCGTTATGTATACCTCTCTTGTATCTCTCAATGTGTACGAGTGCGTGTGGCTGTTGTGCTTTTTGATGTTGTTCTGTTGATGTTGTGTCACTAAAAAAATAAATAAATTAATATCCCTCCGAACGGACACCACAAGTTGATTTTAGATGTTTATACAATTTGTTCAGTTTAAGTGTTGTATCTAAATGTGTTGGTTTAATTGTTTTTTTTTTAACTATTTTTGTCTCTGCGTGTTTTATGTTTAAGTGTAAATTTAATGTTTTTTTTTGTATGTAAGTGTTTGCACTTAATTTATGTCTGTGTGTACATTTGCTGGATTTTATTGCACTTCTTGATGTTTTTTCTTTTGTTTTTTTTTTAGTTGTAGTCGATGTTAGATTTGTGTTCTTTTGTGACAGTTGACAGTTGTCAACTTCTTCTGCGAATGTCGATGTGTAGTGAACTTTAGAGAAATTATAAATTTATGAAAATCTTCTTAGGTCCTCTGTCAGCATTTTATCTTCTTGTCACTATTCTAAACACTGCCGAGTATATCCTTCAAATTGCAGTAATCTGAATTTATTTAATACTGCGTTGCACAAGCTGAAATGTTTTGTTAAACTATTCAGTGCACTAGGCTCGTTGTCCAGTCCGAAAAAACTGGGCGAAAATTCAAAAATATTTCGTTCCTCTTCGTTTCTTAGGTAATCGCCGTCATAATTGAATTTTAAATTCATATATCGGGCTTCTATAGGAATTCTAACCTCCGCCGAGATTAATTTTGAATGATTTTTGAAAAAAGAAGTTATGTTGTGAAGATATGCCGTAGTTTTGGTCATCCGTTTTTGGATCTGACTTCGCACTCTCTCGTAAAAAAAGCTTGTCAAACTCCGTCTTACTCCAGATAATTGATACGATTAAATGATTGATATTTTGACGTAATGGTTGATTGTACTTTGACGTTCATTCCGACACATCAAGTGCGTCGGAATTTCTTGTAAGAATTTGCTGCAGTCCTGCTGGTCAGAAAATGAGACTATCAATCGTTTTGGTGTGATTTCTATAAAATCCTCTCGCAGATTCTAAAATTACCTGTTTTGGGTCAATTTTTGAGATGTCTTTTCTGACCAAACACCAGGGCTCATCCATCATTTTGGCCATCCAAAAGTAAATTTAAATAAAACCCATTTATGCCGTGGATTTCGATGAAATTTTCATTTCGAATCAAGGCTTGGATCTTGCCATTGTAAACGGAATATGAAGTCATTCAAATGTCCTCCGCGGACATTTTTACAAAAATAGGTTTCTGACAAGGCGACTTTTCGACTTGTTGGGCCAAAACTTGACTTGAATATTCGCGTCGAAGCATCAGCACCTGGAAAAATGTGTGCATAAATAGGGTATTTTTGCTTACCCTACAAAAAATGTAACATTGGCAAATTACACCATTTTGGTGGCCAGTTCCCTTCGCTGGAACACCAAATAACTCGTTCGGAAATTTGCACAAATTTGCAAACTGGACATGTGTCACACTGTCTCGCTGAAACCACACGGCTTTTCTATCCACTTGAAGCTAAAAATAAATCGGTAAATGATGAGATTTGTCGTCGCCGTCAACGCTTATGTCGTTTTATAGACCACTGGATCATTTTGACTGACTTTTTGTGGATACAGTTTCATTTCAGTTTATTTTGTGTTCACCGAGTGAAAAATGAGGTTTATCGCTCTAGAAAAATGTCTGTGAAAAACCAGACTCCGATGTTCCAGCATCATCTGAGTGAGTTGAACTTACAGTACGTTTACACCGCACCTGACGATTGGATGTCGCAGTTGGTCAAGTGCCTTGGTTAATTTGGTTCCCGGTTCGAATCACAGTGAAAGCAATGTCAATACGCTTTTAGCACGGCGCCATCACAGGAGTGGTGGATCGGTAGTAGTAGTCTGATTGTGGGTGTCACATTGGACCAACATTGTCTATTCACTACCACCTCTCTTCCCAACCCTACCCTCTACACCGAATCTAACTCCAACATATCAGCCCAAGTGCTCAACATTTCGCCATACATTTTCCAGTATTTCGAAATGCTGAATTTCGTCGCTGCCTTTGTGAATTTGTCAAATGGAACAACTTTCTTTACAAATTCAGCATGTCATGTAATCACTTTTCAGCCAACAATCAATCAGATTAGTGATATGTCCGAAATGTGTCTATATTCACGCGAAAAATATGTGTCAATTTTTACAATTTCTTCTTCTCTTAGTCACTTCATGTGACATTTTTACACTAGCACGACTATCGTGTGTAGTCCCTTAGTCACATTTTATGAGAAAGTGAGGTAGAATGAGAGAGATGTTGTGGGTGACGCCAAGCGTCGTCCATTTTTTCAAGAAAATAAACCTTTGCGTTGTCGTTTGCTTTGAAATGTAATCCATCACATACGCGAACCAATATATCTGAGTTCTGAACCAAGTACATCCAAAATTATAAAAATTATCAAATGCAACCACCGAATTGAAATTGATCCCATTTGAAGACACAAATCTGCAGCATATGTTGCCAACTATTGGGTACATATTTTAATTCGTGCGGTTTTTTTCAAAATCTGAACGTTTATTTAAGAAAAACATTCAGTATTATTCATCTCATCTAAAGCAAGGACTTTTTCCCATCTTTCTGGCAATTTGTAGATCGAATCCCAAAAGAACTGCGCCGGCTTGGCAGCCAAGAATGAATCAAGGCAATTTCTGATATTCTGCTCTGATGTGAACCGTATTTCAGTGAGGGCGTTCTGCATCGACCGGAACAAATGGTAGTCAGAAGGGGCAAGGTCTGGTCTATAAGGCGGGTGGGGTGAAACTTCCCATCCACTGTTTTCCAAATAGTTCTTAACCGGAATAGCAACGTGGGGCCGAGCGTTGTCATGCTGGAAAATTATTGCCTCGTGTCTGGTCGCATATTCCGGGCGTTTTTCGGCCACTGCTTCTCTTCTCTCTCTTGTGCTCGGAAGCGTTGTCCACTGATGGTTTTACCCGGTTTCAGCAGCTCATAATACAGTACATTCTTCTGATCCCACCAAATACAGAGCATTACCTGCCCAGGACGTTTTTCGGGCACTGCTTCTCTTCTCTCTCTTGTGCTCGGAAGCGTTGTCCACTGATGGTTTTACCCGGTTTCAGCAGCTCATAATACAGCACATTCTTCTGATCCCACCAAATACAGAGCATTACCTGCCCAGGACGTTCATCGGCTTCCAAGCCAAAATCAATTTTTGATACGTTCGCTCAGCTAGCGCATGTTCACCATAAAATTCCACCAAAATTTCCTTCTGAAGAAGAACTCCCCGCAAAAACACGTTTTTCAGGCTCAAAGTTCGACATATTTGGGTGAGCAAAATTCTTGTTGTTTACGCTTCAAATGAATGACAGAGCCTGCAATGACGTACAATGACAGTAGCTTTCCAACGCATGTTCCAATGGAATAATACAAGTTACGCCATCTCTTGGCAATCCGCACGTTATAGACCCAATAGTTTTTTGGGAAGGCAATATGATTGGTTTTTTGTCACCTGACTCGAATTCGAGAATACAGATTTTGATGGGAGGTGACAGAAAAATGCGAGGCGAAAATTTGTCAACTCGTCTCGGAGAATAAGGGGACTCTGTCGGAATGAGCACTTAAATTCATCTTTTAATTAAAAAAAGGGAACAAAAATGGTTCAATCGCTACTGATTTCCAATCAGAAAAAAGTATCAATAATGAATTCTGACACTAGCTGTAATTTTTTCCAGTGGAAACGCAAAATTGGATTTTGAAACATTTTCCCTGAAATGTTGGATTTAGGTGAGTTGTAAACGTACTAACTGAGGATGGAAAGATGCGCAGGGTGTACTTTGACAATGGACATCTCTGACAGAGTCTAGTCTCTTCATCAGATGGACAGAATCGTCCTCTCTTTGCTCAGAAGGGCCATTACCACCCTTCTTCTCTTAGGCGTGCCATATGTCACTATGTCAAATGTGCCTTCAAGTAGTCAATTAAATGTCATATAAAGTGAGTAAGACAGGACACATTTGTTACAGTCACTTGTGACACAACACAAAAATATACTAGTAACGCACGAACGTGTACAACTTTTTTCGAAAGTTTTCACGATTTTAAAATATTCAGCGATTATTAAACTGTAAAATGTGAAGATTCAAACTAAACGTATGCAGTGTCGGATGACAGTTTAGTTTGACGTGTGTGACTGCGACAGATATGCCAAATCCGGACCACAAATTGTGTGAGACCATACTGTTTTTAAAATCTTCAATAAAAGAGAACTTCGTTGTAATTACTCCTAAATTATGTTTTCGCTGAATTGTCTAAGGGGAAACGACATATCCTCGATGAGATTTCCAACCGCTTACAGCTTATGATCGATCGAACCTGATTCTTATTTCCTTCATTCGATGCAAGAGCTTTCTGCATGTGCCGTTGTGAACCTCGACTTTTGTTTTGCTAGCGGATTGCAGACAAGCTGGAAGGTGTTAGTGAGTAAGACCATGTTCCGTTTTCACTGCACCACCTCGCTTGTGTCACTAACAAACTAACAAAAAGATATAAACTCATTTTTAAACTCGTGTGAGTGCAATCATCTTATGCTAAATGTATTTAAACGTAAAATGTCCCGTGCCCACAGGACATTGTTACCCGGTAATTTCATGTACAAGCTCAGGGATGATGAACTCCCAATAGCTAGTCAAGTGAGAGATCTTTGATTCGAAAGTGACTTTTTCGGCCCACATCGATTTTATTATATCGAAAGCGAATTCACTTTTCGGTTTTCGGGGGGTATTTTTAAAGACGTGTACGCATTAAAAGTCATTTTTATGCCATTGGTACTGCCAACGTTAGAATATTGCTGTGTTGGCGGATAGGCTTCACATCGACGAGGTATGCAAGTCCGAAATGCAGCCCAACGTATCAGAATCGGTTAATAACTTGCGAAAAGATCACCATAAGTGTACAGAAATCATAGTTTGGTCTATAAGGGCCATTATGGCAGCCCTGAAGTTATGATGCCCTGAAATAAAAACGCTAGCAAAAGAATTGAAAAATGCAAAAGAGGTTCACAGGGGTTGCCTTAAGAAATATAACATGATCCGATGATATATATTCTTCAAGATGTGCCCTAATCAATTTAGAATGCCGCTGAAAACACCCAAGTCTTATTTTTCTCAAAGACATTGCTTGTAACAATATTAAATCTGAAGAACTGCTCGCTCTTGTCTATTGGTATGTTTCAGAAAGAAAAAAACGACTGGATGGCGTAGTTGGTTAAGTTACTGGGGTATCCGGTTCGAATCCCAGTGAAGTCAAAATGTTCTTATCAGGTTTTCAAATCTGTCCAGTGACCATTTGCCGTTGGGATCAAGTCAATGGCACTATCACTGGAGGGGTCGATCAGTGGTAGTGGTCTGACTGTGGTTATCACAATGGACAAACATGGTCTAAGTGTGCTGGTGAATCCAATCACTTCGCCCCTTCCCTGCCCCACCCTATGCCCCAGAAAGATGCCTCAGAAATAGAAATGAGCTTTCCATTCCCAGTCATAGAACAAATTACGGTTGTAACAATCCCATAACTCGCCCCTTAATGCTTTACAACTCTATTTGTTATGAAGTCGACCTACAAATGAGCCGGGGTAGTTTGAAGAATACAATTATGAATTTTTTAAACTCCACTAATTTATAAGTATTCGCATGCTTGTGATCAAAAGGTGTCAATAGCCCTTGATTGAAATAAATAAACAATGATCAGAGTGTGCACCTTCCCACTTACTTCGCCCCGAACAGAAGTGCAATGCAGCATAATGCTTAACTCCCCTGCTGATAACATCTTTCCTCCAACGATGAATTCGGCAGATTATAACGAAGTATTGAGATGGTACACGAAAATGTTATAAAAAATCGCTGTCAAAAGATGTCCAGGGCGAAAGAAGTGGGATGTCTAACATATGGATCCGAGTCGGTATAGAAATGCCAATACTCGAGAGAAGACAGCAGCAGGCATCACAAATAGAGCTGTTTAGGAACTTAATCTCAAATCCTCATTCGAGGAAGATCAGATTCAAAAGTAATGAAGGTGCATGGCTAGGTAGGTAGTTAGCGTGGCTGCATTCGAATTGTGTGTAACCATGCCCCACTTAGACCTTTACGGTCCATTGTGGTGTGACTTTCCGGCTTTGCAAGCTGTGTATTTCGTTTTTGCAAGGATATCCTCCCTCCTCATCCCTGGAGCTTCTTCGGAAGTCATTGTACAGCGCTAAGAGCCTTTTGGCTTGGTTGCCTATGAAGCTGTAGCCAGTAATTACGCATCTTCTACGGAAGCCATTGTAGGGCGCTCCGAGCCTTCTGGTATGATTGCCTATGAAGCTGTAGCCATTGTAGGGTGCTCCGAGCCTTCTGGCATGATTGCCTATGAAGCTGTAGCCACTGTAGGGCGCTCCGAGCCTTCTGGCATGATTGCCTATGAAGCTGTTGCCAGTAATTACGGCTACTAGTTTTCAAATGTGTGTGTTCGCAGCAATAATAACCTTCACGTGTAGATCTTGGCACACAAATGCTGCTTTTCGGCAAACCAGCGACTCCTCAAAACAATGTTTTCTGCAGAAATGAGGTATTGCAGAGATGCCCAACTTCAGAGCTGATTGACCCCTAGTCACGAAGAGACTTTTTGACAGTTATTCACAAAATGCCCTTCTCTGATTGGTCAATTTGGCTTTAAAAAACCATATAAAAAATGGTTGTCAAAAATGTTAAGGCGGGCGAATAGTAGAAGTTCATACTTCATTTCTGATTTTCTGACTAAATAGAGAGCTGAGTTTCCGACTAAGGAGAGCTTCCCTTAGATGCTGGATAGATTCATGTCGCTGTACAAGGTGGATGGTGGATGGTGGATGGTGGATGAAGTTAATGTTGTTGCAGGTGCCTCCGCTGAAGTCCTTTGAATAAAAGAAAATGTAATCCAGTATTCAGAAAACAAAATCACTTCAAACCAGTGCTGCCAATACGTGGTAAGCTTTCCTTTTTCGCGGTTAATTCGAAGTCTCAACCAACGATTTGGTAAAAGGTCGAAGAAAAGGTAGGCCTGTACTGACTGAATTTTTTGGTTTTCCTTTAGTTCGCAAGGATCTGAAAGTGGTACATTTTCTTCTGTCAAATTTCACTTCCAGCCAGTGCTGCCAGACACCACGATAATCGCTGTTTTGAATGATGTCTTAACGAATGAGACCGGAAAAGATGACACCTTTTGGGTTTAAGGGAAAATGTAGACCAGCGGCTAGCGGATATTTTGTAAATTTTTCTTCAGCTTTAATATGGGCCACAGTTCTTATTATCATCTTGAAAAGAACTTCTGACATTCTACCGCATTCACAATCAGGGATTTTTATGCATCTATTAATAATAATGTAATAATATGGTTGGCGCTACAGTAGAGGTCCAGGGCCTAGCTTCTACCGCCACCACCCGAATTGTGCGTGCAATTGTTCTATCAAGAGCGGTTGGAACCTCCAGATTTATGCCCACTCCGAAGTGAGAAGTCAGCGAGTCGAAAGAGGTGGAACCGTGAAAACCCAACCCCACATAGACAAAATCGAAAAATCTTTCTTTTTTTTTTTTCATTTTCAGTGTACAAGTTAATGTCTTGTTATTGCTCGCTTTATTCTTCTGGACAATTCAATTATGTTTGTGCGTTTCTGTGATTATGCGGTCAAGCATCTGGTCATTCGTTTAATCTGGTCAGCCTTGATTACAATTTTTAAAGCTTCCACACATTTTGGACAACTTTGCCACTTTATTCATATCCCGTCGGAACCATGTGACAAAAGGATTCTTCATCAACTTGCTTGATGACTTGTAGAATAGAGTTTGAATTTGAGTTAACTCTTTAATTCACAGAGTATACATTTTGCAGAATATGACGTCTCGTCCTCAAGGGTCGAATTAAAAATGTGAGGAGTGAATGAAATCGAATCATTCATTGATTTCAATGAATCCTGAAATGATCTTGGGACAACATTCACTGCCACTTGGAATACTATCATTCTCTTTAAGGGAGATTTTCACAGGATACACGCCGAGTGCATGCTTCTTAATTTACTTCGCCAGTCCCCTCCTTCTTCATTACAAACTGGCAGTCTTAAATGATTCGAGGTAAATAAAGGATTACCATGCGTCGCAATATTAAGTCGATTACGAATTTGAATACATTTACAGCTCGTGTAGTTCGTCCTGGAATCTCTTGCTCAAAAGCCCATGAGCGCATATGCGTTCTCAAAGCGACCGTAGATATCCTCATCGGCAGAGCCATGAAATAATACTGAGATGATCAAGGTATATTATATATATTTTCTCAGCTCAAAAAACAGCGGTTGACAAGAGTAATTTTTCCTTTTATTTCTGCCGAGGTGAGGTTGTAAGAGTTTATAACAAAGCCAAGGTTCAAAGTCATAGCTGTCCATTGTGACGTCCTGTCCAATTCGTCGATGCTGTACTGCCTTGTTGACAGCATATACTTGGTTTTGACCTCATTTACATCCGGATATCTTCCGTTTCGGTTTCGATACTTTCGAAGGCATCAGTGACAGTATCCATTATATCCTCGGCGTGCACCGACGTTTGAAAGACTGTACCTCCGGTGCTGCCGTTTGAGTTTCGTACAATTCGTTCAAGTACAAATGGCAGAGATTCATTATCATCTACACTCCAAGTTGGACTTGGGCTTCACTCAACATACCTCTCCAACTAGCATGGTCTTGTGTTAGCCGCCTCTAGTATCGTCCGTTCAGCTGACTAAGGTCTTCCTTTGCCACGTTGCTTCTTGGGGTTTGTCTCGAAGACTTTCTCGCAGAAGGGTTGGTGTGCACATGTGCTAGTATTTTGAGAGAAGAGAATCGTTTTCGTTCGTTTGCCATGGTCGATGTAGCTATACAATCTGTAGAGTTCGTCATTCAGCCTCGTCCTTCATCAGTGCATACAGGACCGACGGTAATTCGAAGGACTTTTCCAAGACATTCTTCAATTAAAGTCTTTTTTTCTAATTTGCGCGCGCACAATGGATTGTTTATACCGGGGTCAAGACACATCACGGACTGAAGGTCTAGATGAAGAAAGTGAGAGGAGATACATGTGCGCATTGTTTTTTTTGGCTACTGCTCTCTTCAAACGGATTAATTGTGTTCGGTAGCGTTGTCCATTGATGGTTTCACCCAGTTTCAGCAGCTCATAATACAGCACGCCCTTCTGATCCCACCAAATATAGAGCATTACCTTCGCCCCATGGATACTCGGCTTTGGCGTTGATTTGGCTGGTTGGCCGGGTTTCGCATATCATTTTTTGCGCTTGGTTTTGTCGTAATGAATCCATTTTTCCAGTAACAATTTCCAGTAACCATTTAACCAGTAACAATCCGATACAAAAATTCCTTGTTTTTTTTGGCGTCGTGTGTGTCGTGCCCCGCAAAAACACGTTTTGAAGCATAAATTTCGATATATTTGAGTGAACAAAATTATTGTTGTTTACGCTTCAAATTAATGAAATACTGAAATAACGTACAACGACAGTAGCTTTCCAAGGCATGTTCATATGGAATAATACAAGTTACGCCATCTCTTAGCAAACCGCACGAATTAAGTTACCCAATACAATACAAGTACTCCAGATTGAATTGATTGATCTTTTTGCTTCGGAGAGTTTTGTTTTGAGATGTTTTTCCATATTTAAATCTGCGTTAAATAGCTCTCACAACTTCCACTGGTTGCACTTGTTATGTCCAGTTTTCATTCCTCGCAAAACGCCCTTCACCGTTTCGAAATACCAAGATTTTTATCTTTTCGAGGTTAACCGTCAGATTCCAGGATTTGCAGTATCTTTCCAGCTTGCTTATTTTAGGCTGCAAGTTAGTTATTGAAAGACCTGGCGCAGCTACCTTGTTTACCTCAACACCACCCACCATTTCGTCCGTTATATCGTTGATATATTGTACGAAGAGTAAAGTGCTCAATATGCATCCTTGTTTCACACCCAACGTCGTGCGAAAACCTTCCAGCAGCAAATGTCCATCGCAAATCGCAGCTATGTTGCTGTCATACATTTCTTCTACAGTATAACTGCCCTTCCGAGGAAATGAGTATAAAGCTGATTTTTAATTGTTAGTACAGGAAAACCTCGACTTACGTCGTTATTTCGTTCCGGAAAAGCACGTCGTAAGTCGAAATCGACTCAAGTCGAAGCAAAAAAAAAGCTAAATAAACATACACACATAAACATGAACATACACATACTTTAGTAGTTTTGATTATTTATAAATTGAATTTGTCAACAAAATCATATTTAAACCATTTCGCTTCAATTCAATGTAACGTATAAATGATCAATGCTCTCCAATGTACAGTAGTCGCTCGATATTGTGAATTAATAAAAACCGGCCACTGTCATTGTAACGAGATTGTCCATTGTAACGAGACGCCCTGAAGCAGATTTCATCAAAATTTGTATGCTTTTACGTACAATTCATCAGAATAGAATGCAGTTATATTTTTCAACCTAAACCAAGCCAAGACTTATACAATGAATATTTCATAAAAAAAAAACAACTCGTCCGTAAAAAAAATAAAATGCAAAAAATGATACTTTTTGTAATAATTGAACAGCATCTCGAGACGACTGGATCTTCTTCTTTTCCGCCTTCGTTTTCGTCTTCTTCAACACCTGCGAGTGCTTGTTTTTCGTTTCCATAATTCAAGTCGACTGCCGTTTGTGCTAGTCCCATTAATGGTTTAGAGGCTGAATCACTTCATCCGTAGACACTGTGTTAGCATTAGACGCTAAACAGTTGCGTAGTCTACTGAGAGGTATTTCATCGAACTGGAAACTGGCCACAAATGGCTTGTAGACGGGTTTTTGCGCACCGAAGTGTTCAAAGAAAATGAAAAAAAGAAACATGGGTTCACTATATAGACATTTGTTTGTTCACTATTTAGAAAAGTCTGTTCAAAATATGGTGTGTTCACTAGATTGGATTGTTCACTATATCGAGCGTTCACTGTACTTCCTTTCATGCCGACGGTTCGAAAAGGACCCATAGGGCTATGCTTCGTTGTTTCTGCTCACTTGGCACGAATGTCCCCATCATCACGACTTCCGAGGCAGTCGTTGAATGCAGGACGAGATGGTTGGACCAAGTCCAAAAACTCGCCTGGTCACGCTTGGGCATACCTCTTGATGAGTTAAAGTCGGTGGCGGAGGATCGAGTTGCCTGGAGATCTCTTGTCCGTGGTTTACACACGCGATCCCTTTAGTGGAGCATGCAGGTCAGAAGATGATGATGTTCGACACGAATTGTTTAGATTAGTGCACCTCAGCTGCTTTTTTAAGCTCCTCCCCTGTCTGTGCTGAAAACATAAAGCTTTGAAATAACCCTCAAATAACGGAGGAAACCCCCTCTACTCGGATGGGAACACTTTCAGCTTTTGGAAACCGCTCCCATGTATTTACAGACGCTGCAGAAACAACGGGCTGTCAAACAGACGAGGAATATGCATATCTCTCTCTTTTGGGTGATCTCTGCATTGTATGAGTGCCAGGCGAGCCATAAATATGTCAACGCCACCAATCTTGGATGTGACAGGTTCAGGGGTTACTCATGAATCAATCCCAAGAGATAAGGATTCATGGTCCAAGATGACGATACATTCATACGATCGTTAAATAAATGATAAATCCACTGGAGCTCGGAAGGGAAAGTCGAAGATAAGGGAATGTGAAATGAGATGCAAAATCGTGGCAGACTCCAGAACAACAAAGGTTCTCCGCAGCTAGTGTTTAAGATTATCCTAAAATGAATGTTTGAAAAGTGCAATTGTGCATTTTGGTTTAGGGCAAGTCGTCCCGAGTAAAATATATACTTGGCGGCCGTTCATCTTGAGGAGAGTTTTCTAGTGACTCGTGAATGACACACACTCAGTCAGAAAGTCAACCATCCCGTCTCGGTCTGCGCCTTCGATTTCCCTAGAAGGCAGACTGCTTTAATTTGTTTCCCTCATCTCATCACATGATTTATTGCCCGCCTAACAACCTCAATCCATTCTTATGATTATTAGGCCACTTAATATGCATTAGTCACTTCGCAGAGTTTCCAGAAATCCGATAAATATGTGAGACACCTCGGGGAGCTTGACGCACGTCTTCCAATTAAGATAAAATGCAAATCAAACGCTTAACATGTGTTGAACATCATGTGAATTCGTTTATGACAGAAGCCGCTTATAAAAGGCTAATTTTTCCCATCAATCATCGTCTGCGATTCGGGAAGCAAACACGTTTCGGGAACACAGCCAGTCGCAGTTACTGTCAATCGGTATGACCAGGCGAAAGATATGTAAATTGATTTTTAAATGGTTTTAATGGGGGATATTTTTTGAACTTTCTTTGTTTTTGATAATTGGTCTTGACGTGGGAACACATTTGCAGAGGTTATCCGAAAGCGTTCACCGTTTGCAGCCACATCGGTTATAACGACGAAATTCTTAGGTTTCGGGTGAGGTCCATTATAAATCCCACATATCGCTTAAAACGAGATCACTTAAAACAACAAATCGGTTGCAACGACCGATTTTTCCACTTTTTTTTTAAATAAAATATTTATATATTTAATATATAAATATATACGATTAGAATCGACTCAGCTTCTGGCGCGACTGATTTTCTGTTTTGAAACCGTTAACTTTTCCTTTGCAAATGCGATGCATGCTGGAACTCAGCGATTTAAAAATTTATTTGAACTGAATATTATTTTTACAATTAAGACTACAACTAGACTAAGAAACTAAAGGTTAGGGTCTTGGCTCAACAATAGGGGCCCAACTGATGTGCTTTGTTTCAATTAATGTTTATTACTATTGTCCGTTTATTGTTTTTTTTTATGTCCTTCAATGGCTTGTGCTTACATCGGGTTGTTCAAGTCCGTGTGTCCATGGTGGCCCTTTTGGGATGGGGTGGTGATGTGTTAGTCGCCTTAGCCTCGATGGTGATTGCTATCGCTGCTCAAGTGGAATCCATGCAGCTCGTTGTTCGACATCGTTAGAAAGTTCTTCTCGTTTAGCAGATTTAACGCGATGAGGTAGCGTTGTCCGGGGATTGTGTTTCTCAGGTTCCTCGTTACGATGGTTGTTGATTTCTAGCGGCTGCTTTCTGAACAGAGTCTCCATGTACTGTTGCAGTGGATGTTGGATGCGTGCTTGGTACGACTAAGCCCATTGTTGCTGTGGTGCCTTTGACGGTCCCTGTCGGTAGTCCGGTACATATTCGCAGTATTCTTCTTTCGAAAATTGCGAGCTTGGTCAAGCTGGTCTTGGAGATGGGAAGCCGTAAGTTAAGATCGGCCGTAGACGCTGCTTGTATAGCAGCAGTTTTGTCCTCTGGCTTAATCCATTTTGCTTGAGCATCAAGGAAGCCTAGGTTGGTCTTCTTAAGAGTCAGTTTCTCACGACTGTTGAACTTCAACCTTACAGTAAAGTTAACGCCAAGATACTTGACCTTATCGTTTGTTGATATTCCCTACCGTTAGGCAGCACAATCTTTATGCTTCGACATTTGGCCGCTGATCTGCATCCACCTTTGGATGGTCTCCTTAAGCACATAAGTACCGATTTCCCAGCATTTCCCGACCACCCCATTTGGTATGGTAGTCAAATTTGTTCGCTGTTTGGATTTCGAGCCTTTGCGCGGCTATCTGCGGAGACGTCGAGCTAGCATAAGTCAGTCTACAAATAGACAGCATTTCACTGTATCAGTTGGCTGTGGTTGATCTGCCGTGTAGATGTTGAAAAACCACCGTCCGAGCTGCGATCCTTGTGCAACTCCCGCCTTGGTGCTCCGCTCTGTTGACTTGCTGCCTTCAACTGAGTCGTAGAATCTTCTGGAATGCAGGAAGCTACAGATTAATTGGAAAGGAATCCCATCTGGTTCAGCTCATAGATGAGTCCCTCAAAACCTTTTCTACGTCCAGGCGACGGCGACCTCGTTATTGTTCAGGGCAGCTACAACATCGTGGTGGCACAGGTTCTTCAAATGTTCCCGAAAAACATTATTGCGTATACTTTGCAGTCACCCTTTAATCTCAAAAGCCTAGTTTTCAAGCGTTTACTTGAGGGAAAGAGCCTACTTTGAGACATCTTTTTATTCACTCCAAACTGAGTGTTCCCTTTAAGGAAAGCACTTGACTCACGTGTTTTCACTCGGAGTGTTCACTTAGTTTTCATTTCCACCACCCATTGTCCCTTCGTTTTCATAATCAAGACAGCAGGCAGCAAATACACGAATGCACGACGTTGTAACTTCCCCGATGTTGTTCCCGCAGTGCCTGCGTTAAGTAGACGCTATAAGCATGTGAGTCCTACTGCTGCTCTGCAAAATGTGATGCAATGAAAGTTCCCATAGGCGGACAGCGACTGTCGCTGTAGGGCTCACATGCTTATAGCGTCTACTTAACGCAGGCACTGCGGGAACAACAACAGGGAAGGTATGACGTTCGTCTGATTAAGGGAGTTGCCCATGAAAATGTATGGAACTTCAATTCCAGGTCCAGGACATCGTCCGCTCAAAGGGACTGTCCGCCTAAGAGAGTTGTCCGTAATAGGAGCGTTCACTGTAATACGAGTTCGAATCGTTTCGGAGACGAGATTCTGCGGGAAAAGGCAGATCAAGATGAATGTCTAGATAAACGTCGCCTTAGCACATAGGGCTCTGGATGATCGGTGATGTTGAAGTTGGCGCAACAAAGCGAGTTGTTGTCTTTCATGCTCATGCTGATGTCGTTCCGTTGGCTAGAATTGTTCAAATAGGCCTTAGATGTGGTGGCCTACGGCTGCTGAACAAGCCGAGGAGGTGATTAATCCGCGTCGTTCCCGAAATTCAGAATGAACCAAGTCGAGGTATTTTTTTTTCGATTTGCAAAGCATTGGTGGCTCTGCGCGCATTATCCCACAAGCTAAAACAAATAATTCCCTGACAGCAGTTGAATGCAAAAATCCGCAACTGTCTATTGACCTCATCACTCGCGCCATCTTCAAGGTGCCCACGCGCTCCCAGATGGCATTTTCCAACAAAACCCGGGAATTGCCCAATCATTGTAGAGACGAAGCGGGTCTATCTTGTGTACACACTCGTCCTCAAACTAAGCAACACACCCCACCGCCCGCCCACTCACACAAAATGCGTAATTCGCTGTCGACGAATGTGATATCATTTCGCAGGGGAGGTTGATGACAGGCATGCCTCCACTTCAAAACATTTACTCTCGGAGCTGATAAGCGACCTACGCGCACTGTAACGAGTCAACAAGGCACACAAACACACCACTCCAGAGAGAGAGTGTACTGTCCCGATGACCTTCATTCGAGGTAAACATTTCGCTCGCTCTCTCTCTCGCTCTTTCTCTGTCGCTCTCTGTATGCCCCGATTCCATACATCTTCTTGGGTAAAGGTAAACAACAAACATTCCAATCCTTCATCCATAGGGCGTCCCCTCGCTCGCTCAAATCTTGTGACGCTCTCGCTGCTGGTTTTAATTTCGCTGGCATTCATTTGCACTTGACTTGTGCAACCTGACGTCTTCTCGGTTAAATACGATTTAACACGGTGGCGTCCCCAGTGTCGAGGGAGGAGTGGGATACACAACAACCGTATGCAAACGTGTGGCGAGGGCAAATACATCATCCGTTTCCTGTTCCTGTACAAGCGCACGGCTCTCCCCTGGAAATGCCGTGTGCGATGCGTCCTGGAGTCACCACTGCCACTGCCACCGGCACCGTCGCTCTGCAAACGAACCAAACAAACGCAATTTCATGGTGGGAATATTTGAATTCCGGGCATTTCAGCATTTCAGTGTGTAATCCCGGTTCGAATTACTTCGCAAAGTTTCTGGTAATCTTCACACACTTACCGATACGAGTGCACACTCTGCACACACCACCACCGTAGCTCGACGCTCGTCGTCGTCGCCGTATTCCCTGCTGAGTGGATGGCTGGTTGACTGCTTGGCTGGTTGGCTGGGTGGCTGGTTACCTGTGTGTCCTGGCGCTGCTCCGTTTGCCGGTGGCTCCGGGCAAATATATGCGATATACTTGAGGGTTTGACTTGTAACAAATGCCACATTTATCTGTTTGCCATACACAGAGAGACAGACAGGGACACGCTCATGGCCCACATGGGGCCTCGGCTCGGCACGGCGCACACATGTAAGGCGTGCGTTGTTGGGTCTTAATTGTTCCTAATTAATTATATCGCTTATTCGCAATAGTTCCGGAGGGGGGAATTTAAATAAATCTGTCAGGTGGCATATCCACAAGCAGCCACCCGAGCGACAGCCAGATACGAGGCATACCTGAGATGTTTACTTATAATTTTATTAGTCTCGAGCGCAACGATTCAATTGCACGAGCATGTGGACGGAGAATCTGTGTGCATCTTTGGAATGGAGGAATTTCTAGGTTCACTCTCGGAGATTTTGCCAAGCGTTGCGTGCGTCGTTCCGAAGATTCCTTCCATGGTTGGGCGGTTTATCTTATCTCGCCGCTATCTCGGTGCTTAACTGTATTGGATTTCACAAACAGACGTGACAAACTGGTGATGCAAGTCATGACGTGGGAAGTGCGCCCTCCGCACGGCCCTCCTCTGCGAGCGCCTAGATAACTGGGGAGTGAGCATTCATCTCAGACGCCTGCCACTGAATGGCAAAGATTGTAATCTCCTCTGGGTGCCTTATCGCCCCCGGATGGAGTTATCTCTCATCTGGTTTCAAAAATAGACATTTTTGATCTTCATTGCGAGGTCAACTGGAATTCAGGGCAGTGAAATGATAGTTGTCCCATTTTTTTCCTTTGTGACAGTTTCGGGGACCTTGGCGAAGCTACAGACTTTCTGCTTGGGTCCGTATCGGGGTGTGCTTTTGGAATGAAGAGGTTCAGGCGAGGTTCACTTTGACTCCGGTTAGGTTAGCGGGTAGACGTTGATTAGAGTGGGTCCATTCGATGGAGCGACTGTGTAAAAAGTCCTGAAAGCTCCTCTAGTTGTGCAGTCATTATTGCCGGAAGAGAGCAAAAGATTCATCTGCTAGGTTGGAGTCGCGAAAGAAGAGGTCAATGGCAGAGGTTTTTTTTCTTGTCGGACCTCTGGAGGAAGACCAGCAGAGGAGGAGCCGACATCATCGTATCTCACCTCATCAGCACCCACTAACAGCCGTCTGATCCAAGCAAAGGCGGGACAGTGGCAGAGGAGATGCCCTGCAGTGTCGCCGCGTCTTCTCCACCGGCGTTCAGGTGTTTGTCGAAGATAGTAATTCGGCGGGGGTCTTTTCTATCAAGAGATAACAAGAATGCCGCGAATTTCTTGCAGACATTTCGGGCCATGCGCTTGCTTTGTCTACATCCTCGAGAATCATGCGACCTCGGGTAGTGCTCTCGAGCGGCCCAGTCATTGATAGAAGTCCTAACCAAGGACATAGGTAGTCCCAGAGGAGGTTCAGGACCTGCCTCCTCTGATGCTTGCATAGCAAGTTCATTGGCGATGTCATTTACCGTGGTCACTGTGACAAGTCTTAACGAATTTAGACTTGAATTTCTGAAGTATCCTGGCAGTGGTTACAGGGGTGAGCAGAGCCTTAAGCTCAGCTTGGCTGTCGCTACTGACACAAATACTTCGCCCTTCTCTTCACAATATAGTTCGTATGGCATAGGCTTCCGCTTGGAAAACTGACGCAAATTTACCTAACGACGTGCGCAGTCTAGTGTTGTCGCATTGGTCTTGGAGCCATCCGTGAAGATTCGACTACATTTTTCCCTTAGCTCAGATTCTGGCTAGAGCCAGTCCGGAGTGGAGGGAAAGTGACAAAGGTAGTGAGGTGGCTGCTCTTGTTTCTCTTTTTCCACTCATGGTGTAGTCACATATATAAGCGGTAAGCGGGTAGACGTCTCAAAGTGGATGCCCGTCGTCCGAGTGCTTCCACTACCAACGATAGCCACATTTTGTGACACTTAAGGAGTTCATTTGTCCAAGCTCTGTGGAACCTGTGCTTAAAGCTCCAGTTGGTCTCTCTTCACTTCGCCAACTCTAGGATCGATTCGTCAATCAATATCAATCGTATCACCACTTCATATCACGTGTTGGATTGGATGCCCAGAGATGGACAAATTCCACCCCTTCCTCCTCTCATTGGCACTTATGTCATCCCTGTGACTCTGAACCAAGTAGAAAGCTGACTGCAGAAAGCAGACACCAAAGTAGACCCTTTTTGTGATAACACGTGGATTAACTACTGCTAAGCTTGGATCCAGTTGGTGCTTTTAAAAATCAGATCTCTGGTAACTTGTGCACTAGAAATGTCGGACGCCGGAATTTTGATCGTGTTGAAAGAGGTGTTTAAGTTTAAGACCTGTGCCCCCGAGACAAATGATCGTCGTGTAAGAGCTTAAAACAGACACAATTCGTGCAAAAACATCATTTACGTTTATTTCGTTTCACGGTATCTATCCTTCCACGGTTCGTTCTAGAAACTACCTTTAACTCTTTATTGACGTCCTCTCTTCTTAAAGATTCACAGTCCGAAGTCTCCTCTCAGCTATTCAACTGCTAAGCTGCGGACAGATCTTGCCCCAGGAGTTGAATGAAACAAAAAAATACGAACAGCATCAGACAACCAAGAGTTTCTCAGAAGACGGTGCTCGCAGATGAGTAAAAATGTTTATTCTTTATAGGGGTACAATCGTACCCGAAAATAAAAAAAATCCCAAAAGGAAATGGAATTGTAGAATTGTAGTAATTTTCAAACAAGGCTAGGGTACGAGTGTACCCCAAATCGCATTGACGAAAATGCCTTTGCCCTTAAAGAATAAAAATCGTTCAACAAACACAGTCGTGGAGCTGTGTGGCCTGTGGTAACAGGTTTAATGTCTAACTTGGCAGCACTGTTCGTTGTGACAGCCAATTTAACAAATGATTTGTTCTCGGTATGCTTTGCCATTTTATCTTAAGCAGAATTTCACATCGAAGAAAACCTGAAAAGAGTTCGAATTTAGTTCGAATATCAGGTGGACATTCGGGAAGTGTCACATCAAAATGGTGTTCAGAGGGCACGGTCATTGCCCAGTTGGCTGTTGTGAACAAACCCGGGGGAATAACATTTTCAGCCATGCGTCCAAAAAGTCAGACTTAACCTAAATGCCATTTCAATCCAATTTGCAAACGATGGATCTGAGATGGAAGAGAAGATCTTGTTCCGTAAAACGAGAGATGGATGGAGATGGAGATATAGCCACATCGCAAATAAGAGATCGTCAAGAGCTTGGTGAATGATGGTATCCATTAGATATGGTTAGCCAGATCAATTATCAGTTTTGTTGTTTTTTTTGTCGCTCTCCGATTAAAAGGCAATAACCTAACAGAGCTGTGGTTTCTTAAAAACGGCGCCAGGTGCCAGATCTTCGATAAGCTCACGGGCAAATGAATAGAACCCCAAGACCATGTGATGACATGGTGGTTGTTGAAGTAGTAGGCTCCTAGATGTGAGTACGACTTGCATGAGCGCTTCCCGAGCAGAGAGGGTGATGTTTGGTTTCTACCTCATCTTCATCACATCCCAGGGCTCCCATTCATGTGTCTTCGGCGCACAGTGGGGTATTTGAACGCAAAACATTGCCTAAACCTCCAGTTTGAGCAGGGCACTGGCTTATGGGTTCCAAAATGAGGTTGAGACGATAATAGTTGGCGTATTATCCACACTTTTTTACGTGTACGTTAAGTAACAGTTTGGATCTGTTGAAAACCAAAGACAATTTGCCGAAGAAGCTGGTATGCTTAAAGGATTTTTGATTACTCTGCAAGTTCCATGTGTTGCCTTTTAGCAAAATGCCAATATGTACTTTGCAGTCGCCATTCTTGAGCTTTTCACTAAGTAAGGAAAAAATGCCTGCTTTGTAGTCGTAAGCAAATGTGTTGAATCCATGGCCTTTGAAGTCAGTATCGAAGTGAGGTTTTCATCTACTTCTAGCCTCTCTCCGGAGGACAACAGCTGCCCTCTATATTTGCGTTATTGAATGCACATTGAAAGCTTAATTTTTGACTGTCCGTTCCAAAAGTTGTGTGTGCCACTGTCCATGTCCATTGACAATATGTGCCGTTGTCCATGTCCATTGACAGAGTCCAAGGCGTTGGTTATCAGGGAGCTTGAAGGAGAGAGCAGTATTGAGCGATTTTGAATAGGTGTCCATCACACCCACTTCCGTGTCCGTCTTCGATCCGTCTGTGTATGTTCGCAGGGGCTGGACTGGCCAGCGACTGGTTGGCAGACATTCAATCCGATCTGCAGGGAATGCTGGCGGAGGAGAAGAATCTCGACGATCGCGATCGGGGTGATCGCGAGGCAATCAGTGTCGTTGGGAAGGAAGTTGAATTCTGGTCATGGATTTCATGACTGCCAGGACCTCGGTCGCAGTCAATAAAAATGCGCCAGCCCATGCGTGTTGCCATCGTCGTGTTATCGATGAATGCGCTTATTAGCCACCAATCCCTGGGAGGCAGACACTGAAGAGTCATTCAAAATCGAGGAAAGGCAGTATATTGACATATTCTATCTGACTTATCGGTTAGTTAGAGTTCTAGCATGAGATTGCCTGATTTTACACGCGCTTATTATGGCGAACGGCTGCATATGGAGGTAAATTGGTAGAAAATGCCGTGTCATCTCCAAGACGGCTGTTGGGGTGGTGTTAATTGAACTGCCTCTGTATGTTTGACTGAACGTCAGAATGAGCCTTCGGCTTAGCCTCTGCTTAGTTGAACCAACCGACAAGGCTGTTCATCTTGCCACCAGACTATGCTACCATTCGTAACAATGAGCCTTCGTCTTAGTGTCTGCTTAGTTGAACCATTCAGCAACGCTGTTCATCTTGCTTTCCATTCCATTCTGTTGTTCCTAAGTCTGATTATGTTGCAGGATATATGACACTTTCAATCTGGAATCGACTGGGCTGGGCTAGTGCGTAGGAGTCCATGCACCAACCCCCAACGCCACGGCTGCCACGAATGCGAGTTTCTGAAAGTTGTTGTTTAAATGTTTGTGATAAATCCAACAAATATTTTGTTCCCGTCAGCATTCGACTCATGTAGGTTCGACTGTATATCCAGTAGACTAACTGGCATAAGTTCCCTGAAATGAACTGACATGCTGCCCTTCCCTTCTGCCCTCGATTACTCTGGGTAACCTTAAAATTTGTCTCATATCTTCAGAAGGCATCATATATTTCGCTGTCATGTTTATCGCCGAATTTCCGGTTGTGTATGTTTAATTTTATCTAAATCCGAAAAATCCAAAAGCCCAAAGCTGTTGCCATATGTTGTGGCAACATTTCTACACCGCGTAGCAAATGTATAACGTACGCATTCATACATATTTTGAAGGACACATTTCTCTGAGAGACTGACAAAGCAAACAAACTCTAGAAAGACAGTTTCTTTTTGTCGAGGTCGAGGCGAGTTCGACTGGGAAGTGCCCTCTAGGTCGTCAAACTATGTAGCTCCCAAATGAAACTCTTTCTTACTCAAACGGCTTGAAAGAACCGCTTAAACGTGACATGGTACATTGTGGCGACGAGCGGGTTGCTTGCAGGTTACAGGGCATTGCTGACGGTCCTAGTCACGATGATTCCAGGCATCAAGACTAAGCTGTCTTGTGTCTGACACCAGAGATTCGGCCTTTCTCTCCTTCCCGAACCAGGAGACTCGAATTCTAAGACCCTCTGAGTTGAAACGTTGGTGTCTATGCTCTCGATGTGGACAAGCCAAGGTAGTCGACATATTGTTGCCACCGGACTACATCCACTTTTTGGTACAGCTTGTAGAGTTCGCAGTTGTGTCTTCTCCTCCAATCACCTTTCTCGCTGACGGCAATATACATTCGACGTAAAATTTTTCTTTCGAAAGCACAAATAATCAGCTGTGCGGTTTTGCTTATCGTCCAGCTTTGGGCTTCGTTGAGCATGATCTTGTTCCTTTGAATCAGCAGTCTAGAGCCCGAATGTCATTTGTGGAGTTATCTTTTGCCTCGAGATGGACTTCCTTCACTACCTCTATATTGAATCTGTCTGCCGTGATGTTTTGTCCAAGGTCATGTGTGACGGATCGGTTGGTGCTTGACACTATACACTCTTTTCCTTATTAACCTTAAGACCAGCTCCTCTTCTTCAATCGCCATAAAAGCTTCCTCTACGGCACGCTGGAAACGCGCGACGATGTCGATATCATCTGCATACCGCAGCAGTTGAACTGACTTGTGCCATCGGTGTTTACAGCTGTCCTCCGTCTTCCTATCTTCTCCAGTTCCAGATTGAAGAAACCACACGGCAAAGCATCTCTCGCCGAAATCCGGTTCAGGTAGCGAAGGTCTCGGAACTCCTTGAACCGAAGTGCAAGCGTATGTGTTGGCGTGGAGTCAGTTTTTCCGGCATCCCGCATTTTGGCCATCATATCGAAGCTCCCTGTGATAAATGCTGTCTTATTCGGGTTTAAAATCGAAGAAGACGTGGTGTCTGCAGCTGATCTTCCCCGGGATTTGCCTAAGTGTGAAAATTTGGTCTTCGGCAGATTTGCCGGGCGGGAAGTAGCACAGGTACGCCGCTTGGTGCGTTCCAAAGAGGCTCAAGGCGTTCACGCAGTATGCCGGACAGGATGAGACCTCGTTGGGGTCGCATTTCTGCAGAGGCTCTCCAGAAACACTTCACGAAAATAATAATCAGGGAGAATAGTCCGTCGAAAGTTTCCTTTGTTCCATTGAATATAATCCGAATCGAAACTGAGAATTGCTGAGAAGCCTGGAAAGTACATCTGCCTATGGTGTGGGGACGATGTGGCCAAGTCGTCGATGGCCATGGCATTAAATGTATCCTTGTAGGCAGCTTTGAGCACATCGCCTTTTTTGTGGATGTTAACGCAAGACAGATTGCTTCGGGTTCAAACAAGTAAACATTATTTGTGTCGCTTAACCCTCTAATCGGCAGTGCCACCTTAAGGAGCGGAATCTGTAGAAAAGTCTATACTTTCAACAATTATACAATTGGCCGGTCACAAAAGTCACAAAAATGGAGTCTTAAAAAGCAGGCTCCCAGAAACTTACGTCTCATTGAGCCCGGCAAGTACAGGGAAAGCTTTTCATATCATTCTGGGCCAATCTTGTTGCTTGTTTCCCCAATAGACAGAGCTCTCTGACGGCAACTACGGCGTAACTGATTTTTAGTCAAATTAAGACAGCATCTGTGCGCAGTCTGTGGCGCGGATCATTTTGTAGGTCAGAAACGTAGTACGATACGGCGCTGTGGGTTGGTGCGTCGACCCTTACGCCTTAACACTCCATGTTCAATTCCCGGTATGCAGCAACCTTTCACGGAGTATAACTGCTTAGAAAAAGCTTCTCAAATCGACCGTTCGAAGTCGGCATACAACTGTAGGTCCCTCCCACTCGTGAGGGAACAATAGCACGCACAACACGAGTGGTGGCTGAGAAGCTAGGCCCTGGTCTAGCCTATCCTGGCCTAGTACTGTCCGCAAATATGATATCGGTCAGCGAAGCAACTAAAGTGTTGAGTGTATTTGAGTCAAAGGGTGAGAGGTAGAGGAACATTTCTTGCATGCCCCAGCAAGCCAGTGTGTTGGGTCTGACCAATTGACAGTACAAATCGGAAGTACTGCCCACTCGAAGAAACAGTTGCCGAGGGCAGAGTTGAGTGTTTCCTGGGAATTCTACTCCCACCATGGCCGCAGTTCGAGGAAATAAGAGGCACCCAGCCTTGAAAGTGATGAGACTCATTTTTGTCCACTTTGATGTCCTCTTGAAGTTTTCTCTAATTTTTCTGAACTATTGAATAGTTTGTTCAGTAAGGCAGAATTTTTGGGCAAGTCGTATCAACCCCTTATGGGGCATCCAAGAGAATTCGAAGAACTCCATTACACCACCACCTGTCTAGCTTGTGCACAAGTCAGGCAGTGAATGCTAGCCACTTTTGCCTCTATTGGCTTAGAGCACATGTAGGATGTTTAAATCTGTGCCTTCATAGAGTCCTTAAGAATAACTGAAAAGCTGGTGTGTATGCAAACGCGTAAGTAAGGTCCCCTTGATTTAGGGTTGCCATTAACAAAAAGCTTTAAAATCCCGGAATTTGGAGGACATCTTAACAAGAAGACGAAATTAACACAAAAACTAGGATTTAGAGGGTTCACACATGGACGCTACAATAAGATCTGTCATTTTATGTTTTCTATCAGGTCTGTATTGGCTCAGAGTTCGATGATTTTTTTTATTTGCAAACTTACAGTTACTTGTTAGGGGAAAAGAGAGGACAATTTCGTAAAAGATTTTAAGACGCTCCGCGCCAGCTTTTCAAAAAGAGGACGCATGGCAACCCTATCTTGATTGCAAGAGTGCAACCTTCTCAGACGACTGTCTAAGTGGTCTGCGCCTTTGATTATGTCAGTCACAATGGCTAGAATGATCAACTACACAAGCCGATCCAACTCGTCCGCTAGGGTCTCTAGAACTCAAGTTGCGCTACAGTCCGAGGTGGACCTGGGCACATCTTTTAGAGCAATGCGCTACAGTCCGAGGTGGACCTGGGCACATCTTCTAGAGCGATGCGCTACAGTCCGAGGTGGACCTGGGCATATCTTCTAGAGCAATGGCCTACAATTGCAGGCTCACTGATTCGTTATCTTGACTTGTTCACTCTGTCAGCATTGTGAGTGACTCGTGAGAGGTGTAGGTGTGAACTGAAAACTTGACACTCAGTGTCAGGAGTCGACGCTCCTACCCACCAAAACGACCAATCAGCTCAGTAAGAGTCGCTTGTAGTGCAAATCGCGAAATTATATTCGGCGATTCTGACACTCCATTCATTTGTGGCATGTCACCATCGACCGTCACATTGGGGGTGTGTCCGCAGAGAAACGTGTGCGCTAGCCTGTTCCAAAGCTCAACTGAGTTCATGACAGACTGTTTACTACTTCAATTATAAAAGCACTCGACAAAGGGAATGACCCTTTCCTTGGAAATTAAATGTTTTATGAACTGCCGAACACATCCCCTGTCATTGGCATAGTGGGACCAACAATGGACCACCTTGATCTTTTTTGGGTTGTGGTTCGATCATCAGCCACGCATTCAAATTTATCAGGCTTGCAGTTGAGACCTGTCCTGAGACAGCGCCCCCTACTGTCATTGACGTTTTGACAGTTCTCGACTTGTTGAACACATTCAGCAGCGTGCACAGACAATGTGAGCACCCAAATGAATGGTCTTCACTCCAAATTGAAATTCCACAAACAGTAGCCACATCCACAACAAATCCGCTTTATCTTCAAACAGATGCGTGAATCATCACGCTTATCTCTTGCAATCTTGCGAGCGAGCCTAGTGCTAAAGCAAACTGAAACTGTTTACCTTTCACTATTTAAAACGTGCCCACTCTCAGGAAGCTGCCGCTGATTCCATTCACTTGGCAGTGCAGCGTCCTTGCAAGTTCGAGTGCATCTCACGAACACATCCGGTTCTGAGTCAAAAAATTGACGATGTCATCAGGGAACACACGCATGTTGAGAGCATTTTTTATTATTTTTTGAGAAAAACCCCAGATTTCACAGATCTCTCAGATTGAACAAGATAGCGCTGACAGAAGTTTATTTGCGAAACTCGCTCGATACGAGGAGGAAACCCTGCTTGGAATTTGATAGTAAACACTCGCGAGATAAGCTCGTCTTCTTGTGCAAATACCGTTATCTAGCATCTGTGCGCGTTTCACTTGTGGTGGGCATTTAGCGATCAAGTTGGTCCATCTCTCTAGTCAAGTGCCGTGCATAGAATCCAACGGAAGTGCGATAAATTATTTTTCTTATATTTTTGTTTGTCCTAATTTTGTATTGTTTTGCGAAGAATTTAAGAAAAAATATCTCAAACTCTAGACACACAGACTAGAACTAGATAAATACATTCGATGGTTACGTAAATACAGTTTAGAGACAATTTTTGATCACAAAAACCAAGAGAGAAGGAGGGGAGACTGAGAGAAAAAGGAATAAAAGAAAAGAAAAAAAAAAATAGAACATTTTTTTGAAGTGAATCTGTGTGAATGTATCCAAGGTGAGAGTTGAGCCTCAGTGTAGTGCGGCGTACTTGGCCCAAATGGCTGGGTATAGGCAACTACCGCCGCCGCCACCGCCCAACGCAACCCCGCAACGGGGACCGTCAATGTATCAAATGGCGATGGCTAATCACAGTTTGGTCTATCAATCAGCAGCACACGCATCGTCGATGCACGCCCTGACCAACCTTCATGGTCAACGTGCCAACGGCGGTGGCCAGCTACACCAGCACGCTCATCATCACATCATGGCAGCGGCTGCAGCTGTGGCAGCCAGTCGACAGCAACAACAGCAGCAGCAGCAGCACTCCCAACAGCACCACCAACATCAGCAGCATCATCATCAGCAGCAGCAGCCGACAGGGCATCCCCAACACGGACATCTCCTGCTGAACGGGGGAGTTGTGGGCGGGCAGCACCCCCACCACCATCATCACCACCACCATCCGGCATCTCGACAGATATTCAGTCAGATGCAGAGCACTATTATGCCATTAAACGTTAGTAAGTATAAAATCGAACAAAACCAACAAACAAACAGAAAATCTGAAAGAACTGACTGTGTGCCATGAATAGGTGATAGGATTGCTATGGTTCGCCCCTGCTCCCGCGGGACGACAGAATATTATTTGTGCAGAGTGCAGAGATCACGGCTTATCCTCCGGTTGTGCTTACATCGTGTTCAGATGGGGATTTGTGTGGCGACTGTGGAGACACTTCGGTTAGTTGGGGAGTGTTGAGTGAGCACCCTATCGGGTGGTTGCTTTTGCGGATAGAACTGAAGTCGCCGGCCTGATACCCCTTAAGTGTCGTCGTATGTTTTGAGTTTCGGGCTCTGGCAGATGTGACTGAGGTGGGAAATCACGTAGCGCGTTGCTGTGTCTGAATGAGGTGTGACATGTCGACTCTGTGGCAGTGGCCTTTGGACTGGACCGACTATGAGCAGTTGGCAAAGGCAAATTTGTTTGAGGCTTAAGGAAACCTTGCGGATCGTGAAACACCAAGCGAATTGATCCACACTGAGCACGAAAGAGGGCGAATTGGTTTGAAGCAGTTTCTTAACGCCGCCGGTTAGGGAACATTTTTCTTTGTGACTGACTTGTTAGAATTTACTTGGCTTCAATTTCCCGCTGACCAAGTTCTGTGTTGAGCGAGATATGAACGTACAGAGAGATATGTTCGTCCTCACATTAGAGGCGTCTGTTAAGGATTAATCACATCGTTGGCTTATTGATGAGGTTCAAAAGCAAGTACGTTGATTCAGTTCAATGGATGTCTTGGAATGCTGGTGCCTCTTTTCTACTCTTCTTCTTCTTCTTCTTCTTCTTCATCTTCATCTTCTTCTACTTCTTTTTCGTCTTCTTCTTCTTCTTCTTCTTCTTCTTCTTCTTCTTCTTCATCATCTTCTTCTTCTTCCTCTTCTTCTTCTTCTTATTCTTCTTCTTCTTCTTCTTCTTCTTCTTCTTCATCTTCTTCTTCTTTTTCTTCTTCTTCTTCTTCTTCTTCTTCTTCTTCTTCTGATGACACTGCAGCCAATAATGGAGCTTGCCTCAACGTTCAGGCAGCTGCCTCCCATTATGCACGCCAAGGTGACAGAGGTCCTTAGTCGATGGTACACGCCATCGGTTTCGTGGGCGTGCTCTATTGAGTTGTGTCACTGGCGCGAAGTGGAAGACTTCCGAGCAGTGCCTGGAGCAAGCCTTGTTAGGCATTGAGTCCGTAGTGGCCTGGAATGCAAAGAGGACCAACAATTTATCGGTGAATTGTCCGGTGAATTATCGGTGAATTCCCGGAAACAACCGTGACCCGTCAAGAACTGCGTAAGACAATAACTCAGTTCGCCGTGTTTTCGGTCCATCCATTTCCGTTTTTGGGACTCATTCCATTTTTGTTGCCACGCTTCTATACTGCGCCTTTTTTCGACTTTATTTTCGCTTGATTATATAAAATCGCCTAGCTTCGAAAGCTAGGATGTCGGTTGGTACCATCAGAAGCTCCTTTACGACTCCGACGGCGAGATGAAATTGGAAAAAAAAAAATACAGTGTGGTTGCCCCAAGGATCAGTGTTAGGTCCTGTGCTGTGGAACGTCCAGTCGCCAGGAAAGTCTCCATTGCTGTTGTTATCATGGCAAACTAGCTTGAAGAGTCTCGCCAGAAATGCTCATCTGTGTACCCTTAAGCCTGCTTTCGAACGCACAGCTAAATTGAGAGATTCGTTCATCAGCCGCATGACACGAATATGGAATGCTCTTCCCACCCAGTGTGCACAGTTACCTCCTCTCCCTTCCTCCAGCTACACCTTTGGCCCGTGCGTCTTGAACCCGGACACTTAAAGATATTAATAATCCTTGTGCATCCAACGAATCAATAGCAATGATAAAGAACAGTCCACGCGATATGAGTTTAGACCTCGCGGATCATAAAACGGAATCCGTTCTCATTACGAGTAGAAGGGTGTCAGAGACGATAAGGATCAACGTCGGAGAGCACACCATTATTTCGAGCCCATTTATATACCTGGGAGTGATGATTGATGCTTGGCTTAATTTCAAGCATCACCTCGCATACGCTTGCGAGAAATCGTCGAAAGTGATAGGCGCTCTTTCGAGACTCATGTCAAATATCGGCGGTCCAATGAAAGGCTGTGCTTGCGAGAGTTATAGCCTCCATACAGCTGCAGGGGGCACAAATATGGTCTGACGTCGCGAATAAAAAGACGCTCATGAAGTTGCGAGTTAGCAGTGCCCCCATAGTTGGTACTATCGTCTACAAATCATCGTATTTTCTTCGGCAAATTTAGTCTTTTGAGGCATTGTGAAATACGGGACCAGTTCGCCGAGTTAAATGCATTTTTGACGCTAAGCGTAACCACGGCGCAGTACTTTCTACTGCCCTCAGAATGGTGTTGACGGAGTCACATGACAGCGTGTCACCTTCTCTAAATGCTCGAAATCGAAGGTGAGTTCGCTTACAAGCTTGATGGAGCTGCGGTCTGCTCCGTTATCCTGCAGAGTCTGGCGAGTTTGCGAGTAATGCCAGAACTAGAAATGACGTGTGTATTCCTGTTCGCTATTCATGCTGCCATATGCGGACGAATAGGCGGTGAAGACTTGTGAGGATTGGTTTGTTGTGTTCGTGTGTCCACTAGATTCCGTCATGTTCATGAACCAGACATGGTTCACATCTGGAGAGGGAAAGAGAGGGGGAGAGAATGAAAGACAGAGAGAGAGTAAGAAATAGAGCGAGTGAGAGCGAAAGGGGGAGAGAGAGAGAGAGAGAGAGAGAGAGAGAGAGAGAGAGAGTGTGAGAGTACGAGTGAGTGAGATGGGGGCGGGGAGAGAGAGAGAGATAGACTACATGTAATCGGTCGAAGTCATAGACTCTTCGAGCCAAGTTGGCCATGTGCTCTATATTCCTCGTCACCAAACTGATGTCATGTTATTTTGTTATTGCCAAAATAATCTTGCACTCAATTCCTCTTCAACTCGTTCACTCCTCGGTCGGTCTACTCGGAGAAGCGGATTCAACTGCATGGCGTCGAGTTATCTTTACGTTATTGGTCTGCTTTCCTGTAAAGTTGAAACGACACCCCGAGGATGTTTCTTACGAAAGATTGAACCCTTCTGAACCCCAAACATAGCACCGTTTCCACATTGATGACTCATGCCATTGCGTTCCCGAATCGTGGACCAGATATAGAAAGTTGCCAACCTCATCGACTTTCTGTCCGGAGCTTCAGTGTTAAGATGTGGTTATTTTGAGCCCCTCTTTGTTTGCCTCCGTTTCGAGACTGGGGACCACCCGATGGAGGTCCATTATTCAATGTGACCGGAGACAAACATCGACTCTGGCGTCGGGCCAGCCTTGTCGCTTCGAAACAGGATTTGCTCTTTATACACAGTCTCCTGGGCGTTATAGGGTCTATACATGACACAGACGGCTGCAGACCATGGAAGATTAAAAAAAATTGAATTTATCACCCGACTCCTGGTGGGGTCCAAGTAAGGCCCATCCTTGCAATATCCGTTCCCGGTTTACGCAGGCTGTGGCCTATCTAGCTCCACTGTCGATATGTTGGATCTCTGCCGCGAGGAGTTTCATTGAAGCTCTCCATTCCGGTGAACGCCTTCACGATTCGTCTCAAGCAGTTGTCTTCGAAGTCTCGCATCCGTATAGCAGTACGGATTGAATGTTGAATATCCTCAGCTTGAGTGAGGTAGAGGCTCGTTGCTGAGGTCCAGCGCGTGTAGTTTTTCCTGGACGCCCCCTTAGCCCTTAGATAGGTGTCAAATGTCGTCGGTAGAGTCGAGGTGGTGGAGTTTCTCCGTCAGGCACCATTGGATTCCTTTGGAAGCTGCGTTGTGTGTGCGAGGTCAAGAACAATGATGAAGAGCAGATTAACCCACGACCCACAGCTCCTCATGCCTTGGGTAACCAGTCCTTAAGAGTGGCTCGATGTCAAGGTGTTACAAGAGAGGCTACGAGGGGAAAACAGCACTAATTTATTTTTTCAACTTTATTGTTCCATCACCAAAAACCGAATAAATCAATTCCAAGGCTTATTTTCTAGCCAAAGTTAGACTGTGCACACATTTCAAGAGAAACTCGAGCACAACATTGTTCTCAATTCAGGCCGTGCTTAGCGACAGAGTGGCTTGGCTTGGACTCTTGTTTACTCAACTTAACTGCAAGACTCACTGAGGGAGCGTGCTTATCAACATGTTGGCTGCTCTTTGGTTGCAGAGAGAAGTGTCTGAGATGTTGTTGGGTTCGTCGCTTTTTCTTGGTTTACACTCATGCAATGCACAATGCTTATAAATTGTATATGACTCAGGGTGTGCCGCGTGGAAACTCGGAGCAGAATGCTAAACCAGAAGAGGTTAAGTCGTGACACATAATACTTTCGGAAGTAGGCCTCTGTAAGTGATATGTTTTGCGAACACATCATCACAACCATAATTCTACACCCCGGCTCTGGGCTGTCTGGCTCCTGTCCGTTTGGACTCGTTTACACTGTAGTTGAACAGTTTGTGACATCTCCTCCAACCGCCATCGAATTCCGTAGGCTACACACAGTCGTTTATGAAATGACATTCCTAGAGTGTCATTTCTCACTTAATAAAAATCCACCTTGTCATTCCTCATCATTTCATTTTAGCTGTACAGTGTCATTCCGGGAGTGGCATTTTTTCGATCTTTTACACATTTTCTTATGTACCATTCGAAAATCGAAAAATGTCAACCCTCATCATTTCTTCCGTGATTTTTCATTCCAAGCTACACACTGGCATCATTCTCCATCATTCCAGCGAGAATGTCATTTCACTGAAACCCATTCCGGATTGACTTCCGGTTGACGGCATTTTTTTGCATTCAAGACCCACGCACATTCGTGCTGACCTCGTTCTCGTTGCCAGATAAGGAAGCTACGTTATGTGTTCCATGTTGACTCCTGTCATCCGAAATAACGCATGTTCACTTGACGGCATTATCTATCGCGCTGTCATCCGCACGTCACAGTTCTCCGCGAATTGAGTGTGTCACTTACAAGAGCTGACCGGGACCTTAGTCAATCTATGATGATCTTCATGACTCGGGTGTCCCAGACGACGAGTCAGCAGCTTTCCCGTGCGAGCGATGCTTGTTCAAGTGATGATCACATGGAACATTGGTGTGTCTTGATTCTCTGTCAGATCACCGTTGAACTCAAATCAAAGGCACCCTATTTTGCATTCAAAATAACTCCCCCCTCGGTCGCGGTTGTAATCACATCACGGCACACCAGCGCCGAGGACAAGTGGACCAAATGGAAAATCCATTCAAAGCGATTGTCGTCTTTTCCTATTCATTGTTGGCTTGGAAATATTAAAATATTGCTCCACTCCATGGTTGAATGCACAACTGAAATGAAATAAAAATGACTACCATCCTTTCGCCAGCCGCGCGCTCCGTTTGGCTGTGGATCCTCCTGCTGTGTCTATGAGGTTGTTTATTCTCTCAACGTCCAGCGGGCAGTGGTGATGGCATTGTCGAGAGCGAGAATATTCCTCTTCCTGTAAACACCCACACCTCATGAAATTTTAACAAGGATAACACGACCCAACAATGAAGACAATAGCCGCAGAGTTGTTTATCCCCAATGGAGCTTTTTGTCTTTGCCTTTCGAGCTACACTAGAAGCCTCCCTCCGCTACCGTCGCGCCTCATCATCTTCATCCACACAACAACAGAAACACTGAACGCGAATGTATGTCAGGCTGTGTCCCTCCTCCCCCAAAAATTGTGGGCGATGTGAACGAAAAAACAACGAAACAATCGAGAAAAATAGAAGACCAAGAAGAACAACTGAATTTATACAAGTCGTCGTCGTCGTTGTCGTTGTCGACAACGTCGATGGGTAAGGCCTGAGGACGAAAGAGAGCAAGGAGTCGCAAGCCAGAACAGAAGCCGAAGTCGTAGCTCGGGGTAGACCAACATTCAACAAGGCGCCCCAAAAGAAGCCCTTCGCTGTGTTTTGTCGTGTGTATCTTTTGTTTATAGCTGCGTGGCTATCTCCTTCAACCACGTTGTCGTCTACCGCCGCTGCTGCATGTCTAAGCGCGCGATGTCGACTTCCTTTTGTTCCACACCTGCCTGGCGTTGTTGCTGCCCGCTGACGACAGCTCGCTCGTTCAAAGATACATTTAAATATTCACAGCAGATTGAGATACAGATACGGAACACAACCTCTGCCTATTATTTATAAAAAATGTCCTCTCCTTCTTTTTTTTTTTTTCTCTCTCTGCCCACCTCCCTCTCCCTCTGCCACTATTGGGTGCAAATTTTCACAAAACATCATCCAGTAGCCGCGGGCTGGTCGACTCTCTTCGGCTTCTGTGCGAATGCGAGTGTGACCGAGGGTGAGGGCTACGGCGGCGACAGCGGCGAGGGCGTGTATGTGTGAATAAGCCCTGGTTGCGCTTCCCTGCCCTAATGACTTTGCTTTTGGGAGACGACTTCTCGGATTCTCGCACGGAATGAATGAACAATGGATATATTGTTGTTGGCAGAGGAAAAGAATAAATTTAATTGAAAAAGAAAAACAACAACAACAACACAAAAAGGCCCGATTGTATAGACTCGGTTGAACTCACTCCCACGGATGTGGGTCAAAGTGGGACAGCTTGCAACCACACAGTCGTTGCTCGAGTTAGTTAAGGGTGATCCTCTTTCAATTTGCTCCCCTCGACCGGCTTGAGGTTTAAAGACTTAAGACGGAGGTTGACATTTATTGGTCTGAGGATGCCAACAGCTGCGAGGCTAAAGGTCTCTCTCCCTCGTTTCAATTTCGGTCGGAAAGTAGGTGATGGCTGTCTGTTTTGAGTGATGAGATGTCGAACTTTGTTGTAGGTTCATTGATTGAGCGAGCTGGGACTTCTTGTGGGAATTTTATGAGAATCTTAGATGGTCGCAAGATTTTCAACAGTTGGCAGACGTTTTTGCCATTCTGACACATGCCTGGCATTCGCTGAGGTAGTACGCTCGGGGTTTTGGTGCGAGGTGCGCTCGCCTTTCTCCGTTGCGTAGCGTTTGGCATCGAATACATCACAGAACCGATTGGTGCCAGTCAAATGGGTTGGAGGGGGGGCTTCGTATTCGCCTTCGTCTTCGTCAACATCTGAAGACACATAATCTTCGTTCCAATTGTTTAAATCGGCTGCCGTAGGTGCTATAGTCCTCGTATATGCTTAAATCGGCTGCCGTAGGTGCTATAGTCCTCGTATATGCTTAAATCGGCTGCCGTAGGTGCTATAGTCCTCGTATATGCTTAAATCGGCTGCCGTAGGTGCTATAGTCCTGGTATATGCTTCAAAGTGTTCATAACTTCTTCCTCGGCCACAAAGTTAGCATTCGATGTTAATGTGTTGCGAAGAATACCAGTAACCCCGACTCAATATCGTACCCGACGTTTTTCCAGCATTTCCCAACGACTGAAGCTTGCTTCATGTCTTATCTCATGCGCCAAGTTAAAAACAGAGTCTTTTATTGATATTCCCGTAAAGGCTTTAAACAAACGTTGCTGCAAATATTATACAAAAATAGCCTTTCCTGAGTTATTGCTGTTACATTGGAAGGCTTGTACAGGACTGTTAGGCAAGCATCTGCAGCTTGAAACTCACTTTCTGGAGGATGGTTAGGGGCATTGTCCAAAATGAATACGGTATTCTTCGTAGAAAGCTTTGCTCTTCTGCAACAAATATAATAGAGTCACCAGTCCGATTTGGAGTTCCTGTAATGCACAGACAATGAGACATTTTTAAAGGAACCATGCTTCTGTGCTTTTCCTTTGATAAGTCATTTCGCTTAATGGTGACCTCCTGTGGCATTAGAACACGCTGACCTGGAGCAGTGCTTTTCGCTGGAAGCTACTAATGTATGGTTTCCGGAATAAGCTTGCAATCTAGACCTGTTCCATCAGCATTGTACAGTTGGGAAGTTGACTTATGGATACTTAGAATTATAATAAAATTGATGACTTCAGGTCTGGACAAGACAGTTTGTCTAAAGTGTCGAATGAACACGGTTTCCTTCAAACTTCGGATTTGTGGAGTGTGTGCCCGACAACAAACTGCAATGTAGTGAAGTGTTCTGGTGTCCCTCTCCTTGCAAAGCCTCTGCTGCGTATTCTCGGTCGCAATTCCGTTTGATTTTATCAGCCGGGCTGAGGCATGAGTGAGAGTGCGTAGCATCTGACGTAGCGCATTTTAGAGGTGTAATTTGTTGGTGGACCATCCCCAATCGATTGTTGTTGGGAAGCTAATTTGAAAATTACACTTCTCATCTCTGCTTTACCACTCGCAGTCGGAGATGGTTTTGTTTTCTCTGATATCTCCGTTTTGTATTTTATGGGAAGTTTTAGGGTTGACGTGGGCTCAGAGTGAATCCCTTCGCTGTGTTTTCGTGGCAGCAACAGAACAAGACCAAGGATTTTCGTATAAACGCATTTCCGACTCCCCGGAAATCACCTATTTTTGCCATAGCAGCATGTGTATGTGCACATCCTTCTTCTTCTTCTTTGTTTGGCGCTACAGTCCGGGGTGGACCTGGGCCTCAACCAACAAGCCTCTCCAGCCAGCACGATCTTTCGCCAGCTGCCTCCAGTTGTGCACACCAAGTTGGTTGAGGTCCTTCTCAACTTGTGTGCGCCATCTTGTTCTAGGACGACCTCTTATGCGTTGTCCCAAAGGCTCGGCATCGAAGACTCTCCGGGCCGGAGCTGGGGTGTCAATCCGCTCTACGTGACCTAGCCATCTTAAGCGTTGGATCCGAAGACGCTTAACTAGGTGCATGCCGCTGTACAGCCCGTACAGTTCGTGGTTGAATCTCCTTCTCCAGACGCCATCAATACAAACAGGACCAAAGATCGCACGCTTTTCTCTCAAAAAGACCAAGAGCTTCTTCATCCGCTTTCAATAGCGTCCATGTCTCTGCGCCATAGAGCAGGACGGGGATGATTAGGGTGTTATATAATGTCAACTTGGTGTTGCGAGAGATGGCTCTGTTACTCAATTGCCTCTTGAGCCCAAAGAAACAGCGATTGGCAAGAGTAATTCTGCGCTTGATCTCGGTACTGGTGTTATTGTCCCTGTTTACTGCAGAGCCAAGGTAGACGAAGTCCTTGACTACCTCAAAGTTTCTGCTGCCCATTATGACGCTCTGTCCGAGGCGTCGATGTTGTGCGTCCTTTCGTGATGACAGCATGTACTTTGTTTTGCCCTGGTTAACTGTCAAACCCATTTTAGCCGCTTCCGCTTCAATGCTAGCAAAAACCTCATTGACAGCTCGCTGTGTTCGTCCAATCACGTCATGTCGTCCGCGTAGGCAAGCAGTTGAACGGACTTTTGGAAGATCGTGCCTCTGGTGTTGACATTTGAGTTTCGCATGATCTTCTCAAGTATGATGTTGAAGAAATCACATGACAGCGTGTCGCCTTGTCTAAAACCTTTTTTGACATTGAAGGTCTCGGTGAGTTCGTTACCGACCCGGATGGAGCAGCGAGAGTTCTCCATCGTCATCCTGCATAATCTGACGAGTTTGGCTGGAATGTCAAAACTAGAGATGGCATTGTATAGCTCGTCTCTATGCACGCTGTCATATGCGGCCTTGAAATCGACGAATAGGTGGTGGGTGTCGATCTGCATCTCGTGGGTTTTTTCCAGGATCTGCCGCAGTGTGAAAATTTGGTCGATGGTGGACTTTCCCGGCCTGAAACCGCACTGATAAGGACCTATCAGGTTATTGACGAATGGTTTCAGGCGTTCGCACAAGACGGCAGAGAGGATCTTGTACGCTTTGTTAAGGAGACTGATCCCTCGATAGTTGGCGCAGTCAAAAGGGTCTCCTTTCTTGTGGACCGGACAAACGACGCATGTGCACATCCACACACTTGTAATTTCTACCTCTCTTAGATGTGTGGCCCACTTTAGAGCTTGTTTTGCAGGCAACGACAACTTTTTCCTACCAAAATCCGCTGTAGTTTGAGCAAATAAGTTTTAAAACCTTATTTTGTGCAACTTGAAGTCGCTTAGTATGGGTTTTCGCGCAATTACCCAATACAGGAGACCCACAAGTCATCAGTGCTTGAATGATGGCCTGAGAATGAGTATTTTGTTCTGTGTATTCAGAGGGTGGAGAAGTACATGGATCTTGGTTAATGTCTCATGAATGTGACAACCGAAGGTCAATTTCTGGTCTAAGTACCCCCGTAGGTACTTTACAGTATTGACCCACGGTATGATACAGTTGTCTAGGTTGAGACTTCCAGTAGGCAAAAAGGGAATATGTCTTCTTGTGATGAAGATAGCTAAGCACTTAGCAGTGATAGCTTATATTCTACCACAGGACCATACTCGTGCGAAGAGTATAAGGTCCAATCGTCAGCATAGAGCGCAATTTCACAGTTGGGAGCACTTGGCAAGTCAGTAAGAAAAACGTTGAAAAGAACAGGGGCCAGAACTGAACCCTGTGGGACTCCGCCTGGGGCAGGTTTTGTTGAGGAGGAAGGCCCCATTGACATATACTATGAAGGCTGCATTAACAAGAAAGCTGTGTACACTTTGGAAAATTTGATTTGGTCAGCTTGTATATTAAGCCATTGTGCCACACTGAATCAAACGCCTCCTCAATGTCAAGCATTACTAGGCCAGTAGACTGTTTAAGGTTAAGCTGTTGCTTAACAGTCTTACAAAGTTGATGCGTAGTGCTGTGACTTCTCCTGAGACCAAACTGCTCGGGAGGAAGGATATTGGCGACACTCAAAGAGGTTTCAATTTTAATTTTAATTACCTTTTCGAGAATTTTACTACACGTTGGTGAGTACACTTCCAATCGATTCAAGTAGATGGCGCCACTTATTGGTTGATATTCTCACCGCAAGCATTTACTTACCATTTTGTTTTTTCTATTGAAGCCTGCTGCTCAACTGCTTGCTCAAGATCAAGTTCACGCAACTGTCCTGGAACAAGGACAGTCATACTGTGCTACAGGGAAACAACCTTTTAATTAAGGGACGTCTGTTTGTTGTTTTTTTTTTTTGTGAAATATGAAAAATCGGCAAACAAGGTCTAATCATCCTTCATCATGCCAAAGCGACTGATTTTTTCGCGAAATATTTTTGTCATCCTCCGCGGATGTCGTCTGTTTCCCCTGGTCAACGATTTTCAGTGCCAGACAGAGCTGATCCCTTATTTTGTCAGTTCCCCAGCGTTGCAGCGATTGCCCTCAACGAGAGCACTCCTAGGGGACCAACTAATCCACTGATATCTGCAGTTTTATAGCCAATTGCTTCCTCATTCATCGGAAGACATCGTCGAACATCGTCGTCCCCAAGTGTCGCACTTCCCGTTCTCTGCCGCCTTAATTTCAAGAATACGTGTCCATTTGGTCTCGCAATCAAACTCCAGGGACTCTCCACTGCCACTTTTCCATTGCCCTCTTTTAGGCGATTTCGACAATAACAGCCATCAATCAATCACCGGGGCGGGCTGCCCTCATCTGTCATTTCCGTCTCATCCGCCGGCGCTCTAATTAAAAAGCACCGTCTGTCCCGCCGTGCACATCGAATTTAAATTTTCCCCAGTAATTCACGAAATAATACATCAAAGCACGGCCCGGCCAAGTCAAGGAACAAAGAAGCGCCAAAGGCTGCCCAAAAGTCGTCGAAATAAGGATGAAAAATCAAAGGCGGGTATGCATATGTGGGGGCACCCGTACGAGTGAGTGAGTTTGTGTGTGTGTGCAGTCATGTCCTCCTCCTAATGGGACCACTCGTACACAGTTGAATATCTAAAAAGTGCCACTTAGAGCAGAAAAGGGAAATATATTGAGTACGTGATCTTCGGCGAGTCCTGATGTGACCATTCCGACTGAAACTATTACATCTCTCTTCAGGAGCACAGGGGGTCGTCCACAGGCGATGCCAGTCAAGAAGGATGTCTCTCCGATGGCGACGGCGGACTGCACGAGTGAATGAGTTGAAACCGAACAAGTGCCTCTCCGACTTCGTTCTTTCGCTCGTCCTTTTGATGTCCCCGAGAGGCAATAGTCTACACTACATCGGTTCGACGATGGAATTTCAAATTTCCGACGTCCCTCCTCCGCCCAGCCTTCGCCAGAGGCGACGATATGACACTCTTGGCGATATCATTCATTTTTAATTGATTTCGATTGAAGCGGGCGTCTGGCTGGGTCCGCAGGACTTCGTTAATTCACACTCACTCGTTCCCCAGCAGCCGCGGCTAATTTATTGAGCCCAAGATTAGGCAACAAATAATATTTTTGAGGTTAGAATCGAACAGGAAAATAAAAAAAAAAAAACACTCACAGGCGGCTAACTAAATAATAATGCCCGCTCTCTGGTCGCTGGTCCAACGAGGCCAGATAGGCATCTCTCCTCCTGAACACAGCGCACACACCATACACCACAGCTACCAGCCACCGGACCGGTTCGTGTGGCACAATGCTGCAGATTCGATCTGTTTCCCATCGAGTCGAACATTGCGCCCGTGGGGCGGACGCGCGGGGGGCGGGAGATATATTGCTTGCCAATAACTTATCCCGACAGATGAATGAGGGATTTATTCGGAAAATATGTAACCCTTTGGAGGACGACACTCCAGAGCTCGGCGTCCATCCACACGCTCCTAGGCCGCTGCTATGAGAAACTTTTCACTCGACTGTCGCTCTCTCTCTCTCTCTCTCTCTCGTTCTCTCTGACTCTGGCTAGGACGTGTACCCCTAGACGACGACAATCGTTCAAACTTAACCCCTCGACACTCCGAGGCAGAGATGGTGCTCCTCGGATAACCACCAGCGCACCACTACCGACGACGACTATGATGAGGACGATGATGATGTTTAATGGCAGAGCAGAAGTTTTTGGCCACAGGTTCCACAGTGGCCGGTCATTGAACATGACATTACAGGTGGGCAGCGGACAACACACACGTCCCAGTCCCAGCAGAGCCGGTACAGAGCCTCCTCATCATCGACGTCGGTGTCCACGTCCTCCGGCCAAGAGTGGACAAGAGTGGAACCGATTGTGGTAAGGATGCAATTCCGAGCAATTAAATCACTTTGATGGTAATTTGGATTAATTCTGTGTTGTCCGATCCGGGTCGAGGTACAATTAGTTTTAGAAAATGTTTGTTGCTGTGTAGCTGGAGGATGAGGGAGGCCCGCCTCTCCCCCGGCCAGGGCATGGCGTCTAAACAGATTTATTGACCGGGCTAATGGGACCCGGAGTAGTGTTGGTTCGTGTGACGGCGGCGGCGGCGGCGGTGGGTCTCTCCTCGACGAGTTTTGTTCGCTTTTGGGCCTGGTCCGTGTGCTCCTCTGGTAAAGTTTGAAATAATGCCCGATAAAACCAATGTTCTCGTACGCATAAATAACACGCCGCGCACAGTGCGGCCGTTTGGTTGGTTTTAAAGACACTTTCCACATCGACATCAATTTTGGGGAGGCTGGCATCGTGGAATGGGGGCTGAGGGAGTTGTGTTAAATCTGAATCTGAGGGCAAACACTCCCAAGGACGGCTTGAAACTCTTTCGCCGGTCTATGGTCACTGGAGGGTGCTTGTTCCATTTCACTGATGAAGTGCTGTTGTCACTTACGACGTCGTTTTTTCGGCTTTCATTGGACAGGCAAGTAGCAAGAAGATTAATTTTGGCCAAAGCCTGGTCAGAAAGTTGATGTTAGACCATCTGCCTTTGATCCTTAACATGGAGCTTATGGTTAAAGTGGCTTAGACCAGGTAAGGTCCACTGTTCTGCTGAAACCTGTCAAGCACATGGACAATTACATGCTCTTGCTCAGTCCAGCCTGAGGCACTCGGGATTCAATAGTCAAAGTTGCGCGGAGACCGATGTCCACTGTAGTGGGGCCCAACATAACCCAGGATTCAGGTCAAGCTGCTTGCAGTCATTGAGTCACGTCGACTAGTGTCCATTCGTTTTTTGGTTCGTTTTTCGTCTCATTCTCGGACCAGGACCATGGGTGTTTGAAGTCTCTCACTGCTGGCGCCTTTGTGTCCATACACTGGAACTATGTTACCAGCTGACACGTTTGTGGAAACAGGAATGCAAAGTCCGTGTCCAGCACTCGAAAGGACTCGTTGAACCTCATAAGCCGACATCCGACTTAAGCCTCAATCCATCTCGTAGCTGTGCCATCTTTCATTCAAAACAGGAGTTAATCACGGCCAGGTTATTCGTCGCCAGCACTCCGAGTGCACCGCTCTGGCAAGCTGGTGGGTGACTTCATGCAAGTGTTTGCCTAGCACTTCTATGAAAGCTTGATGATTCACATAGGATCGACTTGAAAAGGCTCCTCCTCCGTGCTTCAAGGGAAGGAAGATTTCACGGAACACATTTGTCACCCTTCAAGGCCACAGTGGACACGGCAAAGGGAAGCTATGCTTGTGGCCCGCAAGAGCAGCCGTAAATGTGGCCACCTTCAAGTGTCTCTAAATTGACAATATTGGGAATTCCAAGCAAGTCGAAGTCGAAGTCAATCATGCTCATCCCTGTCCCCTCATTCGAGGTCCCTTTCAGATCACCGCGGGCAATGTGCAAAATTGGTCTCGCAGGCAGCACATTCAGTCCGCATTCAAGAGTCATCAGGCAGCAAAATTTCATAATCGATCAAACTTCCATCGCCTGCCGGTTAAGGAATTCGAAAATCAGTCCAGAATCGCCACGGTTCCGTTCGCCTTCTGCCAGAGCTCCTTGAGAGCTCCAGGAAACGATGAATTTCACAAGAATGCCCATGCATCCAGTCAATTTGACTGTTTCTCTTTTTTCAAACAACCATCTGCCCCCTCCCCTTTTCCGATACAGAACCAGAAAAAAAACCCTTCCGTTGGTCCGTTCTTGTCGTCGTCTGTCATCAGCAGGCCTGGAGGGTGGCAAATAATAGCGGGCAGCACAACGTCAGCTGTGCTTGTCCAGTAGTCGGCACAATAAAAGAGATTAATGAATTTCCACCTGGAATAAATTATTTATGAAAAACGGCAGAGGATCCATCCATCCGTCGGGGAACGGTGAGACTGCATGTGCTCCTGAAGCCTAAGACCTAAGAAAGGTCCCAAGGCATGACGACGGGTCATACTGAAAGGAAAGAAAGAGAGAACAGAAGAAAAGAAAAAAAGGAAATAAGTCAAAATTATCGGGCTCATTCAGCAAACTGACTTCTTTTTCCGTAAATGATTTCTTTTCCGTCCGGTTAATGTTATTTGTTGAAGGCAAAGTGGGGGCAAACGTCTTGAGGCACAAGAACAAGGGCAAGAAGAAGAAGAAACAAATTTTTATTAATATCCTTCTCCGCCTTGACGAAGAGGAGGGCTGTACACTTACTCATGCGATGTGGATTTTCTTCCGAAGAAATACGACACACACATAGAATTAGCATTTCAAATGGTGGACAGACAGGAGGATACCTTGTTGCCGCAGGCGGTCTATCCCTCCGCTCCGGCCAAAGGGAGTCTAACGAATGTCTCGTGAAACGTATAATTTGCCTAAATGTGGGTATTTATGATTATTATTCCGTTCGTTTGGTCTTTCCTCGGGATCCCCTGCTTTCTGGCGATCCGATATGTTTCGTGAGAGTTGGGCACGGGTTTGTGTGTTGGTGAGGAGGAAGGATTTTCGGTGTAACAGTTGATTTCGGAAGTCACACAAACTTTCCACCTGTTTAGAGAGAGATTCTCAAGTGATAAATGACTGGTAATATCGCGGCAAGGTGAGGAGCCGAAAAGCGACTGAGTGTCGTCGTTAAAATTCTATTTATCAAGGGCTTCGTTGAGTCGGCGAAGATGTGTCGCTGGTTGTGTGGAGACGTCGCCTTGGGGGGATCTGGTGTCTGTCGTGAGTAATGACAAGGAAGTGTTCTTTTCGAAATCACTTAACTCGTTCTCACGATGACACGAGGGCGAACTTTTTCACATTAAGTCCTTGTATCTCTCGATCTGATGAATCTCGATTGAGACGGAAACTGGGTGGAATTCGAGTTGAAGTCATCTATGCGCTGAGGAGGAATTAGCGAATTCAGGAAATACGACTTGGGTAATTTTTTGGTGCTCAAACTTGTGACGTGAGCCACGCGTGATGTGTCCAAGAGTCAGCACTGCCGTCATGGAAATACAGTGAAGCCTCTCCGAAGCGGGCCGGCATTTTTCGTCCGCTTTAGGGGCTTTGTCAAAAAAGAGTGCGCGCTCATTAAATTAAAGCAGAATACTGTTAAGCTGTGAGATTTGACGTACGTGTATGTACAGTGAGTATATGAGCATGTACAGTCGATAATGGCACATCGCTTGACAGCACAAGCTGTTTAGTGACACACCATCGTGAAGGCAGTTGTCTTTTTTGTACAATTTGTATCGCTTAATGGCACAACCCGCTTAATATCGCATAAGAAATATGACAAAAGAAACAGTTCGTTGCGAGCTTATTGTCACATCCTGCACAAATCAATGCGATTGAATGCGATTCCATCAGGCAGGCGACAGCTTGGCAGACCCAAGACGAGGTGGTGGGACCAAGTCCAAACCCTCGCTCGGTTATAACTCGTGATGAGTTAGAGTCGATGGCGGAGGATCCAGTTGCCTGGAGACCACTCGGTCATGGTTTACCCCCGCGACCCATTAAGTGGATTATGCGTCAAGTTTTTTTCCTCTTAAGCTTGGCAGATTGATGAAATTTTCTATTTGCTTCTGCACGTCACAGGACGACTGGATGGCGCAGTTGCTGCCAAGTGGCTGACCTTGGTTAGTGTGGCCATCGGTTCAAATCCCAGTGAAAGCTAAGTTAACACGCTTTTATGTGGTTTTCACATCTCGTCCAGTCACCTTTTGACCCTCACCTATCACTGGAGTGGTCAATCAGTGGTAGTCGTCTGACTGTGGGCATCACATTGGACCAGCAGGGTCTAAGTGTGCTGGTGAATCCACTAGCAGTCACCCTACCTACCTCGTGAGCATCACGTGCTCTGTCTTGGATTGGTCATCGTCCAGGACGATGCTATGTGTCCATGTTTGTTTTCCGTGCGACATTAAAATTAGAATAATATGGGTGGCGCTACAGCCCGTAGAGGGCCAGAGCATAGCTTCGGGGCAACCACTCGTGTCGTGCGTGCTATTGTTATATCACAAGTGGAAAGGGCCTATATTCTTCTGTCGACTCCGAATGGCCACGTTTGAGAAGCTTCTTTCTAGACAGTCGTTACTCTTTGAGCATTGTCAGTGCCTCCAAAGAGGTGGAGGAGTGAAAATTATTTTTGGGAATTGAACCCAGGCAGCGAGTTTCAGTTGCATAGGGGTCGACGTACATGCCCACAACGCCACGGCTGCTACCTTATCGTCAACTATTATAATCCAGGGATGATGAGATGGGGCTCCTCCTTGTGGGATGCCTGATTTGTGACCCTGATTTGTGCCCAGCTTCTGTTCACTTAGTGGGGCGTTTTCTATTGCTTTCAGTTCGACGTTTTTTAAAGCTTTCTCTGACTGCTACGCCTAGTAAAGCTTCCATCGTGTATTCCTTGTTTTCATGTTGGTCTTCAGCGATAGAGAGAGGAAGTATGGGTACATCTCTCCAGAGATTCAAGTGATGGAAAACCGTCCCACAGACTTTCTCAAATGTTTGGTATGAATCTTAGAATCTTAAGCCCTTCTCCAGAGATCTGGAGTATGGCGATCTTGTCCTAAAGCCGTGCTGCAGACCCACTGGGACTGCCCGGATCTGATGATTTGATTGGCTCGAAGATGCCTACAATCCAGTGTAGTTTGCCCAAAGTTTGGTCGTACGGTTCTAAGATCTTAACCTTCTCACTGGGTGTAGGCACTAGGCTATCCATTCGATTCTTATTTCCTGGGAAATGGTGTTTGTTGGAAGCTTAAGAGTCTGTCCATGCTCTTGAGGACTTCTTCATGCATGCTGCCATTTACTGCAGTTTTTGAATTTACGACTCTTAGACGAGTATAAGGAGTGTACTCAAGTATATGGAGTGTATACAACGTCGAGTATAAGGAGTGTACTCGTCTAAGACTCATCAATTCAAAAACTGCTGTAAATGGCAACATTCTTACAATGTATGTACGTACTTTCAAAGAAGGCCTTCCAGTTTGCCATGTTTAAGACTTTGCTTGTAAAGATCTCAGCCAACGGCGTCTCCTGCTGGCTTTACGGAGTTTAGCCAACCACAATACAAATATAATTGAGTTATAATATGGGCTACAGCCCGTAGAGGGTCAGTGACTAGCTTCTACTGCAACCACTCGTGCTGTGCGTGTTTCTGTTCTTCCACGAGTGGGAGGGAGCTACAGTTTTGTGCCGACTTCGAACAGCCAATTTAAGAAGCTTATCTAGAAAGTTATAACTCCTCTAAAGAGCGTTGTTTGAAGAGGTATTCCTAGGAAACGTGTGTTCACACACCAACCCACAACGCCACGGTTACCACCATACTTTCCCTTAATCCTCTTAGAGGGAGGCAACCATTTACCGCCTTCAAACAATTCGCCTCACCATTTCACAAATCTGTAGGCACTCTAGCCAGGCGAAAGAAACTATAGAACACATCCACGACTTGCCAGAGAGGGAGATCCTAAATGATACACAGCACGTCCATAACGGAGAAAGACTTCCACGAAATCCCATCTAGGGAAGTTGTCAAATTTCCGAAAGCTGCTCTTAAATCCTAGAAAAGGGGGTAAAATAGATCTTTGTGGTCGCAGTACTAGTGTCCGCTATGACAGTCCCCAAGTTCTTCAATTCAATTCAATCGTCTACATATTTAGGGCGACTATTGAACTATTTGTCAGAATGGTGATGTCCAGAACTTCCTGTTTTAATCTATATTCAGAGTTTACCTCTTACCCGGCGTTGCATGCAGAGACTAGGGTCCATCAAGTAGTCAAGGAGCTTCTCACACCTGCTGTCGATGTCACTGCTTCGCCATAGTGTGCGAGAGTCTTATTTTGTACCTGCACCCATTATAAAAGGGAGGTTGGTCCATTGACATTGGCACGACCACAGACGGGAATGGTGACTTGAGTCAATACCGAAGGAGGTATTGAGATTATTTGTTTACCCGCCTATTGGTAGCTCCAGATTCTTGGGTTTATGCCTTTGTCCTGATCCACAACAGAAGCAATAGCGAGAGCTCCACAAACAGCTCATTTTTGCTTTCATATTCCCCCTTTTTCTCTTAGTCGTGCCACCCACCAATATGTGTCACTTTGACAAGTTTGTACTCTCTTAGTCACTTTAAGTGACATTTGTCACTCGTACGACTATCGTGTGTATTCCCTTGGTCACATTGCATGAGAACGTGAGGTAGAATGAGAGAGCACAAAAATTGTGGGTGACGCCAAACGACGCAGGATAAATTTGTAAGTTTTAACCCAAGTTTTGTAATTGATAGGAATTCGATTGCCTGGTCTCTTTAATAGGGGCTAATTCCAATCACACCAAGAAATCCATTTTTTTTTGAGAAAACGAAACGCTTGCATTCTCCTTTTTCGTGGGCATTCATTTAAACGTAATCCACCACATATGCGCACCAATCTATCCGAGTTCTGAACCAAGTGCATTCAAGAATTATACAAATTATCAAATGCTACCACCAAATTGAAATTGATCCCACTTGAAGACACAAATATGCTGCAGACATGTTGCCAACTAGTTGAATTTTTTTGGGACCAGAATTCGATTGGCTTTTTGTCACCTAACTCGAATTCAAGAAAACAGATTTTGAAGTGAGGTGACAGAAAAATGCGAGGCGAGAATTTGTCAGAATAAGTGGGATTAGCAGGATTTCCTAAAAATCCTCTAGAAGTAATTTCCTGTGACCTGTGACCAAGGCACAGGGTCAGTCTTGCCTCTTCTTCGCCACATCGCCAGCATTTCGTTGTAACACTCATTTTCATGGCGTTCTGCATGAGCATGGGCTCGAGAAGCAATCAGATTTATTCAAAAATCTGTCAACCGCCGTCATAATGCCGAATCTTAATTGTGCTCTGACGTCTGTGTATAAATAAGCCTTTAAGTTGTAATTGATGTCACACGCGTTTGGTGCGGCAAGGGCAATGCTGAAGAGGCGTTCATAGGTTCCACAGACAAGAAACGATTTGAAGCTTATGTCAAGGTAGGTTCGTAGTTTTGGCTGGTTTGTGGTTTAGGCTGGTTTGTGGTTTAGGCGTGGTTTTTGGCTGTTCGTGATTTTGGCTGTTCGTGGTTTTGGCTGGTTCATGGTTTTTGTCTGCTGTGTTAACTGGAAAGAACGAAGATGATGTTCTTTGATTCCTGCTTTGTACGACGGAGTATGCGTTCCGAAAAAGTTCCCGTCCCAAACGGTTCCCTCACTAAGCCGAACTGTCTCGATTGTTCTCGATTGACCTCGATTGTGTCTTCATTTCGGATTGGTGTAAAATGCATATCAACTTAATTTCCAGCTTGGAATTCACGTATCTCTTGCGTAATTAAAGGCCTAGGACAGGCTTCAAAAGTCACATAACATGTGTGGAAAGGGGGTCTGCCCTTTTATGTCTCCTGACAGAACACAGAAGAAACACTTGAATCACTGCGATGTCTGCCTATCTTTGACACCTCCTCTGGTTCTGGTTCCCCCCAAGCTCTCAGTGACGTCTTCCTGCCCTCAATACATCCATTCTCGTTCCCTTAATCCAGTCCTCATTTAATAGCCTTGCCACTTTGAACGACCACTCGCATTTCCTCTCATAAACTCGGAACCACTTAATTCCCCGTTAAAACATTCTTCCCACATCTCGTGACAGTCCTAATCCCTCCAGCAAATTACTTCATCTTCTCACCGCGTCCCTTCACCCGGTCATCCATCGTCGCATGGCTCAGCGCGCCGCCAGTACAAGGCGGTCGTCAATTACACAAATTCCACTGCATTCCAACAAGTGTAATCCGTGGGGCCACTTGGTGGCTGCAAGGATGTCGAGGACGAAGTCCGCCACTTGGTCGGTACATGCATATGTTCCCCGTCATTACTCCTCATTAAACACTTTGTTAAGCCGCGCAACTGAATGGCAAAAGAGGCGAGAGTAAAAAACCGAAGCCGAAAGGAATCCCAAATCCCCACGAATCTCTGGTCGCTCCTTGTAATGTCGTCGTGCACTGCACTGCACTGCACTCGTCCTCTTGTCGTCGCCGTCGTTGTGCAAGGGTGTAATCAGATTCCACGAGCAGCAGCAGCAGCAGCTAGCAACGCCAAGTGGCGCTACAAACTGTCGCAGGAGACAACGTGTGTGCAAAGGTACTCACTTTCTGGGTGCAAATTATTGCATCATAAATGTACACTTGGGGACGGGGAAAGGGGACCCTCTGCCTCCCTCCCAACGCAGAGGTTTGCCAAATCGACGAGTACATTACTAGCCGACACGGAGTGCTGGAGTGGAGTAAATTTAGATCTTGGCGACCGACAAATGATCAAACTTCACTCCAAGTCGAATAAATCGCCAAGCGTTCAATAACTCATTTCAATTTTATTGTCGGAACTCAATAGAGGACCTCGGAAGGGGGAGGGGTGAGATTGGAGTTTCGCAAATGTCGAGAGTGAATCCAAAGTTAAAACCTCTTTCGACTCGAATTGGCTCAAGTTGCTCGCCAGGGACTTCGCTGTGCACACACTCCCGTACACACACACACCCCACCTCGTCGCCGCCGGTAGCCTGGCCTGGGCTGCAACCGCGCGCCGTCCCCACCGTCACTGCCACCGTCATCGGCTGTTGTGTGAGCGCTCTTCTGCTCTGCCCGTGTAATTGATGATGGTAATGTTTGTAGTTTGGAAACATTTTTAATAAAAAGGCTTTTTGTTGTGCGACCCTGCTTTGTTAGTTAACCTCGTCCGGCTCTCCCCGATGAGCTGCTTATTTGTGCTTCTCTAGTGTGCTGACTTGGGAGCAGCTCCGAGGACGAGCTCGTCGTCCCAGCGAGGCTTTTATGTTTATGGCAATTGATGTTTCGTTGTCGTAAGTTTTTATTTCCGAAATTTATCATCGTGTGGCGTGGGACTGCGGCGGGGGGCATGGGCCGCTGGCGGGTGGTGAACTTAAAATGGGATGTACACCATAAAATTAATAACAACACATAAATCGTTTTTTCTACGATTTCATGTTTATTACGGGCCGAGCCAGTGGTTGCCAACCGATGGGGTGACGTGACCAGTCCAGTGCTTGGTCTTCGGAGTTGGGTGCGCTCGCTGGAGATCGAGGTCGGACGGGAGATTTAGTACTGGTCGGGATTGAATTAAATTGATTTTTAAAACGAATGTAGAATTAACTGTCGGTGGCAGACAACAGTACTGGGGAAGGCTCAGAGGAGCTGAATTGAGATCTCAGGGGAGATTGCCTTCATCTTTCGCAGTTCGATGTGAGGTTCCAGATGCATTTGGCTGCTTAGGTGACTATAATGTACAGTCAGGCATAGGTGATGTATAATTTGGTGGTTGGTTGGGCGTCATTGGTCTTCCGAGGCAGATCATGCATCGAGAAGTTCTCGATTCAACCAGATTGGATGAGGCAACACGTTGTGTGTCGGCCTGAAGTGTGTCTGTAGTTGATGTCTGCTTACGCATAAGCTTCAGTCAATCATAAATCACAAGTGTAAACATCTAAGATTCTCTGAAGCTGAACTGTCACTCGCAAATGGGATCTAGTTTGCACTTGAAGTTGGTTGAGATTTCTAATGCGCAATTTTAGTCGAAGGGGTATTCTTTGCTGAAAGCTTTCCGGGTGCGAACTATGGTCCATCTAATCAGTGAGGCCCTAAAGCCACGCAGGAAGGTTAGAATTCAAATACGTCTAGGACGGGATTGTTGGTGTATGAAATGGGGAAGTTGAACCTTCAGTCGAAAGTAGCCACCTGATTTTTGATGAATGTTGCTGCGAACGGATCACCAACTGCTCAATCTCTCTTTTTACGTCATCGCAGATTTCAGTTTCCCCGTAACGTCGGTCTTACTCATCGCCAGTGGGATGTCGTTCATCTGCTCGTCGCTCAATTATTCAAGTGTTAAGTCACTCGTCTCTTACGCTTCGCGTAAGCTCTAGTCACTTTATTACAATTATAATGTGGTTAGAGCTACAGCCGGTAGAGGGCCAGTGCCTAGCTTCTCAGCAACCACTCGTGTTGTGCGTGCTATTGTTCTTTCACGAGTGGACCTACAGCATGCCGAGCCCGACCGTCAAATTTGAATCAAAATTGAATCTCGAGTCAGTTGCCTCGATTTGCAACTGAACTTGATAGAATTGTATTCCTACCCCACCAGGAGCTTATCCATCAGATTCCAATAGTGTCACATGCATACGCCCACGTGAGGTCCACTTTGACATCGAACCGGTAACAAAGTGAACTTGATCGAACATGAGACGGTTGTGTTACTTGATTATTCACAAGAAAGCTCCCATCTGTGAAGGAACTTAAGCAGACTAGCGAAAGGACAAAAATGTACACTTTGGTCGCAATGACAGCTTCGTTCAGTTTCGTTGGGTTCGTCCACTTTTCCATACTTGAGTCGAAGCGAGAGCGTAGGAAAACCCACAGTTGGTCATAAAGTGTTGCTTAAGTTTCGAGAGACAATAATGGTGACTTTCAGATTTGACGATATTTCTTTGTTCGTTCGTTTCTGATAGCAGCTTTCTTAGCTCAAGAAATCACTTCCTACGGCTGGTCCCCACAAGGTCATGTGAAAATACGTCATCAAGGCACTTTGAATTCCTTGATGTAAACCAACAAAAGAGGCCTCTCATTCCTAGGCTTGGTGAATCGGGTTCTCAATCAATATACCTCTCCAATCAGCACGGTCAATGTGCTAGTCGCCTCTAGTTTCGTTCGCTGAGCTGACTGAGGTTCCTTTCAAGCTAGGCACCACACCGGAGGCAAGGTCTTTTTTCCTCGGTTACTCCCTCGTTATTAGAGTCCAAGACTGTCTGGGCCACAGCGTTGCTGTCCCTCGGGCTTAGAGTTGTGCTAAACAGTTACGAAGGTGTAGCAAACAGGGAACGATTCTTTTCGATGTCGGAACTGGTTCATGGAGACATGCAGCTCGGAACTATGTAGTCCCACGCGAGGCGGAACTGTGTAGGTCCATGGATATGGCTGAGTTAGACATATCCCATATCCGCGGAAATATGTAGTTCCAACGATATGTTCGGATTGCATGGAATACGCATGTTCGCGGAGCCTTATAGTTCCCTGCGAGGTGTTTGGTGTGCAGGCTAGTTCGGTTTGTGTGCACGGAGATCCCTCACATGAACATTTTTTGATTAAAGAACAACGAAAATATTCCACATATGTGAATATACGCGTCAATATTTTACACCTCGTCGACCATCTGGAAACTGTGGGGCATGTTTAAGTAAAGTGTGCCGAATGATTGGAACTAGTTCCGACATTGGGCATAGTTCCGGGCACTATACAGGTCCGGAACTGCCCAACTCTACTCGAGCAACATGACCCACTTAAGACAGGAGACTCACATGTTCATGATGATGCGACATATGCCGGAATGGGCCTGTCAAAGTCATGGCTTGGCTCTTTAAGAGAGGCATTCATTTTTCAATTATCGTCGAAACCTGAAGGCATAGTGATCGGCTGAGACTTATCCTTCGTGATAGGGATCAATTAATGCAGCAAACTACAAATAATGGCTGTCTTGACTGGGTTCAATTCCTGGATAAACAGCGCAGCAGCAAGATAAACAGCGCAGCAGACATGTTAACTCGGCAGCAAGGATTAGACAGACAGCAAGTATAGACAGATCCCTGTACAACATCTGCAGCAAATATAGTCAGAATGTCTTTTGCATTCTCGTCGAGGACCACAGACAACTTCATTTATTCACCAGCGGTAAGGGGCAGTTAACTGTCTTGAGAAAATCAATCAGTACCACGATGGTCAAAATTAAAAAACGTGTAGTTCAATATTCCCTCGACCAGTGATGACTTATCGCGGCTGTCATCGGAGTTGCCCAGAGACTTAGGCTGGTGTCCCTCTTAGCTGACTTCAAATTTTACTCAACTCTCACGGCGACGTTTCTTTATCGACCGACTTGCTCTTTTCTTTGATGGCTCACTTCTTCTTTGGTTGGGCTCACATTTGCAACGAAAGTAAGAGGTTTTCATTTAACTGGCATGGTTCTGCTTTGCGAAAATGTACAGCGAAAGATATTCAAGGTCTTAGACAGCCAGGAGAGTTTCTGGGTCAAGCCCGTCTATTCCGAAAGCCCCAACTTCAGTATAGTCTCAGGAGCCGCTAAATGTGGGATCAAATTGCCATTCCTCCAAAATGTCATCAAACGAGTTCTCGTAATCACGTAAGTCAGCATAATCCTTTCATATTTGGGTTTTGTTTGGCATCACTGGTCGAAGAAATGGCTTTAGGTCTTCAAGAAATTGCGTCGTCTAATCCAGAAGTAGCAGTGAAAGTTGCAACCGGTCCTGTACACCTTTTTGTTTGACCTTTCTTGTTTTTGGGTGCCACCACAGTCCCTACTAGGGCCCAACTTCTGCAACAGCCGTTTGTGCAACCTAAGACGACCACCACGTCGCTCCCTAGTCGTCTCTGCAAAAGGGCTCCGATCCCACTCGACTCCCCAACAACGGTTCGCTTGCAAAAGGTTCCGCGCCCATGGTGTTAGTTAATCGCGAATCGCGGCGACATACGAAGCGATTCTGATATCACGGTGACGTTGTGGCGCTACTGGGAATGCTGTTGCCTAAAGCGCTTCACGTCAACAAGACCCCCTCGGAATGTCGGCAAGACAAACTTTGGCTCAAATGAATGCACAAAGATGAGCACAAAGCGAAGCACAACAAAGGCACAGAAAACCCACTCGCAGAAGAAAAACTGAAAACTTAAATGTTAATCATCACGACACGGTATTGCATGAACATTAAGACTCGAGACATGTTAACGTCTCTGACGGGGGAATGGGAAAACTTGCTGAAGAGTTGGCCCCAATCCCCGGCGTATTCGACTGCAAGTGTTTGGCTCGATGACCCCTCCAACTCTGTCCTGGGCTCTAATGTCCTATTGGGACACTTAATTAAAAGTTTTTATTTTCGATGCCTTTCCCCCCAGAAAAAAAGGAGGGAGAGGAGGCCCTCCATGCCGTGGCCTTTGTGTGTGGCCTTCGTGTGTAAGCGTGGGGTGATGCATGTTTTGTTGGCCTGGCGCACGGGATGAGGGATTGGCTTCATTCAACGTCACTCTGTTTGTTGAATGAATGTTTCATGCGCTGAATGCAATAAATACCAAAAAAAGGACGGAAGGAGGACTATGAAAACAGAGCGGGAGGCAGCGCAGACAAATATTCCATTCTCTGCTCATTAAACTTTTTCGAAAGGCCAAATATCGTTTGAGCCTTAAAACAAAGCCTCCACCATTCTGCACACATACACGGGCCAGGTATCTCAGGTCCTCCAGCGTCAGCCAGCGACGTGTGAGCAGAGTGTTCTTAATTGTTATAAATGTTCAGAAGATGGCAAAAGTCAAACACAATCCCCCTGCGATATCCGATGTCGGTGCATAGCCCGCCATCTACTCTTCCTGCTCCCTCTGCCACCCGGTGGGCTAACTTCCTTTGGCCACAGTGTGCACGAGTTCAGCACTTCTGCGCGAGAGGACCCTCGGAAGGTGGACGGAAAATGTTTTAATAATACATGCGTGCTCTCGACACTTTTTATGCAACCCAAACGAAACGAAACAGAACGGGGGAGAACAGAAGAAAAAATAACCAAAAAAAGGACGCCGTTAAAAGCACGACTCGAAACTAGACAATGGACGGGTGGTTGTTGTGAATTTTCGGGAATCGTTGGGTGAGCCAGTGCCACCCAACCCGTGGCCGACTCGTGTGCCACATCTCTTCGGGGGCTTTATTAAGTTTTGTTTAATGTGCAAATCCTTTTTTGTCAGATGAGAGGGAGAGGAAGAGAGAGAGAGCGAAGTTGTGTTGAAATGAGTGATAAATGATTAATTAACGAGAATTCAAGAACTCTGGGCTTGCCTTCGAGATTTGTGCAGATTCCAAGTGCATGCCACGGGATGGAATGGAAGAAGAAGGGCACCACAGTCCTCCTCCTCCGGCTTTGGTTTCTGTATTTTTGTTTCAGGGAGTGTCTCAAAGGGAACTGTTGAATAAGAGTTAGGCCTGTTTAGTCGCTGACAGTGACAAGGCGAGTCCGCCTTTCGATCACGGAAACTGATGTTGAGGATCTAGGCCTAGATTTATCATTAGTGAGTCCAAATTTGTGAAGGCAGACTGAGAAAGTGGTGACCGCAACGCTCCAGACGCGAATGTGGTCGACTGTGAAGTCGCCTGTGGCAACGAGCTTGTTGTGTTCCTTTAATTATTCTGTCCAGCATATACAGTCGCCTCCCTGTGGGTCGTACTTTCACGGGATATCAAATTTCGTCCGAGTTAGAGGGAGGCGTATGTAGCTAGTTCAACTCGAAGGAGCAAGTCTGACTTGAAACGACTAAAAAATGTGTGCAACATTCCAGAAATCTGTCTTGGCAGAAGTTCAAGTGCCAGAAATTTCCCATTCCCTTGCAATGAAGAACGCACTTCGTTGGCTGCCTTAAAACAAAACTCGAACAAGTCTAAAGAGTCTAAATTGTTCGCAGTATCGACTGTCCATTACACACCGACTCCACTGGACTGAATCTGAATCTGGGCTTGATATGTCATGTCACTTCACGTCGGCAGCCAGAGAGTCAAATCAGTCAACTGGATCTCACTAAAAACGAGTGCCACAAAATTATTAGGTCTATAAATTAATTTTTTTTTTTTCAATATTTGAACGTTTATTTTAGAAGAACAAAAGAACTGCGCCGGCTTGGAGCCAAGAATGAAATCTGCTCTGATGTGAACCGTATTTCAGTGAGGGCGTTCTGCATCGACCGGAACAAATGGTAGTCAGAAGGGGCAAGGTCTGGGCTATAAGGCGGGTGGGCTAAAACTTCCCATCCACTGTTTTCCAAATAGTTCTTAACCGGAATAGCAATGTGGGACCCAGCGTCGCCATGACGCAAAGTTATTGCCTCGTGTCTGGTCCCATATTCCGGGCGTTTTTCTGCTACTGCTCTCTTCAAACGGATTGTGTTCGGTGGCGTTGTCCATTGATGGTTTCAGCCGGTTTTAGCAGCTCATAATACAGCACACCCTTCTGATCCCACCAAATACAGGGCATTACCTTCGCCCCACGGATATTCGGCTTTGCCGTTGATTTGGCTGGTTGGCCAATCGTCCAAACCACTTTTGGTACGTTCGCTTAGCTAGCGCATGTTCACCATAAACTTCCACCAGAATACGATGACTTTCGGCAGCAGTTTTCATCTGAAGAAGAACTCCCCGCAAAAACACTTTTTCAGACACAAAAGTTCGACATATTTGAGTAAAAAAAAAATGTTTGCTGTTTACGCTTCAAATGAATGACATGTACTGAAATGACGTACAATGACAGTAGCTTTCCAACGCATGTTCCAATGGAATAATACAAGTTACGCCATCTCTTAGCAAACCGCACGAATTAAGTTATGGACCCAATACATTCACTCCCACTTCTACTCTTCCTCTCATTATTCATCACTCCATTCGAGCAAAATCGCGCGCATGTATGAAAATGTAAAATCTCATGTCCAACTTTTGGACAGAGCCCATGTCATGTCCAGGGTTGTCAGATGCGGCGATTCTAAATTTCGTTTGGCGACACAAACATCTGTGAATCGCCACACTCTGAAAAAGGCAATGCTTTGAGCTATTGGCGAGTTTTTGTTCCTGTCTTAAAATTATACATTTTTTTCAGTGTCGCTGGCATTTTTAATTCTCGTTCACACAGTACTGCCAGGTCATACGAATCGTTCGGCCGACTTTGTGAACTAGATGGATTAAAATGTCCTGTCGACCGTACGGCAGTTCGTCGTTGTGTGTGAACACGTACATTTCTGAGCGCGTTTTCGCTTCCCATTTTCCTCTCTTCTTCTTCATTCTTCAATCAAAAATCCCATGCACTTCTACTCTCAAGGGAGAAGCCTGTACTACAGTGTGACCGCAGGCTTTATTGGTCGTCCGACTTGTGCATACGACTGGTAGTACTGTCTGAACGCAGCTTTAATCACCATTTCTTCGTTTGCTTTACATTCAAAATCTCGTTTCGCTGTTATTCGAAATTCCTCTCGCTGTAATCGACATTCCTCCAACCAATCCAGCCCACATCACCGTTAGAAGTCAATTCAAGGCTACGAGCGGTAAAAACGCAATTAACCAACTTCCACTTTAGCGGGGACAATTTAAGTTCTTGTACACCTCCTCCAACCAGCAGCGTGGGCAACTCTCCCGTTCGCTTCGGGTGCATCCAAGTTCTAAGTAATTTACGCACTCACTGTGAAATTGCCTCAAGATTAATTGCCTCTAACACCCTGACCGCGGCGGCATCCACGAGCCAGAGGGCACGGGGCACCTACAAATGCCGCACTAATAGCCAGGTACCGGTCTGAGTCCGGTTGCCGGCAGCCGGCTGCCGGTTGTGATTTGTGCCAAACTACCACTAAACAACTACTCCGGCTGCAAGCTGAACAATAATTTTCCGCTATCACATCGGAAACGGCGAGAGGACGAAGGGTGTCTGTGTGCGGCGTTTTTCCTGGTTCCTTCTCCGAGGACGCCCTGAAATGAAAGGCCTTCGCCGCGTGTGTGTGTGTGTGTTTTTTTTGTCCGACCAAAGTGTGGGCACCACCGACTCAAGGAAGTCCAGGAGAATAAGGGCAGACCTTCTTCTGCCTAATTTTGGACTTGATACGAGGATACTCAAGACTTCTGGAGGGTTTTTTTTTGCCTTGCTGTTGTCGCTGGCATGTTGACAATCGCTGCCAAGAATTAGACAAATTTCTGTTGCACGCTTGCCATTGTGATGATGGTTATCAGGCAAACGGCGAACTACCAGCGAGCAAATAAATCATTCGGTGAACATCTGTCAAAACGTGTCTGAGGCGAATGGGAAAAAGTGTTTACGTTCATGTGCTTTTTCTTTCGCTTCGGTCGAGGGTCCGACATGCATTATCTCTTCGAATTTGGATTCACGCTGTCTTCTTGCTCGCTATCACCTTGAGGGGTCAGCGATGACGGCCAACGAATGGGGAACGGTTGGGAAAAGTTTCTCAAGATTTATGCCAACATTTAGTGGGCGCTGGTGAGGGGAGGGCAATCAATTGTCATCATTTGGCGAGGGGGTTGCATTCGACTTTTGTCGGGGGTTGCATTTTGCTTTCCAGGATAACGTGCATGTGAATGATCGATGTGGTCTGTGCTGTGAGCGGTTTGGCCGGGATTGCAGTGTTGACTGATTTTCTGTGTTTGATTGTACTTTCAGATGGCGAACCTATCAAACTTCCCGACAATCTTGAGAGTCTACCGCGAGCTGATAGCTTCCCCTCGCAGCGTCATCGGTGGAACACTAATGAGGTAAGTTGTGTCACATGCGTAGTTTTTAACAAGCAACGGCTTGAAGGCAGACAATAAGAGTGTCCGTTCTGGTCGCTGCTCTTGATGGCCTCAATTCTTGTTTACTTAAGTGAATATGAGTTTAAACTTAAGTTGGTAGTTGTCTTGGCATTTTTGCAGACGTTTACAAGAGCATTTCTCGATGCTCTGCAACTTAACGATGCTGTTGGTCAGGTTTCGCTCGGTTTTTAACATAGGGTTGTGGCATTATAGATGGCGCTACAGTCCGAGGTGCACATAGGAGAGAGTTGGCCGGTAATTGTGAAAGTTGTTCCCGCCGGTAGTAGAAGAACGTACGCCCCGCAGCCACTGTTTCGGCTATTAACGAAACTTAACGAAGGAACGTTATTGATTAAATCATTCGGTCTTTACAACGCAAGTTGACCGTGTCGGGAGTAGATGAACGTACGCCACCGTAGCCACTACTTAACGAAAGAACGTTATTGATTAAATCATTCGGTCTTTACGAAAAGTCTCTGAGACGAATAGGAAAAAGGGTTTACGTTCATGTGTTGTTTTTCCGATGTGCACATAGGTGAGAGGTGGCCGTGAATTGTTCTTGCTGGGAGGAGAACAACATTGCTGTTGTTTGGGCTATTAACGAAACTTAACGAAGGAATGTTATTGATTAATTTATGTTTTTGTTTTTGTCTCCGAGGGGAACCTACTTCGACACCACTCCAGTGTCACAATCTCGTCCCAGTTTTCTCGAGTTTCGCTTGGTTTAACGGGGCCCTCTCGCCTTAAATGCAGCCAAACTCTGTTTCAACGTCCGCCTGGTTCTTCCGAATCTAAGATGTTTGCAGCTGACAATTGAAGTTTAAAGCACCACACATGGATTCATGGTCGGCTGGCTAGACCAGTGTTGCTCTGCTAGTCATGTTTGCACGGTGTCCTTTCATTGTCTCCAACGAAAGCAAGCATGCAGTACGGGCGCTCGAAAAGACCGAAGGCTTATTTGTCTTTTCATCTCTTAAGAGCTTCTGTCAAATTTTCTGTATTCTGGCGCAAAGACATCCACACATGTGAAGTGAACCAAAAAAGAAGACCATGTATCATCTCTTAGCATTGTTGTGTGTGACTTTATCCTCGTTGATGTCCATAGACTCCACTCTCTCGCTGACACATTTTGGCATCGCCGTCCTCTCGAACTTCCTCATAGCCATCAAATCAAATAATTCAAGATTCTAGGGACTTCTTCTGCTTCATTCACATATTCTTCCAGTTCATTTAGCAAATTGATACTTATCCATTTAAACCTCAAGTGAAATAAATCACCATCACATATTTCAGTTTGTGAAAGTGGGCAGAAAAGGACTCCCTCATGTGTTAACAATGAAGTCACGCATCGTCTACAGAAATGTGGGATTTGAAAAAAAAAAAAAGAAAAATAATGAAATAAAATATTCTCGCAGGATACGGTACTGTTGTTGTTTGGAATACTAAGTGCCCCAGATGGCAACTTGGAGGCCTTATCAAGAGTTCTTGAGAATTCCAATATGAAAGGGGCGACTGGAAGTTTATTTGTCCGGAGCACTAAATTGGACGTGTGACCTGTATTCCTTGATCTGTGGATTGTCATCAAAGACGAGTCCACAGAAAGCGGTCATTCTTACTGAGGTGACATGTTGCTTTACACCTTTTCGCACTTTTCTAATCGCCAGTGAATTGAAACGTTGAGCGTATAGGTTGGATAAGGTTATGGAAGAGGCGTGTGACTGTTGAACACCACTCCCACTCGGAGGCCTTAAGGCCCATTGTGAATCCCTTCATTTGTGGACTACACATCATCATCATCATCTTCTGACGCGCATGCTCCACTAAAGGGGCCGCGGGGGTAAACCATGCACGAGAGATCTCCAGGCAACTCGATCCTCCGTCATCGACTCTAACTCAGGCCCAGGCCTGACCAGGCGATTTTTTGGAATTGGTCCAACCACCTCGTCCTGGGTCTGCTAAGCAGTCGCCAACGTGATGGAACATTCAATACCCGCCTCGGAAGTCGTGGTGAAGGGGACATTCGTGCCACGTGACTAAACCACCTCTCCGTTCGAAGAAGCAGCTCCTCAATGTTGAGTTCCTCGCACACTGCCGTGTCTCTCACCCTATCCCGGCGAGTAATTCCCACAAAAGCGCGGAGAAATCTCATCGCAGCCTATATTCGCGATTTTAGTCTTTCGGTCTTTACTCAAATTTCATGACCATGGGAGGGAGTTGGAACAAATACTGAATGAAAACCTTTGACACCAAGCTCGGCCTTCCTGATTACAGATCTACCAAGCTGTTTCAAAATTGACCCAGCTTGAGCAATCCTACAGGAAAGCTCAGCATTACTCCTTCCATCACTCGTGAAAAAGACCCCGAGATACTTCAACTTCTCCCCTTACTTCAATGGGACTACACTATCATGTAAAGTGCATTGAACAGGCGTTCTGGAGATGACCATAAACTCCGATTTGTCCACGTTGACCTTCATTCCCGCATCAACACATACGGCCACAAACCTATCGAGTGCGCGCTGGAGTTCCGTCTGCGAAGATGTGAGGATAACCAAGTCATCTGCAAAAATAAGATGACTTACCCACAACTCTCCCAACGTGAAACATTCCTCGCCTCGGCTGCGCTCCAGCATCCAGTCCATATGTAAAATGATAAGGAGAGGTGACAAGACGCACCCTTGGCGAAGACCAACGCCCACGGTGAAAGGTGTTGATTTAGCACCGTTAACACGAACACAGCTGCTACAGTTTGTCTATAGAGACAGAATGGCCCTCAGAAGTGGACCTTCAATCCCATACTCCTGCAAAACACTCTAGAGTTTACCTCGAGGAACTCGGTCGTATGCCTTTTCCAATCCACAAAACAACTGTAGATGGGCTTGGCATACTCCCAAGCCTTCTCACGTACCATTCTTAGAGTGAAAGCTGGTTGGTTGTTATTCTGCCGGGATGAAATTCGCACTGTTCATCCCCCACCCTGGGCTCGATTTTAGCTCTAGAACGCGCTTCCAAACCTTAGCGTAGACTTTCGCCGGGAGACTCAAAAGAGATATGCCCCCGTAGTCGGATCAATCTCTTTTGCCCCCTTCTTGAAAAGTGGCACAATCACCCCAGTTTGCCAATCGCCAGGTGTCTCACCACGTTCCCAGGCCACTTCAATGACACGAGAGAGCCATAAAACTCCCTCCAAGCATTTCTGACCGGATTTCATCCACACCGGCGGATTTGCCAACTTTTAGCGATTCAATCGCCAAAATGACTTCCTCCACCGTTGCATAGGTCTGCCATCCTCAGTGTCCTGTTCGGGATTGAGCAGCTCCGAAAAGTGCTCGCTCCATCTGCGTAAGATGTCCACCTCATTGGCAAGCAACACACCATCTTTGGATTTGACTCCTTCGAAGGTGTTGAATTTCCTTCCTCTGAGTCGGCGAATTGTTTGCCAGAATACCTTTTCGCAGATCTATGGTCGCTTTCCAACTTCTCAACGAGCTCCTTCCAAGACTGTTCTTTAGCTGCTCGCACAGTAAATTTGCAACAAGCAGAGTCCCCCAAGAGAATCCAGTCTCTGTAGGTATTCTTCTTCTCTCTGATGGCTCCTTAAGCTCCGGAGTACACATTCTAATTAAAACCTATCCTGTGTCGCCAATCGCGTGATGGCTTGAACCACCCCGTGCTCTTTACGAATCTCAGAAGATCCAGTATATCCGCCATCTCTGCGAAAAATTGTTGGCACAGTGAAGCTAGCCGCCGTTTCTGGAGAGCTGGGCAGCCGAAAAGCAGATGCTGGATTGTTTCAGAAACTTCCTCGTCATCGCAACTCCGGCAGAGATCACTGGATTCTGCATTCCATTTCCGGAGCATTGCACCGATGGGGCAGTGTCCTGTGAACAATCCGACCGAGTTAAGATCCAACGTCAGAAGCTTCTTTGTTTTGCCGATGCTGAGCTCTGGCCACTTTGATTTTGTCGTGTGACATTCATTTCTTGCTAGCCGTGACGAGTTGGCCAAGTATGCTGTGTCCATTCATACAGGACAGATCAGGTTCAGAGCCTGAGCTGTGGGTGTCATCCGTCTGCTACGACTTGAGAGAGATTTGGTCTTCCTTTCCTTCGGGCGCAGGGCCTCAATTTCAATTTCAACAGTCTCTTAAGCAAGCATTATCTCATGCTTCTACTTCTAAGCCCAACCTCATGACTTCTCCCACGTTCTGCGCTCTCCTAAATCCGAATACTGTCAAATTTTGAACAAGCCCCATTTTCTTGGCACCCACAGAAAGGTTGTCTGCCTTCCTGAACCTGACTCACGGAAATACACGGCCCTAAAGTGTTGGCCTAGCACTCTATTCCCATTCCAAAGAAAACCCCACGACTTGTCCCTCGGCGTACCCTCGCCACAATTACCAAAAGTTTTGACAAAAAGAACAAACCAATTCAACGCCCTAGGCGGGCAGTGTAAAGGTTCATTAGCTCGCCGATGATTGCTCACGCAACGCGTCCTCGCACGATCCTCCTCCGTCCTCCAGCCAGTGTCATTACAAATTTACCCTAGTAATAAACTTTCGTTAATCGGCATGTTTCTCCCGCGCCCATTGTCGCGCCTCTCCTCCTCCGCTGGGATAATCAGGGATGCATCCCGCCAATTGCACGGGCTGTGTTCGGCGAGTGCGAATCTTATTTTTCGCTTTTTTTTTTTTGTAAATCAATTCAACCGCTCCCGAGCGAATGCTTAAAAATTAAAATTCATCTTCATGGCTTGTTTAACCAAGGCACAGAGAGTGGCGGTTGGATGGCTGGGTGGTCGGAAAACCAACCGACACTGGCCCCGTATCATCCTCCTGACACGCAATGTTTACCAGAAAACCAAAAAAACAAAAAAAAAAAAAACAAGAACCGAGCGACCAAACCAAACAGCGAGTCAAGCAAAACCCCAACATCGGAAAAATTGTATCTCCAGCTGAAAACTTTCGGCGAGCAACGAATGAATTTTAATTTCACTCGTAGAAATATTTTTAGCAACTGGAATGCAATATTATCCAATAAAAAATATGTTAACCCCCCTGTCTTCTGGGGTGGTGCCAAGCGGAGTTGTGTTTGTGTTGTTTTGCCGGACACCCCAGCTCCACCCCGGGACAACTTCATTGTGAGCCGTTCGCTCAGGAGGAGCGATTTCGAGTCGGAAATTTTTCCGCTGTTTTACTTGTAATTTAAGGGTGACCGCAAATAAAAATTTCCAGATGTAAAGTTCAACACCGTTAATGAACTGCAGCCGAAAGCCAGCCAGCTCTCGCTTGTGCGCTCTCTTTCTCGCTCTCTTTCTCTCTCTTTCTCACTGTCTCTCAGTGGTACGAACAAGTTTACAAAATTAAATCGAAAAAAAGACACCGAATACAGGAGAGCCCAAGCAGCAGAGCCCTCGCCAGGACATTCTCGTGCAGGACACGGGAAATAATAATAATAATGAAGGTAAATTCGGATATAAATAAAATTACGCAGATATTGTTACGGTTGGCGGCATCCGCCGCACTCGGAGATAAATGTGTCCAACCGCAATGGCGAGCGCACACGGGTCCACACCGGGCTGCGATTGAGGTTGGAAGCTCTTTTGTGGCACGTACTTGACAGTTGCGAACGTGAAGTCGGACGTAGTTCCTAATTTTTGAATCTAACTAGTTGTGCAGTGTTTTTTGCCTTCGAATGCGTCGGAATTTGTACCAACTTTTCTTCTTGGTCAAGGCATGCGGTAGTGGGGAAGGCGTTCAAAATGTTGCGACAACAAGAACGTTACACAGTTCAGCAGACTGTACGGACTTTGCAGACTATCGACGAGGAGGATTAGAAAACAGAGACCATCCTTGCGGCAGATTGGAAATTTTGTACAAAAAGTGGAAAGTCCTAGCCTCAGTGGTGCCGAAGGAAAGGAAGACCAAATCTCTCTGATGACCTGTCCTGGATCGTCCTGGACAAGGCTATGCCACCAAAAAAGAGCTCTGCTTTTCCCAGACGATGGCTTCAAGGCAATTATTCGTTGGTGAATAGGACCTGTTAATGAGCTCATAAGTGCATCCGGGCGTTGGATGTGCTGTGCTATCACACCAAAGATGTACGAACGTTCAATCGTAGCGTGAAATGAACAAACAACTGAGACGTACCGGATTACGAGTTAGCCGTCACATGTACTGACAGCCATCAAATCTCTGGACAGTGTCATATTTCACTCAAAGACTTCTCCGAATTGATGTTTGTCTCTTGATGCGATAGCTAAGTGCAGATTTGGTTAAGTCTGTGAAACTTGAATGGTCTCATCACGTAGGTACCTCCCCATAGAACACATCTCGCCTACACTCAATCGGTCCGATGGATCAAATATTGGGTTTTCTGCTCACAGACAGTCAGGCTCCGAACGAACCATCGATAAAATCCAGCACATACCCACACAACCCTTCCCCGCACCTCAAGTGCAGCTTTTCTTTCTTTCAATGAATTATGGAACAGGTTGTCATCTAACCTAAAAACCCGAGACATTTCAGACGGTGTCTTTTTTGCTCCTAAAAACGCTGCAAAGACTGATAGACATACGCCTACTACGGGGAATACCCATCAAGGCTCATGAGTAGATATCTCTAAACTTCTATCTGGTTATTAGCCGTCTCTCATTAAGATGGCCGTTCTGTTGAGAATAAGCCTGTGTTGGGCACGGGCCCACTCCAGGCAGCTGTACTGAGAACGAGATCGGTAGCCATTGTGGTCCTTTCTACTAGAGAAGAACAAATAGGAATCCCTCTCACCACCTCTACACTCCTACTGAAGGAGACAGTCCAACTTAACCCGGCAACTATACCTAAACAGATCAATACGGTATTAGGTGGCATTAGTGGGCACTGGTCTTGTAGGAGAACATGCCTTAAGCCTAGGAGCCCTGACGAACGTCCTCCGTAGGACGAGGAAGAAGTTAAGACCATATCTAGTCCGTCCAGACTCTGTCGTCGCGTAAAGAAGTTGAGACCATATCTAGTCCGTCCAGACTCTGTCGTCGCGTAAAGAAGTTGAGACCATATCTAGTCCGTCCAGACTCTGTCGTCGCGTAAAGTTGAGACCATATCTAGTCCGTCCACACTCTGTCATCGCGTAAAGAAGTTGAGACCATATCTAGTCCGTCCAGACTCTGTCGTCGCGTAAAGAAGTTGAGACAATATCTAGTCCGTCCAAACTCTGTCGTCGCGTAAAGTTGAGACCATATCTAGTCCGTCCAGACTGTCGTCGCGTAAAGAATTTGAGACCATATTTAGTCCGTCCAGACTCTGTCGTCGCGTAAAGTTGAGACCATATCTAGTCCGTCCAGACTCTGTCGTCGCGTAAAGAAGTTGAGACCATATCTAGTCCGTCCAGACTCTGTCGTCGCGTAAAGTTGAGACCATATCTAGTCCGTTCAGACTCTGTCGTCGCGTAAAGAAGTTGAGACCATATCTAGTCCGTCCAGACTCTGTCGTCGCGTAAAGTTGAGACCATATCTAGTCCGTCCAGACTTTGTCGTCGCGTAAAGTTGAGACCATATATAGTCCGTCCAGACTCTGTCGTCGCGTAAAGAAGTTGAGACCATATTTAGTCCGTCCAGACTTTGTCGTCGCGTAAAGTTGAGACCATATATAGTCCGTCCAGACTCTGTCGTCGCGTAAAGAAGTTGAGACCATATCTAGTCCGTCCAGACTCTGTCGTCGCGTAAAGAAGTTGAGACCATATTTAGTCCGTCCAGACTCTGTCTTCCTTTGTCGTCGCGTAGACATACGACAGTACAGTCATGTGCAAATTATTTTGAACAATTTTTTTGCTTTAAAAAATGTAATGGATGCATGAATGTGTCAACTCTTGGCTTTTAGCACTATTTTGGCATGGATTCCACACGTTTTTGGAAGTTTGGATCCCGATGTGACGCTGATGAGTCATCAATCAATCAGTTAAATAAGTTAAATGTGGCTCGTGACGCAGGGATAAGTTTTGTTAAAAAATGCATTTAGCATTTTTTTTTGTCTGTCCAATAATTCGATGTACATGCATTTACGGACACCCCTCTAAAAAGGACACCTCTCTCTACGGGCAATTCCTCATGATCCCGGCAAGAAGATATTCGTGAATTTCAACCCCTGCAGAAGGGACATCCCTACATAGCGGACAATCATGATGGCCCCGCTGCTGTCCGCCTTAGAGAAGTTTCACTATATAACGTTTTCCTCAAACTTATTGTGCTCCAGTTTAAGAATGCGTATAATTTGGACAAATACAGGAACATTTTGATAACAAAATGCCTTAGATTAATTTACGCAAGACTCTCGAGCACTAATTGCCTCCTTTGAGCATGATCCTTGGGACTTGAGTAATATCCCTCAAAAGAATGCTGCCTCAAATGACCGCTAATTCAAACTAGTTTCCCAAGAGTAGTCTACTGGTTGAAACAAGTACTCCCGGCATGGTTGGTACAATGGACCGTTAAGTGGTTACTTACCGAGCAGCTAAACCACCGGTACGTGGTTTAGACTAGGTTGAACCGACGAGGCTATGTTTTTAGCTTCGCTGGAGACATTCTTTGTCACAGTACAAGTGAAATCAATTTCAAAATTATGTGTTCAATTCATGCAAAGTAGCATGATCGACGAAATGGGAGGAAAGAGTGTCGAATAGGATGCCAAGGTTCAAGTCAATTGTATTTAGAAACATCATAACAATCGTTAGGGGCCACACCTTGATAGGCTATCAAGGAAAATGGCCGTAGATGGCTGCAAAGAAGAACATCAAATTTAAACAGTCCCTTAGTACCTCGGCCTGGTATTGAATACGAAGGAAAGGAACCCTAGGTAGACTTTAATTCAAAAGGCTGTAAGAACTACCAGAGCTGGGCATCGAGATCACTGGCGACGTCTTAAGGACAATCAAGCGGATGTAGATAAGCAATAACAGTGAACGCACTAGTGGCTTGATACATTTTTTTCTTTTTCTTCTTGATGGGTTAGGTTAGGTTAGGTATGAGGTAAGACCCATTGTGGTGCCCGTTGGGACTATGTAAACTCTTTGGAGCTCAGAGGTTACACTGTCCCAACGGGCACCACATTGGGTCATACCGCAAACCTAACCTAACCTAATCCTTTGTACTCGTCAGGTTGGAGTTGATGTGTTGCCCAGCCATCCTGATATCCTTATAAATCTGAAAAGAGAGTTTAGATCCTGGAAGAAGTGTCATCCCAGTGGCAGAGACTGGGGCAGTGACAGAGGTAGTCTCTACATCCTCTCAGCCTCTGCAGATGAAGTCCTTGGCTAGTCCCAGAACTGTGCCACAACTAACAATTGCCTTGAGGCTGCGAGTTGAACAATCATCCCATGTCTGCGATGTCCTCCGAAAGCGAATCTACACAATGTATGTGCCCTTTCAAAGACTCTTCAGACGCTAGGTTAGAGACATTTTTGTATTCACCATCGTGAAACGCATTTTTGATAGCCTCCCACAATTTTTCCATTTGCCGATACTGTCTCTTGGAAGTGAACTCGTCAGAGGCTTGTAAAGAAGCCGCTTAGCTTGATAAATTTTGCCCCAATGAAGAAAATGAATGTCCCCAGGGAAACTGTCCTCGAATCCACTCCTCCACAAGCTACGGTTGTGGCCTGTGGTCTATTAGACGGTTGCTCGCTCCGATATGTCAAATGTGATCGCTCTAGGCCGAGATAACAACATGTACCAACGCATCAGCTGGAACACAACACTAACTAAAAATCCAGGAACTCGGGGAAATAGTCCGTCGCCCGATTGAAGCTTGGCAACACTCACACCTCCTGAACTGCTCCTCCTGTCCACGAATCCGTCTGCCAAACTACGTCCTGTCCACGATTCTATCAACAAAAAAAGAAATTTCATCAAAATTCCACCGCAAAGGAGTCGAGTAAAATGTACCACTTTGCCAACGAGCAATTTCTAGTTTCCCATTCAGAGACGTGTTGCATAAGTTCCCATTTATGCTCATTAGGCGCCACCCGCACAGCTGGTCCCCGGCCGAAGCCGCATTTCCTTCCCAGATTCACTTCCAATTTCAAAATCGTGCTGCCTCGTGGTTCGCATGCATTGAATTAGTTTCATTTGAAGTGGAAGTCGTGGGAAAGACACCACTGCCGCCAATAAAGCAAAACAACAACCGCTGCGTACTTCACACCGATGTGCCATCAATCACGCAAAAAAAAAGGAACACGAGGAATCTAAAACTACAAGCCATCAACTATACCGCCACTGCGGCAGGGTATTTCTATTAAAGAAGAAGAATCCCTCGAAAACGATTCAAATCAAAACCGGGCCTATGCCGCCGGATAGCCCCCGGCCCCGGTACCCGGGGACGAGATATTCTGCGAACCGAAATAAAGCAAGGAAACCGCACGAATTTATTTCGCAAACAAATCATTTATTTAAAGGACTCGGTCATAAAAATGTACATAAATATTTTGGTTTCCCTTTCATGGGACACGACACGAAGGAGAGTGGTCGTGGCAGCAGCCGCAACACAGCCAGAGCACCAGCACGAGCACCAGTAACCACCGTCAGCAGAGATTCATATTCCGAAATGCGATGGGAATGTGCTCACGGTCGTCTTTCGCTCTCAAAGCCACGCCACCACGATGATGACGACGACGTGGACCGAGATGGCACCGTAGTCGTCGCCGTGGCCGTGCATGGCCGGGGTAGCCCTAGATTCGGCCATGGTGTTCGATTTCATTTATTATGCTCTGAGAACATTAGGAGTTTGAAATTTCTGCTGATTTCTTGTAACATTCCTCAAAAAAGAAATCACCTCCTTCCTTCGATCCTTCCGTCCATCGCTCCATCGTGGCATCGGTTCATCCTTCCGTGCCGCCATTACGCCTTTCCCGGTGTCCCTTTCGTGGTTGTCCATGTTTTTTTTTCCGCTGCTGCTTCTAGTGAACAGTTGTCTTTGAGATGTCCTTCGAGTGTTGTGAAGTACATCTGCTTACACCACGGCGCGGCGCGGCCGTGCTCACTGCTCGGCTGAGTTGAATTTATTCACTTCGGCACTAAATTATTCAGTTGAAGTGAAATCAAAAATATGAGGAGACGGACCTAAGGATGGCAGAAGGTGTGGGGGAGGGGGGAGGGGGATATGTAAATCCTTTTTCTGTGCGTAGGCAGATGGATGGCATCGATATTGGTTTCCAGGAATCCATTATTCTTTATCAGGTTCATTTGAAATTTAAGGATTCGCTTTGCATTCACTGGATCTGTCATTTAATTTTGATGGATGCTCAACACACACGTGTGTGAAGCGATTGTTTATGAGTCGTAAGCCTATGTTGGCACTTTCAGGATGTGGACGTAGTATTTTGCATTTATTGTTTCCCAGCGTTGTTATGTTCGCATTGGCAATTGCCTCGTTTTGTGGTGCAATTCGAGAGGGATTTGAATCAAATATGAACGGTTTTATATTTATTCGATGTCGTCGTCGTGCTCATTGTCGAGGGCAGGATGTAACCGCGATCACGGTTTCTCTCCTTCATTGAGGAGCTACTTATTCCCTTCGCTGAATCCAGATCCAGGACTAAAGTCTGCTTCCAGACGGGTCAAGTCTCAGTCATTTCGGAAGCAAGTCTGATGGGGTTTTGAATCAACTTGAGACCTTCTATTCTTGACAGTGACCTATGATGGTTACGTAACGGGGTCAGATCATTAGTTGCCTGACGCTTCCTCCAGTCACGTCAGAGTAAAGTTGTCTTACGTCGGTCCAGCAAATCTTTCTGTAGGAGCGATGCTGATCGTTGGTTTTCAAGCAGTTTCTCGGAATTCTAAGAATTCTAAGAACTCGACCTCTAGACGAAACGATACAAGAAATCTCTGAGAGTATGATAGGCTGCGCTAGTGGGGACTGGTACTTCCCTCAGGCAAGGCGCTAGGCATTTGCCCGACATCAAGGACAGGTCTACAAGACGTTGTTCCTCTTAAACCCTGCACATCAGTCATTTATGTCAGGAGTTCTTCAAGACAGCCATTGGGCCTATTCTGGGTCTGTATCGAATTAGGTAAAATAGTACTAGATGCTTTTTGCGTTCCAGATCGGTATTGTTGACTATTTGCCAGTTCAGATATTGTAGTCGCACAGTTTATTGCGGAGCAATTACCAGATATGTGCCGCTTTCAATAAGGACGGGACTATAAGGGACGAGCATTCCGCACCCTGACTTGATAGAAATGTGGAGTTCAAACGGTTGTGGATGACCTAATCGCTGCAAAGATCAACTCGTGGAAACAGTCTGTCGCTTGGCAGCACTCACCAACACATTCTGAATGAAAATGCAGCTGGGTCTGATCTTGAAAGGCTGTGCACTAGCCCACGTGTAAAATACGATCGAAGGAAAGCATGTTCAAATAAGCCAATCTGGGTATGGTTTGCTCGATCCACAAGAAAATGACACCTTGGACGACGCCAACCATAGAGGTTTCTCGGGTGATCGCCTAAATTGTATGATGCATGGGTTCTAATCCCGGTACCCTTCAGTCCAAGGGTGTCCATAATAGACCAGGTTTTCTGCATAGTGCAGAGGCGTCGACTATTTCAAAAGGACCTAAAGAATTATTTTGTCTCTTCGAGAGTAATGTAAACGCAGATCCATCGCCAAAGGTACCTCTGTTATGAAAAGCGTAAGGAGAATGTAGCTCCCGCCTGAAGAGCATTCAACTCCGCACCAGAGGGGCAAAGCAACAAAATGTGCAACCTAAACCAACTTGGTGCCCCCCCCCCCCCAATTGGAGGCACCTAGCCAGGTTACTATGAAGCTTGTTGGTTGATGCCCAGGTCAACGCGGGACTGCGGCGTCGCACAAAGAAGGTGAAGAAGAACTTTAACACAGTTGATAAAACCCTTACTTACTTACTTAAGGTGGCGCTACAGTCCGAGGTGGACCTGGGCCTCAACCAACAAGCGTATCCAGCCAGCTCGATCTTTAGCTAGCTGTCTCCAGTTTCGCACGCATAGTTGGTTGAGGTCCCTTTCCACTTGCGTGTGCCACCTGAGTCGCGGTCTTCCTCTACTGCGCCGTCCCTCGGGGTGGATTCGAAGACTTTTCGGGCCGAAGCATTGGTTTCCATCCGCTCTACATGACCTAGCCACCACAATCGTTGGATCTTCACTCTTCTGGCTAAGTCGATGTCGTTAAACAGCCCACTCATCATCTATGCATACGGGACCGAAAATCACGCGAAGAATTTTCCTCTCGAAGCAACCAAGACCAGCTTCATCCGCTTTTGATAAAGTCCATGCCTCCGCGCTATATAGCAGGACTGGGACGATTAAGGTCTGGTAAAGCGTTAGCTTGGTTGTTCGAGAGAGGGCTTTGTTTACCAATTGCGTTCTTAGCCCAAAGAAGCAGCGATTGGCAAGAGTTATTCTTCGTTTGATTTCAGCGCTGGTGTTGTTGTCTGAATTGATAGCGGTGCCTAGGTAGACAAAGTTTTTGACTACCTTCAAGTTATATCTGTCTGCTGTGACGTTCTGACCGAGACGTCGGTGTTGGGTGTCCTTTCTCGTTGACAGCATATACTTGGTCTTACCCTCGTTTACCGCCTACAAAATTAATAATCGGCGATTCTTCGATTGTTGTAGTTTTTTTGTTCCAAAATGTCCAAATCCCCACAAAATTTGCCAAGGTGTATGGTATATCCGAATTATAAAAGGAAAAAAAGTTGGAGACTAAGAGCACTACCTTGAGGTACTCCAGCGCTTATGAACTTATGCGTACAGAGTATTCGTATCGTATTCGTATTCGTTGTCTTGCTTTACACGAATCAGAGAGATGTTAAGTTTTCCTAGATGATAGGAGACGCCAGACAGAATTTGGGGCAAAGGCGCCAAGGACAAGCAAACACACTTATTTCAAACGCTTCTCCTACATCATCGGTTATGCGATAGCACAAAGACGAGAATCGGTGATTAGGAATATTGTCATCCACAAGCGGACTTTGATGTTCAAGTCTAATGGTGCTTCAGCTATTAGTTTCCTTGGTTTCGGTACCATAACCTTTTAACTTCCGCCACCTTTCACTGACTATGTACGTGCGTCAGAGTAATGCCCGTTTTCACAGTGCGAGCTTAAGTGTCGATCCATGGATAAACTGAGAGTCAAAGTTTAACGATAAATTCCACTTAAGTCGTGCTTTAGCTCAAGCCACGGAGTGCCATGGCTTAGGTGTCAATCCAGAAAGTACACAATTGCCAGTCGTGTAGTGAAATAATATTAACCGCAAAATACGTAGAAATACGCCTATAAGCAAACAAATATTTGGTCTGACAACGCACACATATTAAAGAATACTTTTACATGCATGAACGTTCGCCTGTTGAGTTGGTGTGTTCTCTTTTTTCTCCGGTCTTCAGTTGGGTGCTGGAGACTGATACTTCGCGTCCAATCACAGTCACTGTAATGAGACATCACTCACTACAATGACAGTTAGTGGAGTCCCCTTGGAGCAGGTGGAGAAGTTTAAGCATCTCGGGGCTTTTTGACGAGTGATGAAAGGAGTAATGCTGAGCTTTGGGTCAATTTTGGAGCAGCTTGGAAGACCTGTAATTAGGATGGCCGAGCTTGGTGTCAAAGCCAAGTTAGCGGTATTGGTCCCAACTCGCACCTAATAATAATATAGGTGGCGCTACTGACCGTAGTGGATCAGAGCGTAGGTTCTCAGCAATCACTCGTGTTTTTTTCCTCACGAGTGGAAGGGACCGACGTTTTTATGCTGACTCCAAACGGCAGCTTTTTCTATACGGATATTCCTCTTTGAGCATTGTCAATGACTCGAAAGAGGTGTACCATTATTTTCGACTTTTAGTTGCGTGGGGGTCGACTCCTATACTCACAACGCCATTACGGCCACTCTCACCTATGTTCATGAAATTTGGGTACTGACTCAAAGAATAGGATCGCGAATACAAGCTGCTGAGAAGATATTTCTTCGGGTCTGGAATGACTAGCCGAGGGTGAGAAACACGCACCAGCGTCTTCGAACGGAAAGGGCTAGGCTTCTATGGTTTGGTCTCGTGGCACGAATGTCCCCATCATCACGACTTCAGAGGCGGGCATGAATGCGATTCCATCACGTAGGCGACCACTTGGCAGACCCAGGACGAGGTGGTTGGATCAGGTTCAAAAACTCGCCTTTTTACGCTTGTTCATGCCTCCTGATGAGTTAGAGTCGATGGCGGAGGATCGAGTTGCCTGGAGATCTCTCGTGCATGGTTTACCCCCGCGATCTCTTTAGTGGAGCATGCGGGTCAGAATGATGATGATCATCATGCGGTTTTAAAGGCATGTTTGGATATTTTCTATTATGCCCGCAAACAAGACAACCATTTGCCAGTCATGTGCTTTCACAGTGAAACGCCACACTTATTGTTTACTCTCGACATTCAGAGTTCCTCGTATTCTTCTGACAAAAACTATAAGTAACATCTTCGAGAACAACGGGCAACCATCAATTAACGAAAACACGAGCGAACGAAATGCTCAGTTGTCCATAACCTGGGGTCTCCCCTAATGCGAACATTTATAAACAAAAGTTTGATGAGCTTTCGCGGAGAAACATGACATTAAGGTACATACATGCAAGCACATTGCATGCCTCCTTCTACACATGGTCCAATTAGTTGCTAATGTATTTATAGCAACGCATGGGATATAAGCGGTCCATGGTCCGATTATAGAGGGAAAATTGCATGGAAAACAGCAGAGAAAGCAAATAGTGCGGACCGATGCAGAGGTGGTTCGATTACAGAGTGTCCCGACGCTTGGCAGGTTTTACTGTATTTAATGCGAAAAAGATCAAGCAACGACCTGTAATATAGAAAGCATCCTAATTTCATCGCATTTTCTTTATCACTTTAAGGCCGATGCAAGGTGTCTTCTATCTCCGTGTCTTGTACCTTCTTGTTGCAGGATCCTCGCTGCAGCCATTGATGAGTCACTCAAGGTAACCATATTCCTCGACTCGGTCTATCACTCCCACCTGCGTGCAGCAGACTACGAGTATTGACCCCCGATTAGTCACGGAACATGTGTGACTGGTGCGCCCGATCTCTGACTTCTTGGGAAGCCCAGTGTACGACTCACGTTGTCCGATTTGCTTCACAATCAGATGCCAAAAGGCTCGAATTTCTTAAGGCATTCAATCTCAGATGACAGCCGCGCGCTGCCTTTAATGATTCCCAAAGTCAAGGTTAGCCAAATTTTCTGCTAGTCAAGCTCTTTCTCCTGCCAATCAATCAAAACCATTCCCAACCTCATTTGGCCCCACTGCTGAGCCTCCCGGACGCTCACCTCTTCGCACAATCCCACTCCCAGCCGTATCCATCAACCACTCGCATGCGCATTCCCCGCAAACTGCCACTTATCCATCAGTCGACGGAACACCCTGCTCCATTTCGAATGTCATCGTCGTCATCAGTTCGCCCGCACCACCACCGGCATCAACACGACCTGAATAGCCCATCAGGTCGTGATCCAAACAAGGCGACCACCTCCGGCTGAATGTTCTTCCAAAAATTAGCCCACTCCTTTGACCGCTGTCCAAATATCGGTTGCCACTGTCAGGAGATATAAAATCCGATGCTAATTTGATGGCCCCCTCTCGCAGAGGGAGCCTGCTCTTTGGAAGCCTTTCAAAAAATAATAACGATAATAAATTATAGAAACTAACCACGACTTGAAGATACAACCTCTTGTCTGTGGCCCCATCGGCTTCGGCTGTGGGTGTGTGTGAGTGTGTGCGACCTCGGGCACAAGATGAAATGTTCATTCGGCGAACTTAACCTCTTAAGCGCCACAGATAGTTGCCCGTTATTGAATTAGCATAATAAATGCCCCAAGGTAGGCAGCCTTCCAATTTCGGTCCCGCCTCACATGTCCCAACAAGAGCTAAACCGGGACAAAAACCGAAAAAATGCAAAAATATGCTGAGTTCCGAAAGAAGTTAAGTTATTCACGTATCACTCCATCCGGCAGAAAAACATAAGAAGGAAGGGGGCCCCCGCCACCACCACCGCAGGACACAATGGCAATTCAAGATGCGCCTTGACAATGTGCACCATGTGCACGGCGTGTGTGTATAAACGTCTTCCATCCAATTGGCAGTGAATTTGCTTTCCTTGGACCGAACACAAGTCACAGATCTGCGGAGGAAAGGGGGGGGGGGGGGGGGGGAGCGAACAAAGACGACTGGCAAGAGCAAGTCGAGAAAAAAAAAACGCGGCAGATAAACCAAACAGCGGGTTCCGCACACGAAACAAGTTTGATAGGACACCACTAAGTGACTGCTGGAGACTTCCTTGAATCGGGCGCCCACCTCTGCGCTTCGATTGCTGGGCGGTGGGCACTTGATTCAGCTCGGAATTGGTTTCTTTTGTTTGCCGCTGCGTACACGACGTTTGGAGGCTGTCTGTGGAGAGGTGGTTGAAGGTGAACGCGGACGCATCTGAATCTTGATGAAACAGCTACTTGCACGTAAGCTACATGTAATGCGAGGTACAATCGACTTTTTTGGGGCACACTGCTTCTGATGCGCGAAGCTTGTTCAAGGCTCCATAGTGAGTGCCTCTAAACAAAAACTCCTACTCGAAGTGTTTCCTTTTCTTACAATGCAACAATTTCGATCGTATTCGTCGCAACTTTCCATTCACCTTGCATGCAAGCACAGCCGCGCTTTCACGTAAATTCGCCCACAGAATGGCGACGGTCTTAACAACCTCTGAACTGAGCACTTCCTGAAGGCGATTGAAGATTGTCAACGAAATGCGTTTCCACGGAGATACGAGTAAACTGCATTTGAATCCGATGGAATGTATGTAAATGGAAACAGCGCTTGCAGGCTAATTAAGTCCGGGACGCGCGTTGCCAGGGTATGACGTGTGTGTACGGGGACTTGAGAAGCGCCACGCGATGTCGCCACATCGACTCTTTCTTACCAACTCGTGGGGCGGCCAACTAAGACCAAGCAATGGTTACTCTGACTGCGTGCCCTTGACCTGAGCCTTCACTAAGCTCGTTCGGGCAAAAGGCAGTAATTGTTTTATGTCCCGCACAGTGTGACATAAGATATTAGAGCAAGGTTGTGACCGATAACCTCCTCCGCAGCTTTGAACATACTCAGTCTTCACCGTCAGGTAGCGTCCAGAACAGGTTTCTGAATACCCCTTCACTCTTGACACATTTAAGATCTATGCTTAAAGCCACTGTTCTCGAAATTCTCAGCTTTCCAGTCCTTATTGGAAGCCTACCAGACGCTGAATGGTCCTGCAATACCCAAAGACCGATTGAATATGAGCGAAGGCGTGTGAGCTGGAGTCCACTCAAATTACCGGACCACGGTGGGAGTCTTGGCTTTGTCATGGATAAAGGACAATGTGACATGTTGTTGCAGCCTGTTATAGTCATATACTCAGATAGCCAGGCGGCAGTCATCGTCGTCTCTGGATGCAATCACATTTAACTCGAAGACTTACCTGAACCTCCGCCCAATGGGCGGAGAAACACTACAAAGCTTCTCTTGCGGACACTGTCGGTGCCAGGAAAACTGTCCGCTTATGAGAGGTGTCCGATAATGAGAAAAATAGAAATCATTTTACGCAAACCTATCGAGTGCGCGCTTGAGTTCCGTCTGGGAAGAGGATAACCAAGTCATCTGCAAAAAGAAGATGACTTACCCTAAACTCTCCCAACGTGAAACATTCCTCGTCTCGGCTGCGCTGCAGCATCCAGTCCATATATACAATGAAAAGGAGAGGTGACAAGACGCACCCTTGGCGAAGTCCAACGCCCACGGTGAAAGGTGTTGTTAACACGAACGCAGCTGCTACAGTTTGTCTATAGAGACAGAATGGCCCTCAGAAGAGGACCTTCAATCCCATACTCCTGCAAAACACTCCAGAGTTTACCTCGAGGAACTCGGTCGTATGCCTTTTTCAAATCCACAAAACAACTGTAGATGGGCTTGGCATACTCCCAAGCCTTCTCAAGCACCATTCTTAGAGTGAAAGCTGGTTGGTTGTTATTCTGCCGGGATGAAATTCGCACTGTTCATCCCCCACCCTGGGCTCGACTTTAGCTCTAGAACGCGCTTCCAACACCTTAGCGTAGACTTCCCCGGGAGACTCAACAGAGATATGCCCCCGTAGTCGGATCAATCTCTTTTGCCCCCTTCTTGAAAAGTGGCACAATCACCCCAGTTTGTCAATCGCCAGGTGTCTCACCACGTTCCCAGGCCACTTCAATGACACGAGAGAGCCATAAAACTCCCTCCAAGCATTTCTGACCGGATTTCGTCCACACCGGCGGATTTGCCAACTTCTAGCGATTGAATTGGCAAAATGACTTCCTCCACCGTTGCATAGGTCTGCCATCCTCAGTGCCCTGTTCGGGATTGAGCAGCTTCCGAAAGTGCTCGCTCCATCTGCGTAAGATGGAAAGCAGCACACCATCTTTGGATTTGCCTCCTTCGAAGGTGTTGAATTTCCTTCCTCTGAGTCGGCGAATGGTTTGCCAGAACACCTTTTTCGCAGATCGCTTTCCAACTTCTCGCCGAACTCCTTCCAAGACTGCTCTTTAGCTGCTCGCACAGTAAATTTACAAGAAGCAGAGTCCCCCAAGAGAATCCAGTCTCTGTAGGTCTTCTTCTTCTCTCTGATGGCTTCTTGAACTCCGGGCGTTTAAAACCACGCAGTTCTTTTCTCACCACCAGCCGCCACTCCAATCCACTTCACTCCACAAACATCCCGTGCAGAGGCAGTGACAGCTGCAGGAAACAGTCGCCATTCTACCTCTACAAGCGATGGAACAGTTGGAAGTCGCTCAAACCTTTCAGATATGTGCCGCAACTCACTGTTCTGCAGTTTGGATACATCGTATTCAATAATATTTCGTCGCTGAACCTTTGATTTTTACAAAAGCAGCGCACCTTCGACCCATCGATTGAACTTAGTGCAAGTTTCAATAGGAATGGTGTGCCACGCAGATTGGATTTTTGTTCCCTGCTGGTGGCTCTACAGTTCCCGATCTTGCTTTTTAGAACCCCCCATAGGTGTTCTATGGAATTAAGATCGGGGGATTGCGATGGCCACTCCATAACCACTCCTTCGTCAATTTCGAAGAGTGTTTGGGGTCATTGTCTTGCATGAACTCCCACTTCAGTGGCATGTCCTCTTTGGCGAATGGCAGCAGTGTTTAGTATTTCTACACAACCAACAGCACATATTTAGTTCTTATCGAAAACATTGGACCAACCCCAGGAGCCGAATAGCACCCCCAGACCATAATGTGCCTTCCACCATGCTTAACTGTTTGAAGTATTTGGAATCGAATTCGGCGTTCCTTGGACGTCTCTCGTACATTTTCAAAACAGAACCAAACAAAAAAAACCCTCTGTTTCATCAGACCAGAGGACGTTATTCCAAGTTTCGCGGTGAAGATGTTTTGAATATTTTGTTTGCTCAAGCATGGAACTTTGCTGGGCGATCTGCCGAAGAGTTTTGCTTCTTTCAACCCTTACTGGGTCCTCGAGTTCCTTCATAAGCTGATTTGAAGAAGCAAATGGATTTTGTTTGCAGTGTCGGAACGTGGTGTTGTCTTCCGTTTTCTTCCCCTAGCTTCCGGTTTGGGGCCAAAATGAAAACACTGAGAACTTCATTTGTTTCTATTGTTTTTTAGACCAAGTCATCGAGATCTGGCTCGTTCCGGGTTTGGTTTTCCATTTTTTTCTTTTGGAGGTTAGCGAGATTAGTAGAAAGGCTGTCCGCCTTTTTGCTCCATGGATTCCCAAATGCCCCATACCCTGCAGAGAGTCACAGTGATGCTGCTTCTACGTGGGAATGTCTGACTATATGGCTTATATTCCCCTGGATCGATGTGTCCATTCATTTCCCCGATTTTCCGACCCATTTAGACCAGATCCTCTGCTGAAGAGTTGGAAGTCGGGTACACTACCCGACGGTCGGAATATCAACTGCATTTACCATCCAGTGAAGGGTCCTACCTAGGGCAAGAACTATAGAGGTCGTCACGGGTCAATATCGCCATAACTACAGGCTCAACACAAGACCCTGCCCAGCTCGTATGAGACGTCTAATTCAGCTTTGAACCGTAGCCACACAAAGGCAAATCCTGCTCAAGACTAGAGAGTTCCACGCTGGCTTCGGGGCAGACGAGAACTCCACAAATCACTTCCAGCTTCTGTCAACCATTGTACTTCGGCTTGTGGAAGCAATTGGCGGCAAAACTCTCCACTCAGAGGACCAATATCAGGCGCTACTAAACTCTTTTGACAGCCTTACTATATGGACAGCAGAGCTGATTCTAGGTGCCTTCGAAAGAATCATTCTGTGTCGGATATGTGCAAGGATCCTGTCTGCAAGGATATGGAATGCTGGAGAAGACACAACTGTACCGAGAGGTGGTACCAATTACGTCACCTCGGCCACATCGACCACAGGGATGCCTTGAAAGCATCCCACTCGTGGTTTTTGGCACAAATTGATAAGACCACTCAGCTGCATAATCCTAAAGTGGAGTTAGGTAGTGTTTGCCCACAGAAGGGCTCATTACTGATATTTAATAGCATTTCAAAGCATTGGGCATTTTAGAAAGCATTGTTTCCATTATTTCTTCCACCACTGTACTAACTGAGCACGTTTGACTTTGACAGATGTCACGAAGCACGCGAGCGCTGTCCAAGATTGAATGCTACCTGCTGAGACTGAGAATTGGAAAGCAATTCAAGTCTTGACCGACCGATCGGGCCGACTTGTAGGCTTTATACATTCCATGGAGTCCGTTAAGGACTTTGTATTTCCCTCTTTTTGGTGAGGAGGTTCATAGCTTCATTTAAAAGCAATCGAAACGCAAAATGCTTCTCCTGACTTTGACTCAATCAATCAACATCAATTCAGTTTTCCTTCGGATTCGATGTGTTTCTCTTGTAAATTCCCTGTTTTTGAACACAGCTCCTATTCGCGGTTCTTTCCAACGACTTCCCACCTGTGGCCGCACGTAATCTTGTGTGACTTGGCTGAGATCAGTGGAACAACACTCCCTTCATAATCATAGAAAAAAAAAATTGTCCCAAGACGCCAGCTCAATCCACGAAAAGGTCACCCGAGCGACACAATCATGCACATCGTCCAACTTTCACGGCGAACTGTGAATTCAATTAAGAAACCCGATTTATAGCACGTCTGATGAGGCAGAATTCATGGAACCCCCCGCCATCAACTGGACCAGAACAGGACCTCCTCGCCCCGTGTGGTGCCACTTAATGCATACATAAGTGCAAATATGAAATAAAACGTGACGCCAACAATATTGCTCAATTGTGTGTCACACTCTGTCTCCATCTGACAGCAGGCCAAAACGAAGACTCCTCTTCCAGTTTTTTTTTTATTCTCATTGCCTCGACGTTCTTCCGCCCACTTGCAAGGGCTCGCTCAGAAAGGGCCAGCAACAACAAAAAAAAAAAAAAAAACGAACCAGAAAACTTGTCAACTCAGAGAAATACAAATAGGAAGGAAACGGCTTGACTTTCCCACCCATCTCCATCGTCGTTGCCGGTCGTGTCCTGTCCGACGTCAAAAGTAGGTGGGGACTCCAAAGTGAATTTGAATATCCCGTTCCGTTTGATGGAAATATGGTTTTCTGATAAAAAAAAATTGCACTCGACGACGACGGCAACGGCGACGGCACTTGGAGCGGGAGCAGAGCGTGTGTGCCAACTTTTGCTGCCACTCTCTCGCTCGGATTTAATTTTGTTTTTTTTTTCTCTTTTCATTCATTTTCCATTGCTCCTCTTTCTAAACATAAACTCAAACTGACAGCAGAATAATATTTGAATTTACGTTTGCCTCTTTGCCTCTTCTAGGAAATCGCAGCGATCCTTATCAGCTTTGACAAACACTCCGAGTGGCAGTCGAAGGAAGTCAAAACAAGGTGAGTAAATTCTTGTCTCCCTCTCCTTCATCTTTCTTGCTTCTCGCGTGTGTCTGGTTTTTGTGTTGCGTTCCAACGCGGCCGAGACGGGTAGTTTGTCATCGTTTCGACTTAATCTCTGGCGGACGAGCTGTTATCACGTACAAGGCATAAGGCAGGAGATACGATCTCAGGGCATCGCCGCACGCCGTGACAGCTCATGTGGATTTTGTGCGCTTTTTTGTGTCCGTCAACGTCGGAGGAATGATGAGCGGTGCGTCGTCACGTGGGTATTTCCATGCGACCAACCGGGAATTCCAAGTGAAAGTTAGTTTATGACCGACTTGTGGTTGGGGTCGAGCGTGCTGACACCCCATTCTGGATTGAGATTCATCAGCAGAGGGAGGTGAATCGTCGAACCATACCACACTCTGACCAGCTGACCAATTCATCGAAGCGTTCCGTTGAAAGTGGTCGGTGGGAGCAACGCGGCGAAAACACGCAAATGGAAGCCTCCGGACTTGGGACTTCACAGAGACTCGTGATGCGAATCCAGGCGAGCAGGCAATATGTTGAGATAATTATTTTTAAGGTTTACAACAACTTCAAGTGGATTCTTGTCCCCTTCGTCTCCCTTCGGAATCCTGGCCATCTTTTCTTGTGTCTGCTGATTGTTTGTTCTTTCCCAGGCTACGCAATTGGCATGTTTTAATTCATAGTCGGTTCGTACCCACCTATGAAGCGGATTTGTCAAAAAAAAAGGAAGTTGAGACTATATTCCAGATTGTTCAGTTGGAGGGGCTGGTATTTGCTTTAAAGCCATCTTTGAGAGGAACCACAAGGCGAAACATCATCTTTTGGCAGACCAAGCATTCATAAAAAGCATGCGCAGGAAGCTTGTGCAAGCATCTTATCGCTCGCCCCTGACACACGAACAGGGAAGGATTTGAAACTAAATGGGACGGAAGTCGTAACCGGAAATAACATCAAAGTCGCGCACGCAGCCGCCCGTTTGGCATTAGTGAGAATGGCCCTGTTACCGATGGTGCAAGTCTACTATGACGTTTTAATGATTATAAAAAAACATTTTAATAAGTATATCAAATGCAAGCAGTAGAAGGAAGAATGTCTATTTTATGTTTGAGTAGCAATTAGTATTATTTTAATATTTGCGTGATTATATTGGGTCTATAACTTAACTAACTTAATTCGTGCGGTTTGCTAAGAGATGGCGTAAGTTGTATTATTCCATTGGAACACGCGTTGGAAAGCCACTCACATTGTACATCATTGCAGTATATGTCATTCATTTGAAGCGTAAACAATATCACTCAAATATGTCGAACTTTGTGCCTGAAAAAGTGGTTTTGCGGGGAGTTCTTCTTCAGAAGAAAACTGCTGCCGCAAGTCATCCTATTTTGGTGGAAGTTTATGGTAAAGATGCGCTAGCTGAGCGAACGTGCCAAAAGTGGTTTGCACGGTTTGAAAGTGGCGATTTTGGCTTGGAAGACGATGAACGTCCTGGGCAGCCAAAAAAGTTTGAAAATGAAAACCTGGAAGCATTACTCTCTGAAGATTGTTGCCAAACACAAGAAGAACTCGCAGAATCTTTGGGTGTCACTCAAGCAGCCATTTCAAAACGTTTAAAAGCAGGCGGATAAATGCAAAAGCAAGGAAATTGGGTTCCACTTGAACTCAAGCCGAGAGACGTCGAAAGGCGGTTTTGCATGTCCGAAAGGCTGGTGGAACGCCACAAAAGGAAGCAATTTTTGTATCGGATTGTTGCTGGTGGTGAAAATGGATCCATTACGACAACCGCAAGCTCAAAAAATCATGTGCGAAACCCGGCCAACCAGCCAAATCAACGGCAAAGGCGAATATCCACGGCGCGAAGGTGTGCTGTATGATGAGCTGCCAAAACCAGGTGAAACCATCAATGGACAACGCTACCGAACACAGTTAATCAGTTTGAAGAGAGCAGTAGCCGAAGAACGCCCGGAATATGCGACCAGACACGAGGCAATAATTTTCCATCGTGACAACGCTCTGTCCCTCATTGCTATTCCGGTTAAGAACTATGGGAACTTTTACCCCACCCGCCTCATAGCCCACACCTTTCCCCTTCTGACTGCCATTTGTTCCGGTCGATGCAGAACGCCCTCACTGAAATACGGTCCACGGCTTGATTCATTCTTGGCTGCCACGCCGGCGCAGTTCTTTTGGGATGGGATCCACAAATTGCCAGAAAGATGGGAAAAAGTCATAGCTTTAGATGGGCAATACTTTGAATAATACATTTTTTTAGTACTTTTTTTTCTTAAATAAATGTTCAAATTTTGAAAAAAAAAAAAAAAAAAAACCGCACGAATTGAGGTATAGATCCAATAAGAAAGGCTTACGCAAAACTTAGCCAAAACGAAAACTCCCTAAAAGGTCATCTATTCATAGCGTCAGCGTTAAAACCATCACAAACCATGTAACGCATCCCCTTCACATACACCACCGGCAAGGCAATGATCTCGAATTTCTTGTGCTGTGGTAGGCAAAGACATGTGCCCAATGAAAATGCACACGCAAAGCAAAGCGCTTAATTTAGTTCACATGCTCCGACTGGAGTAGTAAGGCATACGGAAGAGTAAGGCATACCTGAGTTTGTTGAACTAGTGAACTAAATGAACTAAAATTAACTAGTTCACATAGTTCACTTGTAAGAGATGTTGGGGAGAGTGCGATAACTTTGCCGCCAATATATGCTAACGGTATTTTGTAGGGGGGGTTAAAAGCTAGAATTTTATTTTATGGTGGAACTCTCCCCAATTAGGAGTTAGAAGCAAATTAAAGAAAAAATTCAAATTACTTAAAATCGAAAGAAAAAGCAACGGCAACACTTACAATCAAATACAAAACCGCTAGACATTTGTTCTTGAATATAAAATCTACATCAAATCATTCGTGAAAGATCGTTGAAGCTAGAAAGCAGTACAGACTGTGACTTTTAGGTCCACACGCTGGCATATAATGCTGTGTTCAGAAGAACCACACGAAGCTGTTCATCCCACAGACGAATCAAATGAGTCCCGACACTGTCCTCGAGAATGGATGATCGATGACGAACGAAGTCACCTCTACGGAGCCCATCGGTCCAGGGATAGTGACTTGGACTATTCAGTGCAACACAATCGAGGCTGAAAGGCATAGTTGGGGCCATGGGAATATCCTTAATCCTGAGAGTTCGCCTCAATCAAGAGGCGAGTATTTGACGACCTGGGCCCGACATTCAACTCAGCTTGTTCTCCGATCACACATTGAAACCCGAGGTACACAGTTCTACAGAAATGAACGCAGAACTTCGGGGAAAGTGCACATAATTCCACTGATCTGAGTGAGGGAAAGCAAACGAATGAGAGTCAACCTCAGACAAGTACTTTAAGAGTGAACGAACAGCCCGATCCGCCTAGCTTACCAGATCAACCACAAGTGCGCCGCCAATCAACGAAAAATTATTCCGTCGAAACCAAAGCCTATCATTGTCGTGCCTCAGAAATGTAGTAAACTTGCTCAAAGAGGTTTAACTCATCTCAAGGAAGTGCGCGGAGTTGTGTTTCATATCTCGTCACTTCCTTTGCATTTCTGACATTTTCCGATCACATTGCTCTCCTGCCCAATGTTCGCCACTAACAAGCCCCATTTTGTTTCTCTTTTTCTTTCTCGTTTAGACCAAAAAGTGGATCCCTACTTTTGTACTCGCGGAAGAAGGTGCGCTACCGAAGAGACGGATACTGTTGGAAGAAGAGAAAAGACGGAAAGACCACTCGCGAGGATCACATGAAGCTGAAAGTCCAAGGAACCGAAGTGAGTATCAAATGACCGTCACGTCCTCGAAATCAATTGCCCCCACGCCTACGGCCCGCGCGAATTCATTTACGTCTCCCAAGAATGAAAAAGAAACGACGTTTTCTATAATTCAATAACTACTTCCAATCGGCAACACATTGTCAAGAAGTTCAGCGGGGCATCGCAACGCCTAGACCAGGGGTTGCGAAAAAAAACTGCTCATAAATCAATTTTGCAGTAATTTTTCAACCCTCTCTCGCTCAGCCCCGAATGCTGCCGCCCTCTTGTTGACGCTCAGGAAGTCCAAACTCCCCCAATGTAAATAATTGCTACCTCCCAAGACTATTGAGTGTTCGCGAAGCCAAAACATACGTTTCCTTTCCAAAAACGAACGTCGAAGCAGGAGACGAACGCCGACACGACCCGGAGCAGGACAAAAAAAATGGAATGCAGGCCTTTATGTACGTTTTTCACTTTTGTAAGCTATAAGTGAAATAGGTACTTAGGTCTTCGGGGTTATCTTTGTGCGCTCCCCTTGTGTGCGCTCCCGTTGCCCCAGCCCCGAGTCGTTCATTTGTAAATGCAATTTCACGCCAAGATTTCCGAGTTTTCTTTTTTGCTGCTTTTGTTTTTGCCACTTGTTCTCGGGGTGTTCCAGTGTGTCCTGGCGTTCTGGCTTTTGTTTTGATTTCTTCTTATATCATCATCCGGTGGAGAGGATTTATGGGAGTTTGACGTCGCCGGAAGTCCTCCTGCCGCCATAACAACGGCGATAACTAATGCCATTCGCCTTGTGTGTGAGTGTGTGTGGAACCGATTACAAAATAAGAAGACAGAAAAAAGATTACAGTTATGGATGTGTGCCTGACCTGCCTATGCCCCGTTGGCAGTCGGCCGAGTCTCGCCAAACTCCATTCGGCTGTGTTCGCTCATTCGTCTGCCACTGAGATGGTGGCTGTCATCCTTCGATTAATTGTATGAAATTAACTTTTTTCCATTCGCCTTCTTCGGTTCGTTTCGCTGGTAGAGGCTGTGGCGTCTTGCATTTTGAGATAAGTCTCCTCTTAGCCGTGAGAACTATCTGCCAGAATGGCTAGCCAGTTTCGAGAGCTTCGGAATATTCTTCTAGAATGTCACGGCTTATGGGTGACGCCGTATGCTCACTTCAGTCATACTTGCGGCCACAAGTCATAACCTGGCGTGACGAAAATGTGCACATGTCCATCCTCCACAAACCGCTCAAGCTTGGCATATTCTTGGGATGGATTTAAGTGAGGTCATCATCTCGAGCGCCCTCGAGGTAATACGATCATCTTCCAATTGTCTGACTTGGCCCATAAATCCTCTCCACCGGATGATGGCATAAGAAGAAATCAAAACAAAAGCCAGAAGACACTGGACGACCCCGAGAACAAGTGGCAAACAAAAATGAGAAAACTAGGAAATCTTGGCGTGAAATTGCATTTAGAAATGGTACTGATAAACATTCTTGCTGAGAGTACTGATTTGAGGTTTCGGAGACATCGAGGATGCCACTGAAGCATAAGTGAGCATTAGTTGCAATCCTTGTGTCACCCAGTCTAATGTGGACAGCCCACGAACTCGTTTGTTACCCACGATGTGATACTTCCACATTGGCCTAGTGTCTGAGCAAATATTGAAGGATGACGTTAAGTAAGGATGACGAATTCAAGAATTGATGCAGTAGGGCATGATTTAGTATCGACTTTATCTCTGGGCCAACACCTCAACAACTGACAGGCAAGATCACGGCAACGCGGACTCTGCTCCATCAATTGTGTGGACTCTGCTCCAAAAGAAGTGGTCTACTGAGTTTCGTGGCCCGGCCCGTACAGCTCAAATCGAACGTTAAGGTTGCCCCAAAGAGGTCGTAACATCACGAGATATCGGCGAAATAAAGTACATGAGGTGGCTGAGGCTTTGTAAATAGAAGAAATAATATAAAGAACGGGCGGCTCAACTGTCCCAGGTGGACCAGGGCCTAGCTTCCAATGCAACTCGTGTTGTGCGTGCTGTGGTTCTCTCGGGAGTGGAAGGCACCTACAGGTTTATGACGACTCCGAACGGCGAAGTTTGAAAATATTCTCCAAAAAGTCACCAAAAAGTCAACATCATGGTCTTCTTCTGTATTTGACGCCTGCCAGCTGCCGTCAGTTGCGCACACCAAGTTGGTTGAGGGCGTTCTCCACTTGAGTGCTCCATCTCGACGTCCTCTGTTGTGTACACACGAATCGAAGACTCTTCGGGCCGGAGCTGTGGTGTCCATCCGCTCTACATGACCTAGCCATCGGAAGCGTTGTATCGGAAGACAATTAATGAAGCACAGTTCGTGGTTGAATCTACTCCTCCAGACGCCAGCCAGACCAAAGATCGCACGCAGAACTTTTCTCTCAAAACGGCCAAGAGCTTCTTCATCCGCTTTTAATAGCCTTCGTGTCTCTGCGCCATAGAGCAGGACCGGGATGACCAGAGTGTTATATTAAGTCAGCTTAGTGTTTCGAGAAATGGCTCTGTTACTCAATTGCCTCTTGAGCCCGAAGAAACAGCGATTGGCAGGAGCTATTCTGCGCTTGAACCTTCCGTTTTATCAATTGAATTGCTCCTTTTGTTTGTGCAAGTGTAACGACGGCTCACATTTCTTTCACTTTTCGTGTTTAAACATTACTGAGCAAGAGGAGAACGAACTCTGAGTTTAAGGTGAGAGTTGTTTTCTTGGACGCAACAACATCTTCTCATCTATTGAGACTTCAGGAGTGTCGAATGTGAATGACAAAAAATGTGTTAGTCAAGGTCAAACAAACCCTTAAGACCGCTTTGTCCATCGATGTTCCTGCAACAACAGAGAAGAGGCAGAGCCTGGCAGAGAATCTCTCATTTGCAATATAGATCCACGTCCTCCCGGGGTACTCTATCTCAGTTTCAAGATTTCAACACGTGGAGGTGAGTACGAGGAGGAGTTCGTTGATAGATGTTATGTGCAGACACCTGTGTGTACAAAGAACGCTGTACCAAAGCTTAACCTGTCTAATTCTTATTCCCCCGCAGTCAATGTTCTATCATCCATGTTCCTAAGCCTAGATAGGACACGTTTCTGAACGCATGAGCTAACAATTCGTCAAATTTAAGAGTATGAAGTAGGTGTCTCAAAAACGCGACTACCGGGCGCTTTCCCTTATTTACCTTGTTCGACCCTAAACCATGATAGTGCAGGAGTCAGTAAATTTGTTGCACCCTCCCTTTTTTTCTCTCGAACGTTAGGAAAGGTGGAGGAAAGATTGACAATTATTTGATCGGGACAACGCTAGGCCACTGTGTCAGCAGCGTAGAGTAAGAAGTGGGACCGCTAGTGGATTCACCAGAGCACCTAGACCATGTTGGGCCATTGTGACAGCTACAGTCAGACTACTAGCACTGATGGACCACTCCAGTGATATTGCCATTGATTTTATCCCAACGGCATGGGGTGACTGGACCAGATTTGAAACCATATAAAAGCGCATTAACTTACCGGGGACCCCACTAGTCAAGGACAGGCGCTTAACCAACTTCAAGTTTTAAGCCCAACGCGTGGGGTGACGGACCAGAATTGAAACCTTTTAAAAGCGCATTAACTTAGCTTTCACCGGTATTCGAACCGGGGACCCCACTAACCACGGGCAGGCGCTTAACCAACTTCAGGTTTTAAGCCCAACGCGTGGGATGACTGGACCAGAATTGAAACCTTTTAAAAGCGCATTAACTTAGCTTTCACCGGGATTCGAACCGGGGGCCCCACTAACCACGGGCAGGCGCTTAACTAACTTCAGGTTTTAAGCCCAACGCGTGGGGTGACTGGACCAGAATTGAAACCTTTTAAAAGCGCATTAACTTAGCTTTCACCGGGATTCGAACCGGGGACCCCACTAACCACGGGCAGGCGCTTAACCAACTTCAGGTTTTAAGCCCAACGCGTGGGGTGACTGGACCAGAATTGAAACCTTTTAAAAGCGCATTAACTTAGCTTTCACCGGGATTCGAACCGGGGGCCCCACTAACCACGGGCAGGCGCTTAACTAACTTCAAGTTTCAAGCCCAACGCGTGGGGTGACGGACCAGAATTGAAACCTTTTAAAAGCGCATTAACTTAGCTTTCACCGGGATTCGAACCGGGGACCCCACTAACCATGGGCAGGCGCTTAACCAACTTCAAGTGGGGTGACTGGACCAGAATTGAAACCTTTTAAAAGCGCATTTACTTAGCTTTCACCGGGATTCGAACCGGGGACCCCACTAACCACGGGCAGGCGCTTAACCAACTTCAAGTTTCAAGCCCAACGCGTGGGGTGACGGACCAGAATTGAAACCTTTTAAAAGCGCATTAACTTAGCTTTCACCGGGATTCGAACCGGGGACCCCACTAACCACGGGCAGGCGCTTAACCAACTCCAAGTTTTAAGCCCAACGCGTGGGGTGACGGACCAGAATTGAAACCTTTTAAAAGCGCATTAACTTAGCTTTCACCGGGATTCGAACCGGGGGCCCCACTAACCACGGGCAGGCGCTTAACTAACTTCAGGTTTTAAGCCCAACGCGTGGGGTGACGGACCAGAATTGAAACCTTTTAAAAGCGCATTAACTTAGCTTTCACTGGGATTCGAACCGGGGACCCCACTAACCATGGGCAGGCGCTTAACCAACTTCAAGTGGGGTGACTGGACCAGAATTGAAACCTTTTAAAAGCGCATTTACTTAGCTTTCACCGGGATTCGAACCGGGGACCCCACTAACCACGGGCAGGCGCTTAACCAACTTCAAGTTTTAAGCCCAACGCGTGGGGTGACGGACCAGAATTGAAACCTTTTAAAAGCGCATTAACTTAGCTTTCACCGGGATTCGAACCGGGGACCCCTCTAACCACGGGCAGGCGCTTAACCAACTTCAAGTTTTAAGCCCAACGCTTGGGGTGACGAACCAGAATTGAAACCTTTTAAAAGCGCATTAACTTAGCTTTCACCGGGATTCGAACCGGGGACCCCACTAACCACGGGCAGGCGCTTAACCAACTCCGCTATCCAGCCATCTGACACGTCTAACAGCGTGATAATTACAAAAAGAATTCATGTTTCCCTACGCATTCAAAGTTTGTCTTAATGGTTGGACCAAGCCATTGCGTCCATTGTCACAGTCGGTTGGTAATTCGGCATTTAAAGCTTGTACCTGGAGCCACGAATATCACACGCGATCGATCAATTCCAGCGTCGACATCATCTGTTTTCCTTGATTGTGTTCCCTTTTTATGGCTGCCAAACCTCGTGAGAAATTTCATGAAATCATAGAATTTCGAAGGTCTGTCTTCAAAGCGTGCCCCATCAAACTGATCCCACTGAACTCCGTCAACGACGACTTTACGAGGTCCTAAATGTGAATCGACGCCCAGAAGGGACACGGAAACAAATGCTCCCCCACACAATAAATCGCATTTAAACTCGCGGCAAGATCATTAAGCAACAACCCTGTTGATTCGTTTCATTGAATCCCATAAAAATCCAAGCAGCACCCACTCTCTGTTCTCCGAAGCGTCACATAAACCTCGTAGCTCCCACGACATCCTTCATATTCCTCCCAGGGCCGTCACACAATGACTTCTTGTTCGAAAACAAGTCCATAAAAGTCATAAAACGTCAAATTACTGTCAGGACACCATATCTTGAGGTGATAAATTTGACTTAATAAAAATATCTCACTCTCAACCGAACCGAAGTCATAACCATTTACGAAGACCGACCACCACAGCCAGGGCCATGGAGCACCGGCAGCAGCACGGCAAGGAACCGGAAAAAACACACAAAAGCCGCCGCCTCCCGACACCAGTGGCGTGTGTTGTTTTTATGAAGTTGCCCTCGCTTCGATGATGGATGGAATGACACTCCTTTCGGTTTTATTTGTGGCCAAAGTGTCACAGAGGGCGCATGATGTTTGTTTTTCTCAGCAGACAACATTAACCTTTTGTTTTTTTTTTTCTGTTTGCTTTGCAGTGCATCTATGGATGTTATGTCCATTCCGCAATTCTGCCAACATTCCATCGCAGGTGTTACTGGCTGCTACAGGTGAGTGTAATGTAACAGGTCCACGACGGGGCGGAGGCTTCATTAATTGCTTGTGGTTTCGATGCTTGCAGAATCCTGACATCGTGCTCGTTCACTACCTAAATGTTCCTTATCCAGACGATAATAAGATGGCGGTTATCGCACCCAGCCTCACGCTGTGGGGGGACAAGAAAGAATGGACAAAGGAGGAGTTGGTTAGCCAGCTGAAGCCGATGTGTAAGTATTCACGCAGTGCCTGCGAGGACGTGCATCTCATGCGTGTGTGTGTGTTGTTCGTTGCAGTGTCGACCGTGTTCAGCGACGAGGACTCGGACTCTGGAAATGACATTGAAATTTCGGTAAGTTCCTCCCCTCCAACGATCAGTTCTCCTTTCAGTAACAACGTGCTTCTGTGTCTAGAACGCCGAGACAGTCGAATCGATTGTGAGCCAGTTGATGGAGAAGCAGCGATTGGCCCGACAAGCCGCCCTTGTGAAGCAGCTGGAGTGTGGATGTCCCGACTCGACCTGTGCCGATGGCAAGTCCTGCTCGCACCCAATGCGACGAATCGGCATCATGAAGTCGCTGTCCGACAAACGCAACGATGCCTACAATCAAGTGACCAGTACGACGCCAAATGTGCTTATCGGAGCAAAGGTGAGTGCCGACGCACACACCCCAGCCATCCCCGAGTCTCAACCTCTTCCTCTCTCCACAGCTCTACTCGCGTTGGCCCGAACGAAAGAATCGTCATGAGATGACCGCCGCCGAAGCAGATCAGAATGGCGACATCAAATATCAAGTGATACCATCGCACTTGGAGCAGCAGCACCAACAGCAGCAGCAACAACAGCAGCATCAACAGCAATTCAATTTAACTCGCCACACACAAATGTTTTCGACTCGTAATAATTTAATAGCCACCCCGACACAGGGCGCCGTGGGAGTGGGAGTGGGAGTGAACGCGACAACAAATGTCAATGCTGGCAACTTCAATCAACAGACCTTCGCCAATGCGTCTAATCAAAGCAATCAAATGAATTTAAATCGCAATAACATGAATCAGATAATAATCAACCAACAGCAGAGTCACATAGCCACCACAACGACAGTGACCACATTCTCTGCTGCCCCGGGTGCCACCCCAAATGGCGGTGCCAGTGGTGGTGGGGCTGGAGGCGGACATGGCAGTGGGTTATCGGTTCTGTCGCCTCAGCAAATTAGCTTGCAAAACTCGAACGAGCGAAATGAATTAAATAATAACAACTCCATAAACCCCTGTCAGGGTCACATGCAACATCCAGCAGCTTCCCAACAGCAGCACCATCATCTTCATCAGCATCACCAGCAAGCACAAAAACAGCAACAGCAACAACAACAACAACAGCAGCAGCATAATGATTTAAACATGTCGTTAGGAGGCAACCCATCCTCGTCATCCCAAACCGAGCATCACACATACAAGCAGCAGCAGCAGCAGCAGCATCATCATCTTCTTCGAGCCACACTCGCAGCGACCCCGTCAATCACAACCATTTCGGCAGCATCGACATCGGCTCACTCTCCCCCGTCCAGTGGGGGACAGATGAGCAAGAGCCAGCAACATTCTCATCCCCATCAGCATCAGCAGTTGGACCAGCAGCAACAGAGCCAACGTCAACATCATCCCCATCACCTGCAGCATCACAGTGCCCAGCAGCAGCAGCACCAACAGCAGCAGACGTTAATTGAAAGTAATAGCATCAATCAGGGGCAATCATCGAATCTAATTAGCAATACCTCGGATGACAATGGCAATAGCATGGGAGGCGATGGCGCTGGAGTGGGTGCTGGTCCCAATGGTGCCGGTGTCAGTGCCTCTGGAGCTGGCGGCGGCAGCGGTGCTGGTGGTGGAGGCGGCGGTGCGACTAGTGGTCAGGAGAGTCAACCGATGTCTACCGATGTCAGCGGTTCCATGCTTAATTTATCCCAGGTATGTGTTTGTTTGTCACTAGTTGGGCAATTCAATCGGCCGATGTGGGTGGCAGGCGGGCTGGATGGCGACTTGAACGAGATTTGAATTCAACCGAAAAGAGGGTGTTTGTCTCGGGGTTGGGTGGGCAGAGAGGTTTTTTCTTTGTGTTGATTCTTGCTTTGGGGGAGGGCATCAAAGAAGGGGCGGATTTTAAAGGTAGGGCATGTGTGCAGAGTGCTTTTCATATTCGAGGTTCTATGTTTTTTTAATTAAATAGAATTTCTGTTAGGTGATGCGATGCGAGTCAAATGGACTAATCCAATGCGAACCTTTCGCCAAACAATTTCTCACACATTTCGGCCGACTTCTGGTGTTGTCGCAACTTCCTAAGGAATGTCGTTGTTCGCTACAATTTAGTCCACTCCGGTGGATCTCTTTAAGATCTGAAGAAGCTGAAATGGGCCGAGGCAGACGTTCGTGGGGGGCAGTGAATGCAATCCTTCTTTGACATTCTTCCCCCTGTTCATTTAATTTAAATATTTTCATTTTTATTCATGATATAATTCTTACATTAAGAAGATTATTGGAACAAATTATTGGGTCTATAACTTTTTCAAAATTTGAACGTTTATTTAAGAAGGACATGTACAACAGTATTATTCGCTGTATTGCCCATCTGAAGCTATGATTTTTCCCCTTTATCTGGCAATTTGTGGACCGCATCCCAAAAGAACTGCGCCGAACTTGCTCTGAAGTGAACCGTATTTCAGTGAGGGCGTCCTGCATCGAGTGGAACAAGTGGTAGTCAGACGGGGCAAGGTCCGGGCTATAAGGCGGGTGGGGTAAAACTTCCCATCCACTGTTTTCCAAATAGTCCTTAACCGCAACGTGGGGCCGAGCGTCGCCATGATGGAAAGTTATTGCCTCGTGTCTGGTCGCATATTCCGGGCGTTTTTCGGCTACTGCTCTCTTCAAACGGATTAATTGTGTTCGGTAGCGTTGTCCATTGATGGTTTCACCAGGATCTACAGCACACCCTTCTGATCCCACCCAATACAGAGCATTACCTTCGCGCCGTGGATATTCGGCTTTGCCGTTGATTTGGCTGGTTGGCCGGGTTTCGCACATGATTTTTTGCGCTTGGGGCTGTCGTAATGGATCCATTTTTCACCACCAGCAACAATCCGATGCAAAAATGACTTCCTTTTGTGGCGTTCCAGCAGCATTTTGGACATGCAAACCCGTCTTTCGACGTCTCTCAGCTTGAATTCATGTGTAACCCAATTTCCTTGCCCAATTTCAGCTGTTTTTAAACGTTTTGAAATAGCTGCTTGTGTGACACCCTTCTTGTGGTTGCAACAATCTTCATAGAGTAATGCTTGCAGTTCTTCATTTTCAAACTTTCATGGCTGCCCAGGACGTTCATCGACTTCCAAGGCAAAATCGCCACTTTCAAACCGTGCAAACCACTTTTGGCACGTTCGCTCATCTAGCCCATGTTCACCATAAACTTCCACCAAAATACGATGACTTTCGGCAGCAGTTTTCTTCTGAAGAAGAACTCCCCGCAAAACCACTTTTTCAGGCACAAAGTTCGACATATTTGAGTGATATTGTTTACGCTTCAAATGAATGACATATACTGCAATGACGTACACTGACATTAGCTTTCCAACGCATGTTCCAATGGAATAATATAAATTACGCCATCTCTTAGCAAACCGCAATTAAGTTGTAGACCTAATAAATACAAGCTTAAAGAGAAGAAAATAAGCGGAGTTGCAACATTTCGTAAAGGAACTTAGAAAAAATTTATCAAAAATGTATAGGAAAGCATTTATTAGCATTATTATACCAGCTATGTGTGATGTGTCACTTTGTTCAAATTACATGTTAGGGTAGGCGTAATGGATCCAAATTGGACACAATGCAGTTTACCAACATGTCCCGCTGGCAGCCCCTAGCAATCGTACATTCGTCTGGCATCTTTAAAAAACAGTCCAATCGCCTTTGCCAGTCTCAACGGCGCAACGTGTTGCATCACGGAAAATTGTTGCCGACCACTCTCCTCGTTGACCTCGTAGGGGCCTTGCCAAGTGAAAGGTAGCCATCCAAATGGAGGCCAAGCAAAATAGGTGTCCCGGAAGTCATGTCCGCCCATACCCATACCGAGACGAGTTTCGGGACACTGGGGTGTATCTAGAGGTGTCTATTTCAATCATCATTTTTACGCATTTCAGAGAGGGTCTAAACGGACACGACGCAGACACTTGCACACCTAAAGTCTGTGCAAAAACACCTCTTCGCCACACACGGTGCAGACAATTTGAACATGTAGGGGGTTGGACCTCACAATGCGTAGTTGATGGCGTTTCTACGCTGGGTGGGTTGAGGAGCTGGTGGCACTCCTCAGTCAACCTCGCTTCCATAAGCATATGACGATACCTTGTCCACCTCACTGCTTCCGTTTATTCAGTCCGAAGTGCGTAAGTTAACGATGGGCAGGCAGACGGGCAAAGTATTGGCGCGGGTAGTGAACAAATGCACCGATCAAACGTACGATAAATAATTAAAAACAAGACACAACAATGAACAAGTAACTATAATATGAAGATATTATTTATAAAAAAGGAGCAAGTAACCATAATAATTTATTAATAAAGAACAAGAAACAAGTAAAAGAACAAATTAACGATTAATAATCAAAATATTAAGAAAAGCTATTTCTTTATTCCGCACGAAATATTCAGTATTAGCAGTAAGCCAGCAAGCAACCCTTACTATCTGTCGTTAGCTAGCAAGCAACCAAATGCCCAGGCAATACTATTTCGTATGTGCGCGGTAGAAAACCGTAACACGCGTTGGTGCGCAATTACACACCCTGTTTGTGCAGCCATGATCATTGCTTTGGCAGTTAAAAAAAAAATAAGAGAGATGAAGAATTTGGATCAAGCAGTGTGACAACTTTTATTTTAGAAATTTATAAATCTTATAAATTTTTATCAAAAAAAGAAATTCCAAAATTGTCCGTGTTTTAATTCTTTTGCCGCTGGTGTGTTCAAACGTCACTATATGCGTCGCTGCAGACCACGCAAAATTCAAAAAATGTTGAGTTCACTGGACACTATCGATACACCCGACATAGACGGAGTTCACAGACATGCGCACAGCAACAAAATATATTGGTCTGCTGCTCGTGTAAGCCTGCTCCCTAACTCAATGTCATCAAGACCCATTTAACCCTTGTGTCAACAGTCAACACCCAAAAAATTATACATAAACATACACCCAGCACACCCGGGTGTGCCATGCGTCTTTGTATATCCACGGAAGGAGTTGGTTGTTTCTGTCAATTGTGACTTAGAATTGCTTGAAGTGTTTATCCAGTCAAGGACAAATCTATTGTATACTGGTGTGGCACCTTCTGGAGAAGGAGGAACAAATCATGGCGAATGTGTGGCCAGTTGTGTTGCACTCTGTTCCGGGGAATTGCTCGAAACATCGTATGTGACAACTGTTGTACTATAATTTGGTTTCTACTTTGATGTTAGACTACAATTTGTCCATATTGGAGCAGTTGAATCATCAACCACTGGATTCAGCAGGACCACAAGTACGTGCTCGTATATTCCACAAAAGAACAAGTCCGTTACGGTTCTTCCCACTTCCCACTATAGTATCGACATTGAAGATGATACTCGATTACAAAAGTAGCAAAAGGAGGCGTTGACAATATGGACAAGTGCTCTGGTGAATACACTACGAATAGAAGAACGAACATATGGCCTCTGACTGCGTTCGCACTTGGAGACATCAACAAACCGTAGAAGGTTGTTCCTACAACAGTTGAGTGAACAATTAGCCATGGCCGTGATCTAGTTTCGTTAAAAATGCCATCACGTAGTGGAATTGAAAGTATGTTGGGCCACGCAGTATCTTCTGACAATTCTGGCAGAATCAAGCAGAAGGGAAATTGTTACCTATTGTTACCCTTACATTTCCTCTTTCTCTGCAAAATACCCATTTATTGCCGACTTGAGTTCTTCATCATCCGAAAATCTTTTTCCACGAAGACATTTTTTCAAATCCGGAAACAGGAAATAATCACTAGGGGCAAGGTCCTTGCTGGACTATAGGGTGGGTGTTGGATTTCTTCGAAACCACAATCTCGCGCAGCAGCCTTGGAAACTCGCGCCGTGTGAACAGGAGCGTTGTCATGGAGAAGCAACACACCCGCTGCGAGTTTACCCCGTCTTTTCTTTTTAATTTCCTCCCGCAAATTATGCAAAGTGGAAGCGCAGGATGTGGCGTTGATGGTTTAACCTTTTTTTTTTGTACTCAATGAGCAAGATGCCCTTTGAGTCCCAAAAAACTGTGGCCATGAGCTTCCCGGCAGACGGAGTGACTTTGAACTTCTTCGGGGGGTCTGGTCCTCTTGTTTGCTTTCGGGGTCATAGTGGTGGACCCATGTTTCGTCACGATCCATAACACCGTCCGCGTTCTCACTACACATCTCCAAAAACTCTCTCCAGCATGCGATTCTCACTTTTTTCTGAGGCGCTGTGAGCATTCGTGGCACCCACCTTGCACTGACCTCTGAAAGGTTAAGATGGTCATGAAGAATGGTGTGAATGGTACCAATTGAAAGCTTGGTGATCTCTGCCATCATTTTCACCTTTATTCGGGCATCCTCAAGAACAAGTTTTTCGACTTCTTTGATGCTTTCTCCCGTACAAGCAGTAGCCGGTGCGCCGGAGCGGGGGTCGTCTTCAATGCTCTCTCTGGCTCTCTTGAACTCACTTGACCACTTTTGCACAGTTGATAAAAAAAAAGCCAAATGAGATTGAATTTGTAATGAAATGAAAATGCTCTAAATTTTTCGATGCACACCCGGGTGTGTTGGCTGTTGATGGAAGCGGATGCGAGATGTGGAATCATGATTTGGGCACGAATGCAAAAATTACACCAAAATTTGAAATAACGTCCAAGTAACGAGCGGGTCTCTAATTCACCCCTCTACTAGATTGGGGAAGGGTATCAGCTGTTCTCAAGAGTATGTATTCACAGAGAGGGATGAAATCCATTGGCAAGAGAGGTAGAAGGTAGAAGGCTGTCTCTGAAGAGGTTCTGCTTCGGCATACAAACGCTAGTAAATCATCAGTTTTCTCCCCACATACAAGTTGCAACCAGAAATGAAGTACTACAGAGATGCCCAACTTCACAGCTAATTAACGCCTAGTCCATCGAGGAATTTCAGAGGATTTTTGTCAGTTATTCACGAAGTAACGAAGTAACGTAAATGCCGTCGTCTGATTGGTCAGTGTGGCTTTAGAAAATTATGTAAAAATGGCTGTCAAACATTTTAAGGGGCAAGAGAGGTAGAAGTTGGGCACCTCTATCATACTTCATTTCTGGTTGGAACTCTAAGAAGAGATCGCATTTGATCGTATTTTTTCGGGCTCTTCAGCCACACTCCGATCCTCCATCTTTTTGGGACCTCGTTCGCTGAAAACCCGTATTCATGCATTTTTTGAGTGCATTGCCTTGCATTTTTGCTACCAACGAAAGCTCTAATAACTCTTTAACTAATTAACCACTAAAACTCATCATAAGTTATCCGGCAACCAAGATGCCGCTACGAGCTGTACCGCAGGAGCACTACACGTCGTAAGACTTAATTTCTGCTGTTAGGTATACTCATGGTTCAGAGTCTGAGCCAAGGCTGTCGTCCATACTTCGCGATTCCGGTCCCAATACTGGAGATTCGGTCCCCCTCAGTTTACCAAATAATTAGCATAATTGGCAGTAACAGTCGCTGAACAAAACTATTGCGAAACCTCAAAATTGGGGAGTTGTCTCAACCCAACTGGAGCCTTAATGTTCCTTCGCTCGGTGTTAACGAGCCCCTACAGGCGACGCATATTCCACATCTTCGTACAGATCAGAGCGATTGCCGTGGTGCCTCCTCCTCTGTTCAAAACATCGATCTCCACCAAGATCGAAGCAGAGCAAGTGTTTCGTTAAGCAAGGTTTCATTGGCATAAAACGTTCTGTCGTTGTTTGTAGGTTTTTGATGACTCCGTCAAATGTGATCGACCCACTTCCGGCAGTAGCCTCTCGATTGGTGGCTTCGAGCTTGACAAAGTGACTTGACTAGACACAGCCCCAGAGCAAATAGTCGAGATGAGTCAACTCGCATCATCGATGAACGCTCACCGTATGATGGTCCAATTTCCCCTTCACAACTTCGACCGTCTTGTTGGGACCACAGCTTGGGTATACACAGGCTCTGTACCTAAGATCATTGACGCTAACGGTGCCTCCTTCCTCATTTCGAAAAACATAATGTTCCATGCCATAACCAACTCCAAACAGTCAATCATTTGCAGACTCTGTGAAGCTTAGTCGAATACTTGTGAATTGTGTTAGTTGTTGGCATAGCCGCTAACCAAAAAATAGCCCTCACCCGAGAAGATGATATTTTTACCAAATTCTGGGTCTCCAACATCAATATTTCCAGCGCCTAATTCGCGTACTTACGCGTGTTGTCTATGCTCAATGTCCTTCAGGTCTTGCCAAAGTCCAATCGTATACGGATGTAGACCCGAACTCAACAGCAGAATAAGCCGGCTAGACACTCGCAGCAATTATTGGTGGTGTCTTAATGTGTACCGTCGCTCAAACTATTCCACGGGGCGACGATTTGCCTGCACACTGAAGCCGTCATTATGGCTTGATCGCACGACGATCATGGTTCTTTCAAGTTCAGCGAGCATGAAACGATGCATTCTGAAATAGCAAACTTTTCTGACTTTTTTGACAGCTGACATTGGTTACCTTGACAGCTGCTGAGCTGCCCGGTTACTCCATTGACCAAGGTTTTCGATTGTCACCCAGTCCATGTCTATGTCTATGTCCAGTCTATGACCTACCAGTTGATCCTCGCCTGACATCGACCGCCTTCCCGTACAAATCTCTAGCCAATTGCGATTCCTTTAATTTCATTCGCAGGTCAATGATTCAGAACATATCTTGGACACAGAGCTGGACGGCTCGGAAACATCGTTCCCCGGACTGAGCCTACAGTCGACACGTGAAAATGCTGGCAACTCAGTGATGGCAGCCAATCAATCGCCGATGCAAGAGAAGAAGGAACCCTCCCTGTCGGTGGGCGATCGCACGGCATCCGATGTCAGCGACTCACTGGCGTTTTTCAACGAAACTTTGGACTTGTCCCAGGAGGACATTCAGCGAACGCTGATTGCGAACATGCCCTTCGGCAGCGGCAGCGACGTGGTGGTGAACACTCAACATGATGATCGTGTTGGATCTGATCTGAATCCTATGGATTTTATTACGAACGTCTGTGACGTAACGAGTGGTGGAGTGAAGCGCAGCGGTCGCGGCGGCGGTGTATCTGGCGGCGTGCATGACGAGGACGATGCGGATGACGTGTTTGTGAATTTGGACGCTTTCGATATGCTGGTGGAGTTTCCCGAGCTGGAGTTCGATGGGAAGCACGAGTCGGCGTCGAGCTTGTCGGTTGAGAGCAGCCTGTCGCGGGTGTTCTCGAGTGGAAGCCGGAGGATTCTAACAATCAGCGACTACAGCCCAGAGTGGGCCTACCCAGAGGGTGGGGTGAAGGTGCTTGTGACTGGACCGTGGAAGATGTCGAGCACGTACACGGTTCTGTTTGATTCCATGCCGGTGTCGACGGTCCTGGTGCAGGAGGGTGTTCTGCGGTGCTTTTGTCCAGCGCATGAGGTCGGGTTGGCCACCCTGCAGGTGGCCAGCGATGGCTTTGTCATCTCCAATTCGGTGATCTTCGAATACAAGTCCAGTCCGCACCCGGAGGCGACGTTCGATGGGACTACGAACGACTGCCTGTACAAGTTCACTCTGCTCAACCGCTTGTCCTCGATCGATGAGAAAATGCAGATCAAGTTGGAGCCGAAGGACACGGTGAGTTGTGGCCGAGTGTAGCGGTCGGACTTCTTGTGATCTTTGTTTTTGCCTTCTGACAGCCCGAAGATGTGACTCTTGTGATGCAGCCGAATTTTGAAGAGAGAATGGTCAACTACTGCCACCAGTTGACCAACAAGATCTGGCGTTCGAACGCTCCCGCCTCGTGGGCATCGAGTGGCTTCAAGGGCATGACTCTGCTTCATTTGGCCGCCGCGTTGGGCTACTCAAAGCTCGTCTGCGCCATGCTCAACTGGAGGTCGGAGAACCCGAATTTCATTCTCGAGACGGAAATTGACGCGCTTAGCCAGGACGTCTATGGATACACTCCAATGGTGAGTCGGTGGGAGGCGGAGGTGTTGTATTGGAATGTGGCACGTTTTTCTTGTTTTGCAGACTTGGGCCTGTGCCAGGGGGCACACAGAAACCGCGTTGATCCTGTACAAGTGGAATCACAACGCCATGAAGATCAAGAATCTGGCTCTGCAAACCCCGTTGGATGTGGCCAAGTCGAAGGGGTAAGCGTTGGAGGGGGAGGGAGGAAGGGAGGCAAGAAGTTGTGTTCATGTGTCCTTGTCCATTTCCAGATTCAAGTATCTTCTGGCGCAGCTGTCGCGACTGGAAAGCGAACGTGGACGGAACAGCAACGAGTCGAGTCTGCTGTCTTACGACCTCAGCAAGCAGATGAAGCACCATTGCATGGACGTCATGAACGGCCAGACGATCAAAGACGAAATTTCCGGCAGCAACAGCTCGGAGAACTCATCGGACAGCCAAACAACCGACGCTGGCGATGCGAACAGGAGTCACGACGGGGTGTTCCTCCGACCGATCGCCGTGGCCAGGTGAGCTTGCGTGCTTTTCACACAGAAAGTGGAACTGAATTGGCTATTTTTCAGCAATCAAAGTCCACCAACTAACAGCAGATACTCGAAGAGGTCATCCATCGATAGTGGCATCAACATGGACATGAGGACGTTCTCAAAATGCGGCAAACCCTTCAAGGATCAAAACAAGCTAACCAGGTAACCCCATCCACCGTCATGCGGGAGGGAAGGTTTGCTAAGTTTCGTTCCACTTTTCCCCACAGTTTCGACAGCAACGACAACTACTCCCTGTCAGTGGACTCGGCCCTGGAGGGCTTCTCCACCCTGAACAGTTCCAGTTCGCTTCTCTCGCCCTTGCGCAAAATGGACTTCGCCTTGTGTAAGTGCGACCTGCGTGTGGTCTTTGACATTTGTTTTTTTTTTTTTTGTTATTTTTTGAATATGGTGAAGCAATCGATATTCGTTACAATCATCCATTCAAATAAGGCTTTTCAAAGTGAAACAATCAAAAATAGAAAAAAAACTGTTATAATTTTGCAATTTAGGCGAAGTATCAACGTGTGGCTCAAGCCCCATGGCCGAAATGAAACACGACGGATCCATGTCTGATAACGATGATGACCCAGACGTTGCGTGTAATAATGAAACTGAGGCGAGCGTAGGTCAGTGTGTGATGTGACGCTAAATTCAATGTTTAAACAGCTAAATAAGTGTTTTTATGCTATGAGTTTCATAACCACCACCAACACTCTCAAAAATTGGCCTTGAAACATCTATACTCTTCATATAAATATACCTCTCTCTCCTCTCTCTCTCTCTCTCTCTCTGTCTATCTGTACTTTTCACTTTGACTCCTAAATCTCGTGGTTGGTGTGACCACTTGTCCACTGCAACAAAGAAAGAAAAAAAAAAGAAAATAAACGTTTTTTTTTTGGTTTTTTGTTTTGGTTTTTTGATGTCGTTTAGAGAGTAGCTCATGTAATTGTTGTTGCGCTGAGTATGGTTGGATATGATCTATATATGTATAATCTGTGTATCTGTATCTGTAATCTGTACATTTGGTGTTTTAGAACGTTTCCTTTTTTGTGTTGTTCTCTGAGAGTTTAGGAGTAAGACTAAAACAATCGATGTTGTCGTGCTTGTTCAACTACACAAATCACATCTGACGGTAACATTGTAAATAAACTTGTGCCAAAAACCAACAAAAAACAAACCAATCCTCCAACAAACTCAAACTGAAACCAAACAAAATAAAATTACTCTGTGCATGATGTCATTTATTTGTAAAAGTTTTGTGCTTGTTAATTGAAAAAAAAAAAAAAAGAAATCAAAATAGGACTTGTAAACTGTTATATAACTCTCGCAAGAATCACTCATTTCCATTGTATGTGTCTAGAATTACGTGTAAACTTGGTTACTTTCGATGTTGTGATTGTATTTGTTTCGCCTGTCACTTGAACTCCTTTTTTCTAACGCGCCTTCTGTCTTCTAGGGGAGTCCGATGCGAAGGTCCTCACGCTCGCGGAGCACATAATCGCCGCCATGCCGGAACGGATCAAGGTAAGTGCGTCGACGCTCTCACGCAGCCACTCACTCATCCACTCACTTATCCACTCACTCATCAACTCCCACCAACTCCACAGAATGAGTCCGATGAGATGATGATCCTGGGCAGTCCAATGTCGGAGTCGCTGAGTGCGGACAATTCGGGGATCAGCAACATGCAGGACAGTTTCATGGATCCCCTGTTGGACTCCCTGCCCAGCACGCACTTTGACAACGATTTCAATTTCGACTTCAGCGACCACAACTATCGCTACCACGACGTCAGCACCCCTTGCTCCAGTCTCAGCCCGGCCAGTTCAGGACCCCTGCAGTCACCGGCCAGCTACTCGATTCCTCCTGATCCCCCAATGAACTCACCAAGTCCGCCGCCATCGACAAAGCAACTGACAGAGTTTCTTCAAGCATCGAACAACGTTCAGCGACCATTTGAGGCTGACTTCTCCAAACTCACGCTGACTGGTAAGTGCAGCCCTCTGTCCCTTGTCGCCTCCCATCACACCCCCTTGTCACCCCTTGCAGATAGTGAACAACGAGAGCTGTATGAAGCTGCAAAATGCATTCAAAAGGCCTATCGCTCCTACAAGGGCCGTCAAAAGTTGGAGGAGCAAAACAAGGAGCGTTCAGCGGCGATTGTCATTCAGAACTACTATCGTCGCTACAAGCAGTACGCGTATTTCCGACAGATGACAAACGCGGCACTGATCATCCAGCACGGATACCGGTCGTATTGCAAGAACAAACGCTTCAAGAAATCACCACAGACGAACAGCCTGTCACCGGGCAACAGTTCGACGTCCAACTACAACGAGACCTCATCACAGTGTCTGTCCGGATACTACTACCAACAGCAGGATATATCGCAACCCAGCACACCGAAGGAGACAAGTCCATCGGGTCCTTTAAAGTAAGCAGCCGTCACTCGCACTCTCTTCAAAGCTTTACACCCTTTTCCATCTTTCCAGGAGAACCTATTCACAGTCAACGCAAAATCAAGCTGCCAGGAAAATTCAACAATTCATGAGACAATCGAAACTAAAGTAAGTACCTCAAAGCTAAGCAACTTCAGATCAGATTACTTAACACAAGATGTGAATACTTTCACGCTAGCATTTGGGATGGGAATGTGTCCTTGTTGGTAAGGGTGCCGACTGATGAGTGAACTTAATTGAAGATTTTTTTTATTTCATCTTGTGTGTTGGATTCATTGATTCTATGAGGGTTTTGGTGTGTGTTTCTTTGCAGACTTCAGAGAGAACGAGCAGAAAAAGAGAAGCTGGTGCACCAACGCAGGGAGGAATACCTCCGAAGCTTGCAGTATCGAGAGCAACCGGAAACTGCGCACAATCAAGAACAAAGGTAATTTTAATTATTTATGCTGCCATCTTTTAGTGACGTTTCCTACTTCAAATGAGTGAAGTTGAAGAGACTAAATGTAGTTAGTAGGCAGTTGCCTCTGGTGAAGGTTTTACAAACCGATTTAACTCGGGTTGGAAGAGAAGCAGACCGAGTTGTAACCCGAGTTGACGAACTCGGTTTGATGATGAACCGAAAGCAGTGAAATGGTGCGAATCATATTGTGTTGTCAAATTCCATGGTTTCGGTTCGGAATCATATGCTCACAGCCGTCTATTATTTCTTTTTATGTATTCGCTTCGTTTCATCGGTCTTGCCAATTCGGTTGATATAAATATAACTCGGTTTAGGTGTAACTCGGGTTAACTCGGTTTGCTAACCCGTGTTGACACAACACTGCTCTGGTGACCATAAGGTAGGGGGTTTAAGTTCCAAACTCTAAAGTGGCAGATGTCTTTCTCAATCGCTTTGTAAAAATGCGGCTGTACTCATTCGTATGAGTCCCTTCCAGAAGATCGCTCTCAACTTCCGGTTCCATTTAATCGGTGTCTGCGAGTTTCTCCTTAATGAATGGCATGACGCCCGAGATGATGGCACCAACTTAGAGCATAAATCCAAGCGTATAGAGCAGCGGGTCTGTACTTGTTTGTACACCCAAGCCACAGTCCACCTACATAAATACCAGAAGCCACTCCGAACGAGGCACAACAGAAGCGCCAGGAACATGCTCTGTACTTGCTTGCACACTCAAACCACAAGCCACATACACACATACTAGAAGCCATTCCGAACGAGGCACAACAGAAGCTGTGCTGGTCCTGGTGAATGGAAGCGCTAAGGACATGCTCTATATTGAACGGCCTCAATAAAGGATATATAAGTCGGAAAGCGCGGGTCCAAAAATTCATCTTCTTTTGAAATGACTGAACTGCTCAGTGCTGGGTGCACGGACCTATGTTGCCAGAGAGGGCATACACTTGGCGTTACCATTTGAGTACAATAATGGACCCTCAGCTAGCTAACTAGTCGCAACTGATGAATTGTCACCACGTGGTGTCAAGTATTTTGCACGTACCGGGAATCGAACCTGGGTTGTGTAGGCTCAAGTATCTAGGGGTCAGCGCATTAACCGACAAAGCCACGAAACGGGCGCCATTTGTTTCACTGATGCTGATGGCTGATGAAACTGAGATCCCTCTTGCATCTTACGATGACGCCGACCAAAAGCGCTGGATATCTGGACGTCTGCCGCGTCCAAGCCTTGCAACCTCCTCCGATTGAGATACGCGCAGTGCGCAAAAATGCCCTTTTGACAAAGCCGCATTGTTGTCAATAGATTACCGTTCATTGGTGATCCGTCCAAGTTGTCTCGAATGCCCTTTCTTAAGTGAGCCCTTGATGGCTTGGAGAGCCTTACCCATCTAGCCAATTGGTGGTTGATCCATTCCCTGCCACATTTCTAAGAGAACGTTCAGACACGTCTTAAAAATTGGAGTTGATCAATTATGAGAACAGTGCTGAGTAGAGTCCAGAATCACAAAGTAAATTTTCCGATTCCTATATTTTCGGAGACAGAAAAGCTTGTGCATGGGGAGGCGTGTGTGAACGGTCAGGAAAGTCCGATTCGTTTAGTTCCAGAAAATCTGTCACATTTGCAAATGTTCACAATAAGTGACAGCCATTCCACTATATTCCATAAGAGAGTAAATAAATTCGCAGGTCAGCAGAAGAGGTGCGTTTCTGGTGTGGTCACTATAAAGCGCGACATCATATGAGCTCACTACGTATTGCGAACTGCGCAAACTACGTAAAGTCATGTGGGGTCTGTTCCAGCACTTTCTGCACCAAATTAGGAAGTCTGTCATTTTGAAGGAGTGGTGGTCAAAATCTCTGAGTGAGAGGCAAAGTCTCAAGAATCTACGAGAACGCAGTTATACAAATTGTGTAAATTATGTCAAATCTGACATCTCACTTGTGAGTGTATTGATTGGCATCAATTGATTTGACAGAAGAATAACAAACTACCCACACACATTTCTTGTGTTAAAATGGACAGGGTGGTCACCCCAGCCGAGGAAAGGGCTCCAGGGTCTGCGACATAACCTCTGGCGGATGGGGCCACGCCGACATGTTCAACTGCACCTCTCAGTCGTTCCCAGCTGAAGAAGATGGAGATCGAGCTGAACTCGTTCGTGTCGGTCAAGATGGCCGAGAACGTGCAGCAAGCCTGCGCGGCCGTCGACCGGACCAGCGTGGTGAAGAAGCAAGGACAGCCGCCGCTACAAGATGGAGTCGTCGTTCTTCCTCAACAAGGGCAACAACATGTCGTCGGACGAGTTCGAGATGGGGTACCTCTCGGACGAGGTGAAGTTCACCCGACGTCGGCCTGCTCGTCACCGACGGCATCCTCCACGAGCTAATCAACTACGAAATTGTTTGCTCTCTAGAGAGAACGCTCATTTGACACAAAACCCATATTTTTGGCATACGGCAACAGACTTTCGTAGATTGTCGTTGTTTTGTAATGTTTATTTTGGGTACAGGAACACGCCTATGGACATTTCTCAGTCGCAGAGAGCAACGGCTAGAATTTGAGCAAAATAGACACTTCATCGCGAATATTTTAGTCGTGGTTCTGTGGATCGCGTTTGACTCTCTTGTGTATTGGCTATACTCAGGCTGACAGTTCGCAAATTCAATTCTTGGAGAGTATTATAAGGATACTTCAAGTATTTATTGTTGAATTTCTTCTGAGCAAAAACACTTTTCAATGGAAAGTGCTTATTTCTGAAGTTTCGCGGCTCATATGAGTGGCACTTAATGCCACTGCTCTTATAAACAAAATCTATACACCTGTTGTATCAAAACAGTGGCAACACTGATTTGGGCCGGCACCGTTTTCCTATTCCTCCCATTGCTAAGGGGTGTGGATCATTCTGATTGGTTCGTCAACCTGTTGAGAAAATGTGCATGATGTCCAATTGGAATGTGTATCAAAACTATCCTGGACTCAAACCAATTTTATTGGTGAATCATCATAAATTGCATCATAAATGTTTAAAGATTGTGGATTTGCTGTGGAAAGAAATCTAATGGACTCACCCAGTCAGTATTCATCGAATTTAATGCCCCAGCTTTTAGAAGCAGTTGTGTAGAGTACGCGTAGAGTTCACTGTTCACTGAACAGCTGACGTTTGCGGTTTTTTCTGTACACTTGAAGTGGCAAATAACAGTTTTGCCTTTCAGGTTTGAATACCGATGATAATGCCTGAAACACGATATTGCGTTGCGTCGTCTTTCAACGCACACAATTCAATGGCCATGCACAGAATACTGCGGCGACCTACGTAAGTACAAAATGAGAGAGATGAGAGGATCGTAAAACGTAAGACCATCGTAAGACCACGTAAGACCATAAACAGCTGACTACATTTTAACGACAAAATCAATTTGAATTCGGACCTAGGAGGAAAAAAAGTACAATTGTTTGAGCAGAATATTTTTTGATTTGACATTTCACAAACGAAAACAGCTGACACAATATTTGTCATCTGGCTGATTATCGCAGTGCGTCATCGCTCCTCTCCGTAAGTCGAACGCAGCAACACACTATTGTGTTCCAGGCATAAGGACTGTGCACAGTACAGCCTCGCCTAAACGCCTCTATGATGTTGGTAATACGATTGTCGCGACAGTAGTCGTCCTACGCTATAAAACGACATCTGGCGATAAGCTTATGTGGAACGTATTTTTTGTGTGACACTGTCGGTATTCGGGTTACTGTGCTAAAACGCAAGTTAACCGACAAAAGAAGGCGATTCGAATTTTCCGAACGCCTCAAATGGAAAAGCAAGTAAAAACACATTTACAAGACGGGACACACACAGGGTACAGTTAATTTGAAGTAAAAATAGTTTTTCGCGTTTCAAAGTCATCATGATTTGTTCATGTTGTGGAGATGTCAAGCAAAAGATATATCTGTTCACGTTATCCAGTGTTCATGCTCGATCAACTCTTCGTACTCTGGTGTGCATCGCTTAGGAGAACTAAAGGCATAGATAAACAAGAGAATCGATCGGTCAAGGTGCTGACTCATGATCTAGAGCTAAACAATGTGACTGAGCTAGACTTATTCTAAATTCAATGTACACCAGACCTCCACAAAGTGTACATAATTCTGCTTCACATCAAATTTTTAAACACGTTTTTAAGCCACTGCCAAAGCGGCTGTGGCGTTGTGGGTCTGGGCGTCGACTACGGTGGAATCCCCGTTCAACAAAAAAGAATTTCGACGATCTCACTTTTTTCGAGGTTCTGAAACTTGACCGTTCGAAGACTGACGCACAAAACGCGTGACTGCTGTAGAAGATAGGCCCTCTACAGGCTGTAGGGCCACGCTGTTATTAATCTTATTAACAAAGCGCGTGAGAAGATATCAAAAATTGAACACGGCAAATAAACCATGATCAGGGATCTGCGAACCTTTGTGCCAGTCATGAATTTCTTCTGGTGAAGTGGATAAATCAAGTGAGGTTCCTTTGTATGGTTACTCCTTGATAATGAATTGATCGTGGCAAATAATGACTCAAGGAGATTTTCTGGGATTTCTTGATTCGGTAATGGTTCGGAAATTGTTGAATTTTAAGTGCTTTGATTTGCTCGATATGGTATATCGAATGAGCCAACTTACTTTTACTCAGACCAGTGACTGATTTAAGTAGGCTATCTTAGATTCTTACAGGTCGGTGACGAGCGCCTTGCTTTTAGTTATAAAAACCAAGTAGATCTTCCTCTCCCCGACCCATAAGGGTCCGATTTGAAGACCATCATACCTGGAGCCACTTGTGATGGAACAAACGCATGTACAGCACGAGTGGGTGCTGCAGAAGCATGGACCAGGCCCAACTCGGACTGTTGCATCACCCAAAATTTGTCTGTACTTTACCGGGAGCATTGATGGTCATTTGCTTGGTGTGACCGGTCACACAGTATAATCGACTCATCTTGGCTATCTTTAGACAGTTTATAGATTTGTGTCTCCTCCTCCATTCGCGTTATATAGCAAGGGCCGACGCTAAGCAAAAAGAGATCGACATCAGTGATCAGTTTTAGTCGTTTAGTAGGTGAGAAGGGAAGGACCCTTACAGAGGTGCCTCCATCTACACCTTCGGCCCGTGCTGTGTCTTGAACCCGGACACTTAAGAGTATTAACGGTCCATTGTGCGCTCGCAAATTATAAAAAAAACAGGGCACTGCGCCATAGGCACTTACTAACCTACCGGCTTTTACAGAAGCTGCAGAGGTGAGGAAGAAACTGATTCTATCCAACATCCGCCTTGCGAATGCCCAGCCCTAACAAGGATAAGAGAGCAATTTCATGAAAATTACTTCTTTGCAGAGCTGGTGGACGTGTGCGCTGTAGAACTGAAAAACTGAAGTTTCGAAAGAAAAAAATGCAATACCACTTTAAGGGACAATGTTCTCAAGTGTTAGTCTAAGCGAGCCACGTTCGCAAGGCTGTAAAGGTACCCTTTGTACCTACCTACGTTAATATCCGACTTATATTTTTTTTCTGCCTTCGAAGCCATCAAGAATCAACTATTCTGTTCTACACATCGTCCACTTTTCGACTTCATATCGCCCCACCGATGGAATGTTTGACTCAAAAAAATCCTCTTTCCAAATAAAAACTAACAAATGTACCTTCTTTTTGTTTATTTGCAGTGAAATGCTGTGATTCTTATTGAAACTTCCTTCAAAAGGAAGTTCCCAACCTATTCGCAGGGAAAAGAAAAAAACTTTAATGGATGACGGATGAATCTAAAAGTAGCCTAAGTGAAGTCTTCAAAACGATTAAAACAATTAAATCAAATAGTTCATAAATTAATTAACAACAATCTTTAATAAAAATTTAATCTTCTTCTTCTTCAAAAAAAAAAAGAAACAAAAAAAAAAAATACCTACATTCTCAATTCAAAAATAAATACAAACAAATTCTTATAATCAAAAGTAGTGAAAATTTAGTGCGATATTTCCTCACACCACCACATACGTACACACATACACACATAGCATATATAAACGTATATTTTTCGGCATTTTATAAGCTCTCAGTCCTTGATGGGAGAGTGTAGTCCTCCCTCCTTCCGCCACATGCATGGACTTACATAATTAATTATCGCACTGTTTTCTCTCTATCTCTCTCTCTCTCTCTCCATCTCTTTAATTACTCTCTCTCTCCCTGTTTAGAAAAGAAAAACTACTATCTACTACTATTTTATCAACCAAAAAGAAAAACAAAATAACGTTTAAATCAAATATGCCAAGTTAACTTATACAAATACTAAACGAGATTCTTCTTAGCTGTGATCAGCAAATGACACAATTAACTACTTAGTCTTCTTCGTCTTCTCAAACAAAATGAAAAAGTTCTTCTTCGAGTAGAAAATTAAATTCGTATCGGTTCCTCCTCGTCCGCGCTCACCCTTCTTCGCCATCGTGTATTCGGTTTTCGTATTTATTTCTTTCGACTCTAGACAGTTAAGATCAATTTTATTCGATATCGTTGTAAGAATTTTCAAACATATATAAAACGGCTTGAATATCTTTTATTTTTTCTTAAAACAAAAAACAAAATCAACACAATTTTAAGCTGATTAAGATTGAAATGGAAAAACAGAAATTTAAATTTAAAAATTCTTATATAAATCTTTAATATACATACATACATACACATATACTCTAGAGGATAGGCATATATATTTTTTTCCAAAATTTAACTTGTATAACACAATTAATGGAGAAAAAGATAAAAAAAAAACATTACAAATTATGGGAATTTTTTTTAGAAATGATAACTTCTAAACAATTTAACATTTAAAATTGCTTTTTGCACTTTTGAAGTAGACTTTCATAATGAAACAATTTCAAATCGAAGAAAAAAAAACCACTAAAATTTATACATAATTCAAAAATAAATGAAAATATAAAGGGTATGTATAACAGTTAGAGAGAGTGTGCATTTTAGAAATGCACGCAAATATTTAACAAGAAAATAAAACCAAACAGAAACTACTTGAGAATGTATAGAAAAACAAAACGAACAAACAATTTATGAATGAAAAGCAAAAAACAAAACAAAAAAAAAAAAAAAACATTAAAGTTGTTTTCTTCCGTCCACATTGTTAGCTTTCATAATGTTATATTATATTATAATAGTTTTGGGCAAATTATACCTCACTTTTAACGTATTGTATTTTTTTAAAAACAAGAAACAGAAAAATAAAAACAAAACAATGAAAACCAAAACACAAAACAAAATATAAGAAAATAAGAAAATGTGAAAAATGCTATGAAATGATATGTCATGATAGCAATTTAGAGCTGTAGAGTGATTTTTTCTTTTTGTTCTTTTCGAAACTTGTTCATTTTGTAATATTTAATATAGACAAATATTTAAATCCGCCTCTGATTCAATTTATAGGACAGATGGACATCTAAAGCAAAACATAAACAAACACAGTTTGTCGGACAGTCTGACTGGATTGCACAGTCGCTGGCTGCAACGTTTCGGGCTTTAAATTGAAACTAATCATAAACTAATCTAAATAAGGAGGTTCCAAGGATGGATGTGATTGCACGACGAACCAGTTTTTTTTTTGTCTCAATATTCAAATATTTTTGAATTCGTTTCGATGGTGTAGTTATTTTTTTCAGGAGCTTTTGGCAGCATGTCAACCTTACTTCTTTTTGGCAGCATGTCAACATTTAAATTCCTCTCATGAGGATTGTATCAGCACGCTTCTGATATTTAGTTCTCACTGCGTGGGGCTGCGTCTTAAAAATCCTGAAATGTAGCCTAAATTCACAAAAATTTGTGTCGTTCTGGTTGTGCGATAGCAGTTTCGCGTAGATCGGTTATTAGATTCTGTGATAGGGCTGATTTCGTTGTCCTACTGACGCGGAGTCCACGATTCTTCGGTCTGGAGCACAGCCATCTTAGGTATCCCATCTGTGGGCCGTTAGAATTCACCATTAAACTGCAGGTCCCTTCCAATTCGAGACAGAGCAGTTGTACGGACAACAGAGATACGTGGAAGCTTAGATTCTGTCTTCAGCACAGGTTCAACACAGCTGCCACGCCGCCCATATTGAAGAGGCACAACCGTGATGGGTTCCGTCGGACGATATTTGTCAAATTTAGTGTCTCCCTGATGGTCTGCATCAGCTACAACCAATTAAGGTCCCTTTCAATCGGACGATGTTTGTCAAATTTAGCACCTCCCTGATGGTCTGCATCGGTTGCAACCAATTTAGGTCTCTTTCAGTCGAACGATGTTTGTCAAATTTAGCGCCTCCCTGATGGTCTGCATCGGTTGCAGACCATCAGGGAGGCGGTATTGCGGTATTGTATTGCAGCGGTATTGCTGTCCCGAACTAGCTTCCGCCAGTGTTTTGCTGAATGTACAATACTCTTCCGTACCTGATCGCGACCTACTCATAGTCCGGCAATAATCTGGTTAAGGAAACGTATCTTCCATAAGGAGACACTCACTTCAGTGGAATTAAAAAATTCCACCACAAAAAACTGATTATCTTCCTTGATGGAAGTTGTATGTCTTTTGATTCAACTCTTGACTTAACTCTTCGACACAATAGACCTATAATGGTCGTGATGTCATTGCCTACACGACATGGGTTGCACAAGAGGAAACAAATACTCACCTAAAACATCTCGGGATGTTCTTCAAGCCCTTCCAGTTAGCGTGGTCTGTCCATCGTCGATGTTCTTCTCAGCTTCTGTGTCCAGCCTTAGGTGAGGTAGCCTTCCTACTCAAAATTGCATGCTTTTTTAGTTCCCAGCGTTGTGGCTGTGTGTCGCCTGTCAGCGGATCTAGCTCAATCTAGCCTGTGGATCAGTCCCGATGGATTGATTCTATCACAAGAAGGCCTATGTGAACAAATTAATTGCGTCCAAACAGAGTCGAACTTGCATCCAAAAAGTCACAGAACCACTGAATTTGAACCATCTGCTTAGGCTAGGTTAAGGTGGCAGACTCCCTACATGCAGCAGTCACGTTTAAGCCAGCGTAGGTCCATCATTAGCATCGACCTTGTCGAAGGCCTATGAGAACAAATTAATTGCGTCCAAAGTCGAATTTGCTTCCAAAAACTCACAGATTCACTGAATTTGAACCATCTGCTTAGGCTCGGTTAAGGTGGCAGACTCCCTACATGCAACCTGTTGTTGTCAATAAAATATCTGTCCGGAGATTCGACTAGACCTCCTCCAGGCCAAGTTACTTACCGTTAACTATGGTATGGATTTCTGCGAATATCCCGCTCCCGCATGCCGTGCAATCACTGCGAAGTCCTTGGAATTTTCTGCCTTTAAATAAATAAAATAAAAACCATTTATTTTGATCTCTTTTTTTCATTCGTTTTGTGTGTAAATAGATAAATAGATCAAATAGCTCCTAACCTCCTATCGAACTGAAAATCAATATTCACTCAACAATCAAATATGTGCAATTTTTATCGTACTACTTCCTCTCTCCCCCATTCTCCTCAGTCCTCCTTAAGAAAAAAAAAACTAAAAACTAAAAGATTCCCCTCCATTACCTAGAGTAAAGACTTGTTTAACAAAAAAAAAGAAAACAAAAAAACTTTCTTTCAGAAGTTTCTTCCACTCATCATGTATTATACAAAAGCAAACAGAATGATCAAAACTGTAAGGCAATATTTTGTGACAAAAACAAAGAGAAACCCCATACAAGTGTAGTTTTAAATGAAAAACAAAGAAAATAGTGAAATTTTATCGAAAAAAATGCAAACAAAAAAAAAATCGTATGTATCTTTGACTTTTACATATATCTCCCAAGAAAAACTAGATGTAGGGAAAACAAAAAGAAAGAACGAAAAACAAAATAACACGCAAAAGTATATATATTTAAAATAAATAAACCAATTACTTATGAAAGTGCTTGTTAGTTGCTAATGAGTCGTACAATGCTTTATATATATATACATATACTAGGAAAAAGAAACCATGAATTTTGACTTCAAATTTAAAGAAAAATTAAATCAAAAAAAAAATTAAATATAAAAAATAAGTGCCCAAACGCGACGTATTCTCTTGTTCGTCTGCGATTTGTTCGGCGATCTTTTTTTTTTGTTTTTTTCAAAATAATTATATTAAAATGAATTTTCTTCACATAGAAGTTCACACCATGTAAACCAAGAAACTTTATGAATATTTGAGAAAAAAAAAAAAAGAAAAAGGAATTATATATACATTATATATTTAAATATATAATTATTACCTAAGTACCTAAGCCATTTGGCAAAAACAGTAGTTATTAAAGAATGAAAAAAAAAGAAAAGGAAACAAAAAAACAACAACAACATATATACATATATTTAAGAAACCGTAAGGCAGAGAGTGGAAATTTCAACTAAAACACCAAAATTATAAATGCGAAATCATAATGATTCATATTTTAGTCTAGGAACATACAAAAAAATATATATGTATACATCTATATATATTTAGAGAAAAAAGAACTCATTTAGATTGTTAGCACTAAGCGTATCAAATATTTTTACTATTATTACCACAATACTGAGTAAAAAAAAAAAAACAATTGCAAAGAAAACGAGAAAAAAAAACAAAACCAAAACTTCCAAAACTTTCAAGAGCTAACTCAAGATTATTTCCAAGAGAGCAACCAAAAAAAAAAAAAACAAAAAGCTAAAGCAAACTTTTAGTCAAAACGAAGAAAAACAAAATGAAAATTATACTACTTCTAACTACCACTACTACTATTACTATAGAGTTTATAATTAAATGAGAAATCGATAAATAAAATGTCGGGCCTAGTCTGAAGCGGGCAAAGCCACTGAATTCCTGCATATTTTTCTTATATACATTACATTAATTATTATTACTTATGAATTAATTAAATTATATCGAAAAATTGAATTGTTATACTTCACGCACTTTTTTCTCTATATACATAACATACTGCGACGTATCGGCTTGTAGAAGTGAAGCCTAGTGTTTGTTTCCCTTTCACAGATAGCTTAGCTATAAATATCTTCTCCTTTAATTTTGTTTGAGTTTTCTCTCTGCCTTCTCGTTCCTCCATTTAATTTCTTGTTTTTCTCGTTAAAAAAAACAATATTTACCAGACACACAAACACACTTCTACAACCGATCGTACTAAAAAAAAGCTTTAAAAAAACATTAAAACATTTTATTATTAACAAATAAAAATTGAGAAAAATACATTTTTATGAAAAAAAAAGAAAGAAAAATTAAATTAGTGTATTTAAACTTTTTTTCCAAAAGAGTCAAACAAACATAAACCTACGTCTTGTCGTTTATAGTCAAAACAGAATTTAAGAAATAAAAATAAAATTAATATTTTTCTGATATTTCTGATTCTCCTAGTGAACTTAGATTTAATTTAAAAACAAAACAAAAAGCAACTAATTATATGGAGTAATACTAAATCAAAATGAAATGAGCTAAAACCATTGTTTTCATAATTTTAGAACTTGTTTATTCGTTTCTTTTACTGTTAACATATATTTAAACAAAAGAAAAGAAAAAAAAAACTTAAGATGAAACAAACCTATGTAATTACAAACTACACTTATTTTATTAAATATTAAACTATTAAAGAAAACAAACAGATCGTGTTTTTCTTGGCATGCTACCTTTGTTCGAGTGCGCATTTGTCAGTCTGTCCACAACATTGTTGGACTACAACATCAAATGTCACATTTGTGATAATGGTCTCTTCATCAGGTCTCTTGCACGCTTCGGGAGTGTAAATCGAAGTGAGAACATCTTGCGTCCGGATGACTATTGGCAAAAAACCCATACAATCCGTTGCGTAATATCACAAAATTGACAACTCAGAAGCCCTAATTAGAGAGAGAGAGAGAGACAGCTTTTATGACCCACGAGTGGAATACAGAGCGCCGGATGACCAATAGTCGACTTCCAACATGTTTCCATGGAAACTCATTCGGGTGATCATTATGAGTTTGTGTTAACGATGCTATTGGGTCTATAACTTAATTCCTCCGGTTTGCTAAGAGATGGCGTAACTTATATTTATCCATTGTTATTATTCCAATGGAACATGCGTTGGAAACCTACTGTCATTGTATGCCATTGAAGTATATATGTTATTCATTTGAAGCGTAAACAACAATCATTTTTTTCACTCAAATATGTCGAACTTTGTATCTGAAAGTCATCGTATTTCGGTGGATTCTTGCATCGGATTGTTACTGGTGATGAAAACTGGATCCATTGCTACAACCCCAAACGCATAAAATCATATGTGAAACCCGTCCAAAAAGCCAAATCAACGGTAAAGGCGAATATCCTTGGCGCGAAAGTAATGCCGTGTATTTGGTGGGATCAGAAGGGTGTACTGTATTATGAGCTGCTAAAACCCGGTGAAACCATCAATGGGAAAAGGTACCGAACACAATGAATGAAGAGAGCAGTTCCCGACAAACGCCCGGAATATGCGACCAGACAAAAAACAACCGAATTAAGTTATAATTAAGTTGTAAACCCAATATATGAATGAATGAATACGTTTTATTCCGTTTAAAATTAATTTTAACAAATTCAGGAACTTCGAAATTTCGAATTTCTTAGATTTATGCCAAAGTGAAGTTGGTCGACTGGTATAGTGACAGTTCCTCCCGGTGGATTTCGGACGCTACGTACGTATTCTATTGCGCACATCTTTGCAGATCCGGGAATTGCGATTTTTGTGGATTGTAAACGCAACGGATTCTATGGGCTTGCGCTTTATGCACCCCTACTGTTGTTTATGGCTGCTAGACATCTTGCAGGCACACTCGCATTTGTTAAGAGCATTGTTAAGAGACTAAAAATGTTCCAAAAGGAGCTACTTGGGGAATTTGCATGAAGGCGCAGATGGCGCCGCTTCAGGGTAGACTTCAACATTAATCAATCCTGTTGCCTGAGCTATTGTTCCTTCTTGAGTGCTGGAGACTTACAGTCAAATATCGACTGCCGGCGGTGAAATGTTGAAAACGCGAACTTGACGCAAACGATGTCAATTGTTTCATTAAGTGGAGAGACAAAGACCAAGGTGTTGTGAAGGACGCAGGGTCTGTCTGTAGTCTCCCATAAAGTGGAGAGACAAAGACCAAGGTGTTGTGAAAGAGGCAGGGTCTGTCTGTAGTCTCCCATAAAGTGGAGAGACAAAGACCAAGGTGTTGTGAAAGAGGCAGGGTCTGTCTGTAGTCTCCCAACTCGGGTGCAATATTCTCCTCAGTACACTACGTACTGTAGTTCTAACTGTAGACTGCTAGATGTCGCAGAAGTCCTTCGTTTACAACGCAAGCCTAAAGCGTGCCACTGTTTCGCGCACAACCAGATAAAAAACGAAATTTGTGAATGCATTTTAGCACAGTTCACAATTGGCAACAGAGTCTCGCAAAGCGAACTCTGCCAGGCAGTCAAAAACTTGGTAAACAACAGAGCAACTTGCTACGAATCGAAAATCGGACAGATCCTAAAGAATTGACCAAAAAAACGCGCTAACGAAACATTAATTTAACTTTAAATTTCAAAATTTTTTAAACGAAAGTTAGTACTTCGCTTGTTCAATTTGTGCTTTTCTTGGCGTCTCCCAAGCTTTCGGCAAAGTCTGGTACGACGGCCTAAAATATAAGCAAAGCCGAAGAAGCCGAGAAGCTTATTTCTTACATCTTGCTCTTCTTTATTTGGCGCAACAGTTCGGGTGGACCTGGCCTGGGGTAGGTGCCTACAGTTTCGCAACTCAAGGTTGGTTGAGGTCCTTCTCCAACTGAGTGCGCCATCTTAGATGCGGGCGTCCTCTGCGTTGTCCCACGGGTTTGGACTCGAAGACTCTTTGGGGAGGAGCTGGGTTGTCAATACAAGGCTTAGGCTTTGGCTAGGCTCATGTACAATTCGTGGTTGAATCTTCTTTTATGTTTGGTGAAACATGACAGCATTGGTATTCCTTCCGACATTGCTTAAACTGGAGAACCGACAAATCAAGTCATTTTAAGCCCTTATCTAAAAGTAAATAATTGGGCCTTTGTAGCGGACTGGTTTAAGCGGTATAAATGGTTGCAGTATTTTGTCCAGAAAGATGCTGCGTTTTGTTATATTTTCCAGCAAATTTTACCTCGTGGAGGCAAACAGACCTCTTACACTTGCATAGGTCTCAGAAGCTGGAAAAATGCCACTGACTCTGAAACTGGTTTTCCAAAACACAGCAAGTTCAATTTTCATACACAAGCCATGATTATGTATCATGATTATGAAACCATATTGGCCGGCTCCTCGAACAGCGTTGGTCGAGACACTTGGCAGTTACAAAACTTTTAAATGATGATTGCTCTTCGATTTTGACGAAAGGTGAAATTAAAAATGATCAGCGGGAAAGACATGGCTACGCGTGTAGGTATTAAAAATGGTCGCCATAGTGGTGGCCAGAAAAATCTTATCCATGCTCCAACCTGCGGGCGCAACTTTACAAGACCGAAGTGCAGCGAATCGAGTGAGGCCCGATAGATTGATTCTATCACAAGAGGGCCTATGTGAACAAATTAACTGCATCCAAACAGAGTCGAATTTTCTTCTAAAAAGTCACAGAATCACCAAATTTGAACCATCTGTCTTAGGCTAGGTTAAGGCGGCAGACTCCCTACATGCAGCAGTCACATTTAATTCAGCGTAGGTCCATCATTAGCATCGATCTTGTTGCCAATAAATCCCACAAAATGTCCGGAGATTCAAGGAGGATTGACAGACGACATTAAAACAATAAAGTCTGTCCGAAATTACGGAACTAAACTGAGTTCTGATGGAATGTACCACAAAATTTTGAAAGGAGCTAATCAATGTACAAGTGGCCAGACGCAAAAGAGAGTCAAAAAATCGAATCGGTCTGATGATTGCGTGTTGTACGGCCTTTTGTGTTCGTCTGCAAGACAAGTTATAGAAGACCAGCACGCTCAGCCCTTTAAATCTGAGCATCTCCTTTGGATATTCAGCAATTACTAGAATTACAAGAAGGTTTCCGGACAACGACGGTCGACTGAATTCTAAAGCGAGTCTCGATGAGCTGGATGCAGACAAAATGGTGCCTTTGAACAATTTAGGGGCTGCTGTAGACAAAGCCTATTTGACTCCATTGATGGTTTCACCCGCAGCCCATAACACAGCACACCCTTCTGATCCCACCAAATACAGAGCATTACCTTCGCGCCATGGATATTCGGCATTGCCGGCTGGTTGGCCGGCCAATTTTTGCACGTTAGCTAGCACATGTTCACCATTAACTTCAACCAAAATACGATGACGAGAAATACGAGAACTCCCTGCAAAAACACTTTTTCATGCGCAAATTTCGACATATTTGAAATGAATGACATATACTGCAATGACGTACAGTAGCTTTCCAACGCATGTTCCACTGGAATAATACAAGTTACGCCATCTCTTAGCAAACCGCACAATGCAAGTCTCGTACTAGCACCGAGAGGCGGTAAAGAGACTTTAAAACTTTGTGCTTCTTTGGCGACCATAGGATGCCTCACTGTTGTGGGCGGATCTACGTTTTTAACATTGACTGCAACCAATAGGTCTCAGGGGTTGTCAATGGGACACGAAAGATGGTGTTTCCAGCCTTTGAAAGGGAAAGAGCGAAGTCGGTAGATCGAAGCCAGTATGTACTTGCCGGTTTCAATGATATGATGAATTCCTTTGTGTTAAGGAAGGACTTAGTATTATTTTAATTCTTTTAACTTGCGGCCGACCTTATGTAATCGCTGTCCTACCTTCCATTCAATTCTGGCTACGGCCCTGCCCCTTCATCGGGTGAATGAAAAGCCAAGTGCATCTAGTCACGTTTGCCAGTGCATCTCGTCACGTTAAATCCCTCTATCCGAAACTGAGTGCCTTTGAATGGGTCCAAAGAAGCGACATTCTTCATTCTCTAGACAAACCATCATCTAGTCGCAGCCCCTCCATTTGCCATCAGTCACATTGGTCTGTCCACCTTTCACTTCCTCCCTCCCACCGCCCAAACGTAATGAGGACACAGTGATTGACTTAAATCACCCAACGTCACCTTGTAGTTTCTCTGAAAAGATAACCAAACAACACACCGAGTCGTCGTCGCCGCAGTGAATGGGGAAAATTGCTTGAACCTCTCAAACAAAGTCATCAGCTACCTAATCACGACTCGGCCATATGTCACTCGAGAGGTGAAAGAAACTCACATGTGATCACTTAATCTTTCAGCGGTGCATTTCCCGCAGACACACTTCCTGGCACACAAACAATCTGTCACTGTTGCATGCATGACTTTCCGCACCCATTGTGCCACCCGATCGGTGGACAGAGTCGTTTCCATCATTTGTCACTTGGGGGTTACGCCACAAGCACTGCATGCCACGGGGAAAAAGTTCTATTGTTGCGTCCTGGAATGCAGTAATTACCGCCAGAAAAAATCACACTCAACAGATTCATCATCGGCTCGATATCTATGCGTTGTATCTCTCAATCTCCATCAGAGTTGCATTGCGACTGCGACTGCGGCTGCAACACCACTCACCTGTGTGTGTGTGCGGGGGCTTTTGTCTCTTTTTTTGCGCGCTATCTCGCGCCTCATTTATAATGTTTTCAACTCCAATTTGACGTTTACAAATCGAACACGATTTACTTCTCACCCTCTCTATCGGCGTGGAGCTGTCGAGTGTGGGGACGCAGGCAGGCGGCAAGGAACGCAGCGGCGTCGTCGACTGTGCGGCTAATTTATGATATGTGTGCGGTGCTAACAAAGTAATTAGCATACTTTTCAGAGACTATCTCCGTATCTATCAGCGTATCGACACCAGTCTACATACATCGTCGTCGTCGTCGTCGACTTCGTTTGCGTCGTCGCTGCCCTGCACAAGCAGCCGCACACACAACAGACATTCCACAGAGCTAATTAGTCTTGGGCCGAGTTGAACAACACAGAGCTGTGCCCCTTTTTCCCCCAGCCTGCCGAACCGACCAGCCAACAAACCAACAGCCGACAGACAACCCGACACACCAACGCTCGAAAGCGGCTATTGTCCTAAATGCCTTTCACACTTCACAGCTCTTTCACAAAAACCGATCCCGACCACCACTGTAATTATCAGTCCACCTCAAAGCGCATAAACTCTCTACTCGCACAGCACAGGCCCTGGCACGGCATAGGCCTCTCCTCCTGCGCCGCCGTGCTCGGTGGGAAAACGAAACGTTGACCCAGCCTCCTTGTCCGTGACCATAGGTTATCCATGGACCATGGAGAGAACAAAAAACCAGACAAAAAAACGAATGGAAAGTATTGGCAATTATGATCCCTTTCCCAGGCGAAGCCGGGCTAAGACTCCTGGCGCCATCAATAATTCTCAGCTCCGGACTGCGGGCACAGCCAATAGAGGGCTCCTATTAAACTGTCAGTCGGTTCGATCGATTTTCTTTTCGATTTTCGAAAGGTTCTCTCGCTCTGCCAGCGTTCGGCGTTCTTGACGGCAAACTCGACCTCTTTGTGCTCCTTGCCGGTGCGACCTGGTGATGGTGGCGGTGGGAATGACGGCCGTCAAGGCACGAAGAAAAAAAGAAAAACAATCGAAACCCAAACCCCTCGCGTCAGTCAAGTGAGACAAAAGTAGAGCACACGGAGCACCCTTTTAGGTTCGGTGTGTCTGTCTTATCGTTCAGTCTGCCCCTCTTCCCGCCTTTGTCTTTCCTATTCCCTAGGTGCCGGCGATCGCGTGGTGCGCCTTGCATATACCTCTCCCGCTCCCATGCACGGTGCGCCGCCGCCTGGCCTGGCCATTCATTCATTCCTTCGTCAGTCCCATTATCTGTCGCAGCGTGATAGCGTAATCACAAGCGTTCCCTGTTTAATCAGAGCCTAATGTGATTTTCTTGTCGTCACTTTTGGACAGCCACCTGGAGTCTGGAGTGGCAGGTATCTGTGTGTGCGATCGAGATTAGTGACTGTCTCCCCCGGGAGCTGATCTACTTCTAATGAGGCACACTGCTTGCTCGTCTGTTTCTAAGTGGATGCGGATTCGGTGGAATTTTCGAAATTTTCTTTCTTGACATCTTGACGATCGTAAAGCGACGATAATCGTTATTCTTTGGAGATTTCTTTTATTTTTTGGTGATTTTTTCGTTTCCATTGGTGGGTCACACTTGGAGGCTTCTCTGCATTTGGGTTGCGATTGAGACAGCCTTGCGTTGGGGCGTTGACTGATGAGTTTGGAGAGTCTGCGGCCCACTCTCTTGCTTCGGGGGCTTCCAATTTCAAACTGTTATTGGTCAATAAAATCAGTTAATGGGCTTTAATGAACTTCCACGGATTGCGCGAGCGTGTTGTGGGAGTTGTCGTTGCGATGGCGCAACGTGAATGTTTGCAGACTCGTCCGACTACTGGTGCGTTGTGTCAGCAGACAGCCAAGGTTTCAGGGAAGCATGCCGCATGATTTGAGATGGAGCAAGCCATGACGGCGCAGTGGATGATGCTGGAACAAGACTGCGGAAAGAAGGAATCATCAGAGTGTCTCCCTTATTCTCTTAGTCGTGTCATATGTCAGTGTGACAAATTTGTACTGTCCTAGCCACTTTATGTGGCAAGTTTAATTGAATAAAATTTGTCAGAGTCAGGACCGAGAATGGGGATAGGGGTATGCGACAGAGTGAACGTATTTAAGGCAACTTGGTGTTCAATATTTTTGGCAGTCTGTTAATTTGACATCGTTTCCGCTCAAAGCTATGACCAGTGATCGTGATGTGTTGACTCACGTAACTCTCTGTGTGACAGCATCCGATCCATCAAACATCATTCCTCTCAATGCCAGACTGCTGCCAGTTTTATGACATTCTTACCAGTCACAAGATGTGTGGCCTTGGTTGTCGCGTGCATATAGCCGCCGATTTTGATACCTAAGTCAGGTAAGACCTAGGTTGCGGGAAGGCGCAGTAGAAACCACACCACACTTAGGTCCGGATAGACGCTTTGTGATACCCAGTTGGGGGGGGGATACAGATATGATTTCCTCCGATTTCTTCCATTCATGCTCGCATTGTGAGGTTGCTCCAGCCATCCAGTGATCTTTGGTGAACCTGCAAATTGACGTTAGTGGGGTATCGGCAAGTTCATGCAGATCCTGGAAGAAATAGTTTTCCAGTGTCCTGCGTCTTTGTGCAGAGAGACTGCGACAATGACACAGGCAGTGAGGAGTGTCCTCCATTTCTTCCTCGTCCCCACAGCCTCTGCATATGGTGTCCCATTCTGTTACCAGCACCCGCAAACATTCTCAGCAGTTTTTTGCCGCATTGAAGGAGTGCGTTTGGTTCTCGTGCTATTATATCTTGACCACAGCAGTCGTGAGGTCTCACAGGTGGTTACAGAGATCCAGCTATCATTAGCAAGCTCCAAGATTTTATCCTCCACCTTCTTCCTGGAGTCCGCCCGGGTTGGGAATACTCCTGGGATTGCCTGTGATTTCGGCCCCTTCTCTGGCAAATTTATCAGCTGCCTCATTGCCGGTTAAGTCTCTGTGACCCGGAACCCAGCAAAGAGTGATCGTGTGCTGTACACCAAGAACCTTAAGGTCTTCACGACAGGTTGCGACCAGCTTGAACTAGATTTCAGTTGCTGCCATAGCTTGACTGTCAATTAAGAAGGCCGGTGGTATTTCCATCAATGAAATAATTTTGGCTGCTTCCTTGACTGCCAAAACTTCCTCTTGAAACACGCTGCTATAGTCAGGAAACCTGATAGAGTAGTGCATGTTTAATTTTTCACAGAAAAGGCCCGCTCCTGTGCCTATATCCATCTTCGATTTATACGCTGGCGCATTTTGCAGCCAGCTCAACACTGCCAGATTCCAATAAATCGCCACCTGTACTTGAGAGCGTTGATTTCACAATGGGACAAATCCACTTCCGCACGAGTATAGTTGCAAGACTACTTTAAGATCTCGACGTGTACAAATCTGTTGGCCCAAACAGCATTTGTCCAGCCCGTCTCTAAAAAGGTCACCCACCTTGTACCGACCCAGTGCACTTACGTGCCTTCTTTCTAAGGTTATGGAGACGCTGATAAATCGTCAGCTTTTGAAATATCTTGAAACGCGGAAGCTTCTTAATGACCGACAGTATGGTTTCCGCAAGATCGTTGCGCTTGATATTTCTAAGGCATTTGACAGAGTTTCGCCAGTCGAAGAAGATCGAGTAGTACCTCTAAGCCCGCCGTAGGAGTGGATTGCCCCTGTCACGCCTAGTCTCTGTACACTCGTTAACAGTTTCAGGTTGGTGGGTTTAAGTCAAGCTTGCCACCATACAAGATAGGCCTTGAATAGGATTGTTTTGGGGTTTGATCCCCACTTTTTGCCGAAGATTCTGTTGCTGAGGTAGAGGGCACAGAGGGCTTTCTTCACTCACTTACTTCACTTTGGTCATGCAGCTCTGTGAAGATGTGCCTTCCTAGAAACTGACTTGATAGGGCTGGTCACTCTGTTTCTTCCTTACCTCTCCAGCTTTTGCAAAAGTCGTCATGCTGTAGGTTGAGACGCTTTGCATGTGCCCAGTGCCCAGTAAGGACTCAATGAACTTGATCTCTTTTTGCACAGCGCTGGCTCAGTTCTGGCTCCTTTCAGTGCTTCGACGAAGCCATGATCTAAGAGGCTTATACCCATGCGCGCTTGTTAGAAATTTTCCTAGCTCCGATTCCTTTTTTAACGAGACTGTCAACCTATTAGCCAACAGAGCGTCACTGGTTGTCTCAGTGCTTCGTCTCACAGACGCTCTGTCTGCATAGCCAAACCAGCTTCGATGTTAGAATGTCTGATGCCATGGCTTTGTTGTCGCTTGGCTGTCAAAGCAGTTGGTTATCGATTTGTCGGTGACATCGTGGTCTCTCGACGCGAGTTCCAACTCCACCGTGCTTTGTAGCCACTTCGGCTTGAAAAACACCACAGTCGTCCCTTAGTGCCAGTTTTTTTGGAAGTGGTCACAGAAGATCCCCGCCCTCACTCATGCTCGAGCCGGCACTGTATCTCCTGTCATTGTTGCCGGTCCGAAAAGCGTTGAAGAGAGCTCTTCTCCGGGGATTGCTGGTAACAAGAATTCTTGTTGTGATATACTCTGTGCTGCTGTCCAAATTTGGACAGCTTGGCCTTCTCTGAGCCTCAGGGCCAACGAGGCTGCACTCCTGCTGCGGAATAGTTCAAGAGGAGGGCGTCGAGTGCTGCCATCGGTGTTGTTCTAAGACAACCAGTTACTCCTAAGCTGGTCAACATCAAACACACGATAGAACGCACAGCTGCTTTAAAAGACTGAGGCGCAAGTCTTATTGCGACTTTCACGCGTGCAGAGTGTTCCTTTGAACAACAACCAGTGAACAGAAAAGATAAATGAGAAGCTGTTGAATTATTTATGAATTGTTATGAAACTGAAATTGATATGAACGCAGCCACATCCAGTGGAAATCCATTCAATTGAATTCAGCAAAACAAATGGCTTGAAATGAGACTTGCGGTGGCTGATGGTACAAGCGGTAAGAAAACCACAAAACTGTACGCAGGTACGTTCCGCTCATCACGAGAATATGATTGTCGACAGACTCGTATTACATGCATGACTGGGGCGTCAACAAATTCGATGAGACCGGCTCTGTTACATCAGCGCCCGCAGGAAGGGGGGCAAGGTGGCTCAATTGTCTCCCCCTCCCTCACAACAATATTAACTATTTACTATAGCGGTATGTTTAAAGAAAAGAGAAAAAGATTATTCTGCCCCCAGCCCCGTGACAAATGCCTGCGGGCGCCTACGCTCTGTTACAACTGACTTCAGACCTATCAATCAATGAAATAGTCGCCTCGATGAGTTTGTTCCCGACCATGTTTTGAGCAGTGGGACTTAGACCTCTTAATACCCACCTCTGACCTCTGAGGCCACTCGGGTACCCGGTTACCCGCGTACACGCACTCCTGGGGATTACTCGGATACCAAAATAACCAAGATACCGGGAACGCGTATGGTTGTAGGTACCCGCAATATTTCGGGTATCACTCAATGCATGCTACAAACCTTGAAACTCCTATTACTTTTGGTGGGTACTCCACCAAGACATATGCTTTCATCGGGTCTTTCCCTTTCTTCGCTGTGGTGTACTTTATTGGTGTTTGCATTGCATTTGCTGCCCCGAGCAGCAGTTACCCGATGATGACGGGTGACCGGTAGCCGAATAATGCCGGGTAGCCGCCAACTTGGATATTACCCGCTTTACCCGGATACCCGGATAAAGAGTATTACCCGTGTAGTATGAAGAGGATGAGTCATGCGTCAACCTGACGAACACTAATGGCGGGCCTATATTTTTTATATTTTGTGTGTTGATTTGCACTTTTTGAGTCTTCCCCATGACCTCTCACAGGGTACACATCTGGTCTCTTGTGGACATCGCTGTTCACACTAATTAGGACATCAGAGGCTCCATGAGATCGCACGGAATGTCGGAGAAGATTTTTTGCATGATACGGGGGCACAGTCAAGAGGGCTCCTATTTTTGTGGATCGTTCAAACGATGCTAAGTTTCCATTCATTGGACAGGCTTTCCACGGACCAAATCGTGCAGGCCAACTGGTGTATGCGCTCAGGTAGATCATCTCCGGCTGCTTTATAGACTGCAGCAGTCATCCTGTCCGAACCGGCAGCTTCGTTAGACCTCAGTCTCCACATAGCGATCTTCATCTCATCTTGATCGAGCAGAGAGAAATCCAGTCCACCAGTGGCCTTTTTGAGGGGATCCCTTACTTTGGCGGCGGTATTCCTCATCGATATATATTCTCGCCGTTCATTGCAACGTTGCCTTAAAGCTTCTTTTGTAGTTGTCAAGCGATGTCTTCATGACAACTTCCATTGCTTGTACAGGCGCCGTCGGCATTACTGGGAGTTGCTGGGACACTCCATCGTCAAAAATCCTAGCAGACCTTTGCTGTTTTAGTCTTCCGACGTCAGCGCTGTTCTTTCTCGAATCAGTGCAGTGAGTTCCTCTTTTTCAGTTCCAAATTTCGAGAGGGAGATGAGGTAGTTTTCTAACCGCCACCGATGGAAAGGGTTACCATCTTGACTACAAGCTGATACGTTCAACCTATGGATCACTAATCTAGTGCCCGGCCCTTAAGAAAAAAATGCAATCTCTTGAAACTGAATCAACTCAGGGGGAAGGGAAACAAAACACAGTCGAATAGTCGCGGGAACAAATCTTGTTTTCGATTTATGAAATGTGCGAGTAGTGGATTGTAAAATATGGGAAAATTTAAGTCTTGGGTCCCATAAATCCTAGAACATTTAGATGTATGGGGTCTTTAACTGCGTTTTTCAAAGTTTGAACGTTTATTTAAGAAAAACATGAGCAATAGTATTATTCAAGGTATTGACAATCTGAAGCTTTGACTTCATCTTTCTGGCAATTTGTGGATCCCATCCCAAAAGAACTGCGACGGCTTGGCAGCCAAGAATGAATCAAGCCAATTTTTGATAATCTGCTCTGATGTGAACCGTATTTCAATGCGGGCGTTCTGCATCGACCGGAGCAAATGGTAGTCAGAAGGGTCAAGGCCTGGGCTATAAAGCGGGTGGGGTTAACCTTCCCATCCCCTATTTGCCAAAAAGTTCTTCACCGGAATAGCCTCGTGTCTGGTCGCATATTCCGGGCGTTTTTCGGCTCCTGCTCTCTTCAAACGGATTAATTGTGTTCGGTAGCACCTCATAATACAGCACACCCTTCAGATCCCACCAAATACAGAGTTGATTTGGCTGGTTGGCCGGGTTTCACATATGATTTGTTGCGCTCGGGGCTGTCGTAATGGATCCATTTTTCATCACCAGCAACAATCCGATGCAAAAATGACTTCCTTTGGTGGCCTTCCAGCAGCATTTCGGGCATGAAAAAACGCCTTTTGACGTCTCTCGGCTTGAGTTCATGTGGAACCCAATTTCCTTGCTTTTGAATATATCCGCCTGCTTTTAAACGTTTTGAAATGGCTGCTTGAGTGGCACCCGAAGATTCTGCGAGCTCTTCTTGTGTTTGCAACAATCTTCAGAGAGTAATGCTTTAAGTTCTTCATCTTCAAACTTTTATGGGTGCCCAGGACGTTCATCGCCAAAATCGCCACTTTAAAACCGTGCAAACCACTTTTGGCACGTTCGCTCAGCTAACGCATGTTTACCATAAACTTCCACCAAAATGCGATGACTTTTGACAGCAATTTTCTCCATATTAAAGTAATTAAAAAGAACTCCCCTCAAAAACACTTTTTCAGGCACAAAGGTCGACATATTTGAGTGAAATTGTTTACGCTTCAAATGAACGACATATACTGAAATGACGTACAATGACAGTAACTTTCCAACGCATGTTCCAATGGAATAATACAAGTTACGCCATCTCTTAGCAAACCACACGAATAATGTGGTTATAAGTAAGTTACAGACCCAATATATGCTCTCTCAAGACAATTTTTGAACACCCTCCGCACAACGATACATGGATCGTGCTTAAATTCGGCAATCTGTCGCCCTTTTTCCCAATAAAATCCACGAATCTGCGACATTCCCACTAAAATCCACAAATCGGCCGCCATTGCGTGGTGGATCCATAGTTTGTGTAGGAGTATGTGTGAAATACAAGGCAACACCACTACATCTCCGGTGTGGACAAGGGGCAAAAATGGCCGAAGATGGATATCTCTATTCCTCCATGATCTCTGGATCCAGTTGTCAGCCACTTGAGTACCCAGTAGTCAGTCCAGTCAGTAATGTCTATAACTGGTCCCTAAATGAGGCTGTCTATTGGATGGCATCAGACTGAAGAACAGTAAGGCTTTCTGCAAAAAAAACTCATGGACAATATTTTCGTGGACGTTTTTTACCGAAGTGGCTGACTACTGACTACTGGCGGCGGTTGACCTTACATGCCATCACCCTACACAGAGGTAGACAAGCAGTTTAGTTGCAGCAGCTGAAAACAAACGATTTCACTGGAAAATATGTGACGCAATTTAATGTGTGTACTAATTTCCTGCTTCGCTCCAACTCGACAATTTTCCGTTAATTCGAATTTTTTCTAAAGTCCCTTGAGTTTCGAATCATCGAGAGTCGACTGTTATTACTTAAGAGTGGCGGAACGCAATAAACGGGCAAATAATTTGAGTTCAAAAAAAGCAGCTGACACATATGGTGTGTCGTCAACTCTTCACGGCGGACTTAAAGCAAAAAAGCGATTTGGTGAAAAGGCAGCGACAAGTGCTGATGGAAAACCCTTTGAACCTATGGACGTGTTCCCAGTACTCGAAAGGACATTGTTGAAGTACGCCCCAATCTTGGATCCTAGGGAAAAGCCAGAGCGGTTGGAAGCGCCTATACCTATCTTTGTATTAAAAATCCTTTATGAAGAGCGTTTTTATATTTTTGGCTTACTACGGTAGACGCTCGATATAAGGAACTAATAAAAACCCGGGTCTGTTCACTGTATCGAGGTTGTTCACTGTAACAAGCTGAGACTCCTTGAAGCAAATTGCAACAAATGTGTGTACTTTTACTTACAATTAATCAAAGATCGCTATAAAATAAGATAATATTTATAAAACAGAATATCTTCTTTCCAGCTAAGACCACTCATCCGTAAAAATAAATCCCACCAAAAAGAACACATTCCCTGGACAAAACTGGAACAAAACTACAACCAACTTAAACCGTGCTTAGCTGGTTAATTAATATCGTTTTCTCTTGTAACCTTTTAAGGACCGAAATATCCGAGTGTTCCACATTATTGTTATTTGACCATTCAAGAGCATTCTCTAATAATTGGACAGCATCTCTAGAAGACACTGAACAAGTCGGGTGATCTACCCCCTGTTGTTGTTCGCCTTCGCCTTCCTTTTGACTTCCTCAATATCTGAACACATATAAATTTGGTTTGGTGGTTAAATTAAGCGCCGATGTTGAATGTGAACCACACCTTGGACCATGGAAAGATACACAATTGAGCAACGCGTTAAAGTCATTCAGGCTTATTATGAAAATGGGCGCTCAAATCAAAATGCATATCGTGCACTTCGTGATTTTTTCGGTCAATTTAATCGTCCAAATGTGCGTACAATCGGAAGAATCGTGCAAAAATTTGAGCAAACCGGGTCTGTGGGAGATGTGAAAACACCAGTACTGCAGAAAATATTGCTGCTGCTCGCGATAGTGTGGCTGAAGAGCCGTCCACCTCAACTCCTCGTCGTGCCCAATAATTGCACCTCTCACGATCGTCGTTGACTTAAAGACTTTCGTTTACACGCTTACAAGGTGCAATTGACTCAAGAACTAAAGCCTCTTGACCATTCCAAGCGTCGTCAATGGTCAGAATGGTGGCAAGGAATGGCAACAGTGGATGATCCTCTTCAGAGATGAGGCACATTTTCACCTCAGTGGATTCTGGGCGAATGATAATCCAAGAGTGATTGTCGAAAAACCAATGCACCCACAAAGAGTGACTGTTTGGTGCGGTTTATCATCGGGCCGTATTTTTTCCAAAATGAGGCCGGTCAGGCAGTTACTGTGAATGGTGTTCGCTATCGTGAAATGATAACGAACTTTTTATGGCCCGAATTGGAAGATACGAGTATGAATGTGGACGATATGTGGTTTCAACAGGACGGTGCCACTTGCCACTTGCCAATTGCCACTTGCCACACAGCTCTTTTGGCGACAAATTCAATGGCCGTGTTATCTCACGAGGTGGCGATGTCACTTGGCCGTCAAGATCATGTGATTTGACACCGTTGGATTTTTTTCTTTGGGATTGTTTGAAAGAAAAGGTGTACGTCGATAAGCCAGCAACAATTCAAGGGCTAAAGGATGAGATAATTCGGCACATTAACGGCATATAACCTCAATTATGCTTCAGCGCCATCGACAATTTGGACCATCGGATGCAGGCGTGCCGCCGAGGTCGGCACCATACAAATATTACCACAATAAAAAGAAATGACAGTAATTTCCTAAATAATTTGTGTTTTATTCAAAACCAACATCGTTAAAATTGACCCACCCTTTACATGATCTTCGTTCTAATCGTTTAAGTCGACTCTGCCGTATGTGCCAGTCTTGCTATATGGCTCAGAAGGTTCATAACTTATTCCGTTCCCACTGCGTTAGCATCCGATGTTGGATTGTCGCTAAAAATGCTGACAGCTGTTCCACCCTTCGTCCTAGGTCGCCTTTCGGGTGTTCTTCTTCAAACGAATGAACGTTTTTCCTGCACTTCGCAATGACTGAAGCTTCTAATAGATTTGTGTTAACTGTCCGGCTACTAGTGCCTGTACGCTGACTGATATGTCGCTTTAACAGATGTTGTTATACACGGTTTTATCCGTGTTATTTTTTTCTTCGTGTAAAACTAGCAAAGCAACCGATAATCGGTTTTTTAAACTCGCTTCACTTCACTCTCTATTCCGATGAAAAAAAAAACGCGGGTATTGACTCACTTCCTCTGCGCGTATCCAGCGCTTGCTAGGGCAAGCCATCGAGCTCTAGGCCAACCGCTCGTTGAATCTTTCGACGAGATATGCGGAAGGAGCATCGGAGGCTTACGGACGACTGTTCTGAATTCACCACAACACAATGACTCAGAGCTGTGGTATCAAAACATCAAATTGGTGTCAGTTCATTCAGCAGACACCAAGGCCAGCGCCTTCACTTCGCCGACTCTAGGCCTGTGTCGTGCACCTATCCATACGATCCATTCGATTGGCTGGAGAGAGTCGCCTTTCATGTTAAGTTGATCATGACGGAAACTCCTGATAGATTTATCGTGTGGCCCGAACTATGATCTGAGTCTAGGTTGGCCTCCTTCACCTCCGATAAGCTGAGCCCCCACTCACATGTTACAATGTTTCACCGCGTTGCAACATGTCGTCATTTCCACTTGCGAGGCAGATTCATCTCACCCAAACCAGTTACAAATGCCACCGTCACAGTTTGTCGCTGAAATGGTCAATTTTTCAACACCTTAAAAGCGCCACTTGTCACCAAGTCATCCGTCACTCATCCACCGTCCAGTTTCAAATGCCAAACCGTCACAGTTTGTCGCTGAAATGGTCAATTTTTCAACACCTTAAAAACGCCATTTGTCACCAAGTCATCCGTCACTCATCCCAATCCATTCGCGACCATAAACTCCCCTGATTGACACAGCTGCAAATGGGAAAACAAATCGAGTCCCACTGCCATGCATTTGATTTTCCCACCTCATCACCACCATTGCGTCACAGAAGTTCCCAGTTCCCACCACTGGCCAGGGTCGCTCGGGGTTAATAACATTTGGCACTCGCCTAGGATTTCGCCATCGCCACGCTGCACTGCCATGCCGTTGCTGCCACCGCCTTCCTCTTCATCGGCCGTTTCACAATAAACGTGTCCAATTAAGGAAACATTGTCCACGTTTCCTCCAACTGCCCAGATGGACAGCGGCCAGTCACAACAAAGTTCATTGAATCCAAGCAATTCGTCATTGACACAGGATTAAGATGCAAATCACGGGGCCCACAGCCCCACGAAGAATCTACGATGACGGTGCAATCGAGCCGGGCCGTGTATTAATTAGCGCCTAATGACTTTATTCGCTGACAGCTTTATTGGTCGTATTTCTGACGCTGCCAGTAGACTGGCTTCCCAAATGCCACCAGACCCGCCGTGTGTGTGGGGACACACGCGACTGAGCATCTCCTCTTCATTAGATTCAATTGCAGACAGCAAGCCACTTGTGTGCTCCACTGTGACTGGTTTCCAGTTCCAGTGTCCAAGCGAGGGTTGGACCGTGGCTCGATGTCACTCGAAGCACAACACATCTATTCTTCTCGCAAAAATTAGAAATCAAAAATCTGAAATCTGAAATCTGAAATCAGAAATCAAATGTCATTCCCTCGCTCTTGAGCACCATACGAGGCGTGGCGTGGTGTGGCGTGGCGTGGCGAGGCGATGTGATGGCTTAATTATGGAGCAGCGTTTTGGCGCGGCCTCAACAACGAAGTCCAGCAGCGCGCATGCGCCCAGGTGTGTAGCGTATTCCCAACGGGAAGGCGAACGAAGGGGCGAAATGGAGAGATAGAGAGCGAGAGAAGACAGAAGAGAGAAGAGAGAAATAAGAATAAATATCTCAATCTCCAGCTGAGTGGTTATCTATAAATCTGTCCGAAAATAGATGTTTCTACGATTTGACAGAAATTTGATTTATGACAACTCGTTTCGCTGCCCACAGTCGGTCGGCGCGGTTGGTCACTGCTGTTGGCCATGCGCTGTCGATGGCCAAGAGGCCCATTTACACATGAGATCACACACAATGAGACAAGGAGACAAGCCACATGACAGACACCACACACCGCACACCACACACACAGCACAAGGCACACTCTCTCACCTTCCCTCGCCAGTAATTTATGGCAACAATTTGCATTAATTGAGTTCCGCTGCTGGATTTATCTGGAAACTGTCCGTTTGTCAATCGAACAAGAACTCAGTCAGTCTCCTAGGGTTCCTAGGTGGAAAACAAAACGCAAAAAAGTCGAGAAAAAAACGTATCAAATTGAAAAAGAAAAGACCAGGTACGTAGGCAACCGTTCGATGCGAAGCTTAATGACATCATCAGGGGCATCAGGGGCAGACAATGGACGACATAGGAGCCGCCCGTCCTATTGTATCTCTGTCGAATCACCTAAATCCATGTTCCACCATCAGCAGCAACAAAAACGTACCACGACGACGAGCTGAAAGCCCGAACAATTGCAGGAGAAGATTGAATGTCAGATGAATAGGTGCACACAGGTTTCACGTTTCCACCCGGTGCTGCCGGTGTCAGTGCGGCGCTGAGACCTTATTTCCTGGGAGCGCCCTAGTTGCATACACGCCTGCTCTCTCTCTCACTCTCTCATCTCCCAGCTCAGTCAGAGAAATCGTTCAACCCGAAATCGGTATCAGGCAAAGTGGGATGTTTGGAAATCAGATACCCTTGTGTACACACACTCAGTCGGACGGATGGAAGAGGAAACCCTGTGTGGGGGAAGTACCGGATAAACAAACACGCACACACCGTGTTCGGTTCGGTACGGTTGGCGAGCCAACGAGCCGAGCGATCGTCATTGTCAAATAGTGCAACATATTTGGATAGGTGCACCGGGGCACAATGGACGCGTCCCGTGATCTTATCTGGTTCGGGACGATTGCAATCAATGACAGGATGATGAGATTATTGAGTGGTTCCGATTGTTGGCGCGGGAACAATGGATCTGGGATTTCCTTTCCTGATTGGGCGGGTTGTCCTCGATTCTCGTTCATTTTTTGCCTTTCTTTGTGTTCCTGAGTCGATGACAGTTAATTAATCACTGAACGCGTTCGAGTGAGCGGCCCAGTGCAGCGGCGGCGGCTCGGCTGAGGAGGAAGGCAGATGATTGGCTTGTAATTGCCTGGAAATTGGGTGTCTAATTAACCGTGTTCGGGATTTGAATGTGGGCTGCCTGGCTGGACGGGATGCGGTGGGGAGGCGAATGTGTGAAGGACTGAGGATGGCGTAGGGGCCTGCAACATGGCCATGATACGTGCAAACACGCCCGATGATGGGTTTGATTTGAACCGAGGACGCCAGGTGATGACCATGTGTGAAGCATGGCGACGAATTGTGGGACGAATTGCTGTTGAGATGCAATCGATGGGAAGTCATTAAGATCAATTTGAACATGAAGGGGTTGGAATTGGGTGATGGGGTTCTGTTGGAGTAGTTGAGAGGCGGCGCCGAACCTGTTCGGCTGTACATTGTACTGACTAGAGTTTTAGCAGATTCTAGGCATGTTCTAGTTCAATGGGTGGCACAGGGCAATGAGAAGCTGATTCATTTAGTGAAGGCTGAGCTGAACCTCAGTGGTCCGGTGGCATAGGGCCTGTCTGAGACAACATTTGATGGCATGCCAAGCAAGATAACCATCTCTCAAGTCCGTGCTTCTTCTTGGGCTCTTTAGGTCGGGGTGGGTCTGGGCCTCAGTCGACAAGCCTCTCCAAATCTCTTGTTCCTCTCCAGTTCCTTACGCCAAGTTGGTTGGGGTCCTTTTCAGCGTGTGCCTTAGATGCGGAAGCCCTCTGTTGCGCTGTCCCACAGGTTCGGAGTCGAAGACTCTTCGGACCGGAGCTGTGTTGTCCATGGCCCAGTCACCTTAAGCGTCGGATCCGTAGACGTGTGAGTAGGTTACATCCACATCCTGGTACAGCTCGCAGAGCTCGCGGTCGCTTGCCGCCCATTCATACCTTTGCTTTCTTAAGAGCTCCCCTCCCATGCAGCTCTTGTCAGAGTTGTATGGAGGGCTATATGCTCCTGTTGCGCGAAGGTGGAAGAGGTTTATCGTAGAGTATTCTCTCTAAGCTTGAGGAATCTGAGAATCAGAATGGAGTTCCTGCATCGTCGTCTTCATTCTTGTTTCTTGAATTGGAAACTGGCAAAATTTCGTCGTCACACAGAGCACCAGAGAGTTCCACATCACCACCAAGTCACAGACTCGCCAAATGAAGAAGGCTTCATCCATCATGAGAGGTTGAATTTTACTTACGTTGTTTACATTGTTTACTTTCGTCACATACGAACGTTGTGACGATCCAACTTGATCAAAGCATTGGAAGCAACAGCTTGCCAGAGAACAGAGAACAAAAACCAAGGACGACGAAAATATTCGAATTAATGGGAGGAGCCTAGTCATTATTTCGAATTAAAGTCGTCTGAGCACGACTGAGGATCACTTCGAATTAACGAGTGCACCAACACACATGGGCATTGTTCGATTTATCGAGGCTCTTTCAAGGGATCTAACATTCATCTCGAATTGTCGAGAATTTCGATTTAACGAGTTTTGAATTATAGAGGGTCGACTGTATTGTTGAAGAACTAGTAAGATGGTAAAAGTTTTTAAAGAAATAAAAAAATAAATAGATATAATTTTTGGATTAAGTAAGAGAAATAAAAGAAGGGCATGTCAGAGATTATGGAGGCTAGAGATATTCAACTTCGTCCATTTTCACCCCTTGTCCATGTCGGCATTGAGCCGTAAATAATAAGAGTGTGGTGGAATTCCCTTACAAAATTCCCGGCTCCTCCGCTCATTGCAACACCGTTTACAAAACGCTGTCAGATGAAATGAAGAGGCAAGGGAGGCGTAAGTTCAGTATCAGTTAATCGGACGATAGTATCGACTTTAATGTTTCATGTCCTTTAATGTTTCATGTCCTCCTGATTCCAAATGTATGTATTTTATTTTGCATTTTTTTGTCTTTTTATACCGCTGTTGCCCTTTCTGCCTTTTTGAGCCGTTTTTGACTTATTCTGCTTAAACTGAAACCTTCTCAAGGCTTGTTGGTTAAAAAATTGTGAAAAAATCCGAGTTTGCGTGAAAGAATATCCATGCAAACATTGAATCTTACTCACACTCATGGACGCATAAAAAAACGACAGCAAATTAGGACTGGTAATTTCGGGACTCGAACCTGGCACCCTCTGGTTCGACTTAACAAAAAATGAGGCTAGGAAATGCCTCATGTAGTCATTGAATTGTTGCTCTGGTTGCATGGCATGTGGCACCGTCTTGTTGAAGCCACATGTTGGTCACATCTCCACGAACACCATTAATTGCTACTTGCCTGACCAGCCGCATTTTCGAAGAAGAATGGCCCGATAATGCGTCCAGCCCAAATTCGCACCGAACAGTCACTCGTTGTGGATGCACTTGTTCTTACTTGTGTTTTTGACCCCCAAATGCGATCATTTTGGCGATTAACGAAGACGGGGGACCGGAAGTATTGGGTAATAAACAAAGGCGCCCTCGCTATCTGCAACGCTGCGCTCTTCACACAGATGTAGCGTTGGTTATTTGTAAGTCAGAAAGAAGTTGAGAATCTAGTTTGGAGTTGTCCGCCGTCGGCTAAATATCTCGGAGCGTTTTTTGTTTAAAAATTACAAAAAAAGTAAATTAAAGTGCTAACATGCCTAAACGGCTTGCAAAGAGGGAACAAAATTAAAACACTTTATATTGGAATTTGGACCAGATTATTTTTCATCTGACGGAAAACAACAAACTGACTACAGACTGAAAACAACCGACGAGTTTATTTAAAATAAAAATGTAACAAAACAGACCGATAGCATGTCTAGTTTAAAGCATATTCCATGAACCACAGAACAAGCTTGTACAAAAAGGGGAGTGACAGAAAGTCTACTTATTCCACGAAACAAAGGCAAATGTGCACACACATTTCTCGAAACAAACAAATAACGACTTTTGATATTAGGAGACACAGTGGGGCAATTTAGTTTTCCATCTTTTTCAATATAATGATGAAAAATTCTTAACAGTGGTTTCATGCAAATTGGGTGGTATAATAGTTGAACACGAAAAAAAAATGTTTTATTGAACAGCATATTAAGAGATCAAAGCACCGGCAGGCAATGGCTTTAAAACAAGACCAAAAAAACTCAAACAATTACATCTTTCGTTACGGGAACTGAAAAAAATTACTCTTACGGCGATATGACAAAAATATTCGCAGTTTATGCAGACCTCCGTACAAATCTGACTTGATGTATTGGGTCTACAAGTTGGTTGTGCGTTTTTTTTTTTTTTTTTTTTTTTTCAAAAACCATGTACACTAGTGTTATTCAAAGTACTGCCCATCGGAAGCTATGTCTTTTTCCCATCTATCTGGCAATTTGTGGCAGCCAAGAATGAATCAAGCCGTGGACCGTATTTCAGTGAGGGCGTTCTGCATCGACCGGAACAAATGGTAGTTAGAAGGGGCAAGGCCTGGGCTATAAGGCGGGTGAGGTTAACCTTCCCATCCACTGTTTTCCAAATAGTCTCTAACCGGAATAGCAACGTGGGACCGAGCGTCAGCACGATGGAAGTTTATTGCCTGGTGTCTGGTCGCATATTCCGGACGTTTTTCTGCTACTGCTCTCTTCAAATGGATTAATTGTGTTCGGTAGCGTTGTCCATTGATTGTTTCACCAGGATCTACAGCACACCCTTCTGATCCTACCAAATACAGAGTATTACCTTCGCGCCATGGATACTCGGCTTTGCCATTGATTTGGTTGGTTGGCCGGGTTTCACATATGATTTTTTGCGCTTGGCGTTGTCGTAATGGATCCATTTTTCATCACCAGCAACAATCCGATGCAGAAATGACTTCCTTTTGTGGCGTTCCAGCAGCATTTCGGACATGCAAACCCGCCTTTCGACGTCTCTCGGCTTGAGGTCATGTGGAACCCAATTGCCTTGCTTTTGAATGTATCCAGCTGCTTTTGAACGTTTTGAAATGGCTGCTTGAGTGACACCCGAAGATTCTGCGAGCTCTTCTTGTGTTTGCAACAATCTTCAGAGAGTAATGCTTTAAGTTCTTCATCTTCAAACTTTTTTGGCTGCCCAGGACGTTCATCGTCTTCCAAGCCAAAATCACCACTTTTTGGCACGTTCGCTCAGCTAGCGCATGTTCACCATAAACTTCCACCAAAATACGGTGACTTTCGGCAGCAGTTTTCTTGTGAAGAAGAACTCCCCTCAAAGACACTTTTTCAGGCACAAAGTTGGACATATTTGAGTGACAAAAAATTACTGTTGTCTACGCTTCAAATGAATGACATATGACTGAAATGACAGTAGCTTTCCAACGCATGTTCCAATGGAATAATTGGCTTTATGTTCAAAATTAGTTTAGTGTTGAATAAAATCTCATCTCACTTTTTTCTTTTTATAATTTGCGCTCGCACAATGGATTGTTAATACCCTAACGTGTCCGGGTTCAAGCCACAGCACGGGCCGACGGCGTAGAGGTAGACAGGGAGAGGAGGTACCTGTGCACATTGGTTTTAAATATCCGCGGATTGTATTCTGGGGGAAATATTGGGCTGGGAAGAGCATTCTATATTGGTGTCGTGCGGCTGATGAACGAGTCTCTAAATTTAACTGTGCGTCCGAATGTAGGCTTAAGGGTAAACTGACGAGCATTCCTGGCGAGACAGGTATTGCGGGTGAATTCATGGGGAGGGGGAATGCAGTTGGCAAGCTCACTTGAGCATCGTTTGTTAAAATGGCGATAAAATTCGGATAGAGACGAGACGGTACGTCGATGTTCGAGCGAGTCTAATGACTCTGCCATATTGTTGTCTCCTAAAGGGTGATTTTTTAGCTATTATCTTTTTGGCAACACTGGTTTAAACAGCTGATGCACGTTTCGTGTTTTGTTTCACTGTCGAACATCTTCAGTTTGGTCTATAATTTAACCATGAATCGTCTTACGAACGAACAACGCTTGCAAATTATTGAATTTTTTTTATCAAAATGGGTGCTCTGTTAAGAGAGTTCATCGCGCGCTTCTTCCATTTTATGGTCAGTTTAAGACGAAGCTCATTTTTGGCTCAATGGGTGCGTAAATAAGCAGAATTGTCGATTTTGGAGTGAATATCAGCCTGAAGCATTGCAAGAGCTACCAATGCATCCAGGAACAGTCACAGTTTGGTGCGGTTTATGGGCTGCTGGCATCATTGGACCGTACTTCTTCAAAGATGATGCGAATCGTAACGTAACTGTGAATGGTGAGCACTACCGTGAGATGATATCCATGACATGAGGTTTCAACATATCGGTGCCACATGCCACACAGCACGTGCAACTTATTGAGTTCGGTGAACATTTTATTTCACGTTCGGGACCGGTCAATAGGCCGCCTAGGTCGTGCGATTTAACGCCTTTAGACTATTTTTTGTGGGGCTATGTGTCTATTCGGACAAGCCCGCTTCAATTGACGCATTGGAAGACAACATTGAAGCATTTACTCGTGAGATACCGGCCGAAATGTTGGAAAGAGTATGCCAAATTTGGACTAAGCGGATGGACCATTTGAGGCGCAGTCAAGGTCAACATTTGCATGAAATAATCTTCAAACATTAAATTATATGGACCGTACTATCGGTTCAAATAAAGATTTCATGCATTTCTCTGAATTTTATGTGTTTTTTTTTTTTTTGAAAAACTTTCCTATTGCTTTTAAAAAATCACTCTTTAGAAGAAATAAAAAAGGATGCCTGCTACGCTATGATTTGTGCCAATGTCGTAGTTTTGCATGCCAACCAAGGGGGGTGCCGACAAATTGAGTGTTAATCCCTTCCTACGAATATTATAAGTCTTTATTCCGTGGAACACAACAAACTGGCGCGGAGTGCACAAGGAAAAAAAAGGTTTTCCGGTGATCACTGCAGCTCGTCACTGGATTGAACCACCGCTTCCAGACGAATGATGAAAAAGGAAAATCAATCTGTTCGTAGCTGAAGTACGTATGCAATGAAAATCACCAAAACGGAGTGATTTATTATATTTTTTTGTTTACATTTTACTCTTCACTGTTGGACTCCAATCAGTTAGTTTTTTTTAACTTGTCCAGAACGGCGAAAACCGATTGGAGGATCTTGTCAACCCTGATTTCGTTGCTCTCCAGTTTCCTGACGGCGTTTTTCATGCTATCCGCGTTCTGGAATGCAACAGTTTTGCTGTAACAAAAAAAAAAATGCACACACACTCAAACTCACCCTTGCTCTGTAGACCAATTCCTTGAACACCGGCTCCGAAATACTCTCGTAGAAGTCGTGGAACTCCATATTAGTGCCATCCTTTTGGGCAATCATCTGCTTAAGTTTACTGAATGGCAATAATTCGATGAGTTCGTGGACAAACCAAATGACGGACCTTTGCCTGGCGAATCTGTAGAGCACGTGATCGGGCACACTTAAGCTTCTCAAGCTACTTTCGATGAAATCCAAGGTGACAGGGGCGTCCAGGTATTTGATGATATCCTGCACTTCAGGACTCTTTGCGAAGTCTTGCCGAAGGAGTGTCCTGAATTCGTTGGACTTCAGGAACTTGAAGCACTTACGAAAACTGGTGTCGACGGAATAGTGCTTGGCGACGAGTTCGCGTATGCGAAACGATGGCAAGAGATTATAGAAGTCTTTCAGATCCGATTCGATGCTGGTGGATCCAAGTGCTGCTACTGACAGAACCAACACAACGAGAATTGAAAGCCGCATGGTTGCTGAGACAATCGGCGGCGCAGCGATTTGAGAAACTATTGAGTCCGGTGAGCGGAAGTTTGCCATTTTATACATCAGTTTCGGGGCACTTGACATCAATTAATCAGACAAGTGTTTGGGTACATTACGTGTGGTAATGTGCAATTAGAAGGCTTTCAAGAAACAGCTCTGATAAGACTGGTAAATAGACAGACAACGTGTGAGTATGAATTGACATTTCTTGGGCTGCGGTGGACTAATGTGTCAACAATCACTTCAAAAGGCAACGGACAACTGCATCCATTTAGGGTGCGCACATAAAGCATCTCATTGCTCACAGGAGAGGATCTCGAGCTAGTTGGGGAAGCTGTGGACCTTTCGGATGGGTGGGAACTCTTCTTGCTGGGAGTGCACCTCAAGCGGGGTGCACAACAACAGGCTGCCAGGCAACGTTTGCATGTCGTGAGTATATCTTCGACGACGCTAAGGGGACCTAGAAGTGCGGACCTTTCGGATGGATGGGAACTCTTCTTGGTGGGAGTGCACCTCAAACGGGGTGGACAGCAACAGGCTGCCAGGCAGGAACGGTGCAGGAACAGTGACCCTCGTCAGGACGCGAGCGGGGGTGGATGTAACGAGATCGGGGGGAACGGTGACCCTCATCAGAACGCGACCAGAAGAAAGTCGCTGCACTTTTGCTGTGCAAATGGCAATTCCATAATGAACACCTCCTTTTCCCACAAAGGCATCAATACCATACACGTGGTAAATTAGGACTCTTCAACAGTGTTTGTGGAGTGGTGGCCGGTGGCGAGGAAAGAACTGCGTAGCTTAGAACAACCGGAGATCAAGGAGCCATCAGAGAGAAGAAGAGCCACAGAGACAGAATTCTCCTTGGGGAATCCTGCTTGTGCGAGCAGCTGAATAACAGTCTTGGAAGGAGTTCGGCGGGAAAGTGGAAAGATCTGGAAAAAATGTGTTCTGGCAAACCATTCGCCGCCTCAGAGGAAGGGAATTCAACATCGTCCAAGGAGTCAGGGCCGATGATGGTGTGTTGCTCTCCAATGAGGTGGACATCTTGCGCAGATGGAGCAAGCATTTTTCTAAGGATGACCGACCCGAGTGGAGAATAGTCCAATGGTCGAGGAAGACATTTTGACGATCGAATCGGTAAAAGTAGGCAAGTATGCCGGTGTGGATGAAATTCGGCCAGAAATGCCTAAGACAATGGGTAAAGAGGCTCTCTACTGGCGATTGGATTGTCCCTTGCTCGCGCTCAGAATATTGTTTATACGCTTAACTGTCCGGGATCAAGACACAGACCGGGCCGAAGGGAGAGAGGAGGTACCTGCGCACATTGGTCATTGGCATTTCATATTCGTGGGAAGCGGCTGAAGGACGAGTCTCCAAATTTAAGTGTGCAGCCGAAAGTTGCCTGACTGATGTGCATTCCTGGCGAGGCGGGTATTGCGGGTGAATTCATGGCGACCGCTATTGCTGTTGATCGCTATTCCTGTCGATCGCTTTTACACGAGTGATGGAAGGAATAATGCTGAGCTTTCTTTGGTCAGGCTGGGTTTGTTTTGAAACAGCTTGGTAGATCTGTAATCAGGACAGTCGAGCTTGCTGTCAAAGCCAAGTTTCGCGGTTTTAACTCGGAATTTATTCCAGCGCTCACCTATGATGATCATCGCGAACACAAGCTGCTGAGATGAGATTTCTGCGTGTGGGAAGTAGTCGCCAGGATAGGATGAGAAACGCGGCAGTGTGCGACTAAGTCAACATTGAGCAGCTGCTTCTTCGGCTATGCTTCGGTGGTTTGGTCCAGTGGCACGAACTCCGAGGTGGGCATTGAATGCGATTCCATCAGGTAGGCGACCGCGTGGCGGACCCAGGAGAAGGTGGTTGGACCAAGTCCAAAATCTCGCCTGGTCACGCTTGGGCATAACTCCCGATGAGTTGCAGTCGATGCCGGAGGATCGAGTTGCCCTGAGATCACTTGTGCCAGCTTTACCCACAATTAATCTTGCCTTTCTTGTGGAATTCCTTAAGTCGAAGGGTTGTAGCGTCGGTTCCCAAGAGCTATGCCAGATCTCGACTAGGATGACATTCGTGGAGTTCACGTTTGCCCTGCGGGACGTGTGTGGATGTTGTGATCCCATTCGTCTCTCCTTGCTCTTTCACAATGGTGAACTTTTTGGGGTCCACTTCATTGATAATCTGGCGGAACTGAGCACCACTAGAAGCAGCCTTCTTCTTCCCTTTATTAAAAGCACTTATTGGTACCCTCACCCTTAGATCCCCAAGGTAACACAATGGGCCCATGATTGGCCTAAGTGTGTCCGCTGTCCTTCTGCGCAGCAGTCAGTCACTTCTACCCAACCAAAGCTACAGCGAGACAGGGCGGGATGATCCGTCCTATGCCTACGGCGTTCGCTGCATGCATTGGTTCACCTCACAATGGATGCCTTAGAGGCAGTCCAAGTACGTCAACTTGACCTGTGCATGAACAGAGATCGTTGCTGGCATTCTGCCAAAGTGGGAGCAATCAACAACCATTCCCTGTCTACATAGGCTCTGCCCTCCTCCCTCCTCTCCTCCTTCTTTCCTGTCCTATTCACCCTACAATCCATCAAACATTCGTCAGGGATATGCAAGTTCAGTACTTGTTCTGATTCAACTTCTGGATCGGTCTGGGATCAATCTGCCGACCACCCGTTGCAATGCATCGCTTGAAGTTCCCCTCAAACGCCAGCCAATCGTGGCATCCTTGACAGCTTCCACCTCCGCTCCATCAAAGAGAATAATAATTTTCAAATGTTTTGCGTCTCAGAACTGAGAACAACGCAACCAGGAACTAATCGATCATGTCGGGTGACTGTTTTTTTTTCCTCGATCGTTTCTGGTTCATTATCAAGCTCGGAAAATTCTTGTAAATTCAAATTCACACCACGGTAGCGCTCACATTCACGCCCACCCAGTCACGATCTTCGATCGATCTTATCTGCCGACTGCATCAAAATTCATCGATTAAGCATGTGCATTTCATTTGACAACAATCGATCACGAATTTCTACGACTGCTGCCCACAGGCTTTCACGCCCCGTCCATTACTCATGTCCATGTCCACGTCCAGTCCAGTTCCCGTTCCCGTTCCCGTTCCATTCATCATCGATCTTATCATCCGCGTCCATGGCCCCTTGACTGTGTGAAAGGCGCTTCGCGCGGGAACAGCGTTGCAAACTACACCCTTGTAAACTTAACAACCACTTAAGTAACATCCCTGGTAAATATCCTTCCCCTCCGCCCGATGGTCTATGCATCTAATCGCCTTGATGGCGTCTTGTTTATTTTCCAATCAATTTGTCAACACGAGAGAGGCAGGCGTCGAAATTGCTTTCGCTGGTCTGCGCGGGATCCGTCATCGGTTCAGTGGACAGTCGCAAGGCACTGTCATCGGCAATTATTGGCATGTTTGCTTTTGTACGCGTTCATCCTTTTAAGGTGTGTCAACACGAATGCGAAATTTTTAACCAAGAGCTGTGATATCGAATCAGTCAGATAATTTCTTATGACAGCGGTTGACGGCAATTTTGACACGACGACTGACGGCAACCCGACTGAAACTGGTTGCGACAGGTCGGCGAGCAACTTTTTGGAGCTAATCGGCGAATGCTGAAAATAATCCAATCGCAGCTGATTTCGGGTGTCGCCTGCCTGTCGGATTATGACAGCACGTGTCACTGCTGTCACTCTGTGACAGGGAACATTACATTTTCGCCAGTGAAGTGACGCGAAAGCAAAAAAAACAGCGGAACCTACAAATTTCGCGCATCTGAACACGGCCCTGTCGGGACTATGAACATTGTCAGTTGACTGTCAAATGGGTGTTGTTTGACAACTCAGCCAATGTCACAGTTTCTCATCTTCTGTGGTCACTCAAATAAGTTCGAATTTCCCGCTTTTTTTTGCCTTCAATGTGATCTTCCAGCAGAACGATCCCTTAAGGAGCTGTCAAAAAATTAAATGTCAGTTTGGTGGCTAATGTCAATATACAGTTTTACAGAGACGATACGTCTGATTTTAACTGGGTTGATATGGTGTGATGGCAGTTCGTCCCATAAAAAGAGACGCCATAAGACCAAGATAAAGTCCCTTCCAAGCATCGGCTTACATCTGTCAGATTGCATTTGACATATAACCTCAATCTCCCGCGTGACCGTCAAGGACTGCATTAAACTTTTCAATGAAGCACATGCTTTTGCTTTCGCATTGACACTACAAATCTGTCACCGTGACCTGTCACATTCCTAGGGTGCATCAAAAATCGCATCACATCAACGTCAGTTTATCTCTCCCGGTTCTCCGGCTAGTCTTCCAGCCGACTCCCAAGAGCCCTTTGCATTGCCCTGCCGTGGACATCGTCACGGCTAACAAGGCACTTAGGTTGCGGTCTCTGGCTTCACTTTTCTTTTCTTATTTGCATTTTTCGCGAGCACACTGCTCGTTCGCAACCACAAAATGTAAAACAACAACACAGAAAAAAGAACCCAGAAACTCGCTCAAACCGCGCGTCGTCGTCGTCGTTCACGTCGTTCGCTCGCCGACATGCAGGGCCAAGAGCTGTCGGAGCCCCGCTTGACAGCTGTAATTGAGCGCGAATTATCACCTCAATGTCTGACCACCTACGGCTATTATATGCGCCATGTCAATGTTTATCAACTTGTCTAATAAATAATTTTTATTATGTGTTCCTTTGGTTTGCCTTCCTCTGCGCTCTGGTTGGGCGATACCCGCGAGACTGTGTCAGCGCGATATCGACCGATAAACTGCGCGCGAGCGCATACGAGCATTGCGGGAGGGGATTGCCGACGAATTGACAGGCGAATCGGAATGGGGCGGCAGTGGTGGTGGTGTGCGCATTCGAACGAGGGGTGGTGACGACGCTTGCGCGCCGAGCCAAACAATGGGAGACGACAATTATTGAAATATGCACTCATGAGGTTGTTACTAATGGGAACGAACTAATTGATAGTCATTGTCGCTCGGGTAGGGTGTTGTGAGAGATTTGTTTTGCGGGCTTGGTTTGTTTACTGTCGTGTGGGGAACTGTCATTGCATGCGAGGGGCATTGACAACGTTCAGGTTCTCCTAAAAATCACACGGATTTGACAAGGTGCAAGGTGAAGAGAAGCTGATTGGGCGCACGTCTCCATTTTTGCTTTTTTGGTTGGTTTGGTTTTTGGCGGGATCTGACTTAGTACGTCCAGCTTCGAAGGGTAGACCTCGTCGGTAAGTGTGTTGATTCTAGGGTACAACGTTTCAAATTCTGAAAGAGCCGTACTTTTCACGAAGGCTTAAGCCGTGCCTTGCCTCTGTTTAATGAAAGTTCGATTTGAGAGCATGGCTACCACTTGAAGCTGCTCAAGACGTGACGGCCATTTTTAGAAAAATTCACGACCACATCGGCGAAGATTTCGGTGATTTTTGGCCAAAGATCTGCATTTTTAAACGGGCCCATTGAAAGTGGTACGGGTCTGGTAAACTCATGCCTCGCTTTGGGACCTTCGCGGGGATAAGCGGAATAAGAAGTTTCGCGCAAAAGAGAACTCGCGCAAATGGAATCTGGAGTAAATGAAAATTGCGCAAAGGTGAAACCGCACAAAGTGAGGTATGAGAGTACTTGAGGAGACAGTTCGCCGGGTAAATGCCCGGCACACTCTACAAGTCAGTCCAAATATGGGGGTACACAGATGACATCGTCACGCGTACTCGACGTACGTGAAGAACATGCGAAACGAACTGGTCACAAGGTCAAGGAGGACCTGTCTGTCCTGTTGTCGACCAAAAAACGTTCCGTCGCACACCACCTTGGACACCACCACCGGAACACCATGATCGACAGCTAACATTTCGGAGTAGTAAAGGAGAAACGTGGCGGCCTTGGTGTTGTGGGTATGTGCATCGACCCTACGCTGGTTCGATTCCCAGCCGGAGCGACCAAAAATAATTTTCACTCGTCCACCTCTTTCGAGTCACTGACAATGATCAAAGAGGGTTAACTGTCTAGAAAGAGCTTCTCAAAATTCGCCAGTTCGGTGTCGGCATAAAACTGTAGGTCCCTTCCTCGCGCACGAACTACACGAGTGGTTGCTAAGAAGCTAGACCCTGGCACACTACGGGCTGTTGCGCCACCCGTGTTATTATAATTATTAAAGGATAAACGACATCACAGTGAAAATCCGACGTAGAATCTGCCATTGATGCTCCATCGGTTTGTCCACACAACTGGGCTCAAAACTGCAATGCTGATTCTTGGTGCCTTCGAAAGAAAAATCTTTCTTCTTTTTTCAAGAGGCGTTACAGTCCGAGGTGGACCTGGGCCTCAACCAACATGCCCTTCCATCTGGCACAGACGTTAGCCAGCTGCCTCCAACTTCGCACGTCAAGTTGGTGGAGGTCCTTCTCCACTTTTGTGTTCCGTGGGCGTCTTCTATTGCTTTGTCGCACTGGGTCTGGGTCGAAGACTCTTCCAGAGCGGTGTTGTCCATCTTAGGCATCGAATGTACAGCCCGTACCAAAAAGTCTTCCAAAAAAGCCTCAAGGCCAACACTACTAAAGAAACATTTTCTCGAAAAGTTTCACTCATCTGCTTTTGAGACTGTCCACGCTTCCGCGCCATAGAACAGGAATGATCAAGGTCTAGAGAGCACTCTCTGTCTCTGTCTCTCTCTGTCTGCCATCACTCAATGCCCTCGGGTTTCCACCATCTTTAATCCTGTGGCGGAGATCGTACTTTGAGAATCGCCAGAATAGAGTCATCCTTAGATCTTCTGTTTCTGATAATGCGCCACTTCAGGAGTTCCTCAAGGCTGTCATCTTGGTCCGTTGATCTTTGTTCTAACAATAAATGATGTTGGTCACATTATGAAATATTGGGATCTGCCTACTTACGCAGAACGTAACGTCTACTTACGTTACCCTTTGTGGTTAGTTTTTCAAAAGGTCTTTATTGCTTAAAAGATCCTGAACCCTTTGCGGACCTTGGCGACGGTGCAGCATCAAGCGAGGCGATCATCAGGCCTGCACTCAATTATGCTGTTGATGATGTTATTGCCGACGATGCAACAGCAGTCGATGCAAACATTCGACCTGTTGACCTAATGTTGGTTCTGCTGATGTCGGCTGTCGGCTGTAATTCGGACGACATAAATGTCACTAAGGCCATAACTGCCCTCAATTACTCTCTCTGTTTTCAAAGTGACACACTTAAGGTGTGACTAAAACTACTTAGGACTAAATGTCAACAATTGTCAATCCATAACCTTTCCTGCAATCGCCTCCCTCCTCCCCCTAGAACCTATTACTTTCTCGACGAATCCATACCCGTTATCTCCAAACTTCGCGATTTGGGTGTCATTTGTGGCAGGAAACTAAATTTCTGCTTTCACATTGATCACATTGTACTCAAAGCCCACTGTTCTCTTGATTTCATTAAACGCTGGTCTAAGGAATTCTCTACCGCCTACGTTACAAAATCCCTATTCATTGCCTTTGTCAGGCCCATAGTTGAATATGCCAGCCATGTCCGGTCAGCCTTTCAATCAACTCACTACCTTCGAATCGGAGTTGTGCGGCGCAGGTTCCTGCGCGTTGCTTTAGGCGGTCTCCCATGGGCCGAGAGCTTAAGACTACCTCCCTATGAAGACCGACTCAAATTGATTAGCCTACAAACTCTGGAAAACGTTGTGAAGTCGCTGACATACTCTTTGTGCACCACATTTTAACTGGTTTGATTGATTCCCCTGCGTTGACCCGGAAATCAGATTCAAGCTGGTCACAGGCTGCCGCAAAGAGTTGAAGGATCTCAGCTCGGAGGTCTGGACTATTCAGTCTTGGGTCCCAGATCTAAATAACCGCCAACGAAGCAGCGGAAAAAACTTGTCAGGAAAGGGTCAAAAACCGACCCATGTACTAAAGTACGCAGATATCACGAAAAAAGTGAATGACGCGATCACCAATAAAATGTGGAGCTCCATAACCGCCTGTGAGTCCACTCGGATGCAATGGTCCGAGTTAAACAAAAAAAATCCAACAAAACTCCGACAAACTTCTTTAGTTCGACAAAATGTTCTAGTGATGCCTCATGTGAAGATGGTCCGGATCGGATCGAGGCTGCGGCGACTTAGAGGGAAAGGAGACAATAGGTTGGATTAGGGTGGCTGACTGCCATGCCCGTTCTGTTGCCACAAGGATCGAATCCCTTAGGCCGCTCTTACACGGTCGAATTTTGTCGCATCAAATGCCGCCATTTCCCACAAGTGATCGTATCATGCTTTCACACGGGCGAACTATCAAATTTCGATAGCATACGATTTGTTGTGTTTGTCTCAGTTTAACACACAAGCGTCACATGCTTTCGATTCCGCACGCACGACCACTCTTCACTTCCTTTGCCTACAAACCTCGCAGTTGATGGGACGGACCCTGACTCAATTTGACCGTGTCCTTCTTTGACCTTAGTAGTAGCTCCTTAACTGTGTGTGGGTCCTCACAAGATCGGCTCTCCTTTTTTTCGAATTCTTACCGAGATGGCCATGGGTTTCCTTGATTTCATTTCAGCCTTCAACAAGATCGCTCCACCGGCAGTTAAATTTCTGTCGTCCATCAAGGAACTTCACAAAATCCAAGATCAGTTCGATCTTAAGTCAAAGCACATCTTTTAGTCTTGAGAGGAAGTGAGAGAGAGTTGTAGCCCCCAAGACTCCCCCACGTCTCTCCTTGAGTCATCAGGATCGCAGCCCCATTCCATGCCTTCCTTGCCACGAAGGCGCTTGTGCAGAAACAAAACTCCATCGAACATGATTAATCGCCCGGCCGAGCAGCATTCGATAAATACCCACCAATGCACTTACGATCGATATGCAATCATCGATCACGACCATCGATCCCCGAGAACCCCCGAGAACTCGGCTAGCGAAATCTGTTCCCCGCCACGTTCTAAATCGATCTGCAGAAAAACAAATGCACTCACGACAGATAACGTGATCGGCGCTGAGATCAGCGCCGCAGAGCGAGCTGTGTCCCCTCCATCAAGGGCTGTCAATCAGCGGCCTCTGCGATCGTGGTTGGCTCGATCAATACCTTTGATTAATTGCCCCTGATCGCCGGGTCTGCTGCTTCTATTCCGATTGTCCAATCACACCGACTCCAATGGCGCACATCCAGTCTCGCAATCATGGCTTCCTAGTTGCACGCCCGCACAATGCCTCGGTATTTCTCACCCCGCCCACGAGCTCCCTTCGACGCGATCACTTAACTCGTGCGGCGCGCAGCTCCGTGGCGTGTTCGCGCAAATGTACGTTCCATGTTCCCCGGCGACTGAACAGCAATTAGTCGGAGATATGCGCATAAGCAAGCGGCCGATAATGATTTAATTAGTGGATAAGTGAAAATTTACAAATGCCCTGAGAGGGAGGCAGCCGTAAATCATGCGACTAACTGCGCTTATCCGTTCGCTGGCCCGTGAGCGTGCGGCTGCAGGCTTGCGGCTTCTGTCACCACTCCTCCGCGGAACGAGCGTCGTGAAATGACGCGCTGCGCCGAGAGCGCCAACTGGAACCCACATGTCGCCGATAACTGGGTGCTCACTCCTCATGGCCTATTGGCTCTTCTGATGACAATGATGAAACAGACGCGAGCGGCGAGGGCCGAGCACCATCGCCATCGTCAACGGCATCTACATCGCCATCGTCAACGCCATCGACGACAGCAGCAGAAGCGGCCCATAAAATATTATTTACAGCGGGCAGGCTTAAATTCGCTGTAAAATTAATTCGCTATGGCCTTTCGGTTGGCATGGCATCTCAAGTCGAGCGGATGGATGGAAGCGATCGCGAACGGGAATCCGGAGCCGTAGCCGAATGCGAATGTGGATTCGAACGTGAGTGCGCACGCGCACGCGCACACGTTGGCGTGGTCGTCTTGTCAGTTGGCTGCCGCAACGGGGTGGCTACCAGCAGCAGCAAGCAGGCAAGCAGGTAGGCAGGTAGGCACCTGCAGTAGCACGGGGGAGGATATCCCCGGCATTCGGAATGCATTCATCGGATATGCAAATTAGTCTGTAGGAGACATCGCATACCGCCGAAGGTGATTCCGCTCCATGCGCTCCATGCGGCCGGCGGCGTGCGCATTCACACCAAGTGTGAACGCCGATCGCCTGCGAGGGCCTTACGCAACTTTCTCATGCGGTGAAGATTTATCTCGCAGTCGACTAATTGATCACGGCTCACGGCTGTCGTGTTTTTCGGTGTGTAATCGAACCCACGACCGATTGTGTGTGCCAGACGGTGAGTACCAGCAGCAGCCGCCATCCAGCAGCCAGCAGCTCGTGGGAGGGGAGGACACTTTGATATTTTCCAGAAATTATTTGCATTCGGATAAAATCTGTGGCTGATGGTGACGGTGACTGTGACGCGGACGCAGACGCTGACTGTGGCAGCTTGCACCTTCGGATGGACGTGTGTTTACATTTTAAACGCTTGCGTGCTGGTTTTCGGGGACAGCCATCAGGCCCAACCGGATAGCTGGAGACAGCTGACGCTACCACCACCGCCGCGCCGCCGCGGGATGGGTTGCCGAGCGAAATTCCCCGCAGAAAGGCCATCGCGAAGTTATCAACTCGGCCAGCCAGCCACCGCCGCCAGGCGTTGGGCAATCGCGCGTCGTTACAATAATTGGTCGTCACTGTCGCCGATGTTGCCCCCGTTTTAATGGCGCAACGGTTCTTCGTGAATGGTGGCCTCTCGCTTTCGGGTCGATATCGGAATAAATTCCCGCTAACGGCCTGGTCACAAATTGAAATGTTCTAGTTTTAACGACTCAACTCACGCGACACACGGCAAAACGAGGCCTGATTTAATGATCAATTAGAGGTGACAGTTAGCACCCTTGTCGATCGGGGGATCTGTGACTTTTTATTACCTGCTTTCACTTTTGCACATCCATCAGGCGAGCATTACCATTTTTATGAAGTCATCAATCGTCCAGACTGCCCACGGCGCGCCAGACATCGCATCTCGAGATCGGTCAGGCCTCGGCCATGCGGTGCATTCCGTTGTGCCAGACATTGTGGGCAATGAAGGCATCTTGATGGGTCGGTCGACGGTCGGTTGGCTGGTCATTAAGGAATGGACGACCGAGAGGGAAAGCAGTGAGCGTCGGTCTTGTTGGGATGGTATGCGATCTTATCGTTGACACTTTTGAGGTGAAACTGTATTTTCTGTTTATTTTCCTTATCAAACGCAGGAGGTGTGGGTCTGATCGAACTGATTTGGGAGAACCGGGATGCCGGGACCTGGACCTGGACCATCGGACCGGATGGTTTAATCAAGATGTAGACGAGGCATCCTTGCGATGCTCTGTTGACGTGTCTCGCAAACCTGTCCTGACCGGAGTGTGGGCGAATTCAGGTCATCTTGCTGTCGAGTCGGGGTTGATCGTGGTGAGAGATTGTCTTCGTGGCGAGTGGCGAGTTTGTGAGTCCTTGCGAATCCTTCAGATGATTAATTGGGTTCGTGTGCGGTACAACGGCTTTCGATTTGAGTACACTGTGCTGTCAGACTAGTCGTTTTTCCTTCTCAAGACTGGACCCTACCATCGGCTATAGTTTTGTGTTTGGCTTCATTCCCAAGAGCAGTCCTTGTGCAACATCTTTTGCTCTATCTAGGTTGAAGTGGCTGACTGCTGCTCGGAAAGACAACAGGCACACATAGGCCGGGGTAGGTCTAGGTGTATCTCATAACAAAGAGTCCTTAGGACGGATGAGTCTTGGGTCTCTTTGGCAGATAAGGCGGGGAAAACAGGACGTCTATTAAAAGCCGTCTGCACAAACAATCGAGGAAGACTGGAAACATTGCCAACAAACCTGTTTCAGGGTTGGTTGTGCACGGCGGAGGACCCTCGCTGCTCCATACCAGTCAGTGGCAAGTTCGAAACCTTTTATGGCGACGCTGCGATTCTTCAAAGTGGTGTCGAAGAGAATGAGTCGAAGGGTGTGGTGGTTGACAGGGCAGGGTAGGGTAGGTCACTTACCCCCCGGGATCGCCCCTGGAAAAATGTCTGCTGGCGCCTATGATAGTGGAAATGTTGTGCCTTTTCATTTCTGCAAGCTCAACTGAGTTCTGGGAAAATTCGAATGTCTGTCCCGATGTACGTTCATGCAGATATTTTAAACAACACTACGAAACTTAATGCGATTGTGGGCATTCACCGAACATTGCAGTTCACACAGTTAAGTGGTTATGCCAACCAGCTAATCTGTGAACTAATTCAAGGCCAACCCACCAGCTCAAGCTGCATTGTTTGGTGCGCTGTTGTGCCCGCAAACGTTAGCGGCACATACCTCTTCGAGAATGAGAATGAAAAGTTAGAAATAATTTTCGTGGCTTCGGAATCGACTACTTCTTCGGGCCAATGTCGCATCCTAATTTGTGGTTTCAACAAGAGGGATGTACTACGCACACTGCTAGGCAGAGCTAGACTGGGCAAAATGCTGAGGGCGACAACTGAAGCCTAAATAAATAAACGCTTTAATCATTGCATCTGTTCACACGACAGCATCACAAAATAAGTTGAGAGGGAGAGACATGTAGAAAAAATTCAATCTATTTGCGATTTATCTCGAACGATGTTATCATTGAAAATCATGATCACCATCATAATCATCATCATCATCATCATCATCATCATCATCATCATCATCATCATCATCATCATCATCATCATCATCATCACCATCATCATCATCATCATCATCATCATCATCATCATCATCATCATCATCATCATCATCATCATCATCATCATCATCATCATCATCATCATCATCATCATCATCATCATCATCATCATCATCATCATCATCATCATCATCATCATCATCATCATCATCATCATCATCATCATCATCATCATCATCATCATCATCATCATCATCATCATCATCATCATCATCATCATCATCATCATCATCATCATCATCATCATCATCATCATCATCATCATCATCATCATCATCATCATCATCATCATCATCATCATCATCATCATCATCATCATCATCATCATCATCATCATCATCATCTTCATCATCATCAACATCATCGTCATCATCATCATCATCACCATCTTCATCATCGTCATCATCATCATCATCATCATCATCATCGTCATCATCATCATCATCATCATCATCATCATCATCATCATCATCATCATCATCATCATCATCACCATCATCATCATCATCATCATCATCATCATCATCATCATCATCATCATCTTCTGACCCCCATGCTCCACTAAAGGGGTTGCGGGGGTAACTACGCATGAGAGATCTCCAGGCAACTCGATCCTCCACCATCGGCTCTAACTCATCAGGAGGTATGCCCAAGAGTCACCAGACGAGTTTTTGGACTTTGGTCCAACCACCTTGTCCTGGGTCTGCCAAGCGGTCGTCTACCCAATGGAATCACATTCAACGCCCGCCTCGGAAGTCGTGATGAAGGCGACATTCGTGCTACGTGACCAAACTACCGAGGCAAAGCCCTTTCCGTTTAAAGAAGCAGCTGCTCAACTTCGAGTTCCTCGCGCTGTCACCCTATCCGGCGAGTAATTCCCACAACAGCACGAAAAAATCTCATCTCTGCAGATTGTATACGCGATCTTATTCGTTCGGTCATCAAACTGACACAGCCTGACCAATCCTACAGAAAGCTCAGCATTACTCCTTCCATCACTCGTGAAAAAGCCCCGAGATACTTAAACTTCTCCACCTGCTTCAATGGGACTCCACTAACATGCAAAGTGCATTGAACAGGCGTTCTGGAGATAACCATAACCTCCGATTTTCCCACGTTAACCTTCGTTCCAGCATCTGCACATACGGCCACAAACCTATAGAGTGCGCGCTTTAGTTCCGTCTGAAAAGAAGTGAGGATAAGTGCAAAAAGAAGATGACTTACCCTCAACTCTCGCAATGTGAAACCCGAAAAAGTGCACTGTTTAGGGCAGTGGTCCGTATTTTTGAAAGATAGCTGAGGGAACAATATAACCGTCCGCTATCTTTCAAGCATTTCCAACTTTTTTTTACCCGAAATGCACGATCGGGATTTGTGGTTCCAGGACGACGACCGGCGGTACTTGCCACACAGCAAGCAGCCAGTGAAACGATGGTCCATTGAAGAAATGAGTTCGGTGAGCAATTAACTTCTCCTTTTGAACCGGTGGGTTGGGGCGGATTTTAGGTTATTCGTTAAATCACTCGATAAGCCATCACCTTTTAGCCAGCTTCAAATGTGCTATCAGCGACATACCAGCCAATGCGCTCCAAAAAGTAACTCCAAACTGGACCTCATGAAACGTAGTCGTGGTCGACATTAGAAACGAATCTTGTGGTGTGATATGCGCTGTATACGTCCGAATCAACAGTATATTCCTGTGAGACGGATGTCCTCAGACACAAGACTGTACTGCCACCGCCATACTTGCTTCATCACAGATTAACAACATCACAGCAACAGTACTAAGGGCATCCTTACCAAATCTCCGTAAATTGTGCAATAAAATATTTCATGTAAGATTTATAACGTTGAGCTGTTTAAATACTGGGTCTATAACTTTCGTGCGGTTTGCTAAGAGATGGCGTAACTTGTACTATTCCATTGGAACATGCGTTGGAAAGCTACTGTCATTGTACGTCATTTCAGTCATATGTCATTCATTTGAAGCGTAGACAACAGTAGTTTTTTGTCGAACTTTGTGCCTGAAAAGTGTTTTTGCGGGGAGCCCTTCTTCATCTGCTGCCGAAAGTCAATGTATTTTGGTGGAAGTTTATGATGAACATGGGCTAGCTGAGCGAACGTGCCAAAATTGGTTTGCACTGTTTAAAAGTGGCGATTTTGGCTTCGAAGACGATGAACGTCCTGGGCACCCATAAAAGTTTGAAGATAAAGAACTGGAAGCATTACTCTCTGAAGATTGTTGCCAAACACAAGAAGAGCTCGCAGAATCTTCAGGTGTCACTCAAGCAGCCATTTCAAAACGTTTAAAAGCAGGTTGATATATGCAAAAGCAAGGAAATTGGGTTCCACTTGAACTCAAGCCGAGAGACGTCGAAAGGCGGTTTTGCATGTCCGAAATGCTGCCGGAACGCCAAAAAAGGAAGTCATTTTTGCATCGGATTGTTGCTGCTGGTGAAAAATGGATCCATTACGACAACCCCAAGCGCAACAAATCATATGTGAAACCCGGCCAACCAGCCAAATCAACGGCAAAGCCGAATATCCATGGCGCGAAGGTAATGCTCTGTATTTGGTGGGATCAGAAGGGTGTGCTGTAGATCCTGGTGAAACAATCAATGGACAACGCTACCGAACACAATTAATCCATTTGAAGAGAGCAGTAGCAGAAAAACGCCCGGAATATGCGACCAAACACGAGGCAATAATGATCCATCATGGCGACGCTCGGCCCCACGTTGCTATTTCGGTGAAGAACTTTTTGGCAAACAGTGGATGGGAAGTTGTACCCCACCCGCCTCGACCCCCCCACCCGGTCGATGCAGAACGCCCGCACTGAAATACGGTTCACATCACAGCAGAATATCAAAAACTGGCTTGATTCATTCTTGGCTGCCAAGCCGGCGCAGTTCTTTCGGGATGGGATCCACAAATTGCCAGAAAGATGGGAAAAAGTCATAGCTTCAGAATACTATTGCGCATGTTTTTCTTAAATAAACGTTTAAATTTTTGAAAAACTACCCAATAAATAAAATCTAAAATCTAAACAAAATACATGGCTACAGTACACCGGACGAAATCAGAACGTACACGTTGCTTGTGGAATCCCGCTCGAAGGACCAAAAGATGCCGCTGTGAGGGCGGCTGACTTGACAACTGTCTAGGTTTGCTTAACTAAATCAAATACGTTTATTCTACATAAATGTGTTAATACAAACGTGCCACTGGGTGTCGCGTTGCGTCGTCGTGGTGACTGTTTACATGAAGTAATTTTGTAAGAGGAAATGGCAAGCCCAGCTCAGAAATATCATCTCAAATGCACTCTTGTTCTCTTGCCTCTTATTCTGCAGATGCTCCATTGCCTTGCGGACATTTTCAAAACTAGGTGGGTAGTTGCGTTGAGATTTCTTCTTTCTCTGACACTCACTCCTGGTCGCGCCCATTGAGGAACTGCCTCTTTAAAAGATCACCACTATTCCCTGCAGGAAGAAAATGGCCCTCACAACTTCAAAGAGCCTGAGCCTGTGTGTCATTCCTGAAGTATGTGACCAGGCTCTTGGTTTTTCTCATAAAGGACGCGTATTTGTCATCTGTCCCCAGGCTCTGAGGTTCCGGGAAACCCTTTCGTTGGAGCCCTTCGAAGCTTCTTCTCCTTCTGTCTTCTGCCCGGCACCGGTGGATACATCACATTCGGTCACAAGGTCCTGGTCCTTCTAAATGATTCGATCGTCTCGGTTATTCTGCCTTCCATCTCATTTTTGACCGTCAGCATTCTACTCACAACAGTGTACAACCACCCTGCTCCGTCCTCTTACAGCGAACTCCATTCCTTAACTACTCGTAGTCATCTCTTGGCACTAAGTTCACAGCCAGAATACTATCGAGGATATACTGTGCCAGTCAAACGCAATCATTCGCAACATTCTCCCCGCACAAACTCTCTTAATTACCTTCCGTCCGTCCAGTTCACGGCCTTGAAGTCTTTGATCGATTGAGTAAATGTTGTTTCAGCTAATCAGCGACCCACCACCAGAGTTGCTCAAATTAATGATAGTGTAGTCGCAAAGTTCGGGAACTGATCATCATGTTTGGCCAACTTGGCGCGTATGCTTTGGAAATGCTGCTTTGACAGACGTCTCACCACATAATTTGTCAAAACCTCGCTTAGCACGAACGTCAACACAGCTGTCGTTCGAATGTCGAATGTTCGGGCAGCTGAAGTTGAGCCACGAGCTTGAACACATTTGTCTTGCAGTCGAATCAAACGTCGGAGTGACCACGTGAGTAACGAAACAAGTCCCAGTGAACTGGGCATCGACTATTTGTTTAAATCATTCAAGGACAGACTGGGCGCGAATGCTTTGGCGAGAGAGGATCAAATCGTTTTCAAATGTCAGATGGTTCTTGTTGTAGTTTGAGGAGTTTAAGAGAAGAGAAGAAGTCGTTTTGGTAAACACGGATCTTGACAGCTGTCATTTGACAATTGTGAAAATAGCAGTTTTGTGACGAGTCAATGTTCAAATTATTGCGTGGACATTATTGGGGGCAGGTACGTTGCTGGCATTGAATCGGAAACGGATGAAATAGGACTGGCGGTGAAAGAGCGGCAAAACTTCTCATATGCTCTCTTCATGGAGAGCACACGACTTTGACGTCTGGAACACAGCGCACAAGGGATAAACTTGTTTTTTTTATTTTTCGTCTACCTTGCATGTGCAATAAGAAGTGTCTAGTGTCCATCGGAAGCACTCTATGTTCTAGTGTCCATCGGCATCGCTCGATGAACCTTGACGCCATAGGTTCTGTGGCTTTCCTGCCCAGTTTTGAGCGTCCCCTTAGCTAGGGCATCGATACTCATTGATGATGATTTCTAAGACATGCTGCTGCGTTCACTGGAATGCAGTACGCAAATATGAAAGCGGCCCAAACGTATGTAATAATACAATACAATATAGGTGGCGCTACAGTCCGTAGAGTGCCAGGGCCTAACTGCTCAGCAACCACTCGTGTTGTGCGTGATATTGTGCTCTCACGACTAGTAGGAACCTAAACGTTTATGCCGATTGTCAAATTTGAGAAGCCTTTCTCTAGACAGTTATACTCTTTGATCGTTGCCAGTGCCTCGAAAGAGGTGGAGCCGTGAAAAGTATTTTGCTCGTACCGGGAATCGAACCTGGGCTGCGTAGGCTCAAGTGCGTAGGGGTCGACGCACCAACCCCAATAATAATTTTTTTTACATTAAATAATGGACTGATAATAGTGAATAAAAATATTTACTATGTTTGAAATTTTTACAATTTAGGTCGATACAGACATTGGCTCTTTTTAACGAGGTTCCATTACATCGCGGGCTGGGGGCTCTGTATATTGTGTGCTAGAGCAGTACTCGCTTCATCACTAGCGTACACGTTGCCTTTTCAAAAAAAGTGGGGAGCAGTGTACGAGCATGTGTCCAAGGTTTGTGATATCAAACGCTCGCAAATATTTCACGCGACAAGTCCCAAGTTTGCTCAGCAACATGGCCGGCCCGAGTCAAATGAGCGCCTTACGTTTGGCGCCCTCGTCTTAATTTTTTGCAGCAGAAGTCGGTTCGAGATTACACAAGAGGTAGACTTTTATGCGATAGCACATGTCCATCATCTCAGCATGATACGCTTAGTTCTCTGTTCATATGGAAGCACGGCATGGGCCTGGCATGGGCGACAATTAATAATATTCGTGGGAACAAAGTAGATCCCAAACAGTGGAACAGGCTTCGGAGTGTAAACGCAGCTGTTCCCGTGAGCCATGTTGGGCATGAGCCTGAGAAAAAAGTGAATAATGGTAAGCCTGAGGCAGGGCGCGGGGTTGCCCGAAGGTCGGTGCCAAACAGAAAACCCAACAACAGGCAAGAGTACGCAAAGAAATCTCTTGCTTTCACCCTCCAGATGAGGCAGTAAGCGGAAGAAGGGCCACGGAGATGAACCAAGGTCAATACCCTACGACCAAGGCGACGAGGAACCGGCTCAACTCTCCACTGATGCCCGCTCCGAAAAGGGAAAAGCTGACAGCAGGTGGAGAGCGAGACACCAACTTGATCGGGAACATTTATTACGCTAGAGCGGGATCTCGTCTATCAGCAAGGACGTTCACCACGGAAGATCTGAGCTGCAGTCTTATCCATCCTGAAAGGAACACTCAAAGGGCAGACATGCAAGAGGCTACATTCTTATAAATAATTAAATTAATCATGTGCTTCTTGCAGAGAATGCCACAAGGGACCTTGCTCCCATTTTGGTGACATGGGCCATGGCAGGAGATGGGCAGCGAACTGTCGTACCGTGCTGGAGATGGGCCGGCAGTACCAGCACCCATGCAGCAACTGGTGGAGCACTGCAACAGGCTCCAACCACCAATACTTATTGGATGTGATGCCAATGCCCATAATGCCATCTGTGGAGCGCCGACACAAACGAAAGAGTTGAGTAGCTGCTACAATTAATTCTAGTTTCCCGGGGAAAGTCTGCGCAAAGGCGTTGGAAACGCGTTCTAGAGCCCAGTATGGGGGATGAACAGTTTGGCAGAAGTACAACCGATCAAGCTTTTCGCTCTAAGAAGTAGGCTTGGGAGTATGCTGAACCCGATATTTACTCAAAGGCATACGACCGAATCCCTCGAGGTAAACTCTGGAGTGGTCTGCGATCTGGGATTCGTGGTCCTCTTTTCACCGAGGGCGTTGGACTTCGCCAAGGGTCCGTCTTGACACCTCTCCTTTTTTGTATGGACTGGATATTGCTGCGCAGCGAAGGCTAGGAATGTTCCACACTGAGAGAGTTGAGGGTGGGTCATCTCTTCTGGTTATCCTCACAACTAGAACGCGCACACTCGATAGATTTGTGGCCGTTTGTGGAATGGAAGTCAAAGTGGACAAATCGGAGGTTATGGTCGTTTCCAGAACGCCTGTTCAATGCACTCTGCATGTTCGAGAAGAGTTCGTCGTTCAGTGTCTCCCTCCTAACACCATCAACCTCTTGAAACTTCGCCCTTACGAGTCGTCATACAATTGTAGGTCCATTTCGTCCACTGATCGAACAATGGCACGTACGACACGAGTCATTGCTGTTTAAGCTAGGCCCTGGTTCACCTCGGACTGTCAAGCCAGGCATATTGTTATTATACTCCTCTCGAAGCGACCCAGAATCTCTTCGCCCGCTTTAGTTAGTGTCCATTCACGACTGGGGCTAGTAAGGTCTTAGTCCTTCGAGACAGGGCTTTATTCCCCAATTACCACCCAACCTCGACAACACACAGCCGACATGGCTGATCCTTCATCCCCTTTATCTCCGCGGTGGTGTCATTGATTGCATTCACTTGGTGGTGTTGGTCACACGGTGTCTAGGGCGAGATTTGAAAACCGATGAACCAACGCGGATTCTCCGAAGAACCTGATGGGGATGGAAAGTAAACGAAATAAAAGTTTGGTAGGAAGGCCAAAACTTGACACGGCACTGCGAAGATCAATCACGCTGTCGCAAACCTTCGTATCCGACGAAAAACTGATGAGTGCCGGTCTGCATTTTTGAGAAGCAAATATCGTCATGGTCGCATACATACCCTCGTCCCACGATCGGTTGCAAGCATCTCTGCCTGGCAGTCTACTCTCTACCGCATGACACATTTCAACCAAAGACAGGAGTTCAATGACAATTCGATCTTCAACTGGCCAGCAACCTTAACTTTTCCCTCCCCGCAACCAGCTCCAGCCACACACAGACGTACCTCCTCCGAGAAGAAAACACCTGCAATGGAGTGCCACGAGACGCATCCCTTGCGTCGCAACACGCCATTTAAGTCGATGCCCCACTACAAATGGCGGTCATTGGTCTAGTGCTTAAGTGTAACTCCCCGACACGACACGGAACACCACTTTCATCGAGCATTTGCCCATGTCGCCTTCATCACCCGGCAAGACGGTCGACGAAACCTAATCGACCCAAATCGTCGCGAGACATGCCCATTAACTCCGCTGCCACATGTGTCCTCCTACGAGCATAAATCGTCCACCAATTCTAAGCGTCTGCCGTGTAACCGACCACAAATCAGTTTCCCGCCCTACCAATGTCCTTAATTACTCAACCCGATGCCAGACCTTGAACTCTCCACACACACAGCCTGTCCCGCTCTGTCCGCCTTCTGTTACGCAAATTCTCGGCATAACTCAGCGAGTCGTGTTGCCCGGCCGCAACGCCCTAATCGACAGCTCACTCACGACATCTTCATCATGTTTGCTCTGCACCCAAAATTACCATACTACATGGCCGAGGCTGAAGATGAAGACGATTGCACTCCAGGCCACTCATCCCATTGACTGGCTGAGTGCAGCCACTCAAAACTGTTTGGATTGCACTTGAAGCGTTAAACACCGGATAAGTGAACGAAAACACATCGAACTCGACGATTAATGACCCTTGCACCTCCGGACATCTCGACATCAAGATCAGCATCGGGAGGTGGACGAGGATGAGGACGAGGACGAGCAGATCGGTATCGAGTGGGAGCGATCGCGATCGCGACGATGTTCTGTGTCCCACGACCATTAGATCAGATCCCAGATCCCAGATCGCCGATCTGAGGGCATTCCCGAAGCGACGGCCAATTATTTCGATCCCAATCCCGGTCGCAGGGATATCTATTTTAAACAAGATGTAGGTGCCATTCAATTACACACACTAAATCCTACATGATACATGGAGATTCGATAAAAATTACCGCGGCTGGGCAGCGCACAAAGGCAGGCGCGGCGGACGCGGCGACGTGGATGAGCAAGCGAGCGCGGAAGACCGAACCGAACAAACACCCAGTGGAACATCGGGAACGTGGATGTCCATGTTTCGATTCTTGGGTTTTATTTGTTCGCCGCGCTGGTTTGCTGGTTCGCTGGGCTGGCTCGATGCCCATTAGCCGTAGCACCAGCGGGCGAATAAGAGGAACGACGTGCACTTGCTCGGCGTGGCTCCGTTTCTCAAAGTCATTCCGATTAAGCAAGTTGGATCTGGTAATGGAGTGGAGCTGGCGCTGGGTACGGTGTCTCTCGGTTTGGATGCGACGGACGATCGGGGCATTCCACAGCCGGCTCTGACACCATGACTGTGGCACTTGCTCTCGAAGCGCGCTCTCTGGGCCGCAGACTGACGGGTAGTGCGTGCGAATGAGAGGGATGGCGGTAGAGGCGGCTAGTGAGGTGGAGCGAGACTTAGAGGATCCACAAGACATGAGTAACTGTGGTTTACGACCGATATGAATGGAGCATTCGCTCACCCTGGGCACACGCATGAGCTCAAGTTGAACAGTGGGGCAGAGAAGTTCTCTGACACTTGTGGTGAGGATTTTAATGTGGTAAAAGAAAATAACGTTTCCACTGAAGGGTCTGAGTTGGGTTGGATGGTGGCAGTTTCTAAGGCAACTACTTGTCTCGTGGGAGCAATATCTCTCTCACGAGTGGAACGGACATATTCGGTCCTGTCGAGGAGGGCAACATGTGAAAAAGACGACCGAATACTACATACATCCAGCTAAGACAATCTTCCGAGCATCTTGGTGGGAGAAGGATGACTTTCCATTGAAGACCCCATTCTTGATGCTCGTAGCGTTCTGAGTGTCGGATTAGGCGTCCAAAGCTCGACTGTGAATTTGAACGAAAATGGGTTAAAGTGAAGGAGCGTTATTAGTCGTCGATTATCCGAAACGTCAGTTATCCGAGCGCAACATCGGAAGGAAATGGACGTCAGCTATCCGCGTCAATTATCCGAACTAAACCTGAATAACGGAGCGTTCCTGAGTTAACGGCCCACTTTAATGCATGCATGCGCGCGTAATCGTGTGGGCCTAGCATCCAGATCAGTTAGGAAAGTCACCGAGGATCGAAACGTTTTATCAATCGGAACAAGGATAGAAATAATTTACAGACTGGAAAAAGGTGAACATGTGCATATACTTATGCCGACATAAAAAACGCAGCTAATGTGTGAAACAAAAAAACCCTAAATGTGCTGAAATGCATGTGTTTTCACGTCACGCACAACACACACATACGTTTACCGATTTTGACCAAACTTTACACAAACCATCTGTAGACCAATACCACGGATGTGTGAAAGTTTGGTTGAAATCGGCAGATGCGTTAAGACGTGAATCGACGACAAACACACACGTTCAATCACCTCATGACACTGAACGAACTAATTTAATTTTGACAGATATTGCAATGACATCATTTTCTCTCTTTTTTCTCAATAATTTACTTCTTTTTTACCTTCTTTTTACGATTGTTACACTACGCATTTTTTACCGAAAAAAGTAAAAAAAAAAGTTTTTTGCACAGATTTGAACATCACTGAAAGGTACGCACAATTTTTTCAAATTTCTTCGGAGATCGGATGGAATTTGTTAGGTTTTCTGGTCTCCAGCAGCATTTTTGGTCCAATCTAAGTTTCGAAGAGTCAAAAGTTATGGCACTTCGGTAATTGATATCGGCGTGTGGTGCCGATTCTTCGTACTCCTCTTCAATTGATACCTCAACAAAGTTCAGCTATTAAGTTATTTTTCCCCCTTCCGATTTTTTCTTAATATTGAGGTCTGTAAGAATTATTATTTAATTGAATTTTGGTTAGGTTAGGTCGAAAGGCATAGGAAAAGTTTAAGTCTAGCTTAGAGTGCCCGCCGAGGGCCAGTAAGTTAGACTAGTAGTATTGCTCGTACAACGAGTTTTAAGCCTTTTTGTTAGCAAGCAAATAATAGTGAATTTAAAAAAAGACATCAACATTAAGTGCCATATTCCATCGTTCGTCTGTGGACACATTGTCTGCACAAGCTGCACATTCCGTAGAGTCTGACTGACTATTTGCCTGATGAAGATAAATTACTTAAGCCCATCACATGTCCCACTCAATGTCGGCATACTGCCCGGGGTTTTTTTTTTTTTAAATATGTTAAGGACGTGCCGTTTAAACAGATAAACAAAAAATCATTGACAGTTCACTGACAGCATTCCCGGTCTAAATGGTTAATCACGACACGAATATATCATCCTCTGCAACAAAGTCTTCACTTGAAATGCTTGCAGTCCTAGCCACAGACAACAACTGGTATTCGTTGAACGAGTCCCACTTTGTCTGGCCTCGACACTTTATAGGAAAGCATTGACTTTAAACACAGACATCTGAAGTGGAAACTGTAGGGTTTTCCTATCAAATACAAACTAGGACTTTTGTTTTGTCCGCTTAAGGCCCAAGCTTACAGACCCCGTGTGTGCGCTGCGTTTATAAACCACAAAATTCGTACTAAGAGGTGCTCAATGTACGAACGTTGCGTCCGAAATCCATCGGAAGGAACTGTCAGTGTACCAGTCGACCAGAAGTTCGAAAGTTTTAAGTTCTTGAATTATTAGGATGGCATTTACGTTATTTCGTGAATAAGCGTCAAAAATTCATGAAAAACTGTCAAAAGGCCTATCAAATTCGTCGATGGGCTAGGGGTTAAGTTGGGCATCTCAAAAGTACTTCATTTTTGGTTAATATTTGCTAATTTTCAAGGGACACATTTAGTGAGTTTGTTTTACCATTTTTCAAATGTTGATACAGCAAGTGATAACTTCCAACCTACTTTACTTAGTTGTTTAATTTTTGCCACATTATAGAATACTATCTTTTAAAAAAGGGGGCATACCTAGTCCAAAGTCTTAAAAAATCTTGTGTCACTTGTGTCTTGAGTCACTAGGGCGACGATCTGTCAGCAGCACAAAAAGTTAAAAGTTTACCAATTCCATCCGTCGTTATGCATTCCTCTTGTGGGTCGCATTTGCGGTCCCTCTCCCTCTCATTAGGGTTTTATAGTTGAAAATTTTGTGACATTACAACGGCATTCTATGGGTCTGATGAACAGTCCACGTCCGGCTAAACAGATTTGTCCGTTGTTTAGAAAATTACTTCAATAGAAAATAGTAGACTCCAACCACTTGAATTTATTCTGTCCGTTAATGCGAGGTGTCCACTAAACAGGGTGTCCGCGAATGAGAGATTCCACTCTATAAAAATGAGGGATATTATGAAGATGTGCTGAGGGGTGTTCGAGTTCGTCTTGGATGGCGTTGGAGATGGGTATTATTTCGGGCCAGTGTTTGACAAATGTACAAATGTACATTCCGTAATAGCGTTTCGTTACGTCTGTCTACTGTCTGCAATCGACTTATGGCCAGCCATTGAAGTAGCTGCTCAGCTCTATCTACAACTCCGCAAGCCACATGGGCCAAGGATTCACTAAAATGTTTGTGCACGATGCCTAACGTTACTCCCGGCAAAAATTAACGCCCAATTAAACGAAGCACTATTTATTTGTTCAATTGCCACTGCCCCAGTCATCCGACGATCAGCATCAGATCTCGTTAGTCTCGTCGAAAAATGCTGACTCAGGATCAGTGAATTTCGCCCTCGCCTCCTCAGCACTTAACCAGACAGAAAATAGATTTCTGTCAAGCAACGTCAATCAAACGTCGCTCTCATCCTATCTATCATCTCAATCCCCGTCCACCGCATTCCACAATCAAGTTTCCGAACAAAAGACACCTCGTTCTGCCATAAACTACCACATTCCTCACTTAACACCCCAGATCTTGAAGAGATTCCATTCCAAGCCACATGCATTTCCACGAAATCCATTCCCCCATCGAACCTCTGAACAGCAACCACTGAGCAATCTCTCGAAGTTTTCACTCTGAAATTCGAATGAAAACAAAGCAGCATGACGAATTAGCAATTATTTACAAAGTTGCTAACACGATTCAACGTCCAGGGCCCCCCTCGAGATCCGGAAGCCACTAACCACCGCCGCGGCGGCCGTGTGTGAGCGTCCGCGTGTGCGCCCATCCCAAGGCATAATTGTGTTAATCAAAACGACTGCGGTCAATGTTTGGCCGGCAATCGAAGTCAGATTCTTCCAATTTCAGTTCAGTTTTACCGAAATCGGACGCAACGATAGTTGCTTTAATCTGCGTATCTCTGGAAACACTGAAATAGGATAGCGAGCGATACTCAGAAAATCACACGCTGTCTGTCTGGCATGAAGCTGCCATCGCCGCGCCGCCCAGTTCAGTGAGCGGACTTTGAACGTCGCCCTGGGAGCAATGGCTGCAGTGCACGCGCTCCCTAAATATTGCATGGATCGGTTTTCACTGGCCGCTGTCTGTTTCCGGAAATCTTCGACACAACTAGGTAAACAGATCAGATTTCGTGTTTGTTTTTTTTTTTTTTGCTTCTCCCATTCATCTTGAATGAACTTCGGTCTCCTCTCTCTCTCTGTCTCGGACCTGGCTTTGACATGACATTGATCGTGATCGCGGCTTTGGATTCAGTTTTGTGCCGCTTTGCACTTTTTGACTTCCTCCACTTGGCACACTCGAGCGCCTTTCACTTTCACGCCAAAAATCTCCCCCGGCAACCTTGCGTCTTCTGTCACTGTCATGGCGCAAGCCACGAGAAAACAAATCACCAGCCCAACGCCTAATCCCGATTTTTACGATGCGCCTGCCAGAGATTCCAATCCGAAAAAAAAACACGTTTGACAATTAACTTCACGACAATAAGCAAGAAATGTTTCCAAACGTCACAGCAATGTGCGCATGCATGCCTTTCTGACACTCGTTCATCGTCTGATTCACATGGTCCTCGGGCCGGTGTTGGTGTCTTTCGACTCTCTGTCAGTTCCCAATCAAAATCCAATTTCGAACAGCTCCTTAGCCATGCATTTGCATACCACTAATGAGTGTCCAGAACCAGTTGCCAGCGGTAAGCCGCATATTTAAGCGGGAGACAAAAACAAAAAGCTGTCAAAGCTGTCTGCCACCGCTGAACTGTGTTTTTGTGAATCTCATTTGAGTCTTATTAGGCTTTGATTTGTGGATAGTCAACGCGTCAAATCGCTGATGTCGACCGTTTCTAGTTGGACGTCTAAAATTATGCCAAAAAGCGATTGAACTTCAACTTTTGATATTTGGGAAGATTGTCATTGACGTTTGACGTCAAAGGCATACATGCTCGTTCGTTTTTTTTCGCCACTGTTTTCCACAGTCTTTCTGTCTAAATTTGTCTAGTAGAGAATGTCTTCGAGAGGGCATGTCGCCTAGCAACTGCCTTGTGAGACGATTGGACTGAAGTGCATGGCTGCCAATGGATGACTGTCAACGATTCTGGATTTTTCGAAAGTGCTTCTCAGAACAGATCGATTCACGTTCCCTCTTTCAGCTTGGAGTTCGTAGGAGCCTTTGGCTGTCAAGGCAACAAATGCGACCCACACGACGGTTCTGTTCACATTCCCTTTTTCAGCTTGGAGGCCGCAGGAGCGTTTGCTTATTTCACCGACCGATGCAATTCGTTGCTTGTGTGGCATCCTGTCAACAACTGCGACCCAAACGACGGTTGGCCAACGGATTCTATGAGCTGGGGGCCGACTAGATGGCGCAGTTGGTGTAGAGCCTACCCATGAGTAGAGGGGTCTCCGGTTCGAATCTGCTCGGAAAACGCTGACCAAGTGGAGTCGCGCTAACCTGCGCTACAGAAAGAAACCGAAACAAGACTAGAACTTGCACTAAAGCTCCGACACATGGCCACTAACCACTCTACTGTAAGGGAAGGCGTCTTCTGAGATGAAACTAGTAGCTGAGAAAGGATGTCGGTCCACAGGCCATGCACCTCGGCAACTGCGAACGAGGGAGAGAGAGAGAGAGAGAGAGAGAGAGAGAGAGAGAGAGAGAGAGAGAGAGAGAGAGAGAGAGAGAGAATAGATTCATTGCCGACCAACAGCTTCGCCATGTCAATAGGCCTACCTTCTGCAGAATATGAGCCAGCAGTTCCTTTGGGCACTCTACATTTTGACGTGACTTTCTATTTTCTCACAGCACACCAAAAGGTAGATTGACTTGGAATGGAGTCAGGATACACGAAACAATTTAAGATAAGGTGAAGTTTATGCTTAAGTTAAGTCGATTCATCACTCACATTGCTCTGTCCGTTTGGTTGGCGACATCCTCCAGCGCTGTTGCTATCAACGGCCCGCAAGAACTCTGCCAACTCTCTAACCACATACAGTCAGTGTCAAAAGTGAGTGTACAGTATATGTGTAGGTGCTCTGTGTTTTAATGAATATTGAATTGAAACGAGAAAAGGCAGTTTTCTAACGCAATTAGTTGTTTACTAGTTTCCTTACCATCTATCCTATGGGCATGAGGCCCTTAATTTTGCACAAGGGGCGAATGGCATTCCAAGTATTTCGATCGAGATTTCTGGCGTTTCTCTGTCCAGAATCAAATTTGTTTCCTTAGAGTATGAGTTGTTGAGCTTAACTAGCCACTCCACCACGGTTTCGCAAAAGTCTGCTGCCTCCATCAGTCCTCAGCATAATGGTTCTATGAGAGTGGGGGGTCGGTCCTTTGAATGGATTTCACTTAGGGTTGCCATGGCTATCTGAGCTAGCGTAGGACAAAAAAGTTTTAAAATCCCGGACTTGACTTTCGCGGGCATCATATACCTTTAAGAAGAGGACAAAATGAAAACAAAAACTAGGCGCTTGAACTCAAACGAAAAAGCAGTTTAGACACACATGGGAGTTGGCGCATGGGAGTCAAAATAAGATCTGCCTCATTTTATGTTTTCCCGCAGATTCTTATTGCCTCCGTTTTTCTTTAAGATTCGGAGTTCGATGATATTTTTAATTTTTAAAACTTCAATGTTAGGAGAAAAAAGAGGACAATTTCGAAAAACTTTGTAAGACATGTCGCCAAAAAAAGAGGACACATGGCAACCCTAAATTTAGTAAACTTTGTAAAATAGGCATTTCAACACTGACATTCCACAGCAAAGACAAAGAGTCTTTGCCCGAAGTTACTTGGCATATTCTGCCAATCGTCCATTACAGAAAATGAGGGCTACAGTCACGGATTCACGTGTCACGTCATTGTATAGTCTCATGCAATACCCACCATCAAAAGAAGAGTCAAAGATGATGTCAACGGGCAGAGAAGTCAAGACCACGCTGTCTTGCATCCGCAAGGAAGAATATCGATAATTCAAATTGTGTGTAAATACCTGGAACGTGCCTCTGCCTAGTTTGAACAATTATTTTACATTTTCTCCGTCGCAGTTCCTGCTATTGTCAAAACCCATTGGAGACTGCTCTCCAAGAAAGTCATCTGCTTCTAAAAATTTAAACCATCGATATTATTTGATACCAAACCGTCTTTTGTAATTTTGTTAACGTTTGAGTCGCTCGAGAGGGTGCCTGTAATTTTCAGCTGGACAGAGCGGCCACCAGACGCTAGCATACTGCCACCATTCTGGCTCCAAATGGGGCCCTGGCACACCAGGGTAGGCAATATCCGAGGCGAATCGTGTTCTTCTTGTCATTTGGGGGGGTTGCGCTTCGTTAGCCAGTTGCTTGTTACCCTCCCCGCCCCCCACCACAAGGAGATAAGCTGCCGGGGAGCCTCTGCACGGGATGTTTGTGGAGTGAAGCGGCTTGGAGTGGCGGTTGGTGGTTAAAAAAAGGACTGCGCGGTTTAAAACGCCCCTACCCGTACGACCTAAAGAGACTGGATTCTCCTGCAGGACTCTGCTTCTCGTGACCGGTACACTGAGGCGCGAAGAACTTGCAAATTGGCTGTTTGAGCAGCTAAAGAGCAATCTTGGAAGGAGTTCGTCGAGAAGTTGGAAAGCGACCATAGATCTGCGAAAAAGCTGTTTTGGCAAACCATTCGCCGACTCAGAGGAAGGAAATTCAAAGACGGTGTGTTGCTTTCCAATGAGGTGGACATCTTGATGGAGCAAGTACTTTTCGAAGCTGCTCAATCCCGAACAGGGCACTGAGGATGGCAGACCTGTAGTCATGATTGGGACGGAGAATGGTCCAACGGTGGAGGAAGTCATTATGACGATTAAATAGCAAAAAGTTGACAAGTATGCCGGTGTGGATAAAATCCGGCCAGAAATGCTTAAGGCGATGGGTAAAAAGGGAGCTCTATGGATCTGGTGGCCTGGAACATGGTGAGACACCTGCCGATTGGAAAACTGGGGTGATTGTCCCACTTTTCAAGGAGCGGGACAAGAGAGATTGCTCCAACTACAGGGGCCTATCCCCCGTGCGGGTCAGAAGAAGATGATGATGATGTCCAATTTCAATCAGTTGGCTAGGAAACCCGGTTTTAAATAATTTTTACTTTTCTTTTTAATTCAATTCTTTTTAATTCAAATGAAAAGAATAAAATAGAGTAACGAGGGAAAAAAGAGCCCACGAAGAAAGTGTGATGAAAAACCAATGGTGTTTCTGAAACTTTAGGCTCGTCATCGAATGTAAAATCTTTGACAGATATTTCGACTGTTGACAATTCGGATTCTAAAGTAGTACAAGAGCTTAACAAAGATATTCTGTCCTGAAGTAATACTCCAAGCATGTCACCTACAGCTTCAGACCGACAAGTTTATTGACATAGACACATATGTGCATTGCTGAAATGAATCATAGATGGTCAACTGGCTAACACCTGTGGCCTATTCTCGACCCTAAGCGATCGCTTGATCTGATTAGATTGAGCAGGCCGAAACTTGGAATTCTCGTTGGCGTTATAACAGGGCATTGCGCTGTAGGAATTCACAACGACTAGGTTGGGAAAGAAATCATTGTACACTTGCTATAAAATTGCAGTGCTCTCTCATCCCGGAGATTTGGGGTGTCTGGTTGAACGAAGCAGCCATCTTCTTCGCTTTATTCAAGCACTAACGGGATTGCTTTTCCGAACAGCAGTCAACCACTTCAACCGCTTACCTAACTCACATATCGTTGAAACCGCAGACAAAGGTTTTTTTTTATATTTGTGTGAACATATTGCTAGGGGCGGCGTGAATTGGGTCTGCCCCGGGCGGCCAGAAACCACCCTGTGCCACTGGAGTAGTTAAGTTATATCCCAGGTGTGAAGTACATAACAAGTTTAATCCGTGTGTTTTTCAGCAGCGTTCACATAGACATGTCATTCATCTCTGACGGCTTAGCTCCACAAATAATCCAACTAACATCCGATCCCGGAAGTCATAGGCCCAGTAACTTCGTCATTACAACCCAACGGCCATTTTCATGCCCATTGCCCTGGATAACATTCATTACAGCACAATAAACACCAGATTAAAACATCGCCATTAATTTGCATAAATATTTTAAAACTGACTCATTCTATTTTCCATCAATACCATCCGTCCGGAGGTATAGCACAAAATTGCACAATATGTGGTTTGCAGCTGAGTATAACATGTTGCTACATTTAAAAGGCTGCTGTGGCCAAAGTGGCTTGATTTTTGTCGTTAATACGAGTTGTCCACTAAACAGGGTGTCCGCCAATGAGAGATTCCACTCCACAAAAATTACGGTATTAAGAAGATGTGCTGAGGGGTGTTCAAGTAACGATTAGTTAGACACATTTTGGACGGAATTCTTCATCTTGGATGGCGTTGGGGATCGGTTTTATTTCGCACCAGTGTTTGACAAATGTACAACCTTCTCGAACTTGCGGGACATACCGTAATAGCGATTCGTTACGTCTGTCTACTGTCTGCAAACGATTTGCGACCAGCCATTGTAGTAGATGCTCAGCTCGGTCTACAACTTTGCAAGTCAAATGGGCGAAGGATTCACTTAAATGTTTTTGTACGATGCCTAAGGTTACTCCCAGCAAAAATTAACGCCCAATTAAACGAAGCACAATTTATTCGCTAATTGCCACTGCCCCAATCATCCGACGATCAGCATCAGATCTCGTTAGTCTTGTCGAAAAATGCTGACTGACTGATCAGCGAATTTCAGTGAACTTCCTTCGTTCCCCGCTAGTGCCACCACAGCATGATCACAGAACGGTTTCAGCTTTCATTAAAACTAGGTCCCTCGTTGGAGTCTCTTGGAGCTTTTTTTCTACAGTCCAACAAACATTAAAACACTCCCTGTAAAGGTGTACTTAATTTTACGACCAGCTTGAGAAATTGGTAACCAACATGAAAGAAATGCAATTTGAGGGCCAAATACATGACTTTCAAAAAAATATTACCTCTTTCATCAAAGTACCGAAGTCTGGAAAATATTTAACATCAAAGACCACCTTTTGAGACGCACTTATTGATAGATCTAAATGTACAAGCAAGGATCTATAAATTAATTCGTGCGGTTTGCTAAGAGATGGCGTAACTTGTATTATTTCATTGGAACATGCGTTGGAAAGCTACTGTCATTGTACGTCATTTCAGTCATATGTCATTCATTTGAAGCGCAAACAACAATCATTTTTTTTTTCTCTCAAATATGTCGAACTTTGTGCCTGAAAAACGTGTTTTTGCGGGGAGTTCTTCTTCATTACTTTAATGTGAAGAAAACTGCTGTCGAAAGTCATCGTATTTTGGTGCAAGTTTATGGTGAACATGCGTTAGCTAAGGGAACGTGCCAAAAGTGGTAATTTTGGCTTGGAAGACGATGAACGTCCTGGGCAGCCAAAAAAGTTTGAAGATGAAGAACTGGAAGCATTACTCTCTGAAGATTGTTGCCAAACACAAGAAGAGCTCGCAGAATATTCGGGTGTCACTCAAGCAGACATTTCAAAACGTTTAAAAGCAGCTGGATATATTCGAAAGAAAGGGAATTGGGTACCACATGAACTCAAGCCGAGAGACGTCGAAAGGCGGTTTTGCATGTCCGAAATGCTGCTGGCACGCCACAAAAGGAAGTCATTTTTGCATCGGATTGTTGAGGATTGAGAAATGGATCCATTACGACAACCCCAAGCGCAGAAAATCATATGTGAAACCTGGCCAACCAGCCAAATCAACGGCAAGGCTGAATATTAAGGCTCTGTATTTGGTGGCATCAGAAGGGTGTGCTGTATTATGAGGTGCTACCGAGCACATTTAATCCATTTGAAGAGAGCAGGAACCGAAAAACGCCCGGAATATGCGACCAAACACGAGGCAATAATTTTCCACCATGACAGCGCTCGCCCCCAGGTTGCTATTCTGGCTAAGAACTATTTGGAAAACAGTGGATGGGAAGTTTTACCCCACCCGCCTTATAGCCCAGACCTCTCCCCTTCTGACTACCATTTGCTCCGGTCGATGCAGAACGCCCTCACTGAAATACGGTTCACATCAGAGCAGAATACCAAAAATTGGCTTGAGTCACTTTTGGCTGCCAAGCCGGCGCAGTTCTTTTGGGTTCCACAAATTGCCAGAAATATGAAAAAAAGTCACAGCTTCAGATGGGCAATACTTTGAATAATACTATTTTCTTAAATAAACGTTGAAATTTTGAAAAAAAAAAAAAAAAAAACCGTACGAATTAAAATATTCACCCAATATTTCATTTCAGGGTATTTTTGTTCAGTCTTTTAGTTTTCGAGTTGTCTGCAGTCCCCTTGAAAAATCAATGTCTTAACTCCATTAGTACACGACAATTTGTGATCTAAGATATCTAAAGCAGAAGTTGTACAACTTGTCGGTAAAACTAAGACAATTTTGATCGATGCATGATCTATGATCTCTTTCCCGCGAGCATATTTGTTGCACCAACGACCCTGCAACAACTGACTGAACGAATTAAGTGATGACATATGATAGATGCCGCGCAAGCTTGACAGACTGAAGTGCAGAATCACAAAGAAGCTCACTGCTTGAACGCATCACTTGCGATCATCTTCACTTATTCATTAAGGCGAGCACTTGCATCGGGTTCCCCAAGTGGAGGTTTCTCACCGTGAACGTGCCTCCTTCACAGACGATTTCAGAATGAACAGAGTGGTTCTCGAGCTTGTGGAACGAAGCAAGATCATGCACTGTGACTGGCAAAATACACACTTGCGGAGTCAGCTTGGATGGAGTTTCCAACGGGCAGTGATTCCAGATCAGTCTCCTTCTACCTATCCTGGGTAAGAGTCAGTTCGGCTAGGAGTATATTTCTAGCGATCGAACGCTTGCTAGGAAGAGGAACAAGATGATCGAGTGAACGTGCTCCAGCTAATGATCGTTCACAGTTTTAGCATGTCATTGGAACTTCTTAATTGTGGTTTTCAGGGAAAGCGCATGCACATTACTGTATTTTTAAGCTTTGAGAGTTTATAAAAGGGGCTAAGGACCAGGTAAGCTCGCCCCTACAAATGAAAAACTGTCAAAATTTGTGGACTTAGGAAATAGTAATGGTCAGCAATGTACCCACAACTGCAACGTCTCCCTCGCAGATGACATTCCACTTAATTCTCATAAGATATTGCCACCTGTCAGACCGCCATAATACGGCTGCCGTTACAAGCCGTGGCAGGGGATCCCTCTTCCACATGACGCCCTATGAATAAGCACAAAAGCAAATATTGAGCCAATAGATCTTTCAATTAAAGTAGGGCTGGCTTTACAATCCGTTGCACTTGCTGTCAACGATCTGAACTCAGGTCGACTATTTACGGCAGTGCACCTGTCGAAAGGTCTCTGCCGAGCTATAAACAACGTCATCTGTCAGCGATCATTGATCTCCGGGCTACTACTGCTGGCTGTGCTACAAAGTCATCTAGAAGCCCGTCTATCAATCATGCGGTTGACCAGTAATTATCGATCGTCTTGTAAAGACCGCAAATCTATTCAACTGTCACTCAAATTTGACAGTTGCTGATCGTCTCTTTGCAACCATCAAAGGGGAAATGAATTTCCTGTCACAGCACGTGGAGAGCTGTGAGAGAGAGAGAGAAAGGTGGGAGATCACAAAATTGCATTCCTCGTCAGAGTCACTCACCACATCGCTTTTAATCCCCACTGTACGACTCTGCGGACAAAAAAATGAGAAAAAAATGAGAGAAAACCTTCCACCCCCTCCCAATTCACTGCTCAATAACCTCACGTCATCGTGATCACCATCATATGTTCTATAGATACTTCACTCACAGCACAGGTACCTACTACGAGAGTACTCCCCGTCAACCCATCCATGCTTGCATGCGCAGCATAGCACTCAGCACACAGCACCAGAGACATCAGGCAGCAGCAGCAGCAGGCACCACACAGCACACCACACAGTCTCGACGACGACGACGACGACGACGAGAGTAACCAGCGCCAGCGCAACCAAACCTTTCGGGTTTACTAGCTAACTACCACCGTTGTTGGATCTTTGGTCCAGTTCTGATTCGACTACCGACTCGGAAGGTTGCTCTCGCACACAGAAAATCAACTCAGTAGGAAACAAAAAAATAAAATAAACGAAAAAAAAAACCCCGGGAAACGAAAAACCAACAAAACTTCATACGATTGTTGACACTGTAACCTGCTACCTCACGGCATAGTGCAAGTCCAGGGAACACACTCGAGAGTAGCGCAAACTGAGACACTCCCAGCGAAGGTTTCCCTAGAGAGCCTGAATCTCTGAATCTCGTTTTCTGCTCCATCACACATCATTTTTCGTGTTTCTTTTCAATTTTGCTTTTTTGTTGTCTGTTCTTTTGTTTTCGGTTGTTTTGTTATTTATTTCGGTAGTGTTCGGTGGTACTCGCGCTTATCACACACGGAAGGTGGTGTACACCTCCACAAGAAGGTTACCCAGCCGTGGTGCTTACGGAGGGGCGGAGCGGCAATGGAGAGGCGACTCTATTTGAGCCCTATGATCTGAAGGAATTCGGGGGGAACCCATGGAAATGTGATACGACCGCCGCCGTGCACAGAAGCCTTCATCCATCGGGCCATCGTCTTAATCTCGCAGCAGACTCACAGCATCCGACGACGACGACGACCAGATCCGTGCACACGAAAGGAGTGAACTTCCCAAAGACCCACGAACCAAGATATGAGAGGAAACAAAACAAAATTTAACACAAAAAAAGGCCAAAGCTCGGTTAAGCAGTCGTTGATGTGTTTTTTCTCGATTTTGTTGGTTTTGTGAACCGAACAGGTTGGCCTTTTCTTTTGAATCTCTCTGCGAGAAGAAGTGTTTTAGAATCTTTCGGAATCCCTAACGAATTCCCGACCCCGTGTGCGGGTGATCGTGTGTGCGTGCGTGTGTGCCGTGTGCGTGTGCCTTGATAATGATGACTCTGACGCATCTCTTGACGTTTTGATGGACTTTTTTTGCTCTTACCTCTGATAAAACAAAATAAAGTATATCCAACGTGACGCAGTGTGTGAACTAGATACAACGGTGATCGCGGGTGCTTTTCATTTTGTCTTTTCAAAATTCAGTGAAATATATTTAAACATAACACACTCAACACAAAACCACACAAAATAAACAAAAAGCAAAAGTATTTCGATACACAATCGGCGGAAGAGTCAAAAATGTTTGAATTGATACCGCCACCGCCGCGAAGACTACCGACGACTATAGATCCAAGAAGATCGAAGGAATAACAAACCCCCGATACAACGGTCACAGAAATGTGGTCTTTTCGTTACCGACCCATAATATTCTTACTGTGGATTATGAAAATCAGGTAACTGTAAAACAAACACAAATTAATACTATTTAACATAAATTAAGAGGTGGTGTTTTTTCTTCTTGCTTCTCCCCTGTCCTCGGGTGTCTGTCCCCTTTTTCGTCGGGTGTGTGTGTTTTTTTTTTTTTTGAAATTATTTTTTCCCACATAACGTCTTCCGAATTCATTTGAATGACATTATGGAACTTGCCCCTCGGAAGGTTTGTGTTCGTTTTGTGGGTTCTAAACCTCATCTCATTCTCCTCGAATTAACTTTTTCCCAAAAGAAAAAAAAACACGTCTGAGAAGGGGTTAGAAAAGACAAGAGCGAACGAAACGAAACGACTGAATTTACGACTCCCCGATACGATTGTCTCGCGTCTCTGCTCAGCGGCATCCATCCGTCCACCCAATCAGCCAGCCATCCATCCATCCCGCGAGAGAGAACGATTCTTATCTCAGCGAGATGCGAAGACAAAGTGAAATTAGTCCAAATTTGTTGTTAATTTAATTAGTTTTTGATGAAAGGAGGGAAATAAATAAACAAACAAACAAACACCAGCGACCAGCCACACGCAAACATTTTCTTGTTGTTGTTCTAGCCTTTCTACCAAAACTCAAACAAAAAACTCCCAGAAAAGCTGCACATCTGTGTAAGCATTTGGGTGACCATAAATTGGTGGGCATACCTTTTGCTCGTCCAATGTGGTGTGGCCGGTTAGAGGCGTCGGAGGAGGAGGGCGGCAGGCGGGCGGTTGGGAGAGCATTCACCATGTTAGGAAGTTGTTAGAGATCGATCTTTTTACGAGTTTACGAGGCTGTTATTGTTAATTGAATTGTTTTTTAATGAAATGTGTGCCATAATATTGGCTAATGACCAGCCGATCATCAACTGATCATCAACCGATCAAGCGATTTCTACATTTTTTTTTCTCTTTTCTTCTCCATTTTTTTTCTCTTCTTTTATTTATTTTTGATTTTTTTTTCTTGTTTTAATTCTCGCTCTCGCTGGGTTTTTTTTTCTTCCGATGAATTTTTAATTGAAACGAGCGATACTAATTCGAAATTTGATATCCCAGCCGGTCGTCGAGGTGACGCACGTTCTTTTCGGACAGATTTTTGGCGGTTTTGGTTCGTTGCTTTGGGAGTCTTTTATTTGGTGTCGGATTGAGACATTAATTAATGACCGAATTTGGGAAGTAATTGGGTGGAGAGAGAGTGATTAAAATTAAATTGCATTCGGTGGGCGGTTGGTATGAGGGATTGGGTCATCTGCCATCAGACGATCAAACGATCAAACGATCAAACGATCAAACTAGCAGAGACTTGATTGAGTTGAGTCTCGGTCAGTGTATGTGAGTGGCATTTGCACATTTTTCGATCGGAGGACGAGGACGAATTTTCGATGTTTCTCCCTCTTCTCACATCGCTCAGTGGGATCCTGCTCTGTCATGATTAATAGCCAGCAGTCTTTTCGTCGTAGACGCATCCGTAATTAGCATTTTGCTAAGCCCTCTTGATGGATGGGAGACTCCGGCTAGGATACTCAGCCGTTAACTGGTTAAATTCGGGGGCTCTGCGGCAAGTGTCATAAATCATAAATTTGTAGTCTTCTTGGTTTAACCCCTGCGGCATTTGCTGAGTGACTCAATTCGCCGCATAGACCAACAATTTATTCAAGCATTCCTGTATTGTCACCGATAAATACCGATGACGAATCCGCTTTCGGTTGCCAGTTTGGCGGTCGCTACTGTCCAAGGTTCGGGATACGAGTTTGACCCCTGACTGACCTCTACAGCAAAGCAACCACTTCAGGCCAAAATGCGTATTCTTCTCCTGGCTCGAGAAGGATGCACCCGATAACTATGAATATAGCCCACAAATAGCCCACCATGCGGCTGCTGTTTGAGGGTGCAATGGCCCTTGGTGTGTCACATGAGGTTTTCGGATGTACGATATTCTAGTTCTCGGGGCTGGCTTCAATCGATCCATGAGCATAATTTAAGGATACACCCATTCCAGATTTTCCTGGCCAGAGAGCGCTTACTAAACTTCGCCGTTCGGAGGGGATTCTGCCTGGAAGACTCTGAGTGAGATCTCGTGAGGGCGTGCTAACGTGTCTGACCAAGAAGTCCAGCGGAGGTAGATGTTAAGTGCAGCAGGCGCAGTGCTTCTTAACGGTCCGCTGATACACATGCAAGCCAGTCAATGCACCTGGGTAAGTCCATTCCTGTGGACAGCTTCATCTAGTACTGCCACTACAACTTCCGTACATTAGTCTCCGTCTGGCTATTGCAGTGAATTTTCACTAAACACTGTCGCAATACCTGGCAACTTAATAAAATGACCATGGAACAAAAATTTACTGCATTGCAGGTCCTGGAAAAATGCCTGTGGTTATTCTTGTTATGTACCCACCAATTTCTACCTTGTTCGGTGGCAAGCCATCCACTCTTATATTGTATACCCGTGAATACAGCCGGGTACCCGGATGGATATTGTATACCCGTGAATACAGCCGGGTACCCGGATGGATATTGTATTCCCGTGAATACAGCCGGGTATCCGTCAACCCACCCGAGTTCCCGCGTGTTACTTGGATATCAAGATACCGGGTACCCGTGCGGATGGGGGTATCCGTAGAGTTAGACGGAATTAATCCGCCACTTGCGACGAATTCAAATGAATTTCTTACTCAATGTATGCTGAAAATGCCTTTTGAGCTTACTTCTTTTAATTTTAGTGGACACTGAAACCAGTGACTTATGCTTTCACGGGTGTTTTCTCTTTCTTAATTTTTCTAAAATGTTACCTTATTAATTTTTCTTGTATTGAATTACGAGTATTTGTTGACTCAGTTGAAATTATAAGTTGTTCTTATAGTACACGGTAACTTATTGAAAATTGTCGGAGCTGTTACTGTGTAGAACTGAGAAAAATGGGTTTTAAGAACAATTGGAACACTTACAAGATGCAAGTTGTATAACTGACAGATTCTACTTTGGCAGTTGCCGCTTTGTTTAAAGAATTCCCTTAGCACTTCGAATTCGTAAAGGTGCCTCAGGGGAAGAATGTAAAGATCTCCAAAAAGAGTCCAGCTATGTTGAAAGCGATTTTTATTGCAAACGATTCACATGCTTCTGAGCTATCAACAGAGGTCGAAGGGAGCTGAAATAAACACCGCCCCAGGCTGTGATGCCATACTGCATCTTAGAGCGGGCAAGGCCAACATAAATTGCCTTCAAAAATTTTGTTGGACAGCCTTGCCGTATAAGACATATTGATCCGATATGATTTTTCCAGTTAAAATGTTTGTCTATTCTCACTTCGAGGTATTTATAGTGATGAACTGCTTCAAAATTAATGCAATTAGAAGGACAAGGACGATCATATACAAAATCATTAAGTAAAGAAAACATTTTACAATCGTGAGCGTGGAAATAGACATTAAAGTCGTCAATGACAATATTTGATGTTGTGCAAGAGAATGAGTGGTTTTTAGTTAAGAGAATGAGTTTAGTTACATTAACGCTTGTAAGTCCTCTAAAAGCTTCACAATGCAATCAAAATCTGTCACACAACTATAAGTGAAAGCTATGTGATCCGCAAAGGCAGAGGGTCTTCCGTTCAAATGAAGATCAAAAAAACGCGAGTTCACTTAAATCAGAAACAAAAGAGGTCCCAGAACTGATCCTTGGGGGACGTCATTACCTTCCTGTTTCTTCTTGTTGCCTGTTCTCATGTACGAACAAAACCATTTATGAATAACTCCTCTAAAGCCTGTAAGTCAACCATGTTAAAAGCCGTTGCCATGTCCAGAAAAAGTGCCATGGTTTTCGTTTACCTTTAAAATAACATAAATTCAGGATTGCGCCTCATCACATAATATTCTAAATAATTAATAGGGAGTGTTAGTCTAAGCTTTGGCGGTTACCAGTTCAAACAAGTGCTTTCACAATCATCCGTGAACTAGCAGCGGTAACGCTCAACTTGCTATTCAGTCCAAACTCATAATCAATTAAGTATAGGCACAGAAAAACTCCGATACATTGTTTTATGGGAAGGTACCTTGTCCTTGTCCCATTTTTGTGTCAGAAGACAAAATGCCGAAAGACTTCAAGATATTCTTCTGCAGAATTCTCGGCAATGGCGTCTATGTCCCTAGCCCCCTTCCCTAGGGCTGCTAGTGAATTCACCAGCACACTTAGACCATGTTGGTCCATTGTGTGTCAGACTACTACCACCGATCAACCACTCCAGTGATAGTGCCGTTAATTTTGGCAAATGGAGCCTGGGCCAGATTTGCAAACCATACAAAAGCGTATTAACTTTGCTTTCACTTGGATCCGAGCTTATGTCCCTAACTTCCGATTCATCTCAGCATTTCGGCTCTAGGACCAAGGACACTTCATGTAATACTTCATAAATTGAATTATCAGCAAAATCTATGGCAGCATCTATATCTAGGCACTTAATCAGCCTCTAAATTGATTATGTTTAAGCCGATGAAATTGCTTGAAGCATTTTTAAAATAGAGGGTGATTTTTTAAAAGCTATAGGAAAGTTTTTCAAAAAAAAAACACATAAAATTCAGAGAAATGCATGAAATCTTTATTTGAATCGATAGTACGGTCCATATAATTTAATGTTTGAAGATTATTTCATGCAAATGTTGACCTTGACTGCGCCTCAAATGGTCTATCCGCTTAGTCCAATTTTGGCATACTCTTTCCAACATTTCGGCCGGTATCTCACGAGTAAATGCTTCAATGTTGTCTTCCAATGCGTCAATTGAAGCGGGCTTGTCTGTATAGACATGGCGTTAAATCGCACGATCTAGGCGGCCAATTGACCGGTCCCGAACGTGAAATAAAATGTTCACCAAACTCTCCTCTCAATAAGTCCATTGTTGCGCGTGCTGTGTGGCATGTGGCACCGTCTTGTTGAAACCACATGTCATGCAAGTCAAGCTCTTGCATTTTGGGCAAAAAAAGTTGGATATCATCTCAAGGTAGCGCTCACCATTCACAGTTTCGTTACGATTCGCATCATCTTTGAAGAAGTACTGTCCAATGATGCCACCAGCCCATAAACCGCACCAAAATGTGACTTTTTCTGGATGCATTGGCAGCACTTGCAATGCTTCTGGCTGATATTCACTCCAAAATCGACAATTCTGCTTATTTACGTACACATTGAGCCAAAAATGAGCTTCGTCGCTGAACACAATTTTTGAATTTTGAACAAATTTGAACTTTCTTAACAGAGCACGCATTTTGATAAAAAAAAATCAATAATTTGCAAGCGTTGTTCGTTTGTCAGACGATTCATGGTTAAATTATAGACCAAACTGAAGTGAAACAAAACACGAAACGTGCGTCAGCTGTTTAAACCAGTGTTGCCAAAAAGATAATAGCTATAAAATCACCCTTCACAAACGTGAAAGCGTGGGAACCGATGGTCTAAATTTATTTTATTAATTATAATTAATAACTTAATTAAATGTTGTAATTAATATGCAAACATATATAGGTATGTCATTTGTAGACTTGTAGTTATCGAATGCGTGTGCTGGAGTACCTCCACGATTTTTGGCGACTTGATGGGAGAGTGCATTGATGAATAATGTAATTTCCCGATTGTTTAATCCTTTTTTGTTCCCATCCACAAAACACTACGTTCTCTAAATGTAAACTCTCAGAATCGCGGGTCAGACTGGATATAGCTTCGCGCTCTTCCTGATAAAAGGCTTTAAAGAAGGTGATAAAATGACCAAACAAAGACCAATAATGTTTGTTCTCATAAGCGGACAAATTTCTTTGCACCGTCAGTGTGCGTCTTAGCTCTTACCTATGTTGTCTTGGTGCACGTTCAATCTTGTCTCGGGGCAGTTATGTTATGATCTGACCACCGACAAGTGCGGTAGTAGCGGTGAGTCGACTCTACAGGAGCAATGTTCGCTCCGAATGGATACTCATGTCCTTACAGTCGTCTCTATTAGAGCAAACCCTGGGACCCACTCGGGTACCCGGTGTTTTGGTACCCGAGTAAAAATCGGCTACCCTCGTATGGATGTGGGTACGAGTAAATTTAGTCGAAATTAATTTGCTATTCACAAGGAATATTCAAATACAATTCCTACTCAGTGCATGCTAAAAACACATACTTTTGGTGGGTAGGGTACTCCAACAATGACTTCTTCGCTATTTCGAAATATTCATAAATAAAGGTGTGTTTTATTAATTTTTGTAGGTGTGAATTAGAGTATTTGTTGCAGCGGTAGCCGATCAATTCCGGGTACCCGCCAATTCGGGTATTACCCGCATACCCGGGTACTCGGGTAAATGTCTAAACGGGCATTACTCGCGTAGTGTCTACACATCTTATTGCTGTCTTTGATTTGTACTGCTTCTCCTAGTCAACCGTCGGGCTTGGCATCAGCCGAACGCAGGGAAGTTGACTGAATTCCATTGTAAATTTTTGTCTGATACAAAATACAGTAGACTGGGATAATATTGTGCACTGTGGCGATGGCGATATCTGGGGATTGGTTTGATGATTCCCATCACTCAAGATTTATTCCACCTTAGAATAGCAGTGGTTACACTCAACAAAATGTATGCTTAACGTTCACACACAAAAGATGTTGGCAGACTTCAGTTTTGAGAGAGACGTTGAGGCGTTTGCATATAATGGAGGAGCGCCTACTGCGTTCCGTTTTACTTAATAATGGAAATAAAGAAAAAGCTGGGACGACTTTGAGTGAAACTTTGGATAAAGCAAAGAAATAATTTCTCTTCCCTTGATTTTCGCAATTATTTACGTATGGATGCACTGACGTATGAAGAGTTATTTAAGAAATTCAGCCCACACATCAAACTAAAGGCCACTAGAGTGATGGAAAAAGCCTTACTATTGTACTCAATTCAGTAGTATTTAATTTTCTGAGTACGCATGTAGATCTTTGCCATTTTCAGTACAATTTTCAATTCTTTGAGTATATAACTTAATTCAAAAATGTGAACGCTTATTTAAGAAAAACATGTACAACAGTATTATTCACAGTATTCTGAAGCTATGTCTTTTTCCCCTCTTTCTGGCAATTTGTGGATCCCATCCCAAAAGAACTGCGTCGGCTTGGCAGCCAAAAGTGAATCAAGCATTTTTTGATATTCTGCTCTGATGTGAACCGTATTTCAGTGCGGGCGTTCTGCATCGACCGGAGCAAGTGTTAGTCAGAAGGGGCAAGGTCTGGGCTATAAGGCGGGTGGGGTAAAACTTCCCATCCACTGTTTTCGAAATAGTTCTTAGCCAGAATAGCAACGTGGGGGCGAGCGCTGTCATGGTGGACAATTATTGCCTCGTGTCTGGTCGCATATTCCGGACGTTTTTCTGCTACTGCTCTCTTCAAATGGATTAATTGTGTTCGGTAGCGTTGTCCATTGATTGTTTCACCAGGATCTACAGCACACCCTTCTGATCCTACCAAATACACGGCATTACCTTCGCGCCATGGATATTCGGCTTTGCCGTTGATTTGGTTGGTCGGCCAGGTTTTACATATGATTTTTTGCGCTTGGCGTTGTCGTAATGGATCCATTTTTCATCACCAGCAACAATCCGATGCAAAAATGACTTCCTTTTGTCGCGTTCCAGCAGCATTTCGGACATGCAAAACCGCCTTTCGACGTCTCTCGGCTTGAGTTCATGTGGAACCCAATTTCCATGCTTTTGAATATATCCAGCTGCTTTTAAACGTTTTGAAATGGCTGCTTGAGTGACACCCGAAGATTCTGCGAGCTCTTCTTGGGCTTGGCAACAATCTTCAGAGAGTAATGCTTCCAGTTCTTCATCTTCAAACTTTTATGGGTGCCCAGGACGTTCATCGTCTTCCAAGCCAAAATTACCACTTTTGGCACGTTCCCTTAGCTAACGCATGTTCACCATAAACTTGCACCAAAATACGATGACTTTCGACAGCAGTTTTCTTCATATTAAAGTAATGAAAAAGATCTCCCCGCAAAAACATTTTTTCAGGTACAAAGTTCGACATATTTGAAATGATTTTTTACGCTTCAAATGAATGACATATACCGCAATGACGTACAATGACATTAGCTTTCCAACGCATGTTCCAATGGAATAATACAAGTTACGCCATCTCTTAGCAAACCAATTAAGTTATAGACTCTATAAATTAACCAACCAAGTTACAAGAAGGAAAATGAAAAACACAACAATGCTCCCATGTCAAAGAATTGTTTTTATAAAAAGATGGTAGTACACATTTGACATTGCTGGTTAGGTAGTAGGTAGGTTTGGGTCCTTTTAAAAGAGCCCCGTACAATTTGATCAAATTTTTGTCGAACACAAAAGTCGATTTCCATCACTGGGCCGCTATTATGTCGCATGCAGCTTTGTCTGCAATTCTAAGATTCTTGGCAATAGGTAAACGCTTCGAGCTTATTTTTGCATTATTCACTTTTTATTTCCCCTACCTTTGGAAAGTGTCTATATAATTAAAAAAAATCCATACAACATTATTTTTCCACATTTGGTGTCCATTTTGATGTCATCTTCCATTCCGCCGATGTGCAGTCACTAAAGTCCCAATCAGAATTGAAAAATTCACTGAAGTTGTACAACACATGTTCGCACCTAACTACAACTCGGCCAATCAAGCTGGAAAGTCAAAATGTTTCGCACTACAAGTCTGCGGTTTGGTTGTAACGAGCGTTCACATTGACGATTTGGCCGATCAACCACGGTTGTCGAACAAATCGTAGCGACAAATTGTTGAGTATGAAAGTCGCTAATCTCCCAATCACACAAATCGGATTGGAGCGTCACGTCGCGGCTGTGAGTGTCCTTAACTGTCATTGGTTCAGAGCAGCTGTAATTTCCCAGCCCAAAAGAAAACCAAACCTATCAACAACACGTCGGGTTATAGTTGGATTCATCATCAGCTACTTGTGAACTATCTCGATACCAATTTGGACGATTCTATCAACTAATGAGAGCGGAGGAAGGCAACTTCCCAAATCAGACTCATTTCTGAGGATGACATCTGCATACTGTTGCTGTCAAGACGATTCTCTTAAATTATTGCCAAATTTCCTCCCATTTTCTTCTGGCTTTGATGCGCGAATGATGTACTAGTGGTAGTTTGACATTTCTACTGGAAAGTTTGACATGTTCGACAGCTACTACCTTCGGACTTGTGTCATGCCCAGGTGGGATACCTTTTGTAATAAATTTTGAAAATTGCTCAAACTCATCCATATCGCTGGGAAACTGTGAAGATGACATCTAGTCATCCTCGTTTAATCTGACATTTTACTCACACCCACCTTTAGATCTGAACAATTCCAAGATCTAACTGTGACAATCGATTTCTTCGAAAGACGTGCCATCAAATCCCCATTAAACGCCACACGCGTCACAAACTTAAACAAAAACCGTTCAGTCTCTCAAGACACACTTTCAGCATCATTTTCGGGTCATTCGCAGCTCAGTTTGTCACATTTTACTGCCTCCCGCAACTGATTTGGCAACCGTCTGACCATCTGATAAGGGCACTCCTATAAATTTGTGCCAGATTAGAGTCAATAAAGTTTGATCGACAGATCTTGTCACCGTTGACGTTCTTCATAAATCTCGAAAAAATCAAAAAAAAAAAACCTCAAGTTTTTGTTCAAATCCAATTTGAAACCTCACCACCCACACCCACACAATGGCCAGTGATTGGGAGAATCAAATAAATTCCCACGAGTTTTTCTCAAATTCCCATTCGCCATTCGCGTCCGATGCCCGACGCTGCCTTCCGACGTGACAAATTCCTTACGTCTATGGGAGTCGTAAAAAGCCACAAGCCATGGGAAGTCTGAGAGAAACAAATGAACGCTGGATTTGGAAATCACCTAATTAGGAGAGGTCTCGGCCTAATCTGTGTTGACGGATCTGCTGCCAAGAGTAATCAATTTTATGGCGTCTTGCGGGGAGACAGACTGCATGTGTGTGACTCATTTCGGGGCCATAAAGGTAATTAATTGAGTCGAAGAAGGCTTTATTGAAGCTCGACTCGACGGGAGGGACCATGGGCCGTGGACGGATGGGTGGGATTTTAGTAAGGGGCAGTCTGTGGGTCGGATTGGGTTTCTCCTTTTGTGTGCTTCACAACGGTATACGGAAGTCGGGCGGTCTGCTTGAATCTTGTGCACGCCTTAATGTGAGACTGATCTTCGAGCCAGTGATATGCAAATCAGCAAGAGTTGACTTCTCGCCCCGATTATGTCAAATTTATTACGTACGTCTGGTGCGTCCGGTTTGGGCTTGTCATGACTTTGAATCCGAGGGAAGTGCTACTTCAAAACAGGTCCTGGTAGATCGTAATGACTGTGAAGACTGTAGCCAAATACAAAAAGCCAAAGATTGAGTGTAGCTGAGTAAGCGCTCTGTGCATTCGATGGGGGACGGGGCAGTAGGCCTTGTTTCCACAAGACTTTGAAAAAAAAAAAAGAAAAAGAAAAATGCTCCAGCGCTATAAGGTCCCAGCGGGCAACATCGATCGCCATAAGTTAGAACTTACATGACCAGGGAGAGGTGCAAGAGTTCCCGTTCCGAGCGGTTACCTCACTAGGACGGGTAGTCAACCACTCAACTAATGATCGTCGCTACTACAGCCTTATTTCTTGAGTCTAAACTGTCTCTTAAATTGACAATGATGTGACTGGCAGGCAGATGGAGACGGTTTTACATGTCATGTCGGCGTCAACGGTGAGTGGACAGCATAAAGGTGCTTCCGTCCTCAACGAAAAATAATGTCAAATGGGGCAAGAAAGGTAATTATGTCAAGATGTCTCGAAAGCTCTAGGCACAGCGACTCATAAACCAAAAAATTCAGCGAAATTCACATCTCAACATTTTCAGTGTCTACTTATCAAACATGGATGCGTTTTGGTGATTTGATCGGTCTAAAGAGTAACCTTGCAACGCCTAAGATGTTTAGGCCATGTAGAGCGTGTGGACAAGAATCTCTAATTCGACACAAGGCTGTCCATATCAGCAGATGGACATTTCAACTCACTTGCTGCATTCGAATGGAGACGTCTGCCTAGAGAGTGTCCACTAGAGGGCCTTGCTGGTTGGCTGTTGTGGCACTCGATGTTGTAGCAAGTCTACCAGGAGGAGTGCAGTTCCTGACAACGTGCCAGACATAACGACTGTGTGTCCATGGCCTGTACAGCCATGCAGCAACTCCCGGTCAGACCGCTACCACTGATCCATCATTCCAGTGATAATGCCGTTAATTTGATCGCGACGGAAAATGGTGACTTGACCCGGTTTGAAAACCTGATAAAAGCCCATTAGCTTAGCTTTCACTGGGACTCGAACCGGAGACTCCTCTAATCAAGGGCAGACACATAACCAACTGCGCTAAGTGCTTAACAACGCCTGCAAATTGATGCTAACTTTCTGATGGGCGCATCAAAGCAAAAATGGGTGGTTGAGCACATGGCTGCTAACTAATTGGTCATAGTTCTGCACGCTTTCGCAGCTTTAGAAGTACAACTGCAATCTGCATTGTTTTGCAGTGTAGTGTTAGGAATGTCTCATTAAAGGTGACCCATTGCGGCACACAAGTTTGTCTGTATTGGATTCTAGCACTGCACCAGTCATAAAGTCTTCTCCTTCTCTGACACGCACACTCCGACATCCATCGATTATACATTTTGTAAATAGGCCCAGCAATAGATTTCATAAGACATCTAAACCTAGTGGCAACAAGTGGCACTCCTGAGGATGCCCATATTTTTTAATTTTCGGGGTCTTGTTCCTTTTTGATTTAATCGATTGTATTGGCGGTTGAAGGAGCTTGTCCACCTCATCGCAAATGACACCTTCGTCGAGATCAGAAGAAGAATCACCCATGGTAAGCGCTCAGACCTCTGATTGCAGACCTAAGCTAATGACTCGAAGGACCAAATAATGTACCAGAAAACTCATGTTTTGCCAGACCCGGTAAATGGAGCTGAAAGCCGGACTAAATGGCCTTCGAAACAAAAATTCTGTGGCGGATATATGATCCTGTCGGCGAACCTTACCAAGACGTGGTTGTAGTCGGAAAGCTGGACTACACTTAGCTCGGCCACATCGAGCGTATGGACATCAATGCTCCAGCTAAGAGAGCCTTCGAATGCCGAGGCACCTGATTCGAAAAGGAGATAAAGTTCGAATCAAGACACCTTAGTCTTGATGAGTGGCAACAGAGTGTCCAGGATCATCAACGATCGAGGGCAGCCCAATCAGACCCTCCATGATCCTTATTGTAGTCTATTGGGAACACTACGGTAGAGGGTGCTCTTCTCAGGCAAGTCTGTGTGCGTCTATGTCTTGTGTGCAAGTTCAATCTTGTCTCAGGACCGATGTGAACTGACCACCGGCAAGTGCGGTCAAAGTGGCGAGTAGACCCTACACTTATCTTGTCCATTTGAAGAGAAAATTGTTTTTTAATGAAATTCTTTGGCACTCATTCTTTTTGTTCTCCGCTTCATGTCCCTTGCTCCAGCTCTAAATATGCCCCTTCGTCCTGCTTCTCAAATTTCATGGAGACGTTTCCATTAGTCAAGAACGGAATCAACCCTTTTCAGTTTTTCTAGCTTACAGCTTTTCCCTGTTTCCTAGCTTAAAGACGGCCCCTTAAAAGTATAGCGTAACGATGCAACCCTGTGGGTCTCCATGCACCAGCACCAGCCTTTCTTCGATTACAATGAATTCCCTTAATGCTGTTCCTCTATGGAACCGACAGGTTTAAGGATGAGTGAGGTGACCAAAAGTCCCTCTGTCTAAAACCTCACGCCACTGAAGCCTCCCGAAGCGCCTTTGCAAGGACAAGCCACTGGAAATCAACTGATATAGGAATACCTGGTTTCTACCCCTCTCATGTTAAACTGTCAAAAAAATCCCTCAAACACGTCGTTGGACCTGATTCTACCTCTCTCCAATGGACAGCCGTCAAAAGTGCATGATGAACTGTCAAAAAAATCTTTCAAACACGTAGTTGGAAATGGTTCTACCTCTCTCTAACGGACAGCCATCAAAAGTGCATGATAATCTGTCCAAAAAATCTCTCAAGCACGTCGTTGGACCTGTTTCTACCTCTCTCCAACGGACAGCCGTCAAAAGTGCGTGATGAACTGTCAAAAAAATCCCTCAAACACGTCGTTGGACAAGGCCACAACTATTCGCAATTCTCAGCAGCTCCACACTAAAAATGTCACCAATTCCTCACTCGATTCACGACACCATACAAGTCACGACCTCAAACCGAATGAAAACATTTGTGGCTTTGCCCAGGACTCTCGAATTCATCCCCCAACGCACGACTGTGTGTGTCCCTCAACATCGATGCTTCATTCAGAAAGCCCTCGCACACAGCACTCCCCACTGCACACACCTACTCGGAGCTACGCTGCTCATTCAAATTCAGACTGACTGGCGGAACGAGAGAGCGGTCTCTGCTTTATGGACACTTTACGAGTAACTAAAAAGTTGACATGTAAATTCGAGTATCTACTCGGTGCACTTGCTCACGAAACCCCTCGCGGATTCGTGTGACTGTTGTTCGGAAAATGAAAAACGAAGGAAGGAACAACTGAAAATATCGCTGGTTTGGTTTTAGTGCTCTGCCGCGCTTGAATGCGCTTTTACGACAATTGTTCCAGGAAGAAAACAAAAGGGAGCCAGATACGAAACGACGTTACGAGTGCAACAAAAGTGTTGCGCTGTAAAGTTTTGTGTGGCGGCAAAGTGCACTCGTTATGCACACGCATGTTGTGTGCCGTGGATTGAAGAGATTTAAGATGACACCTGCTTGCGGTCGGTGGGTTCAGGTCAAAAACTTGGAAATTGTGGACAATGGTGGGTGATATAGCTCAATTCCACGATGGCCTGTCTCACAGCTTTGCCAGGGAAACAGTCGATTTGAGTCGTGCGGAGTTTGTCTTTGGTCAAGATAAAATCCGGAATGAACGCCCGCGATGTTGCCTGAAAGTGGAGCGGGTTACCACCTGATTCCATGATTAGGCACCAGAACTAGTTTGTTCCTTGGCTCAGTTGGATAATCAAAGGATCTCAAGGTAGGGTAGGGAAGGGGCTGCTAGTGAATGATGCCCACAGTCTGACTACAACCACTGATCGGGTCTCGGCAAATGGTGACTGGACCAGGTTCGAAAACTGGTTAAAGTGTGTTATCCTTGCCTTCACTGGGATTCGAACCGGGGACCAAGGGCAGTTACTTAACCAACCAAGTCAACTAGTCTATTCCGCCATAAGGTTTGGATAAGCTCGAGAAGGGCCCGGGCTGTGAAAAGAGAGTAACCATGTCCTTGGCACCAATGGCATTGAGATCTCCCCGTAACCGAATAACTCACTAGAAAGCATATGAGTTGGTGCCTTGTTGTGGCTGGAAACATGTAACGAGGCTCTGGAGTCCCTCCTTCGTTTTGGGCTGCAGCCTGTAACGGGACTGTGTTTTACTAACAAGCCTCTAGGTAGGTAGCTTGTAAGGTCCTCTCCCACTTGTGTCCTAAACGCGTCACTTGAAGGCGGATGTCCTCTGTTGCTTGGTTCATCTGGCTCGGAATCGAAAACTCCTCAGGCCGGAGTTTGGTCAAGCGACAAATGTCAGGTGAGAGCCCTGTGATGAAATATTCATCTGTTGTCTGCAGAACATGGGAATGCACAGCTCTGGGATGTAGTCCAGCGCACTGGTGACTTGCTTGGTCTACTGGCAGCGTTATTTGAGCCTGCACCCTCGCCATGGATGCAGAAGTCGGCGTCGGCTTTTTTGAATCCTCATATCGTTAAGCCAGGATTGAAGGTGATCGTATCAGTTTGCAGGCATGTGGCTGACGATCCAGGACTGGTCGCTGAGTGACCGGTGTTTGATGCGCACATGTGCAGCTCTTGTGAAACCGCATCGAAGTTCTATAGATTGAAGATGTCTTCGCCTGGGGTTTGGCAAAAGTCGAGGCATTCCTCAGCTCTTGCACAACTGAAATGGGCCTCTGGACGTTGCTGGGTTCTGCCAACAGTTCTCCGGGGAGTCGAGGTTCTGCGCCACACAACGATTGTGGCTTGTTCACCATCGAAGACAGCCGGCAGCGCCTAATGCCTGGTTTTTGGGCAAATAATGACCGAAAGAATAGGATCGCGAATTAAAGCTGACGAGATGAGATTTTCTCGTACTGTTTGCTGGAGTTACTCGCCAGGATAGGGTGAGAAACAATGCTGAGCAAGGCTTCGGCTAGATGGTCATGTTGCACGAATGCACACACGAGAGATCTGCCGCCGACTTCCAGGTCGTGTCTTGATTGCGATTCCATCAGGCAGGTGACAACTTGGCAGACCTCCAGATCTCTCCACGACGTCCGAGTCGTGTCTTGAATGCGGCAGCTGGCAGCTTGGCAGATCCTTCACCAGGTGGTTGGCCCAATTCCGAAAACGGTACACATACAACGTCGACTTCCCCAGCACGCAGGGCTGGCTCTGGCCAGAATCTGAGCCGGGAGAGGAATGTAGTCGAATCCTTACGGATGGTTCCAAAACCAATGAAGGATGTGGCGCTGGCGCCCGTTGGTTTTCCAGGGGGAAGCCTATGCGATCCAAATGGCCACAAACTGTATTGTGAGGAATAGTAGTGACGGCCGGGCTGTACTTAAGGCCTTGCTCAACCCCTTAACCACTTCTAGGATAGTTCCACTCGTCTCTGAATTTGATCGGCATTTGTCTGGGTCCCGGTTCACCACGGGATCGATCAAAATGCCAGACAGACATGCAATGAGGATCGAGGGGTCATTCTCAGGACCTGACCTAACCTGCGTCCTTGGTCAGAGCTTCCATCGATGGTTGGGCCTCTCTACAAGACAATCGGAGGTGGCATGTCTCACCAGGATGCAGACAGACCAAGCGCATGGTCCCAAGTGTCTGTTAGAAATCGCGGCATTTTTTTTAACGCTTGGCAGGCGTACGAAAGGGACAATACATCTTCGCCAAACAACTAAGTGTGCTTGCCCTAAGCGGCGAGGACGGAAAAGGTTCAGATCTCGAGGGCCAGCTGTAACCTCAAATATCCGAGGGGATACACACCCTGTGTATCATGGAACGCGTGGTTGGAATAAAGGGGTCATTGAACGAAATGGAGTCCGCGTCTATTTTATTTCCTTTACGCAAGGAAGACGTATCAGTGCTCTCAAGTCAGCCTTGAAGTCTCTGCTGAACAAAAACTATGCTCAAAGTGTCAAGAGAAGACTAAGCGGCAAGCGAGTGCGCCTCCAACTCACCTCAAGTGAACCTCGATGTTTAAATCGAATGGAAAAAATTCGATTATCGACCCGGTCTGTCCACGGCACTGAACTCGATCACAAAAGGCCCCAATTCAAGTCTGACATCGAATACAAATTAAATGGTTTGCCGCCCCCATCGTTTCCACGGCTTAAGCCGTTTTTATGGCGACAGTAAGTGCTGGTAATCCCTTGAGTAATCCGACCACATTGTCGGAAAACAATTAAATTATGACTGATCTTGTCAAAGCGGATGTCATCGTTAAAGTTTATTGCTTACTGCCGATCTTCTGATTTTTGTTAATTTATTTTTTTGGTTCTCGTTGGAGCGGCGTCATCCATGCTGCCCTTGAGGAGTTGCCAGCTTCACGAGCATGTGTTTACACTCAACTGTCAAAATCATCTGTCGAGAGACATGAATTTTTCACCAAAAAGCGACCAAGTCCAGGGATGGTCTTGCGATCAAACTGTGCACTCTATGACATCCCTGTTGAAGTGGCGATGTTTATTGCAGTATCTGTTGCGCCTTCTTATTGACTTCTTTTCCAGTCCACCAACACGACCTTCAGCTTTCATGCAACACTCCCCAGGCCACTTTCAATCAGAGCAGCAACTACATTAGTAAACGTCAACACCAGTCACTCACTCGCCCTTAACGACCATTCAGAGTGAAGTCGCATGACAATTGACACACAAAGTGACGTTCTACAAATGTCAAGCTGCACCCGCTACTCGCGGACGTCAGTGAAAGAGAAACAGACATGCATGCTGTTTCCAATTAACCGTGAGCGATAAGTGCTCCACACGCACACTCGACTGGCAGCGGCCGTCTATTCAATGCAGCCCAGCGGTGTCGCATTACCCCTTTTTGTTTTGTGCCGTTTTCTTGGGAACTCGCCACTTAACACCTGACACAAGTGAAGGGGAAACCGTTGGCCATAGACGGTTACGCACACGTTGTCGAGAACAATTCAGCGTACCCGTAGAACTCGCTCGTACGCACACGATCCCCGATCCCGTCGGTCGATGCGATTCATACGATCGCCCCGCTTGTGGTGGCTTTCGATGTCCGCGTCTGGCTGCTCTGCGTGCACTCGGGAGTGAATGAGTGCAAGTTGAGTGACTCTGTTCAGAGGCGTAGCAACTCTTTATCTGCGATCGACCTTAATTTGAGAAAAGGAACAAAAACGCAAAGAACATTCCATCAGAGGAGGATGGCGGCGAGCCAGAAAGGCACCGAAACAAAAAACGAAAACAGAAATTCCTGAATCTAGATGTGTTCAGCTAACGGAATCCGCTCGGTATGAGCTGCACATAGATGCATCTGAAGTATGGCTTCCGGTTTGGCGGTTGACCACACGTAGCCAATGAATTTGCCACGACATCAGCCGCAGGGGGTTGCTATTATTTAAGTTTCTTCGAGATTCTCAAATCGCGATAAATTCGCGATGCATATCGGGTTGATGTTGTAGATCAGTGTTGCCGTTGTGCGGGGTGAAATTTCAGTGCCTCCTCATTCGGGACACAGATTTGGAGGAGTTAGTGGGCGAATTATGGGTTCGCTTGTGGGTGCTGCTTGGATTGATTGCAAAGAGTGGGTGTTCAGGAGAGGCGACTTGACTGCAGAAGCTTGGTGGACCTGCAGCACTCATTTAGAGCAATAAACTCGTATCGTTGGAGTAGGGTTTTAGCTTAGGTCTGCCTTCCGTCGCTGACGGTCCTGGGCACACTGCTGCCGGTCATCAAGATCCATCTGTCTCGACTTCTGGGAGACTGCAAGACGTTTTATTTGACGTCCACCTCGTAACTGCACTCACAGCATGTACACTAGAATACTGAGCAAGTTCAGAGAGAGAGCGTATTAATTAATGCATTCCTGAAGGGTTTTATTGTTTGGCAACAATTCGACTTGTCCATTTGAAGCTAAGTCTTTTGGTCTGATTCAAAATCTGAAAAAAGACTCAAAATCGAAATTTAACCAGAATTCACTTGGATCGTGAGTAATTCAAATAAAGCTCAACGATGCTTGCACACGACTTTGGTTTGGGTTCCCTACAATGACGGCTGAAGAAGCTGCAGAGACGAGGCCGAAGTGGAAAGCATTGTACAGCTTCTTTGCACTGGCAGCGCTCTCTCCTAGAATCACAGGCTCTTACTTCTTCAGTAATCTGGCCGAACGCAGGCCGAAGTGTGACTATTGCTTGCTGGCAGTCAGCCCCTCTAACCTAACCCAAGCTACTGAGGAAGATCTAGTTAGGCTATAAGGTACCATGCTCGGGGAAAAGTATAATTTCAGAACAGCTAGTCAAATGTAAGGTACGTCGCTCGGGGAAAAGTACGCTGGACCAGTGGAATCGCAGAAGCACGCGCCTGATGCGCGCGAAAAGAGCCGCTTTTATTTGTCTCAACTGTCGGGGTATAATTCTTCTCTCCCATTGTGTGAACTCGTCTGAAGCTGTTGTATAACATCGGTGGGCTTTCAGGCGAGAGAAGTTCATAATTGACCGGCCGATGAACACGTGCCTTGGGACGAGTGCGTGTGTTACTCCGCCCTGTATTGTTTTTACAATCCTGCCGTACTCGTCGGGTTGTGCAGCGGCAGAGAATTCTCGCATAGGGACGAGTGCGTATGTTACACCGCCCTGTCTTGTTTTTCCTCTCAAACTCGTCAGCTTGTTACAACAACCCTGATAAGACCACCAAAACTTACTTACTGACACTATTAGCACGATCTTCTGGCAGATCGTTCACCTGTTACCATACGCAGTACGAATTGACGCGATTTGCTGAGCTGGTAACGAGGTAGAATGTAGGCGTCAATGGAGTTGTGGGTTGGTGCGTCGACCCCTTCTCACTTGAGTCGTTTCCTGGTACGAGCAAAATGAAATGCCATCCAACTTTTGGTCCCTTCCACTCGTGAAAGGACAATACCACGCACAACACGAGTGGTTGTTGAGAACCTAGGCCCTGGCTCTCTGCAGGCTGTAGCGCCACCCAAATCTGGAAAGGACTCAATGTATTCTCGATTTGGACAGAGCATTGGAATGGACAGTCGTAAATTTGGAGTAGTCCTATTTTGTCTTGGTAGACCACGAACTGGAATGTACAACGAAATGTAGGCTCTGACCAGAAGGTTCTCGTGGGTTTCTCGCTCAAGCGTTCCGCCCTGGTAGACAGTCTTCGACTCGACAACAACGCAATAGACACTGCCCACGAAACTAAAGGCGATCACAAGTGGAAAAGGACTTCAACCAAACTGGCTTGCGTAATTGGAGGCAGACGGCTGAGGCTGAGGCCAAGGTTCACCCCAGACTGTAGCGCCACCAGAAGAAGAACTGCTCCAAATGTGTGTCCCGGAATTCAAACCTCTCAATGGACTACAAAATAGTGGTCGCCCGCCTTTAACACAATTGACTGGCGCAAATAATTTCATTCAAGGCTCTGATTTGGCAAAATTGTTAGCGACTAGGTACAAACCCGGTATGGAGCGATGTTGCCTGGCATCCCATAATAGTTGCTTGGATCAAGTAAGCTAGTACGGCACTATCTCGTCGTGTACTAAAGTTCGTCCTGGCCGTCCAGGAGGCGCTGCAAATGTAATGTCGATATTTTGTAGTTTTTTGTGAGCATAATTCGAAATTCTTTGTGTTGGCACCCGATGAAATCTCCTCAAATTGTTTCAAGTGGAGACGACTCTCAACCAAGTTGGCGCAGCAGGTAATAAAAGCTCGTGCCAACTAGGGGCTAAGCACCAGTACCAAATTCCTGGGCCTCATTTTAGACGCAAGGCTAAGCTGGAAATCCAAGCTCCATAAAAGCGTCAAAAAAGGGTGCAAATAGGGTCTACAGCCGGGAGTGGTTCGTAGCGGTCGTATCGTCGTCGGACTGCGTTTGACAAAGACCACCTACTGCAAACAGCTTGAAAGAGTGCCGAGGATGGCATGCATGTGCATTAGCCGAGCGATGCGAACCACCCCCTCCCAAGCTTTAAATACACTCCTTAACCTCCCGCCGACATATCTCTTCGGCCGGCAGGTCGCTGCTAGCATGGCGACTTGGTGCCTGCATGTCCAATGAGCCGAAGTTGCCAACTAAAATAAAATTGGGCATCATCAGCATACAGGAAGGGATCTGGCGCTGGTGCCTTCGTGGAGGCCGACAGCAATAGACTGCATACCTCATTAGGTAAATTTGCGTCGGTTTTCCAAGCCCAAACCTATGCGATCCCTACGAACAATATTCTAAAGAACTGGTGGAAGGGGAAAAGTATCTGTATCTGCAGTGACAGCCAAGATGTACTTAAGACCCTGCTCAACCCTTTAACCACTTCCAGGACAGTTCAGGAATGCATGTCCTCTCTGAATTTGACCGGCAATCATAATTCACTAGGACTTGTCTGGGTACCGGGTCACCACGGGATAAGTGGAAATGAGATCGCCGATGAACTTGCTAAACAAGGATCAGAGGAAACGTTCTCAGGACTTGGTTAGGGCCTTGGTTAGGCCTTCTATCGATAGTTGGGCCTCTCGAGAAGAAAATCGGACGAGGCATGACTCTCCAGGGTGCAGAGAGACCAAGTGCATGGTCCCAAATGTTGGGCCTCTCGAGAACACAATCGGACGTGGCATGACTCTCCAGGGTGCAGAGAGACCAAGCGCATGCTCCCAAATGTTGGGCCTCTCGAGAACACAATCGGGCGTGGCATGACTCTCCAGGGTGCAGAGAGACCAAGCGCATGCTCCCAAATGTTGGGCCTCTCGAGAACACAATCGGACGTGGCATGACTCTCCAGGGTGCAGAGAGACCAAGCGCATGCTCCCAAGTGTCTGCAAGTAATCCGCGGCATTCTTGTTATCTTTTGGCAGAAAAGACTGCAGATGACTTCCAGGCGTACAAACGAGACACTACACCTTCGCTTCGAAACCTTGGGCAAGTAGAAGACACTGCAGACCACTGCACGGCAGATGGACGCAGGAGTGCGTGTGGCAGTCTACTCTAAGGATCTGAGTTTTGAACTGTCATCCCGACTACCCTCGCACTGCAGCGTCTTTCAGGCTGAGACTATAACTCTGTCTTGGCTAAAAAAACAATGAAATATCAGGTACAGATATTATCATCTGTTCAGACAGCCAGACAGCGATCAAATCTCTGAATGCAGTCACTTTAACTCCAAGACGGCTCTTAATACCCGACAGTGTCTTAACACGATGGCCAAGTATTTCAGCATCCAACTTATGTGGGTGCCGGGACACAGTGATATCCCAGAGCACTGCGGAGCGGACGAACTTGCTAGAAAGAGCACCACCTCAACGCACTTTCCGGACGGAGAACAGCCGTCCATGCATATCGCTTCTACAAAACATCTACTGAAGTTTGAAACGTTTACTCACACGAAACGTAGATGGTCTTCTGCCACTGGATGCCTCATCACCAGACAATTATGGCCTACCATCGATCCAAAACGCTCACGCGAACGGATCAGAATGTGTAGGCCTTAGAACTCTCATCCACTATATCCCCTGTAGCGACTTGTGTAGAAGTTGTAGGGATGAAGAGGAACAATAAACCATACCACACCTTCTTTGCAACAGCAATGCCCCTCATCCCGCAGATTTAGTCACTTGGACGCCCCATATTTCTATGACTTGCCAGAACTAAGTAGCTAACACTACTTAGTGTTAGCTCTTGTGGTTACACAACGGGCCTAAGTGTGGCTACCCTTAAGGTCATCAGCCACTATAACCTAACCTAGCCTAGAGAGCCTTGTTGGATGAGATCCATGTCCACCCTGGCTTGTGGCTCCTCAGAAATGTACCTTGCTTTGCAGTAAACTCCAACTCTTCGAGCGGAGGATGGACAGTTGAGGGAGGAGTACAAGAGCTTTCAGATCAGCAGTGCGAAGTTCTTTTGTCGTTGGACAAGAGTGCTTCTATGCCTCAGGTCGGTACTTCTTCTAAACAAACTAACTAATTCAATTCTTGGAGTAAATACTATTTGACCCTTTGCAGATCCTGTCAGTTATTCTACAGACGAACATAATAATCGTCTTTGAGTCTTTTACAATAAGATGTGTATCTTTACAGAGGGCTCTTGTGGTGCTTAAGTGTTATGATTCCTCCAATCTTCAGATTTAATTTATTAGGTGGCATGCCAGAAGGATTCAAATTATTCAATAATTCCATTGGGTAATGTTGCTGGCCCTCCTCAGCAGAATCATCAGAGAAGAATCATTAGAGTCGGAACTTAAATAAGTTTGTGTTACTCCATCGAGTATATTTAAGACTTGATCATTAGTCGTATCAACGTTAGCATTTTTTGGACAAAGATTAGCAATTTCCGTGGGGTAAATTCGAATATACATTCGAACAATTTAATCTAACAATTTACTAACATTTGAAGAAGAATAGCCCAACATGTGTAATGTCCAGTGCGAGCTAACCCAGCAAATAATGTACACTTGAGGGCGTGCACTGTGAAAACGGGCATTTTAATTGGAATTGGTGGATGTTTGTTTACTTAGCTTTTCCTTCACTCGTTGTCTCTATCGATTTTTGCATTGTTTGCAATAAGGAAGACTTTTTCACTGCTGCACCGAAGAAGATCCTCGTGGGTGCGAGCGTTTTCCGGTTCGTGCTGGAGTCGCCTGTCCACTGTTCGGCGTATGGCATGGAAGATCACAGGGCATCCGTCTGTATTCTGTATTAGGCCAATCGTGTCAAAATAGAGAAATGCTTCGGGAGGAATAAAGCCATTAAGGCGCACAGTTTCATAGTACATAATATTGGGGTAATAAGCCCCAAAGACCAGACTTTTGGAAGTAGGCATAGCACTGTGTAATGTGCCTTGTGATCTGCTTAATAACAAAATGATCTATCCTGTTTACCTCGGGAGATAGCACTTCTTGCACTCAGACTCGGGTCTACGATACAACCGGAGGCATGTCCGAAGACATTGTCTCTCGAACAAGTTCTTCTTTTCCATCTGGGAAGGACTCACAATGAACCACACGGGACAACCGTACGCCATAGTTGGCCGGATGAGGGCCATGTAGCAGTTTACCTTTACCCATGTATCAAGTTAGCTGCTGTAAAACAGCCCGCTTGCCACAGCTAAGGCTAAATGTTTGTCAAAAAACAGATATTGATCCAACCATATGACAAAATACATTACTACACTATTCACATTTAAGGGACGTCCCTGTGCTAAGATAGCTTACTATTCTTGGCGAATTTGGAAAGGTCAACACACAAGGGTGTTGTGAGGAATAGGCCCATTTCGGTCCTTTTATATTTAATACTTCTCTGCAAAGAGAGATTGCGAGTACTACACGATTGAATCCCACAATTAAGTGCTTGTGGTCAACCCGATCTTAAGTTGTGAGGTTGAGACCGCCGAAGATGCCTTACATCTAACAGACGTCCCCGTGGGACAACTATGGCGAACTTGCGCCAGTTTATGCGCGTATCCTACGATGCCATGCATAGCGGGGTCCTGAAAAGGCTAGTTTCACACTTCACGAAGTTGACAATCAACAACTTCCAGTCGTCTCAAAATCGCTGAATTTGTTGGAAGTCACCTTGCAACAAGATATTTATCACTTCGATCTTCGGGCCTGATCTGTACCCTACTAGATCGTCGACGTACGCAGTTAAATGCGGCATGGAACCTAGTGAACATTGGATACAAGATCGGCGAACCAACCACTCCCTGTTGCAGCCCATTTTTGATGTCAAGGACCGTTGTGGAAATTACATCACCACTTTTCAAGAGGAACTTTCTACCTTTCCACATGCCATAGATCATGTTTTCTCCAAGTCAATCAGACTGGCACCCGTGCATTGGACTGTTTGGGCGCGGCATGTATGGCTTCATGTCCCGCCCTGAATCCGAACTGGTTGTCCGGTACGACTTTATTAGCCTCAACCCAGTGTTTCAGAACTCAAATGACTATCTTTTCAAGAACCTTGCTTATGCAAGGAAGAAGACTTAACGACCGGAGATTGGATGGGATAGTTTTGTCCTTGGTCCGTCTAGGGATCGGTTGCACCACAGCTGTTTTCCAGTGCGTGGGGTAATATGCATTACTCAGCGCATTGTTGAACAGTTTCGTGTTCTTCCACTTCTGTGAAGTCCGTCTGCTTCCTCATATGCCATCTAATCAAAAAAAAAAAAACTGCTCTCATCCACCGGCAAGGAGGTGTACTTCTACACTGTGGGCTGCTAATAATACTGGAAGAAGGCTGTATGCAAAGTTATTGCCTTTGCGGACGATGTTGCCAAAGCGGTATCTGGCGATTCGTCCCCACCTTCAGAGACATAATGCCGAATGCCTTCGATAGACACAAACATGCGGAATCAGCGTTAACCCCCAGGAACCGATCTTGTACTATTCACCAAAGGGTACAAAATCCCTCAGTTTGACCCTCGCACACTGTGCGGCACCACTCTACAACTACCCGCCAGTGCGAAATTTCGAGTTCTCATTATCGACAACAAGCTAAGCTGGGAACTCAACATCCAGGTAACCCGCTCATTTAGAAGGCTTATTCTGCCATTTTCAGCTTTAAACAAGTCGTAGGATGCAAATGGGGACTATAGCCACGCATCACTCACCAGATTTTCATCTCAATTGTCAGACCGACACTTTTGTACGGGGTCTCAGTTTGGTGGCTGTCGACCACCAAAGCAACTGGGCAGCACTCCGTCAGATGCACTTAACTTAGACCGCCACTGGAAATTTGCAGCAAGCACAGCCCCGAGGCTCAAAACGTTCCGACTGAGGTCCAAAACTCACCCACCCTTCTAGATGAATATCCCAAGCTTTCTTCAATAAGAAATTCGCCACCAGCATTCCCTCGAGATCGGATTGGATATCTGATAACCAGACGCTGGCTGAACCCCTGCGCATCATCTCGGACGGATCGAACACAACCGAGGGAGTAGGTGCAGTTGTCTATTCCCAAGACCTTAACATTGCGTTCTCCTTGAAGCTTCTTGATCGCTGTAGATTCTTCCAGAAAGAAAACATTGCGACAAATGAGGCGCTGTCCTGGCTAAAGAACAATCCAATATTCAAAAGAGATGTTGCCATCTTCGTTCGGACAGTCAGGCCTAGACCATGGGTGGTATGGATACCAATAGAGAGAACACTCCGAGTGAAAACACATGAGTCGAGTGTGAATAAAAAACATGTCCTCAAAGTAGGCTCTTTCGCTCAAGTTGACGTTTGACACTAGATTAAGGGTGAGTGCTAAGGTGGATAAGGGTGAGTGCAAGGTATAGGCAATGACGTTTTCAAACATAAACAAACGAAAATCAAGTAACTAGTAGGATACAGGGGATAACTTCAAGAACCTGAGGTTTCATAACATGGAATGGTGGACCCCATGGCGGTGCCGTTCCAAGAATTGAGAAGACGAAAATATTCCTTCGATACATTTGTGACCTGTTATCCCAAGTTGGAGCTGGTGAAGACATTAGGATTCAGAGATCCTCAATTTGGGAAGTGTTGTTTGTGGATGCATTGTTCTCTAACACAACTCGATTTTAAAGCAAGCACGAACAAAATTTTAAACATTTTATGAAATCGTCTTCTCCATTCCATTTTTTAAGGGGTTCTCACACTCACAAGTATTCTTCATATTTTAACTTCTTTCTGTCTGGAAGTCACCTCCGATGCACACTCGACTTTTACAAGTGATCTCTCAATACATGACATCTTTATTCACACTAAAACGGAGAGGAGACTCAGCTGTCAAAACATGACTAAAGGGGGGTTTCGTTAAACTTGACAAAGTAAATTTTTACTCACACCAGATGGAGTGTTTCCTCTAAAATGCTGAGGGAACGCACACACTCAATTTGTATTCTCATCAGAGGGAGTGTTTCCTCCAAAGTGCTGAGGGAACGCACACACTCAATTTTTATTCACACCAGATGGAGTTTTTCCTCCAAAATGCTGAGGGAACGCACACACTCAATTTTTATTCAGACCCCAATGTCACACTTAACTCAAAAACATCCCCAAATTGTAGTCTGCCTGTGGGTGCCGGGACATTGTGACATGCCGAGCAATTGCCAGGCCGATGAACTCCCTAGGTGTGGTACATCCTCCTCCCAAGCACTGCGGGGGAGTTCCACCTCCCCTGCCAACCGCTACAGCCCACTATCTACTCAAGATACACACAATCAACACTACCATCCGTGAATGGCGGGAAGGCATAAGATGTCTTGAAACAAAGAATATATGGTCATCACGTAATCTCAAGCGATCGCTCAATCTGCTTAGGGAAGAACTCTCAAGACGCTCACATGACCTAAAGTATTCGCATCACAAAAACAAACACTTCCTCGGTCACTCGCACAGCATTGCAAGGGAAATCGTTAGAAAAAGCCGAAAAATGCACGACAGTGCTCCACTTAAACGCCTCGTTCTCGTGCAAAACAGGTCACTTTAGTTTTTGCTCCATCGAAAGAGAGTACGTTAAGCTTTTCCAGCTGGAGCCTCTTGAAGCATTTTTGTTACAGCCCGTCAAACATTGAAAAGGTCTCCCAAAAGGTGGCTGTACTTAAAAACCTCGCATTGAAAAAAAAACTGTTGATGCAGTTTGAAGGCCAAATGTGTGTCCTTTAAAGAAATATAGAACTTTCAGTTCCAAGTACTTTGTTTTAGGAAATATGCCATGTCTAAGTTAGTCAACAAATAAGTCCATGTTTGTAAATTTCAAAGTCCCAAATTTGAGCTAACGGATCATCCAAACGGAGAGTCAAAAGTCAACAAAAGTTTGGTCTTCTAAATTCTCTTATTTGTAGAAACGAAGAACATATACCACTTATTTATTTCCACCGCTGGTCGACTGTCATAACCGGGCACTGCACAATTGACACTCATGCCCGCAGGATGGGTGCCACTTACAATGACCTTTGTAGACGCTCCATGGATGAAGAGGAGCCACCAACTCTGCTCGTGTGGCGCGCTGGCAAGTCGTGGGTACTTACTAGGGGCCTAGGGGCCTCCTGCTTCAATGACCTTAATGAGCTAAAAGGCGTCAGCATGCGGCAGCTAAACCGCTTCATTATAAGCACCAACTGTCAGCGCCTGAGCATAGATTGGTTCTTATTGCTAGGCGGCCTTAATCAGCGTAGTATCACAACGTGTGACTACTTTCTGCAACCGACCACTACAACCATCGACTCTCTCTTCGCATGTGTCGCCCACCAAAAAACAAAAAACTGACCCTCCTCAGTCCTCAATCATCTTAGTCGCTCTTCAAAAAACGCAACTCATGTCCAAGTGAAAAGTTATTACGTACCAACCGAAAAACAAAAAAAAAAAGAAAAAAAAACTGAAAACTCATTCAGACGTAATTTCCTAAGTGAACGCAACAAAGTTTCCTCAATGGCACCATCAGTCGCATGTCATCACCGCCTGCACATCAATTAGCGGCTCTTGAATGGTCCCTCTTTCTCTTTCAATACTTCCTGTTGAATGAGAAAACTTTTTACAGCCACCTTGACGGTCGTCTTTAACGGTCTTCCCCAGTCCCAGTGACTGCCCGGCTGAATGGCGATGGGTTGACTGTGTTGGCCGCGCTGCGCTGGCTGGCTGACTGGCTGACTGGCTGGCTGGCTGGCTGGCTGGCTTACATCATTTCGTTTTCGTGATGACTTGTATCTTTCTTCAGAAAATCGTAAACGATGACATCCTTCATCAGTCGCCAGCATCCGCCAATCAAAGTTGCAGCGTCAGCTATAAAAGTTATGAATACACCAGTATCGTGTCGTGCTGCGCTGTGTTGTGTCGTGTATCTAATGAATACTCGCACACCCGCCCGAAAGTATATTTATCTTCACTCAAGGCATTTCCGCACAAATGAAATCAATAAAACCTCTTCAAGTTCAAGAGAAACATAAACACAAGGCCCTAAAGTGCCTCTGGCGGTGACACGACGGTCGTCGTAGCTTAGCTCACCGGCTGGCTGTGAGCTGTCCTGAGGGAAGAGCGTCGCCAGCCCCTCGCCACGCACTAGCGGCGTCAGCAATTTTATCGTGAAATTGTACACCCAACCGGCAGACAGACACTCCAGTCCACTTGACGAAAAGCCCGATGACAGCGCATTGCCAATTGACAACGCTCCAATCTCAGGGCACGCCACGACTCTCTCGCCATGCCGCCGCGGCCGAAGCCACGACTTGCGTGATTCCAGCGAACCAGCCACAGTCAGAGCCACTCACTAAACTATGTCGGCCAAAGGTATAATTTCAGCTGAATAATTCCACGACGAGTGGGCAATTATTTATTAAACTCCACTGCAATCATTGCTCATTACCGTGCTGCGTGGAGCTGGAGGAGGACCACGCTGCCGATTGTTCCCAGAACCTGAGATCATCATCAGCAGATAATTTTAAATTACTCTCGAAAAGGCGCACAGCTCCGTGGCGCTGTCTCAGGCACACTCACGGTACACGCGGAACGGGGTGCACCGCCCCAAGGCGGGCCCAGTCCAAAAGCCCGGCTGACCAACTAAATTATGTACACCATTCAATTAACCAGTCCTTGGTCATATCGAAATGTTGATCATTCGCAGATCCCTGGCGACCGCTGGAATTGGGCTCACTGTCGGGATGGTGAACCCAAATTGCATGCGAGAAACGGACTCAGTCTGGAAACGGACGGACACTCTGCGCCCCGGAGCTACTGACAACGGCGATCGCGAGTGATTGCGCGCGAATTTGCGCGACGCAAATGACCAGCGGCCACTGCATGCAGCCAGCGCCAACGAGCACCGAGCACCGATCGCTCGCACGAAACATTTAAGGAGAGATGAGTTAAGATATCACATGAGCGTGTAGCCTCAGCTGTGCGGACTGTGAACACCCGTAATCAGGGCTTCAGGGGGAGGCAATTGTCTTCGACCGACGAGATTGCGCTGTCCATGGTTCGCTGCAAGCTCGCTGCACACGCGTCCTCGATTCCTGCTCGTAATGACCCGACATTATGGTCTGCTGGGCGGTAGTCGATTTGTCCATCTGTCGATTTGCCGGTGTGCCCATTCGGCAGCCAGGAGCGTCGAACGTGTCAGAGGCCACCGCACCGGAAACTGGCCGCTGACAAAGGCGCCCACAGCACCTGGCACAGGAACGCATCAAACCGAATAACCGGCGAAAACGTTTCAGGGCATGACCGTCACGCTGTGATGCCGTGCGAGAGAGACGCGGATGTGTCTGGACGACGACAACAACGGTTCCGCCTGCATCACCCGTGATCGATGGCACATCGCCTCGCCGGCCGGCCGGCCGGCTGACCTGACAACAATCGCCGCGCTGCCAGATCATGTCACCCAGCGAATGTGACGAGCTGTAAAGGTGGTCATTAAATAGTCATTTGCGCCGAGCTGAGTACATCGAAAATTTTGCCATTCCACGAGGCTGCACTGCGAAATGGGAGTCGGAGGCGGAACCGTTCGGTTTTTTATTGAATGAAATAAAACTCTCGTATCGCGGTGCCCCTGCCTTGCAAGCGGCTGCAGTGCAGTTATTTACGTCCTGAGGAGACAGTTTTATTACGACGGTATTATCGCAGGTGATTTCATTCAAAGGTTCACAGTGTGTGGTGAGAGGTCTGAACAGTCGTTCGAAGAGCATAGAATTTATGATTCGTCACCGGTGCGGAAGCGGGGGGTAGGAAGCGCCTCTCTCTCTCTCTCCTTCTTTTTTGTGTCAACTCTTGACATTTGTTGTGCAATTAGCAGAGACATCTGCTTGGTTAGGTGCCATAAATCAGCGCTGTGTCGTCTGTGGGGAATGTCCTCGACGCGGCTTGGTTTGGCCTTCAATTTGTGACGCCGCAGAAATGTCAATGGTTGTCGTGTGATCTCTGAACAGGAAGTGAATGAGTGGATCTTCTCAGACTCTGGCAAGCGGCAATTGCCTTTCTCCTAAAAGACTGCAATGAAAAGTGTGCGTTTCATGCATGACAGCCAACTGACCGGAAATTGTTGAAATCTGCCATAAAACAAGGTGTAATGCCGATTCATTCATGCCGCCAAAGGCCATCATTTTCTGATGAATGAGTTGATCTACATTCGCACGACATGACAGCTGCAGATGACATAAGCAGTGACATCAGCGACGCCACTCCGCCGCCGCCGGTGACAAACGTGCAATTATCTTTTGTTCGGACGGAGGGCAATTAAAAAAATTAAATCAACCTTCCGGCCATTCATGGCTGGAATTTACGGCGTTTCGATCATCAATAGCCGCCTTTTCGGAAGGGGTGACACGGCATTTTCAAAAATGGATGATGGATGTGCGACGGGTTCGAATGAAAGGATGTCTATTTATGGAGGTTTTTTTTACGTCGTTGGAGGTGATGCCATAAACAGACTGATCTAGGCACAATTCGAGGGGCAGCCAAATGGAGGCTGACATCCGACTGAGCCTTAACCGATCTGCGTTAGATCGTCAAGGCCCGCTACTCACTCTGGCCCCGTGACTTGTCGGATTTCACTTTCCTCGCTTGGTTAAGGGGAGAACTAGACAGAAACTAGACTAGAACCGGACTTGAAACCCAGCGCTCACTTGCGCTTCATTTCAAAATTGTGTTCTGACTCCGTTCCATTTCCATTTTGCCGGATTGTTGCATCGACTTCGCACTAAATCCTTTCTTGCCATCGATTCTAGCACGTTTGCCTTGCCCATTCCCTGTCAACCCAATCTTATCAACCCACCGTCGTCCTTGTCATTTCAGATTAGTCTCCAACTTCACTTCATCAATAATTTGCTCCCGAATACCAGGTCTGACGCCCCTACAGCGACAGCTATGCAGTGACACCCCAGACGCACTGAGCGCCCTCGGAGACGGTCATCAGCTGGGCGAGAAGGAATGCAAGCACCAGTTCCGCGGCCACCGATGGAACTGCTCGGGAGTGTGGCAGAAGGAGGTCTTCGGCCATCTCATGTTTGTAGGTAAGCTGCTCAAAACCATCCGCACTCGCTCCAACTGGACTTGAGCATTGATTTCTTCTCCACAGGATCCCGGGAGGCGGCGTACACCTACGCGATAGCCAGCGCCGGGGCGGCACATTCGGTGACGGCGGCCTGCCTGCGCGGCAACATCTCCAGCTGCGGCTGTGACACAGTCACTGAACGGCGGAAAAGCGCCCCGACCGACGGCATGAAGTGGGGTGGCTGCTCGGCTGACATCGACTTCGGCATGCGATTCACCCGCAAGTTCTTCGACGCCAAAGAGATGATCGAGAACGACGAGCGGAGCCTCATGAACAAGCACAACAACCGCGTGGGGCGGAAGGTAAGTCCCACTCGCCGGCGCCCTCGAATCAATCATTAATCCCCTCCAACCTCCAGATCGTCAAGAATCTCCTCAACACGGAGTGCAAGTGTCACGGCGTGAGCGGGTCGTGCGTCATGAAGACCTGCTGGAAGAGCCTTCCAGCGTTTCGCGTCGTGGGAGATGCGCTCATGAAGCGATACAACAAAGCCAAAATGGTTCAGGCCGTTAAAGGCAAACGTGGACTGACATTAGTTTTAAGCAAGTAAGCGAACTGCGTCGCCGTCGCCGTCGCCGCCCAGTCACAGCCTAACCTCTGTTCAATTTCAGAAAATACCGATTAGGAGGCAATCAGAAGAAGCTGCAGTTTCCGAAACGCATGGAGCTGGTCTATCTAGAGGCATCGCCAAACTATTGTGAGCGTGACCTGCACCTGGGCTCGCTGGGCACCGTGGGTCGCAACTGTAATCGGACAAGCACAGGGACGCAAAGCTGTGATCTATTATGCTGCGGACGCGGCTACAATACCCACCAAATAAACCTGACCTCCCAGTGCCGGTGCAGCTTCCAGTGGTGCTGCAAGGTTCAGTGCGAGATCTGCAACGAGATGCGGGAGGAGTATACGTGTAAATAGGCAAACCTAGAGCTAGTAGTTTTTTTTTTATTTTATTTTTTAATTATTTTGTTTGTTCGTATTTTTTGTTTAAGTGTGTGGACAGACGTGGATATTTATATGCGTAGCTCTTAACAAAAACACAAAACCCCATGTAACATACTAGATCGTACTAAAAAAGCAACAAAGCACAGAAATTTGTAAAAAAAGACAAGCAAAAACAAAACAGAAACAGAACATTTATTTAACATTTATATAAATATTTTCTCAAAAAAGCGGGTGATCGTGTTTGACTTTGGGGTGGGTGGGTGGGGGACACTTGACTGTGGCAGATGGTCGTTTCATGAGACCTGGAACGGTGGCAATTGACTGTGCATCATCACCTAGAGGCAGCAATTCTCCCACGGAGGACTGCAGCTGTAGTTCGCGTTGCTACTTCTTGAGAGGCATGGTTTCACCTTTTTTTTTACTCAATGAGCAAGATTCCCTTTGAGTCCCAAAGAACTGTGGCCATGATCTTCCCGGCAGACGGAGTGACTTTGAACTTCTTCGGGGGTCTGTTCCTTTTTTATGCCACTGCATGGACTCTTGTTTGCTTTCGGGGTCATAGTGGTGGACCCATGTTTCGTCACGATCCATAACACCGTCCGCGTTCTCACTACACATCTCCAAAAGCTCTCTACAGCATGCGATTCTCACTTTTTTCTGAGGCGCTGTGAGCATTCCTGGCACCCACCTTGCACTGACCTCTGAAAGGTTAAGATGGTCATGAAGAATGGTGTGAATGGTACCAATTGAAAGCTTGGTGATCTCTGCCATCATTTTCACCTTTATTCGGGCATCCTCAAGAACAAGTTGTTCGACTTCTTTGATGCTTTCTCCCGTACAAGCAGTAGCCGAGGCGCCGGAGCGGGGTCGTCTTCAATGCTCTCTCTGCCTCTCTTGAACTCACTTGACCACTTTTGCACAGTTGATAATGAAGGTGCAGAACCCTGGTAAGCAGCCACCATCTCTTCATGAATAGTTTATATGAAATTTTACATGAATGCACTAAAATAATACCGATACCGAGAATATTTTGAACGCCCCTCGTAGCTGGGCTTAAAACTACTCACTCGAAGGCCCACAATCACTCTCAATACGGAGCCGAAAGGTGAACACCAAGACAGCAGAGCTGATTCTTGTTGCCTTCTACGTCGACAACATGGTCCCGCCTGCGAGGTGAGTGGAGGAGAGCACGCTACCGCGGTGGGGTGGTACTTCGAAATAGGCCGACTGCACTGGCCACATCGGAAGCACGGACACCAGCGAAGAGGGTCTGCGAATACGAGCCGCCTGGTTATGTTTGCCCAGCCCATTGGAGTGTTATGTTACAGCGGCAGGACTGATGTTTGAACCAAAGAATTTATAGGAACATTACAAGACTTGGACCGCAGGATCCATCTAGCTGTGGCTCAAATTGAGGGGCAGTGCTAGTCAGTTCAACGTTCGCTTGCACTACACTCACATCATTACACTCGACCTTGAACACAATGATGTAGGCACACCCTTCGCCGCCATGTGCCAGCCTCTGTTTTACGAAGTGGCTATCTTTCAGTATTCAATCAGCAACCGACATGATTCACCTCGGCCTAAAAAACTACTAGAAAGTAGGCTGAAAGGCTTCACTAACGAGTTCTGCACAAGCTGTCTTAATGAGAAGAAAGCCGAAAACTTCCAGCATCTCCCTGAACATGTGTCTGTCCCCGTGTAGCGACCCTCCGACGACGACACCTTCTTGACTACTGAATGAAGTCACACATTCTTCGACTTTCTAGTGTAGAATGTGTATTACACACAATTGGTACCGTATTTGCAGAAACTATTGACTTTGTGGTGACTCTCAGCGTACTTCGGAGCGGGGCAGTGGGCCTAGCATGGTCTAAGAGTCATATTAGTCACCTCAACGTAAGCTACTCTAAGATTTGAAGCCTGATAGTATGAGGATGCATTACGAGAAAGGCAAAAAGAGAGCGAGAGAGAGAGAGAGAGAGAGAGAGAAAGAGTGAGGGGAAGAGATAGATAGATAGAGATAGAAAGAGGGAGAGAGATGGAGATAAAGAGAGATAGTGAGAGAGTGACTAAAAGATAGATCGAGGAAGACGGAGAGAAAGAGAGATGGTGAAAGAGTGAGAGAGAGCGAGAGAGAGAGAGATAGAGGGAGAAGAAGGAAAGACAAAGTGAGAGAGATAGAGTGAGAGAGAGAGAAGGAAAGACAGAGTGAGTTAAAGACGGAGTGAGGGAAAGAAAGAGCGAGGGAGATGGAGATAAAGAGAGATACTGAAAGAGTGAGAGAGAGAGAGCGAAAGAGAGAGAGAGAGGGAAGGATAAAGTAAGGGAAAGACAGAGTGAGGCAAAGAGAGAGCGAGGGATATGTGAGGGATATGAGTGAGAGAGAGCGAGAGAGAGAGAGAGAGAGGGGGGGGGGGGGAGAGAACGGAAAAGAGAGAGAGAAAGAGAGAGGGAGAGATTAACTGATAATTCATCAGCGATGTGGACGCGGTTTGTCAATGTCGACACTGATGTAAAATAAAGCTAGTGCAGGCATTCTGCTGCCAGCGAATATGATCCAGTTGAACATGTGAACCATCTGCCCCGGATGAGTGGATTGTAAGCCTGACAATTCCCAAGCATTTGACACAATTTGACGCAAATGCCCCCAGCAGTTTTCACCGAGAAAAGCTTAACGAATCATCACGTCCGACATTTCGCGTGAAGCACGGTGACTGATACTCTGAATCCAAAGTCCTAAGTGATGGGGTACCACAAGATAGTGTTCCGCCGCGTACCTTACACACTGACGTGGAAGGAACACGATCAAAAATGTATGACAACGGGTACTCCGAGTCCAAAGCCCTAAGTGCTGGGGTACCACAAGGTAGTGTTCTTGGTCCTCTTATAACCCAAGACGAACATAATGCGTTCCTAACATACTGACGTGGAAGGACCACGATCAAAAATGGAAGAGGTTGAGAATAGATGTATACAAGTGAGTACTTGGATTAACCGCCTGCAATTGAGACTCATACCACGAGGAACATTCACCCTTAGAGCCCAGAACAACCGATTCAAAAGCCTTAAATTCCCACTCAAGTGCCATTTCACTTCATGTTTATGAGTTGTCTTCTGATAAGACCTTGAAAACGTCAAGGTTCCTGCTGAGGGACTGTCCCAGCAGAATCTTCGTCCAGGCAGATGGGCACCATCGCTGTCTTGATTTGATGGAGATTCAGTTGAGTCGTCCTAACACGGAATGAATGGGAAAGCCCTCTACAGCCTGACGGCAGGACAAGCGATGCGGCGATTTGAACTAAATGTCCCCAACACCTGCTTTGCGGATAGCCAACTCCAGTAAATAAAACGGCGCTTCTTTGTATAGCTGGAGGGCTTCAAAAAACTTGAACTGGTAATGTCTCCAGGGCACCTATCCATTTCCCTAGGTCGCTCCCAGAACGGCGAACTTAGACTGATTTGGGAGCCTTCAACTTTGCAGTACATATTCCAAACACCGGAACTACATGAATTCTTGAAACTTGTTTCCTCCACATCGACCTTGTTCCATCCCAAAACCGGATGCCACCGAAGCAAACCAACTGACCGATCAAATCCAAGTGAGTCAACATCGTCTCTGACGTATGCCCAGTCAATTGGCCTTGTACCGCAAGAATGTTAATGATTTTCTCCGAAACTCTGTCACTCACGATCTGTGTCGAGACGCGGCAGCTGAAGAATTGGAAAAAAAACCTCTCACAACTTGGGCACAGTAGTGCGAGTAAGTTTGAAGAGCCCTCCAAGCTCAAGCCTTGCCAGTGAATCAGTGTCAGTGTGGGCTGGCATGGTGTTGAGTTGATGGACGCAGACCTTAAGGGCAGACCGACTGAGGCGTCAGCATGGGCTCCACTTGAAGTTTCGAAGTGGTGCTCAGGAATGAATCAGGTGAGGCAATTTTGAAAGAGCCGAATAAGATGATTTTCTGGAGAATGTGAAGTTTTACAATCTCCGGGAGATTAGTTTTGACAATAGTGAGCGTGAAGGAGTAGTCAGGCGAAATCTATCACGTCTCAAGTCGATTCTTCAGAAACCCCGACTTGATGAGTCGCTGATCTGATCGAGAAGAGGAACCACTTTTTGAATAGTGTTCGGATTGTATTTTCATCAGAATCGTATACATCCAGATTGGCGATGTTATGACGGTACCCCATTGAAGATTCGCTAACAGGCAATTTCAAAATAAACATTGGCAACGTACGGTTTGAAGCGTGCATCGGTCTCTGCCAGGGGACTCGGACTATGCTGTGATTTCAACGGTTCTCGCAACTGAGTGCCTAGTTTCAAAAACAATGCCTTTGTCAAGCGCTCATTCAACGGTGCTCTGTCTGGCAAGAGGATGCCTTCACAGTCGAAATAACAAAACAGCATAGATTAGGTTAGGTTAGGTAGAAGTGGCTGACTGCTGCCACACTTAGGCCAAGCATAGGCCCGTTGTGTAACCACGCGGATCTGAGGGTGCATATTCCGAAAACCAATTAGTGCTCTTAAAAAAGCGTAGAAGAAGGCTGATTCTAATGTTGCTCAGTTCAGACAGATTGTCAAAGAAGTAGGCCTCCAGAAGTCTGAGTAAGGGGAGGGAGCACTGCAGCTGCAAAGCAAGTGCTTGGTTTCTTCCTCGTCCTCGTTCATGCAGCTTCTGCAGAAATCATTGTAGGGAAGGCCAAGTCTAGAGGCGTGAGTTCCGATGGCACAATGCTCTGTTAGAACGCCAATGAGAGATCTGAGATTGGGGCTGCTTAACCTGATCAAGCTAAGTGATCGTTTGGGATCGATCATAGGCCAGAGTTCTTTGGTAATGAAGCATCCTGTGTCTGATGTTCATCCGCGGTTTGATTGAGCAAGCGTTTCTAGCTTTTGCAGATGCTTTATTGTAGCGACAGGCATGGGGGGTGGGTCCGCACCCGGAGAGAGTGCAGAAATTGTGTCCTTCCTGCGCAATTCTCTGGAATGTCACAGTGTCCCCGCACCCACATAAAGTGTATGTTAAAGTGCTTGACCATCTCGTTAAGGCTGCAAGTAAGGGAAGTCTTGGAGTTAAAAGTGACTGAGTCCACAGATTTGACCGCTGCCTGGCTGTCGGAACAGATGACAATATTGTGCTTAATCTTACATTGTTTTTTTTTTTAGCCAGGACAGGGCTTCCTTAATCGCTATAGTTTCAGCCTGAAAGACGCTACAATGATTCGGTAATCGGAGAGACAGCTGATTGCTGAGATCCTTGGGATAGACACCAGCCCCCACATCTGCATCCATCTTCGATCCATCTGTACAGATTCGCAGAGAACCATCCAGCGTCTGGTGTTTAGACTCCCAGTGATATCTGGGGGGGATGCTGGCTGAAAAGCTTCTCTCGAAGACGAGTTTAAGTGACGTGAGGTCTGTATATGGAGGTATACCTACTGAAGATCGTTGAATTCCCAGACCGAAGTTCTTTCCAGTTGTGCAACGATCTCAGCATGATCGCTGTATTAGCTGCTGTCTGCCTACCAACTTGTTCTATTAGCGGCAGGTTAAGGAGTATGTTTAGAGCATCGATAGGAGGTAGTCGTTAATTACGCACGCCATCCTCTGCACTCTGGCGAGCGGTATGAGGTTGATTTTCTTTTCGGGTGCAGTCCACCAGATCGCGACGCTATACAGCAGTATGGTCTGACTACCAACACGAATAGCCAGTGGATCATACGGGTTTGAAGTCCCCATTTGCACCCTATGGCCCTATTAGGTAGGGTAGGCAAGGAGGCTGCTAGAGAACACCAGCACACTTAGACCATGTTGGTCCCTTGTGATACCCACAGACAGGCTTCTATCACCAGTCGACAACTCCAGTGACAGTGCCGTAAATTTGATCCCAACGACAAATGGTGACTGGACCAGATTTGAAAACCAGTTAAGGGCATATTAACCTTGCTTTCTCTGGGATTCAAACCGGGGATCTTATCAAACAAGGGCAGGCACTTAACCAACTGCGCCATCCAGTCGTGGCCCTATTAAAGCAGTAGAGAGCTGTGGAGCCCTTCTATGTTTGGTTTCGTGTCTAATATAAGCCCTGGGAATTTCGCGGTTTCATTAAGATTTAAGGGAGTCCCGTATAATGAAGGGGGATCACAGCTAGGGATTTTGTACTCCCTAGTAAAGAGGACTAGGTCCGTTTTTTCTGGGTTGACGACTAGGCCACATTCGCTAGTCAACTTTACTAGCTTGGAGAGATAATAACCTTGATCGAGGAAATATATTTTCCAGCTACTGCGATGGCAATACCATCTGCATGGGCAATGATCTCGCACCCAGTCCCTTCAAGCATTTCGTTGACCACTATGTTCCACAGTAGAGGGGAGCGTACACCACCCTGCGGTGTGCCTCTGTTCACAGATTTGCAGATCGTGGCATCAAGCTTATCACTAAAAAAAGCATAGACGTGGGTGATCACTCGACAATAGCGCACCGAAGGATCGTCTATCAAAACAAAAAAAGCAGTCAGAAAGTGAAGGCAATACAAAGACCATACAAATCTGTATGGTTAGGTGTTCATCAACAATCAGCGCACCGTGCGTCATACATTCTACACTCGGCTGTGTATGGAAGGCAGAAGCAGTTCGTTGAGAATTCTTGTTCATTTTCATTTCAGCAGATTCACTGTCACACACATGCCACGATGCAGATACTTTGAAACTTATCGGGTTCGTAAGCGCGGTAGAGTTGGTGCGTTGCTCACTCTTTTTGCAGGTCTGTGTTAAACTCTGGCCGGAGCTATTATTTTTTAATTTGTTTTGTTTTGTATGAAGAGGCATTTCATATTCTCTTTTCCGAAGTATTCTATTTGCAATGAATATAATGAAATCTGTCGTAGCAACAAAATATACATTATGGAAGCGACGCATAATATTCTTCCTGAAGTACGGGTGTCCTTTCCACTAGTTGTACTACATTCATTCAGCAGCAGTTAGTGGACACCTTACTGGAAGCACCTCGACACGTCACTGGTGAGCAAGGTGAATGGCATTGAACAGCAAACCCCACGAGCTAAGGCGAGATCTGGATGTAGTGAGGAAGATTAAAGTCGGTCGACTGTACTCCCCAACACCGCTGCTCCTCTCTTAACTGGAGCCAAAGTGTGGCACTCAAGAGAAATGCTTAAGTCTCTATTTTATTAGAAGCCCGCTCCGGCGCCCCGGCTACTGCTTGTACGGGAGAAAGCATCAAAGAAGTCGAAAAACTTGTTCTTGAGGATGCCCGAATAAAGGTGAAAATGATGGCAGAGATCACCAAGCTTTCAATTGGTACCATTCACACCATTCTTCGTGACCATCTTAACCTTTCAGAGGTCAGTGCAAGGTGGGTGCCACGAATGCTCACAGCGCCTCAGAAAAAAGTGAGAATCGCATGCTGTAGAGAGCTTTTGGAGATGTGTAGTGAGAACGCGGACGGTGTTATGGATCGTGACGAAACATGGGTCCACCACTATGACCCTGAAAGCAAACAAGAGTCCATGCAGTGGCATAAAAAAGGAACAGACCCCCCGAAGAAGTTCAAAGTCACTCCGTCTGCCGGGAAGCTCATGGCCACAGTTCTTTGGGACTCAAAGGGAATCTTGTTCATTGAGTACAAAAAAAAGGTTAAACCATCAACGCCACATCATACGCTTCTGTTGCTTCTTCATGACAACGCTCCTGTTCACACGGCGCGAGTTTCCAAGGCTGCTGCGCGAGATTGTGGTTTCGAAGAGATCCAACACCCACCCTATAGTCCAGACCTTGCCCCTAGTGATTGTTTCCTGTTTCCGGATTTGAAAAAATGTCTTCGAGGAAAAAGATTTTCGGATGATGAAGAACTCGCGTCGGCAATAAATGGGTATTTTGCAGAGAAAGAGGAAATTTATTCTTTTGAGGGTTTGAAAAAGCTTATCTCAAGATGTAACAAATGCATTGATGTTAGGTTAGATTATATTGAAACATAAAAGCAGTTTAAATTGAATTCGCATTTTCCTTCATATCGATACCGAGAATATATTGAACGCCCCTCGTAAGATAAATAAAAATAAGTTTATGACTCAACATCAAAATTCACAAATTTCATAATGAAACTTCTCTATTGCGAACAGTTGAGGGACCATCACGATTGTCCGTTAGGGAGGGGTGTCCGTTCTGGAGGGTTTCTACCGCTCCACGAATGTCTTCATGGAGTGTCGACTAACCACAGGATTGACAGGATTGACAGGATTGAGCATGCACACAAGACAACTAAGATACGAGAGCTAAGATGCATGTTATGTGTATTATGACATATCAAAGAACACTATCCACGCTACCATGCTCTACCGTAGTGTTGCCAATAGACTTCAGGGACCATGACGAATTGTCCGTAAAGAGAGGTGTCCCTTAGAGAGGGGTATCGGTAAAAGGAGTTTCACTGTACATCGTTCCATGAAGGCTAATTATTCATCCATTGCTTGTGTCGAAAATTAAACTACTTACAACAAAGACAGAGAGACTGGCACATGTTCCCACCAGATGGTCTTCGTTATGCCACTAAGCTCAATGCTCCTTAATTTTCAACCATCAAATCTACTCATAAGCTAACAATTTAAGAATAAAGGGCAATTTAGAAAAAACCTCGTGTCTTGGAAGAGGCTTATTATAAGAATAAGCAAGCAAATTATGGGAGTAACTGAAAAAGTGTAGTTTTTGGGGGTAAATACAGTAGAGTCCTTCTCAAAAACCGACAGGAGTTGATAGTCACGAGTATCTTCAGGTCGGGACCATGGCAAATTGTCTGTAAAGAGAAGTGTCCCTTACAGAGGGGTGTCCGCAAAACGAAGTTTCACTGCAAAGTGAGTGTGTAGATGATGACTAAGATGGCCTTAGAAATCTATATCTAGTGTTGTACCACGTCTCATCGATTAAAAAAGTGAAATAAAATTAGGGACAGTTGTGCGATTGATTGACTCAGTTTTGAATGACATTGCGTCAAGATGGACAAGGGCAAAGAGAGCATACCGAAACGAAAACGCAAGCAGGCTGCCGAAAATGTGAATAGTATTCGTCCTGATCTGTCAGAGTAAATCATGCGCATGTCCTCAAAATTTCTTCTTCCGATGGTCTCACCAACAGATAGTCTGCTTTCCCTGCGACTCTTTCTTGTCGGAAATGCAAATGTTATCTTGCCATAATCGTTCCCAGACATTCACAATAAATCGCTCTGCACAATCGATTAAAACTTGGCAAAGTCCAACATCCTATCAGTCAAACGCCCACAACGCACCCTATGCCCACACACGTTACTCACCACCCCTTCGGAATGTCAAAACAACATCCACAATGTGTCCTCCACAGCACACGTTCCAGTCTCGCTGACATCCAGCTCCCAAAGCTTTCCAATCCAACTCGCACGCACACACCCTCACGGCGGCCGCGTAAAATGCGCGGACGCATAAAACCCTTATCCAACCAACTGAATCCATTGATTGCAGCGCTCCACCACACGGACACTCGGGAGAGCAACCAACCTTCCGAACCCACCAGCAGTGTTCCGTTCCCCCCAAGAAGTCGAGAGCGCTTCCAGCACAGCACAAGCGAGCGGAAGGCAGAAAGAGAGAGAGCACTGCCATCAATCGTCCCCACCACACACGACGGCACTCTACATGCGCTCGGCAAGAAAATTTTGTATAACAAAAAGTTTTTCGGTTCGGCTCAGCTAGGGCCATCATCATCAACCATCTTCTTCGCTTAGAGTTAGTTAGTCGGCGAGTAAGTGCTTCAAACGGTCTGGCGAAAATCCATTTCTCTGTGCGTTCTTTTTTTGTTTTAATTTGATCATCCCCAAGAAAGGAAAGGAAAAATTCAAAAAAAAAAAAAAAATACAGTCGAGCAAAATGTTTAAGTCGAACCAAACCAACCGATTGTTCCTTTTAGTTTAAGACGAAGACGAAAGAAACGACACAGCCGAACAAAACGGAACCTGCAACGCGAGCGAATGAAAAAATAATAGTTTCCGAAAAAAATTAAATAATCCCCAAAAAAATGTTGTAAAAAATATGAAAAAAATGAAAAAAATTATGGAAAACCACTAGAAAACCGAGTGAAAAGTTTCATGAGAAAAGGAAAAAAAAGAAGTTAGTGAATGTGTCCAACAAAAAGTGCTATAGATACAGAAAACCGAGGAGGAAAATCATGACTCCGGTCTGAAGGCCGAGGCAAGCAAGGAAAAGCTGTGAAAACCTACTTTCAAAAAACAAAAAAAAAATATACGTTTTTTTTCTTTCAACCAAAAAATTGATTCTCGTCAAAATAAGAACAAGAGGACGGCATCAGGCGGAGGAAGAAGGAGAAGGCACTGAAAAAAAACGTTGATGAAAATTTAGAGAAAAAAAATCACCGTTCCCCTAAAGGTGTGTAGATACAAGAACATTCATTTCATTCATTTTCCATTTTCATTTCCGCTTCTGAAGGGAAGGGATTTTCGACTTGATGAACCTTTGAGATTTCCTTCATTCTGGCTTTTTTGGATTTTTTTTTTTGTTTTTTGAAAAAATATCAAGCGAGAAAAGAAAAGACAAACGGAGCAGAAAAGTATCTGAAATATAAGTTCCTCTTCCGTTTTATCGATTCGAGATACACACATCCATAATGTGTGGTGTAGTGATGAGGTGGTGGTGCTGCAAGAGGGGGGATGTGACAGGGGCGGAGGAGGGAGGATGATGAAGGGGGCTGCGATGGGTTATTCAAGGGTGGCGGACAATGCGAAGAGGTGATGGGAAACATGGGGCGAGGGGCGGGTGCGGGGGTTTCTTCCCTTCCTTCATCGCCTCTGCCATCCGCTCTCGGTCGTTGTTCGCTCAAAAGATACCAAAAAAAAAAAAATGTATGTCAGTGCAAAAACAGAAAAGCTGAAGCGCGGCGTGCGATGATGTCTGCCCAAGAGGAGCCTCTCCGTCTCCCTCTGCCTCGCTCTAGTACATCTCACACACTCATCTCATGCAGTGTGTGAGATACAAATTGAAACGTAATCCTAAATACTATCCCGGAATACTCCGTGTCCTGTTGAGAACTATGTATGTGCTACGATGTACGATGTATGTCGACAGACAACCCGGGAAAATGCCGAGAATTTTTTCACGCAAGTGTTTCCCTTCGAATGACAACTTAAGTCGTTCATACTACAGTCAGCCCTCCCCCCTGCCCTCCCCCGCCCCTCTTGTGTGCCCGTGGCTGTGTGTGTGTGTGGATGAAATTGAGGTCTACAACCTTATCTAACGGTTGAGAGTAGTTTAGTCTTTTGACTGGAAAACAACAAAAAAAAAGCAACCTCTTTCTGCGACAACGATCGGACAACCTGAAACCCCTCACATCACCCACACATCGGAACTTACACCCCCCCTACCCACTGGCCCGGTGTAGGTCCTGCCTGACAAACGTGCTCTACGACGATAGAGAGTACATTCCGAAAATATCCCAAGTTGCGGCCGGATTCCATCGGCGAGGAGGGCTCTTGCGTCGGAAAAAGCATTTCGTCTAATTTTAGATCAGTGGAATTTTATTGATTTTCCACCCCATCGTCGTGGTTTACGATTCTTGTGTAGTGCACAACACCAACACAGTGACACGGGGGGCAACCGTCGTCGCACGTCGCATATAAACGCGCACTTGTCGAGCCAAGTCGAGTCGAGCAACCCTTGCACGCATCACTGTGACGACGACAACGACGACGACGACGACGGCACTAATGATGACGATGACGTGTGTGGACACACTCCGGCACCAGTGTATGCATGTGTTGAATGCCGTGGTGGTGGTGATATAGGAAGCTTTTTCGTTGATAAAACTTCCAATGGCCATCAGGATGACGTATATAGTGCCGACTCCAGACCGTCCGTCAGTGTGTACCTCCAAGTGGGGCACATCACACACAGAGAGTCTTCCTGGTTCCCGAGGGAATGCTCCTTCATTCATTCCGCTTGCCTTTGAACCATCTCTTTCTCTCTCTCTCTCTTTCTCTTCCTCTCTCCGCGTGCGAGTGTGTATCGGTGGACATGCGCTCCACCAGTCTTCCTGTGGCACGGATTCCGCGGTGTGTTCGTGAGAGAGAGTGTGTAGTGACATCCTCACCAAGTGTCGTGTTATGCTGCTGCACACTTGTAAGGGATTTTCATTCATAAAGCCACCCCCGAATGCCACAGAGGCTCCACCAAGCGGAAAAGCCAACAAAAAAAAAAACAGAAGAAGAACACAAAACCCTCTCTAAGCCAATATGTGTCAGTGATGTGTGCGAATGGGCCTGTGCTTGAGCCTGCGTGCTTGTAGGTGTGTGTGTGTGTGTGGTAGTTGCACTCTTGAGGTTGGTGGGTGCAATGCAAATGTTTATTTATTTACGTTCGAGAGATGTTTGATGTATGGCATTCGTGTTGGCGGGGAAAACCTTCAAAGTGACATTTTAGCCATTTCTTCCTCGTTTTCGCCTCGCACCCCGCCTGCACTTTGCCGCTCCACGAACTTTGGTCATTATTCGAATGGATTCGCTTTTTCAGTTGCAGTGTGTGGGATTTTTCTGCTGGTTCCGGAATCATTTTGGTTTCTTTTTCTGCCATTTTTTGCGAACAAAACCTACTCGAGATGACCTTTAGCCAGCGCAGGTCGTCTCTGCATGGGCACACTCGAGGGAATATTATCTCTCCTGTCCTGGGCTCCGGTTACAGAATTATGAGCCATCACGGATGTCACAGGACGTGACACATGCACTCTGAAGTCTCAGAGATTTTCTGAGTTGAATTATTCAGTCGGACGTCATCGTGATGATTTTCTGCCCTCTTCCTCCTTCGAACTCGCTTATGCTGTGAATAAACACGTGCGATGGCTGTTAAACTGTCTGAGTGTGTGCTGCTTCGGGGTGGCGCCCGATGAGGGTTAAATATTGAACAGCTTCGACGCTTTTGTGGTCACTAATTGTTAAGAGGATTGAAATAGTTGCCCCCCCTTCCCAAGGCGGGAGACCGACTCTCTGTGGGTAGGCGAACATTTTGAGGTGGTCAAGGTTGAGGGGGTGTTAGTCGTTGACTGTCACACTGCAAGTCAATCGATGTGAGGGCCCTTCCTTGATTTCAAGTGCTCTTGGAATTTGCTCAACCACATTTTTTCGTTTGATCGCATTTGTGGAGAGCGCCACGAAAAGAATGATCCGGAGTAAAATGAGGGTTCTTTTGTAAATTTACCTTTGAACCTTTTTGCGGTATCGTGCCGACTTGTCCACATTTCAGACATTTTTTGAATATTTTCTTTTTTGTTTTAAAGCTTTGCTCGGGCTTGTGGTTGAATAAAGTAAATTAATGTGAAAGTGGCGCCCAACGAGGAACAGGTGACGTCACAAATTGTCTAAGGTTTATTATTTTGTGCTCCGAAAAGAGGAGGAAACGAGAAATGACCCTGTCAACAGTTTGTCAAGGACTTGAAGGACTCATTCGGCCTCAGAGTCTTCATTATACCAGCGTTCAGCAATTGAGACGAACAAGCGAGAATGGCTGCAGCAAGACGGCTCTATATTGGACTCTATAAAGGGGCCTTCTTCATAATTTCAAAAAAAATGAAGGTCTGGTGATGCCGCCTTTTCGCAAACCGCAACCAAACAGCCAATCTTTGTGGAAGCATTGATGATTGGCCGAACGCTTGTGGACAACCAACCCAAAAAAGGGACTTTTCTCCCAGAAGTTGTTTTTTTTTTTTGACAACATCAGCCCCCAACATTTCCGGCATCCAAATAGCAAGGTCACGGCATTTCCCATGGTCGCTCGGCTTCAATTACTACACAATCTGATACGGATGCAGGCCCAAAACGAACAGCAAAATAAGCCGAGTTGACTCCCTAGCTACATTCCTGGATCTTCACCAATATTGGCGGCTACGGCAGTTATGTTTTCTGTAGTTCCCATCATCGGTTATGATGACGATGAGAGGTCTAAGATTCGGCCTACTTATTCTAGTCAGGTCGCGTGAGCGCTTTGGATCGATAGTAGGCTTAGGCCAGAAGACCATGTACGCTTGGTCTGAGTAAGCGTTTCCAGCTTCAGCAGATGTTTTGCAGGAAATATTTGCGTGGAGAGCAAGTCCCCGTCGGGAAAGAATATTCAGGTGGTGCCCTTTCATCTGCTTTGCAATTCTCTGGGATGTCACTGTGTCCCGGCCCCCAGTAGAATGGGTCTGACTACTGACACGAAAAGTCAGTGAACCACCCGCTGCTGTAGACCCCATTTGCACCCTACTTTTTTGCAAAAGTATAGAGCCTTTAACGCTTTCTTAAAGTGTTCCTAAATGTTAGGTTTCCAGCTTAGCCTCGCGTCCAGAATAAATTGGTCACTGTTGCTTAGTTTTGGAGGGACTTCCCTGATATTATGAGTGATCGAAGACAGGAATTTTGTACTTACTAGTAAAGAGGACTACATCCGTCTTCTGCGGGTAAACACTTAGCCCGCAAACGTTAGTACATTTTTTTAACTCGACAGTAGCCGACCAACCTTGAAGCAAATTGCCCTATTATTAGAAAGATGGTGAAGCTTGGGTTCATTCTTTTACAAAGTGGCGCCCAACGAAATACGGACTGCGGTGCTGCGAAGAAACAATAGCAGTTACATCTTGGCAGAGATATTGCGTGTCTTCTCAACTGGCAGTGTTGAAGATCAAGTTACGAAAAGTTGAAACAGATTTGAAGGCTTGGTGGTGGGCGACGGATCGTGTCGTGCTCAAGCTATGTTTATTTAATGACAGGCTCACAAATGATATTTAAATACGGCACACTGCCGGAGAATGTATGATCCGCATAGTTTGGATATTTTCTTGATTCTAAACGAAACTAAATTCTTTCAAACTACTACACAGCGGAAAACGCTGACTTTGCATCTGTCGCGCATACGCTGGCGACGGGATCGACGTGAGAACCGACGACATGGGAAACGTTCAGGTTGGAATCGTTAAACCTTATCAGCTCGCGATACAAAAGTGCTTAGCTGTCAAGGTTGCGCGCCCTGACGAAATTGGAGTGTTATTGGTTAACTTACAGATTTCGTGTCGAATCAGTCGCCGTAAGAGACGTAATAAAAGTGGCGCCCGACGAAATGTGGACCTCTTCTTCATTGCCCACATTGCTAGAAAAGAGACAAAAATTGCACGCTCGTCGGCTGTATTCAGATCACCTTCACCAAAAGTTTAAAAATTCCTTCTCATGGACCAGATGTTCTATTTGAGTTCGCCTGCAAGGATCGAATGGGACCAACACACGACAACATTGCTGATGCCATCCGTTTTCAAACTCACTGTGTAACGTTTTTCAGGGTTTCTCCTTTGAATAAATATCCCCAGCCTACATCAATGTGTCCTATTTGAATATCTGGCGCATGATATCAACGTACAGTCTCGCGCTTGACACTAGTATTCGATCGAAGAGAGTGACCAAAGTTATTTTTGACAGCAGAACGAAATCTAAAGAAGTGCCGATAGAAAAACTGGTAACAGAAAGACGATCGGCGTGTTGAATAAAGTCGATACTGGGACTGCGGCGCCGTTACTGAGCAATGTTCTTAAAAGGACGTTTGTACACGTTCGCAACACACACTTACTTTGTTTAATTGGTCAATATTTGAGACCAAGTTAACTTCGAGTTGCGAGAGTCTGGAAGACTTGGCAGAAGGGCGTCAAGTCAACTCGGAGTTCTAGGCCTGTTTGAAAGCAGAAGATAAGCACTACAAAAGAACAGCTAAATGGCCACCTACAAATTTGCGTTACGTTTTGTTGAGAAGTCGGCTATCCACTTGAGCTCAGCTTGAAAGTCGATCAGAAAAACACCAAGATTTTCTTCGTTAGGTTTCGTCGAATTTCTCTTTCGGGTTTCAACAATCCTCGTGATTTGGCGAAATCGAGTTGAAATCCCCTCGAGTTCATCCGTTCGTGGGGAGTTGTCGAACCGAACAAGGCTACAGAGTGAACGTGGCGTTTGGCGGCCATTTCTATTGTTCTGCCGGCCATTTCAAAATTGAGATCTAGTGTCTTAAAAATTGAGAGCTGTCATTGAAATCCCTTGAACTCGGTGGGAACGGCATATTGAGGTCTCAGTAAGAATTCATCCAAATCACACGATTCCAGTTAGTTGGGAACATGGCACTTAACATTTTCTGTTTCAGTTCATTTCTGATTTGTTAAAAAGTCACAAGTTCATTCCCCATCAAAAATGTTTCAACGAACAGAACCACAGTCAGTCAGATGTCATGTCAACTCCCCTAAATGGATAAGCCTACTTTTAGGCGCAATCTTTCGACGTTTTCTTAATTCGAATTTTCTTAAATTTGCTTTATCCACACGAATTGTGGGCGTTGCTCTGACATCTGTCACTCTAGGAATTTGTCCCACAAATCAAAGGATCAAAGGATTATCGGAACGGATTAAGAAATAAGGATCGAATGAGGCCAAACTGAAACGTGCCATTCACAGTCCCTCCATGCCCTCGTCATTCGTCGTCGTCGCAGATTAAACGATGAATCGTTTCTGCTAAGACCCTGGATCGGTTAATCTGTGAACATCTCAGCCAAGTGCCATTCAACCGGCAGTCATTCCTCAGAAAATGTCTCAAAATTAACATTTTCTCAAGGCAGACGCCTCCCCCAACCTCATCAGCATCACAGTTTTACTACACGAATGTGTGCTCCACACTAAGGAGCTCTTTCTTTTTACGTCAAATGCAAATTTCAAATTGAAAAAGTTTCGCCATGTGGGGGCTGGACCTGTGCCGAAAAGGGACGAGTTCGAAGGCGCTTAGTCATGCCTCCACGCCCCGCTGTCGGCTTTCAGCAGTATCGACAAAGCGTTTGAGTTTATCGCCGCTTCGTCATCTCCTCGTGAATATCAACGCACACTCGACTGTAAAGCACAGCAATTGGAGGAAAATCGTTGGCGGCGTAGGCCATTACAGTGAAGATTGCCCCTCACATGCTCACTTCAAGGAGCCACACACCGAGACTGGTGTGGGCTAATGGAGTGTCTGAGTGTGCACATTCTGTAATCACTCGTCTCATTGAGTCCAATCACTCTGCTGCTTCAGCCTGAGTCAGACAACCTTGCACGACTTTCAATGACCTATCCACCGTCGAAACCAGCACCCACCCACATATGATACTGATACCCATTCGAGAGCGCAGCTGAGTGCTCCAAATGGCAAAACAGAGTCGAAGAAGTCCTCCCGAAACAGGTCAAAAGGCCAGCACACGTCCCCAATCGACTTGACCTGTTTCGAAGGGATAATCGGTTGCTGAGCATCGACTCAATCGCAATCGAATGGAAATGAGTTCCGATGTCGAACAAGGCCCCGGCAGCACACGACATGACCACTGCAATGATTCACTCGACGACAGCCCGTCGAAGGGACGGAGTGGGGCGGGGTGCCATTAATTTGAGCCATTGCCTGACCCGGCCCGCCTAGACGGCGCCCCGGAGGACACTCGTGGTGCGGTGAGGGTACTCGTAGCTCACAGGGGCCCATCGTTATGTTTGATATGTTCGACTTCAAGAGGAAGCAATTCCGCGGGTCGTTAACAATTTTCTGAGCCATAACCTGTAATCAAATTGTTTGTGAAGTGGCACAGCCATCATCGGCCAGCATCGCGAATAGAATTCCGGCGAGCAGATCGCGAAACTTTGATTGATGCATGGCGTGGAGTCCATCCGTTGGGCGCCATTTCACGGAATCACTTCCACCAGCGCTAACCGCCCGGCAATAATTGATGCGCGAACAATTAGCCGTCGAATAGATTGCACAATGGTTTCTTTCATTACGGGGCAGCATGCATTGTGCACACCTTTCGCTGGCGAATCGAAACGCCACGCCTTGCCTCGTGATGAATGGACGAAGTGGGTGATGTTGAAGTGGGTTATGGTGAAGGGGTTGATTTCGTTCAATGTGGGTCGGGGCTGGGGCTGTTTGCTGAGCTATCACTGGAAACTCTTAACGGGCAAACTTTTTCCTCTTTGACCGTGTGAAAAAATGATTGCAATATTTTTTTTTCTGTTGTTCCCTGGAGTATTAATCTATGTTTTGAGTGCATTCGTTTGGAGTGTAGTTGCTCTACGCAGCCTTCAGAATGTCTAGTTGGGGCAATGGCATTGACCGTCAATGAGTTTGATTTGATTTTTTGGAAAAATAGGTCAGGTTCTGGCGGCTTGTGAATGCATCCAAGGTTTCGGTGAATGGCGTTCGAAGTGCTTGGGGCAGCAGCAGAAAATGATGTCTCATTTAACATCATTCTCTGCTGTCGATGATTGTGAGTGAAGGCTGCACAATAGCAACATCCACAACGCCCAGTTTGGCCCTTATTTGAGGTTGTCCCTCACTACGATTTGTACGCAACGTCAGCCATGCAACGTCAGCCTTCTTCTTTTTCTTAGAACGCTATAGTCCGAGGTGGATTTGTGCCGCACTCAACATGCCTCTCCAGCCGGCTCGGTCTCTCGCCAGCTATGCCCAGCCTTGCACATCGAGCTGGCTGAGATCAGTCTCGGCTTGTGCCCGCCACCTTCTACTTCGACGTCCTCTGTTTCATTGAGAGTCGAAGATTCTTCGGGCCGGAGCCGAGTTGTCCATGCCCTCTACATGGCCCAGCCACCTTAGACGTTGGATCCGCAGACGTCTGACTAGGCTCATGTCGCTGTTTAAAAGCAGTGTCTCCAAAGTTCGAACGCAGGCATTTTCTCTGGAAAAGACCAAGGGCTATTTCATCTGCTTTTGAGGTTGCCAAGGCTTCAGCGCCATAGAGCAGGACTGGGATGATCAAGGTCTTATATAATGTTAGCTTGGTCCCTGGGCTCTATTCCTCAATTGCCCCTTAAGCCGAAAGGAACAGCGATTGGTGGCATGTCTTCTGCGTTTAATCTCGGTTCTGATGCTGTTCGTACAGTTTACTTGGGAGTCGAGGTAGACGAAGTGTGGCCGAGTCGTCGATGTTGTACGTTCTTTCTCGATGACAGCTCTTACTTCATTTCGTTGGCCGCCTCCGTTTGAATGCCAATCGCGCCAACTTTTTCGACCAATCACGTCCACGTGGCCCGCGTATGCAATTGTACGGTCGTTTGGAAGATGGTGCCTCTTGCGATGGCGAGTGAGTTCTGCACGATCTTCTCCAATAATGTTGTCTAAATCCTTTTTTGACATTGAAGTTCCCAGTGAGCTCGTTACCGACCTCCTGATGAGGGCATAGCCTGATGAGTTTGGCAGGAATGTCAAAACAGACAGAATGACATGGCGTTGTGCAGCTCGACTCTATGCACGCTGTCATAAGCGGTGAAGTGGTGGTAGATGTCGATCTCTTGGGTTTTTTCCAGGATCTGCCGTAGTGTGAAGATTTGGTCGATGGTGGACTTCCCCGGCCTGAAGCCGCTAAAGGACCTATCAGGTGATTCACGAATTGTGACAGGCGCTCAGACAAAACAGCCGAAAGGATCTTGTATGCGATGCTAAGGAGGCTTATCCCTCTTTAGTTGGCACAGTCTAAGGCGTCTCCTTTCTTTTGGATCTGGCAAAAGACTCTGAGATTGCACTGGACATGTTTCGCCGACCATATCATGCAGATGAGCTGGTACATCCGCTCAACCAGATCATCTCCGTCAGGTTTGGAAGACGTCAGTCTTGATATTTAGGTCGGGGGGAGGTAATTCTCGTCGACCATCGTCCAGATTGAGGGCTATTTGCCTAACAGGGGTACTTGTGTCCTCATCACCGCAGAAGGATGCTTCCAATATCGGCTGTCGACTGACTCTAATACAAGCTCCCCAATTCCATCCCGACATGTCCTTTCTAGAATATGATAGAAGTCATCCTTGCTGTTGTCATCTTTGTCCTCTGTCGGAGGCGTGGGCGCACATAAGACCGAATTCAGCCTTGCGTTCGCTTTCACAGACAAAGCTTAAGACCCTATGCCTAAGTCTGCCTCGATCAAGAAAGCCACGGCGAAATAAGCGATCTCCGTACTAGATGTCGCAGTTTTTGTCCTCTTTGACTGCACTGCCTGGATGGCGGTGATGTATGCTTTGTAGCAGGCCAGGGCCTCCACGAGTTCTTCGGCTGCACGTGGTCGGTTAAGGGACCTAACATTCCACGTGAAAAACAAAACAAAAGTTTTCCTTAATACGAGGGATCGTCAAACTCGGGGGTTAACCATCGGAAGGAGGGTCCAGTGTCGGTAACCCCGCTGAGGCTGTGGGCGCCGTCGTTGGCCCTAAGGTACTGGGCTCTTTGCCCCCATCTCAATTCCAATACCCCGACCTGGCCTTGCAAACCCTCCTAGTAGAAGGAGAGCGCAGCAGGTAGCTCCTGCTGATGGGAGTCTCGGATGCAGTCATTGGTCAAATAATTCGCCAGCTCCTCCGCCGCCATCCATAAAGTTTGAAATCAGCTGACAAAAACAAACGCCATTTATAACCAACCTTCATTGATGAGGTTAACTTTTCACTCACGGGTACTGTAACAAACAAAATGGTCGTATGTAGCGTCACAGCGTGTCGACAGACCATTGCGTCCACAAAAAGTCACTGTAGACATGCATGTGTCATTGCATTGAGGGTTATCGACTCCTGTTTCGCAAAGGTGGAGGAGATTTATTTAAGAGTCTTCTCTGTAAGCTAGTTCCCATTAGGACTCTGAGGATGAGAGATGGTTCTAGTGGCTTCGCTCCTTCCCCTGATAGTCCTTGTGTCTTGTGGGCCGCTACACAAAATCCCAATGTTCTGGACGTTCATTAGATTGTCTACAAAATCTGCAGAGACGTTCTTCTGACACTCCTAGTTCCCTTAGGTGGTCGCTGAGCCAGCAGTGAGCTGTGAGGAAGCGGAGGTTGGCCTGACTCATCTTGATAGAAGTTAGAATTTTTGATATTACAGTGAAACTTCTCTTTACGGACACCCCTCTAAAAAGGACACCTCTCGTTACGGACAGTTCGTCATGGTCCTGGCCTGAAGACATTCGTGTAGCCTTTCAGAAAGGACACCCATACATAATGGAAAACCATGATGGTCCCGTAACTGTCCGCTTTAGAGAGGTTTTTGCCCTTTGACTGTGGAAGGAGGGTCAACTGTTATTAGACTCATCAACTAAGACTAAATTTTACAATTTGAATTGGAACAATGTGAAGACGATCAGGTGCAGACGCCAGGTCAGCGATACGCCTACCTGCAGTCACCCAGCAGGTGGATTTGTTGCCGTGGGAACGATACATTGTTAGCGTAATTGGCTCGCTGTGTTTGGTGCGTGGGTAAAGTCCGCTCGTGGGACCGATGCCGCGTCAGCGTATTGCTTAGCATTTGATCCGATTGACATGGATGTGAATGAACATTTTGGCTGTTAACTGACATGCCTCAAAGCTCTTTCTCTTATATTGAATCAAGAGTTGCCTGACCTGTTTCATGCCATGAGTGTTGTTCCAGTTTTCTGTCAGGACATGGTCCCCTACACCGCAGAATGGTTCGGGGCCTATCAAAGGTTCCGATGCTCCAACCATTGCCTTCTATCCCTGTATGGCCAGGTATCCAGTAGAGTTGGTGATGTTCAGTTCCTTAATCTGTTGTAGGCATTCCCACCCAAGCTTGGATTTGACGATATTGGAGTCTAGCATAATGGCTGCTCGCCTGTCCGACATTATTGCCATGTCACAGTTGGTATAGTTTCTGTCAAAATAGTGCATCCGTCTATGGCCTAGATTTCTCCTTGAGAGATGCCGGTGCGTTCGCCCATGGGCTCGTAGACTTTATCCGGGTCGAAATACTCCTGCCTCTGTTCCTTCATCAGTTCTTGGTTCGTCTGTATTCTATTTTACCGTACTGCTGCTCAGTCTGTGGACTATGTTGCTCCAGTCCTTTTTGGTGCCGAGCTTAATAGTAAACATCTCTTGGCATTTCCTAATCACGTCATCCTTCGGAATGGATTGTTGACTGGTTTATTATCTCCATGTAATTGTATTCTCACGATTGTTTTGCGTGCACATTCCGCAACCGCTAGGTGCAAGGGAGTCAGCTCCAATAGCAGTTGGTCAAGTTCGCAAGGTCCCTGTGATACAGAGGCATGCCAGCCTTTGAGCTTTGTTGAGCGTCTCCCTCGCGTTAATCTCTTAGCCCATGCTACTGTCCCGTGGGTGGTTGTGAGCTTAACAACAGCTGTGTACATCCACCTTAGGGTGCTTAGACTGCATAACCACCAACCTGCTTTCCTGATTGTCCCTTCTGTGTGTCTGTTACAGATGCGTTCGCTGTCATAGCATCGTTAGATCAGGCTTGTTCGGAATTAGGGCCTCTTCGGTTTTCCTACCTCCTCGAGAAGTGGATGCGGCATTTATTTGGCCAGTTGTTTAAGTGTTGTTGTATGACAATGTTCAACAATCCATGAGGAGGGAACGGCTCAATAAAATGAGGTTCAGCCCCTTTCGTTGCTTGGACGTCAGCCTTTTCATTGCACTCGAGGTTTTCATGCCATGGCTTCTCTCTCACACTCTCTCTCTTTCTCTCTGTCGCTCTCTCTATCTCTTAAAGTGCTGCTAGGGTCTTAATTTTTGAAAGCACCTGAGTCAATTCCTGCGACCTGTCAAAACTAAAAAAACGGACGAAAATCAAACAGTCTTCAGTGTGAAATGGCAAGTTAAACATTCCTCACCCAAATCCTGACCTTCCTTCCATCCCCTCCCCAGAGTTATGAGCTTAAAGCGATTACTCATGCACTTACGACGTTCCTGGGAATTCCCGCTTAATCCCAATCCCATCCACTCAGACACTTAACATCACCTCATTTCCCAGTGACTTAGCAAATCTGTTCGTTCTTAATCCCCTTAAGCAAAGGCAAACACTTTCAAGCCAAATCCAACTCATGTCATCGTCTGTGTCTCCCATTCGAAGACGAATAATTCTGTTCGCAGACGATTTATCAAGTCTTTCCCGTGTGTCGTCGGCAATAAATTCCCGTCGCTGCGTCAAGTGACAAGTGTTTTCTTTCAGAAAATTTATGAAACGTCTCCAACTGTCATTTGTCTGACAGCACACGGAGTCCGAAGAAAATAAACTCCCTGTGCCACCACCAACCAGCTCCGTCACTGGGTTCATTCAATGTGACATTTCAAAAGGGCGGTGGTGGTGTGGCGGAGATGGCTTGTGCAGCGAAATGTCACCTCCATTTCTCGATCTGAAAAAAGTGTGATGCGTCAATTGATTAGATGCCCCGTGAGGCGTGAAATGAAATTAGAAACAAAAACTTATTCAATTCCGCTTCCTGTCAAAAGCTGATTTTCTTTCTTTCTTCTTCTCTTTGCAGGATTTTGAGAAGTTCTTGATTTGAATTCAGCATAACAGCAGTGTACCGCGGACAAACCGCGGCATATTATGTCGCGTGACGACTATAACTCTGTGACCGTTGTAAGTTCTGGCATTCGTAGTCCTGGCCGGTCAAGGCGGCTAACCGAGTTACCAACAGTAGACCGTTCACCATCACGGGATTACGGATCGCGTGGAAGTCCTTTAGGTAAATATGAATCTCTTCCACTTTGTAGATCTTTCTCTCTTTCTCTCTCTCTTGTTAACTCTCTCTCTCTCTCTACCTCTGTTCCTATCGTATGTCTCTCGTATTGTAAAAAAGTTACCTTTAAGTTTAAGAAAGCCTTCCCCAACCGTAATGAATAATTAACAATGTAATTGCCATTAAAATACTTTGTACTTGCAGTGGAAATCGTGGAATCGTGGAATCGTGCTGCGGATCGAGGACAGCGGGCGTGCACATTGAAGTGTGGGTGTGTGTGTGTTTGTTGAACGCACCCCACCCATCACGCTCGCTTGCCTCATCCGCTTGTCCCGGTTTCATTTTCAGTTGTTTCCCTTTTTCTTTTCCTCTGCTCTCTTCTTGTTTTTGTTCCTTCTCGTTCTTCAGTTTCTGTTTCCCTTTTGCATTAAATATTCAATTGACAGTATAAATACCGTTCGTTTGATACACAAGAAAGTGCACAGTATTTGTAGGAGCATTACTTGAGTTGTACACGAGAGAGTACACCCACGTACGTACGCGTACGTACATTCTGATTCTGTAGATATGCGTACTTTATTTAAGTGTGTGTGTATTGAAGTTGGATTGAAGAAGGCCTCCCCCACGCCCTCACGATGGCCGACTGTTCTGACATTTTGTTGTTTTTCCAATGAACCGAGCGAACAGCTCGGCAAATAGCTTCGAAACGAGACTCATGTCACGGGCTATTTGACGTTTGCCTCAAAGGCTAATTGCTCGCCTAATTGTTATCTAAACTCAACTCCAACTTAATTGGTGTGACCTTTAATTGTTCGATTGGAAGAAGACCTCCGTTCTGTCACGAGACGGAGTCGACTGACAGTCCGTGATCGTGATGGATGGGGATGTGTTCAGTATGATGATGATGATGAGTATTTTATTTTATTTTATTTTTTCGTTTTGTCTTTGAATTTATAAAACCAAAAATTTGATTAAATAAATAAATAATACTGCATTCGGCTTGTATTTCGAGCAAATTCCTAATACAATTTTCTTACTTACATCACGCATGCGCATGTGCCTTATTATTTACCTTTTGTTTGTCATTTTTCTGCCCTTCTTACGCTCTCATTAACAACAACAAAACAAACATTCAACATTCAAAAACAAATTCCAAACACACATTCAATGCGTAGCCTAAAGAGGCATTCGAACAGGACATAGAAGGACTCTAGGACTCACTCACAACAAAAAAGTGCGAACCAAAGACGAACAGAGAGAGTGCTTTGTTTTGTTATTTTTCGCTGAATTCTTGCCCAGTTCCAGTTGGCAATGAATTAAATTTGCAAATTTCTCTTTCCTTTGACGAGTGTGTACAAAAGAAATCGCCAAACTGGATTACAATTATGGTAAAACTTCCACACCACAAGCCCCCACACACACTCACGAACGCACCCCTTTCTGGTTATTTTTTTTTATTTGCCATAACATGAAAGTGTAAACGCGTTTCGAAAAACGGAACTCACCACGCTCGCCATCGGTAAAATTAGTCACATAAATGAGTGGTTACAATTTGCATATTTTATTCATAAAATAACAGCCATTCGAGGACGTCGACGACCACGACGACGACGGAGCGGGCGAAATAAAGTCACGAAGTCCGTCACCCACCACCCAGCTCATATTTCAAACACACACTCCCTCTCCCTCCCACTGATTGCATTGTTTGACTACATAAATCATTTTCTAAAATTAGCGGTAATTGTGAAGTTTTAGCGAAAGCCCATTCAAACGTGCAACAATCAGGGATGTTCGTCTCGAAAAAAAAAAAAAAAAAAAAACGGGCGAAAAATCGTACTTAACATGGACTCTTTGAATAACATCCTCTTGAGGTCGAGAATGGGTTTCCACTTCATTATAGATAAATTACCTGTCACGATGACATGGATACACAGGGTTAACTAGATGGACTGTGTGTATCTCTGTGCACACTAATGGCTGCAATCATTAATATTTCACAACGGTGTACCCTGGCGTATACACCGTACACCATGACCTATTTGCCTGGCCTGGGACTGTGCAATTAGAGTGATTGTCATTTGAATGGTTTTTATTTTAACCCTCGGATTGGTGGACGGCGACCGGGGCGATAGGGTGCTTTGGATATCTAATCTGTGGCAGATTTGAATGACTGGAAACTTAATGAAAAATGTGTTCTTTTGTTTCTGCGAATAGAGTTACATTCTCATTCTTGATCACGAAATTGGTTGCATATCGATTGGCGGTTCTTAAGAATTATACAGGGTGTGACATACTTTATGTCGAGCTCGTAGACTGAGGCACTGAGGACTGAGGGAACTTCGACCTCTGTTTGCCCTTAAAACTTTGGACGACCATCCCAAACCAATCAGAGAACGGTGGCATTCACATTATTTCGCAAACAACCCTCGAAAGTGCATGAGTAAGTGTCAAAAAGCCCCTCCAATTCGTCGATGGGCTAGCGGGCAATCTGCTGTGAAGTTGGCTGAGGCTTCCTGGCGTCATCATCATGATCATCTGACCCGCATGCCATCGGACCTACAGGCATCGACTCTAACTCATCAAGAGTTATGCCCAAGCGTAATCAGGCGAGTTTTTGGACTTGGTCCTGGTAAGCGGTCGACTACCTGATGGGATCGCATTCAACGCCCGCCTCGGAAGTCGTGAGGAATGGGACAGTCGTGCCACGTGACCAAACCACCGAAGCCGTTCTCCGTTCGAAGAAATAGCCCCTCAATGTGGAGTTGCTCACACCCTATACCGCCGAGTAATTCCCACAACAGCGCGGAGAAATCTGATCTCAGCAGCTTGTATTCGCGATCTTATTCTTTCGGTCATTACCCAAATTTCATGACCATACTGAAAGTTGGAAACCGCTAACTTAGCCAAGCTCCTGATTACAAATCTACCAACCTGTTTCAAAACCGACCAAGCTTGACCAATCCTACAGAAAGCTCAGCATTACTCCTTCATCACTCGTGAAAAAGCCCCGAGATACTTAAACTTCTCCACCTGCTCCACTATCCTGTAGAGTGCATTGGACAGTCGCTCTGGAGATAACCATAACCTCCTGGCGTACACTTCTCAAATAATCCCGGCAAGTTTAGGCCCGTAGAAGCAGATCTGGGTGGTCACTTACTGTCGCAGGAATTTGACAGAACACGCCCAGGGAATTTTCGTTGCGGTGTGGCATGGCACACCGTCCAGATCACTCAAATCGATTGCCATCGCCCTCACCTACTTTCACCGACTGGCCCAATGATGGTTTTGGCTCAAGTGACTGCCCAAACAGTCACTTTTTGTTGTTTCAAGGATATCTTCTGGACTCTTCGTTCCCGGCTATTGTGCCACAGAGTGTGCGAAACAAGCCTCGTCGATCGTCAACATTCGCTGATTCAGTGACATCCAAGTGAGGTGACAATATTCTATGCAAATCATCCTTCAAAATGCAGTGCGGCGGCGTTGACGATGGGACACATGGGGCCTGTGGGTTCAGCAGCGTGACGATGGGACACATGGGGCCTGTTGGTTCTTGGCATCTCTCTCTATCTCAGTGTTTGTTGAACGACACGTCGACGATCCCTCACTGTGTCGTACTCAACAAAAACAACAGTAAACGAAGAAAAGAGTTGCCAGATAGTGAATGTTGGCCTCGTTTTTTTTTTTTTTATGTGCTCCTTGGACACTCATGCCTGTTTAACACATCTGAACGACCATTTTCAACGTGCAGCTTCACTAAATTGACGTTTTAAGACCATGACTCCTCAAGCCAATCGGCTGATAAGTTATTCAATGTTTAGATACCGATGCCAAGTGAATGTGAAATGTGACCTTGACTGTGTTTCTGTGTTCACTAGAGATAAGCGAGGAAGAAATGTGCCACTTCTACGTTTCTTGCCCGTCAGAATCATCTGACAGCGTTTTTTTATAACCTTTTTACTCCCGCCTAACACCAAGTGTCCGTGAAAATGAGGTGGACTGGGGGTTTTCCAACGGGAAGACGATTATCTCTTCCTCCATTATCTCTGGAAAACTCTTCGAAGTTGATCGTTCTCTTAATTGCGTGTAGATGGCGTTGGTGTCCTGATTATCTCATCTTATACGCGTTATACCATTCACGTCACTCTACCCACCACCTAAACTTGTTCGTCCCAAACTAGATTCAGAATTCCTGCCTGTACGCTGGGAGATGATCCCAATGTGTTTGTAACCTTCATGGAAGTCATTTGCTCCGTTGCGGGTTGTGAAGCAAAACTTTCAGAACTTTCTTTAACGTCACTTCTTCCGACGACTACGTTCGTGACTCGTATTTGATCTTCGGCTTCCACTTCCCACAAGGTGCGGATCCCACAATCGTACTCCGTCTTTGCCCGGAAGTCGTCCGCCACGACTTGGTTGATCCTCGTAAACTTGCTCTCCCCGACATTCAAAGGCAGCTAGCTAGGAGATCGTCCTAGTTGAAGAGGCTTGTTGGTTGAGGCCCACGTCCGCACAGGACTGTAACTCCAAATAAAGCAGAAGAAGAACAGACTTTGAAGATGGTTCTATCAGTCTCGATCAGAACTAACCACCTGTGGGACCACTCGGATACTCTGGCCCAAGTTGAGGACTCCCAGAACCGATAAAATCGTTCACTGCTTCAAATACTTGCTAGCTATGATAGGTGAAGCACTATTTGGCCATAATCATCTGACGTGCCATGAAATGAAAATGGGACAACTACTTTGTTAACAGAGGCTGCGACAAGGTAAATGAAAAGGGGGCACTCCTCACTAAATCTGTCTCTGCCCCAGTCAGATTTGTGCCAATGCTTGGAATGCATACTTACTTGTCAAAAAGCTTCTCAAACTGTGCCATTTGAAGTCGGCATTAGACTGTAGACTCTGCTCACAAGAGGTCGTAAGTTTCCTGAAGTCGGTTTTCACAAGCTTGACAGAAGCTCTCACCCTTAAATGGGTGAATGGAGCGTAAGCATCCTAGTATTTTTTGAATAAAATAACAACGATTCCCGTTGGGCGCCACTTTTTGTAATTTTTTGCTTGCATTTCCATTGTGGGTTGAATATTTATGGAAGCAGTGTCGTTACTAGAATAAATAATGGACATAAGTCAGAAGTTCTCTAAGCGCCTGTTGTCGTTAACTTGATTCATAAGAATCGTCGAAAGGGGACTTATAAGACAACCCGATGCAAGCTTGAAAGTAGGCACTTCATTGCTGATGAAGGATTTGTAGCTTGTCACGACTTCAGAAACCTGGTAGAAATACGTATTTGTCACAATTATCGTCATCAACTGACTGATGAAGACTCAATTGGCAACTGACCTTACAGCAAATGTTGCTCAGTCTCCCCGTTGTTCACGTCGAAAGAGGTACAGTATGCCGACATCACAATGGATCCAATGCGTGTTTAGGAGTGTCCTGGTGATTGCCGTGATGGTAACTCTTAGGAGTATCCTAGCAAGTGGCTTGTTGTTCACTCTCGTCTTTCTAAAGAAGAAGAAACAAACAAACTCAGCCGATGGTTGGTGTTGCAAGTAGTTGCTGGTTTCCTCATTATCCTTACTAAATGCAGGAAATGCCCGAAGGAGGGTCAAATAACAAGCCCAACAGAGAATGTTAGCACCACTGGCTTGCCATGTGATTGAGCATCAAAATGCTGGTCCTTCGAGCCGGACGCAACCTTGTTAAATCGACTTCCGGCACTCGAAATCGGCGCTCGAAAGCCCATTCTATTCCAAAGTGCCCTCTACACTGAGTGCCCATTGTTGCCTTGGCGGCAATTTATGACGGATCGTATGTTTGATGAACCCAATCCCCAATCGGTCTTTTCTTGAGCAAATGGCAACAGCTGTCAAATGTTCACAATTCCATTCTGCTGAGTATCCATTTCCACGAGAAGGGTTTCCTCGCCAAAACCACCCGCAAATCGATTAAGACCGACTCCAAGGCTGAGTGCCAGCAGAGCCATCAAATAAATGAGCATGGGATGGGTATTCACTTTGCTTCGCTTTAATGCCACCAATTCAACCCCAATCGACCACATCATAAACACAGGCGCCCCCTCCCCGAGTCATTTGCAGCGAAAGCGAACAACTATCGACATCGACACGGTTTCATTACACATTCGTGACCTATCAATGTCAGAATTCCCTTCAATCAAAGCCAAATATGTTCTCCTATTTGATCGATTCGTATCCCATGTCCCGCTGCGAAACTTTTACCATTATTTCCTTCTTTTTTTTTTGTCACAATACCCTCAAGAAACAAAAGTGCAAACTAATGTAAGAGGAAGCGCTAAGCCTCTCAACTTCAAAAAAAAAAAAAAGAGCAGGAAACTGAAATGAAACAAAAGCGAAGACAAAAGGGAATCAAAAGGATAACCGGTCAAGGTTGTGCATTTTGAGTGATGAGTCTCTCTGTCTTGTGCAATTTCGATTGAAAGCATTTTGTCTTGGAGCAAGGCGCAGGCAGGAGGCCACCATACTCGGCACCCCATGGCCACCCTCACCACCCTTCGAGAGATGTATAATTTGAATAAGTGGAGTTGCAGATGCATTTCGCACAAAAATTGTCAAGGAATTCTGTGTTTTGTGCTTGATTCAATAAAATAACAAAAAAAGAGAGACAGAGAGAGAAATGCATTAAACTGACGGTGGCCTTTGTCAAAGACTGCGCAACGAAGCCAAATGACATCCGAGTGCAATAAAGGAAGCTATGAGCGTAATTCTGAGAATTCATAAAAGCGATTCACGTCCCCAGGGAACAGGGAAAAGGATGTCCCGGCGGGCTCGCCTCGGCTAAAATGAGCAGCTCCACGGGGAGACTCCACGAGGAATGTCAAATGGCGGCGTTGTTATCGTTTCTGTTACGCAGCTGAGAACATCCCTGGAAACGAGAAAAATACACGAGAACATTTCCATTTCCGCGTGAAACCTTTTTCGTGTTCCGCGAGTGGGGGAAAAATGAATTTCCATTTGCAGACAAATAGACGAATGGGTGTCGGTGATTGGCTTCTCTTGTCGTTCGTAGAGTTGCCGCTGAAGCCATGTTCAAGGCTGGTAATCATCGTGTGTCTTTGGGAAAAGTTGTTTCCTCCAAAATTAGGGCTAAAACTCCATCTAGCAGCAGTTCTGGCTACATGCCGTTCAACTTGCACGTGCACCTCTCAGGTCCATTTGGGCAAGCTGCCGGAATAATGGCACTATGTTGGTCCTTCGAGCCAGATCACAAGATGTTCCGACAAGCCACAGTAGGAGTGCTTGCCAGAGGCTAAGGAATACGTAATATTTTGAGTGATCATCTTAACAGGGGGCTTTGGGAAATTGACTCTGCCGCGTTTGTCGTTTTGTCCAGCAAGCCCTAGAGGGACAGAGCCTCAACTGAAGCTACATGTCTCCCTCGTCGGTGACCGTCAAGCTCCAGTCATCAGGATCAAGAGCCTTACCACGTGCTTGTCTAGTTCGCAGCTCATTCATTGGAAGCTGAACTCTACCACTGGGAAAGTGAAAAAAGCGGTGATGCCGATATGAACAGGGTAACAACTTGACCAGCTTGTACAACTTTGTGACTTTCGTACTGGCACCTGTCCCCTGACACTATCAGCCTTAGTTCCACATTGAAGAAGTCACAGAAGAGCTCTTTCTTTGCCGAGATCCGGTATTGGCTGCAAACGATTCGGAAAGACCGGAATTCAACCGTCGGACATTTTTCAGTGGGTGCGGCAAGGAGAGCTTCATAGCTTCCTACCTCCATCGGGTGACATCGGATCAATGTTTTACCGCGATTTCGAATTGTTTTATGTTTTAACCACCACCGATGAGTGAGTATAGGGCTTCTAGTCGAACCAGAGGACGCAGTGTTCAGTCCCGATGAGTGTTGAGGAAGGAGGAACGGCTGGCCTAGACTAGCTTTTTCTAGTCCACCAGAAGCAATGGTGGCAGCCGTGGCACTGGGAGTTGCTGTGTAGACTCCTACGCCGGGGGTGCCTAGTTCAATCCCCGAATTTACCAACATTCATAATTCACGACAACGCCTCTCACCCAGTTCTGGCAATGCAGAACTGGGTTGCCTACAAAAGCCTTCTCAACTTCGGAGTTCAGAGCATAAAAGTGTAGATCCCATCCAAGGACAATAGCGCGCATGGGAGCAGTTGGAGTTGTGGAAGTCAAGCCCTGGTCCAGTAATGGTGACTTCGACCTCGCGGTGGATTGATTTGGGTAAACTCACGCATACAATGCGATTCTCAATCTGGAAGCAATGGTGGCAGCGAAAGTGTGGAACTCAGTGGCTACACGCAAAATCATTTCACGGTGGTGTAGTTTTTCCCGGATTAAAATCAAACGTCGCACTTTGGGCAAGGGTTGCCTGTCCTAGTCCAGCACAACATCGTCCAGGACACATCAAGTTTCAGATAAACCCGAACACCCGTTTAGACCTAGACTTCCAAAAACATCAAGAGAACCATGAGTTGGTATCTATGCCGAAGACGTACGCTTCCTTTCGTGTTTGTGTCTTCTCCTCCATTCACCTTCCTCACAAACAGGACCAAATATCCGACACACAAAGTTTCTCTCAAAGACACCAGGAATCTGTTCTACCGTCTTGCTTATCATCCAGATATCGAGTCCACATTATTTGTCTTACGACTGGAAAATTAGCAATTTTGTGGTGAATAATTTTGGTTCTTCGAATGGCCGGCCAAGAGTCATTCTAAGTCAGAGCTTCCCTAGGATGTCATTTGTTCAGCTTGGACAAACCTCTTTGCTAACTCATGTCGAGCGTCATGTGTTGTTCTGGATATTTGCTCGCGTGGATATGCGAGTATTTTGTTTCAATCGCCGTGAAAGCTTCCACCTTTGCACTCTCTTGGTGCATTTCCTCTAGCGACATGCGCTCAGAGACAGCTTGAGAGAATATGCGGTTTCATGGTTATGGGTCAATTTTCTACTCACTCGACCCTAGTCAGGAAGCAGTCTTTGAACGATTTATCGAGTGTGTGTCCGTGGAACTTCAGGTTCCTGGCCCAGATTTTCAGCGGTCGATGTCTGCATGAAGAGGCCAATAGACGGCATGTGAAGCATTGCTTTCCAGCCATGCACCGGCGCCAGCCAACAGACTAATCTGTCATACGCTTACTCCAGGTGTATTATTGGCTTGAATTCCACCCAATAGCTTGTCCAAGATAAGAACCCACAGCTTAAGAACCTGACTCTTGAGATCCTCCACAATTGGAGGCTTAAAATCCCATACGATAGACCACTGAACATTGTTCAGTTCAATTCGCCCCTTCTGGAGGAGCTCAAGAGTCAGGTTCTTGCTTGAATTCTCTTAGAAAGTCTACGGTATTCACCGAAATCATGTCATTCTTCACACAGGACTTTTCCCGTCGAAGTATGCAGTTTGTTGTAGGCATATCTAAGCTTTGCTTACCTCCAAACCTATCAAGCCGACGACCCTTGGAGGGTCTGAGCCTGAGCAACTGATGCCTTCCATCGTTGACGGTTCTGGGCACGCTGCATCCAGTCATCGAGGCCAAGCCGTCTTGCATCCGCGATTACTCCGAAATTCGGTTCTCCTTTCCGTCCCGAACCAGGAGGCTCGGATTCGAAGACCCATTCGCTCGATGTGGCCGAGCCAGTGCAGTCGACGGATCTTGGCCTTCCGAACTACATCCACATCCTGGTGCAGCTCGAAGAGTTCGCGGTTGTGTCTTCTCCTCCATTCACCTTCCTCGCAGACGGAACCATACATCCGACGCAGAATTTTTCTTTCGAAGGTGCCAAGACTCAGCTCTGCAGTTAGCGTCCAGGAAAACTGGCAAAATGAGAGTTTTGTAGAGCATGATTTTGGTCCTTCGAATCGGGAGTTTCGAGCCCAGTTGTTTCGAATCTACGTCGGATGTCCACTGTGATGTCGTTCGTGGAGTTCACGTTGGCCCCGAGGTAGACAAACTCCTTAGCTACCTCGAAATTGTAGCTCTCGATCGTGATACTTTGTCCAAGGTGGTGCGTGATGAACGTTTTTCCGTCGACACGACAGTTTTGTCCTCATTGACCTTGAGACCAGTTCTTCAATCGCCGTAAAAGCCTCTACCGCGGCACGATGTCATCTGCGTTCCTCCTACAGTTGGACCGACTTGTAGAAGATAGTGACTTGCGTGTTTACAGCTGAACTCGCTTCTCCAGTACCAGATAAAAGAAATCACACGATGAAGCCCGTGGAGGTGTCAAACGGCTCGAAAACCCTAGAGCCGAACTGCACGATGCTTCGTGTGTGTGTTAGCGTGGTTTTCTCGAGATCCCGAATCCGGCCATCGCATCCAATAGCTCCTTGCGATGAGTGCTGTCGTATGCGGCTTTAAAATCGATGAAAAAATGGTGCGTTTCGATTTGGAACTCGATGGTCTTCGCCAGGATTTGCCTTAGTGTGTATATATGGCCTGTAGTCGATTTGCCGGACCGTATTCCGCACTGGTACGTGCCGATTAGTGTACACAGTACGCTGTACAGGATCTTGTAGGCGACGTTGCAGGGATATACCTCTAGAGTTGTTGCAAGAGGTAGGATCGCATTTTTTGTGGATCGGAGTTGTTTGAAATTAGCGCTTTCTTGGGACCATGTTGCAGGAACTATGTGCCGTGAGAAAGATCTTAAAATTAAAAACGAAATGCGGTGTATTCCCCCACAAATGCATGCGTGTTCAATGTCCCAAAGGCTCTTCGACACTTCGACACGGAGCTAAGGAGCTCATGCTCTCCGTTGATCCTGCCTACTCCCATGAGGATGCACAGAGGTTGAAAATGTTTCTCAAAATTCTTTCAACGCAAGGAGGATGGAACATGTGGAATGTGGAAGAGACCAAGAACTCAGCGCTGGCCTGATCAAAGCTTCAAAAGACGACTCTCAATTGCTTATTGAACCCAAAGTAACTAATGGGAATTCGTAAAATTCGTCGTATCTTGAGTATAATCTTGGTACTAATGTTTTTAGTACTTTTTTAGTACCAGTACTTTTCCCTGCCGACCATAGGCAGGCGAGGCTCTGACTACCTCCAAGTTATAGCTGTTATTGTAACTCTCTTTCCAAGGCGGCGTTTTTGCACAGCCATTCTTGAGCCAGCATATCCATTCGTCCGTCGCGAGGACCTCTTTATCTCAATGCCAGCAAACGTTTCATTGACGGCTCGCTATGTTCTGTCAATGCACTCGCAAAAGAGCATGCCCGCGACTAAGGTTAAGCTATCAAGTAGAAAAAGGCCGCTACCAACTTGGTGTGCGCACCTGGAGGGAGTCAGAAATTAGCGCTAACTCAAGAGGACTGCTGGTTAATGCCAGGATCACGCAGGACTATCCGATTTTTCTATGAGCTTGTAATTTTTACAACATTTTACAACCTATCCTACTGAGTCTGAATGGCAAACAATGTCACAAGTCTTCAAAGTCACTAGAAAACTTGCTGATGCCTCCTCTCACAGTTAACGGCCGGCGAATAGTTGCGTCGCCCATGCATGATCATTGATCACATTTAATTGTGTTTTAAGCTCCGACTGCCTTCTCACTGCTCTCCCTTCATTTGCGCCCTAGCACCAGTTTGGATTTATTCAAGTGACACAGCCTGTTGGTGCAACAAATCTTGAGTTAATTTCAACTTCCCCCCCACCCCACCGAACTCCACGGCTCGTCGATCTCCGAACTGCAGCGTCCATTAGTAATTCTCGTCACACTCCCTTGCTCGTTCGTCAGACTCAATTAAAATTCAAAATATGTGCATCCGCACAGTGCCGTGAAGGCCACTTTCAACGCAAACAAATAAAAAGAAAAACGAAGTGGGGAAACTCCAAGGATTCACCTCAATTTTCCCCCCATTTGCCCATTTCAAGACCGTAATTCACTTCCTTGAGTCCTTAAGAATTTCAGCACTGTGCTCCCAACTGCAATCCCCCGCAGCAACTGGCACAGTCATCATCGTCGTCGTCCTATGTACGCTGCCTCACTGGCACACTTGGTTAAGGTCACCCATTCCAGGCTGCAGTCCATTTGCAGCGACCGAAGTCGATAGTCAAACCCTCGGGCGTGCTGGGGGAAGGACACAGTCATCACCCCCACCCACCCGCCGCCCCGCAGTCATGTAAACCCAATCTGAAAGCATCAGATACATCGTAAACTCATTATTATGGATAACTTGAGGACAACAACGACAACTAGATGATGAAGAGGAATATGAACGAAAAACGAGGATATCTCATTAATCCTCATTTGATTTCATTAACTCTAACCCAGGGCCAAACACTGTGAACACACGCAGTCACTCACACTCACACTCACCCACACACAGTAACAGTCACAGTCACAGTCTCTCCTTTCAGGGTTTGAGTTGAGTTATTTTTTTTCCTTTGGTTTTCGCGTTTATTTGAGGTTTATTTTCATTTTGATATTTTATGTCAGCTCAGGGCATGAACATGCCCTCGTTCAGTTCCAGTTTCAGTTCCTCTATCCGTTGTAACAGAATCCATGCATACACTTCTACAACCCTCCTCTCTCTCTCTCTCTGGATCTGTTTTTCTGTCTTCCTTCCACCCACACACACACCCACACAGTTTCTGTCGTATCCTGATAATCAAGGATGAACTAACCACACACACTCGCAGAGAAACACACGTACACACACACGTACACTTAATCTCGCATCATCGCCATCGTAACCACCACCACCACCCACCATCATTGTCACCCCATCGCCCCATCTGCGGCCACCAAACAGTGGCGAGAACACGACAACAGACAGTTAACCATAACTCTCTAGTTCGCTTTTTTGTTTCATTACAACATTCGTCGTTTTTCTTTTTTTTTTTGGGATTGTTTCGTTTGATTTTCGTTTTCTTTTCAGTTCCATCTTTGATTCTTCATCGTTCACACTTATGTTTCGGATTCATTTTCGTTTTTGTTTCCATTTCGTACTCTCTTTCTCTCTCTCTCACTCTCTCTCTCTGGAGAAAGGGGCGCTGGTTGTCGTTGGTTTTTCGGTTTTCCAGAGAGAGACACAAAGGAGAGATTCAAAAAGAAGAAATTAAAAACGCTTTACACATTACAACTAGCAGACATCCCCATTCCTTGCGCACTGTTCTCTCCCTTGTCATCCTCATCCTTTTATCATCATCATAATTCTATTCCAGCAATGGGCAGTCCATACTACAGAGACATGGATGAGCCAACGAGCCCGGCCGGGGGCGGACAT